>OZ010795.1:446565058-449065058 GCA_963932465.1 Maratus speciosus
ATTCTTATGTGTCCATATGGAGAGTTAATTTATAAATGTTAAAAGAAAAATTAGAAAGGATATAATATTTGAGGAGAGTTAGGTACATAAGTGTATAAAAAATAGAGCATTTAAACAAGAAAATAAATAAATAAATAAAATTTCTCTAAATAAATTTTCGAAAAGCTTGTTGTTAAGCATATTCATGCATATGCTATTCATAATGTTTTTTTTTATATGAGAAGAAATGATGTTTTGTATTATATGACTATGTATAATTTTAAATGTTTATTAGAAATAAAATAAGACTTGTATATTAATAGCTCTTAAAATTAATTAAGTAATGAAACATGTAACTAAGTAACTATTGTCCTCTTAATTAAAAACACTTTAAAATATGTAGTTTATAATTACAATGCTTCATTGTAAAGCCGATTATGGCCAAAAAAGGCCAATTTTGGCCAAAAAAAGCCGTTTAAAAACAATAAAAGCTGCCGGCGTGGCTTTTTTTAATTTTAGCCGGCTTTTTTGCAACCCTGATTCATGATGAATGTTTATGTGTATTTATAAACACATGCACACATAGGAGTATTACCCCTAAGCTCACATAAGTGCTTTTTTCTTGCACACAATTACTTGGTACTCACAGGAGTACTTGGTGCACCACTCGTAAAAATATTAGGTAGTTTTAGTTTAGCCGAGCGCCAGTGTTATATATACATATATTATCTATATCACCTATATACATATATATGTAGTATATATATTTATATAAACATGTATATAGACTTATATATGTATCTATAACATTGGCGCCCGGCTAACCGAAATAAAGTACCAAATATTACAAGCATTTAACCTTCCTTCAGCTGTAATTAGAAATTAAAAAATTGTGAAGAATTCATCATAATGTTTTAAAATTTAAAATATAGCTTCATCGGTATGTTATAAGGTTCAATTTTAGGTTATATTTATAGAAACATCTTTTTTTTTTTAATTTCATACTATTATAAGAATATTGCTCAGCTCTCTGTTGTGCCACTGTTCCATTACAGGTACACCAATAAATTTATGCTTGTTTTTTGGTCTTATTATTGATTTTGCGGTATTGATATTGCAGTGTGAATTATGTATGTGATAGCAATATGTTTAACCCTTAACCGGAAATGTGAAAATCCCGTGCACAAACAGACCACTTAATAGTTTATCAAATAGTGAACTTAAACATTTAATCTTTAATAGTAATGCATTAATAGGAGCAATTTTTTTATATAACAGCATAAAAATAAGTTTTGAATGCCGGAGTGCGAAAATATTAAGGGCAGATATATCGACGAAACCATCTCACAGATGGTACGTTTCTGGTTAAGAGAACTGAACTGGGCTTAGATGCCTTATGTTCCCTCAGCCGTTGTTTTGAATTGTTTGGCGATTTTTTGTTGCTGTGTTGGTGGTGTTTAAAATATGGCAACCTCGATATGTGGAACCCCGTGTGACATATGTATTCTGACGTGTTGTGTTCTGGCAACCATTGAGAAGTGGTGGATTTTGTGGATGGATTTTGATATTGTGTTGTATCGCTCTGTCTTTTTATTTTTATGTTAAATTTATTGGATGTATTTGACTGACTATATGGTTTCTGTAATTTGTTTAAAAGCTTTTGCTGAAGTAATTAAGAAATATGAGGAAATTTTGAGAAGAAAAGTAGGTTTGTTTATTGTGTCTCAATGCATATTCATAAGCCTATTTTGGAAAATGATGGTGGTGTTATGAGAAAGATTTCGTACTGGAGCTTTCAAGAAAGAAGATATCTGTTAAGGTATGTTGATAATTTTATGTATATTTTGCTGCTTTAAGAGTTTTTTACATTTTGAGATTGCTAGAAAGTGAGAACTTCGGAATCTTAAGAATGCTACACCGGGAGAACTGCTGAATGCAGTGATGTTTTTTTTTTTCGGTTAATGTGTGCGAAGCGCTCATGCAAGATTACTGATTGCCACTTTAGCGAGTTTCATTTTTTATGTATATACTGCTGCCTTAAGAGTTTTTATATTTTGAGATTGCTAGAAAGCGAGAACTGCTGAATTTTGAGAATGCTACACCGGAAGAACTGCTGAATGCAGTGATGGTTTTTTTCAGTTAATGTGCACGAAGTGCTCATACAAGATTACTGATTGCCACTTTAGCGAATTTTGTTTATTATTTACATTTTATTTTCGTTAAGCAAAACATGCGTATAAACCGGTACTTGGCGACATTTACTACTTGGCGAAAAAGTGGTTTTCACGCCAAGAAAATTCCAAGGTGGCAGCCGTGGGAACTTATGACATCTGTTCCGGGCTGCAATAATTAGGCCTTTTTGTGGTAAAATTTAGATAGGCAAAAAAAGTGTAAAAAGAAAAGTGCACAAAATCTGAGCGTATTTGGCACCTGTGATTGTGCATAAAAAGTATAAAATTTAGATGGGCAAAAAAAGTGTAAAAAAAAAGTGCACAAAATCTGAGCGTATTTGGCACCACTGATTGTGTATAAAAGGTGCACAACTCAGTTATGCAAAAAATGTGTAAACAAAAAAGTGCACAAAATCCGAGCGTATTTGGCACCACTGATTGTATATAAAAAGTGCACAATTTAGGTATGCAAAAAAAGTATAAACAAAAAAGTGCACACAATCCGAGCGTATTTGGCACCTCTGATTGTGTATAAAAAGTGAACAATTTAGGTATACACTTTTTGTGCACAATTCAGTGTGCACTCATTATGCATAAGCAGAGGTGCCAAATACGCTCGCTTTTTGTGCACTTTTTTTTTACACTTTTTTTGCAAACTTTTTCTAGCTGGGAAATAATACGAGTATTTCAAAAAGGTGTAAGTATGCACAAACTATACATATCAGAAATGAAATGCATGCACATAAAATAAACACAATAAGTTGCATAAATAAATTATACACAAAAGGAAAAATGAAAGGGGGGGAAGTGTAAAAAAATATGAGTGTATCAATCACAAGATTTCTGTAAGTCAAATTTCTGTCTACCTCCAGTTGGATTAAAGTGTCCAAAATTCAATAAAATTAAAAAAAAACAGGTAACTAAATTGTAATTCTGGTTTAGAATACAGAAAAAAAAACAAGGTCAGAGTGGAGCAACACATTCTGAAAAGTGCGCAAATATCACACACAAGTGAAAATGTGCAAACGTTGTGAGCGTAATATGCACATATTTATATAAAAATATCAAATACTGCGAAACTTGGTGCAGAGAAATTTTGTTGCCTATCGGTAAAATAAGTATACATTCAAAATATGCCAGTGGGGTTAAAGGGTTAAATTATAGATTTTTAAATGCATAAAGAAAAATACCTTAAGAAAAAAACACAGAGCACAACATAGCATGCATATGCAATTTCATCGAAAAAATGAGAATGCTGTCATAATTTAAACACAAAATTATAATAACTGAAATATTAATAAAAGTATAATAAAAATATCACTTCAACTAGCATATGCACTTATGATTATTATTATTTTTTTTTTAGAAACAAAAACAGCCCGAAAGGAGAGAAACGAAACTAAAATGCTATGACTATTAATTATATTGTAAAATTAGCTTAGAAGTAATTTCTCCGTTCAAGCTGACAACACAAAATAAATTTATGACATTGCAATTGTTATGAAAGTATAAGTATGAATAGGGAACAAAAATAACATGAAAAGAAACTGGTAATTTACTGAAATTGAAAAGAAAAAAAAAACTAAAACAATTTACAGTAACTAATTTAATATAAAAACATTCCCTGTTCATACTTACATCCAAACTGTGTTTCTTTTTTTTTGTAGAAAAGTATTGTGACACAAGTGTTTTCATTGAATTCGATCAAGTAGGTATGTCACTTTTTTTTGTAGAGAGCATTCATTTGAGCATAAAAACAGAGCGAAATGAAAAAACAACGCCTTCTTTTTTAAAAAAATTAAAATGATTTCAGTAACAAACTGAAACGGGTAAATTTTGAAAACCGGTGGATATAATTAACGTTCTGTTATCATACTTTGAAAGCTATAAAAATGTTGAATGATAGATGACACATCATGTGAAGTGTGATTTAGTACATTCTTTTTTTTTTAATGCAGAGTGGTTTCTTTTTTTTTTAACTTAAGCACTTGCACATCACTGAGGTAATTTTTTTTTGATAAAACACCACAAAAGGAATACATTATTCCTCTTAATCATGGCACACAGAAATTTGAAGAAGAATTGTTTTGGAAGATTGCAGAAACCACCTGAGGCACAAAAATAATTCGACAATTTTCACAATCGACTTGCACCGAATTTGTTATTCATAACACCAGTCGACACTACTTGGAGCACTGTAGAAACACATGATTTTTTTCATCACTGACTCACGGATGGAATGCACCTTCTTTTTTTTATTTGCACATTTCAACATTTTAATTTTTTTAACAGATGGGTTTCTGGCAAGGGCGAAACTCAACACAAAACATATTTTCACTGTAATGGGGAAAATATTTAGATAAAATTTTCTTTACTTTGGGGATTTGTATGAATCAGACTCTATTCACATATTTTTCCATTAAGCTGTAGGTAATCCTTTTTTTTTTTTTTTTTTTTTTTTTTTTTTTTTTTTTTTTTTTACAGGAAATGCATGTGACATAACGATGACTTTAATGCAGGTAACTGAAGGCACTTTTTTTTTTACATATCACGAAGAGAGGGGTGGTAATTTCTGGATGCACACACGTAACGCAATTTTTTTACGAGTGCTGGTGGCGCAAATGATTCCTTTTGAGGGATGGTCACACCAAAAAATTGTTTCACAAACAATATTAAAGTAGGCGGACACACGGACAGAAAGAGTATCGCACAGATTTGGATGGATCAACACTGTTTTTCATCAGGAGATGTGAGCACAGATGGGGGGGGGCAGTCATCATCGAAGGAAATCGTATATGAGAGAAAAAGAATCACCATCAGATGAGGGATCGCCGACAACGCAGGCACAATAGTCCATCAGGGCATCGAGAGCAGGGATGTCCAAGCAAAAATTACAGCAAACCGCTACTTTTGATGACCGGCACACCGGGAGTTCAGCGCTGAATCAGGAGGGTGGAGACAGCGAGACAGCAAAGTAGACGCAGTGTCGAAGTCCATAGGGGCGGCGAGTGCATAGAAGGGAAAGTCTCGTAAAGTTGACGCCGGAAAATGAGTACCGAGTAGGAGCATGAACCTCAAGTCCAGTGGGAAAAAAGTGTCTGTCATAGGTCGTTCACGTCGTTGATAAGAAGGGTGAAACGGAATGAAACTTCTCCCCGTATTTTTTTTAATTTATTTATTACTGTTGGAGAAAAAAACTGGGCAACGGCGCCAAATTTATGTGGCGGTGATTCGTATACCCAGGTTCCCAATACGACTAAGAAGAAAAAAAAACTCCAACACAAAAGTTTAGAGGACTTACATGTTTATTATGAAATACCTTTTAATGTAGAACCGTGAACAGTATAGGGATACGGGGAAAGTTTCGATAACTGCCGAATGGGCAGACGCCCCACAGCGGGGCTTAATTTTGGTTTACATGGCTCGACGTCAGGAGCAAGAGTGAGGCAGAATTTGTTACCAATACTCACAGATTGACGAACATTATTTAACCATATGTAAGATGTTTGGCGAAAACAAATTGGATAGACAAAACAATCATGGAGTTTTACATTGAGTTAAAAATTATGCTATGGCGGGCTCTTTAGGGTTACACTAACTAACATTCCAGCGGTAAGCAGGGATTCTTAAAGAAACAGGAACACGTGATTTTATATGCACGTTACAGATATAACGACAGCTGAAAATTAGTCAGCAATGGGCATATGGTTTGTATCCGACAAAGTACAAGGGTGAGACTTGAATACTAAAACAAGCCCAGAGGCTGGGAAAATATGCATCACGTATCGTCGGCTGCGAAGCGAAACAGACATTCACTTGTATTTTATTATTTTATTTTATGTCGGCAGAAAACGCTGCGGTTAAGATCTTTTTCTATCTGTGTGAACTTGAAAGAGAGAAAAAGGAACCGAGATAAATTATGCCTGCATTTAAAAAGAACTCTAAAACGTAAAAGTGAAACTTACAGTGGCGTAAAGGGGGGGGGGGGGGGGAGAGAATGACTAAAGCCATATGAAATTAACTATAAAATGTCAAATTTAAACTAAATATTTTATTTGAAGGGGGGGGGGGAGAATAATGACAATTTATAATGAACCAGTAAGGTTAAAAGTTGCTTTTTGAGAGGAGAGGAGGAATGATGAATATATAACGGGAAAGCCGTTATAATGATTATAATATGATGTCCGTATGTGGTACGGGCAAAGCATGATTGGTAGAAACATGTTGTCCGTATGACGTACGGCAAATCAAGGAAGCAGTTAATCATGAAATCAAGGGTTCTTTAATGTTTTAAAAATATATCTTATTAAATTACGTCATATTTTATTGTATGATTAATTATTCAAAAGATTTAATACCTGAAATTCTAGGAACACTACAAAACATCAGCTTTTGGACACATCGTCATCAGTCATGTTGGTCTCATGAAAATTAAGGATATTTTTCTTTGTTCTGTAGGTACTTCTTAAGGCATCGTCAAGATGATCAAAACATTTTACAAGTGAGTCAATTATAATTGAAAATATAGCTCAGATTATGTTTTGGTAGTCAGAATCCAAAAAGTGAAATGTTAAAGAAATATTAAATATCATTTAAATACATGTTGTACATGAAATATTATCTTCTTGTAAAAAATCGATGATAAAATACATTATAATCATTACCGTCAACTGGGGTTACTTTGCCCCCTGCGGTGATTTTTCGCCCTTTTGAGAAAATAGTCTATTGTGGCTACATATTTCACCGAAAGTGCCACTGTCGGGCTCCACGTCATTCTCTAAAATAATAAAAAGCCCACCAGAAACGAGAAAATAGAGTTCCGAAGTTTATTTTAAATACAGACAGAATGTTTATCAGAACTTGGAGTTAAGTACGAATTGGTAAATTGTATGGTCTTCAAAATGTCAATTGTCCAACCAATCAAAAAATCAAATAAAAGACATATCAAATATCATAGCTAATATCAAAATGAATTTCTGAAGTAAAGATCGGTATTCTTATTTGATACAGCGACACGGAGATTACTTAACGTCTAGAAGTTCCAAACATATCCTGAGCTATATCTTCAATTAGAATTGACTCACTTGTAAATAGTTTGTTTATTTTGAAGATGCCTTAAGAAGTACCCACAGAACAAAACAAAATTCCTTAATTTTTATGAGACCAACATGAATGATGATGAATGAAAATGAATGATGAATGAAAAGATGGTATTTTGTAGTTTTGCAAGTTACCAGAGAGAGTTACGATCTTATCAAAAGGGTGCATATTACTGATGTTTAACGATTCAGCAGCAGTGAATTGTTGCCTTGCTTTATCGTCTGTAGATATCTAGGACAGAAGGATGATCTCCAGGGACTTATTTAGAAGTTACAAGGAGAGAAATGATGTGTACAGTTTTCGGAGCGATCTTTCAGCTTTTTAAAAATTTTATTTTACAATAGTATGTTCAGTCATGTTCACCTCTACTTTCAACTGTAATAATTATTGGCTTTCTCAATTCACAACGAAATGACGTATTTGTATAAGTAAACAGCAATTAGTAATTATAATATTCTCCGATGAAGGGCTTGGTAAACCCCGTAATTACGAAGAAATCTTTGAATAAAATGTATATTTTTAACTGGTAACATCTCTTTTATTAGTTTAATGGCCTTTTAAGTAAAACAATGAACTTTTTAGAGTTCATATTACAAATTTTATGTTTCAATCGAGATGAAATATTGCATTTCGTTTCATGATTTTATTTATTTACTAGCAGATGTTGTTATTCAAAAGCATTGTAATCGAAAGACGTTTTCAATTTTTATATAAATGCAAAAGATATTTCAAAAATGTTAACACAGTTGATTTTTTGAATAATTTTCAACACGACACCCCGAGGAAAGCGAAAAACTGGTCGTCACGTGACCACAATTGCGTATAACTCAATAGATAATTTTTTTAAATCAAAAAATGGGAAACTCGTTCCGAATCTCTTCAACAGTCAGATATGCCTATTTTATGCCTTTATGTTTAAAAATGAGTTAGAAAATGTTGCAGAAAGTTTTGCGTTGTTGAGCAGGGGATTTGAGAACAGACTTAAGTGTTTATTAGAACCAACGCATTGCTCGTTCATTCAAATAATTTGCATTACAAGAATTTCTTTATATAGAACAGTGTTTGTCAACCTACGGGTCGCGACCCACTGTTGAGTCGCCGAAGAATAGAGGTTCGCCATAAAAATATATATTTTATTTCATCTGTTTTTAAAAAAAGTAACAAATGCAATATTTTACAACCGCAATAATCATGAAAGCTATTAGCTTAAACTAAAACGTCGTGAGAAGACAGTGTTTTTTTTTAAACAATCAGTTGGTATTATGTTATGATCTTGCGCAGTCGTTATGGCAATCCTGTAAAAATCCTTAAGGGGGTAGGATACCTTTGAGCAAGTCGAAAAGTAAAAACTATCTCTATGTTCCAAGCTTCAAAACTTGTATAATAAGTCAAAAATGAAAATCAAACTTCATTTAAATATAAAGCTCATATTTAAATTTATATTTAAAAATATATATGTACTGGTAAATTCATAAATAAATATTGAAATAATAATTTTAAAAATATACGGAAATAATAGGAAAAAATCTGACGCGCATGATAAAATCTGAAAATATGCATATAAAGAGGAAATTTTGGGGAAAATAAATACATAATAGAGTTAACTTTATACTAAAACCAGAATATTTGTAAAAAATATTGACCAAATTAAAAAAAATTAACAAAAATTTAAAAATTTTCACTTTTTGAAAAATATTTTCAAAGTACAAAAACAGAAGAAAACAAATTTGACATTTTTCTGGTTTTAAGTTGTAGATAATACAGAAATGAATATGTGATAAAAATTTCTTTTGTTTGTCATGCATAGTTTTTAAGTAACACTGCGCGCAGTATCAAAATTCATCGTTTTGAATAAACGCAACGCAAAGTTCAATTATCCTATGTAGTCTTAATATGTAGTCACAATAAAACTGCTATAATTAGTAAAACAATGGGAATTTTTTAATGCGGCTTTTGCATATTGTTCAGAAATGGTTACGGAATCAAAATATCCATTAAAAATTTTTTCGAAAATTTTGATGATTTAAAGGTATCCTACCCCCTTAATTTCGTTCTGGATAAACATAGGAGCAGTATATACAGAAATATGTAAATCAGAATGGAAGTCCTTGATGGGGTTAAACACGACATACTTGTGTAAACGGGCTATTTCTACTTTGCTGTTTTTGAAAAACAAGTACAGAAACAAGCTTCGTGTAGAAAGTGACTTAAGTTTAAAACGAACCAGGTTAATTCTAATATAGATGCCCTCATCTGTAAATACCAGTGTCAGAAATCTCACTGATTGTAAAGTTATGTTTTGATAATAATTAAAAGTATTTATCATTATATTTGTTTACTTATTTATTATTCAACTTATGCACATCGGGATTACCAATTCTAGTTTTTCTTGATAGTGCATCTTTCGTAAGAAAAATTGCCATTTTTTGGATAGGATTACCTATAGCTTATAGAAGTCATACAAAATTTTCATACTGTATTAGTCGATACACTCACATATTAGGTGGGTTGCGAAAAAACAAATTTCCTTAAAGCTGGGTCGCGTACCAATAAAGGTTGGGAACCGCTGATATAGATTTTAATAATACTTAGTTAAAAGTCTGTGAAACGGAAAGTTAGAAAATGAAGTTTCAAAGCACACGAAGCGATCATAGAAAGCAAACTAAAACTCAACAACATCCTTGTTCAGCCAACAACAACACTAAGTAAACCAAGAAAATATAATCATTGAGTCAGCTATTTTTTTAAACTACGTCTTTCTCCGGATATCTGCTATGCAAAGCGTTCCTTGTCAACATTTGACGGCAAAACCTTCTCAAAGACATATGACATATAGTACATTTAAAGATTTTTAAGTAAGTTTAAAGTTAAATAAAAGTAAAAATATTTTTTTAAAAAAGCTCTTTAAAAAAATAATAATAAAAATAAAAATCATGCCTTTTATACCTATTACTCAAAATTCAGTGCTTTCATATAAGCTCCATAGATTGTACGAACTTGTGAATTTATTTTAAAAATATTAAATTTTTGCTTTATTTCTTTTTTGTAACATGGCAACTGGAAAGATGTAAAATCTTTATTTAAATTAATACATTCAAGATTTGTAAATTGTTTTCTCAAAATATAAATCACAATTAACTTACGATTAGTCGATTAATTCCCAAAAGAGTACTTTTTAAAAATTATTACACTCTTCATTTCCTAGTTTTTGTTGTTAACGGAAAATGGCTTAAATATAAGGAATAATTATGTAATTAAGTTCTAAAAATATTAAATTATTGTATTGTCATAGAAAACGCACATGTGGAAATATTTCTTATAAATCCAGAATATCACGAAGACAGTGAAGAATAGCTTATAAGATTTTATCATTACATAGGAAATCCAAGTTCAATTAAAGAGTGTAATAACAGAACAATTTAATACATGAAATCCATATTATCTTCTTCATCTAAAACTGGACTAGAATTTGAAGAAGTTCAAAATGGTACTTTGATGCCTGACAGACCAGCATCGACATCTTCACTTAATCTGAAATGGGATGTTTGTACTTTTAAAAAACACCATGAAAACTTTATGGTAACGCTACAGGCCATTGATACTTTGATGAAAAGTTACAAGTTCAAGATTTATTGTAGAATAAAAAAGAAAGACAATTGATATGTTTAAAATTGTTAAGACTACTCCACCATTTGGCAGAAATTTTTGACTTCTGATCGACCTGACCAAACATACCTCCTAACTGTTCTGCATCTGCACTCCTGAAACTTGCTCATTTTCGCCTTTGTCGATCTCCGACAGTCCTAGTGCCCCTTGTCGCGAAGGAGAAGGCCTCCGGCCAGCGTACCATCGTGAAGTTGTGGTCATGGATCCTGATCCTCAAGTTTTCTTTCTTTTATCAATGAACTTATCCAGCATCAACTCACCGCTGCCTGTCGCGAGGGAGTTTTGTGCTCTAGCGGCATGTTTATTATCCTTTGATGTATTTATTTAACTAGCAAAAGCCATGCTTTGTTTGGATTCGCGAAGCATTATTTAATAAGATAAATATTTCAAAATAACATATTTTTTTCATTTTTACTAAGCAAAAACGTTATTTTATGTTTTGGCGCATTTAAATTTTAGAAATGTAAATTCAGCCAAATAACTAAGACTTTCCTCGGAATTTTTTATTTGTGATATAACGAATTTAACAATTAATTTTATTTGTTTACAATTCTTTTGTTGCCATTTCACAAAAAAATCATAATATAATTCAGGACTCCCTTGTCATATATCAGACTTGACAATCCGGAGAAAGTCTATGGGTGAAAATGTCCCCTATAATTGACAATTTATTAACTAACTTTGTCCCGAAAGTTACGCCACCTGGCGCATACTACTGATAATACTCCGCTAACAAATGTATAGTGAAAAATGAAAAATATTGTGTTATTTACATTAACTGTAAAAAAATATTTTTTGAATTCCACTAAAATAAATACGTAAAAAATAAATTATTTCGCACAATTATTTTCTGGCTTAGAAAAATGTAAAAATTTTTGAAAATGAAGATTTAAATGTAAGATTTATTCGCACTTTTTCAGTAAAGAACCCTTTTCGTTTTATTATTTTTATTATTTTTTTAGCCCCCGGTATGGTATGCTATTTCTTTCTCCCAGCTTATTTTGTGTTTTCCAAAAAATAACGTCACCTTACAGAAGCCAAAGCAGTACGATTAAATACACTATAGCAATTTTTTTAACTTCTAAGCATCGCACATTTTCGTTTTTTATACCGTCGTATTGAAAAAAAAAAGTTCTTTTAAATGCTTAAATGCATTTTGTTTCAAAACTGTATCTCCTTTTATTTTTGAAATATTAATTTTTTTGTAGTTTTCAGAGACATTTGCTTAATATTGGCAACGAAAGTAAAGGAAAAATAGTTCTAAAATACTAATTATATATATTTGTTGCCATTTTCTCATAACAACTGAAAGAAAATGTAATTAAAATACGTGCTATTTTCAAAAAAAATAAAAAAATAACGAATGATTTCTGTTAAAACAATGGAGCTATTATATACTATATTTAATTTTAAGTATCTATGAATCATTAGATAGCCGTTTTTTGTCGATTTTCTTGATTGACGGAATCTTTTTGCTGCATTTGTGCATTATTTCGCGATAGTGATTTGTTATGCATGCTTTACTGTAGATTTTTAAAAGTAGATCGTAAATGTGGAATTCTTAAGCGGATGCGAATGACGTCATTTTACATAAAATAAAACATGTGCTTTAAGTCTTAAAATTGAAACATGTTTTGTACTGCAGTAGAGTTCCGCTTAACCGAGTTATTTTCTTCTGATGGACTGATGGTTTCTATTATTATGAAACAGCTATTATAAATGAAGCGTTTGGCCGTAATTAAAAAAAAAAAAAAAATATGGCCATTTTTTCCCCCATTCTGACCAGAAAATCAGAGTTCTAACTTTTTACGGCTGCTCTTTCATCTTCACTTAACGCTTCATTTAGAATGGCTGTTTCATAATAATAGAAGCCATCAGCCCATCAGAAGAAAATGAAGTAACGGAAATGCCGGGGGCGACACTAAATTCTGAAAAAGCAGAATTCCAGTTTTCTAGTTAATTTTATTATTTTTTTTATATTTATTATAAATTGAACCGAAATTATACTTTCGAATTTTAACACCTGCTTTTGACTCTTTATTTGTATTTTAGGTAGCTTTCATTACAAAAAGCTACCTATTGCAGCCGTTCGGAGGAAAGCGATTTCAAAAAATTTTGGTATATTTTCATCGATCATGACACCCAGACCCCGAAACCACCCTCCGTTCAAAAGTTGATATATATATATATATATATATATATATATATATATATATATATATCCATATATATATATATATATATATATATATATATCTGACCATTGTCATACTGCAACTCTCGAATTTATGAACCGATTTGGATGTAATTCGGTATGTACATAGTACATACCAATGTCTCGACCGAGTTCGTTGGCCAGCTTCATCCGCCATTTTGTTTCAAAATGGCGGCCATTTAAAATTTTCTTAAAAATTTTAAATTTGAAATGTGGTACCAAAGAATTGAAAATGGAAAAATATTTTTTTCTTATGTATTTGACCTTTATACAAAAATTCCGGAGCAGTTTTTGTTTCGTCAATATCTTAAAAAATGGCTGAGTTATAGCATTTTGAATTTCTAGCGTGGCTGACATTTTGAAACGTCCTGAATTTTGTCACGCGATAAAAGGCGTATTTATGAACCGATTTGGATGTAACTTCGTTTGTACATAGTACATACCAATGTCTCGACCGAGTTCGTTGGCCAGCTTCATCCGCCATTTTGTTTAAAAATGGCAGCCATTTAAATTTTTAAGAAAAATTTAAATTTGAAATGTGGTACCAAAAAATTGAAAATTGAAAAAATATTTTTTTTTATGTATTTGACCTTGATACAAAGATTCGGGAGCAGTTTTTGTTTCGTCTATATCTCAAAAAATGGCTGAGTTATAGCATTTTGAATTTCTAGCGTGGCTGACATTTTGAAACGTCCTGATATTTGTCACGTGATAACAGGCGTATTTATGAACCGATTTGGATGTACTTTGGTGTGTACATAGTACATACAAATATCTCGACCAAGTTCTTTGGCCAGCTTCATTCGCCATCTTGTTTCAAAATGGCGGCCATTTAAAAAAATTTTAAAAATTTAAAATTTAAAATGAGATACCAAAATATTAGAAAATGAAAAAGATTTTTTTTTTTGTATGTGTTTGACCTTAATACAAAGATCCCAGAACAGTTTTTTTTTTCGTCTATATCTAAAAAAATGGCTGAGTTATAGCGTTTTGAATTTCTATTGTGGCTGACATTTTAAAACGACCTGATTTTTGTCACGCGATAACAAGCGTATTTATGAACCGATTTGGATGTTACTTGGTCCGTACATAGTACATACCAATGTCTTGACCGAGTTCATTGGCCAGCTTTATTCGTCATCTTGTTTCAAAAGGGTTGCCATTTAAAAAAAATAAATTTAAAATTTAAAATGAGGTATTAAAAAATTGGAAAATGAAAAAGATTTTTTTATGTGTTTGGCCTTGATACAAAGATTCCGGAGCAGATTTTGTTTCTGAAAATTTGTTCTTTTCTTTATATCTTAAAAAAATGGTTGAATTATAGCACTTTGAATTTCTAGTATGGCTAACAGTTTGAAACGATCTTGTATTTGTGACGCGATAACACTCGTATTTGCCTATTTCCATGTGAGAAAGCATGTGGATAGTATACATCAACATCTCATCCAAATATAAGTTACTTTAAATAAAAGCAGCTTGGATAAAGCTGACTAATTTCGTGAAATTCTCATTCATAATGATTTAGTATTGATAAAAATTAGTATTGAATCTCCTATATTTGGTTTCCACTAAATTGAGCTTCGTGTGTTTGAATAATATTAGTTGGCTTTTTTAAAATAAGGTATTTGAAAGCTACCTCTTCCTCCCGGCACTGGCCGGAAGGACTTTTTATTAATGTTATACTAATTTATTATTTTATTTTATTTTATTTTTTAATCTTGGCTCAATTCGGGCTTCAGAAAGTTGGATTTGTTGCCAAATGATACAAACAGTTATGAAAACAAAAATTTATGAACTGTTAGCTTGTTTTATAAGAATTTACATGTATAAATTTAATTTATAGCTATTATTAATTTTTTATAAGCAATTTACTTATGTTTGTATATAACAGTAGATAAATTGCTCTTTTATATTAAACAAATTGTATATAGATATATAGAAAAATATTGCTTCTTTATATGAAACAGTGAATAGGTTTCCAGAAATTACGTTGCCAAATTTCCTACTCTCGCCAAGGATTGAAAAGTACCGATTTTTTATTATATAATGTAGTATTAGCAAATTTTATGTTATTTGTTCTACAGCCAAAGTTATCTGCAAAAAGCGCGATGCTGGAACAATGTGGTATCATTTATACGGTTTGGCGCAAAATTAGTTTTGCGCCAAACTACACTTACTCTAATAAGCCAATAGGCTGAGGGATTAATGAAGAATCCGAAACAAAGATTTACAAACACCAAAATCGTAGCATGACAATACTTTATCTTTTGGGGGGAAAGCTGAGGGACATGTATAAATTAAAGTGATTATTAAACTTTTTTATGTTTCCAATTTTTTTAAAGTGTTTATGGCTTCAGTCCGTTTGTTTGTCTATCTATCCGTATTCTAACTTTCCTAAAATCCTTTGATTACCGCAAAATTTATATATGTTATTATAGTCTAAGATCCGGTCTATGGAATATATACCCTCATTTGTTATTTAATGATAACAAAGAATATATGTTAAATAATTTATAGATTGATACATTGCAAATAGGTTGCCTAGTTAAATCACGTGCCAATAATGTTAAACAATAAAGTGTTTAATTAAATTTTTTTTATCAACTTCCTCGATTTGTTATTTATGAAAGTCGATAATCAGCTGAGAGAACATACTCCGATGAATTAAAAAAAATAAGGGTTGCCTACTCTCGACTCTGCCCAACTATGGGGTTGCCAGGTATAAACAGGTAAGTAAGCGTTGTTAATATACCCTCATAAGTTATTTAATCGGATTACACATCAAATGAAAGCTTATTTTATTCCCATTCCAACCGTATTAGGTTGCCTTATCAAAAAGTTGCTTGATTCCATGGTTGTCTAAATTTAAGATGTTCAATTTTCTGCGTGGTCCATTATGTACGTCAACAATCTTATGAAGGCGCAGAACAGCAATTTGCGTGTGGTATCTGAATTTAGACGAGGAGCTTTTGGTATCCGACGTACCAAATCTGAATCCTCCAGATCACTCGTTGACTTGACGTTAGAACAGACCATTAATGCTCATGCCTCAAATCAATTAACATATAATCTTGCAGCAGAGTCCATAGCAGCGCGACAAAGATGGGCACTTAGTCATAGCATAAGGACCAAAATTGTATCCACCGTTAAAGAAAATGTCGGTCTATCGCAAAAAGATGATACCTGTCATGCCTTGCAGAAGAGTCGAATCAAAAAGGATAACGAAAGACTTGAGAGTGTCATTAAGACTATAAGAGATACGCTGAAACCTTTCGTTGAGAGTGTAGATAAAAATATTCTGTTCAATATTTCAACTGGTAAGGCAGCATCTACTGAAGTTTGTGATTTTCTAATCAACGTTAAGTCGGTTGGAAATCAACAAAAATTGACATTTATTCCAGAATGCAATTCCACTCCCGGAAGGTTCGAAAGACCGATAAAGCGTAACAAAATCCAGAATTTCGCTTCACAGTCTGTCGTCAAAGCTCAAACCAGCAAAGATAAAACTCAAAAGGCCGTTCTTAAAATGGAAAGAGACATCTTTAGCCGATTACTTGCTATTAGTATTGCGAAAGACATCAACATAGAGTACTGCTTAACGTTTCCATTAGCGCCTGTGCCGCCTGCTCTTTTCTCGTGTACTGGTGACTTGCTAAAAACTCACAAATCCAAACTAGCTCAAATACTAAAGTCTAACGTCGAAACAGTTGAGCCTACTGGTATCGATATTGAAATGATAGACGCTTTTTATTACCTGTATAAAATCGGATCATCAATGCCGCAGACATTTGACAAGATTGCTGAATCGATCTTAATAAAATTGTGCTCAAGTAATGAAGAGGATTGTACCTGAAATACACATAATTTTTGATAGACACATTACGCCCTCTATCAAAGACTGTGAACGGCAAAGTCGACTGGAGTTCGATAGACCGTATGTCATCCAAGGACCTCTTCAACCAAGACCTAGCGAATTTCTCGGAAATCTCAAAAATTACCGTTTCAAAGAAGCCCTGGTACAATTCTTGACTAATTACTGGGAAAATAATAATCTACTTTCAATAATCCAAAAGAAAAAAAAATTCATAACAGTTGGAGAACACTGTTTTTCTTACCATACTGTTAGAAAACACGTCGTGAAACTTAAAGAAAAGGATTATTCATGTAAACATGAGGAGGCAGATACGCGGATAACGTTTCATATATCAAAAGCGCCACCTAATTCTAAAATATTGGTCAAAGCAAATGATACCGATGTCTTGGTAATTTTACTGGCCACTATCTACAAAATTCCGCAGACTCAAATTTGGTTGGCGGGTTCATCATCAAAGAAAAGCAATAAGAAAGATCTTGATTGCATTAACTGTACTGAGCTTGCAATGAAATTGGGTTCTACTTTATGCCTGGGCCTGCCAGCTTTCCACGCATTTACGGGCTGTGATTACACAACGGCTTTTTATAATAAAGGGAAAGTCAAGCCTTATAAAATATTTTCAAGACGAACGGATTTCCAGGAAATATTCGCATCATTGACGGATCCAGTAGATGTACTCCTAGAAGATAAAATTCAACCTGTTTAGGAGTTTACCGCCCTTCTTTATGGGATCAAGCAATGTTATAATATCAATGACGCTAGATATCAGCTGTTCCAAAAAACATATTCAATGAACAAAGACAAAGAACAGTTCATGAAGAAGATTAAAGGCATCGACTCCAATGTGATACCACCGTGCTGAATCTCACTGAAACAGAAAATTTTGCGTACAATATATGTTAATTCTATGTGGCTTCATGCAACCGATGCATGCTGCGTTAAAGTCAATCCTGAAGATTGTCGTTGGTTTTTGGATCGTTATTTGAAGCCTACGTGATTTAAAGGGGATCCAACACCCTTACAAGTTAACGACGTATTAAGAGAATCGAGAAACAGAGAAAACGATGAAGAATTAGAATTAGATTGTGACATCGGCACTTCTGACGATTCTGAATGTGAATAAGTGTTTTATATAAAACCTTTGTATTTTGCTATTGATAAATTTATGTATTAAAATAAAAATATTTATATCATTATGTGATATTTTATTTAACTTTTATCAGTATTTAATCCGCGCTTAAACGATTGAAAAAATCTCCTTTTGAAAAACGGACATTTTGAACGGAAAATCCTATTATTTCATAATTATGTATTGATTAATGATTGATAAATGAATGTGTGAGTGAAAAAATATTTGATATCATATATAATATTTACACTATCGGAGAAATCTTAAAAAAGAATTCGCTGCATCTTTGTCTGTCAAATGGAATTGCTCGCGCAACGCTTCTCTCTCACTCTGAACGCTCACGCAGAAAATTGAACATCTTAAATCTAGGCAACCATGGATTCAAACAACTTTTTGATAAGGCAACCTAATACGGTTGGAATGGGAATAAAATAAGCTTTCATTTGATGTGTAATTCGATTAAATAACTTATGAGGGTATATTAACAACGCTTACTTACCTGTTTATACCTGGCAACCCCATAGTTGGGCAGAGTCGGGAGTAGGCAACCCTTATTTTTTGAATTCCTCGGGGTATGTTCTCTCAGCTGATTATCGACTTTCATAAATAACAAATCGAGGAAGTTGATCAAAAAAATTTAATTAAACCCTTTATTGTTTAACATTATCGGCACGTGATTTAGCTAGGCAAACTATTTGCAATGTATCTATCTATACATTATCTAACATATATTCTTTGTTATCATTAAATAACAAATGAGGGTATATATTTCTTATACCGGATCTCGTACTATTAAGTTCTACTGTTATTATTATTATTAAGGCTAGTAATTGCTTGATTCGAAGTAAATTAATTTTAGTACAATATGAAGTGCATCGAACTTCTATATATCATATACAGACGTACATAACGTCTCATATACAGTAACCCACATAACACATGTGAGTTACAACAAGGATATTAATTATGCGCCAATCCATGCGCGCCAAGATATGCCAATTTGCTGTGGACCCGATTATGAAACATTTCATGGATTAATTGCCGAAACGTCAGTGAAGGCTTACTGTGGAGACACGAAAAGTTTTAGTTTCCGTTAGTCTGTCTGTCTGTTAGTCTGTCTGTCTGTTCCGCGATAACTGCCGTAAAAAGCATCCGATTATCTTAAAATTAAGATGCATGTTGGTGAAATCCCCGGATTTAGCTGTATAGTTTTTGGTTAAATTTGGTTCATTCGTTCGGAATATATAGAACTTTTTATTTTGCGACTTAATGCTTTCCTATAGCAATTCAGACGATTTTTCCATTTTTAGGTGCGTTCGTAATTATATAAATACGTAGCACCTATAGTCGTCGTTCAGTCCGTCCGTCCGTCTGTCCGTCCGTCCGTCTGTCCGTCCGTCCGTCTGTCCGTCCGTCCGCATATAACAGAACAAAAACTACCCAACCGAATGGTCTGAAATTTTAAATATATGATTGTTGCAAAATTTTGTCGAGCCATTTCAAATTTTATGAAAATCGGATGTATAGTTTAACTACAGGGACAATCAAAAGTTTTTCTTCACATTACGGTCAATGGGGAAAATTATTGCAAGTACATTTTAATGATGTTACAGCCTTTCGAATGGTCTGAAATTTTAAATATATCATTGTTGCAAAATTTTGTCGAGCCATTTCAAATTTTATGAAAATCGGATGCGTAGTTTAATTACAGGAACAATCAAAAGTTTTTCTTTACATTACCGCCAATGAGAAAAATTATTGCAAGTGCATTTTAGTGATGTTACAGCATTCCGAAAGGTCTGAAATTTTAAATATATAATTGTTGCAAAATTTTGTTGAGCCATTTCAAATTTTATGAAAATCAGATGTATAGTTTAATTACAGGGACAGTCAAACTTTTACCGTTTCATTACAGGGAATGGGAAAAAATAATTGCAGTGCATTTTAATGATGTTACAGACTATGCACTTATGAAGTGCAAAAAAATATACATTCAGTACGATATGGGAGGCAAAAAAAAATTATAAAACTAGCTATAGTACGAACGCACCTCATTTGCCACGTTTGACGAGCAATTTCCAACTTGTTATTTGTTGAAAAGAAATGGCTCATATGATTGAAGGATTTAAATGCTAAATTAAGGATGATGAAATTTCCAAATTAGAACCATACATTATTCATATTAGTTTGAAATTTTGTGTATACATTTGTCAGAGTTTTTAAATTCGATGTATAACTTTTATGGAGGGATTTTATATATGTGTTTCAATAACATAAAATTTTTTTTTTAATATAAATTTTCTTTTTAAGCACATATTTAATTGTTTTTATTATCTTTTAACTGTTACCTAGCAGCGAACTACACCTAAAAATATCGTAAATGTGAAAGTATTTGTAATTGTTTGAAGTTAAATCAAAGTCAAAAGGGACGAATTAATGCCTTTGTGTCTTTACATATAGATGGAATTTACCACAGAAATAAAGAAAGACTATGGTCTATTTATTTTGTTCAAATATTTTTCTTTTAAATTAAAAAGTTCATTATTTTCATAAGGAATAAATAGACATTTGCTATAAAATGTAACAATCTTTTTTTTTTTTTTTTTTTTGTTTTTTTTTTTTTTTTTGCCGTTGCCACGAAAATTCAATCCCGGAATAAAAATTTATCCTAAACAGTTAATTTTGATTTGAAAGATTTTTATGTGCGAGAGGAAAATGAAATAAAAAATAGACATGAATACGCCTTCATATTAGAAATAAAGTGAAAATACGAAAAGAAGGTGGATTTGATCTCATATATCAAAAATAAAACGAATACGCTTTGAGGTTGAAATAAAAGGGGCTTGTGTTATGATATTAATTCTTATTATTAAAAAAAAATGTTACTAATATCTCATGGTTTATCGTCTGCACACAGCTAACAGAAATGTTAATTCTTAATCGAAAATTCCAATGAGAAAAAAAACAACTTTTGAAAAGCAAATATATAGTAAATATCAAAATTATGTACCGAAAAATTATCGTTGTCGAAAATGACGTCATTGTATCGGGAAATAAATATTTTCATTCTTAAAAACCAAGCATTAACTAGATTGCCTGAAAAAATGTTTTTTGACGGGTGTTACTTCTTAATGCCGCCTCATTTCAGAAAATATGAATGAAAATTATTTTATTTTTAAAGGAAATTACATTTTCATTCATAAAACCTAAACGTTTAATATAATTGCGTCAACGTAAATCATCTTCTGTGTTACCAGTATTGAAAAATAAGGTTCGGAAGTGTAAAAATAAATCTAAGATTTGCGCTAACCATTAGCGCAATCAATAAAAAGTTACGTATGTAAATTAATAAGACCACGGGGGTTCAGGGGGGCTCCGCCCCCCTGAAGAAATCTACTTGATTATTTAAAAAATATACCAGAATTAACAGCTCATGAAAATTTTGAAATATCCTTCCATAACGTTTTTAATTTAATGCTTCTAATGTCTGAAAACTTCGTATTTTTTATTGTTATAAATAATTACATAATTTGAAAACTTTAAATTGCGGTTTGCAGGAAACTGAATATTACCAAAGTGAGTCTAAAAACAATGACTTGCAGAGCTGACGTTGAGGCTCCTGATCTGCAGATTTACTAGTACATACAAACTTTATTGCCGAAACGTCAGTGAAGGCTTACTGTGGAGACCCGAAAAGTTTTTGGTTTCCGTCTGTCTGTTTGTTTGTTAGTCTGTCTGTCCCGCGATAACTGCCGTAAAAAGCGTCCGATTAGCTTGAAATTAATGATGAATGTTGGTGAGGTCACCGGATTTAGCTGTATAGTTTTTGGTTAAATTTGGTTCATTCGTTCGGACTATATAGAACATTTCATTTTCCGCCGTAATGCTTTCCTATGGCAATTCAGACGATTTTTACATTTTTATTTGTTGAAAGGAAATGGCTCATATGATTGAAAGATTTAAATGATAAATTATGGATGATGGAATTTCCTAATTAGAACCATACATTATTCATATTAGTTTGAAATTTTGTGTATACATTTGTCAGAGTTTTTAAATTCGGTGTATATCTTATGGAGGGATTTTATATATGTGTTCCAATAATATAAGATATTTTCTTTTTTTAATTTACTTTTTTTAATCACACATTTCGTTGTCTTAATTTTCTTTTAACTGTTTCCTAGCAGCAGAAAGGTGAATTTGATCTCATATATCAAAAATAAAACGAATATGCTTTGAGGTTGAAATAAAAGGGGCTTGTGTTATGATATTAATTCTTATTATTAAAAAAAAATGTTACTAATATCTCACGGTTTATCGTCTGGACGTAGCTAACAGAAATGTTTAATTTTTAATAGAAAATTTCAATGAGAAGAAAAAACTTTTGAAAAGCGAATTGATAGTAAATGTCAAAATTATGCACCGCAAAATTATCGCTGTCGAAAAAGACGTCATTGTATCGGGAAATAAATATTTTCATTCTTAAAAACCAAACATTAACTAGATTGCCTGAAAAAATATTTTTTGACGAGTGTTAGTTCTTAATGCCGCCTCATTTCAGAAAATATGGAAGAAAATTTTTTTATCTTTAAAAGGAAATTACATTTTCGTTCGTAAAACCTAAACTTTTAATATAATTGCGTCTATGTAAATCCTTTTCTGCCCACCAGTATTGAAGATTAAGGCTCGGAAGTGTAAAAAGATTTACGATAATGATTAGCGCAATCAATAAAAAGTTACATATGTAAATTAATGAGACCACGGGGGGTTCAGGGGGGCGGAGCCCCCTGAATACTTTATTATTTAAAAAAATACCAGAATTAGTAGCTCATGAAAATTCAAAATATCCTTCCATAACAACGTTTTTAATTTAACTCTTCTAATGTCTGAAAACTTCGTATATTTTATTCATATAAATGATTACGTAATTTGAAAATTTTAAATTACGGTTTGCTGGAAATTGAATATTACTAGAGTGTGTCTAAAAACAATGAATTGCAGATCTGACGTTGAGGCTCCTGATCTGCAGATTTACTAGTATGAAAAAACAGTGAAGCTTGCGCCTAAAGTATGTTAAGCTGATATGATCCCACATCGCTTCAAAAATAAACAAATCATAAACAAATACATAAATGAATGGAAGTATGCATTTAAGAAATTGAAGGAACGATATTAAATTAATACTGTAACATGAAATTAACTGAAAAGAAGCAAAACACCAACAATAAATTAAATCACATATTTGAAAATATAAAAGAGAAAATATTTAAAAATATTTAACTTTTTCGGGATCTACATACGATCCATTTATTTCAAAAGCTAATGTAATATCACTGACGAATTTGTGGAAAAATATATTTCTTTCCTGATTATTATTATTTATATTACGGAATTCAGTAATATTTTGTTTGTTTGTTTGTTTAACAGTAAAGTAAGTCCACGTTATTTAAAAAAAAAATCTCCAGAACGTATGAAAATTTTTAAATTAACAACTATCATTTGTAAACTACAAATATTCAGCATATCGTAAAGAAAATGGGAAAACAGATATAATAAACAAATTAAAAAATATTTATATTTTTCATGTTAGATGGCGCTAGTAACAGGACAACCATTTGGTTTCTGACCACGTGTACAGCGGACAAAGGAAACTTAGCGAATATCAAGTCTGATATACGATAAGGAAGTCTTAATATAATTCTTTTAAAATGCGTAAGTATCGTCTGCGTAAATGATTTCAAATAATAAGAATAAATTGTGTGCAGGAATTCTTAACACTTAAAAATACTTTTACAATTGAATGTAAATACATTGAATTTTCACAAATTTTACTTCATTAAAAATATGCTATAATTTTCAGAAAAAAAAGTATTTTAAAAATGTCATAAAAGAAATCGTGAAACTATTTAATTAATCTTGACTCTATCTATGACTAACTCCATGTTTTATTTTTTCTTCTGAAAATATACGTGTTTCATTTTTTATTTGTAAAAATTTGTCCGTAATGGAAAATATGTAAAATAAATTAAATAAAATAATAATTTTTTGAAGGTTATTCTGTAAAAAAAAAATAATATTGTGCAAATCTAAATATCATAATTTATTTTTATATTTAATTTCAAGTCAGAATACTGAATAGTTTTTTTGTAAAGTGTACCGCAAAATGTAATTTGTGTAGACTAGTAGAGGATTCGCTTCGCTCATCCTAATTATTTATTTATTTTTTGTCTGAGGACTGGAAGTTTTTGTAATAAATACCAGCATTCTGGGGAACTTACCGGGTGGAGCAAATAGGGTCTATCAATCTGGTGATCTTGCTCCGCTTAGGCATAAATAAATAAATAAATATCTGATAATTCTATGAAACAAATATAACAAAATGAAGGAAATAATGTTCCTAAAGACGAAATAGAAGAAGAATTCAAAGAAACTTTTTATCAGATGATGAAAATATCACAGAGATGTATCCGCAGACATCTCCATTGCTATTAGTGATTGGAAGTCCTGTCTTAACAAAATATCCTAGGAACTGAAGTATCAGTTAAAAAAGTAATAAAAACATTACTTGGGGATAATGTTTGCTGTTTATTATTAATATTCATATTATATTGGCAAAATATTGAAAATCAAACAGAAAAACGAAAAAAAAATCACTTAAAATAAAATTCCGCTTTCATATTGAGACAACAAATTTTGATGGTCTTAAAATTTCAAATACAGATTGCTGAGTTCTATAGACACTTTAAAAAGTTCCATAAGGGTGTTATCTTAAATTAACCTAGATGAGATGAATAAGCGGTAACTTCTTGCTAATATTTTCTTTAATTTTTTTAGTTAATTTATTTTTCAGTTTGTTTTACTTTTGAATTTTATCATAATAACTGTCCTACTATATCCACAATTAATAATCAAAATATGTTCTTAGTTATTTCCATATTGTCTCTGCTTTTTATAAAACGATGTAAAGGGTAGAACCAAATATGTAATTTTCCCCCTGCCCTTGCATTAAAGCGCAAATTTTATTTACCCGATTTAAAGTACACAATACAATAAGATACTGTCTGATTAATGTCACATATAATTATCTTACTTAATATTCTTAAAAAATAGAAATTCAGTGTATAATAATAACCGATTGCATGTATAAAAATTACTCTCAATTGATGGAGTTATTTTTAGACATGTTTTTATAGGATATTTTTTTATACGAAAAAATTTAATGAAATGCTGTGAACATAACTTATACAATATTATTATTATTACAAAAATATAAAATCTCACTTATATCCAAATAACCTGTTTTATAATAAAAGTTTACCATTTGTCTAAGTTAGAAAATTGCCAATATGTATGTGAAAAACAAACAAAATCCAATCAAAAATATTTTTCTATTTTTATCGTATGTTTTGAATAAAATGTTATACAAAGTTAACTTATTTATTATGAAAATAAATAAAATGGATATCAACTTTATCTTTGGAAAATTTTTCATTTCGTAAGATATGTTCATTATTTAAGGAATTAAAATAATTTTCTTTTATCCAAAATAATCTTTTTATGTCTGCCAATTTTATTAAGTAAAATATCTATATGCTATAAAAACTAAATAGCTTATCCAGAGAATAGATGTATTTTCAGAAAGAGGACCTAACTTCGTATAAATTTATATGCAAATTTTCAACATTTACACAAGCATTAAATATATTTATTTTCTTTTATGTGTGCTTGCATACAAACTACATATAAGGAATTAATTTAATGTTTTTTATTCTCATTGAGCATCTTTACAAAATGATTAAAAATTAGATATATCTGAAGAATAATCTTCATATGTTCCCCGAAATTTCACGTTATCACAATTTAAATCCAAGGTTGGGAGAGCTTAATTATAGACTTCACGATTCAAGATATTTTTTATTGGGAGAGCATAGTTGTAGAATTTACGATTCGTTTTAAATCATATTTGGGAGAGCTGAGCTCAAGAATTCACGATCTGTTTTTAAATAATATTAATGTAAACAAACATATTTCACAACCGAAAATGGCGCAGGTGTTGTTTAGTATAAAATAGCACAAGATGATTAAAAACTTTGTTAATTCTATATTTACACTTTTAATATGTACAATATTTACAACGAAAACATTTGAATAATATCTGTTATTCCTCACTAGGAATTCCAGATAATTTCTTTTATATGTTCAAGAATATTTATTTCTCCCTTTTCGGAAGATCAAGAAATACACAGCCAGCATGCTGCTTTCGAGATTCACATTCAAACTGAACTATAAACAAGAGAAATGCTTTTAAAACAATTAATACTTCAGAAACTATTTCTTCTAACAAGAAGTCAAGCATGATTTCATATTCGGAAATAAATTTCCTCTTTTTTTAAATTAAACATCATTTCTTCTAATAGAAGACCACGATAAAAAAACCTATACGCAGCTTATTACCTGCTACGTTCAAGATTCACATTCACAAAACCAACTAAACTAAAAAAGGAACAAGAAAGAAAAAAATGTTTTTAATATCAATTCTCTAGTCAGACCACGTGACCTGGGATCACTGGCGCCTAATCAGTCTGGCTGAGAAAAGAAGGGGTTTGCGAAATTTCACAAACTCCCCCCCCCCCCCCGATGAACAAGGGTTCATCAAAATGGGGATTCAAAATAATTAAAGTAGAAATAAAACTATTCTAAAAAATTATCAGTTACACTATACATAAATACAATACAAATCAAAATATATACTTACATACTGGACTTCAAATAAAATAATAAACAATTTAAAAAATTTGTCAACAGGTTTCTGCTACTAAAAATAGAAAGAACAATTTAAATCTATACAACCTTTTCTGGAATATTCAATACAAAAAAAAAAAAAAATAAACTAAAAATTAGAAATATTTTCAAACAAGAAACTTTTTTTTTTTAAGTCAATAAACAAAAGAGTTCATTTTTTTTTTTTTTAAGTCAAATGTCAAATGAGAGTTTTTGAGTCTCTAATAATATCAGAGTTTTTTTTTTCAGTTGTATTAATAAAAAAGTTCAGAGTTTTTTCACTTCTAAATTATACACAAGAATCAATAGGTCTTTTAATGATGGAATTATTTGCCTTCAGTTCATAAGACCTCATTTTTTTTAAATCTCTGTCCACAAATACCTAACTTCCAGAAAGTTCTTGATACATGTTCATATGCATAAAAATCACATCACATATTTCAAAGTCAGAAGTTTTATTCTGGTCCGTGTAGTGAGCAGATTAGAAGATACTCATTTTCCAATCGCTTCCAAAAATGATTCAGAAGAGTCTCGCGCAAACGGAAGCGTTTCACTAAGGATTCCTTGGTTGCAGGTAAACACAAGATATGCTTTAGAGTTGCTATAACTAGTTGACCAGGGCGAACACTAAAGTTCTTGGAGATTGCATATTTGTTTAGGACTGATTTTATGCATTGTCTGCATCTTAAAATCCAAATTTTTTCACGAGTTGATACTAATGTACTGGGCACTCCTGAATGAAAAACTTTTTCATGTGCATCTTTCACGATTAATTCAGTCAAATTATGTTTTGCGGGAATCACAAAGGGATGTTTTTCATAAAATGAGGAATCAGACTTTTGTAACAGTCCTCGTACGAATAGCAAACCTTCATCTGACAACATAGGAATTAACTGTAGAAGATTCAATTCTTTAGTGATCAGGGTTCGCAAAGCTGGGCCCAGTTCGAAAAAACCCGGTGGGTTTTTTCAGAATGGGCACACTTGAAAAAGCCCACTGAAAAACCCATAAAGTGGGGTTTTTCAATTTTCAGATATAATTTAAAAATTTAAACAACATATACATTTAATAAATTTAAGTCATTTTAGTTAATTTTGAAAAAATAATATATAAAAGCCATTACATACACATCTGAAGTAAAATAAGAATGCATTTCAGCACATTGAAATACTTTACTAACATAGAACCTAGTAGCAACATACATAGTACATAATTATAGGTATGTCTTTATATAAAAAATTCAAATCAACTATATTCATGGGAAAAAATACATATTTTTACTTTCTTCTATCTTTACAAGAAGAAAGTATTGGATTCGTGAAAAATTTTGACTTCCAGTTCATGATGGATTTATACGTTTTAAAAAGGTCCTGAAGACAATTTGATATTAAAAAGCAGTAAACCAATGTTTAAAATTCACAAATAATGCGTGAAAAGCAGCAGCCTTTCTTTTTCTAGCACGCTGTTCTTTTTTCCCTATCTTGCACTGAAGAAGAATCTCGCTGTAGATTTGAAACAGCTGTTTGCTGCTTTTCACGCATTATTTGTGCATTTTAAATGTTGGTTTACTGCTTTTTAATATTCCTTCACAAAGGCTTTAATTGCTATTTTAAGACAATTTGATATGTGAAAAAAAATTTTGTGGGTGCTCGATCTCAAGAACTAATGCACAGAATTTCACAAAACTTTAGATTGAGTTAGACCTTGATGTAAACTGGTGCTGATTAGTTTATGGTGTATACTGCCCAACAGGTGACGCTGCTATGCTGCATTTATCAATTTTTGCAATAGCTTTATCTCAAGAACTAATGCACGGATTTTCATAAAACTTCAGATTCAGTTACAAGTTAAGTTGTTGCTTATTGAATTTTAAAGCATATTACCCAACAGGTAGTGCTGCTATGCTGCATTTTTCGCGATTTCAGCAATAACTCTTATCTCAAGAACTAATATACAGACTAGAATAAAAATTTAGATTAAGTTAAACCTTGATATAAACTGGTGCTGATTAGTTTTTGGTGTATATCGCCCAAGCGGCACTGTTGTGCTGCATTTATCTCAAGAACTACTAATGCACGGATTTTCATCAAACTTCAGATTCAGTTAGATGTTGACGTAAATTGTTACTGATCATGTTTTGTTGTAAATTGCACAACAGGTGATACTTATATCTCTTTGTTAAATGCATCCAATTCAACAAATCTATATTTTACAATCCTTATGATGGGCATAAATTGTCATTTAATTTTGGCACTGTGATAGTGAATTTTGAATTATTAACATGTATGAGATAGAAGAAACTTTGGGATTGGCACATCCGACTAGTTTACCCCTTTTTTTCTTCCTACTTATATATTTTAAATTTTAATATTCTATTCATTATTTGATTTAAAGAAAATTAACAATTTTATATCTTCTATTATATTTAAAACTAATTTGTGAGAAACACTGACATTTAATTAATTTAAATTCATATAATTTATACAATTTATAACTTGTAAAATAGCATTACAATTATATTATATATCAGGGAACAATGTATTTTTTTATGTATAGTGTATATAATATATAGAAAATATAGTATACAATAATATAATTAGGCATGTATTATACTTTTGAAAAAACCCGATTTTCCACAGGGAAAATTGGGTTTTTCATGAAAAAACCCGAAAAAACCCATGTGGGTTGGGTTTTTTCAGAAAAACCCGAGTTTTTGCGAACCCTGTTAGGGATACTCTTGCTACATTTCAAGTATTTTACAACTTCAGGGAAACTTTCTTCCTGCATTAGCTTAAACCAAAAATTTTCAGCATGTAACATTTCTTCAGCTGATAATTGTGAAAATGTTCTTTTCTCTACCTTTAATTTTATATTAGAAATAAATCTAAATAGCCATACAGTTACTCGATACAATTTCTTTAGGGAGCTATATTTTTCAAAATTAAAAATAGGAATTTCATCAGCTTTATTTGTTTGAACAACACAAGAAATGGTTGCTGATTTTCGAGACTTCCCTTTAGAAACATCAGGTAATTGTGTAGCAACAATTTTAACGCTAGGGCACTGATCTTCGGGCAAGGAAAGAAATTCAGGAACATACACATTAGGGTTAGCACCAGGAAAAATATGCAACTGGAGATGCTCCTTTTCCATGATCAGATTGCTAAAATACTGCCAGGGAATTTTCAAGTGAGCGAGAGGCGGGATTTCTGAAAGCCAATTTTGCCAATCATTTTCTAATTCACCAGAAACAAAAGAAGCAATAAATCCGGCTGAATCAAAGAACATAGTTGCAATTTTCAAAACATTGCGTTTAGTAGAAGAATCATTATTTAATTTTTCTAACAAGGGTCGTAATTCTAGTCCTAATTTATCTTCTGTATTGTTCCAGATCAATCCTAAAATTTTCAAGGAAGTATTTGGGGGTTCGAAACTCGAAACAGGAATGTTTTCATCATCTAAAACATTAGAATTCAAGTTAGGGACATGATACAAACATTCGTTTAATGATAGAGAATCACCATATTTGGAAGAAGCATCATAGACTATGCGCATTTTTGTTGTAGTTTTGTCGTCACGGATAACAGGTCTGTGGGGCATGTAATAGGAATTATTAGAATGCTTCTCGATGCACAATTCTATCACACCCTCATTAAACTGCTCTAGCAAAATGGAGCTATATTCCTTAATTAAAGAATCGTTTTTCAAGAATTTATTTTCTAAACTACAAAACCGCTTCTTTGCTACTTCAAGATTATTTCTAAGCAATTCACGAGAATTTTTCCACAATAATTTTGCTTCATAACGCCCATTTACGAATTTTAAATTTTCTTTAAATTCTTTTATTACCTCATGATCGGTAATGTTCTTTTCATTACTTTCAGCAATGCCAATTGATTCAAGATCCCAAAATGCTTTCAGCTGAGTTTTTATATTTTCAACTGAAACACGCAAACAAGCTACTTCTTTTTTGTTCGACTCTATCTGCCCTTGCACCGTATGACCGAAAATAGTTTCTGCAACGTATAATTCTTTTGTCAATTTTCCCTCGATTCCCTTTAATATTTTCCACAAAAAGTCAGACCCTAGCAAAATATTTATTTCCTGTTCAGGACCTGTATCAGCAGGCTTAAAGCCTCTTGTTCTCATTATCTCTAGAAGTTCTGGTTCTAGAGTTTTCACAGAAGCTCCAGTTATATTATCAACCACAAGAGCTTCGATATTTATCGAGTTAATAGGTTGCACAACACTGGATAATTCTAGAGCAACAACTTCATAACAAGATTCATAAGGGCGTCTCCGCCCAAAAGGATAAACTAATAAATTTTCTCTTCGCAATGGCTTCAATTTTAATTTTTGTACTAGCGATCTCTTCACGAAGCATTTTTCTGAACCACTATCACATAAAACGCGAGCCAACAAGCATTCTTTACCAGCAGATACAGAAACTGTACAAGTCTGCAATAATGTTGCTTTATTTTGTTTATATTTTTGTTCCGATATCATAGATACAATTGCACCTTTCATTTCTTTTTCAGGATTTTCTTTTGCTGTTTCTTTAAAACAAAACAAGGGATTATGGGTAGTGTTACCACATTTGGAACAAGGGTTAATTTTTGTTCTACAGTTAATTAATAAATGCGACTTAAAAAAGCATTTGTAACAGCGACCTTCTTTCTTTAATTTATATCATTTTTGTTCATCAGTGAATTTCGAACAATTTAGTCCTACATGATCAGAAGACTTACAAAATATGCAAAACTGTTTTGTAGATGTATTTAAAACAGCAGCTGAAGGTATATTTTTCTTTTGCGGAAAATTTTGATATTTACTTGAAGAATTTTCATATTTGGTTTTAGGATTTTCATAAGCCTTGGTTTGGGAATTATTTACTAAATTAGTAGCTTCACGACATCTTAATTCCGTTTTAATAAAATTTATTAAATCGGTGACTTCACAGTCCTTATCGGGGTCCCGTTTTCGATGGAAATCTAGTATCAAATTTTCGGGTAATAATCGTAATAATAAGGGTAGTAATAAAGGGCCATAGGAGCCTGATGCTACTCCTAACGCATCAAGATTTCTCATACACGTTTCAATATTACCATACAACTTTCTTAAAGAAGCAACATTGTTAGTGGATTTCACTGGTTCAAGATTCAGAATTTTGTTCATGTAACAGTTTATTATATTTTCCCGCTTCCCATACCTTTCTTCTAATAATTTTAAACAAGTAGAATAATTTTGATCTGTCAGTTCAAAAACAGATACAATATTATATGCAGGACCAGACAACAAGGATTTGAGATATTGGAATTTTTCAATTTTTGATAACGATTCGTTTGAATCTATCGCACTAGTAAATAAATTAAAAAATTCTAAGAACTGGCTTGCATCACCAGAAAATTTTTCAATGTTAAGTTTAGGAAGCTTCACTGCCGAAACTGGTTTACTACCGATTTTTGAACCGTTACTTGATTCTAGTAAAACTTTTGGTTCAGTTTCGATTTTACATTTTTAAGCCTCATCTTAATTTTAAATTTCAAACTTGATATTTTTTCAGAATATTCTTCTACCGATTTTAGTTCTTTTTCATATTCAGTTTTTTCCTGAATTAGCTCATCTATTTCGGAATCTAATTCCTTTAGTAGAGCTTCCTTTTCATTTACGAGCTCTAACGATTCCATTAAAGAATCGCAATCAGTTTTATCAATATCAACAGATAATAATGTATCACATTTTGTGATTAATTTCGTAATGGCTGCACGAACAGTAGCTCTTTTACTTTTAAGTTTATCTGTCTTATCCATGTTTAAAATTAAATTCAGTTTTCAAAATAAATTAGCATGAAAAATGTATATTTTCAAGAAATCAACAGTCATGCAGAATAATAAAGGTATTTCTTACCTTTTTTCCGTGTCTTGAGGCAGCAAAACATGAAGAATAATCTTCATATGTTCCACGAAATTTCACGTTATCACAATTTAAATCCAAGGTTGGGAGAGCTTAATTATAGACTTCACGATTCAAGATATTTTTTATTGGGAGAGCATAGTTGTAGAATTTACGATTCGTTTTAAATCATATTTGGGAGAGCTAAGCTCAAGAATTCACGATCTGTTTTTAAATAATATTAATGTAAACAAACATATTTCACAACTGAAAATGGCGCAGGTGTTGTTTAGTATAAAATAGCACAAGATGATTAAAAACTTTGTTAATTCTATATTTACATTTTTAATATGTACAATATTTACAACGAAAACATTTGAATAATATTTGTTATTCCTCACTAGGAATTCCAGATAATTTCTTTTATATGTTCAAGAATATTTATTTCTCCCTTTTCGGAAGATCAAGAAATACACAGCCAGCATGCTGCTTTCGAGATTCACATTCAAACTGAACTATAAACAAGAGAAACGCTTTTAAAACAATTAATACTTCAGAAACTATTTCTTCTAACAAGAAGTCAAGCATGATTTCATATTCGGAAATAAATTTCCCCTTTTTTTAAATTAAACATCATTTCTTCTAATAGAAGACCACGATAAAAAAACCTATACGCAGCTTATTACCTGCTACGTTCAAGATTCACATTCACAAAACCAACTAAACTAAAAAAGGAACAAGAAAGAAGAAAATGTTTTTAATATCAATTCTCTAGTCAGACCACGTGACTTGGGATCACTGGCGCCTAATCAGTAGGGTGGTGTGAAAAAAGTCAAGTTGATATTTCCGAGTCGCTATAGTGCAGAAAAGTTGCGATTGGTAAATACAAGAAAGACAAAAAGAAAATTCTTCAAATCGGACTTTATCTTCCGATCCCGCAAACTGCCTAAAAATTCAAAAAAATTGAAAATTTCCGATTTTTTCAGAATTTTTCTTTTTTTTTACGTTTATATATTTTTTATCGCTATAGGAAAAAATATTTGCAGTTTGTACTGTTTAATAATAATAATAAAAATAATTGTGTTTAGAGAATATCTTTCGATCGTGCAAGCTCAATAAAAATCGGTAAAAATTCAATTTTGAGTGATTTTCATGCTTTAAGATTATAATCAACTGATGTCGGTTTGCAGTCTCAGGTTAAGATTTAAATGTTAATTGATACTATTGAGCATATTAAGTTATTTTTAAACAACCCAGAAATTACCACGAAGAGTTCGTTTCAGGTCTGAAAAGTTTAGTAGTGCACCCATCTGCCGTTAGCCACGTTGGAAAACAGCGCTGAAGTCGGCGTACGCGCTCCCACCTAGTCTCACCTAACTCCATAAAATTTACAGAAAAGTCAACTGGATTCAGTGAACTACATGGTATATAATATTTTGACGGAAGAAAGGACGATACCCCAGTTAAAAAAGTATTGCATCTAAACAGGTTCGTCGAACTATTAAAGAGGAACACTTTCCTGTCATAAAAGAACGTGACTCAGTTTATTTAGGCCATGTGCCTCCAAACTCCGGGCCTGCTAAGGACATTGTAGCTTTCATAGTATCATGTCTTATTGAACAAGGGGTTTCACTAGAATACTTAGATTTGGTAGGCTGTGATGGTACAAATACCAATATTGGATAGAAAGGTAGTGCTTTCAGAAAGCTTGAAGTTTATCTCTGACGACCACTGCAGTGGGTTGTTTGTTTATTCCATTTTGTTAAATTACCTTCCCACCATCTTTTTCAATATTTGAATGTTGAAACTACTGGCCCAAGATCATTTAGTACACCATTTGGACACAATATCATTGTTGTGTAAAGCTCTAGGTGATAAATTTTCAATTGACTGATTGTGAAATTCCAGAAGTGGACAGGCAATTGTTGAGCAAGGACCAAAGCTATCTTCTTGGCGTAAGTCAAGCAATTAACAGTTACAACTTTCCAAATGACTTATTAAAGTGTGACTCCGGTCCAATTTCATATGCCAGATTGCTCACTTGTGCAAATAGAGCCCTTCGACTTTACGCGAGCGTGGAAAACCCATCGGATGCCTTAAAGCCATATTGACATTTATTTTAAAATCTTACTTGCCAGTTTGTTTTGAAATAAAATGCTGTAAGTACATTACAGACGGGCCTATTCATCTGTACAGAGCAATTGAAACATCTCGATACTTTCGTGACAACTTGAAGAAAGTGTAGTCTTTGAAACTGAATGAAACTCGTTCTTTGCTCACCCGGAAAACCTACTGATGGCAATGGTCTTTTATAAAAAGAGGCACATAAGAGAGCTAGGGCTGTTAAAAGGCCAGGCAGAATGTTTCAAAGGGTAAAGGCATCTGAATCTTTATCACTCCTACAATCCAAAATTAATTGATTGTAATGTAGCAAAATTAACATTTCCACCGCTTTTTCGGAGATTAACACATGAAGAAATACATTTCTTCGTTCAATCAAGTCATATCTCAGTCTAGGATGATAAAAAGTTTTTCAACCACACGTAAGATGTCCAGCGGTGCATTAAATCGGTAACGAAAGCATCATTTAAGGTATGTGGGCCCCAATCAAGAGAGCATCGGGGCCACACTGAAATCAATGTCCATAATACCAGACATTACCACCAAATCGCAGTACAAATTTGCGCCTAAAAGTCAGACTTAAACAGATGACATAACAAATTGTATATCTTATACTGTCACGACACTAGTTTTTTAATACAGTGTTTTGATTCTATTATAACAAATTATGTATTTAAGTAATGTAAATAGCAAACACCCTCATTGGTTGGATGGAGGATAGGGTGTGGTTTGAACTCGAAGTGCAGCTACCTTCCCGTGGTGAGTTCTGGTTTGTTTAAACATTATCAAATATCTAAACAAGCAAAGAGTTATACATTGTACAATTTATATGTAAATGTTAATATTGGAACGCAAACTGATCTCAGGTGATTATTTTTTTTTATTCATCAAAATCACTGAAAATTGAATTTTTACTGATTTTTTTTTAGCTTGCGTGATCGGAAGCTATTCTTTAAACGCAACTGTTTATTTTTATTATTATTAAACATTACAATCTGCAAATATTTTTCACTATAGCGATAATATATATATATACGTAAAAGAAGAAAAAATTCTGGAAAAATCGGAAATTTTCAATTTTTTTAAATTTTTAGGCGGTTTGCGGGATCGGAAGATAAAGTCCGATTTAAATAATTTTTTTGTTGTTTTTCTTGTATTTACCAATCGCAACTTTTCCGCACTATAGCAACTCGGAAATATCGACTTTTTTCGCACCACCCTACTAATCAGTCTGGCTGAGAAAAGAAGGGGGTTGCGAAATTTCACAATATCATTCATAAATGTAGAAGATTATTTTTTTTATTATTAATATTAGGATTTTAAATGCTACATAAAATTTATTTGTTAGTACAAATCTCTCTAATAAATCCTTAATAAAATATTTTTACAAAATTTATCTTGTCATTTTATTTTATTTCTTGATAATTGAAATGAGAAATTTATTTTTAAACGTTAAAATATTCATTTTAAGTAACATCTATCTGAAATGTTAATTATTTTTTTACAAATGAAGAATACACACACACACACACACACACACACATATATATATATATATATATATATATATATATATATATATATAGCATATTTAAATTCTTTCAAAAAAGATTGAAAACTTTATCAAAATATATACCTAGCTATATGATTTAATACAAGGAATGTTTAGCAATTTTTTATCGTAGTAGCCTACAAATAGTTTGTTTATCTTATCTATGAAATTGAAATCTTATTTTACTTGTTAGAAACAATATTTATGAAATTAGAATTTGGAAATTTAAATTTTCATTTTAAATTTGTATGAGTTTAAAGGCTTTTCTACATTGTATAAACGTACATGTGGAAATATTTAAAAACATTTGTAAATAGTCAGTTAAAGTATAAGAGATGTGCAAATTAATACTTTCACCCCAAATATAACTAAATATACCGGTAAATACAATGAAGAATGAGGTGAGTGATTTATATTTGACTCTAAATTGGATGTAACTATATATGATTTGCTTACGTGTTTCTGATTTAAAACTACTTTACAATATTTGACACGTTTACATGTTTCATTTGAATATAAATTATAAAAATAAATATTGAAGGATTGTGTAAAATATTTCGATAAATCTTTTAAATTCTGTTATTATGAATATTCAAAGTGAATTTTCAATATATAATTTAGGAAATAAATGAAATCTGGTTTATTTTAAAAATATGACATATTTAGTAACACATGTTTGACAAACTTATTTTTGGACACATCATATTCCGCATACCTATAAAATCATTTTTGAAATACTCATATCTTGCTGCTTGAAACAAGTGGTCATTAAAAAATATATGACATTCACCATTCTGATTAAGTGGATTTTCAAACTACTCAATAGTTACACAGTTCTGTACTTGCTTCGTATATGAAATTGCTACTCAAATAGCCTACCGTGGTCATTAAAAGTTCAATAAGTGGAATATTTGTCGATTGACATGATATATGAAACTTAAAAGTGCGTTGACCATTACATAAGTGAGATGTAAATTTCAGTTATTACTGAGGTACTTTAAAATACGTGTTAATAAATTCTGTGAGTCGTGATAGATATGAAATTAAAGTATTTAAATAATTCTGATGAATTCTCAATTTTGTGGGATATGATGTTGTTGAATCTAATTCCACATATTTTAAGCAATTTATTTTATAATGTTCTAACGCTGTAAAATATGCTTTGTTATAGGCAAATGAAAGTATTTTTTAAAAAATATATATATTTTATAAATTTTAAAACTAAGTTTTTATACATTAGAACTTGAAAATACAAAAGAGACGAACAAATACTTGCAGATTATGTACCTCTTCTGCTTCAAATTCGTAAAATGTAATGATTTGAGGTAAATCAACCAAGTTGTAAGATGCTGTGTTACAATCATATGTCAGCGATCCACATATCTTATGCAAAATGTTCAGAATATTGCATGACACATAAGATATTCTCATATTGTATCTAACGCATCATTAGATAACTCCTTCTTCGTCTTTTTTTAAAGCAAATTAATCTCTCAAATGCACTGTGTTACGTGCATGAGAATCTTTGAAAGGGTAACTAAACACATTGTTTTTACATAATTACTAACTAGCAGCGATGACCGAGCTAAGCTTGGTCAAAATTAGCATTGTGTTTAATTCGATATGTTATTCTCACTGTATCATTCTTGCTGTTTAGATGCAATTGGCATGACCCTGAGACATAGTGATACAAAATGACCCACTAACCGCATTTTTTCGAACATGCGACTTAACCAATGCTCTTCTCGAACCCGAAAACGATATAATACATGATTTAGTCAAAATCGTTAAAGACCTTTTATAGATAAAATTAGATTGACCCATTGTATCCTAAAAGGGATCAACTAATCTAAATTTATCGAATACGTGACCTATCCCAATGGTCTTCTCGTGCAGGGAAGCCATGTAATCAAAAATTTTGTCAAAATGATTTGAGCGGTTTTTTAGATGCAATTAGCTTGACGCACAGTGACAAAAAGTGACCCATTAATTGCTTTTCTCGAACATGCGACTTAGCCCAATGGTCATCTCATGCCCAGAAGTGGTATATTATAAAATTTTGTCAAAATGTTTTGAGCCCTTTTTTAGATTCAATTAGCTTGACACGTGTCCTATTGTGATCCAAAATGACACACTAATCTAATTTTCTTGAATATGCGACTTAAACCAATTGTCTTCTCATGCTCAGAAACTGTATAATACAAAATTTTCTCAAAATCGTTTGAGTCGTTTTTTAGATACAATTATTTTGACCCACGGTGACTCAAAAATGACCGACAAATCTCATTTTTTCGAACATGTGACTTAGCACAGTGGTCTTCTCATGCGTAGAAACGATATAATACAAAATTTTGTCAAAATGTTTTGAGCCATTTTTTAGATATAATTAGATTGACCCACAGTGACCCAAAAATAATCCAGTAACCGAATTTCATACTTTTGGGTGCAGGAAAACACAATGGTAAACCTACGATTCGGCCACTAAAATCCGGTTTTTAGGTGTTTTCTACCAAGATATGACTTTGCAGAACGATTGCGTTTTAATATGCGTATTGAGTTTAACTAATTCTGGAATTTCAGCCGTGATCTCGATCAGGTGATTGCCTGTGCTGCCGACTCCCGGTTTACATGGGTTATAAGAATAAATCAAACACTTTGCGTGAGTTTTAATACATAAGCTAAAATGTTTAACAATGATTTAACGCACAAATACGTACAGACACGACACAAAAATCCCATACGATAGTTTCGAGGATTCCCGAATACCCTTCCTCAGTGCGAGGCAAATAGATATGTATATATATATATCTTAAAATGGGTTCGAAGAATCCCTCGGTTATAGCCCCGAAGTACTGGCTACTGGACTGATTGAAAAGGCGAAAACCAGAGTTTATATATCTTAAAGAAATGACGTAATGGACCAAAACTAAGTAAAAAAAAGGGAGTCACTGCGCAGGATCCCTCCACACTAGCGAGAGAAAAGGGATGATGGTCATATCATTCACGAAGAAAGAAGTATATTTATGAATATAGTGAGCTTCGTAAAAGCCTAGATCCAAAACTGAATACATTTTTGAATAATTCTAGCCTCTGGATAATTAAACTGGTGGTTGGAAGTTTAGCTATTGTAGATTTCTCACATTCCTGCTTTCTAACGTAATTCTGGTGTTCTTTCAGACTAATTCTAAGCGCACGCCTCGTCCGTCCAATATAAGAGAGGCCGCACTCACAAAAAAATTGTATAGATGGTCTAGGTAGTATGGTTGTCAACTGGATTTTTGAGACTGGAGAAAGACATTTTTTTGGTTGGAGAGAAAACAACTTTGAAACTAAACCTATTGAGAATACGAGAAATTTAAGTACTGATTTTCGGAAAATAAGGTAACACAATAACATTTTTAAATTCTTTATTTGCTGGAACAGAATCAGTGATTATCGGAGATTTAGATAAAATACGCTTAATGATATTCAAGCTAAATCCATGATCGATGGCTTTTATCGAACTGCTTTTATATAGTTATTTCCACTATTAAATAACTCAGAATTTTAACAAATTTTACGTGCACGGAAAATACGAGTATTGAAAGCTGAAAGTTTTTGATTAGGGGGGGGGGGGGAGGACTGGATTTATAATGAGGAGGGAAAGTTACAGAAAAAGTTTTTCGGTAAACTGTCGTCAAAAACTCACAATCAATACGTATTACCCGAACATCCAGAAAAGCTAGACGTTGTTGAGTTTCAATTTCAATTGTAAACTGGGCAAAAGGAACAATTGAATTAAATAAATCAAGTACAGCGTTAATATTATGTTTAGACAAATCAAGCAAAACAAAGGAATCTTCTACGTAAAGTGTATAAAATGGAAATTGTATTAAGTTAAATAACTTATCTTCGAAATAATGCATATAAATATCACTTAAAACTGGGCTTAAAAGGTAGCCCATAGCTAAAGCTCTCGACATTTTATAAAACTTTCCTGTTTTATTCAAAATTATTCAAAAATGTAATTCAGTTTTGGATCTAAACTTTTACGAAGCTCACTATATTCATAAATATACTTCTCCCTTGGTGAATGATATGACCAGCACCCCTTTTCTCTTGCTAGTGTGGAGGAATCCTGCGCAGTGACTCGCTTTTTTCAGTTAGTTCTGATCCATTATGTCATTTCTTTAAGATATATAAACTATTGCTTTCCCCTTTTAAATCAGTCCATTAGCCAGTACTTGGTGTTAAAACCGAGGGCTTCTTCGAACCCATTTTTATTCTCTCTTTTTTTCTCGCATTGGAGATGGGGATCCGGAAATACTCGAAAGGAACGTATGCGATTTTTTCTGTCGTGCTTGTGCGTATTTCTGCTTTAAATCGTTGTTAAAGATTTTCCCTTAAATATTAAAAATAGGTGTCGACGAAAAAATTATCGTGGTAAGGGTGTACTCAAATCCAAACGGCTAATTTTCTGACTCATTCTTAAATTCCTTTTTTCTCTCAAACGCATCCAATTGGCTGATTCTCTTGTTTGGACACTATATAATGTGCTGCATTGTTCGAATTGTTGATTAAGGCCGACTATATTTCAAAAAATGCTGTCAAAGTGAGAAGTTTGAGCTGAATTTTTCGAAGCGATAGTGCTGAAAACGAAAAAAAAATGGTCGCACTGAGAAAATAATTGTTTGTAAATCATATTCTAATTAATTGAGCGTAAAATAAAAACATAGGTTACTTATAAAACTCATCAAAAAATCATGTCAGCAAGCTTCATGTTTTTACATTTAAAAACGAATCTGAATTTGTGTCAGAAAATTTTGAGTTGTTGAGCGTGAAAAAATATTTTTTTGAGTACCGCCTTAATATCATACTGATAAAACCAGCTCTTACAAAAAATTTAAATTAAAATTTCGTCAAAAGTGAGCAGATAAAATTGTTAAACTGGGTTTTATCTCTGACATTGATTTAATTTTTGTTGGTGAAATTAGTACTTCCGCCTCTAGGCCGAGCCGGCAAGGATTTTTTTGCACTGTGTAAATCATTGAACAGCATATTTAATATTAACTTAAATTTAAAAACAGAGTTTCAAATGAAAATCAAATTTCAAATTATTTGCTTAAAAGGCGCAAAGGCCAACCTGGTGAAAAAGATTCCATGCCGACACACTCTCTTTGGAAAAAAATCCAAGTATTAATTTATTTAAAAACACGTGAAGAATATAATTTCTGCTATTTAAAAAATATATATATAATTAGAATACAGCGGATGTTGTTTTTTAATTTATTGAAAATTTAAAGTTAACAGTACTTAAATTATTATAATTCTCAAACACTTGAAAAGGATTATGACTTATTCTAAAATTCTTTTGTGGAGTAAAATGTCCGATTTAAACATATTTGAAGAGCATTAAATACTAGATACGCTAGATACATGTTTTAAGTGGTTTAACTCGCGAAAAAGACGTTCTTATACAACTGAAATTAGAAGTGAAAGCATTCCAAATCAAGCTTAAAAGCTACAGACGCATGTCATGCTATCATCCAGAACTCTACTTTATAAAATTTCAGCAATTTTAATAATCAGAAACTTTAAACTTCCTTATTCAAGCATACTGGAAACTTTAATAATGCTCAAATTAATTCCTTCGAAATCAGTTAAAAATTTAGAAAATTAATTTAAAGTGCCGGATTAAATTTTCATTATTTCGCGTTTCAACAGTCTCGTAAATTAATTATAAATTAATTTCAACAAAATATAAAAAATAATTATAGAAAAAATTGAAATGATATTTTGAAATATTTTGACATTTTGAAATTCCTCACATATTAAATATGCGTTAAAATGTAATTATAATATGATAGATAACTTTTTCTATTACATTTAAATTTTGAAATATTGTTTTAAAATTTTGAAAAAGGTAAGTTAAATATATTTTTTAAAGATGCTTTTAAATTCCATAAAACTCTTGTGTATTTAACTGTCATTCAGTTATTTGTAGTGCATTAGGAATATTTTTTGCAGTTTGGACTGGAGTATACATTTTTTATTTTATGGTATCGTATACTTTTTCATTCAAGTATGTGTTTGCTAATTTTAGTGCATTATTCTTGTGTATCAAAATTAAGTTATTTGTAACCCACTAAAGATTAATTTTATAATTCTAACTGTATCTCATACGATTTAAATTTACAATACTATCCGCTCTTTATAGTATTTTAGAGGTTATAAAGACAGCACATTTTAAAACGAAAGTTCCAAAGTCATGTTCGAGAATAAAAAGAGGTTTGATTTATCAAAAAATATATATGTAATTTTTTAATGGAATGCGAGCTGGCGTAAGCTGGTCTGATACGCCGCCAGTTGTTACGTTACTACATACTGCACACCGCAAGAAAAGTGACACATCTCACAAAAATTCATTTTGCGTTTTATTCTACTAAAAGATCTGTCATAGGTGTGTCTTGCTATACAATAAGTTTCATAAGCGTAGTTATACGGAAAATCACTTTATCGCATTATACGTCCATTTGTGACCAAAGAAGAGATGTGGATTGTGTGGTTATGTAAAATTACCCAATCCTCTAAACCTCTTCCTACGTCTTCATTCTTAAGGGTTCTTAGATTTTATGCACTTTTTTATTCCTGCATGCAGAGCTAACTGCTATAATTTCATGTTACAGTAAAATCATGCAAAATTTCTTTGGCTTGAGAAATTTACTGTCTCGAGATGTGTGACATTTTTGCGGGTGAGCGATATCATGAGAACTTTCGATTTTGGAGTTTAAAAAAATCTAATTTAATTGTACATTTATAAAATATTTATAATGTTATTTTTATTAATTTTCTTCTGAAAAGGATGATACGTTTGCAGTGTAAATGAACAGCTAATCACAAAAATTACATTCTACAAACTATGTTATTTTCATGAAATCTTAGAATGAATTATGGAAAAAAATGCCGATACAAGGACAATAATATTCCATTAGTCGAGATAATTTTGAATAAAAATTTATTGATCTTGCCATTATTTCAAAGCTAAGGTTTTTTCATTTGTGTAACTGTTCTAAACTAAGTCTTTTAATTGAGTATCATCAAACTTTTTAGTGTGGGTGATGTGAGGTGTAAGTTGGCATGGTTTGGCGAAAAGTTTTATTCTGACCTTATACCCTGTACGTATGTTTAGACCCCATGATCTATGGTCTTGCATGCTCTATCTCAGTTCGGTTATTTACAGTTTAGAAAAATTCGAAAAAGCAATACAGAGCAATAACATTTAAATCTTTCAGTTTTTCATAATACTTTTGCAAAATGTCGAATAAATAATTCTTTACATCACAAATTTTTAACGGCAATGTTAACTGAAAATCAATTAATTGATTTATTCAAACAAAACGAAACAAAATGTATATATATTTGTTCAGCATCTTCGAAAGTCCCCAGACGATATCTCATTATTTACCTTTTATTTTCTTTTATCCACATAGAAATTAAGTAATTTAGTTTCAATCCTTTAGAGAAACTTCGTTATAAAAAAGCAATATCTTCTAAGATAATTTAAATGTTAACATTCTGAGAGCATATATGGCATTCTCGGATCAATGTAGATAACTTGTGATTCTTCAGTGCACAGAATTCCATATTACAGAAAGAGGAGTGTGTGAAATACACGTCAGAGTGTAATATAACTAATAATTCTGCAAATCAGGGTCTATACAAGTCATTGTTTATTAATTTCACTTTACATAATATTTAATATCTTATAACAACAATTTAATTTTTTTAATACTATATACATATTTATAAACATATACAATTTCTCGAAGCTTCCGGAAATTTTAGAAGTGTAGTATTAAGCACGATTTTATGCAATGCTATTCTGATGAACTGATTTTTTTTTTCAGAATGTAAAGTATATTCCTTCAGCAGGTGACACCTCCACCGTTGTCATATTAATTGTATGTTTTTAATTTCTTCTGCTCTTTCAGGTTTTGAGTATATGTGTGGATGCTTTTAAGACTGTAATTTCATTAGCTGAACCATCTAATACAACAAGATGCGATTTTATTCAATCTTTAAAAGAATACAACTATCAAAAATCAGAATCTGTAACAGAAACTGAATAAAATCTCGTGTAACAAATCTACGTTTACATATATACAGTTCTCTTCCAATACATATGGATAATTTGCATGCATAGTGTTCTTATAATTTTCGTTCGGAAAAAATACATTTTGATTGGAGTTAAAAATGAGCATTTATCAAAACAAGTTGGAACCCGTCGAAATTCGATGAACTAAAATGTTTAGAAAGAAACTGTCAGATCATTCAGGATAAACATACAAAAATAATTACAATAAAAAATTCATCTTACACTGGTTGTCTAACTCTTAAAACAAATAATAATTTTACCCTAAAATTACCAAAATGTTATTCCCACAAACTTCAACTGCTTAAATATTTGAAAAATTAAACTGTATTAGAATACGTAATCAAGATGAATAATTATGATGAAGTTATCGATTGAGGCTCTTACGTTTGTTTTTACGGGATGAAAAATCAGTAAAAAGGATTTTGCTTTGTCATATCATAAAAACTTCCCCCATGAAATCTAAACTGTACGTTATTTTCACATTCTCAAAATTTACACACGCACCCTCAAGTTCACAATTTAAAAGTATTTTAACGCGCAATAGATTATTAATGAATGTATTTTCAAACTTAAAGTCTCGTTTGTCCAACACAACGTTGCATGTGAACCTTCTCACAAACTTTAAGTTCTAATTCTGTACCCGCGAATAAAAAAATCAGAAATTTACCTTTAGTTGTTATAGTATTGGCCATTTACTACTGGTCAAATATTTAGTTTTATTAAAGAAAATGATCGTTTCGTTTTAAGTATGACATAATTTTACTCACTGAATCATTTTGCCTGGCGTCTCAAACTCAGTATCCACTATCAGCGTAATGTAAAAATATTAACATATAAATGATTTATGAAGAAAAATGCGTGTTTATTTTTTAATGGCTGACATCATTTTCTGTTCAAACATTATAAAAAATAAGTTACTTATATTTGTAATGTGAAAATGACATTAATAAGGATAAAATCTATAAAAATAAATAAACCATGACTATTTTCCCTTTACTTTTAATAGAAATGGTGTACTTCAGTTGCCACACTTACAAAATTGGTACTAAAAACTATAAAAAAAAATTAATATCTCTAAAATAAATAGAGATAGAGTTTTCAAACAAATTGCATTTAAAAGAACCTATATTACGGTGAACCTATATTATTTTCCCCCCTATATTACGGTGTAAAAATTGAAACTGTGCGATGTTTAGAAGTTTAAAAATTTGCAGTAGCGAAAATTGCAAAAATCGAAATTTCATTTCAAATTTCAGAGTTTTGCCATTCGCAGAATGACGTATGCGTTACGCACATATACGTTTGTCCTTTATAATATAGATAGGTAGATCCCTATGTACTATAATAGAACAGCATAATAAAATAACCAAAAAAGATGCTATTTTGGAAAAAAAATATTGCGTGAAATTTTGCAATTTACTATTTTTTATATATGCTTTGAAATAGGAAGTTCTGGGCAACAATTAAATGAAAGAGGAAAATAAAAAGAAATGTATTGAAAATTGATTTAAAAAAAAGAGAAAGCAAAATGTTTTATATTTCTCCAACACATGCAATGCATACTATTTCCCAAAACGTTAAACAATTAATTTTGAATTTCTATTAATACTATATATACTTCTATTAATCTATAATTCTATAGGCACAATTTCAAAGCAATCTGATTATTTGTTGCAGAATCATTAGTGAAGGCTTGCTGTGGAGACACGAAACATTTTTTGTTTATATAAATCTGTCTGCTCCACGATAACTGCCTCAAAAGCATCAGATTAGCTCATAATTTAGTAGGCATGTTGTTGAGCTGCCCTGATTTAGCTGTATAGCTTGTGTTATATTTGGTTCATTCATTCAGAAAATACAATGCACTTACCTTTGCACCATAATGCTTTACTATGGCAATTCATACAATTTTCAAATTTAAATTTGTTGAAAGAAAAAGACGCATTTCATTAATAGATTTGAATGGTAAATTATGGATGCTAAAATTTTACATAAAGGGGATTACATTTTTCCTATCATTTTGAAATTTTGCCAATATATGTTTTGGCTTTGTTTAAATTAGGTCTATAACTTTTGGTGGAATTTTATACATATGTTCCATTAATATAAAACATTTTGTTTTATCAATTTACTTATTTTCTTGATACATATTTTCTCTTTTTTCAGTTTCCTAGCAACTGTGCATCACAGCCTGTAAAAAAATCATTGAAAAATTCCGGTTTACGAAAGATTAAGCAGAAAGTCTGGCTGAGGGAAACAAAAGATTATCTTTATTAAAATGGTCTGCAGCATAAGTTTACGTCAAATATGAACGATGTGAGTAAGATGACAGTTTTAAATTGTAGGTGGATAATATTAAAAGGCCATAATGAAAAATACCTTATAACACCAAATCACGTTTCCTATTTATTCAATTAGCAGGGAATATGACATTGAATTCTTAACCAATAGTTTTAAAAATCCCGAAATATGCCTATTTTTGGGTGTATTTAGTATGTTATTGCTATCGAGTAGATTAGGATGTATTTAAAGTTATAACATGCTAAAAGCGAAGAAAAGTACATTTAAAGGCTTATACCCGTAAATATTTTTTTAATAAAGTGCTCTGAGAATATGGAAAGAGATGCTTTTCAAAATAAAAATAATCAGAGATAGGTGTTTCATTATCGGTAGGTAAGTAAATATTGTTATTTGGATATTAGATAGCCGAAAATTCATTTCTAAACTATTACTTATCCTAATAAAATCCCAGTGTAAAACGAAATCCAAGACATACTATAAATATTCTCACAATCAATAGGAAATTACTAATTTAAATTTATTAAACTAGAGGCAGAGGTTTTCTGAATAAATGTACTTTTTCATCTAAACAATTGTCAGAATAAGCAGTTCATCAGAATTTCAGAATATCATAGCATATAACACCGTATTTAATTTAATGCTTCTAATTTACGAAACCTCCCAATAAGTTTATATGCTTATAAGAAGTTTAAGAAAAATAAATTGCGAATTGTAGGATGTTGAATATTATGCAAAGTGAGATTAAAAGGAAATTACTTAAAGAGCTGACGGTGAAACATCTGATCGGCAGATTTACTAGTTTAACGTTTAAATCATCGCCGAAGCGCGAGTAGAGGCTCAAAATGGAAGCACGAAAAGTTTTTGTTTCCCGTGTGTGGTGCGTCTGTTTGTCTGTTCCGCGATATCAGATGCAAAAAACATTCAATTAGCTTGATATTTAGTGGGTATGTTGGTGACATACCCGAATTTAACTCTTTAGTTTTTCATATATTTCATCGATTCATTCGAAAAACATAGAATATTTTCTTTTATGTTTTAAAGTTTTTCTATGGAAAGTCAATTTTCATCCACTAAACAAATATGGTTCGATTGAGAAATTAATTTAACTAATAAATCTGCAAATCAGAAGCCTCAACATCAGTTCTCCAAATCATTGTCATTTATGTTATTTAAATGTTGGTTTTCTGCTTTTTAACATTGCCATTTAATCTCCCTTTGCATAATATTAAACATCCTGCAATACGCAGTTTATATATTTTTAAATTACATAAATAATTATAAGTATATAAAATTCTTGGAAGGTTTCGGAAATTAGAAGTGTTAAATTAAACACGGTTTTATGCAACAATATTCTTAAATTCTTATGGCTTATTCTGGTAATTTTTTAGATAAAAAAGTGCCTTTCCGCAGCGGGACTCTGCCCACCTGAACAGCCCCGTAATCTAATTAAATTTGAATTAGCAATTTCTTATTAATTATGCGAAGGGCTATATTATAACTTGGATTTCGTTTTACACTGTTAGTTTATTAAGATAAGCAACATGTGATCCTAATATCCACGATTTTATGTGATCCTAATAACCAAATACTAGTATTAACTTACCCGGAAAACACAACACATCTGCATATGACTTTTTTTTTTTTTTTTGTAAAGCATCTTACATCCTAATCTACTCAATAGCAATAGCATACTAAAATTTCCCCAAAGTAGGCATATTTGGAGGCGTTTAAATCTACTGGGTAATCATTCATAGTCGTGTGCGCTGCTAATTGACGAAATCGGAAACGTAATTTGTCCTTATGAAATAGATTTGGTAATTAAATTTGTGATTTAAAAGATTTTAATAGGATTTCAATTTACAACCGTAATTTTACTAACATAGTTCATATTTGATGCAAACCTATGTTGCAGACTAAACTACTAAAGATTATCAATTTTTTATTTCCCTCAGTCAGACTTTCTGTTTATTCTTTCACTATCCTAATGACATAATTTTTTTTTTTTTTTTTTTTTTTTTTTTTTTTTTTTTTTTTTTTTTTTATAAAATAAGAAATACAGTTGCTTGGTAACTCATAAAAGAAAACGGAAAAACTCAAATATTTATCATGTCAAATAAGTAAATATATGAAACAAAATGCTTTATATAATTGGAACACATGTATAAATTTCCACCAAAAGTTATACATCTAATTTAAAAAACCTAACAAATATATTGATCAAATGTCAAAGTAATATAAAAAATTTAATACTCTTATTTTGGTATTTTAGCAACCATAATAGCAAATGCGCCCTACTTACTTAAACTTACAAGAATAAAAAATAATAAGAAGAAGAATCATTAATAGTAATTATTTACCTTTACATAACACAGTGTGACGGCAAATGTATTTTTTACTCAACTCGTTTTTGCTCCGTTGCTGTTGCGACTTGATCTTTACTAAGCAATATCATTCAGAAGTGCTATTTACACTTTCATTGTCCAATAACTACTACAAGGTTTACTACTTGAGCCTACCTTTTGTTTAAAAATAAACAGTAATGTATTTTTCCTTATTGTCGAGTGCCATTCTGACTCAATGTATAATTAAGAAATAAGAAATTTTAGTGTGTTTATGACTAAAGCTGAAATTACTTTGCAAAATTTCTTGATTTTTTATGCTAACTTAAGTGATTTGGAAATTGTGTCACTAGATAGTTATAACATAATGTTTTATATTACATAAAAAAACATAAAACAATATTACTTTCTTATTTAAATTGTACCCCTAGATAAATATACGCAAAATAAAATGTGTACTACTTACATTTCCGAATTCCCCTTATGTTCATGATTTTTGCTGTCGCTTTAAAATTTATCTGGAAGCACGACACTGCGTCCGCCGAGTTCGCGCAAGGCGTAACCCTTTGCAGATATCGTCAAAGTATTTTCATACGAACCGTTTCACTTGCACTAAATCGTACCAATTAAAATACAATAATTGGCAGTAAACCCAATTATATAAGATGACTAAATAGGATTACAAATTTCCGCATTAGGGAATTTATTGCAACTCATAAGTAAACGGACATTCAGCATAAATGCCTAAGTGAGTTAAGTGATATTTGTTACGGAAGATCAAATACGTAACAACACAAAATATATGATATGCTGCAGTGATCGTAAAGAGTTCTTGATTTCTCTATCAAAAACTTCCGATTTGGCGAAGAGTTGGGCATGTAAATTAAATTATGAATAACAGTTACATGATGCAATGCTTAACATACATTTAAGGGAGACTGCTTGCTAGAGGAGGCTAGTACTTTAATATAAAAATAAATAGACTATAAATTTGTAAAATAAATAAATAAATAAATAAATAAATAAATAAAGGTATTTTTATGCTAGACTGGCACAAGTGGCAAATCTCCAAATACTGTCCCCATCTCCCTTGTTCATATTTCATTCATTTAATTTAAAAATATGAACATTTCAGTCATCTCATTTAAAATTCACAACTTTAATTTACAATAGATGCCTTTCACTATTTTTTTTTTTAAATATAGCAATGAATAAATACTTAACTAAGAAATAATAACATAAAACAAAATATTTTATCTCAAAATCAAAGCATTGTTTCTAAATTACACACGCAAAAATGAAAACTGCAATTGGCGAGATTTGCGCCAGGCTAACATAAAAGTAGTAAATACAGAACTTGTGTGGAAATATAAATTATTTAAAAATAACGTTTAAACACACAATAAAATAAGTTGATTTGATCATACGTATACGTTTCGTGAGTACTAGGACTCACATCCTCAATGTAAAAAACTTTAAAAACAATATCCCCCCAACTACATGAACGGTGAAAACTCAAATGTCAAAACAAAATACCAAAAGACCATCAAGTTCTAACAGCCAATGAAATTAATGCGGAAGTGAAGTGTCGTGACACAACAAATCCACCCAGAAAGTTGAGATGTATGGTGTACTAGATAAATCATTAACCAAGTAGTCTTTAAATTTATGGATATGAAGAGCCTCAAAAAAGTCTAAATCCAGAGGAGTGATGCATTTCTTGATAATGGTAGCTGAGTCAAAATTAAAATTATGTCCCTCCCCACAGCAATGAGAGGCGATAGAGGATTTCTGTAATTCTTTTTACTTTACATAGTTTCTGTGTTCATTGACTCTCTAACGGAGTTTTCGTTTAGCTTGCCCAATGTAGGACAAATCACATTGGCATTGAATGTTGTAAACTCCCCAATAATTATGAGGAGGAATTTGGTCCTTAAGTTGCGAAAAAGTTAATTTATTAACCGGTTTATAAACCACATTAAAATCATAATGTCTCAAGATATTAGCCATCTTAAAGCTAATGCTATTATAAAATGGTAAAATGATAAAGTTGGAGATGGAAACCGCAGTAACAGGGGAATCAAGATTATTAACACATTTATTAAGACTATGAGAAATTAAATTATTGATATAAGATAAACCAAAACCTCGATCAATAGCCACACATCTAATGTAATTTAATTATGTAATAAGTGAATTATTATCTGAACAAATTAAGCGAGCTCTATTAATCAAATACAGAAAAGCCGAAGCTTTTTGGGAAGGTGGGTGACATGAATTGAAATGGGGGGGGGGGGTGACAGCAAAATGTTTACGGTAAACGCAAGTGTTAAAGGTGTTAAGCTGACGTGTAACCAACACATCCAGAAATGGCAATCTATTATCTATTTCAACTTCAAAAGTAAATTGAATGACTGAATCTATTGAGTTTAAAATTGTTAATATATTGTCAACAGAAAATAGAGAAATGTCTACGAGTGCAAAAGAATCATCTACATATCTACAGTAAAATGGGAAGTTGATAAGATTAAACTTTTTAACCTCAAAGTAATGCATATATAAATCTGCTAAAAAAGGACTAAGGGGATTACCCATTGCTAAACCATCTGTCATAGAATAATATTGATTAGAAATTTTAAATGAATTTTGTTTTAAACAAGTACTGAATAACTCAATAATGTGGTTGATTTCATAATCTGTGTAATGAAATTCTTTTAATCTAGCAGTGAGACTTTGTAGTGCACCTTGAACTGGAACATGGGTGAACAGAGAAGTAACATCAAATGAAACCATGCATAAAGAAGGGGAGGGGGTGAGGTTTTTAATTCGATTTACAAAAGAACTAGAATTCTTAATAGTATAAATATTAGAACTTGAAAGGAATGAAAAGCGTTTCACTAAATATTTAGCAAGAGGGTATGAAGCAGAACCGATATTGGATACGATAGGCCGGGGGGGGAACACCAATTTTATGAACTTTAGGCAGAGCGTAAAAGCGACTACAGTTAGCAATAGACGGAATTAATGACATTTTAATACTGTCATTAATACAGGGAGAGGTTTTTATAAGTTTTCTGGTATTAGATCACAGTCAGAAGGATCCCGATTTAATTTAATGTATGGGCCGGATTGTAAAAGATTCTGCACTTTATCCAAATAAGCTGTTTTATCTTGTACCACTATTTGACCTCCCTTATCAGCTTTAGAGATAACAATGTCATCATTAGATTTTACAGAGGATAACGCTTCCTTAAGATCCTTCGTTATGTTTGGTTTGAAATTCATAGAATTGTGATCAACTGTGTTTTTAATGAGAACTCTAATGGAATCCTTTTGAGAACTAGATAGTTTGCTAAATTTAAAACTTCTTTCAACTGGAGCAATAACTTATTGCTCCAGTTGAAAGAAGTTTCAAATATTTCAAGTATTGAAATAAATTACACATTTAAAAAGTCCTTCCGGCCAGTGCCGGGAGGAAGAGGTAGTTTTCATATTCCTTATTTTTAAAAAGGCAGCTTATATTATTCAAACACACGAAGCTCAATTTAGTAGAAATCAATTATAGGAGATTCCCCTTACGAAAATAGTTCATAGAGCTGTATAGAACTCTATAGAATTCTTTACAAGTTAGAGTAGCCTTTCTATAAAATACTGTTTCTATAGAGCTTTGAAGAGTTCTATAGAATACCTTTTCTAAAGAAAATGTTTCTATAGAATTCGTTAGATTTTTTTTCGATAGAACAGTTTTTCTATACAGCACTATAAAACTTATAAAAGTTCTATAGAACTAAAAAAAAAAAAAAAAAAAAAAAACATATTTTTCGGTTTTTTAAAATTTATGTGTACTAATTGATCTATGCATAACTATTAAATAATAGTAATAATTAATTTTGTGATACTTCAGTTTAATATAATATTACTCCATAGATTTAATATCATTATAATTTAATTCATAATTCTAATACATCGTCATTCAATTGTTTATGTAATAATATATCAATCGAACTACACTGATTTAAATTATCTTTAATTAATATGTTATGATTCATTAATTCTTCATTTAATTTTATAATCATTTATTAATCTGCTGTTAATTAAACTTTATTCACTAATGGTAATTCATCTAATTTAAAAGACTTTATTCACTAATGGTAATTCATCTAATTTAAAAGACTTTATTCACTAATTCTAATTTTTATTCAAAAATTTTAATCTGAAGTATAAAAATATTTAAACAATTACGTTTCAAGTTTAACAAATAATAATTTATTAGAATTTTAAATATTTTTTCAAGTCTGTATTAAAATATGAGTTATTTTTATCACTCTGCGTCCGGTGCCGTCAGATTAATGAATTTTAACAGAAATGAGAAATTTGAAATAAATATCTTAACACGATTTAAGCTGTGAAGCTCCACTGGAACTGTAAATAATATAGCACAACTATCACCAACAAAATAAATAAGTAAATGAATAAATAAATATTTTTTTTATTTTAACGATCTGTTTTCTTCTGCTTAAATCTGGTTTTCTAATTTACAAATGATTTCGGTTTTTATAATTTACACAGTTGAGAATGAACCATTGTATAAAATATATGATTTCTATACAATACAATAATTTCTATTCAAATTTGATCATTGGCAATGCAAATCATAAAAGAAACAAACTTGAGATAGCGTAATGAAAGGTGGTAAGCTGCGAGCAGTCGTAGGATGCGCTGAAATTTCTGGTTCACGTCCGATCACAGAAGTCATCGAGCACGGTTAGTACTTAGGAGGGTGACCACACGGGAACAGCTGCCGACGCTGTTTTTTTTTTATAGAATTTATGCGAATATTTTTATAGAATTTATTCGAATATTTTTATAGAATATATTCGAATATTTTATAGAAATTCTATAGACATTTCTATTGAATTTCTACAGATATTTCTATAGCTTTTGGTGAAACTAGCTTATAGAAAAACGGGCCATAATTCTACAGGATTCTATAATACTTTTTCTATAAGTTTTTTTATAGAATTCTATAAGAAATTTTTGTAAGGGTCAATACTAATTTTTATCAATACTAAATCATTATGAATGAGAATTTCGTGAAATTAGTCAGCTTTATCTAAGCAGTTTTTATTTAAAGTAACTTATATTTGGCTGTCAAATTCGGCAATATCTTGAAGTACCTGCCATTTTAAGACAACATGGTGGATGAGGCTAACATTGTTCGAGACCTTAGTAATTCCTGTGCACATGCTCACTCACATCGGAATCGGTTGATATATACGAGTGCTGTCGCAGGCAAAAAATCAGATTCTTCAAAATGTCACCCACATTAGAAATTCAAACTGCTATATCTGAGCCATTTTTTAAGATAAAGACAAAACGAAAAATGCTCCGCAATAATTATATCAAGGTCAAATACTTAAGAAAGAAACCTTTTTCAATTTCTAATTTTTTCGCACCTCACTTTAAATATATATATTTTTAATTTAATGGCCGCCATTTTGAAACAAGGTGGCTGATGAAGCTGGCCAGCGAAGTTGGTCCAGACATTACTATATACTATTACTATATACTATATACTACACATGCCTTCTTACATCGAAATAGATTAATAAATACGCGTGTATTCGCGTGACAAATATCAGATCGTTTCAAAATCTCAGTCATGCTAGAAACTCAAAGTGCTACAATTAGTAAAGGGAAATCCTTTTGAAACAAGCTGGCGAATGAAGCTGGCTACCGAACTCGGTCGAGACATTGGTATGTACTATATACACACACCAAGTTACATCCAAATCGGTTCATAAAATCGCCTGTTATCGCGTGACAAATATCAGGTCGTTTCAAAATGTCAGCCACAATAGAAATTCAAAATGCTATAATTCAGCTATTTTCTTAGATATAGACGAAACAAAAACTGTTCCAGAGTCTTTGCATTTAGGGCAAACACATAGAAAGAAATCTTTTTCATTTTCCAATTTTTTGGTACCTCATTTAAAATTTTTAAATTTTTAATTTTTTTTAATGGCCGTCATTTTGAAACAAGATGGCGGATGAAGCTGGCGAACGAACTCGGTTGAGACACTGGTATGTACTATGTACACGCCAAGGTACATCCAAATCGGTTCATAAATACGCCTGTTATCGCGTGACAAAATTCAGGTCATTTTAAAATGTCAGTCACGCTAGAAATTCAAAGTGCTATAATTCAGGCATTTTTTAAGATATATACAAAAGAAAACTGCTCCGGAATCTTTGTACCAAGGTCAAACACATAAGAAAAAATATTTTTCAATTTTTTGGTACCACATTTCAAAATTTAATTTTTTTTACGAAATTTAAATGGCCGCCATTTTGAAACAAGTTGGCGGATGAAGTTGGCCAACGAATTCGGTCGAGATATTGGTATGTACTACCTATACACCAAGTTACATCCAAATTGGTTTTTAAATACGAGAGTTACAGTGTGACCAAGATCAGATATATATATATATATATATATATATATAAGTGTGTGTGTGTGTGTGTAAATATATATAGCAACATTTGAACGGAGGGTGGTTTCGGGGTCTGGGGTCTTGTTCGGTAAAAATATATCAAAATTTCTTGAAATCGTTTTCCTCTGAACGGCTGCAATAGGTAGCTTTTTGTAATGAAAGCTACCTAAAAGCATGTAAAACCACTATAGTTGATATAAATGCTTAGAAATTAAAAATAACAAAATACCTTTATTCAGTAGATAATATTCCAACAGAACTAAAAACTAAAATATAATTGACCATTTTAAACAGTTTAACGTGAATAAGTGCATTGTAAGATCATTGCAATATCTCTTTATACATACAAACTATAATAAATGTTGAAAAAAAAATCCCTTACGTCAATGCATAAGAACTAGATTTAGATACTATACATTAAAATATAATGTAACACATTGTTAGATTTGAAGAAAGTAAATTTTGTTTTACTTATTGGGCTTCGTGTTAATGACTATAGACCGTACAAAATAACCATTAAACCCTAAATGGACTAAATGATTCTTAATCAAGACTAATGTTTGTTGAAACCCAATGGTATTTATCAGAAACCTTTTACTTATAATGTATTCATGTGAATGTGTCTCTTTATATTCTAATATTACTTTTAATATTTAAATAATTTATAAATGATTAATTTACAATAATTAATTTGGAAATGCTGTAGAAGGCATTAACGGCCAAGTCGCAGGAAGCCATTTTCAATGAAAAATTTGAGATGTTTGGCTGTTAGCTTGAGCGAACTTCGGATATCACTACTTTTTCTGTCCAAAATATTAAGGATTTTTTTTTTTTTTTTTTTTTTTTTTTTTTTTTTTTTTTTTTTTTTTTTTTTTTACAGAAAACATTTTGTTTGGATGGAAACTTTTGGAAACTTTTTGGAGACTTTTTATATGTTTTTTTTTATATATTTTCCTGCAATTTTCCGAAGATAGCCATTTTGTATGATGTCAAGTTTAAGTTACAAAAACCTGATTTTAAATACGTGCTGACTGTTCTTTATCAGGATTCGGAAGCCTCCGGGGATTCAAGAAAGGTTGGAATACCAGATGATATTTCGTAACGCAATAGTAGTCACAGTTAGAGAAAAGTTTTATTAATTAAGTAAGGAAAATATTAATTTATTAAAAATCTCGTATTAAAATCTCCTCAGGCTTATGTATTTTGTTTAATTTTATGTCCCCTCGGTACATAAAATCCTTGAAAATATTAAATATTCATTTAAAAGTAAATCAAGTCTGCAGTTGCATATTACATTTCTTGACATTCAAGACAAACATTGATAAACATTATACGTTTCTTGAATAAATTTAAATTATTCTTGAAAATGCAATAAATTTCAAAATTAATTTAAAATAAAGCCATAATATTTAGGAAATAATATGTATGCACAATAAGAATTTCATTTTTTTTATGAAAGCATTTAATTTATCAAATCTTTTTCACATATGATATATAATGAAACATATTTATTTGTAAACAGTCCAACTATTAAGCAGGATAAGCCAGGATATAAAAACAATCATAAAATGTCACTTGTTTAATATTATGCATTTAAAAAAAATGAAATAAAAGGATTTAAGATACACATTTGCATATTGCAAAATTTTCATTACAAACAAACAGTATATTGATTTTGTTTGCTGTAATTTATTTTTAAATTGCAAAAATTTAAATGAGAATTTGAAATGGATTTAAAGCATAATAAAAGTGAATGTTTGAGTTCTAAATATGTATTTGAGATATGATTTATATTATTTGTTATTAATTTCAGAAAATATTAAATGAAGTTCCTCTTTTCGAATAAAGCTCAAAATCTGATTAATGTCGAAAATTTTATTAGAGTGATTTTTTTTATTTGGTTTTATAATTATTTATTTGTTATTCGTATTATTTCCTTTAAATTGATGTTTCATGACCATAACTTTTTGAATTTATTTTTAGGGTTTCGTTAATCTGACGAAACCCTATTTTTCTCGCTGCTCAGTCTGTCAGTCTGTTTGTCCGTCACAGAGCCAGTTCTCAGAAATTATGCATGTTGGAGACTTGAAATTTTGCATACTTATAGCTGGACACCTGAAATCAACCGACAAATCATAAAATTTTGAAAAAGTCGTAATTAACAAACGTTATTAATTAAAAACTCCCAATTTTTACGTCTCATTAACGAAGAAACAGCATAAAATGAGCACATGTACAAACAGACTTTCTCATTTCTCCTCCGAGTTGCCACACAGCTGGGATTCGGGATGCGAAGTTTGCAGGTTTACCCGTGACTCTCGGGAACTCCCTGAGTTCCCGAGGGTTCCGGTTTAAGACGGCGAACATTAATCTAAAAAGTAAATTGGACATTTAAAAATCAAATTGTATCTCAGAAAGTTTTCGGGTTAGAAATTTGTAACTTACCCAGACAGACGCAGAAAAAAATGTACTTTCAGTAGGTATACAGATCGATTCTCTCCGATGCGTATAACAGAAAGAATTCTCTAAAGATCAGTCGATCAAAAATCAATTTTCTTCCATTACAAAAGCAGGTGTTGATAGATTTGATTGCCGACGGCTGGGATAAGTTTTTCTCTCCAGACAAATGGCACCTGGTCACTCAATTTTTCATAGTAGGATATTTTAATAAGAAATTAAAACTTTTTAAATATTAAAGTTTCAGAATAAATTTTTATACATCCCGACGTGAAATTTTTCGCTGATTTCAAAGATGCCCATTTCAAACGTATATCTTAATTACAAGCTGATGTATTAATGATTATTTAATTAATTGGTTTTATTTCTATCAAATGCGTATATTAAAATGAAGGCACGTACTTTTTTAACCGCGATTTCATTTAACGTAGGAAATCTAACAATTTGCGGGGGGGGGGGGGGAGGTTGACGGCTCTATGAGATAAGTATTACTTATTCAATATCAAAAGTTTTATAAGTGTTCATACCACTATTTTTGAATAGTAAGTTCAGCAAATATCTTAAATTATTGGTTAAGGCCGCCCCCCTCCCGACCCACGTATCTACGGATTCGTCGCAGGAAGGAATTTCGTTCAGATACGCTTTTGTTAAGAATAGAGTGCGCTACATGGTGGTGGAATGCTGAACTAACAGACCGCGATTTCATTTAATGAAGAAAATCTAACAAGGCGATCTGTTTGAAACTTTAAGATAGTTTATAACACATAATAAAAAGCCTACAAAAGAATGGCGAGAGCAATTTCGCGTAAGAAGGGGGGGGGAGGTGAGGGGCGCTGTATTTTTTTTTCAACCCTAGCGTTTCTTACCGTCCTTTGAGGGAGCCCTGAGATATATGCTACTTATTACATATAAAAAGGTCAAAAGTTTAGTTACCACTATTTCCGAATAGTAATTTCAGCAAACATCTTAATTTCTTGCTTCAGACCGTCACCCTCCTCGAGTAACATATCTACTGATAGGTTGTTTAAAGGAATTTCGTTCAAATACACTTCTGTTAAGAATGCACTGCGCTCCCTGGTGGTGGAATGTGGAACTAACAGACCGCGATTCCATTTAAAGTAGGAAATCTAAAAAGGCGATCTGTTTGAAGCTTTAAGATAGTTTATAACACATAAGAAAATGTTTAAAAAAATGACGAGTGAAATTTCGTCTAGGGGGGGGGGGGACGGCAGATTTCTTTTTAAAGCCTTAGCGTTTCTTACCGTTTTAGATGCCTTTTTGAGAGAGTCCTGAGATATATTCTGCTTATTAAATATAAAAATGTCAAAAGTTTAGTTACCACTATTTCCGAATAGTAATTTCAGCAAATATCTTAAATTATTGCTTAAAACCTCCACCACCTCGAGTAATATATCTACTGATAGGTTGGTTAACGAAGTTTCGTTCAGATACACTTTTTTTATCAATAGAGTGCGCTCCCTGGTGGTGGAATGTGGAACTAGGGTGAAGCGATTTCATTTAATGTACGAAATCTAGCAATGCGATCTGTTTGAAATTTTAAGATAGTTTATAGCACATACGAAACAGTTTAAAAAAGAATAGAGCGTGAAATTTCGGGTATGGGGGTGAGGAGGAGGGGCGGTATATTTCTTTTTAAAATCTTAGCGTCACTTTTCTGAATTTTGCCTACAGCCATCTTGTGATATATCGCTGGAAAAGTCTTTGACCACTTAATCATATTATGGAACTAACAGATTTTGCAAAAGGAAAAAAAGTGTTTTGAAAGGAATATTAAACATAGATCACCTTAAAAGAATTTTCCAATCTTATTATAATTTTAAGATTAAAAAAAAATAAATTTTAAAATTCTCGTTGCTTCTTAATTTTTCAGACATTTTCTGATTTCGAATTTTAACCATTTAAAACTTTATCACACACAAATCTGTGCATCGATTTTTTTATCCCTAGTGTAGTTAACTTTTTAGAGATTTTTTCTGAATTCCATGTTGATTTTCATGATAATTTTGCCTTTTAATAAGTTCAAACTTAATTATCTTAATGAAGTCGAATTTTTAAAATGCATACACAGTTTCTTTGTAAGCAACATCAGGATTCTTCCGTATCATTTTTAGTAATTTTGATCAAAAATTAAGACGCATGGAGCATTTCAAATATCTAAAAACGTTGAAAATCCAGTTTTGTTAAAAAAGGGCTTTAAGTACAGGGTCATCGAAAAATAATGCCTAGATTAAAAAAAATCATAACATCGAAACCATTTATGTTAAATGAGTAAATCTTTCACTACACGATAACTGGTGAACGCAAGTTTAATTTTAGTTCACCAGAATTCGTTTGCGGGTCTGTGTTATGCGAGGATTAGTTGCGTAGTCGTCAAAGTCAGCCGACAAGCCAGACTGCAGCTGCTCAGTACATGGTTTTTTCTACGAAAAAGAAAAGTCCAATAATTTTGTCATTAAATAACCCGCATACCAAATCACGCACTGTGCTTTTTTTTGCACGGTCAACATCGTACTGAACAGCTGCAATCTGTCGCGTCGTCTGACCTTGACGACTGCGCAACTAATCCGCGCATAACACAGACACGCAAGCGAATTCTGGTAAATTAAAACCAAACTTGTGTTCACTAGTTATCGTGTGGTGAAAAAATTACTCATTTAACATAAAAGGTTTCGTTGCTATGATTTTTTAAAATCTAGGCATTATTTTTCGATGGCACTGTATATTAAATGGCCAAAAAATTGTTTCTGTACAAAATTCTAACGCTTTTAATTTTCTGAAAAGTAATTGCATCTGCAGGCTGTATTTTTCAAATACTTCATAAAACACTGGATAATAATAATGATCACAAAAATAATTTTCAATTTTTGGGTCGACCTTTGCTTAAATCCTTTTTTTCTTTGTCCACGGTCCCCTTAAAACGATTTAATGATTTTTTTTTTTTTTTTTTTTTTCACAAGTTCTTTTTTTACTATCTTTTTTATCTTTACAAAAAGAAAGTACAGGATTCGTGGAAAAATTCTACTTCCTAATTTCGACTGATTTGTACGTTTTAGAAGGTCCTGAACACAATCTGACTGTTTTTAGAAATATTAGTCTGTGAGTCTCTATGTCATGCTGTCTGTTTGTGAAACAATTTATTTTAGGCTCTCTATCTCAAGAACTAATGCACGGAACTTAATAAAACTTTATATTCAGTTAAACCTTGATATAAGTTGGGGGTAATTAGTTTTTGATGTAAATCGCCTAGCTCATGATACGGCTATGCTGACTTTTTCACGATTTCCACAATAGCTCTATCTCAAAAACTAATGGACAGATATTCATCAAACTTGAGATTGAGTTACACCTTAATATAAACTGGTGCTGATTAGTTTTTGCTGTTAATAGTCATATCTCAAGAACTAATGTACGGAATTTCATCAAGCTTCATATTCCGTTTGAACTTGACATAAGCTGGTGCTGACTATGTATACGTCTAAATAATATGACAGGTGACGATACTATGCTGCATTTTGTACGATTTTCGCGATAGCAGTATCTCACAAAAAATAATGTACGGAATTTAATCAACCATCACATACTGTTATATTTTCACATAAATAGATTCTCATATTAGTCTTGGTTGTATACAGAGCGACAGGTGTCGCTTTTGTGCTCTTTCGGTTGGGAAATTTTGGTTGCAGAGAATTAAAAGTTGTGTGATGAAATTCGATGATTCATATGAAAGATAATGATCGATGCCTATATCTCCTTTTTAAATGCACACGATTAAACGAACCTACACTGTTAAAAATTTTGCAGCATTCTGGCAGGTCATTCGACCATTTTTTGAAAAAACGGTTTCATAGCCATAATTTAGCTATATTCTGACCATAAAATGGCCAAAAATATGGTCAGAATAGTGTTAAAATTACGGTTGTGAAACCGTTTTCGGAAAAAACGGTCAAATGACCTGCCAGAATGCTGCAAATTTTTAACAGTGTATATCCTTTAAATCCTTATGATGGCCACAAATTGTCATTTAAATGTGTCACTCTGATAGCGAATTTTGAAGTATTAACATGCATGAGATAGAAAAAAGTTTTGGTATTGGCACATCCGACTAGTTAAATTGTAAGGGACGAAGTCATGAGCAACTATTGACATTTCTCAGATATCTATATTATAAAGGAAAAAGATATGCCTGAGTAAAGTAACAAATTTCGCTTTAACTCTACTTTTTATAACTTTTAAGCATCTCAAAATTAAAATTTTAATACTGTAGAGGGCTAAAACATATGCCCTTTTAAATGCACTTTATTTAAAATCTATACCTCAATTTGCTGATAATTTAATGTTTTTAAAAATAATTTTTAAACGTGTTTTTTTTCTTCTACTTCGTGTAGCACGATTAGGAATGTTTAACCTTTAAAACTATTTAAATAGTTCAGTAACAGTCTATAGCTCAGTACAGTTCAGTCTTATAATATTTCATAACTTAATAAAATAATATAAATAAATAAAATAATATTGATATTATGAATAAAACACAGATATAGCTGTTATAGCTCTCTTAAAAATGGTCCGATTCACGAACTTTCTTTTCTAACAACATCTTAGGTTCTCCAGCTACTATATGAACGACAAAAAAAATTGCAGACTTCAGCTACCACCAATTTACCTACCAGGCCTTTGTTGCAGCTCCTTTAAAAACTATCCTATTGTATTGCAATTTTATTTACAATAATTTTAGCGTCTTCCAGCTACTTTAAAATCCATGAAAAAAATTCTTATACCCAACTACATTCCAGTTAATACCCTGGCCCCCGGGGTCCGGTCTTTCTTTATACCTCAGCTACCACCTTTTTCTAACATCAATCTCCTATATCAGCATCAAATTACGTCTACCCACTACAGCCGTAAAAATCGCGCTACTTTAAAGGTAACTTTAGATGAGGGATTTCAACCGTTTATTAAATATCGTGTTAATGCTAACCGTAATTCATGAAATTTACAAGCCGAGGGGGCATCTTCCACCTCTTGGGGGCGCGTTATTTCCTTGGGGTTAAGGGTACAATTTCAACGGAATTTGCTTATTCAATTTAGATTATAATTCAGCTACTTTCTGCATTATAAAATTTTAACTCAGATTTTAGTTACCAACGTTTTCTAACATTAATGCTGCATTTTTTTAAAAATTATTATTCTATGGGCTTGCTTCCTACGAGGTTTGGCTCACTCAACTTGGCTTTCGATTGTCTCCGACACCTGCGGGCACTTCTAGTTAATGCTGCCATAGGTAGCGGGGATCTAGATTACAGGTTAGTTCGGAAAGAAGTTTTATGGGAACACACTTGACGCTGCGGAATGCAACGGGGCCTCCGAAATTAGGTTCATTTAAAAGAATTTTCAAAGATATAAAATCATGCAAACTTAAGTTCTGTTTAAGGTTATTATTCACAAACCCTGGGCAACGCCGGGCGGGTCTGTTAGTATCTTAATAAAATAATATAAATAATTAAAATGATATGAATATTATTAATAAAACAGAGATATACTCAATTGTAATAGAACTGCGTAATTAAATATAAAAATCAATAAGGCTTTTGTAAGTAGCAAACTACTACATGTTTTTTTCCTGCTATTAACTACACTGTTAAACATTTTGCAGCATTCTGGCAGGTCATTCGACCGTTTTTTGAAAAAACGGTTTCATAGCCATAATTTCACTATATTCTGGCCATAAAATGGCCAATAATATTGTCAGAATAGTGTTAAAATTACGGTTGTGTAACCGTTTTCGGAAGAAAATGGTCAAATGACATGCCAGAATGCTGCAAATTTTTAACAGTGTACTAGCATGCGCTAACACGAAAGTATTGCTTTTAATAATTTTCAAAATATTTAAGTATTGCGCGGCAGCGCAATACTTATTTATTTCCAGTGTCACTTCTCAATGTTAATTTAACATAGAAAAGCCTATGGAGATCAAAACTTTTTCATTTTTTTTCCCACCTTTTTGTCCCTGATGCCACTCATTTTTAATTATTTGCTAATTCTAATAATATTATAAATTCAAAGTGTAAAAACATTTGCCTGACGTCAGGGTGAAAACGTATCATAAAATGCCTTTGCATAGTGGTGGATTATAATCTAGAGAGTAACATGGGCTAATTTTTATTTACATTATTCAAATATTTTTGTTAATAATTCCAAATTTCGTATTTTTCATTGAGAATCAACGGACATTTTCTAATAAAACTTTTTTTCCTTCATTGTTGTAAATAATTCAAAAGCCGTATTAATCTATACTCATATTATAAAGAAGACAAAATTGTTTATTTGTAGGAGGTAAACCCAGGAACTACCGAACCGATTCCAAAAGTAATGGTATCAAAATGATGGTGTTCGCCCAACTTAGAACATAGGCTATATCTTATGTGGGTGCCACTAACCCAAAGGGGGTGCAGGAGCAAAAAACGTTCTAAAAATGCGATTTTTGCGTTACTGAAGGGCCTAGAAATATGAAATTTGGAATATTAGTTACATACAAGATATAAATGATGTCTAAGAACAGTTCTTAAACAATTCGAAATTTAAAAGGGGTGAGACTGCACAAAAAGTGTTCTAAAAAACGTTCTAAATGGTAGTTTCTACATAATCTCAGGAAATACCGATCCGATTCCAAAAGTAATGGTATCAAAATGATGGTGTTAGTCCAACTTAGAACATAGGCTATATCTTATGTCGGTGCCAGTACCCAGAAAGGGGTGCGGAAGCAAAAAACTTTCTAAAAATGCAATTTTTGCGTTACTGAAGGGCCTAGAAATATGAAATTTGGAATATTAGTTACAAGATATAAACGATGTCTAAGAACAGTTCTTAAACAATTCGAAATGTAAAAGGGGTGAGACTGCACAAAAAGTGTTCTAAAAAACGTTCTAAATGGTAGTTTCTACATAATCTCAGGAAATACCGAACCGATTCCAAAAGTAATGGTAACAAAATGATGGTGTTAGTCCAACTTAGAACATAGGCTATATCTTATGTCGGTGCCACTACCCCAAAGGGGGTGCAGGAGCAAAAAACGTTCTAAAAATGCGATTTTTGCGTTACTGAAGGACCTAGAAATATGAAATTTGGAATATTAGTTACTTATAAGATATAAATGATGTCTAAGAACAGTTCTTAAACAATTCGAAATTTAAAAGGGGTGAAAATGCACAAAAAGCGTTCTAAAAAACGTTCTAAATGGTAGTTTCTACATAATCTCAGGAAATACCAAACCGATTTAAAAATATTGGTGCCAAAATGATAGTGACAACGTTTGCTCCAAGATAGACTATGGTTTATGTCGGTGTCACTACCCCAAAGGGGGTGTAGGAGCAAAAAACCTTCTAAAAATGCGATTTTTGCGTTACTGAATGGCCTTGAAATATGAAATTTGGAATATTAGTTACTTATAAGATATGAATGTTGTCTAAGAAAAGTTCTTAATCAACTCGAAATTTAAAAGGGGTGAGAATGCACAAAAAGCGTTCTAAAAAACTTTCTAAATGGTAGTTTCTACATAATCTCAGGAAATACCGAACAGATTCCAAAAGTAATGGTATCAAAATGATGGTGTTCACCCAACTTAGAACATAGGCTATATCTTACGTCGGTGCCACTACCCCAAAGGGGTGCAGGAGCAAAAAACGTTGTAAAAATGCGATTTTTGCGTTACTGAAGGGCGTAGATATATGAAATTTGGAATATTAGTTACTTATAAGATATAAACGATGTCTAAGAACAGTTCTTAAACAACTCGAAATTTAAAAGGGTTGGGAATGCACAAAAAGCGTTCTAAAAAACGTTCTAAATGGTAGTTTCTACATAATCTCAGGAAATACCGAATCGATTCCAAAAGTAATGGTATCAAAATGATGGTGTTAGTCCAACTTAGAAAATAGGCTATATCTTATGTCGGTGCCACTACCATAAAGGGGGTGCAGGAGCAAAAAACGTTCTAAAAATGCGATTTTTGCATTACTGAATGGCCTAGAAATATGAAATTTGAATATTAGTTACTTATAAGATATGAATGATGTCTAAGAAAAGTTCTTAATCAACTCGAAATTTAAAAGGGGTGAGAATGCACAAAAAGCGTTCTAAAAAACTTTCTAAATGGTAGTTTCTACATAATCTCAGGAAATACCGAACCGATTCCAAAAGTAATGGTATCAAAATGATGGTGTTCACCCAACTTAGAACATAGGCTATATCTTACGTTGGTGCCACTACCCCAAAGGGGTGCAGGAGCAAAAAACGTTGTAAAAATGCGATTTTTGCGTTACTGAAGGGCGTAGAAATATGAAATTTGGAATATTAGTTACTTATAAGATATAAATGATGTCTAAGAACAGTTCGTAAACAACTCGAAATTTAAAAGGGTTGGGAATGCACAAAAAGCGTTCTAAAAAACGTTCTAAATGGTAGTTTCTACATAATCTTAGGAAATACCGAATCGATTCCAAAAGTAATGGTATCAAAATGATGGTGTTAGTCCAACTTAGAAAATAGGCTATATCTTATGTCGGTGCCACTACCATAAAGGGGGTGCAGGAGCAAAAAACGTTCTAAAAATGCGATTTTTGCATTACTGAATGGCCTAGAAATATGAAATTTGAATATTAGTTACTTATAAGATATGAATGATGTCTAAGAAAAGTTCTTAATCAACTCGAAATTTAAAAGGGGTGAGAATGCACAAAAAGCGTTCTAAAAAACTTTCTAAATGGTAGTTTCTACATAATCTCAGGAAATACCGAACCGATTCCAAAAGTAATGGTATCAAAATGATGGTGTTCACCCAACTTAGAACATAGGCTATATCTTACGTTGGTGCCACTACCCCAAAGGGGTGCAGGAGCAAAAAACGTTGTAAAAATGCGATTTTTGCGTTACTGAAGGGCGTAGATATATGAAATTTGGAATATTAGTTACTTATAAGATATAAATGATGTCTAAGAACAGTTCTTAAACAACTCGAAATTTAAAAGGGTTGGGAATGCACAAAAAGCGTTCTAAAAAACGTTCTAAATGGTAGTTTCTACATAATCTCAGGAAATACCGAATCGATTCCAAAAGTAATGGTATCAAAATGATGGTGTTAGTCCAACTTAGAAAATAGGCTATATCTTATGTCGGTGCCACTACCATAAAGGGGGTGCAGGAGCAAAAAACGTTCTAAAAATGCGATTTTTGCATTACTGAATGGCCTAGAAATATGAAATTTGAATATTAGTTACTTATAAGATATGAATGATGTCTAAGAAAAGTTCTTAATCAACTCGAAATTTAAAAGGGGTGAGAATGCACAAAAAGCGTTCTAAAAAACTTTCTAAATGGTAGTTTCTACATAATCTCAGGAAATACCGAACCGATTCCAAAAGTAATGGTATCAAAATGATGGTGTTCACCCAACTTAGAACATAGGCTATATCTTACGTTGGTGCCACTACCCCAAAGGGGTGCAGGAGCAAAAAACGTTGTAAAAATGCGATTTTTGCGTTACTGAAGGGCGTAGAAATATGAAATTTGGAATATTAGTTACTTATAAGATATAAATGATGTCTAAGAACAGTTCGTAAACAACTCGAAATTTAAAAGGGTTGGGAATGCACAAAAAGCGTCCTAAAAAACGTTCTAAATGGTAGTTTCTACATAATCTTAGGAAATATCGAACCGATTCCAAAAGTAATGGTATCAAAATGATGGTATTAGTCCAACTTAGAACATAGGCTATATCTTATGTCGGTGCCACTACCCCAATGGGGGTGCAGGAGCAAAAAACTTTCTAAAAATGCGATTTTTGCGTTACTGAAGGGCCTAGAAATATGAAATTTGGTTTATTAGTTACTTATAAGATATAAATGATGTCTTACACAACTCGAAATTTAAAAGGGGGTGAGAATGCACGAAAAGCGTTCTAAAAAACATTCTAAATGGTAGTTTCTACATAATCTCAGGAAATTCCAAACCGATTTAAAAAATATTTGTGTAAAAATGATAGTGTTAGTCCAAATTAGAACATAGGCTATATCTTACATCGGTGCCACTACCCCAAAGGGGGTGCAGGAGCAAAAAACGTTCTAAAAATGCGATTTTTGCGTTACTGAATGGCCTAGAAATATGGAATTTGGAATATTACTTACTTATAAGATATAAATGATGTCTAAGAACAGTTCTTAAACAACTCGAAATTTAAAAGGGGTGAGAATGCACAAAAAGCGTTCTAAAAAACGTTCTAAATGGTAGTTTCTACATAATCTCAGGAAATACGAAACCGATTTAAAAAATATTGGTGCAAAATGATAGTGACAACGTTTGCTCCAAGATAAGCTATGTTTCATGTCGGTGCCACTATCCCAAAAGGGGTGCAAGAGCAAAAAAACGTTCTAAAAATGAGATTTTTGCGTTACTGAAAAGCCTAGAAATATGAAATTTGGAATATTAGTTACTTATAAGATATAAATGATGTCTAAGAACAGTTCTTAAACAACTCGAAATTTAAAAGGGGTGAGAATGCACAAAAAGCGTTCTAAAAAACGTTCTAAATGGCGATTTCTACGTAATTTCAGAAAGTACCCAACATATTTCAAAAGTAATGGTTGGAAATTGATGATGACAGCTCTTGCTGCAACGTAGGCTCTATTTGATGTCAGTGTCACTACCACCTAGAGGTTGCAGAAGCAAAAAACGTTCTAAATTGCGATTTTTGTGTTACTGAAGAGCTTAGAATCCTGAAATTAGGCAGGGCAGTTATTTATAAGATACAAATGATCTCTAAGAACATATGAAACCGATTTGAAACAGAATGATTGCAAATTGATGGTGATGAATCTTCTCAAACATAAGCTATATTTGATGTCGAGGGTTGCAGGAGCAAAATCTTTTGATATCGTGATTCCTGCGGTACTGAAGAGGCTAGAAACTTGAAATATAGCACGTTAGTTACTTATAGAATACAAATGTGCTCTAAGAACAATCGAAAATAATTTCGAAAATAAAAAGGTGTGAAGCGAATGGAAGGAGCGAAAAGCTTTCTAAAAGAGTCCTAAGTTACGATTTCTATGGAATCACAGGAAATAATAAACATATTACAGAAGTTATTGGTTGCGAATCAAGACTGATAGTCCCTGATCCTATACGGGCTATATTTTATGCCGGTGTCACTGCCACCTGGTTGGCAGGAACAACAAGAAGGCCTTTAAAAACATCTAAATTCTGTTTTCTATAGAATATTAGGAAATAACAACCGATTTCAATGTTAATGTTGGCAAATTAATCGTAAAAGTCTCTGTTTCAACATTTTTCGTGATATTCTGTTTCAACTCTGTTTCGGCATTTTATGTTGGTGCCACTAACACCAGAGAGGTGTTAGACTGTTAGAAAAGAATCTTGGAATTTGACATGATGGTTAAATTTCAAGATGTAAATGTGTTAAGATGGTTTCTAAAAAATTCAAAACTTCAAATTAATACTGAAATAAGTGTATGAAATGAGCATAAAAGTCTCAAAATTCTTTCTAAATTATCATTTAATTGGAATTAGTTTTAGTTCTCCTTATTAATTAAAATCTCATTTCTGTCTATTGCACTTTTATAATGAAGTTTAGTTAAACTGTGGCTTAATTCGTAATTTATGAATTATTTTAAAAAGTGATCTTCTAATAAAAAATAATCATGCAAATATCACTTGGCATATTTCAGCTATTACGCGAGCAATGCCGCGGGGTTTGCTAGTTTGCCTATATTTAGTTGAATGAGATTCACGTGAAACATGAAACTGAAGAAACTGAAATATATATATATATATTTTTTTTTAAGAATTAAAAAGAAGATGAATATGGCGTCATAGTGGAAATAAAAATAACATTTTCAAGCAGATTTTTTTCAATTCCTACTATTAGCTCACACTCTCCCTATATTTATTTATTTATATATTTATCTTGTTCAAATTTTCAATCGATAATAAAATACTCGTTATTCATCCTATCAAGTTGAAATAATTTTTTTAACTTGTACAGGATGACAATTGATGTTAATACAGTTTTTTCAAATATTAATTAATTAATTAAATTTTAATTAATTAATTTTAGTTTTGCATGGGAAATAAAATGGCGGCCATGGGTTATTGAAGATGAATGAAAGTATTTTCAATAAGGGGTTATCATACGGGGGACCCTGTTCTGTCGCCAAATACCGCCAAAGTGTGTAGCCAACTTGGCGATATATCGCCAAATTTGGCGGCCAAAATGAGTCGCCAAAAGTGACGCCAACTTGGCGATATCTCTAATATTTCACCAAATTCCCCTAAAGTTCCATTGTAAACCTACTTACTTATAGAAAATCAACAAATTGAGATATTTTAATGCAACTAAAACTAATATTAGCTTAAGGGATTATATTAAATTGTTCTTTGATGGCCTAAGTAGGAATTGACTTTAAAAACAAAATTTTTATATTACTTGTTTAAGTTCAGATTGTAATTTTTTGACCAAACTACAGCAACCTCCATTACTGCACTTTTGAAACATTTTGAATTATACATAGGTAAATTGCATCACAAATTGTGAAGCGATATCGCACAAATCAAAGCGCGATGATGATATACCCTCCATTAATTCTGAAATGTGTTCGTCTGAATTCAGTAGTTATTAAAAAACTTGACATATTAAACAAAAACCTAATTTGCAGAACAAATTAAAAAAACAAAATTTATTTCCTAAATTTTTAAGCCCGAGAAGGGGCAGATATTAAGATATTTCATTCAATTCGTTCTACATTTAATGTTAAATTTTTGTAACAAATAAGTTAAACCAATTGAACATTAAAAAATAAAAATGAAATTCATACAATATAATACTTTAAACACCTATAAACTTAGATTCCGTTCAAATGAAATCGAAATAAATCTTAGACTTTTTCCATTTTTAAGATGCAAATATTTGTACTGCAGATTTTGCATTATGTTTATGACGATTGTACATAATATGATAAGATATATGCAAAATACAAAACTTTAAAAAAGTCTAAGATTTATTTCGATTTCATTTGAACGGAATCTAAGTATATAGGTGCTTAAAGTATTACATTGTATAAATTTCATTTTTATTTTTTAATGTTCAATTGGTTTAACTTATTTGTTACAAAAATTTAACATTAAATGTAGAACGAATTGAATGAAATATCTTAATATCTGCCCCTTCTCGGGCTTAAACAATTTAGGAAATAAATTTTGTTTTTTTAATTTGTTCTGCAAATTAGGTTTTTGTTTAATTATTTTAATACATTATTCATACAAGCGGGGATGACCGAGAATAGCTAGGTCAAAATTTGCTTTATGTTCAACACGATAAAATATTCTCATTGTATCATTCTCTCTGTATTATTGCTATAAAGAATGTTATTTTATAACAGTATCTTATCTGCAAAATCAATCTACAGGAAAACTATGTACACTGTTAAAAATTTGCAGCATTCTGGCAGGTCATTTGGCCGTTTTTTCCGAAAACGGTTACACAGCCGTAATTTTAACACTATTCTGGCCATATTATGGGCCATTTTATGGTCAGAATATAGTTAAATTATGGTTATGAAACCGTTTCTTCAAAAAACGGTAGAATGACCTGCCAGAATGCTGCCAAATTTTTAACAGTGTACGTACGTGTTCCTAATTTTACATTATTTACTCATTTACAACGAAAAACATCAATCCAAATTACATTTTTAAATCGACTCTGATTGGTTAAACCATGTATCTCGAGTCTTATTAATTGTAAAAAATCCTTCTCATTCTGAAAGACTATTTTTTCGCCAAATATAGTCAAATTTGTAGACATTCTTTCATTTGGCACCATATATGTGTTTTGGCATTCGTGACCTTGAAAGTCGATTTTTCGACCAATTGTTGCCAATATTTCACCAAATATTGCCAAATTCGTGGCTTCGTGAACTTGATCCATATTGACCCACTATTAAAATCTGCTCGAACATGTGACTTAGCTTAACACGTTGAGTGCCACGATGACTGACACTGAAGCACTGAAAATTTACAATGTTTAAATTAATTTTTAAAAAAAGTATATTCCTGTAATAAATTAAAGGCAGGTAAATTTTAAATATTTGTTCAATAATTATTTAAAACAACGTATATTTTTTTTCAGTTTTGTATCATATTTTAGACGTCACCAATCGGTGAATGACGCGTTTTAAATGGAAAGTTCGCTGTCAGCCTACGGTGGCTTACGTAGCGCTTAAAGTGTTAATGGACTTTTGGTAATCAAAAACGGTAGGATGCAAAATTAAGTCAAAGTCGTTTAAGCCGTTTTATAGATAAAATAGCTTGACCCTCAGGACCCCCCAAAAACCCCACTAATCTAATTTTCTCGAACATGTGATCCAGCCCAGTGATATTCCCAAGACCGAATACGGTAAAATACAAACTTTTGTCAATATCTTTGAGCCTTTTTTTTTGACACAATTAGCTGGACCCGAACACATAGTGACCCAAAATTACCCACTAATCGAATTTTCTCGAACATGCGATCCTGCCCAATGGTCTTCTCGAGCCCGCAAACAATAGTATACAAAATTTATGTAAAAATAACATACGGAAAAGAGCAGATACAAACTACAATCTATAGAAAACCTAGCTATAATTTCGAGCAAAACAAATACACCCATAAACTATAAACTTGCCGCTTTAAATACATATATTTATAGAGCATTATATATATGTTCAACGGAAAAGTTACTAATTGAAGAATTAAAAATTATAGAGAAAATAGGACTTAATGCTGGCCATCCCCGGAAAACAATAGATAAACTAATTAGAAAAGCTAAAGAAAGAATTGACTGGATCCAACCCTTACAAAATAAACAAGATTATACCCCCCCCCCCCTGCCATATATTAATGGATTATCACTAAAAATAAAACGTGAAATAAGTAAACTAGAAAAAAAAAGTTGCAATCACACACAACCCCTCCCTATATCTGTCTATTTATATAAAATCCAAGTCTCTGTGTGGCCCTCACAATTCCTGTCGGACCGCCTTATTGTAATGAGTAATTGTTGAAAATTACTAATGCAGGGTTACAAGGTAGCGCCAAATGTTGACCAACTTGACGAAATATCGCCTAATTTTACGAAATATTGCCAAATTTGGGGACAAAAATGAGTTGTCATATATGAAGCCAACTTAGCGATAGCTAGCTAATTTGGCGAAATTCCCATTTAAAAATATTAATATTTCTTAATCGGGGTCACCGCAATTTAATTTAAACTCCGCGCTTTTAAGTTTGTTTGTTTTTTTTAATCTATGGGTAAGAATTTAAAATGTAATATACGAAAATCTACGTCATTATATCTTCACCCCGATGCTTCTAATAACATAACAGCCAATAGACGGCGCTGTACTGTCTGAGCTCCCAACTACCCGATTTTAATGTGCTTTAGGTACTTTTCCAGTATAGGGGAGGAGCTTTGGCGAGATAGAAAAAATGAAATTTGGCAACATATTTTCTGGCAACTTATTCACTGTTTCATATATAAAAGTAATTTTTCAATATTTATACAATTTATTTAATATAAAGAAGCTATTTAACTGTATTTCAAATTATTCATCTTATCAAGTTGAAATAAATTTTTTTTTAACTTGTACTGGATGACAATTGATGTTAATACAGATTTTCCAAATATTAATTCATTAATTAAATTTTAATTAATTAATTTTAGTTTTATATGGGAGACAAAATGGCGGCCCTTGGTTATTGAACAGCATTCAATGCATCTTGATATCGATAAGGGGCGTTACCATAGGGTGGGCCCTGTTCTGTCGCCAAATACCGCCAAGTTTGTCGCCAAGTTGGCGATATATCACCAAATTTGGCGATCAATATGAGTCGCCAAAAGTGACACCAACTTGGCGATACCCCCAATATTTCGCCAAATTCCCATAGTTTTCCATTGTAAACCTACTTGCTTATAGAAAATCAACATATTGAGATAGTTTAATCCAACAAAAACTAACATTAGTTAAAGGAATTATATTAATTTTTTCTTTGATGACCTAAGTAGGAATTGACTTTAAACTAAAAAATTTTAGGTTAATTGTTGTATAGAAACTGAAGTAAATTGTATATAAAAAACAACAATAATATAGATATAAAGAAAATGTTTATAGATTATATAAATAAACTTAAAAGTTCCTTAATTTTGGTTTCATAGATTTTACATCATTTAGCAAAAAAAAAAAAAAAAAAAAAAAAAAAAAAAAAAAAAAAATCACTTCTGAAGCACAAATTATGATAAACTTTTAAAAAGTACGCCAAGACCCCTATACTGGAAAAGTACCGCGCTGTATAGTGTCGGATAATAAAGTTAAATTCTCGGCACTTTTCCACTTTAGGGGCCTTGGCGAAGAAGGAAAATTGGCAATATATTTTCTGGCAACCTATTCGCGGTTTCTTTTCACATACACATGCATTTTTTTCAATATTTATACAATTTATTTAGCAGAAAGAAGCCATATATCTATTTTATAATATACACGTGACCTGTAACCCGCAAAAAGCCTCAAATCCGCACAACACTTGGAACCAAGCTGTGCGGATAAGTGGTCTTCTACTGCATTACAATTTTTATAAATGAGTTTCGTTTTAAAAATCTATTATTTTCATCTATCACTGCGGAGCAAGCGAAGAAAAACTCATATTGTTCTTACAATTGAATTGTATATATCTTTTTATCTCATATTCCGTCATTTTTGACGGACTATGTTTCTAGTAAAATGATAAGAACGAAGCCGAAAAAATACGATGAATTACAAACAGCAGGAATTTATAAAATTAAAGCCTCTAATACAGAAAATAAAGAAATAACGTACATCGGAATGACCAAGAGAAAAATATATGAAAGATATAAAAAACATATTCGCGACCTAAAATACAATAGCCAAGCAACAGCCCTTTCAAAAGAAAATTTTAAAAAAACCCTTGAAACCACAGTCAATTAAAGTAGAAAAAATAGCCAAGTACGGAAACCTCCATAACACACTAATGAGAGAAGCCATAGAGATCAACCTTGACAGAAATAACATATGCAACGACATTACACATTCAAATATTGACGCTCGTTGGCAGGGAATGAAGAAAAGAAGGAGAAAACGAAAAAGAGAAGGCGGAAAGAGGGAAGTTACAAGATCTCGTGCGAAACTGCGAAACAATACCATTTGAAACTGAGGATGCCTCCGAAAGAGGGATGAAAACGTTTTTAAGAAAGAAGCCAAAAAAATATTAGACAATTCATAAATTGGTATATAACATATTTTTATAGTCCGCTGAAATACATGTTTTTAAATAAAAATAAGGAAAGATATCATAAAGTTTTTATGAAAAAGTAACGGAAATGTATTTTATGGAAATTGATTTTAATATGTATAAAAACAAGCAAAGAATTTTTAAATGAAAAAAGAGATCTCCTAATTTTTTTATATTTTTTATATATTAATGTAATAACAGATAAGAAAAATGTTTATACTCTAATGGCTACTACAATAATAATGCCTGAAATATTGATATAAGATGAATATAAGAAAGGGAATACTTCTGGAAATTTGTCGGGCAACTAGTTTATTGTAGTTCCCTACATGGTTGCAAGTTTGGTCTCTTTATATTCATAAAATTCCAAATTCATATTTGAAATTCTAAAAAAAGGACTTTTATATTATGAAATCACTAAATTTGTTTCAATATGTTAAACAAAAATCACTGTTTGGAATATTTCGTATGACTTCACAATTTATGAATAAAAAATATGCCAAACTAGCTGCCTTCAATTGTTGTCCGATAGATGAGGTGCATAACCAGTATTTTATACTTCGTGAACCGCAAATCCTTTCCTTAATTCTGATACATAATTCATGCTATCCGCTGATTCCGTCTGTCTATTTCACTTCCGAACACACAGGGTTCTAGTTCGCTTAAAATTTGTGATTGAGAACTTTTGTTTTTATGAAATTAATGCTTGTTGTCGTTTTCTTCACTTCTCTCTCAATTTCAGAGTATAGAAATACCTTGTACTTTTTCGTATATATTGTGTTTTAATTTATATTATACATAGTATATATTTCATTCTGCATTCATATTCACAAATATAGATATTCTTATTTTTTTCCAAAGTGCTTGTATTTTACAATAATTTGTTAGGGAAAAATAAATACATATATGCTATCTGATATATTAAATATATATATTTTTCCTTAACCTATACAAAAACATATTGTTACACAAAACATGGCCAAGTTTACTTGATCAATCTCAAGCAAATTTTTTCCAACTGAAAACAGAAATATTTAAGATGATACAGAATTTCTATTCTCCATCCACCAGTTTAAAAAAAAAAAAAAAGTGTAAAGTCTATAACAGTGCTTAGTTCGTCTGTGGCAAAATTAAGCTTTAAAATATATAACAATTTAGATTTGCTCTTCTAATATAAAGCTATAATGAATTACCTTTATCAGACGATACTAATTTCGTGCATAAGTCGAAGAAGTATTTTCTTTTGCCGCTTGATAAAATTAAACTCTTACAAAAACTCTTATTTCTTCTCTGATTTGTAAAATAACATAGGAGCGAACAAAGTGAAATATACTTTATTCAAATTTTAAACACAAAAAAGTAATAAAAACGTAATTAATATCTTTCTCTCTCTTTTTTTTTACTGCTGAAGAGCAATTAGCAATAAAAGTTACTTGCAGATATCTTTTTATACGCACAAGCACTTCATTCCATTACTTTTTTTCATAACAACAGTATTTTTGTATTTTCCTTTCTGAGTTAATCGTAAAAGAAGATACTTCAAAAATATAAATTTAAGTACTTTTTCATTAGCAGACACTTGTATTCTTTTAAAGGCAAATTTCATATGTGTTCTTTTGAATATATTAAGTACAATTTTATTTATTTATTTATTAATTTTATTTATTTATTTATTTATTTATTTGTATACTAAATACTACATTTAATACTTTCTTCTATTCAATAAATTTACAACTTTTATAATTTCACCTGCACGGTATTTTATGAAAATTTTTAATAGAAATTTAATAGTTTTCCATTTAGAATATTTTTATGATTGCAGTAATAAAATGCTGAGGAGCATGGAAGATCTGTAAGGCTAGTTGGGGTAACTGGACCCACGAGGTAACTGGGCCATAGGCTATTTTATAAAAAACCGTTGATGTATTTTAAGTTTTAGCTTTTGTGAACAATGCCCCTTAATCTCTACTTCCTAAAACAACATGTGTCAACTACATCATAACTCGTATTTTGCTGTGATAGCTTGTGAAAAATTAAAGTTTCTTTTTTAAAAAACAACGTCAGTTTGGTTGAGCTTCCTCGGCTTTTTATTATAATACTGTAAGTACCTTTATTAAACAATCTTTTTTTTTAAAGATTAGGCATATAACTACGTTAATATTATTAGGTATCTATACGTATTTGCTTCGTGTTTCAAATGTATGCCCGGTGTCCCAGTTACCGCATAAATTTTTCAAGAATGGGGTAACTGGGAGATGTATCCGGGGTAACTGGAACATGCTGGATCCAGTTACCCCAATAATTATAAATATTTTTTTTTTGAGTTCCTCTTACAACGGGGAGTAAATTTCTGCATTGTTTTTTTGTTCACAATAAAGAAAATTATAGAATATCTTATTAAAATTACGTAATAAAATTTAAAAAAAAAGCATTTTGAGTGGTATCAAACCAAATTCCTTGACCCTTTGAGAGGCGGTGATGCCGTTATGCCATCACATAATTTTAATTTCTAATTGCCACATTTGCACCGGAATTTTATAATGAAAATTTCACCTTTATTAAGTACGCGAAAATATATTTTTACTTATTTTCAAATATATTCTCTTGTATATACTGGTGTCATTAAATTATTTCAACATTTTAAACATAATTTTAACATCAGGGGCAAGTACCTTACCCCGAATGCGAGATAGCCAAACCTTGAAATTTGTCGATACACAGGGGTCACATTCTATAGGAAAACTTTTATTGTTCCTACGACTATTTTGAAAATAATGTCTTCATCGCATCTTTCTTTAGAATATGTTAAATAAAATGATCATGAAGGTAACTCATTAAGGGTTCTGGTAGGAACAATAAAATTCTCACTATATAATGCGACCCCTAGATACAGATAAAATTCTTAAGTACTTAAAAAGCCGTTTGTTCATAGATTTACCTTGCTATATTTTTTCCTTAAAATACCCACGTGACTTTTAACTTATTACCTATACGAAAGTACATAAGTGCTGACGTAATTTTTATGTTTTTGGTATAAATAAATCTAATATTTTCACATTTAGGGCTTTTTTAGACACATTGACAGCAAAGGTTTCCCTTACAACGCTCTTTATTGACATATAATTTACATGATCTGCCTGGTTTAAATTTTTTTAAAGTTGTTTACACTTTTTCAAACAGGAACTGATATCCCATATAAAAAATAAATAAATAAACGCGTGTGGAACGTAGACCCTCCTGGTCCACTTACCTCATTTTTATGGGTCAACTCGACCCATGAGGAAAGAAAGATGAAATATGCATATTTTTATAATTTTAAATATTAAAATATACTTTTGAGCGTTTCTGTCTGATAGGAGGAACATATCTGAACACATTTACAGAAGTTCAGACTTTAATTGAAATGAAAATTAACCTTTTGAAGCTGAATTGTCAAAAGCTCCAGAATCACATTGAAAAATCATGGACCAGTTGCTCCAACTAACCTTACTTTAATTTACTTCAAACATTAAATTTATTGCCCCGTCATATTTTTCGAATTTAATGTTTTAAATTTTATATTTATGAGAATTTTCATTATGCATACATTTTAGTTTTAGTTTAATATATAAGTAAATGCTTTTAATATATCAGTGTTATTTTCTAGTTTTACCTGGAATCCATGGTTAACGTTTGATATTTAATTAATGCTCGGTTTGAATTTCAAAAATATGGTTGTAGGTTTAAAACATTTGGAGATTTGCTGGATTGCCAAATAGTACTGGACACTTTCTATATTTTTATTATTTCTGAAAATGTATGATAGAACTTATGATTAATTTATACATAGGTAGAGCGAAACTCGTCCTCTATAATGCAGAAATCAGTATGAAATAAACAACTGAACTAGAGTTCAAATTAAAATATAATACTTTAAAATCATGTCTAGATGTTTTATCACTTGATGTTTTTTCTTTTCAAAAATTCCTATTAAAATAAATAAAGCGACATATTTTCAGTTTCCAAATTTTAAACTTAACATTCAGTTTCGAATTGAATTCGAAATGAAGTGGAAGTTTAAGTTATTTTTATTAGTGGTATGTTTTTTTCAATAAAAACAACGTTATTGTTCGTTTGAGAGATAGCTTGCACTTATTAGGGGAGAGTAGCCGAATTTGGACCACTTCACATATTTTCAGGTGTAACTCACTTAATTTCTGGAATATCTTCAAAAACTCACTACACGGGGTCAATCTATTCATCTACTAATTAAATAAATCTTTAGATCAGTTTCTTTTTGAAAATCTTAAATTTTACTTTAACTTGAAAAATTTGTCAAAAGTGGTCCAAGAAGCCGTTTGTTCATAGATTTACCTTGCTATATTTTTTCCTTAAAATACCCACGTGACTTTTAACTTATTACCTATACCAAAGTACATAAGTACTGACTTAATTTTTATGTTTTTGGTATAAATAAATCTAATACTTTCACATTTAGGGCTTTTTTTAGGCACATTGACAGCAAAGGTTTCCCTTACAACGCTCTTTATTGAAATATAATTTACATGATCTGCCTGGTTTAAATATTTTTAAGTTATTTACACTTTTTCAAACAGGACCTGATATCCCATTAAAAAAAAAAAAAAAAAAAAAAAAAAAAAAAAAAAAAAAAAAACGCGTGTGGAACGTAGACCCTCCTGGTCCACTTACCTCATTTTTGGGGGCAACTGGACCCATGAGGAAAGAAAGATGAAATATGCATATTTTTATAATTTTAAATATTCAAATATAATTTTGAGCATTTCTGTCTGATAGGAGGAACCTATCTGAACACATTTCAGAAGTTCAGACTTTAATTGAAATGAAAATTAGCCTTTTGAAGCTGAATTGTCAAAAGCTCCAGAGTCACATTGAAAAATCATGGACCAGTTGCCCCAACTAACCTTACTTTAATTTACTTCAAACTTTAAATTCATTGCCCCGTCATATTTTTCGAATTTAATGTTTTAAATTTTATATTTATGAGAATTTTCATTATGCATACATTTTAGTTTTAGTTTAATATATAAGTAAATGCTTTTAATATATCAGTGTTATTTTCCAGTTTTTGCCTGGAATCCATGGTTAACGTCCGATATTTAATTAATGCTCGGTTTGAATTTCAAAAATATGATTGTAGGTTTAAAACATTTGGAGATTTGCTGGATTGCCAAATAGTACTGGACACTTTTTCTATATTTTTATTATTTCTGAAAATGTATAATAGAACTTATGATTAATTTATACATAGGTAGAGCGAAACTCGTCCTCTATAATGCAGAAATCAGTATGAAATAAACAACTGAACTAGAGTTCCAATTAAAATATAATACTTTAAAATCATGTCTAGATGTTTTATCACTTGATGTTTATTCTTTTCAAAAATTCCTATTAAAATAAATAAAGAAACATATTTTCAGTTTCCAAATTTTAAACTTAACATTCAGTTTCGAATTGAATTCGAAACGATGTGGAAGTTTAAGTTATTTTTATTAGTGGTACGTTTTTTCAATAAAAACAACGTTATTGTTCGTTTGAGAGATAACCTGCACTTATTAGGGGAGAGTAGCCGAATTTGGACCACTTCACTTATTTTCAGGTGTAACTCACTTAACTTTTGGAATATCTTCAAAAACTCACTACACGGGGTCAATTTATTCATCTACTAATTAAATAAATCTTTAGATCAGTTTCTTTTTGAAAATCTTAAATTTTACTTTAATTTGAAAAATTTGTAAAAAGTGGTCCAATTTCAGCAACTGGTCGCCTAAGTTGGAACCCCAGTCTCCTAAATAGGACCAAACAATATCAGGTTGTTTTAATGATAGGGAATATAAATAATTTTATCAAAATCAAAGTTTGCGATTAATGAAACAATCGAACAAAATAACTGTAATGAAATATAATGAAATCAAATATCTGAAAATAAGAGTAATTGTTTTAAATCAAAATATATTCAAAATTTAAATCAAAGCTATTAGTAATTAAGAATAGAAATTATGGAACTAATTGCCAGTTACTTGAATATCATGTAAGGAGTGATGCAAAGCTTACACATGAATTTCGTTTATTGATTTTTTCTTCCAGCGCCCACAACATGGAAGCGTAATTGGCAATCTAAACACTGAATCATTTTTACTATTTTATTTTTCTTACAAATTAGGCAAAACCAATCATCACTGTCCAGATTTTTCTTTTTAGATTCTGAATTATTAATCATTTTTTTGCAACAAAAGTTTTCTTTACATTATGTTTGTAGTTCTTCCCTTCCATTATTTTCTTTCCAATTGCATTACGACTATTTTTTTAAACTTGATATTCCGATTGCTTTTGTGCTGTAATAGCTTCTTTTTCGTCGTTTTTTTTTTTTTTTTTTACTTTATATGGCGAAGATTTTAACACAACTGTTTTTGGCTCCCTGTGCAGTTTGATTTAACTGAATTTAGCAAGGGAGATAGAATTTCTAATGATTCTTTGGCTTTGGGGTTGGGATTTTTAGCTGCAGCCTGCTTGCAGGTCAAATTCTTCACAACTTACTCCCTCCTTTTTGTTTCCTATATCTTTAACAGCTTTTGCTGTCACGGGTGTTTTTCTTCCAGACAGCTTGTATGTCTTTTTCAGCATTTTCAACAGTATATTAAAAAAAGTGTTTAAAAAATATACGCTATTGGAAAAAATACGCTGCGATTAATCAAACAGTGTTGAATTCAAGAGTACACCCCCCCCCCCCTCCCTCGAGCCTTGAAATAAACACTCCCACCGGAAGGTTTGAGATTTTATGCGTTTTAATGCAAAAAAAAGTGTAATTCCACCCTCCATAACTGTAAAAAGTCTGAACCCACCTCACGGAATCGCAAATATCCTCCAGGAGGAAAATGTTTCAATAGGACTCTGTAAACCAAATAGGCCGTAGGAATAAAGAATTCAAAGAAAATAAATACAAATACATACAAGATAAAAGGATTTGCAAACAAAATTTATTACATAAACATGTAAAAATATTTTTATGTTTATATAGGCCTAAACTGTATAAAGAAATTGATCCACATATACAAAAAAAAAAAAAAAAAAAAAAAAAAAAAAAAAAAAAAAACTTGCATGGAGATAGAAATCCTTTATAAAATATTAAAATATTAAAAAAAAAATAGTGTACAAAGTGTACCACCTTACTTTTCAAATTTATGATCGTATATTTGGTCCAATTTAAGCAACTTAAATTGGCCCAATTAAGGCAACTGCACCATTTTTAAAAAACAGATAATCTAAAAACTAAGAACAAAAACGAAATCAAACAAATCCGTGCGAAAAAGATGCCCAATAAACAGATGGATTTAGATATGTATATGAAAACATAGCAACTTGCCTTAGTTTTAAAGTATTCACTTACGTTTACTACGAAGAAACTAGTTGAAAACTGCTACCTTTAGGTTTATTTAAATTGTCTGAAAACAGCACATGGTAGGCGAGTGCTTCCACTAATCATAAATGACTTCATTCTGATGAGTTAAATTTTAGCGGTAGATGGCGTCTCTTCCTGTAATTAACGGCAGAATGGCAACGGTCCAATTAAAGCGGCGTTCCAAATATAGCTACTCCCCCGTATTTTTTTTTGAACTAAAACTTTTCAATACAGTTATGCCAAAATTATATTCAATTTTTTATTTTTCTAGTACTGAGTTTAAGGTCGGGAGGCCTTAAGCCTGAAATGGCAAGAAATCAAAACTTAGTAAAAAAAAACTTACACCCATTTGATTGTCTTTATGTAAGTCATTAAAGAATTTTTTGCAGTTTTATTAATACAAATGCATGTTCATGACGTCATTTTCTATTGTGGAAAGAGTTCTGCCGCTTTGCGATTAAGACCATTTTTCCCAGAAAGCAACGAAATAATTTTGCATGTAAAAATGGCATTATTTAACAAGAAACGATCACGTTCATCGATTAAACTAAAATATTTTACTGCAAATGTGTCTAAATTACGCACATTTTTAGATGCTCGTTATGCCTATGCTCAGATTACACTTATTCAAGTCAAAATGCCCATGAAGTTCAAAATCTGTTCGTATGCAAAAATACTAACTTGAAAACATGTTTTCAAAATTTAGGGGAATCAAAACTGATTTCAAAATTTACATGACCGTCGCATTTACAAAAAAAGTTTTCATGGGCAAGAAAAATTTTAGTTTAATGTAATAAATTGAAATAACACATATTAATAGATTTACATTCTATGAAATACCCCTAATAACTGAAATACAAAGTGATTTATTGCTCATTTATTTAATTAGAGGTTACTGAAAATTTATTTAAATTCAACCTTTTGATATGTTATTATTTACTAGAAAGGTAGCCCATCAAAAATGACGTAAATTTAGATATAAAGATATATGCAACTCATGTGCAAGAATATGAGTTTTCTCGCTTGTTCCGCAGTGATAGATGAAAATAACACATTTTAAGAACGAAACACATTTATGAAAAACTGTGTACAGTAGAAGACCACTAATCTGCACAATTTGGTTCCAAGTGTTATGCAGATTTGAGGCTTTTTGCGGTCATGTCTATTCAATCTTTGTTTACATTTTTTTAAATTCATATATTGGATAATTTAGATTGTTGAGCCTTAAAAATAAATAAATAACACACTTGAAGTAAGGTTAAAAACTATTAAATTATGGTATACGATTCATGAAATGGTATTATATGGCGTTATATGTGTGTGCTTCACGATCTTGGTTACGACGTTTGCGAAATTGGCTGCAACTTGTCATAATCCTAATAGTGTGGGCCGCTATAACAAAAAAGTAACCAGTTTTTAGTAAAATTTCTGATATAAAGTAGCTTTCAAAAACTTGTGTAAAATTGCAGGCCGTTCTCGTGTTATGTCAGTCCTAGGAATAATATTTCTAACACTGAAGATTTTCCATGTAAATATGGAATTTAGAAAAGCTTCTCCAGAAGAAAGGTCCTGAAATGACATTGTACTTCCTCTAACTTCAAAGTTTAATCGGGCCCTGATGTTGAGTACTGAAATCTAATAAATACAGTTATTTTGAATATTACAACAGATTTAAACAGTTTAACTTATTTAACTTAAACCCGCTGTTACTTCCCGATGTTATTTTTTAGTATTAAGAAAGAAAATTATTTAAAATTTTCAAATCATGCATTTGTGATTTTTTCCGTCTTTAATAACTAAATAATGAAAAAATAGGCTTTTGTTCTGAGCTCATAAATATGACAATAAAATAATGTAACTAAGAGACTGTACCGTCGTGAGTCAGGAATGCAGGATGATCTAGCGACAAAAAGCAATTTATTAAAGCAGCACGGCACAGCTACAAAAAAAATATTCAGAAGTTAAGATGAAGAGATGGGGTTTTACAACCTAGAGCTTAAGTAAGCCCTGTCCGCAGTATTGTCAGTACCGCGCGTGGGTTACAGCTTAGAGTACTATGTACTCTGTCCGGAGATATTAGCTCCGCAACCTGCCCTAAGCCTGGACAGACCTACGCCGGGAGCGTAGAAAAAGAACGTCTTCACTTTCGAAGTTTTCAGCCGAGAGTCCCCGAAACGGCCTCAGGCCTTTAGGTATATGTAAGTTAGATTTCTTTGATATCCGGCGGCATTTGAGAATGCTTGAGGAGTGTTTCAAGTATTGTAAGAATTATTATACCCAAAATGTCTAAAGCTAAGATCTTGGCTTAATATATGATTTCCAGTCTGACAGTTGGAGAGAGTTGAAGTGGAATATATTGCAAGTTTAATTGGGTTGTTAAAGATTTTATGATACACAAAATGTATCGTTCTTGTAGCAAAGAGGGATATTTAGGAGCCACATCTGCCTCTATTGACAGAGAGCTATTGAATAAAACCAGGACTTTACAAGACATTGCAAAATTAAATCTTTGTGATTACAAACCATAAACAAACGATACCGCCACCATTTTACCTACTATGACGTCATTAGAATATTGCCCATTGATTGTTGGAGAACTTACTTTGTGAATGATTACCTCAATGATTTAATATTTTTGACGTTTCACGATGAATGAATCACTTGTGTTTGTTTAGGTTTATGGAATGAGATATTAAGCTGTGAAACTAATTTCAATTGAAGTTATCCAAGGATATATGTATTTTTAATCGAAATTAAAAACAATGCTTTGATCTCGAAATAAAAAGTTTTAGTTTGTATAATTTGTTATTTCTGTTAATTATTTATTTAAGTACTTTTCCATTATAGCGCATTTTTAAAAAAAAGCTTGGCGCGATTCGGGCATCAGAAAGTGAGATATGTTGCGAAAATATATAAACAGCTATGAAAACAAGTCTAATGAACTTTTATCTTTGTTTATATATGCACTTATATGCATAAAAAATCGTTTCTAAATATATATAATTTTTTTTATATACAAATTACGTCACAGATTGAAATGCAGATTATTTGAATTAACTGTCGTTTTAATCATTTGATTACGGATCAGTCGTGACGACTATTTTTATATTCAATCGTGTAGAATTTTTCGACATTTTTACATTCTTCTATCTTTACAAGAAGAAAGTATTGGATTCGTGAAAATTTTTGAATTCCGGTTTTCGATGAATTTACACGTTTTAGAGGTCAGAGATCCCAAAAAACACGTTTTTACAAAATGTCTGTCTGTGAATCTGTCTGTCTGTATGTGTGTGACGCAAATTTTGTGGGCTCTATATCTCAAGTACTAATGCACGAAATTTAATGAAACTTTATATTTAGAAAGTCCCTGATAAAAATTGGTGCAAATCGCTCAACAGGTGGCGCTGATATGCTGCATTTTTTGCTATTTCCGCAATGGCTCTATCTCAAGAAATAATGAACGAAGTTTTATGAAACTTTAGATTCAGTTAGTCCTTGATATCAGTTGGTGTTAACTACGATTTTGTGTAAATCGACCAACAGGTGGCTCTGCTATAGATCATTTTTCACAATTTCCGCAAGGGCTATATTTCAAGAACTAATGCGTGGATTTTCATCAAATTTCAGATTCAGTTAGTCCTTAATATCAGATGGAGCTGACTACGTTTAGATGTAAATCGCACAACATTTGATGCTGCTATGCTGCATTATTTATGATTCTGGAAATAGTTTTATGACAAGATGTAATGCGCGGATTTTAATCAAACTTCAGATTTAGTTACCAAATTGACTTAAGTTGTTGCTTATGAGGTTTTGGTATATATCGCCCAAAAAGCGGCGCTGTTATGAAGATTTTTTTACGATATCCACCATAGCTCTACTCAAAAAATAATGCACGGGTTTTCTCGAAACTTCAGATTCAGTTAGAGGTTGACTTAAGTTGTTGCTGATTAGATTTCGATTTCGATGTAAATCATCTAACTGGTGGCGCTGCTATACTGTATTTTAATAAAATATTTTGAATGGAGTGAGTTCGTGATAAGCATCAAGCTAAGGACCCAGTATAAATATTAAGTAATCGTAAACAAATTGTTAAACAACAATAATTAAAGATAGAAAGTTTTTTCTTACCTTTCTGGTAAGCGAACGTAGAGTGCTTTTCTTCTCACGTTGATCACCTAGAAATATTCGATTAATTTTATTTTAAAATTGTAAGTGATGATTTGAGACTTAGTCTTCATTGATGAGGAGAAGTGCAGACTAAAACAATTTAATATGATTCAAATTCTTGACTACATAAAGATGCACACACACACACTATAAAAGAAGAATAAAATAAGATTAGTAGTTAAAACATGATATGGAATCCACGCATGGGATGTAAGGTTTTTCTTTATAACAATAAAACAACGCACAGAAATTCGTGCGCTGTTAGCCTGACAATGTCGGCACTTCGAGTGATAAGTAAGTGAGGCCCACACAAGTTAAAGCACAGTAAAAAAGTCTGGAAACAATGAAACTGCATAACAAGCAATTATTTCACGAGTACAGTTCAGTCTTGATTACCAGAGTCTAGAGTGTCAGAAAACTTCTTTTGGTGCTGCCATCTGTTGCCGCAACACCGAAATATAAGTGTCCAACGTAAAGGTCCGTTACTTTGTGGTCTTACGAAAAGTCACTCGTGAATTGTCGCCATCTCTTGCAGTATATCTCACAAACAAAGTACAGTGTCACAAGTAAAGTTATGTTGCATAATGCCACAGTAAATTATCTTGTTACAAGCGAGGAGATGTTTGACTTAAAACTCTCATGCCGAGACGTTTTCCAACACCCCCGCTTTTTATGTCAAACCGACGAGCGTAAAATATTTAACTTATTTCTCAAACACTCGAAATGAGGCTTTGGCAGCGGTTTGGTGAGGACGTCTGCTAACATTAATTTCGATGGGCAATAAGTTATTTTGATTATGCCATTCTGGCATAGATGTCTAATATGGTGATATTTCACCTCCACATTTTTAGTTCTTGTCTGTGCTTTTTCGTTTTCAGTCAATCTTATGGCTGATAAGTTATCTTCGTACAATGTTACGGGTAGTTGTTGACATAGTTCGAGATCGTTTAACAAGTCTTATAACCACGCGATTTCTTGACCTGCATTAGAGGCCGCGATATATTCAGCCTTCGTGGACGAGAGTGCTGTGCAACTCTGTTTCCTCGATGACCATAATATATTATTTCCTAATTTAAACAAGTTTCCAGTGGTTGAATTCCTGTCTATTCTGTCGTTGCCCCAATCGGCATCGCTATATGCCGTTAGGATTGGAGGTTTTGTTTTATCTATGACGAAATTTAGATCTTTGGTAGTAAGCAGATATCTAATTAACTTCTCGAGAGCTTGCCAATCGACTTCACTTGGGGATTCATTCCTTCTTCCCAGGATATTAACGACTGATGCTATGTCGGGTCTAGTTAAAGTTGCAATGTACAGAAGCCCTCCTATAGCCTGTCTAAATTTTACATTATTTTCCAGTAGTTTCCCGTTTGGATCTAAATTAAAGTAGTTAGTATTCATGGGTGTATATGTAGGCTTACCATTTAACAAATTGAATTTTTCTGCGATCTGTATTATTTTGTGTTCCTGGTCTAATTCTAGATTACCGTTTTCTGTTTCCTTTATGTTTATGCCTAAATATTGTGTTACTTGACCTAAATTTTTGATTTCGTATTGCTTTGATAATTCAGTGTATATTTAATGTGTGTTTGTATTATCTCCTGCGACTAAGATGTCATCAACATACACTATTATGTAAGCGATTCTTCCATCTTGGACTCTTTTGTACAGACATTTGTCTGACGCGCATTCAACGAAATTTAGTTCTTTTACAGATTTACTTATTTTTTGGTTCCACGCCCTAGCTGCCTGCTTAAGGCCGTAAATTGCTTTGTTTAAACTACACACTTTATCTCCTTCCCCTTTTGTTATGTATCCCTCTGGCTGATGCATATAAACCTCCTCTTCTAAATCGCCATGTAAGAAAGCAGTTTTGACATCTAGGTGAGTTATTTTAAGGTTTTTGTACACCGCAGCGTTTAAGAACGCTCGCAGGATGGTATGAGCTACAACGGGTGAGTAGGTCTCATCAAAATCGCTTCCATATTTTTGAGCATATCCCTTAGCGACCAATCTAGCTTTATATCGCTCTATAGACCCGTTGGCTCCCCTTTTTGTCTTAAACGTCCACCTGCAACCTATCACGCGTTTTCCCGGGATAGGTTTTATGAATCTCCAAGTATTATTTTGCTTCAGAGAATCTATTTCCTCACTAGTAGCTTTTAGCCATTTATCTTTAGTTTCTGCGTCATCGATATTATGTATGTCTGTCCATGACTTTGGCTCCGGAATTTAGCACAGATTTGTGCTTATTCCAAAACGGTTAGGTGGTACGCCGCGATTTTGTCTTTGCGATCTTCTCGGTTCAGGGGATTTGTTGGTCGGGGTGTTAATTTGATCATCATCTTGTTTTTCTAGATCAATTTCGATATTATCTGCGGGAGTTTGTTCGTTGTTTTGATTTTCTTCGGCGGGTTTAATTTCCTCATCTTTTATTCCTTCTTCGAAGAATTTTACGGTTCTGGATATCATAATTTTGTTTTCACCCGTATATATCCTATAGCCCTTGCTCCTGAAATCATATCCCAACTTTATTCCCTCGATGGCTTTCTCATCTAACTTATTCCTTTTAGGTTTGTCGATATAGGCAAATACCTTACATCCGAAGGTTTTAATGTTCGAGAGATCGGGTTTTCTTTTATGCCAAAGTTCATAGGGTGTCATGTTATTTTCGTTAGCTTTTGTTGGTAGACGGTTAATGAGGTAGGTGGCGGACATGACAGCTTCCCCCCAGAATAGTTTAGGTAATTTGGCGTCCGACAGCATGGTTCTAGCCATTTCCACTATCGTTCTATTCTTTCTCTCCGAGACGCCGTTCTGATGGCTAGAATAGGGAACACTCAATTGACGTTCTATCCCATTTTCTATCAGGCAGTTTTCGAATTCATCACTGATATATTCTTTAGCATTATCGGATCTTACTGACTTTATTAACTTCCCAAATTTATTTTTTGTTAGCGCTATGTATTCCTTCAATTTGATAACGGCTTCTGATTTATGCGCGATTAAGTATGTCATTGTGTACCTGCTATAATCATCCGTGAATGTTATGAAGTACCTTTTCCCTTCTATCGTTTCAGTTTGCATGGGGTCACAAATATCGGAATCTGCAAGGGTACCGATTTCTTTGCTTCTGTTTGTGGCTACTTTAGGGTAGGGCAGAGCCGAAAGTTTCCCTTCAATGCACTTGGTGCATCGCGTGTCATGTTTACAATTATTAATTGTTATCCCATCGGCTAATTTATGATTAACAAGGTATTTAATATCATCAAAGTTTTTGTGTCCGAGTCTTCGGTGCCACATTGAAATACATTTTGTATTGTTACAGAAAGTTTGAGTACTTACAGTATAGTCGTAATAATCTTCAGGGTTTAATACGTAAAGATTGTCATTTAATTTATCTGCCAAGATTATATTATCATCTTTGACGAATAAACGTGCATTTTTCTCGAAAATTACCTTTACGTTATTTTCAGTGGCTTTCTTAACTGACAATAAATTGCCTTTTAGTTCTGGGCAATATAGTACATCTTTTAGTGTAATGTAGTGGTTTTTGTCTGTTATTATGTTTACGTCGCCCATACGTTGTGAATTAAGCCTTTTTCCATTAGCGATTGTTATATTCCCAAAATTCCCGGCTGTTAATGTAGCAAAATTTGTTTTTGCTGATATTTCATGCCTCGTACAACCTGAGTCGATGATGTATGTGTTTGAATCTGTTGTTTGTGTTTGGTTAATTTTTACTGACTCAGTTTCAAAATTATTTTCCACTGGGAAGAGAGGAATGATCGATTGGTTAACCTCATCCTCTATATTTGTTTTGCTGTTAAAGCAAAAATTTGAGGAGTCGGTTTGCTACCATTATTTTGGTTGTTGGGGTTTACCGAATTGGCTTTAAAGTTGGTGTTATTGGTAAATTTATTCCTGTTATAATTTTCATGTTTTGGGTAATTGTTTTTCTGTTTGTTTTTCAATTTGTAACATTCTGAACGAACGTGTCCATCTCGTTGACAGAAATTGCAATACTTTTTGCTCCCTTTATTTACAATTTTATATGCTGTGTCCCTTGGTCGTGTGCTGGTGTTTTTGTATTCAATCCGATGAGAGTACTCATCGATCAGCTTATTTTTTACAAACTCAAGGTCTAAATCCTTTTCATCCCTAGCCTCCATGCTTGTTATGACGGGAGCGTAAGACTGAGGCAAGCTGCAAAGCATAAGAGCTACTATGTGCGAATCATTTATGAGCTCTCCAATGGCAGCGAGTTTGTCACGGATGGTTAAAATATTATTTATATGTAAATTTAAGTCTCCGCCCTCGTTTAACCTTTGGGAATAAAGCTTTCTCAAAAGAAATGGACGATAAATTTGCCCTTTGGTGGACATTTTTCAGTTTCTGCCATATGTCTTTTGGCGATGTAAGATTTCTTATATGGACGATTTGTGTATTTTCAATGCACAAACAAATGATGGCTTTCGCCTTAGCAGCATTTTTTATGTAAGTATCATAGGGTGAAGAAGGCGGAGATTCTGTTATATATTCGAATAAATCATCTTTAATTAATAAATTTTCTAATTTAAAACACCAATGATTATAATTATTATCGTTCAACTTTTCGACTGCTGTAATTTCTTTTGAGGCAGCCATAGCGTGTTATTCTAGTATTATAAATTCTTTGATAACAAATATATTTACTATAAGAAGTTTGTGACTTTCTTAATGTAATTTCTTAGAATATATACATAAATGTAAATAAAATGATCACTTATTCAAAATAATCAATCAATATTCATAATAATATTACCCCCCACCCACTTTTTTTTTTTAAACAGTACCAATATTTATTTATGCACATTTATTTTCATGTATATATTTCAATATTTCATATTTCATATCTTATATGTGCATCTTTTTCATTTTATCACAATCAAATAAATAATTTTTTATTACTGGGTTATTTATTTATTTACCCCTTCTATTCAGTGCTCATGATCTAATAAAATATTTTGAAGGCAGTGAGTTCACGATAAGCATCAAGCTAAGGACCCAGTATAAATATTAAGTAATCGTAAACAAATTGTTAAACAACAATAATTAAAGATAGAATGTTTTTTCTTACCTTTCTGGTAAGCGAACGTAGAGTGCTTTTATTCTCACGTTGATCACCTAGACATATTCGATTAATTTTATTTTTAAATTGTAAGTGATGATTTGAGACTTAGTCTTCATTGATGAGGAGAAGTGCAGATTAAAACAATTTAATATGATTCAAATTCTTGACTACATAAAGATGCACACACACACACACTATAAAAGAAGAATAAAATAAGATTAGTAGTTAAAACATGATATGGAATCCACGCATGGGATGTAAAGTTTTTTTATAACAATAGAATAACGCACAGAAATTCGTGCGCTGTTAGCCTGACAACATCGGCCCTTCGAGTGATAAGTAAGTGGGACCCACACAAGTTAAAGCACTGTAAAAATGTCTGGAAACAATGAAACTGTATAACAAGCAATTATTTCACGAGTACATTTCAGTCTTGATTAACAGAGTCTAGAGTGTCAGAAAATTTCTTTTGGTGCTGCCATCTGTTGCCGCAACACCGAAACATTAGTGTCCAACGTAAAGGTCTGTTACTTTGTGGTCTTACGAAAAGTCACTCGTGAAGTGTCGCCATCTCTTGCAGCATATCTCACAAACAAAGTACAGTGTCACAAGTAAAGTTATGTTGCATAATGCCACAGTAAATTATCTTGTTACAAGCGAGGAGATGTTTGACGTAAAACTCTCATATGCCGAGATGTTTTCCAACATATTTTTAACATAATATTAACATATATGCGATAGAAGAAAGTTTTGGGATTGCCACATCCGTCTAGTTTTCCTTTGGGTACAGTTCTCTTGAAGTTACCCTAATATAAGTATTTAGCCGATATTAATTTTCAAAAAGGGGTTACTAATCGAATAAAAAAATACTCCACAGAGACATATACACTATATGGCCAAAGGTGACTGGTCACTTGCGATTTTATACATTTTGTTAAATATCTAGAATAATACATGAGGAATTAACCTGAAACTGCAGCTCTGTGAACAGGGTATAGGTCACATATTCACGCGAAGATTTCTCCGAAATCCCATAGGTGACTGTCAGTAAATCGAAAAAGAACGTAAACACTACTGTAGCAAAAGCATTGAAACTCGAGATTATTAATAAATAGCTTATTAAAAAGCAGGAAACCAACGTTTAAAAATGCACAAATAACCGTCAATATAACTGGGGTATTTACCAAATCTCTTGCCAGTGTGGTCTATCTTATATTGGACAGACTGAACGTACTCTTACATATCGTTTAAAATAGCATGAAGGTTATGTTAAAAATCAGGAGATTAAACGTTCTTCTATTGCTCAACATTGTTGGTCTTTTCAACATTAGTTCAATTTTTCCTCAGCCATCATTATCCAGAAATGTCCTTCTAACCTTGATATTGATTCTTGGGAAGCATTCCACATCATTAAAAATTCTCACTCTTTAGTTAATGACTTATATAGTACTCCTGATTTTCCAAGTATTTGGAAAGCATTAATTTAATTTCCCCTTTTTTGGTTTCTTTTTCTCTCGTTCTCTGGTAGATGTCGCTACTTGTCCATCCAGACGTTTCTACTGCTTCTGTCTCATTGGTTGTTTTGGCGCATTCGCTACCCGTATCGTATATATAGCCGGGGAGTCTCTGTCATTTAGCTGAGCCTTGCTTTTTCTAGCATGCTGTCTCTTGCTCTATCTTGCACCGAAGAAGAATCTCGCTAGTAGATTCGACTGTTTTCAAGTTTTATTTGTGCATTTTTAAACGTTGGTTTCCTGCTTTTTAATATTCCTGCACAAAGGCTTTAATTCCTATTTTAAAGTAGCTTATTGTAATATACTGTGTTCATTTTTATGAGGATAGCATGTATATTCGCACAGAAATTAAGTTTTTTATAAAAACAGTCCCAAATTTCCCCAAGATTTTTGCTTATATTTCTTAATATAAAAAAAAAGTTCTTTTCAGAAAGTATGACAAATAACATTGTACACAATACTCTGCAATCAGATTTAAAACATAATAAAAATTGGAAGAAAAATGAGCAGGTTTACTAAAAAAAGCTTCACTGCGCGTGTGCGAAAGCAATCAAAATATAATGTGCATATTGTATTAGCTAAGTACATAGAGCAACTTTTGTGAAAGTCTCAAAATCATAGCTTAAAAATCCTGAAAATTATCGTCGATAGAATAAGTTCGAAATCCGTTGTCCCAAAAAGATGAGGAGTTGTATCAAATATCTGTTGATTAGTATCACGATAGCGTACAAAATATTGCACGTACTACTATATTTTGATACAACCTCTCATTTTTTCGCTTCCTCTTGGAAACAACGGATTTCGAGCTTATTCTATCGACAATAATTTTCAGAATTTTCAACATATGTTTTTGAGACTTTTACAAAAGTTGCTCTATACATTTAGCTAACACATTATGCACATTATATTTTGATTGCGTTCGGGCATGCGGAGCGAAAATTTTTTAGTAAACCTGCTCATTTTCATCCAATTATTATTATTTTTTAATTCTGATTGCAGGGTTTATGTATAATGTTGTTTGTCAAATTTTCTGAAAATAACTTTTTTTTTATTAAGAACTTTTATTAATAATCTCGAGTTTGAACGCTTTCGCTACATTAGATTTTACAGGGTTCTCCAAAAGATATTCGGTCTTTTTCAATTTGTTGACGGTCCCTTTTGAGGTTTCGAGAAATATTCTTCGCGGAAATATATGACTTATACTATACTGTTTACACAACTGCAGTTTCAGGATAATTCCTCATGTATTTTCTAAATATTTAATAAAATGTCTAAAGTCGCAAGTGACCGGTCATCTTTGGCCATATAGTGTATGTCCCGAATCTCAAAGGGCTATTTTACTCCATTGGAGCAGTAGAGTGTCTTCTATAGCACTTTGAAATGAGTAACGTATTTCCCATTAACACTGTATTTTGAATCCGTTCTCAATTTATATATATATTTATATATATTTTAAGAAAGACAAATTAAATTAAAGTAATTAAAGCAGTAATTAAAGATGTTGAAAAAAATGACGTAATAATTTTTAGCCTAAAATGGGCTAAAATGTAGCTGACGGCCGCTTTATTAGTTTTGCAAGATTATCTCTTTCAAGAATCATGTATTAAATTTAGGTTGCATTGAATAATTTCTTATTTTTACCCTTAAAATTTCTTCAAGGTAATGTTCTAGCAATATTTTCATAACCTTTTGAAAAATTGGGGGGGGGGGTCCTTATTTTTAGAAAAATTTCATGCTTACGCCAGACAGCGTAAACTTAATTCAACTAAATATACTTTAATTTCCTTTGTACTACATACTACTATTGTAATTACTTGTGAACTGTACTAGCAGTACACAATATCTTCAAAATTATCTAAATATTTCAAAGTATGTCAGAAAATACATATTTTTTAATTACTTTTTTTTATTCGAATAGCTGTAAAATATTTTCATTATCACATAGAGCTTAGATTCTAGTTCGGAACACAGTGAGTAATATGGAAAGCATTCTGAGAAAATTTAACTAAAATATGTTTAAAACATTTTATATACTGAAGTTTATCAAGTATGGAGAAAAAATTGATTTCCTAGAAATCGCATTTAAAGTTTCTTTCTTTCTTTCTTTCTTTTTTTTTTTTTTTTTTTTTTGGTATATTTCAGATGCATATAAAATTAATCTGCAAGTATCAATTAAGGTTTATTGGGCATTCTTTGTAAATTAAATGAGAAAGTGATGCCTAGAAACACTGCCTGCATTTCTCCTGGCCATTCTAATACCAATTCCGGTATTTGATTCATTACTTCCTATTTATTAAATTGGTCATAAGTTCTCTTCTAGTAACCACAGGAATAAAATTAAAACAGATTTAAATCGTAAAAGATTGCTCTTTAAAATAAAACGATAAAATAAATCGAAATTTATTACGAAAACAGCTATGTACGCAAAAAAAAAAAAAAAAAAAAAAAAAAAAAAAAATCCGATTTCCTTCCTTTTTTTTTTTTTTTTCTAATTTGCAGGAATGAATTTAAGAATCTAAATATGAATGCAATAATGTTATTATATACTTTAATTTATTATTTATTTTATTCAACATATTTTCGAGCACTTTTACTGTTTTATTTTTATTTATTTATTTATTTATTTATTTATTTATTTTTTTTTTTTTTTTTGTCAGAGATGGAAAACAAATGATTCACTTTTGCTTTCAGCTAAAATAATGCAATTTTTTCGAGAAAACAAAAGAAAGAAAACACAGGTTGCATAAATGAAATAAAATATAAAACTGTATGAGGATCGTGACATATTTTGTATATGAAAGATTTGATTCATTACAATAGTCTGTAAAAATATGAAAGACAAGAATATCTTACTGCGTTTTCTATGGAAAACTTTTAAAGTTACTATTGTAATGTATACTAAAATGTTGCTAATGAAAGGGATATCAATCAATGACCACTATAGAAAAGTTTTATCCTTTCAAACATTTCTCAAATACTGCCTGTTTCTATTTTATTTATTCCCATTGTTTTGGAACTTTTCACATGTTCTATACAAAATATAATCCATCACTGTTAAAATAGCTTTCGTTTTACAGAATAACGCAATCGTATGCACACTCCCTTTTCTAATATGAATTGTTGATAGAACTATCACAGAAAATTTCTACCTTATTTAGAACGAAACACGCAGTCTTCATTTCAATGTAGTATGATGAATAATACTTTTTATTGTTGGTCTTAATCATCAGTAATCACAAATTTATTTAAATAAAGAGATAATACATGTAGTTTTTAAAGATTGAGAAAATTTTTCGCTGAATTTTATTTTTGAATAGCGAAAATCGTTTCTACGATCAATTTCTTCGGAAGAATTTTACTTGTAATGTAGATAATTCGTACGATAGCAAAACTGTACAAAACCAATCTTTTTATAATCCAGTTCTTAAGTATTTGTCTAATTTTCTTACTTTCTAACGTTATTTGAAGCTGAGCTTTATAATGTGGATTGAATCGCTTAAATTACAAATCGATTATGCAAAAAGGCTGAAAATTAAACAACGTAGTTGGAATGATATAAATAGGAAAAGTGGAGTAGGAAACAAAAATAACAGGTACTGATACTTTGTTTTTTTGTCAGAGATGGAAAACAAATGATTCATTTTTGCTTTCAGCTAAAATAACGCAATTTTTTCGAGAAAACAAAAGAAAAAAAAAACACAGGTTGCATAAATGAAATAAAATATAAAACTGTATGAGGATCGTGACATATTTTGTATATGAAAGATTTGATTCATCACATCATATTATAACATTATTCTATACCACACACTTTTGCTGCTTCAATTTCAGGACATTATCATATTTTTTATAGTAAGATATGTATTTACAAGTGGATCATTCAAAGAAATCGTTACTTTTTGCATATAAAAATTTCGATAAATAAATTCAACTCAACATATTTTATGTTGACAGCTATTACGAAATGTAATCTCCAAATCAAGGACATTAAATTAATCAAACTCAGTAAATTGCTTTTCATCTCTCAAACATGATTTATAAAAGCAATTATCAAAAGTGGTTGTTATCCGAAACAAGGAAGTGATTGCACAATTCCAAATAAACACTCTGTATAGACATTTCATCATATATTCAAGAAGTTAAAGACATTTGACTATTAATAAACTGTTTTAAATCACTATAAATATAAATATTAATATAAATAATGTAATATTAAGATAAATGCCACTAATCTGATTTTCATATCAATAATGTATTATATATGTTTTTCTACGCTTACTTGTAATCTAGACTCTCGAAAGGAGATATGTGATTTTTATGCTGAATTAAATTATTTTTTTTCTTTCTTTAAAAGTTCGCTCCAGATATTTTTTAGAAGTCACAAATAAATTCGTGTGATTTAAGATGACACCGAATATCATATCGTTATCAATGGACTAAAATAGATAAACAACTAGAAGCTATAGATTGCATTACCCTGACGATGTTGAATACCAGATTAAGGATAGAAAACATAAATACAAGATAAGCCAATTTTCTCTTACCTATGCTTTGCTTTTATAATTGAGAAATAAATAATGAATTGGGAGGAAAACGAATTTCGCGCAAGATATTGTTAGAAAAGTTAAAATACTCCTAACATTTTATACAAGTATCAAAAATAAACTTTTATCTGTTAACATTTATTTAGGTTTTCGAATAGTATTTTCATTATTTGCTGCTTAATTTATTTTATAAAGAATTAGGGAGTCATATACTTAATAATATTTTAATGGAGGGTATAACTGCGAAAGCTACTAATACACCAAAAAATATTTCATAATGCCAAGCGTAATGCAAGATATGATGCTTCAGGTAAATTCTTCCAAAGAATGTTTACATATTCATATGAATTAAAAACATCTATATATTTAAAGGCAAGGCTGTTTTTTTACTCATCAGGCCTGAGCTTTCTATTGAACCAATTTTTATATTTAGTTTTTTTAATGAAAGCTGTTCAGTTGTAGACGTGCCCATAACTAACTAATCTATCTCAGCCTTGCTTTTTCTAGCACGATGTTCCTTTTTCCCTATCTTGCACTGAAGAAGAATATCGTTAGTAGATTCTAAACAGCTGTTTGCTGCTTTTCACGTATTAATTGTGCATTTTAAACGTTGGTTTACTGCTTTTTAATATACCTGCACAAAGGCTTTAATTTCTATTTTAATGCTTTTTAACATAACTAACTAGTTTTTTTAATTTATTTCCATTTTTATATTTTATTTTTAATTATAAAAGTTTTTGTGTTTAGTTTCCTTAAAATGGTGGCAATCAGTTTACTTCCATGGTCGCAAAGAATAGAGAAAATGGACTTTGTTCATTTTTATTGATTATATCCTTATTGATGCAATTTTCACATTAAAATTAAAAATAACTAAAAATATGAACAGAAAATGACATCACGCTTTAAAAAACACACATTTACCTCATAAAACTGTTACATTTGAATATTTTTTCATTCCTTTGATAGTGATGAGACGCTAGGCGAAATGCTTCATAGAAATGAGAGGAATATGAGAGAAAAAGACGTCATATGTAAAAGAAAACTGAGATTTTCTTTGAAAAACTAAATATTTTACGCAAATGCGTCTAAAAAGGTACACATTTCTGTAATTTTTACTCGCCAGAACTGAGATTAGATCTTCAAGTCAAGAGTGCGAATGTTCCTATGCAAAGCTGTAGCTGACAAAGCTGACTTCAAGCTTGGAAAAATATTTAGTAAAAACCTATTGCGCGTAAAAATATTTTTTAAACAGTGAATACGGATATGAGAGGTGCGTATGTAAATTTTGAGATAATGAAAATGATGTATGGTTTAGATTTCATGCAAGAAAAAAATTCTATGATTTGTCAGAGTGAAGAAATTTTTTATGATTTTTCATTCCGTAATACTTAGCATAAAAGCCTCAATTGATAGTTTCATAATATATTCATAATATTACTGATCTTGATAATATTTTACTAATTACATATGCGAATAAAGTTTAATATTTTAATAACTTGGGACAGTTCTAGTGAAAATGGTATTTTGATAACTTTAGATTAAAGTAATAATAGTTTTCTAGATTCAGACTAATCAATGCTCGATGGATTTTTTATTGCAAATAATTTTGTAGGTTTATTATAAATCAATGTAAAGGTTTTTTTTAGCCCCCGGTACGGTATGCTATTTCTTTCTCCCAGCTTATTTTGTGTCTTCTCCTAAAAAATAACGTTACATTACAGAAGCCAGCCGCAAAACAATGCAGCACGATTAAATATTCTATAGCAATTTTGTGAACTTCTAAGCATTGCACATTTTAAATTTTTATACCGTCGTATTGGGAAAAAAAGTACTTTTAAATGCAGTTACTTTAAAAACTGCATCTCCACTTTTTTTTGAAATATAAATTTTTTTTATAGTTTTTGGAGTCATTCGCTTAATATTGGCAACTCAAATACTCCATTTCTGTAGAAAGTAAAGGAAAAAGAGTTGTAAAATATTAATTATATTTTTTTTGCCACGTTTTCATAACAACCGAAAGAGAATGTAATTAAAATACGTGCTATTTAAAAAAATATATAAACGAATGATTTCTGTTAAAACAATGGAGCTATTATAAACCATATTTAATTTTCTATGAATCATTAGATAGCCTTTTTTTTTTTTTTTTTGTCGATTTTCTTAAATGACGGCATCTTTTTGCTGCTTTTGTGCATTATTTCGCGATAGTGATGTGCTAAGCTTGCTTTACTGTAGATGTTCAAGAGTAGATCGTAAATGTGGAATTCTGAAGCGGATTCGAATGACGTCATTTTACATAAAATAAAACGTGTGCTTTAAGTCTTAAAATTGAGATATGTTTTGTACTGCAGTAGAGCCACGCTTACCCGAGTTATTTTCTTCTGATGGACTGCTGGCTTCTATTATTATGAAACAGCCATTATAAATGAAGCTTTAGGTGAAGATGAAAGAGTAGCAGTAAAAAGTTAGAACTCTGATTTTCTGGTCAAAATGGGGGGAAAAACGGCCATAATTTTTTTTCAGAAATAAATTATGATCATCCCCCTCCCCCTATTCTGACCAGTAAATCAGAGTTCTTTTTTTTTACGGCTGCTCTTTCAGCTTCACCTAACGCTTCATTTATAATGGCTCTTTCATAATAATAGAAGCCATCAGTCCATCAGAAGAAAATGAAGTAATGGAAATGACGGGGGCGACACTAAATTCTGAAAAAGCAGAATTCCTGTTCTCTAGTTTTAAATTTTTCGTCGGGATTCGACGGGTTCCAATGCGCAATTTTATGAAATGATGAGTAACTTTTAAATTAAGATAGGAGGCTACATGAAGTTCATTACAATTTCTAGTTCGGTAAGAGTACTTCAAAATTAAGGATAAACGAATATGTGCATATTTAGGACTAAACACAGAAAAGTAAAGAGGCTTCCTGCATCAAGAAACGTTTATTGTGTGACAATTACAATTATATTTTGGAAATTATTACACATCATTTAATTATATGGTTAATAGATGAAAGTCTTGTAAAAGTAATTCAAACCAAAATTACGAAAGAAAGTATAATTACTTTTCAAAATAAAATTATTTTATGTTCAAAGGAATTCTCACAGACAAAAAACACATTATTGATTAATTAACATATGCATTACACTAAAAAGATAAATGAACAGTTTAATAGAGAATATTACGTGTAACACGTAACGGAATAAATGCATATCTCCGTGCATTATAAAAAGACAAAATCCCTTCCAGCTGGGCCTACAGGCGGAGGTACATTTCGAAGTTAAATACTAATTTTACCAACAAAAACTAAATCCAGATTAGAGAGCAAATCGAGTTTAAAAATTTTATCTCTTCACTTTTGACGAATTTTAGGTAGCTTTCATTACAAAAAGCTACCTATTGCAGCCGTTCTTCGGAGGAAAGCAATTTCAAAAAAATTTGGTATATTTTCATCGATCATGACCCCCAGTCCCCTAAACCACCCTCCATTCAAAAGTTGAACAGTTCAAAAGGTGTACAAACTGTGAAAGCTCTATGAATAGAATGTTTAAATGCAGAAACTTTGTATTAACCCGAGTGTTTATAACCCGAGCAGTTAAATAACGAAATAAATAAAATATATGATATTGCAAGAAACAATGGATACAAAGAAAGCACCATAGAAAAATTAATTAAGAGCTTGAAGAATAAAAAGAAAAGAAATTTCAATCCAAAAAATTCCCTGTTATCCACTTTACAATATTTTCCTGGTTTCTTCGAACGTCTGAAATATGAACTCAATAAATTCAATATCTCCCTAGTCGCAAAATCTTTTATGAAATTAAGTAATATAGTATGCAAGAAAATAGATCCAATTGAGTCAAACCAGTTATCAGGAGTATACGAAATACCTTTCACCAAAGAAGAGGGAACAGAGCAGCTTCATTGAGGTATGACAAGTAGAAAGCTTAAAACTAGAATTAAAGAATATATAGCAAACATCAAATACAACAGAAGAACCACAGCTTTGGCCAGATTATGCAGTGAAGAACCGTTACAGATCGATTTTAAAAATAGCAAGTTAATTTGTACATCAAGATTTTATTTACCATCCATAATCCAAGAATCAATAGAGATATTTTTACGCAACAAGAATATTTGCAATGATTCAGTGTCCCTTGAATTACCTAAAATTTGGAAAGAGATGCTATGTAATTTTAGTAACAATAGTAAAAATTAATCCACGCTCGCAAATAGCCAAGATAATTTTATTTTTATTTTATATTTTGCAATGCTTTTCATTATGCATGTTGTCTCATGACATTGTTTACCATGTTATTGTTTTTGAAAATTAATCCACGCTCGCAAATAGCTAATTTAATTTTAATTTAATTTTATGTTTACAATGTTTTTCATTATGCATCATGTCTCGTGACATTGTTTACTATGTTTATTGTTTTTAAATAATGTGGAAATATTTTCTATCGTGAATGATTTTGAAAATGTCGCCGTTTGTGCAACGAAACGATCGTCAATCTTAATAAAGATATTCTATCACTTTTTATAGCATTATTTAACCTAATATGTTTATAAGTGATTATTATACACGTTTTTATGGAATAATTTAGTTCTCATATTTTGAGAACTTCGTTAAAAATTTCAAAACAATTGATATCTAAGAAATTAATTCGAATTTTAAAATTCTGATATTTTATATAACATCCTTGGATCATTTCTCATAACTGCTGTTAAGGGGTCTCGGGACTCTTAAAGCTTTAAAATTTTTGAAATTTTAATTTTTCTAGATGTTAAACTCCTATCTTTTCTGAACATTTTGATATAATTGTTTCCTTGAAATTCCTATTAGAACTGAAGTTATGGCTTTTACATTTATACACGTTCAGCAGCTGAAGCGTCGTTTTGGAAACTTTGAAGCCATTTTTCTAAAAATGACGTTTTTGGGCATAACGCGCAGGATATCTCAAAAACTTATGAATATTTTTTCATGAAATTTTCAAAACATATGTTCCATGTTAGTCTGTATAAACTGAACCTAAAGTTTCCTTTTTATTGTTCAAAACAATATTTTTTAGGTGATTATACTGTTGAAAATTTCTTAATTTCGCATTAGCTAAATACAACTTTGTATTAAAAATATAAAAAAGCTTTAAATACAAATTTATTTAGGTTCAGGGTTATTATTACAATCTGAAGCATAAATAGGTACCAAAATTTTCATTCTAGTTGCAACACTTATTTTGTAATCGTGCGCGTAAGATGTTACGCCGATTTTTTGCTCGAAAAATGTCTAACAGTTTGAAGCCCCCTGTAAATTTTAATTCTTTATCTTATATATTTTTTAAATACATGAAATGAAAGAACATACGCATATATTTTATTCCAATTAAAATTGTTTCTTAAAATCAAATACATTTTAAGATATTAAATGTTGAAAATGGTCTTTTTTTTCTTTTTTTCCAATATTAAGAGTCCTGAGACCCCTTAAATTCATCGCGTTCCCTTCCATATTCTATAACAAATAGTTGCAAAATATAAATAAACTGCCAGATTTTATTAAAATAGTTACATTTTTGAAAAACAAATTGCACAGGATTGCTAAAATCAAATACTTATTTTTTAAACCTGAAGACAATAACCTTTTAATCCTTTACATTCTTATTAGGATCATGTGGAAACAAATTAATATATATTTTGTGAAACAGACTCTTAAAACTTTTTAATCTTTTAAAATGGATTTCAAGGAGAATTCCAAATACAAAGCAATCAGTTTTAAGTAAATAGCTACAAATTCGTATTCTTTGTAAATAAAAACGGCTTTCGAATTTTTTTCTACCAGTAAGAAAGTCAATTAAAGGAAAAACTATCTTTAAATTCTTGAAGTTGAAATGCATAATTTAAAAGCAGATGCTTGTTTGAGATTCATTTTGAACATATTTCATTTAAATAAACAATCCCCAAGGCAGTGAAGTTTAGAATAGTTAAGGATTTATTTGCTTTATTTGTGTCTTCTATAAAACTGTTTATTGATACAAAAGATAAAAGATGAACAAGAAACGTGATTTGCTTAACTATTGAAAAGGTCTCATTCTCCTCATTGACATATTGTAATTTACAATACATTCAACATTTTTAAATTGAAATTATAAAAACTAGATGCTTATTATTATTCATAAGATAAAAATAATATCATTTAAACATAAAAGGAAAAGGCATGAAACTTTTTGAACAAATAAATATATTGTAGAATCACAAAACTAAATTGTTATATTCAGTAAAATACAAATACTGTCGGGACAAAATTTATAAATAATTTTCCATCCACAAGTAGAGTTTTGCTTATCAAAACAGCTAGAAAACGAATTGAAATTCTTAGTTATAGCTGTGAACTTTTAAGTTTTTTTTAATATCTCTATTTTTAGCTACGCACATCAGATTACTAAATTAAACCCTTAATTGCTATAATTTCGAATTTAATTAGTTTTTACAGTTCTGATAATATTTTGACCAATGACAGTTGTGTATTAGTACTCAAGTTTCTTCATTAATTTCATTCTATTCCACATGATGCTATTTTTGTTTTAAGTTTAATCTTCATCCTTTCTCTAAGGAAAATCTATATATTTACTGGATTTTGAAATTGTTATTACGGAAAAAAATTATATGCTTTTAAGGGGTTTAATTACGCAGAATTTTTTTCTGAATATTTGTTTCTTTCTGGTATTCTATAAATTCTTATCGTGATGAAAAACTTAAGTAAAATTATTGAAATATTGCACCTTAAATTTTATAAAATCAAGCAAAAAATTCGAAATGTATTGAACTTGCATACATCTGAATATTGAAACCAGCAGAAATAGGTTACTTTTGGTTTCCATTCTTTAATTTGTTTTCTTTTTAGTTAAATTTTATTTGTATAGATGCTTATAAAAATAATTTTCATAGCATGTAGCTGCCATTACTGATACATTAATGTTTCTTTAATGAAAATCTTACAGAAAGCTTTAAAATAAATAATATATTTTTTATAAAGAGTATAATTCGTGTGCTTACAAAATCGGTTGGTCATATTAAAATATTTTGACAATACCTAGAAAAAAATCCGTACAATTCCAAGAAACAAGAACATTCAAAGTATTTTTGGTGCCATAGTGCGCAAGTTAAAACACCGAGTTTAATCATTTATTATAGTATGTGAAACCATAGCGAAATAGCACCGAAAGCTGGCGATTTGAAGTAATTAAAATAATAAAACTTTGTAAAAAAATCACCATAAAATAAAACAATACACAGGACGCGTTTCGAGCTAAAAACATAACAGCTCGTCATCAGCTACAACACGCGTGTCCGCAAGCGAACAAGGTCAAAAATGAACTGAAGGTAAAGAATGTTGCAAAGAATCCGACAGATGGCACTAGCTGAAAGAGGCACATGTAGAAGAGAAAGGGGTTGCCAAAAAGTTAGAAGAGAAATTGATAGGGAAAAAATGGAAATAAAAGAAGTAAATTCAAAAAATATAAATAATAATAATAAATAAATAAATAAAAATAAAATAAAAAAAAAACAAGAAAACAAGAAGATTTTTTTTTCTTTTTTCTTTTTTTTTAAACAAAATAAAAAGGAAAAGAATTACAAAAGTAATTTCCACGCTGGAGATAGGAAAGGAGATGATGGGAGATCATTGACAAGATTAGCAGAATTTTTAGAAATAAAATATGCTTCATGAAAATCCAAGTGAGAAACAGAGGCAGGGGAAGAAATAATTTTGTCCATGGAGAAATTGAAACAATGACTGGAAGACCAACAGTGAGAAGCAATCGAAGATTTAGAGATTTCTTGATTTGCAATATACCTCTGATGGTCGCCTATACTGAATTTTAAAGCTCTCTTTGTTTGACCAATATAACCTAAATTGCAAGAGCAAGGAATATAATAAACACCCCACCGGTTCTCAGTAGGAATAGGTTCCTGTTCCTACTGTTTCCTGTTCCTACCTGTTATATAAAATATGTTTTTTTTTAAGTTCTATTTGCGGTTTTACTTTCCTTATTTTGAAGTTCGTATCAAGTTTAATTTTAGAGATACTAAAAAAATGCAAAATTCAGATTCGTTATTCTACGACAGACAGAAAAACGAAATTTAAAAAAATAAAAATATTAACACTTAAAAAAACATCCCAATTGCAAGTCATTTCACGCCTCACCCAAACACACCTTTTTTCTAGGCTAAAACAGTAAATGTCGGTATTTTAACACAGTCCTTTTAAGCTTTCATTTTACGCTATATTTACAGAACATGTAAAAATCTTTAAACATTCGAACGTTTGGAATAACGTTATAAAAGAAGAAAGTGCAAATTTAAATTATTTTGAATCATCACGTGCTGTAAAGAGGTGTGTAATAAATAAGAACAAATATGTAAAGTTTTTTTCCGTATATTAGAAGTATAGGGAAGTATTGAAAAAATAAACAAATCTTTAAAATTTTCTGTCAGAATACAAATAATCTAAACAATAATTACTGTTGCACGAAACGTATATGCAGGCTTCCAAAAAATTATATTTATATTTATAACTCATAAAAATTTCACCGAATCTATAAAATTCTGATCTGAAATATTAAAAAGAATCCTACAAAAATATATTCAGACTTTAATGAAATTTATTGGCTAGCTATTTTAAATGTTAATGATTCAACTGTATGCCACGCCGCGACGTAGACATCTGGGAGCTGGTCGGAAGACAAGAGAGTAACCAAAATTAATATTTGAAAGTCAAATTAATATAAACGTTCATCATTAGCTGCAAAATTAAAATCATGACTTCTGACCACTGGAAAAAGATCACTTTCTGGATAAAACTCATTGATGTGTGTAATTGTGTTGGGTTACAAAGCAAATGTCTTAGAGGTAGCAACCGTGAACCCTTCAGATCTGATCGCGTCCAACAAACTGTAAAAGACTGTAGAAATGGATGTCTAAAAAACATTTTTAAACTCATTCTGAAACATACGATTTGCATTTTTTCCAAAGAAAATGTCACAGGAACAGTATTTCCTGTTCCAAGAATGAAGAATTTCTCCAAGTAGATAGAAGTATTACATTCGTACAAAATTTTCACGGGACATTTCAAATGGATTTGTCCCTGTGTCACAATTCAAAATTGGTCAAACATTTCCTGCTGGAAAATAATAGATAGTAACACAGTAGGGGTGTCGACGCAAAACGAATTCAAGAGCTAATTGCTCCTAAAGAAAGGTATACTACTTCATTCTAATAGAGATATTATTCAGCGTACAGTCGTGGGAAAAAAAAGTAAACATCCCTTACTAATACTGCAAAAAATTCTGTAGAAGAAAAATACTGATACCACACGATTGGTAACAAAAAAGCCTACTTTTAAATTATGTATATAACATTTGCTTAGAGGGCCATATACATATTAAAACGAACCATAACTTTGCTTTTTTTTTCAATAGCAGTACACAATTCTGACATCATTATTCAACTCTAAACCTTTCCATTAGCCTAAAAACAAATTTTAATGCAATTCGTACGATACGTTTCCGAGAAATTAATTATTTTAAAACGAGCTTATATAAGGGCTGTATCCAAATTGATGTTTGGTACTGGATTGTTGACCGAGAGAGCTCCCTTCTTGATCAAGGCATCTTAAGCACCTTCTAGATTACAGGATAGCATAAGAAATTTCAAAATATCTAGTCACTTCTATCATAGACGGCCCCTTAAAACATCATTTGGCGTTTTTTAAGCATAATTTGAAAAATACTTGGAAGAAAAATGTGAAATTTTGGATTTCCATGAAGCAGAACTTAATAAATCTAAATCCATCAAAAAATTGTAGGTTGCAATTCATAATTTTTTCGAATATTAATTTCAAAATTCATAATTCATACCATAAAATTATAAAAATTGTAAATTCAACGTATTTATATTTGGGTGTTTTAGTATCATTGCTACACAAATAATTAACACATTAGGAGTATAATTTCAGAAGATATTAATAAAAATGTGAAAATGTAATTTAACATTAGAAGAACTAAATTTTGAATGTTTATAAGTCAAAAACCTATCATTCAAATGACTTGAAATTTTGTGTCTAGGCATAGTTTGAACTGAAGATTTGAAATATCTTGTTAAAATTGGGTATTGCTATGAAAAAAATGAAGTATGGGTTCAAATGTCTACGAATATACATGCTATTCTCATAAAGATTAAGACAGTTTATTGCAATAAGGCACTTAATCATAATCTATTCTGTTGAACGCTTTCGCTTCATTAGTTTTGACAGGGTTAACCAAAATATATTCGTTATTTTCAATTTTTTGACGGTCCCCTATGGGGTTTCGGGAAAAGATATTCGCGGAATTATATGATCTATACTATACTGTTTAAACACCTGTAGTTTCAGGTTCATTCCTCCTCTATTTTTCTAGATATTTAACAAAACGTCAAAAATCGCAAGTGACCGGTCACCTTTGGCCATATAGTGTATTTATATCAATTTTGTTTCATTGTTTATGTATAGTTTTGTCGTATTGTTATTTATTTACTCTTATTTCTAACTTTATGATATTAGTATACAGGGTTGTGGCAAACCAAACATAGCATACATATGTTTGCGGCTCGAGAGAAAAGAGGTTAGTTATGGCTGCTATAGGCTAACTAAACGAAGCAGACGGGCGAGTAAAATATCCAAATATTTGATTTATAACAATGAAAGTGAGATCTTTATTCACAATTTTAATAAAAATGAAAAAACAACATTTTGATGCACTTTAGAAACTCGAGAAATCTTATAATGAGCGGAAAGAGAAATAGTTTCATTAAATGATATAACATTTAAAAGAAATCTGCTATAAGATCATTTTGCCTATATGTGTTGACCCCTAAATGCCGACAATGTCCTTTTACTTAAAATCTTATCGCAAGAATTATAAGTAAATGCCGTATAATGAGACATCCGATCTTAATGAACAAAACACGAAACAATTTTCAGCATTTATATCTTTTTTAAAAAGAAATTTTCAATTAAAAAAACATCTTTCATTTTATACCTCCCCCATGTTTCGTAAATAAAGAAAATTCCCAAAATTGGCTTACAGATTTTATTTTTTAACTTTGAAGATCAAATAACCTTATGAATGTCAAGAACTACGTTGTCTGTTTCAGTTACATGACCATTTAAACTTAAGAAAAGACGACCAGTCTTCAGATTAGAATTTAAAATAGCCTACGCATTTTGGAGACTTTATTCTCTACATGTACTTAATAGCGGCATACCAATTGCTGTTAATGCGTAGAGACATTTAGGAGATTAACGAGGTAAGTTTATATGGTATTTTTCATCTATTGTATTAAAATAATGTTTAAAGCAATATTATGTTTAATTAAACTATGTTGAGACAGCATAATCCTCCATTAAAGTTTTTCTTTAACCAGGCACTTAAATATGTATTTTAAGATGATCAAAATAGACAAATACGCTTATTTAAAAATTTTAATTTAGAAAAAAATGTATAAGAAACGCGGTGTGTATTCCAGTAACATAATATAGACACATGATTACGGAATCTGTAATAATTTTATATGATGTTAATTCTGGAAAATCTTGTGTAAATTGAAAACTCTTAAATAATGTGTTTTTAATGCGATTAAATAATTAAATAAGTTAATTTTAACAACATTATACCATTCGGTAGCTTAAAAGCTGTCTCTGATTAAAACAGGATGCAATTGAGTTATGCTCTGGTTTAGAAGTCCATAATTTTATTAGAAAACGACAAAAAAAACTATGTTTATCTAAATGAGTATTTGTTACCATATACGTAAACAGGATGCAATTGAGTTATGCTCTGGTTTAGAAGTCCATAATTTTATTAGAAAACGACAAAAAAAACTATGTTTATCTAAATGAGTATTTCTTTCCATATACGTATTTTTAGGCACAGAAAATGAAAATATTCATTTTTTTAAGTGCAAGAAAAATGAAGAGGGTGTAGGTGTGTGGGTGTTGAGCAACTGAATATCAGACACGGGGTTCTCTTTGGCTTAATCAGAATTATTAGAAGTATTGTACAATTTTATCTATTTGTAAATCTTATACATATAGCATGTGACATTTTATAATAAATAAAGCTATATGTAATAAATATTCTTGTTAACAATATTATAAATATCATGTAAATACTATTTTAACCCGTAAACTCTTCATTAATGCGAATTCGCACCGACCTTAATGTCAGTGTTATTTAAAACATGTTTTAATTAATTCGTATTTTTTCATTAACAAAATAAGACTTTTGATAAAATCCAATATCTCATTTCGATTTCTTATTAAATTTGTATCTGAATCATGTAGTTACATTTCATCGATTTCTTCTTACATTTCGTATATGAATCATGCAGTTATATTTTATTATCACTAGATTGTGAGCAAAATTATGCGCAGTTGAAGTTACGGAAACATAAATCGTACTAGTGTAGACATTTTGGATTAATATTCACGTGCGAATTCCGCGAATTTTAAACGAAGTTTTCCGCGACAATCATTTTATTGTAGTTATGGCCACAGCTCTGTAGGAAAGAGGGATTGCATTTATTTATATCAGAAACAGAAACATTATACACAACATTCAAATAACAGCACAAAGCTTTTGCATATTAGCCGTGTAAAATGGACAAACAGAACGGTGGTGCGCCGCCCGTGATAAACAGTTCGAACTTGATGGATCTGTTGTAAAGTATGAATATTGAAATGTGCGATGTTTAATTATAATTTATTTAATGTTATACATCTCGCTTAATGTTTTATTATTTAAATTAGCACTATTAAATAAAATTTATTTAGTACTTCAATAAAAAGCTATTTATCTTTCAATTTTATGTATTTCAACTCTTTATTAACCTTACCCGTTAGCGGTCTCGCAGACCACTACATGTTTCAAATTGCACAGTTAAACTTATAATTTCCAGTTAAGCTATGAATACCAGTGAAATTTTCTTTCATTTGAAGCTCTAGAAATATTGCTAGACATTCTGAATATGTGAAAGTTTAATGATAATATTTCGGTAGCAGTTTAGTACAGAAACAATACCCTGTGAGAGCATTTCATTCACCTTTTAAACAAGCGTTTTCGGAGACTGCTCACAGTAGTTATGCGGCAAATCCTGTAGCAGCAGTTATGCTTTAAATAATTCAAAAAATAATTTTAATCAACCCTTAACTGCTGTTATTGTTGCTTTTTTTTTTCAATGTTTAACTTGTAATTTCCAGTTTAAATATCGATACAGGGAAATTTTGCTTCATTTAGAGTCCAAGTACAATTGTCTTAAATGTTTGAAAGAGTGAGATTTTATTAGAAATAGTAATATTCAAACAGTATTTTATGATTAATCGCGACTTTTATTCATCTTTCAATAGAAAGATTTCGCAGATCGCTGACAACTGTTATGTGGCAATTTTCTGCAACAGCAGTTCAGTGTTAAATGATCTTTATTGGATGAATTGTAATGTGTAAATTGCATTATCACATTCAGGATTATGGTCGTCTCATTTAGGTTTAAACTGCCATAAATACGACAAAATTTACCTAAATGCGGCAATCGTATATTGTGGTTTTATACTACAGATAATTATTAAATATATACTAAACAAGTTAGTTTTGAACTATAGGTACATTATTCAATAATATTCTGCTTAATAAAATATATATTTATGTAAAAAATATTAAATATACCCTAAATGTGACAAAAGTATGGAGAATCACGTCTCATTTAGGCACTATGACTTTGCAGAAGATTACATTTCAATCAGAATAGTGTATACACATTATACGTCTGATGATTTGAGACTTCAAAGATACATATCTGTATCTGAAATTTTAAAAAAAGTATTATTTCTTTTTATACAGGTTCAAATTTTGTATAAATTTAATTGAAAAAAAAAAGCTTCGTAATGCAAAAATTTTTAATGGTAATCTTTCGGAGAATTTACCTACGGGGACCTTACAGAAGATTACATTTCAATCAGAATCGTATATACACATTATATTTCTGATGCTTTGTAACTTCAAAGATCTCTATCTGAATTTAAAAAAAAAAAAAGTATTATTTCTTTTTAGACAGGTTCATATTGTATATAAATTTAACTGAAAAAAAGGCTTCTTAATGCAAAAATTTTTAATGGTAATCTTTCGGGGAATTTTTACTCTCAATACTTAAAAAATGTATTTACTCAACAAGCATCAAAAGTATTTACCAATTAGTAATTTTCGTTGATAAGTACGATTTATTATGAGAATAATCTTTATTCTCACATATTATAAATATAATTTTCTAACCGATGAAATAAAAAAAAAAAAAAAAAAACTAAACAATTTATTTATTCCTGCTTATTTTATTACAAGATTGGAATTTACCAAAACAAATTGCTTCCAATTATATTACTCATTTAATGAAAATACTATTCATAATCGCGTAAAAAATATATATTTCAATTCAGAAACAAACTCTAGTCCCTGTCAAACATAAACGTTGTTTCATCTTTATATATGGTTTTCAACCATAGTAGATCAGGGCCATTTTGAAAAAAAAAAATAATGTAGACAATTTAGAAGGTGCAAAAAATCTATTTTATTCACTCCCACGGTGAACCAAGTCTGTACACAGATGCCATATGAGAAAGTATGTGGAAACAGGTTTGTTTCCCTTTGGGAGTAGATAAAACAGAAATTATGCTCCTTCTTACTGGACTATCTAATTTTTTACTTTCTTCTATCTTCAATAGAAGAAAGTATTGTAATCGAAATTTTTTTAGACTTCCGGTTTTAGACGGATTTACAAGTTTTAGGGGTCAGAGATCACAAAAAAATGTTTATATAAAATGTCTGTCTGTCAGTCCGTGTATCCGTGTGTCCGTATGCCCGTGTATCGCCATTGTACCATCAAAAATTGTATGAAGTTAAGGATAGAATTGAACCAAAAATTTTTTTAAAAGTTTTTCGCTATAGCAAGCAGCTCCTTCATTAATTTGGAATATGCATGGAATTGAACCAAATTTTTTGTGTATGTTTTTGGCCATGGCAAGAAGGTCCTCCTTGAATTTGGAAAACTTCCGCCGGAAGGGGGCGCTGTGATAGAGATTTTTGTGTAATTTTTATTATTGTACCATCGAAAAGTGTATGAGGTTATGCTTAATTCTAATAAAAATACTAATAAAACTAATTATAATGAAATATTGATATGAGATAGAAGAAAGTTTTGGGATTGGCACATCCAACGAGTTTCAAAATGGACCTAGTCTACTCTGTGTTTGAACCTCTCATACCCCTTTCCAAAGGAGTTATGCTAACAAACATAATATTAGAATTGTCATTTTGCAGAGAAACGTTATAAGTTAGGCATCTTTGGCCAAAAATATTCCATATATTTAGTAGTCAGTTATTAATAAAATACTAAGTGAAAAATAATCAACAAAATATGAATTATATTTAAATTTACAACGCACTCTTACTGTGATTTATTTTAAATTTATTTATTTTGTTAGGATGCATTTAACAAAAGTCCTATGTGTTTATATTAAATTCAGTTGTAGGATATAGGTGTAGGAATATAATTGTATGCATCCACTGCAATTTGATTTGATCGCATGTTTACTTATTAACTTTATTGTAAATTAACTTCATTAGTTTTTTTCATTACAATTAAATAGTAAATATATTTTTATCTTGTATTTAGTCTGTTTAAGCATAAAATTACGTATATATAGCATGTTTGAAAAATTTGCGCCACCAACATATACTTAGCTTGAAATATATTTTTACATTATAAGACTAAGAAAAAAAATTATATGATTGTATCAAAATGACGTTATTTTCACTGATTTTTCATTTCTTAATTCTAAAGTTTAGATTCGAAGCCGTTATTGATCGTTGAACTGTTTCAGAAAATGAACATTGAGTAAAAAGGTATCCTCGTTATTTGTATTCGTAGAAATCATTTGTTACTTTTTAAATGTACTTTTCCACAACACAAACCTTTCAATAATAATATCTTCATGCTGTTTGTTCGTATAAAATCTTATGAAAATGAGACGCAGATCAACATTCTGTAATTTTTGACAGAGTTATATACTAATATAAAAACAATAAACCGATTCTAGTATAATTAAATATAATGTACCTGTACCCTATATGGACACCCTAAGAAAAATTGATGCTTTTCATCCCCGTGTACACGTCATAGGACTCCAAAAATATATGATCACTATCCCTGGACTGTTGACTATCATTATTAAAATTAGTGACCTTGTAATTATTCTGGTTTAATTTTAATGATAAAAACAAAAAATGCTTACAAGTGTTCATATAAGGAACCACCTGTCCCAATGATGGACATGCACGTCCGTATTAGGCACAGTTGGCTCCTTATTGACCTACTGCACAGGGTGTATGGAAGAGCCACTCTTACAAGGAATTTTAGAGGAGAGGGGATAAAAGAAATATATCTTGAAGTATTTCGGGGGAGAGGGGCACAGTAAATATCTTTATGGACTTAAGAAGGGGGGAGGGGGTGTCATTTTCAGTTGTGGCTCTTCAAAGACCCATGCAAAGCACCTCAGTTACAACAAAATATTATCAAATAATATAGTTGGTTTTGCTTAGCTTTATTGCATCTGTCTGCAGAATTCACATCTGTTATTACTCACTCCTCACAGGATGGACAAATAAAAGCTTCTTCATCATCGGCTGTAAGTCCCACATAGTCCTCATGGACATATCTCCTCCATGTGATGCATAGCCGCATGTCTTCAACAGCATCAATCCTGCATAAGAAGCAGTACCAGCTCTCCTTTGAAAGGAAGTCATACCGTTGGTAAATGCGATTTCGCCAACAGATGCCCTACTGAGGGAAGGCTTCTTTTGATTTTTCTGCAAGGGCTTTTTGCAGGTTTTTTTTTTTTTTTTTTTTTTTTTTTTTTTTTTTTTTTTTTTTTTTTGGAGGAGGTTTCTTGGAGGATTGTTAAGATGACATTAAACAGATATTTTACAAATTTGTGAATCTGAAGATTCACTTGCTGTATTTCCAATGTGGACATAAGGCGTCCATATTGTGAATCGGGGATAGTTTTACTAAATCTTGTAATAAATAAACAAAGAGAACATTTTTAAGGAATATATGCAATAGCAATCGAAAATATGTTTTATCAGCTTTCTAAAACACTCCACTTTTCAATATTTAAAGTAAGTTTTACCATATCTAATTAGCATTTAAACTTACCTGTAATTACGATCAGCACACGACGAAACAACAAGTTTCCTTCCAAATGGCGAACAGCGCGCTTTTTTCCACTTTCCAGTGTTAATTATCTTTTCAACTGCTTTTTTTCACGGACATGTAGCGCCATCTCTCGATCAAAATTGTTACTTTTAAAGATATTAGTGGTGTCCATATTGAGTATAAGTACCTTAATAATTTGTTAAAAAATTAATATATAATATTGAAATTAAAAATATTTTCTTAAAATTATCTTTTTTGTTAAATTAATATAGGAATAAATTACAACTTATAACGGTTTTTAATTTAATTAATAGTGGAGTTTTAGAAAAAATTTCAAATGATTTTCGTTAATTAACTCTTAAAATGTTAGTTTTTATTTAAATTATTTCATGTATATTTTCTCTTATTTAAAACACAAATATGCAATTAAAATATACCTTTATCGCTTCTTAATATTGTAACGCCTTAAGATATATTGTTGATTCATGCAAAGAAACGTCAATCTACATTTTCAAATTGTCTGCTTCATTGGTTTTGAATCCCTATTTTGTTGAGACTGAAGTATTAAATTTTTAATAATATTTTTTCAAATGCCTTAAAATATTAATTATATTTATTTATTTTTATGAAAAAATTGCATCTGTTCCTATTTAAAATTTTATGTAACCATTTTCGAGCATTTTACCATTTATATTTTCTTATTCCCTTTAGCCATACAAAAACATTTATATTTATGTTTTGAATTTGACAATTAATTAATTGCGTGTCATCTTTTTGTCGAGAAAATAACTATATATAAAGAGAGTACAGTCACAGTTTCCTCTGATGCTAATTAATTTTTTTGCAATTTCTCATTTAGTTATTATTTATTTTATCAGAGCTTATCTTGTGTTTTCCTTGAAATCACGTTAATTCTTTTCCCTGAGTTGACGTCAGGATATATTTTGCAATATCTATTTTTAAATTCCCAGGACATTAATTTCGTCGTAAAAATTGAATTTTAATTAAATATAAAGATTAAAAATATTTCATGTGAATTATGAGAACAAATCTAAATCTTTTTTATTTATTTTTTTATTTATTTAAGAATTTCTTTCGTTAAAATGTGTGTAAGAAGTTTTTTAAGATGTGTCATTTTTAATCCAACTTTAATTAAGTTACGGGCTTTTTTAATTGGGTTCAAAATCTTTTTCCGAGGTATTTCATTTAGATTTTCTTAATTTTAACCTATAAAAATTTAAATAATTATAAATTACTTACATCTATAAAGCTTATTATTTCATGCAAATAGTTCAAATATGTATGTTTCTCAATTTCAATAAATGAAACTATGAATAATGTATGAAATAATTATAGCAATAAAAAATGTGAAAATGGAATATTGTCAAAATATTTATAAAACTTATTCATATAGTGTAAATTTAATTTTTCACACACGTGTAATTTATCAGATTGAGAAATAGATAAAATAGTTACACACATATACACATATGCACACAAAAAAGATCGTAACGTTTAATTTTTAAATCTTATCTTTTTTATAGTAACATCTAAAATTTTTATAGTGTTATGAAATAGCACTCCACAGAACTTTTAATATTATTTAATGAGAACGATTTGAGAAGTAAAAATTAAACGTAAGATATAATAAAAATACATTATAATGCTTAAAGCTCATCAGTTAAATTTTATAATAAATATTAAGTAATTACTAAAACAGAAGAAAATATCATTAAAATAACAAATATTGTTTTCACTATCCTTAATACTTTACATTACAAAGATTTAATCTCTTTCCTTCCAAATAACCCAAAAGTAAACAAATAATAACAAGAAAAATCACGTGTGCAGCATAGAATATAAAACCCTTTCATACATATTAAGAATACTGTAAAGGAATTCATTGTTTAATAAGATGAATGATTATATTTAAGCAAAGAATTTAGAAGACGCATAACACATATGAAAACACAATTTCAGCATTTGCCATCCATATTAAGTAAAAAGTATCGGAATTATCATTTGCATCAATGTATAAGATTTATAGATTTTTATATGTACCACATATAGTATGCTAAAGCCTAATTTGGTTAGGAAACGTGTAACAAAGTTAGATAATCCCCTTTAGCAATTGATACTCATAGACAGTAATGTAAACGAATTATTTTATGTGTCCCTGAAAATGAACAATAAATTCTATGCACACCACATTCTAGAGTAAATATCTTGCAATGCACATTATTGATATTATACTCGCATATATCAATTTTAATATGTTTCAAATAATGTACCATCATTAAAATACATTGCAAACGATTTTTCACTTAATCTATAATTCAACGGAATCCAATAACTTAAGTGGCCTGTGAACGAACTCTAAATTCTGCACGCTTTATTATCACTACAAATGTGCCATAGGAAACATCAATACCATATACCAATCACATAGCAAATCGAGTATATTTATGTGAGTTAGAGTGTATCCTGACAGACCGTAAGCACACTTTGAAGTCATAAACAATTTTCAACGTGTTAAATAAGTTTTATAATTTCACTTCGTTTGGTTTTATGAATACTGTACACTGTATGAAATATCTCATCACAATCAAAGATACTGGAAGATGAAAGAACGGAAAGATAAAGGAATATCCATTATTTTTATAATGATGTGTAAGACAATTCTCAACTTTTGACTCTTTATCAAGTTAAACTAACATCACTGCACGGCTTTAGGATTTTAAAATGTGAAGGAGATGTAACTAAAATAAACGCGTGTAAGCGGTTACTATAAACTATTGAAATATTGCTATTCACTGGATTATTGGATGCTCTGATTTAATTATAATTATATGGAGAATAAAATAAACTTCTGAAAAACTTATTGGTCCAACAAATCACCACTTTAACTTTACTTCAGTTGTATCTACACAAGCACTAAGCACTATAAATACCTTTATTCATGAAAGATATATAATACATGAAACATGGATTATTAAACACTATCCAAAATCACTTTTTTAAAACCATTATTTTTATAATGATGTGTAAGACAATTCACAACTTTTGACTCATTATGAAGTTAACTAATATCACTGCACGGCTTTAGGATTTTAAAATGTGAAGGAGATGTAAATAAAATAAACGCGTGTAAGCGGCTGCTATAAACTATTGAAATACTGCTATTCACTGGATTATTGGATGCTCTGATTAAATTATATTTATATGGAGAATAAAATAAACTTCTGAAAAACTAATTGGTCCAACAAATCACCACTTTAACTTTACTTCAGTTGTATCTACACAAGCACTAAGCACTAGAAATACCTTTATTCATGAAAAATAAATCATACATGAAACATGGATTATTAAACACTATCCAAAACATTCAGAATACTGTAAGAAAACCCCACCATTTAATCAAGTGACGTCTAACTAAACAAACTGTAAAACGCATACCATATTTAAAAGTCCAATTTAAGTAATTACCGTCTACAGTCCAAACAATATCTGAATATTTTGTGAAAGCTTGTATATTATCTATAGATTTGTTTATATACGTAATAGTATGCAAAATTATAGTTCATTTCATAAACACATAATACAGCTGAAAATACCCCTTCAGCAATTTTCGTCAATACATGGAAGAGTATGAGAATTATTTTGTGTAGTTCTGTATGTAATCTATTAAATTTATACACACCAAATAATATTTAAAAAGTTATTTAAATTTAAAAACTCATGCCGCAATTGAAAACGAAATTCCAGCAATTATTACTTGCAGACAATATTGTAAGGAAATTTTTTGTGTGTCCCTGTAAATGAACGATAAGTTCCATGCATGTCAAATTCAATAGAGAAGCATTTTGTTACACATCTCAGTGATTTATATCAGTTTACTATGTTTCAAAATGATTAGTATCAATAAAATTCACTGCAAACAATTTTTATGCACAGTGAAGAATGTAATGGAATTCTTTTGAGTTCCCCTACTAGTATAAATCTTATACTATAATGGGAGCAAATATTATGTGTGTGTGTGTATCTAAATTTTCTCTTAAAAACGGCTCTAGCGATTTTGACTAAATTTTGTATTTTACCATTTTCGGGCACGAGAAGACCATTGGGCTAGGTCGCATGTTTATGAAAATTCGATTAGCGTGTCATTTTGGGTCACAATGGGTGATGGTCAAGTTAATTGTATCTAGAAAAGTCTCAAATTATTTTGAAAAAAATTTTGTATTGTACCATTTACCACATACCATAGGGCTAGGTCACATGTTCGAGAAATGTTGATTAGTGGGTCATTTTTGGGTCAGTAGGGGTCACGCTAATTTATCTAGAAAATAGCGCTATCGATTTCGATTAAACTTTGTATTCTATCATTTTCGGGCTTAGGAAGACCATTGAGTTAGGTCGCATGTTCGAAAAAACTTATTATTGCGTCATTTTGGGTCACTATGTGTCCGGATCAAGCCATTTGCATCTAAAAAATGGCTCAAACGATATTTAGAAAATTTTGTATTATACCGTTTTCGAGAACGAGAAGATCATTGGGCTAGATCACATGTTCGTCAAATTTTGATTAGTGGGTCCTTTTTGCTTCACTACGGGTGTAGCTAATTTTACCTAAAAAATGGCTCTAAAGATTTTGACTGAATTTTGTATTATACCGTTTTTGATCTTGAGAAGACCACTGGGCTGGCCTCACATGTTCGTGAAAATTAGAGTATTAGGCCATTGCGGCTCAAGCTAGCTTTATCTATAAAACGGCTTAAACGATTTTGGTTAAATTTTGTATCCTACCGCTTTTGATTACCAGAAGACCTTTGAGCTAAGTCACATGCTGGAGCAGATTTGATTAGTGGGTTATTTTGGGTCACTACTGCTCAGGCTCTCGAGGCCGCGAATTTGGTAACAGCCAATAAGTTGGCTATATTTGGCGAAAATTGGCGACATTTGGCTGAAAAATCTACTTTTGACGTTATGAATGCCAAAACATATACTTGGCGGCAAATGAAAAAATGCAGCCAAACTTGGCTATATTTGTCGAAAAACATAGACTTCCAGAATAGGAAGGATTTTTTTAGAAATTCTTAATAGGACTCCAGATACATGTTTATACCAATCAGAGTAAAGCTAAAAATGTAATTTGTTTTGATGTCCTTTCGTTGTAAATGTATAAATAATGTAAAATTTAGAAACATGTACGCACATAGTTTTCTTATTGATGGTTTTTTATATAATACTGTTATAAAATAACATGCTTTATTGAAATAATATAGACAGAATGACACAATGAGAATATTATATCGAGTTTAACACAATGCTAATTTTGACCGAGCATGGCTCGGTCATTCCCGCTTGCCTTATACTAGAATACAAGGAAAAATTGTGTGTGTATGTAAATTTTATCTTAAAAACGGCTCAAACGATTTTGAATACATTTTGAATTTTACCATTTTCGGACCATTGGGCTAGGTCACATGTTCGAGAAAATTCGACTAGTGGGTCATAATGGGTGATAATCGGCTAATTATATTTCAAAAACGGTTCAATCGACTCATACTATTGTAAGTAAAAGTATTGCTAACAAATTGTTCTCAGGTAAGCTGCTTTTAATTAAACCTAAAATAAAATTACAAACTTATACTAAAGATTCTTTAACTGTTTTGGGGGAATTAAAAGTAAATGCTGTTGTTGATTAATATTGTATTCTTGATTTAAAAATATTAGTAATTAAAGAGGAGGGTCCGAGTCTAATTGGAAAAACTTGGTTAAAAGCATCAAAATTATTTTGGCCTAATGTAAATATAATTAAAAGCATTTCAAAAGATGATTTAATTAGAAATTCTCCTAATGTTTTTGCTGACGGGATCGGGACAATCAAGGGTCCTCCCGTGTCAATAAAATTGAAAAAAAGATGCAAAACCAGTTTTTCTTATTTGTTCCTTTTGCTTTAAGGAAGGCTGCCGATTAAGCATTGAAACGATTAACTAATGAGGGTATTTTAAAACCTTTTGATCATTCAGAATGGGCTAGTCCTATAGTAACTGTTACTAAGCCTAACGGTTCTGTTAGAATATGTGGTGACTATAGAACAACAGTTAATGCTAATACTGAAAATGATAATTATCCTCTTCCTAGAATGGAAGAATTATTTTCTAAATTATAAGGTGGAAAATTTTTTACTGTTTTTAATTTAAAAGATGCGTATTTACAACAACCTGTAGATAACAAAAGTAGTAAAATTTTGACTATAAATACACATAAAGGTTTGAAAGAATGCGTTACGATTAGCATTTGGGGTAAAATGTGCTTCTGGAATGTTCCAAAAAATTGAGAATACTTTTTAAAAATATGAATATGTTGGTGTGTGTTTAGATGATGTTATCATTAGTGCTAGTAATGAATCAGAACATTCTGAAAGAGTTGAAAATGTTCTGAAATGCTTTTCTGAGCATGGTATAAGATTAAATAAGGAAAAATTAAAATTTATAGTTTCGTAATTAAGCATACGCCTATTGCACCATATCATCCGTCTTTGAACGGACAAGCGGAAAGTAATGTACAAACTGTGAAAAATTGTCTTAGAAAGCTAGATAAAAGTAACATAACATTGTCAATTTCTCAATTTTTGTTAGAAAATCATTCCACTTCTCATTCGGTGACTGGTAAAACTTCTGCTGAATTAATGTATGGAAGGCCAGTTCGAACAGCCCTTCACTTGGTATTACCATCAAAATCTAAAATACAGCAACCCCTTCACAAATATAAGCTTCATGATTTAGTTTTTGTTAAAAATTTTGGAAAAGGTGTGAAATGGGTAAAAGGAAAAATTATAAAATTATTGGGAAGTAGAAGGGTTTTAGTAAATAGATGTGACGGAATAATGTGTAAGCGTCACGTTGATCAGATGAGACGTAATAAAGAGACAGGTTATGAAATACCAGAGAGAGTTGTAGAGATAAATCGAAATGATAAACTAATGTCAGACAAAGTTGAAAGTATGGTACATAGATTTAAAAATTGCAGGGATTATGATAGGTATGAAAGGGTTAACCAAAACCGTTTTTCTGGAATTAATGAAAAAATAAATGAACAGCTTAATAATGATAATACTATAAAACCAAGCCAATCTCAGCCTTCGCATGATATTGTAACAGGTACAGTTGTGAGTAATAAAAATGATAATACAACAGATAAATCTGTGAAAGAGAATTTGACTAAAACTAATGACGAGGACTCTAAGGAAAGTGCTCCAGTTCGAAGAGGTCAAAGAGCAAGATTGCCTGTAGTTCGTTTGAACTCTGAGGGGAGGGGTGTCATAACCCAACCCAACAATAATACGAATAATAGTAGCGATCTATGTTAATAGATGGCAGCACCATTCACAGAGAGTCTGAGATTGTAAGGCTTTGCATGTAGCCAAGTGGAATCGACGCAGTTGTAAGATATGATTTGTACTGAGTAGCTGCGTTTGGCAGCTATTGTAAATATGTAAATAAAACTATAAGTAATTTTATAGTTATGCCTCCTTCGTTAGTAAATAGTAATAATAAGAGTGCGGCGATGTAAAAGGGTCATTTTTGGGTCACTGTGAGACAAAGTAATATTATATAAAAACGGTTCTAATGATTTTGGGTAAATTTCATGTTCTACCTTTTTCAGTTACGAGAAGACCATTGAGCTAGGTCAACCGTTCAAGATAATTCGATTAATGGGTCATTTTTGGGTCACTGCGGATCAGGGTCAAGCTTTTTTTATTTTAAAATCGACTCAAATGATTTTGACTAAATTTTGTATCCTGCAGTTTTGGATTATGAGAAGACTATTATGCTGAATCACCTGTTCGGGAAAATTCGATTAGTGGGTCATTGCGGGTTCAAGTCAAGCTACTTTTATCTTAAAATCGGCTCTAACGATTTTGACTAAGATTTGCGCTGTGCCATTTTGAGGTACTATAAGACAATTGGGCTAAGTCACATGTTCGAGAAAATTCGATTTATGGTTATTACGGGTGAGGGTCCAGCTAAATCTGTTTTTAAAAGGGCTCTAAATATTTTGACTAAAGTTTGGACCCTACCATTTTGAGGTACTGGAGAACCATTTGGCTGAGTCACATTTTTGAGAAAATTCGATTTGTAGGTCATTTTTTGGTCACTACGGGTCAAGCTACTATTATAATAGAGCGAGAATTTGTTGTTATATAAAACTGAGTACAAAGCTAATTTCAAGTGAGCATGGCTCGGTCTTTCCCGCTTGTGAACTATAAATCCTTTTCAATACCGAACATGCCTCGATAAATTTCAACAATATATATAAATTACATGCCAATCCAAGTTATACGTGCGCGAGTTAGGGCACGGCCACACAAACCAAATTAATGAACACTTTTCAACTATTTTGGAAAGTGTTAAAAAACTAGTCGGATATGCCAATCCCAAAACATTCCTTTATCTTTTAAACGTTAATACTTAAAATTTCACAGTCACCGTGACAAAATTAAATGAAAATCTATAATCATCATGATGATGCTAAAGGTATTATGTTCGTTGAATTGCGTGCATTTTGTGTGCATCGCATTTTTCAAACAAAACATTAAATTTTGGTACCCATCCTCTTAAATGTTTTTAACCAAAATTCCCAAATCAAAGAGCATAAAAGCAACAACTGTCGCGCAGTATACATCCAAGAATTATAAAGATCTATTTATTCAAAATTGCAAAATAATATGAAGTTTGATAAACTTCCGTGCATTAGTTTTTTTTTTTTTTTTTTTTTTTTTTTTTTTTTTTTTTTAGTATCGCCAAAATCATGAAAATCACAGAATAGCAGTGCCACCTGCTATATGATTCACAGAGAAACGTAATCAGCACCAACGTATGTCTATACCAAGCAGAATATAAAGTTTAATGAAATTCCGTGCATTAGTTCTTGAGATATAACTATTGCTATTACTATTCAAATCTTGAAAATGCGGAATAGCAGAGATACCTTTTGAACGATTTACACCAAAACCTAATCAGTAACATCTTATATCAAGGTAAGTGAACCTGAAGAATGGTGAAAATCCTTGCATTAGTTCTGCAGATAAAGGTATTGGGGAAATCTTAATAAATGTAGCGTAGCAGCGCCACCTGTAAGGAGATTTACGCCAAAAACTATTCAGCACCAACTTATTTCAAAGACTAACTGAAACTGAAATTTGGTGAAAATTCATGGATCAGTTCCTTAGATAGAGCGATTGCAGATATCGTCAAAAATAATGCATCTCAGCGCCACCTGTTTACAACAACAAGTAATGAGCACCAATTTATATCAACGATTAAGTGCATCTAAAGCTTTTTAAAATTCCGTGCATTAGTTCTTGAGAGAGAGCGGCCACAAATTTTTTGTCACAGACAGACAGAATAACAGACACACATTTACTAAAAATAGTCATATTGTGTTCAGGACCTTCTGAAACGTATAAATCCGTCGACAACCGGGAGCCGAAATTTCTCACGAATCCAATATTTTCTTCTTGCAAAGACAGAAGAACGTAATAACGTGGGATCAAAAGCAGCTCAAACAGGAACTTTTAATTTCAATGTCAAATCCCACATGGCGCTCACTCAAAAATACGCCGAAATTCATAACCGAACGAACGTGTATAGATAACGTGTTTAACAAGAAAAGATCAATGAACATGGTAGTGTTTGTTTTGTATGATTCTAATATCTTTACTATAAATCTTTTCACGTAGTTTTCCTGAGCCGGTAGATTTTTTAGACAGTTTTTTATTTCAGGCTAAAATTCGTTCAATGCTTAACAAATTGTATTAAAAAAAATGAAATTTTTAGCTCCAAATTTTGCGAACCATTATGCTATTCATAATAGGATATAGAAAAAAAAACTCATTAAATACTCCAAACAAGCAATAGTAGATTACTTTTTTTTTTTTTTTTTTTTTTTTTTTTTTTAACTATACTTCTACATTTGCGTGCTTTGTAACTAGGCAAAGCGATTTCCAAATGATTCTTTAACTATTTGATCACTAGCATTAATTTTGAAAGAAACTATTAATATTATACGGAGTCTTGTTGACATAAAGTTTTATTGCTTCGAAAAAAAAAATTCTCTTTAATTGCTTGGTTTGAATTTTTTTTATATAGTGCCATCTTTGGTAGTATGTAAAACAATTTTAATTTCCTTTAAAAAAATGTTCATCACGTGAACCATTTTAGTCTAAAACGCAAAATCGTATGCAATTATTCGATTTTATTTCGAAGTTTTAAATTGGTCCGTTAAATTTTCGATATGTGTGTGTAAAGAAAACAGAAATTATACATATGAAACATGCCGAGGATGATGCAGAAACAAATATTTTCCATACGTCCAATATTTTGAAGAAATTGTCACTCGGATTTTACGTTTTTTATATTAAAAATGTGTACCTGATTAAACGGATGTCAAAATTATATTTTGCTTAATTAATGAGCAAAAACTTCTTTTCGTATGACATGTTTATTAAATTAAGAATTAATATTTGAAAACAATTCTTCATGTCTGCCATTTTTAATTAAGCCAAATATAAAAAGTATACTTTTTTAATAAACGCTTTAAAATAAAATCTAAATAGATTATTCTCAATTGAATTGCATTTTTAGAGAAATGACTTAACATCGAATATAACTTGTATGGAAAATTTTGTTTTCAAAATAATTAATTATATTTGTTGATGTATGGCATTTGAGAATAAACATATCTGAGTTATTTTTATTTACGATAATCATATTTATATCTTGATTATAAGTTAGGTAATGTACATTCAAAAATAGACAATACGAAAGTGTTTCAGTAAGATTAAGATTTTGTACGATCACATAATATTTGTTTGCAAGCATGAAAATCCATAAAAAATCTATAATGAAATACAAGGTGCGTCTAACAAGGGAACCACTTTTGGTGTTGCTCGCACCTAGCATCGAGACCTGGTGCGTTTTGTAGCCCTATACATAAAAGTTCGAGAACCGAAAAAATTTCTCTGTTAAAATAATATTTTATATACTTTTTATACTTTTAATTTATTATTATTATATATTTATTTGTTTATTTCACGCCAAAAGTGAGTTAAGCTGCCAAGTATGGCGCTACAATTTTTCCGCCCTCTTTATTCAAACAGAAAATGTACAGAACAGATTACTAGAACTATATCAGATTGCAATTTTTTTTAATAATTGAACAATAATTGAAACAAATATTAGGTTTTTATTTTTTCTATGCAGACGATAAATATATAAGTAATAAATATAGTTCTATAAAAGCTTCGAAGATCATTGAAAACTATTTTTAGTTAAATACAAAATAAGCAAACTGTTTTCTTTTGAAATCGAATGGAATAAAGTTTCGAATGTTTAAAATGAAATGTTGCTGTATTAAATGGTCCTTTGGTAAAAGTAAATTAATATTTTTACACAATTTAGAAAAATTACTGTGGCGAAATAGGTCGAACATTGCAGTTTCTTAGCTATTACAAATTCAGCTATGACATTTGGCTAGGGTTGCCGGAAAACTCTACTTTTGAAAATAAACGCCAACTGTTTCCCCGCCAAAAATATGAATATAAAGTTTCAATTTTTCAAAATCAAGTTCGTGGGTTTTTGAAGGAATTTTCAAACTTTTTTCAATATTTTATACTTATTATTAACTAATTTTTATTTTTAAATGCTTTTCTTTAAAAAAATTCTATGTTAATAGTCCGATAAGTGGTCTCGAAAATTGCATTTTCAGAAAGTTATGCTGCTGTATAATCAAGAAATATTATTTTAACAGAAAAATTTTATTGATTCTCAAACTTCATAATATAGGGTTTACAATTCACCAGGTCTCAATGCTAGGTGCGAGCAACACCAAAAGTGGTTCCCTTGTAAGAATGTCGGTGGATGTCAGCATAAAGCAAATAAAAAAAAACGTGGAAACAAAATACCTTTAATTACACTCAAAGAGACATCTGTTGGCCACAATACACTTATGACATTATTGATAAAGCTGCTGGAATGAGCCAGCGAAAGCTTCTTTTAGGAGCACCGAAGCACAGATGCCACACGTCGTCGGATACACGTCCTTGCTGGTTTACAATTTCTCCGATATCCATCGTAAAGACAGTTGGCGATTCTTTAACAGCATCGCTTTCACCCGCTCGATTTTGTCTGTCGTCACACTTGTTGAGGGTCAACCTAAACGTGGTTCGTCATCCACGGCTTACTTTCCTTCCAGAAAACATTTAAACCAGACGTACATGCATTTTTTGCTCACTGCGTCTTTTCCGTACACCTGGGCCGACATTGCATGCGTTTCTGCGGCATTTTTTAGCATTTGTAGCAAAATTTTATGTTTATGCGTTGATCCATTTCAGTACGATGCGAGTTTTCAAACATACACCGTTAAACTGCCCATAGCTGACTATTATGCGTTGGTTTCCGGCGCTTCTTGCTATGTGTCCTTTCTCCATTGGGCCCCACCAGTGGCTGAGAGGTTCTGCTCTCGAAACTGGTAGACGGGAAGTGCTGGGTTCGATCCCAATCGCGCCCGTCGGCCTAATCGTTCGGAGTTTTCGTGGTTTTCTTCGAACCATGGATTTCCATGCGTTAATACGGGTTAGGTTCCCTTAGAAAGACCCCCACGAAGGGCACTCCCCCTCGGGCCTATATCCCTAGTGTAGATAATCGGTCGTCACAAAATCAACCAACCAACCTTTCTCCATTGGCCTCTACCTGCGCATTCGCAGGGACGCATTTTTAACTCGCGTTGTTTAAGAGACAATAATCCATTTACCGAACTTTATAGACGCACCTTGTATATTTACAAAAGTTTTTGTTTCATTGAAACTGCTTATTTAAAATTAAAAACGTATTTTTCTTTCAGACTATGACATATTTTAAAGTATATGTTGTTAAATGTTTCTGAATATTAATTACCTTATATTTAATTTAAAAATATATAAATATTTTGTAAAACTAATCACAAATTAAAACTTAAGAAAACAAAGCTAATTGAAGAAATTTTAAATGATTTATATATGACGTACTTTTTTATGACACAAGGACAGCGTTAATATATTAGGGTAGATCATTTTTGTATATTTAATAAATCATATATATTTTTAAATTCATGTATATGTAAAAGCAAAAATCTCCAGAAATATACACGAAATCATCATTATCGGATTTTAATAATTTTGCTGGACAACTTAACTATGAGTAGTTTGTAGGGTTTCCAATATATTACCGCAAATTTGTCTTTTAAGCTTGAAAGCCGGGGATGGGGGCTGACAGTGAATAAGATGTGGCTTCTGTCATTTAGACTCGGGATCATACTGATGTAGCCACGTCTCATCCATTGTCACAAATCTATCACAGATCTACTTCCGGTTTTGCCACATAAGTTCCAAACCAGTCTTTCCCACCAAGCCCCCTCCCTTTTCAAGATAGGTGCCACCCCTCACACCTTAAACGAAAAAATATATGTTAATATAGAAGCTATGGTTCTGAAATTGAGCATATTGGCATATAAGACATTAGGCTTCTATATTACACACCCATACCATAGCAGTACAAATATTTTATACACACTCGGGACAATAATTATTGAACCACCCTCGCATAAGTACAACGAACATTATCACAAGTGTCTTTTCATTAATTTAAAATATTCATTATAATTAATGTTTTTAGAAAAATAAAAATGCCTATTGTCACATAGCACATCATTAACTTTATACATATTTTATCACATAAATATAGACATCTGTTTAAGTATTTAATCCTGGAACTTAAGCATACTGACGTAAGGATTTATTCTGTGATCACTACGCGCAGCACGCATTTTATGTTTGCGAACGGCTAAACTATATAAATTTTATTTGCAGCATATTTTGAAGAATTAAGAAATGCATTTAAAAAAAAATTATATGCTTTATGTACCACGTTACAATAACACTACATTCTAAAACTGATTATCCTTATATGTACATTGTATATATATTTATTGCTCTGTATATTTATTTATCAAGAAAATTGAAGTATTTAATGAAAGAAAGTGTATTTATCTTTATGATAATGCATAATTACAATTATCCTTTTTTGAGTTATCGTATCTCTAAATTCCAGAAATCAGGTTTACTCATGAAATTGCAAATGATATGTATATATAGACACTCGGGGTGTTATATAGGTACACATCTATAAATTTAATATAAATAAAAGTACAAATATTGGTAAACAGACTCGTTTTTTTTTTCTCAAAGAACTAAATTTGTAAGTCTACATTTGCTTGAATGGTTGTAATTTAAACCGACTGTACCACAAGCGTTATCTTTTACACATAATGATTACTTCATATTCACATATGTTTTAAAATATAATGTATGCCTGATTAAAATATTCCGAAGCACTTTTTATGTGCATCATTATAAATGATTCTATTCCTATCGAGCTGAATTGTTACAGCTATGTATTATACTTGTATAGCTACATTAAAATAATAAAAATAGAAAACGAATACAAATGGCTGAAAGTATATATTTTAAGACATATTAGATATAATGTAAATGTTCAAATGTTGTTAGAGCCTTTTACTTTTTATTCAAAAAGCTGTCGAATATCCCTAATAAGGTAGATAAATAAGCCACTGAATGGCTTTTAGGAAATAAGTTTAGATTATTTGCAGTGTTTTTGAATCCCATTCATTAAACTACATCCATTCGTTTAAAATTTCAATAATGAAGCATTTGCTTTAAAAAATAGTAATAAAGTGGCAACAAAAATGTAATATTTTTAGCAGTCTCAAAGCTGAATGCAGTGTTACGTCATCCATAATATAATTGCAAAACCAGTAAAAGCAAAGTCTTCAAGAGGTTCAGGGCTTAAACTTCCTAAGAAACTTGCCATCTTTTATACTACATCAAAAGCTTTACCGAGTATAAAATAAAGCTCAGGTCATTTCTGATCACCTATATTAAATGGCCACATATACCTCTCACAAAGCCGTAGGAATTTCAGATATTCATCGGAGAAGCTGTTGTTTAGATAATTATGAATAACATGTTCCCTTTATATTGCTTTATGGCTCTCAATAAATTCTGCAAAATTAGTAGAATAAGAATCAGCATTATCCAGATTCTCTCTCCTAAATTTACAGCTTTACACTTACAGCTGTAATTTTTTTTTAAACAAGATGGTTTTCTTCTACAAGTATTATCTTCGAATACACTAAACTCAACTGGAAAATCTTCATTTTGTAAAACGACCATTATCTGGCTAATAACCCATATTTGACCATCGCATCCTCCTGTATAGGACAGCATACATTTCTATGTCATACTCATAAAACTTTTGTTCTATTACTTTTGTTTCACTATTTCATTACTATGAAAAAGCCATTCATTACACTGGCTTTATCTTTAACTTTTAATTGTTAAAAATTTATAAATTTATTTATAATAAATTTTCAAAATATGTAAATTTTAAGAGGTTTTTTAGGACTATATATTAAATAAAAAAACAACTTTAACTATTAAAATACAGCCTTATTTTAAATTTTTAGATATTTAGCATCAACATTAATTTTAAAAAAATTAAAAAAAAAATCTATAAAAACACTTTTTTTTTTACTTCATTTTGACAAGTTAACGACAATAAGGACTTTAAATAGGACAATGTTAACATATCTTAATACATTCTTCTTTCTTTCAGGCACAGCTATCACTCCTTCAAAACGGAGTGGAAATGTCGGTATAAGCTTTTTTTTTCCTAACTGTGTAATTCAATGATAACTGGTGTTCGGAAGATCAAACGTTCTACATTATTTGCTATGAGGTGCACTTTACATTCAGATCCATTGGCTAAAAGTTAGCGTTAAAATGAAAGGTCGGATTTTGAATGCTTAAAAAGTCTGATATTATTTTTAGTATTTGGATGATAAAACTTAAGATATTGAAGCTTAAATCATACTTTTTCCACCTGAACCAGATATAATGAATGAAAAGGAGGAATTACATGAAAACGGTACAAAAGTTATAGATGGCAAAATTATCTGCGACGGCATCAGTTCTGGGGAAGTAACAAGAATGGGAGAAATTCTAAATCAAAACAAGAAGGCAGAAATATGCAGGGTGTATCTGAAAAAAGGAGAAAAACTTTACGGAGGGATAGAACGCAGCTATACGAGCAAATTTCGTCCTAAAATGTAGGTCGGAACGCAAGTGGTGAGAAGTTAAAAGGTAGTTTTTCACTGTCGTAGTTAAAAAATCAACAGAAGAATAAGAATAGCTACTTCAGAAAACATTTTATTAACATGAAATTAATCTACATGGTCAAATAAATTGCTCAAAAGACCTTCCGCCAGCTTAAATGCAAGCTTCGGTTTCAATGGGCACTCGTAGATTAGGCTTTTCATATGACCCCCACAAAAAAACGTCCAAATAAGAGAGATTCGGGGATCTTCATGGCCAAGCTATTGGGCCACCTCGACCATTCCATCGCCCTGGGACAGTGGAAAACTTACATTTTAATTTCTCATTGCTTGTGTTCCGTCCATACATTCTATGACAAAATTTCCTCGTATAAGTGCGTTCTATCTATCTGTAAAGTTTTTCGCTCTTTTTCAGATACACTCTGATCTTCTTCAAATCCGAATTTAAAAATTTTCATACCCAAATTTCGAAACGCTCCTAATTTTTTTTTTTAAAGTTTTGTGCTTTTCGTGTTGATAACTGAACAAATGATTGAAACGATTGTAGAAGAAAAAGAAAAGTTCAAACAATTTTTTTAATTATATTTTCTACAGTAAATATAATATTTTACCTTGTGAAAAGATGTACTGAGATAGTGAGATAGTTCTGTGTATTTTCCGAATACCAAAATAAGGTGAAGATTAATAGTTGCAAGTAGTAAATAAAGTGCTAACAAATTAATGACTGGCGAAATTCTTCTGAATTCTTCGAAGCCGCCGTAGTCAACCAATGTATTTAATGTTCACGTCCTCCCAAACTTGCTAGTGGTGTACGTAACTTTACGCAAAATCGCTTTTGAATATTTTTTGTGAGATTGTCCATGATCGGTGCTACCTGCTTCTCAACAGTGAGTCTTCAAGGAGGTATTCATAAAGCAAGTGCTTCGCCTATTCCGTGAGTGGCAGCATTAAGATCCAGAAGGACACGCAGCACCTCCAAAAGGGCAATCTCGAGCTACTAGTGTTTTTAATAAAACGTTCCAGTCAAAACTTCAGAGATATTCTATTTACCAATTATACCAAAATTAAGATTAGTTACGGTTACCAAGTGATAGAAATAATCAATCATTACGCAGAAAAGATTTGTCTCGCTAGACGCACTGTTTTCTGACAAAAACTAGTCATTGTGGGTCGCCGTAATACTTACACATCATGGATATGCATAATATAAAATATAAAAATAAAACATGTGTAAACTATTTATAAAATGCATTGCAATCTCAAAATAATATTTAAACGTATTTGTTGTCCCTTTGTTCCGTTTATTGTGGAAAATCGTGGATTGGAGTGGAGATTTAAACACTTCAATCGTGGTTTCATGACGTCATAAACTTTAAATGCTCTATTACTGAATTACGTAAAAGAAACATCCTTAAGACTCCAAAAAGATAATCATATTAACTAACAGTTTACTGCGTCGGATTAAGCATCTCATTTCCAAATAAAATATATATTTGAATTGAAATTTGAATGAAATACAGTCTCATGAAAAATCGAAATCTGTGGAAAATACGATTACAAATATTTCGGCAAATAGTTATCCGATCGACGACATTCGTTATATAAAATTTATATTTTTTATTGTCTTTTATATTTACTTCTTACATAGTTGCCAACCTCTCGATTTTTCTAATACGAATATTTTTATCCAGAAATACTTGTTTTGTATAATCGCGCAATTTATTCAATTACATAAAAGGAACATTTTTGTAAGATTTTACTGGTATTGAAAAAACCGGGAGGTTGGCAACTATGCTCCTTATAATAAAAAAATTCTAAAAAAAAAGTTATGCCTTTTATCAGAACGAATATTTCGAGAGTCCGAAAAAAGAAGTTCCGGAAAATTTAGGTTACTGAAATTAATTAAGCTTTTTCTCATTATTACATACTAAGTACACGCCAAATTTCAAGTCTCTTATCTCAATTTGTTCGGGAGATAAAGCGTTTGATAACACACAGACAGATTGGCGGACTGCGATTTTTTTTTATAAATATGTTTTTTGGAATCTCCAAAGTTTGAAACCAATGTCAAAAATTTTTTGTCGATTTTTAAAATGATTACAAGACTTATACCTATACCACATATGCTGGATAAATAAAAAGCCATAAAAATATGTGCTCAAATATGAATTTCATCCCCTTCTCCATACGCTCCAGGAGATAGCTGTGGTGTTTTCAATGAACTTGAGCTTGTTTTGGTCTAGATCACTACTTTGTCTACTGTGATAGCTCCGCGTATCTCGGTACAGCCGTTATCGTGATCACAAAGCATATGATGCATTTTGCGATTTTCATACCTCAAGGATTGGATGCTCCAAGAATTAAAAAAATATCGTTAACTAGCAAACCACGCGGCTTTGCTCGCGTAATATTTGAAATATGCCAGTGATACTTGCATAAATATTTTTTATTAGAGAAACACATTTTGGAATAATTCAAAAATTACAAATTAAGCCACAGTTTGACTAAACTTCATTATAAAAGTGCAATAGACAGAAATGAGATTTTAATTAATAAAAAGAGCTAAAACTAATTCCAAATAAATGATAATATAGAAAGTATTTTGAGACTTTTATGCTCATTTCATACGCTCATTTCTGTATTCATTTGAAGTTTTCAATTTTTCAGAAACCATCTTAACACATTTACATCTTAAAATTAACCATCATATAAAATTTTAAGCTTTTTGTCTAACAGCCTACTAGCTCTATGGTGTTAGGGACACCAACAATAAAATGCCGAAACACATTTGAAATAGAATGTCTGGAAAAATGTTGAAACAGAGACTGTCACCATTAATTTGTCAACATTAACTTTCAAATCGGTTGGTATTTCCTGATATTCTATAGAAAACGGAATTTAGATGTTTTTAAAGGCTTTCTTGTTGTTCCTGCCAACCAGGTGGTCGTGACACCGTCATAAAATGTAGCCCATATAGGATCAGGAACTATCAGATTTGATTCGCAACTCATAACTTCTGTAATCGGTTTATTATTTCCTGAGATTCCATAGAAATCGTAATTTAGGACTATTTTGAATGCTTTTCACTCCTTCCATTCACTTCACCCCTTTCTAATTTCAAATTTATTTTCGACAGTTCTTAGAGGACATTTATATTATATAATTACCGTGCTATATTTAAAGTTTTTAGCCTCTTCAGTGTTGCAGAAATCGCAATTTAGAAAGTTTTTTGCTCCTACAAACCTCTAGGGGGTGATACTGTCATAAAATATAGCTTATGTTTGAGCAGGTTCTATCCCCATCAATTTGCAAACATTACGTTTTAAATCCGTTTCATATTTGATATGATTGCATAAAAATCGTAATTTAGAACGATTATAGAACGCTTTTCGCTCACTTCAACCTTTTAAATTTGGAATTTTCTTTCGACAATTCATAGAAAGCATTTGCCATTTGAAGTAATTACCATTTCAAACTTAAAATGTTAGACCCCCACAGTAACACAAAAACGCAATTTAAACATTTTTTGCTCCTGTAAACACCAGGTGGTACTGACAACAACTTAAAATATAGGCTATGGTGGAGCGGGGCCTATCACCATCCATTTGAAACCATTACTTCTGAAATCGGTTTATATTTCCTGAGATTGCGTAGATATAGCTATTTAGAACGTTTTTTGAACGTTTTTCGTTCATTTTCACCCCTTTTAAATTTCAAATTTTTAAGGAACCCTTTTCAGAGAGACGTTACATCTCACAAGTAATTACCATGCCAAATTTCAAGTTACTAGCCCCTTCAGTACCACAAAAATCACAACTTAGATTTTTTTTTTAAATGTAACCGCAAGGTGGTAGTGACGCCGACATGAAATAGATCCTACATTGGAGCGACGGCTGTCATCATCAATTTCCAACCATTACTTTTGAAATCGGTTGGGTACTTTCTGAGACACCTTTTAAATTTCGAATTATTTAGGAAATGTTCTTAGAGATCATTTATATCTTATAAGTAACTACCATGCCTAATTTCAAGTTACTAGCCCCTACCGATCACACAAATCACAATTTAGAAAGTTTTTTGCTTCCGCAAGTGCCAGGTGGTAGTGACACCGACATGAAATAGCGTCTATGCTGGAGCGAGGGCTGTCATCATCGTTTTCAGACCATTATTTTTTTAATCTGTTCAGTACTTCCTGAGATTGCGTAGAAGTCGCAATTTAGAAAGTTTTGTAGAATGCTTTTCGGTCATTTTCACATTTCTAAATTTCGATTTTTCTTAGGAAATGTTCTTAGAGATCATTTGTACCTTATAAATAACTGCCCTGCCTAATTCCAGGATTCTAGGCCCTTCAGTAACACAAAAATTATAATTTAGAACGTTTTTTGCTTCTGCAACCCCTAGATGGTAGTGACACCTAAATGAAATAGAGCTCATGTTGGGGCAAGGGCCTGTCATCATCAATTTCCAACCATTACTTTTGAAATGGGTTGGGTATTTTCTGAGATTGCATAGAAATCGCAATTTAGAACGTTTTTTAGAACGCTTTTCGCGCATTTTCACCCCTTTTAAATTTCGTATTTTTAAAGGAATGTTCTTAAGGATCATTTTTACCTTATAAGTAACTACCATGCCTACTTTCAAATTGGTAGCCCCTGCAGTGTCACGAAAACACAATTTAGAACGTTTTTCGCTCCTGCACCCCTTTTAGGGTAGAGGCACTGACGTAAAATATGACCTATGTGGGAGCGAGGTCTGTCGCCAACGTTTTCACACCATTTTTTTTTTTTTAATCTAATCGGTATTTTCTGAGATTGCGTAGAAATTGCAATTTAAAAAGTTTTTAGAACGCCTTTTGCGCATTTTCACCCCTTTTAAATTTCGAATTTTTTAAGATATGTTCTTGGAGATCATTTATATCTAATAAGTAACTACCATGCCAAATTCCATGTATCTGGGGCCTTCAGTAACACAAAAATCGTAATTTCGAACTTTTTTTTTCTTCTTCTGTACCCCCTTTGGGGATAGCGGCACCAACATAAAATGTAGCCTATGTTCGAACAAGGGTTATCACCATCATTTTGACACCATTATTTTTTAAATCGGTTTGGTACTTCCTGAAATTGCGTAAAAATCGCCATTTAGAACGTTTCTTAGAACGCTTTTCGCGCATTTTCATCCCTTTTTAATTTCGATTTTTCAAAGAAATGTCCTTAGAGATCATTAGTGTCTTATAAGTAACTACCATTCCATGTTCCTAGGTCCTTCATTAACACAAAAATTGAATTTTTAGAACGCTTTTTGCTCCTGCGCGCCCCTTTGGCCAGTGTCACGGACATAAGATATAGCCTATGTTCTAAGTTGGACTAACACCGTCATTTTGATAGCATTACTTGTAGGTAGATTTCATATGAAATACTACCTATTGGCGTCGTTCCTATGTTGGAATTTCTGAAAAATTTTTGCAGATCTACATCGATCATGACCACTAGAACCCAAAACCACCATCAGTAAAAAACTTTATATATACACTGGTTATCAAAAATTAAAGAAAAGTCACAAAATGCTAATTTTCAAATACGCGAACACTCAAAAGGAAATGATATAATTCGATTAATTATTATCTCTACAACACAGCTAGTCTATATAACATCTCATTCATGTCACACAAGGTCACAAGTTTCCCAGTCACTACGGTGAATCAAAAAAAAATAGGAAATTCCATACATCTCATTATGACTCTCAAATGATCACTATATATGACTCCACTGAGACGTCACTGTGACTGCTGCTTTGTGACGAGTCACCGTGTGACTTTACAATGTAGTTACATTGTGACTCTCATGTGACTGTCATTTGTAGACTCAATTTCAAAGTCATCGTGAACGCTGCATTGTGATAAGTTACCAAACAATGTCACATTAAAGTCACATGATGACTTTCATGTGACAGAGAGACTACTGTGAAGTCCCCATTGTGCTCTTTTGGGAAAAGTCTTCATGTGACTATAATATGATATTATTTCGTGACTTATCATAATGCAAGGTTCATGATGACTATGAAATTGAGTCTAAAAATGACAGTCACATGAGAGTCACAATTTAAGTACATTGTAAAGTCACCTGGTGACTCGACACAAAGCAGCAGTCACATTGACGTCTCAGTGGAGTCACATATAGTGATCATTTGAGACTCATAATGAGATGTATGGAATTTCCTATTTTTTGCTTCACCGTAGTGACAGTGACACTTGTGACCATGTGTGACATGAATGAGATGTTATATGGGCTAGCTGTGTTGTAGAGATAGTAATTACTCGAATTAAATTATTTCATTTTGAGTGTTCGTGTATTTGAAAATTTAGCATTTTGTGACTTTTCCTTAATTTTTGATAACCAGTATATATATATCTACCTATGTATCTATCTATCTATCTATCTATCTATCTATCTATCTATATATATATATATATATATATATATATCATTTTGTTCTGGACACGATAACTTCCTCAATTCTGAAAAAATCTAATCCAAACTGATACATAAAATCAAGGGTCATAAAATCTCGGTCAAGTTCGTGAATGGGCAAAATCGGACCAAGGGGATGGAAATAGGGAGGGGTTTTGTGAAAACAGAAAAAAAACCCATAACTTCTTAATTTTTGTTCATATCAAATTAGTTTAAAGTTTTTTCTACTTCTAAAAATAGGACCAAAAATTTATGTATCACAGATTTTGGATACAATAAAAAATGGGCACAAGGGGCGCAAAAAATAGGGTTTTTGTGAGAAAAAAATTCATAACTTCCTCAATTCTAAAGATATCAAATCTAATTAATTTTATTATACATCTCCTTAATATTATCTACAACTTTTGTATTCACAAGTTTTTGATAGGACGAATTCGTACTGCAAAAAAAATTAAAAACGAAAACAAAAAAAGGGGGGTGAAGAAGAAAAATTTCTATAACTCCGTCAATTCACAAGATATAAAATCCCCATGAATTTATCATATATCTTCTTAATATTGTCTTCAACATTTATATAGACAAGTTTTTGATAGGGCCAATTCTTGCAGCAAAAACAAATTAAAATACATAGCGGTTGAAGAAAAAAATCATCTTGTTAAGAATGTATTCAAATCCAAACTGCTTATTTTCTTACTCATTTTTAAATTAATTTTTGCTCTCAAACGCATCCTATTGATAGATTCTCTTCTTCAGAAACTATATAATGTACCGTAATGATCGATTTTTTGATAGAGGCAGAATATATTTAAAAAAAAAAAAATATGTCAAAGTGGGCATTTTGAGCAGAATTTCCCGAAGAGATTGTGTTAAAACAAAAAATATTGCCCTACTGAGAATATAATTGTTTATTAATCAAGTTTCAATTCATTGGAAGAAAAATAAAAATACATGTCGCTTATAAACCTTTTCAAAAATCACGTCAGCAAGTTTCTATTAAATTTCTATTATTTTCTATTATTCTATTTTTTGTATTAAAAATTAATCTGAAAATGTGCCAGAAGATTTTGAGTTGTTGTGCATGGAAAAGTATTTTTTTTAATACCGCCTTAACATGATTCTGATAAAACCAGCTATTATATAAAAATGAAATACAAATTCGTCAAAAGCGGCCAGATAAAACTGTTAAAGTGGATTTATATGTAATCGTGATTTAGTTTTTGTTGGTGCAATTAATATACTTAACTTCGAAATCTACCTCCGCCTGTAGGCCGAGCCGTTGGGGATTTTTTTGGAATCGGTTCGGTAGTTCCAGAGCTTACATCCTACAAATAAACGTTTTACCTCTTTATAATATTAGTACAGATTATAGTTATATTAGGGGTAAACATAATCAAATTTAGTTTAATTTAACGAGAGATATTAAGAAACACACATTTTACAAGCTCATTTACTAACTTGACAAACTCCACATATCATCATAATCTGTTTTGAAACAGTAATATCTTGCTGATAAAATAAATGGTCATTTTATAATACATTTATGTCATGCAACATTCGTATCAAAAGCTTTTAAAAATACTTTATATTTACTGAGTTAAATGTGGTTCTGCTATGAAATTTCAACCAATGTATGTTTCAGTAGCATTAAAAGTTCAGTAAATAGAATTTTTGCGGAATAGCACGATTTCCAAAACTTCAAAGTTCAAAGACCATCATATAAGTGAGGTATACATTTCAGTTACATATTATTCAAATAGTTTGAAACATATGCGTTCATTAAATCCATGAATCGTATTAGATTCGATAACTGTAATACTTAAAAGCTAAATATGAATTCTGATTTTTGAAACGTACAAATTACATGCGATTATTTACGCATATTTAAAACAATTGCATTCCCATTTTTTTTTCACAATTTCATTTTCTAATATTAGGAAAATTTATAAGTTAGTGCATGTGAAAATAAAATCTTGGGAATATTCTTAAAAAGCTGTTAACGTATTAGAAAGAAACGAACTAGTCCAGAAGATTTTGTCCAACTATCTATATTATAAAGGACAAACATATCAGCGGTTAAGGCTGACTTAGGCGAATGGCAACACTTCACGATAAAATTTCGCTTTTTCAATTTTTGTTACTGTAATTTTTTTAAATGCTAAATTTCGCACATTTTTTATATTTGTGCGCCGTTGTATAAGGGATTTTTTTTTTTACTTTCAAATGATGCTCATTTAAAATGTGTGTAGCAATTTACTCATTTTGTATAGCTTCTTAAATATTTTTAAGCATGCATTTCTTAATCTATCTCTACCGCGTGCAGGTTCTATTACGCAAGAATAATAATAATTCATTCACACTAAAAACAGCATAAATTGTTCAGCATGCGTCTCCGGCTACTATTCCGTTACAAAATTAAAACTTAATAAATAAATAAATAAATAAATAAAATCCTTATATATATAAAAGAAAGTAGCGCTTTGGAAATGGACCAATGAAAATCTGCGTAGATACTGAGAAATGCTTCCGGCCCTGTCGCCAAACATCACCAAGTTTGTCGCAAACTTGGCGACAAATCGCCGAATTTGGCGACCAAAATTAGGTGCCAACTTGGCGTTTTTTCCAGTATTTCGCCAAATTTCCATAGACTCCCATTGAAATTCAATAGGTTTTACTTGCTTGCAGAAAATCAACATATTGAGATATTTCAATACAACAAAAACAAGTATTAGCTTATGAATAGAGCTTAATTGAACTATTTACATTATTTTTAAGCACAAATACTATTTACAGTGTTCGTAACACTATATATATAATTTTAAACATATACGTTGGCGGAAAAAAGGCGGCGAAGTGAAAATTTCAGAGGATAGGAGATTTATATGATAAAATTATCTACTGTAACCAGTAACTACAAATTACCGATTTCATTACAAAGGTAAGCAAAAAAATTCCAAATAATTATATGAAGTTGTTAATTTTTAAATTTAACATATTTTTTAAATTTACAAATTTTTTTATTTTATATTATTTATTAATTTGTAGTTTTATTTAATTATAAATTTATTTAATTTGTAATTATTCAAATAAATTATAAATTTTACCTTTTTTAATGATTTTATATTTAATAATTCTTATAATTATGAAACTCTGTAAGCTCTAATGATTATGTGCTTGGAGATAAGGAAATAAAAATGCCAGATGTTGGGGGAGGAGCGCGTTTTTGCAAAGAGGAATCTAAAAACTGAATTCGTAGAAAAGGATGAATCGCGAAGCGATCCAGAAGGGAAACGCAAAACACTTACGTCTGGGGTTGGCTAGAAAATAGGGATTGCCTCGCAATACCGAACGGAATCGGGAAGCGATTACACGGGGGGTTGGTGAGCGTAGCGAGCAGGAAGGCAGAACTCCCCTAGTAAAATATATGAAACAAATTTAACATATATGCAAACGAACAATTTCAAATTTTACAGGATTGTATAGGGGAAAAAATTCAAATGAAGTTTGTTTGAAACGTGCATCGTAATGTACTCATTTTTTATGGCTTTTTAAATCGTGTCCAATCACGAATTTTTTTATCTATCTCTATCACGTGTAGGTTCTATTACATAAGTATAATAATAAGCCATTCACACTTAATATATAGGTCAGTATTTCTCTCCGGCTAATATTTTATTAAAAAAAATAAAACTTAAAAAATAAATAAATAAAAACACACACACACAAATTTAACATTTATGTAATCGAAAAATGTCAATTTTTACATCGTCGATTAGATGAAGAAAATAAATTTCAAGTTTTATAATTTGTTTGAAAACTGTTTAATTTTACTGATTAGGAGGGTTTAACACTTTTTAAATGTGGTAAAAACGTCAAAAACAATTAATCAAAATCAAAGTAAAAAAGAAAAAAAAAAACTATGTTGCTTAAAACAAATGAAGAAATAATTAAAAATAAGGTTAACAAAATTGTTATAAAATACAACATCTCTATCAGTAAATAATCTTAATTTTATTAATTATTTATCTTCCTCAATCTATAATTAATATTTATTCATTTAAAACTCAACTTCAAATCTAGAAAACTCTTTTCAAAACATTGAAGTTTCCTCTTAATAATTATATTCTATATTTTAATAATTTTTCTCATTTAAACTTAAATTCTATCTTTTTCAATCATTCATTAAAATTTATTAAACTAAACAATAACAATAATCTGTCTTTACAAAGTTTCCATTCGTGTTTACATTCGTAAACATCGTGTTTCGCGATAAATTGTAATTTCTTTCTAAGTTTAAAATAGCGAAAATGAAAATATTTTATTTATTAATATTGTGTATTCAATCTATAATCAACAGATAGAGTATATTTTTTGCTTTATTTTGATATACGTTGCAGAAAAATCCGTTTATAAATATAGGAGATATTAAATTTAATAGTTTTCGGCGTTTTTCTAATTCAAATGTAGGCGCGAGACAGTTTTTCCGCCATTGCTAAAAGTACGATCTTAAAGTGTTATCTAATCAGCAAAAACATGAGAATCGACGCCATTTAGTGTTTCTCTGCGATGTCTCTTGCAAAAGACGCGCAGGGGATATTTCTTTTGTACTCGCTCCGGATATGTTCAGATTTAAATCAAGCGCCGTTTTGAGATCCCAGAGTGAATTTTGTCAGGAGATCCTCAATCGATACGATGGATTAAGCGAGCTAAGATGCTCTTTTACCGTCTTTTACCGGGCTTCGGGGATTTTACCCCGGTAGCTTCGGGGTGGCAGAGAGTTAGATGTGCTGGAAGTAGGAGGAAGAATTATAAAGAGTCTCATCAATGCAAAGGAGCAGGAAATATTCGTGATATCATCATAATTTAAATTAAACCTATTTCAGAAATTACTGCTACGGCAACGGACATTCAACAAAAACTGTCGTACTTGGTTCTGCCGATGTCAATAATCCAGGAACGTTCAGATGAGAATTTCGCCTATAGGGATCCAACAAGTAGTCCGTCCCTATTGAAAAATCTTCGACTCTGTATTTTACCCAGTGGTTGTTTAACTATCTTCTGAAAAGCATACTTCGGTGCTTTCGTTTGCGCCCAGCAATATTTTATGATATAGATTTTTGTTGGGATTTAACTGATACACGATAATGATGTGCAGTACTCCACATCTCTATGTTTGTAATAATCTTCAATGAAGATTCTTCATTGTGAAATATTGTTTGTGAATTCTCCAGTGTACGCTTGAATCTATAAATTTGATCTTAATCAAGTGTTACAGCAATATTCAATGAAAATGAGTACTAAATAAAATCCTGAACTTTACTTCTGAACTATGTACATCTGAAAGATTATTATTTCTGTTGAACTTTTTTAGAAACTCCTAAAATAAAAAAATGAAAAGACAGTACAATATTTGATAAATACATCTTAGGCTATTTCCATGCGAAATTGTTATGTCTGTTACACAGCTGAAAATCGTTATGCTTGTTGGTCACCGTTATTTTCGAAAAGTTTGCTTCGCCTTTTTCAATTGATGAGATGTCTCCGACAAAATAAGTCACATTTTCCGTTCTAAAATACTGGTAGCCAAAAATCGTAGTATGTGACAGATATAACAAGTTTGCATGGAAATAGCCCTTAACAAATTAATAGGAGGATAATATGATTTATTATATATTTCAATATTAGAAATTACATCGATCCCCCGCCCTTTCCCCATTCTTGAATTCAAGTGTCATTGGTGTGTATTTATATAAATATTTGGTGGTTTCATCTGTATACTTGTGATGTATTTCGTTCTATAATCACACACGCAAGTACAGGAGAGTTATTCATTTTTAATTTATTTAATTTTAATTATTAAATACAGTTTTTTGCACAGATATTAGTTCTTATAGATGGCTCAAGTAAAATTTACTTTAAATTGCAACGTCTGTGTCTAACCACTTACATGCCGGCCGTAATGTGGCTTCATATGGAGGGATTTCTTGCTTTTAAGATTGTAACTTTTATAAATTAACTTAATTATTCCGACATTTTAATTTCTATTAATTTAAATATCTTATTTATTTAACTTGCAGACAACTTGTCATCTATAAATGTGAGATCGTAGGGTTTTTTTTTTAATTATATTTTTTTCAACCAAGCAGGCTGAAAAAAAAAACATTTTAAAAATTCTTTCACAAAACTACAGAAATATTTCCCATTATTTAGGCCACATAAATTTAAAAAAACAGAAACAAATTTCATTTAAAAATTTCTTAAAGATGACTTTTAAAATTTTTCCACAAAATGTCCACTAAAAGCGGAAATGATTGAGCGAAAAAAATGTCATTTGCAAGTATTTATTTTAATTCGTAAATCGGAATTATTTCTTAAAGAGTTTGTCCAAATGACTTCATTTGTATAATTTCACTAAACTGATTTAATTTTCATTTGACCAGCACCGAAGTAAAAATTAAATCTTAAAGCGAAGATTTTTATTCTATTGAAGCGTTGAAAATGGGCTTTTTTATTGAATAAACTTTTAAAATACATCATATGGTTTTATTACTTGAAAATTTGGCTTATTGCTGAAGTATTTAATCAAATTAATATTATAGTTTTTCTTAAACGTAGTATAATAAAACAAGGTTTACAGTTTCAAAAATAAAAAATAAAAATTGTAAGATCTCATGCAATTTAAATGCAACACTTCGGGTTGCTATCGTACCTAGTAATTTTAAAGGCGTAAAGTGGAAAAATTCGATGTAGAGATTTTCAACAGTTTGATTTGGTGATAAAATCGCATGACAATGCTACAGTACTTAGAAATTAAAAGAATACGCCTGTTATTGGATAATAAAAGCTCTCAAACTGTAAAAAAGAAACGGACTAAAAAACGCAGATTCTACTGGCAATTGATACGCCAGTACTATTCCCATATTTTAACGTAAATTCCCCCCCCCCCTCCTAAATTCCATAAATATCGTACTTTCACCGAAACTTTTCCTCATAAAGTACAGAAAATTTTCGGTTTTTCTGGAATTTATGGGAAATTTTTCCGTTAAAATATGGAAATAGTACTGGTGTCTCGATTGCCAGTAGAACCTAGGTTTTTTAATCCGTTTTTTTTTTTTTTTTTTTTTTTTTTTTTTTTTTTTTTTTTTTTTTTTTACAGTGCATAATGTCTCTTAGATACCATGTACAGAATTTTTGTTTCCATATCGTTTTTAGGTATATTTCGTGTGAAATATTACCTATTACCCCCTACTTTAGAATTTCTGAAAAAGTTTTGCAGATCTACACCGATCATGACCCCTAGAACCCAAAACCATCCTCAGTAAAAAACTTTATATATATACACTATATGGCCGAAGGAGAACGTCCACTTGCGATTTTAAACGCTTCGTTAAATATCTAGAAAAATACTTGAGGAAGTATACTGAAACTCCAGGTGTGTAAACAAAATAGTACAGGTCATGCATTTCCGAAAATATTTTTTTCCAAAATGCCATAGGGAACCACCAGCAAATTGAAAAGAACGAATGTTTTTGGATAACCCTGTAAAAACTAATGTAGCAAAAGTGATCAAAGTGTAGAATAGGATTATGTGCCTTATTGTAATAAACTGTGATCATTTTTATAAGGATAGCATGTATACTCGTAGAGAAATTAAAGTTTTTATAAAAAGAGTCCTAATTTTTGCCAAGTTTTTTGTTTATAATTTGCAGAGTTCTTAATGTGAAAAAAAAATCTTTTCAAAATATGACAAACAACATTGTATACAATATCCTACATTCAGAATTAAAAAAACAATAAAATTGTATGGAAAATGTGCACGTTTACTAGATAATGATTCACTTTGCATGCCTGAATGTAATCAAAATACAGTAGTGCTCAAACGTATTTTGACAACCTTATATTCTCTCTTATTTTATTTAATATAAAAATGTAATAGAAAATATATTCCCTATAATTGAGAACACTATAATTGCAGTTATTCAACTGAATCAAGTTTCAACTTGTTTGTTTACATTCCGTGCCACCAAAGAAATGGGATTCCTCATCAGATCAAAAGTATTTTGACAATTACACTGTTAAAAATATCGTGAAAAATTTCCTCTGTTTTTAAAGGCTATCTATTTTCTGACGAATGATAACACTTCATAAACGATTATGGCGTATTCTCATTGGTCAGAAAATATATAGCCTTTAAAAACAGAGGTAATTTTTCACGATATTTTTAACAGTGTAGTTTGCATTTAATTGTTGAAGGTGTCAGTGGCGCTATAGTTTCGATTAATGTTTATACTAACTTATTGTGATTATTTTTAAATGCTGAAATGTAAAAAATATTGAAGTGATTCTAGTAAAGCCGCTGTAAATGCACTTAAGAAAGGTAGACTGCAAGCAGAATTAGCTCGTTCTTTTAACGTGTCTCGGCACCTTGTTATTATATGGAATAAAATTTTTAATAAACAGAAATACATCGAAAATAAGCCTCAAAGTGCCCAACCGAAAAACAACTTGCAATGCTGACTGTATTATAAAAATGATATCTACAAATGATTGTCGTTAGTCCGTTGTAATATTAAAAAATGAATTGAAAGAAAATTACGTCATAGACATACACGTTTTATCAGTCAAACGGCGCCTAAACCTCTATGGTTTACATGGCAGAAGACCAGTAAAAACGCATTTATTATCTACTAAGAACAGGAAGGCTAGATTTGCATTTCTAAAACGGCATAACCCTTTCAGGGGCAAACCACTTCCATTGCTAAAGTGCTGAAATTAATGATCGACACCGGAATTTGAAAACAAATTTATTTTTATATAGGAAAAATCTATATTTCACACACATAATAAACTGAATACTTTTTAACCAAAATTCTGGTGTCAATCATTAATTTCAACACTTTAGCAATGGAATTGCTATGCCGTTTTACAGATGCAACTCTAGCCTTCCTATTCTTAGTAGATAACAAATGTGTTTTTGCAGGTCTTCTGCCATGTAAACCATAGAGATTTAGGCGTCGTTTTGACTGATGAAACATGTATGTCTATGCCGTAATTTTCTTTCAATTCATTTTTTATTATTACAGCGGACTTACCACAATCATTTCTCGATATCATTTTTATAATACAGTCAACATTGCAAGTTGTTGTTTTTTTCGGTTGGCCACTTTGAGGCTTATTTTCGATGTATTTTTGTTTATTACAAACTTTATTCCATGTAATAACAAGTTGCCGAGACACGTTAAAAAAACGAGCTAATTCTGCTTGCAGTCTACCTTTCTTAAGTGCATTTACAGCGGCTTTTCTAGAATCACTTCAATATTTTATATATTTCGGCATTTAAAAATAATTACAATAAGTCAATATAAACACTAATTGAAACTATAGCGCCACTGACACCTTCAACAATTAAATGCAAACTAATTGTCAAAATACTTTGAGCTAAGAAGAAATAATGTTTCTTCGGTGGCGCCGAATGTAAACAAACAAGTTGGAACTTGATACATTTGAATAACTGCAGTCATAGTGTTCTCAATTATAGGGAATAAATTTTCTGTTACATTTTTATATTAAATAAAATAAGACAGAATATAATGTTGTCAAAATACTTTTGAGCGCTACTGTATAATTTGCAGAATGTTTAAGCTAAATGTATAGAGCAACTTTTGTAATAGTCTCAAAAACATAGTTTGAAAAGTCTGAAAATTATCGTTGATAGAATAAGCTTAAAATCCGTTATTCCCAAAAGGAAGCAAAAAGATGAAGAGTTGTATCCAAATACAGTTGTGCATGCAATATTATGTGTGCTATATTGGCACTAATCAATGGATACACGGATACAGCCCCGCATCTTTTTGCTTAATTTTGGGAACAACGGATTTTGAGCTTATTCTAATAACGATAATTTTCAGAATTTTGAAGCTAGGATTTTGAAACTTTTACTAATGTCGCGCTATACATTTAGATAAAACATTATGTACATTATATTTTGACTAGAAAAACAGCCCATCGAAAATGACGGAAAATGAGATATAAAGATATACACAACGCATATGCAAGAGTATGTGTAGTTTTTTTCGCTTCTTCCGCAGCTTCTTTCGCGCAGATTTTATATAATAACACATTTTAAAATCTGGTTGCCAAATTTCCTTTTCTCCAAGGCAGATTTCTCTATTTCGCCAAGGCCCCAATACTGGAAAAATACCGAGAATTTAATTTCTGTATCCGGCTATGTAAATCACATTAAAATTGGGCAGTTAGAAATTCTGATAGTACAGCGCCGTCTATTGGCGGTTATTTTATTAGTGGCATCGGGATCCAGATGTAACAGGCGTACATTTTCGTACATTACATTTTAAATTCTGACCCAGAGATTTTGAAAAAAAAACTTAAATTCGCGGATTTTAAATTAAATTGCGGTGAGCTCAATTATGAGCGGTTAATCAGTTTCAATGGTAATTTCGCCAAATTAGCTAGCTATCGCTAAGCTGGCTTCATATATGGCAATTTCATATATGGCCAAATTTGGCGGTTATTATGCGGTACTTCGTCAAATTTGGATGTATTTTGCCAAGTTGGTCAGACTTTGGCGCTATTGTGGCAAACCTGCCATTGTACATTTTTAGCAAATAGTCATTGTTGAAGCTGATACCGATATCGCCATAGGAAGCCTAACATGGCCGCGATCAATGACGCGGTTCAACCGGAATTGTGAGGGACATACAGAGACTTGGATTTTATATAAATAGATTGCGTTCGGGAATGCGCAGTGAGTGAAACATTATTTAGTAAACCTGCTCATTTTTCATATAATTTTTACTATATTTTAATTCTGATTGCAGGGTATTGTGTACAGTGTTGTTAGCCATATCTTTTGAAAATACTTTTTTTTATATTAAGAACTCTGCAAATTATAAGCAAAGAACTTTGCAAAATTTGAGACTGTTTTTATGAAAACCTGAAATTATCTTCGAGTGTACATGCTTTCCTCATAAAAATGAGCAAAAATTATTACAATAAGCCACTTAATCATAATCTACAGTTTGAATGCTTTTGCTACATTAGTTTTGACAGGATTATTCAAAAGATATTCGTTCTTTTTTAATGTGTTGATGGCCCCCTATGGGGTTTCGGGAAAAACTCTTCGCGGAAATGTATGACCTGCATTATATTGTTTATACACCTAGACTTTCAGGTTAATTCCTCATGTATTTTTCTAGATATTTAACAAAACGTCTAAAATCGCAAGTGATAGGTCATCTTTGACCATATAATGTATATCTATCTATCTATCTATATCACTTTTTTATGCATACGATAACTTCTACAATTCTGCACACATCTCTCCCAAACTGATACATAAAATCTCGGCCAAGTTCGTTAATGGGCAAAATCGAATCAAGGGGGTAGAAATAGGGAAGGGTTTTGTGAAAACAGAAAAAATCCCATAACTTCTTAATTCAATTCGGATCAGTTTAAAATTAATATTACTATTTAAAAAAGGTCCAAAAATTTAAGTATGACAGATTTTTGACAAAATTAAAAATGGGCTCAAGGGGCGAAAAAAAAAACAGGTTTTGGGGGAGAAAATAATTCATAAGTCCATAAATTCTCAAGATATAAAATCCAAATAAAATTATTATAAATCTTCTTATTAATATCTACAACTTTTATCACGTCAACAAGTTTCATGTTTTTTTCTTTTAAAAATGAAAATGTGTCAGAAACTTTCGAGTTGTTGGAAATCATAATTTAGTTTTTGTTGTTGAGATTAGTACTTAACTTCGAAATCTAGCTCCGCCATTAGGCCGAGCCGGCAGGGATTTTTATTTAATAGAATCAATGTGGTAAACGTTATGCTGACCTTCGCCTTTACATTTGTTGAAAGTACCACCAATATGAGCAAGTCACATATACGGTAGATCTAACTAAGTCATTGTCATGCTCGAAAATCCGATGCTTCGCTTTGCGAAGAAAGAAATTATTATACAAAATGCGCAAACCTGATAATTTTTAACTAAAAAATACCATTCATGAAACATGAAACTGTTTGTCCCGATACATCTTTTTCATATTTCTTGTAGAAAATGGGTTGACAACAGGAATGGAGAATGAGGCATGCAAATACACTGGTGGAAATTGATTTATGGAATCACGATTTTTTAACAAGAACTTCTATAATATTCATTATGGAAGAATGAATGAAAATGGATGGAATTTCATGGGATATACATAGTATGTATAACAAATAACTTACAAAAATAAAATTTCATACATAATATTAAACAAAAACAAAAAGTCAAGAATTAGATTTTCGTAATATGCAAACATGGAAATTGATTTATGAAATATCACATTTCATTGGCTATTCCGAAGTAATATGACGAAAATTTGCATTAAACAAGGTAGCGTGACATACGCAGTAGGCATAAAAAGCGTTATATTTTGGAAGCAATGCATTTCCGTTATACTTTTCACGATGGGTAAACAAAAGTTGTAGTCTGCAGAAAAAAGATCTAATATCCATGCATATGGTGGAAAGTCTGTTCCGGAAATTAGTAAAATTAATTAAAAGATAAATTGGGGTGATATATAACTATAGAAAAGATCCATCAAATTATGGCAAAAATTTTAACAAAAATGTAATCCACGTTTAAGTAAGAGACAGAAAATGGGTGATTCTTCAACTTGCATCGAAAGCCGAGCACACTTCAAAGAAGATGCGTTTGCAGTATTACGAGAAGTACATGACAATGGGCAACAATTGGAAGAAAGTCATTTTCTTTAACTTAAAAAGATTCAATTTGGATGGCCCGGTGGTTTGACTTATTATTGGAGGTATCTCTGAAAAGAATCAAAATCTACATTCAGCAGACATTTTGATGGCGGAACTTTGATGGCAGCGATCGCTTATGATGGCAAAAATGAAATTGCATTTTTAAACTGTTACAAGACTTCTCTTGATTACAGTTTTCTTTTAGAAAATTCACTTCTTCCATTTGCATGGCAATATTACGGTTTAGATTGCATCTTCATGCAAGACAACAGAAGTATTCATATTTCAAATGCAATGAAAGATTGGTTTGACGAACAGAATATTGTTCTTTTAGATCATCCACATATTAGTCTTGATCTGAAAACCATCGAAAACATTTGTGGACAGCTTGTACGAATGATTTATGCAAATTGGATTCACTACACATCGCTTATAGAAATGAAAGCTTCAATCTCTCAGAACGAGAAATTAATTGCTCAGAACTACATTCAAAATCTTGTTTTATCAATGTCATCTAGAATAAAAGAAACACTGATGAATAAAAGCGGCTTTACTAACTATTAATTCCAATTAAATGTGATATTTCATAAATCCATTTCCATGTTTTTATGTTACTAAAATCTAATTTTTGACCTTATGTTTTAGTTTATTAATATGTATGAAATTTTATTTTTCTAAATTATTTGTTAAACATAGCATATATAACGTATGGAATTTCATTCGTTTTTAATGAACATTATAGAAGTTCTTGTTAAAAAACCGTGGTTTCATATATCAATTTCCACCAGTGTACCTACTAAAATCACCATTATTGTTAGCAAGTATAAAGACACAAGTATACAAGTATAAAGACAGTAATTGTTTCTGGATTATATCCAATAGTTTCAAGATTGCTAAAAAATTAAAGAGCAGTAGCATTCATTCTATCCAAACTTATGATTTTGAAAATTTATTTTATACTATTAATATTAATAATTTAAAGGAGGCACTTTTAAAGACAGCGGAATTGATTTTAGATGTTACGGATTTTAACTCTAACTTATTTTATAAATTATGTCGTTTTTATCCTTACAATAATTATGTTGATACAGGATCTAAACTATACTTACAAATCAGTGAAATTGGTATGGGTACTAGCTACTCATCTACAGCTGCTAACTTTTTTTTATTATTATTGCGTTTCAGTACATACAGCTGATGCTAAATTCTTCGCTTATAGTACATTAACAATTTGGTTGTTTTAAATTTCAATAGTGACTTTAATGAAATTTCTCAAGAAATTTATCCTGATTTTCTTATATTAAAAAAACAAAACAAATGATAATAAATAGATTGGAGGCCCATTACCTTGATTTGAAAATTTTAATAAGTAACAAAGTACAGATTCTAATCTACGATAAACGTAATAGTTTTTTATTTAATGTTAATCAGCTTGTTCACTGGTCCTTCAACATCTACAAACGTATATACATTAATATCATTATCAGTCAAATATTTCGATTTTTTAGAATTTGTACAGATGAACAACTGTTTAAAAAGGAATTATTTCATTTTAGATGTAATCTATATCAGAAAAACAATATTCCTCTAAATTTTATTAAAAAAAAATATTTGCATTTTGCAGATTTTCTTCATTATCGATCGTTTGCTTTTCGACGTCAGTGAATGACTCATATTGCCTAAAGCCTGTTTAAGGACGGCTTTATGATGATGTGCTGTGTTGATTGGCAACAGACCTGGAATAAATTTGGATTGGTGTTTTGGATGTTGGATTCTGCCTTGCTTATTTTGTTTTATGTTTTATATTTTGGTTGTGGCAACGTGGCTGAGTTGGTTGAGTGTGGTTTTTTTCAACGAGCATAATTTTTGTATCTTTTACTATGCTCAAGATGAGGCATTCATTTAATAATATGGTGTAGGTTCCGGCGGGAGAACATGTGACATGTGGCCATCGAGTGTTTAACATTTGATTTTGCTACTCACTGTTTTGGCCGAATCCCACTCCCGTTCATACGTATTTTAAATAAATTTTTGAATGCTCGGCTGCTTTTGAAATACAACCCAATGCTGAGGAGGCCGCAGCCTGTTTTTTTCTGTATTTCCTTGTTGAAATTTAAACCTTTTAAAAACAGTTATTTTCTTGTTTCTTGTTCTGTGAGGGGGTGTGCTAGTTCAGGCTAAATATATTCTTTTGCTATCTTATGTTTAATTTATGTATTTTATGCAGCATTTTGAACCATTTAGCATAAATGTATTTTGTTTTTTGTTGGCGATTATTATACTTATAGCTTATATATATATAAGCTATGCTCTTCCAAATATTTTAGAAATTAAAAATATGTTCTGAAAATTAAAACTTATATTCTGAAATTATATTTTGAAAATTAAAAAAAGTAATAAAATGTTTCGTTCGAAATTATAACATTTATTGCCATAATTAATTTAATTTTTTGATAAATCATACCAAATATTCTTGATTAATAAAAATATTACATGCTAGCCGTTTTAAATATCCTACTAAAAATTATTTTAAAATAATAGCACAGATTTCACTTAATTATTTTTCTACTTCAGGTGATTCAGCATTTGATTGTATTCAATTCAAATGCTATTTTGCAAATATTTATAGAAAAATTAATTGGATATTTTATTTTAGCACCGATTTGTATCCTTAATATTCAAGAAACTAAAAATTAAAATAGTATATTCTACTTTTAGAAATTGTGTAAATGGACGGAAGCACAATTCAAAGAAATTTCATAATGTCTTCCCAATGAAACAGGTAATTTTATCTATGTAAAAGCCTCTAAAAGTGAAATACTTTTACGGCCTATTCATTGGTTATATTTTATAATAACTTATACATATCATCCCTTATCGGACGCAAGGTTTTTATACATTATATGCGACTAGGTTATAATTTTATCCAGTGAATATTTTCAGATCTGCCAAAAATGACTATTTCTTTATTTTATTCGCCCCACTATATTTTAAAATACATTTTGTAGTATATTTTTGTTGCATATGTTATCAAAATACAAGTAAATGAAATTCCTAAAATAAAAGCGGTGCAAACAAAATAAAATCCGTGTAAGATATCCTGCTCCTCAACAGGTTAATCTAGTCAACTCACGCGTGCTACACAACCGATACGACAAATAATCCATGCCATGTGGGGCCAGTGATTGAGTCTGTTCTCGAAGCTGGTAGACGGGATGTGCGGAGTTCAAACCCAATCGCGCCCGTCGTCCTAACCATTCGGTGTTTTTGTGGCTTACTTCGAACCTTGGGAAGCCTTGCGTAAATACGAGTTAAGTTCCCTTAGAAAGACCTACAGAGGGCACTCACCCTAGGGTCTGTATCCCTCGTACAGATAATCGGCCGTCATAAATAACACCAAAACTAACACCATGCCACGCGGGAATAGACATTGGACATAGGAGACATAGGATAAGGGTTAACATTTGCAAACCAACGGCGTCTTTGTGCACAATTGCTTAAAATATTTGGACTAAACATTGTTGTTGTGAAAAAAAGTAAAAGGTCGGCACTATGTAAGAAATCATCATCAATATTTTCCATTCAAATCTTGTTTTAAAAGCGTACCTATTATTTACCATTCATACAAAAATTCTTTTGACGATTAAATGAACTCTAAAAAGTAGCTAATTCTCAAGAGTAAGTTTCTGCTCAGCATTTACAAGGCGCATTTAAATTTAAAAATAGTGAAAAATGTAGCTTTTTGCCTAATATTAAAAAATACTAATAACAATAGTTTATAATAGTTTTCTTAATCTCTTATATCTGAAATGTTCCTAATATTTAATCGCTTCCCTGATTATCCCAAGTTATATCGGGTTCGTATATATTTCTATTAATTATTATCCCGAAAAAACTCGAACGTAGCAGAATTTGCCAGTACGATTTGTTTTACCACGTTTTTAGTCGGCCTGTAAAACTGACCAGCATTTAGCTGCTCATTCTGCAACAAGAAAAAGATAAAAAAAATATATATTATTAGAAAATTTTCTTACTGTTACTGGATGTGACTTTGTGGAATTCCTACATTTTGTATTGTAAATCAGGAGGTTCAAGATCACCTAAACAATTTAGAATGGAACTTGTTGAAAAACTAATTTCAGAAAATCCTTGTGACGAGTTTTCAGTCATATCAAGAGCCAGTATTAGTGCTTCACCGCTCAGGACCTCAAAAGGCAATTTCCAGATGTTATTCATTGATACCGAGAAAAAAAATCAAATCCAACGAGAGAGTATGCTCTGATGCTGCAGTAAAACAGATTCCAGATGTAAGCCGTAAGAAAAGAGATCAGATCAGTGTACTGAGTGTCAGGTATCACTTTGTGTTGTCCTTTGTTTAAAAACTTTCATACGAAGCTCAATATTGAACTTTTTGCCTTTGCCCGAGATAACTCGGGATAGTAAACTAATTATAAAACTAAATGCTTTAAAATCTATAAAAACTTAAAAATTCAACTTCAAACCTGTATGTGATGTTTTGTTTCAGTTCCTTATCTATATTATAAAGGACAAACATATGTGCGCGAAACGCATACGTCATTCTGCGAATGGCAACACTTTGAAATCTGAAATAAAATTTCTGTTTTGCAATTTTCGCTACTGTAAATTTCTAGACTTCTAAACATCGCATATTTTCAATTTTTACACCGTCGTATAATGAAAAAAAAAAATTCTTTTAAATGCAATTTGTTTGAAAGCTGGTTCTCAATTTATTTTTCAGATATTAATTTTTTTTTACACTTTTTAGTACCAATTTTGTAATCGTGGCAACTGAAATACTCTTTCTGTTAAAAGCAAAGGTGAATATTTTTGTTGCCATTTTCTCATACAAATTGAAAAACAACTGAAATTAAAATACGCGCTATATCAAGAATATCGTCTGTATTTAAATTCGGAGAACTTAGGGTTTTATTTCGTTTTCGTTCATCATTTAAATGTTTAATGTAAGTGTTACTATAAAAGAGAATATTTTTAATTTATTGGAAACTTACTTTACAAACGATACTACACTTTCTCTTTACAAAAATGTATTTTAAATAATATTTGTGTGACTTTCCTCCACATTTACTTAATTCATATCAGAAAGCTTTAAGAATGCAATTTTATTTATGCGTGTGTAATAATATTTTCCGAATTTTGAAAAAATACAAATGAATAATGTCTGATAATACATGGAGCGATATTGAATGACGATATTGCGTTTTGCCGGGTTTGTGTATCATTCCGCGAAAATTACGACATATGCATAATTTTCTATAGATGTTGTTTAAGACTAGATCGTAAAAATAGAATGATTCATTGGATGGAAATGGCGTCATTTTATTTAAAAAAGCATGTATTTTAATTCTTAAAACTGAAATATGTTTAACAGAAGTGAGTTATTTTCACCCCAGCTGCTTTGAAATTCTTCCCTTTCGAGAAAAAGGAAATAGAAATCACGCACTGATAAAACGCGATGTTTTACAAAAATTTAGAGTGTCTTTATAGAAGAGCAGTGACATTCAGTGTGCATGGTCAGATCGGAAGTTTTTGTCCAAAAAATAGCAATTTATATTACAGAACTTGATGATTCTTGCCGCGATGAATTGGCTCCTCCGAGTTAGACAAGGAAACAAAGAGAATTTTGGTAATAATCCAATGTTTAAAATAATATCAGGTTCCCCAAGTTTTTGTCCAAAATTCTCCAAACTAATAAAATTTTAATGCTATTATTTAAGACTTTTTTTTAAATTTTATCAAAATAAGATTATTTGCTTAATTTAATTTTTCATAATTTCATATAATCTATATATTTAAAACACAAGGCTGTTTTTTACTCATCTGTCCTGCACTTTCTGCTGAACCAATTTTACTATTAATTTTTTTAACTGAAAACTGTTGATTTGTAGATGTGCCCACACTAGCTGCTTTTTTAAATATCCCCATTTTTATATTTAAATTTAAAAGTATTCTACGGAATTTCTGCAAAATGGTGGTAATTAGATAGCTTTAATTATTGAAGAGAAGAGAGAAATAAGGAGTTTTATTTATCTTTATTTATACCATTCACTGATTAAAATTCAAAATTCTTCATGAAAATTGTTGTATAGCGTTTAGTGGCGCAAAATCCCATTAGAGTCATAATATTTTTAATGGAAAATTACATACTGCTTTTGAAAACACGTATTTTTCCTCATAAATTTTCTGGGTTTTTTTCCTCCTGCATGTGCACTTATACTAATTTTCAGACACTAGGCGAAATGCTTAAGGAAGTGAAAATGACGTCATATTTAAAGAAAACTATCATTTTCTTAGATTTAAAAAAAAACTAAACATTTTAACACAAATGCGTCTAAAAAACATAAATTATGACAATTTTTACTATTCGGTACTGAGTTTAGAATCTCAAGCCAAGAGTCCGACTGTTCACATGCAAAGATTTTGTTGGCAATCATGACTTCAAGTCTTGAGTTAAAATGCTTTTAAAATGATCAAATTAAAATACAAACTTTTTAGAAATGGTGAATACAGGCATGAGAAGTGAGTATGTACATTTTGAAAAGGTGGAAATGATGTCGGGTGTTGATTTCATGGGGAAAACATTCTATGATCGTGTCAAAGTGGAATAAATTTTGTTGTTTTTCATTCCATAATACCAAGCATAAAAGCCTCAATTGATGACTTCATCATAATAACTGATCTTTATTATATTTTACTGATTACGTATCTACATTATAAAGGACAAACGTATCTGTGCGTAACGCTGACGTCATTTTGCGAATGGGAACTTTAGACGATGAAATTTCGGTGTTGCAATTTTTTGCTACTGCTATTTTTAAACCTCTGATTATCGTACATTTTCAAATTTTAGAACGTCGTAAAGGGAAACAAATCTACTTTCAAATGCAGTTTGTTTAAAACTGTGTCGTAATTGATTCATTTATTAAGTTTTAAAATTACTTTTCAGGCATTTTTTTTTTTTTTTTTTTTTTGTAATTTACCATATCACAATAATTAATTCCGGCAATAACTTTCAATAATTAATAATAATAAACATTGTTCGGCATTTATTTCAGACTAATTTTCCATTACGAAATTAATATTTCCTTTATAAATAAATAAAAGATTAATAACAAAAAACAGAAATTTTACGTATTTGTAATCTTACAATTTAATTTTTTAGATAGCCAAATAGAGAAAAAAACTTTCGAATAGAATTTGTTTGCTGAGTGCATCTAAGTTTACTGATTCTCTATGGTTTTAAAAACAATTTTTAAAGCATGAAATATTTTTTAATTTATTCTCTATCACGCGGATTTTGATTACGAAAGCTTAATCCGTTTGCTCTTAAAACAACATAAAGAGTTCATCATTTATTTACGGATAATATTCCATAAAAAAATTAAAGCTTCTTCTATGAATAAATGAATAAAATAACATAAATAAAACACGAATTTAACTGACATGTAATTTAACTGCGCGCTTAAAAGCTGTGAAACTATCATAATATAAAATTATGCCGTAAGTAGCCAAATCTTGGGCTAATAACTCTTAGTATGCGACTAATACGAACTTACCGCTTTTGATATATTTCAAAAATTTATTTGATTGTATAATTCACATTTTTTATATGAAAAATGCTATTTTATTGTTAGTTGGCAACTGAAAAATATATTGCATGTAAAAAAATTATTAGTTTTCAATTTAAAAAGATCTTTTTACCTATATTTTGTAACTCGGGAAGCCCGGGTAAGATCACTTAGTATTTAATAATAGAATAAAACACATATGATGATTTTTTGCAATTTTTTCCAAAAAAATTGGTAAGGGAAGCGATTAAAGAATAAAACTCACAAACTCTAAAATAAGGAGAGCACTTACTCTTAATCTCTTTTCGAGTGTAAAATGTCTGTTTTTAACATATTTGAAGTGCATTAAATACCAGATACCCAATGTTCATGTTTCAAGAGCTCAAATTCTCCAATAAGTCAATATTGCATAACTAAAAGTTGAAGTGAACGCAATCGAAATCAAGCGTTAAAACTGTAGACGTGTATCATGCTATATCACGGTAATCAAATTCATTATATTTTTTAAATTTTATTATGAAATTGCAACCTTCAATTTCGTTATACAAGTACACTGGAAATTTTAATAACGATCAAATTAGTTCCAACAAAGACAGTTAAATATTTATACGATTAACATGAAGTAAAGTAGTCAAATTTTATTACTTCACATTTCAGCAATCTTTTTATGATCATTAAACTTTAATTTCAATAAAATATTAAAAGAATTTTTTGAAATATTGAGTGTTTTAATTTGGGAATATTTAAAACTTTAAAATTTCTAACAAAGCTTTAATATGAAAGATAGTTTTTAGTTTTAACTTGTAAAACTTAGTTTCAAAATTTTCAAAATGAGATTTTCTTTTCTATCAGGTTGTATTAAATACTTGTATACTTGATAGGCAATCTCGAATATTCTGTGAATTAAGATTAGTCTATCCAGTATAAATACGTCTGCATTGTTTTCATGTTACTGTATTGATGAATAAAGACTTTTTATACTTGCTTATAGCTTATAAAGAAAACAAAATTTCAAAATAAATTCCTACAACCATGCTTTTAAATAGACTAATACATTAAGATAAACTAAAGAAAAACAACAAAAACTACAGCAATAACAACAAAGTTTCTGATATTTTTCTTCGCCTAATATTTTTTTCAATTATTCTTCAACTGTGAAATGCTACATAAAACAGCTGCATTACAGTCACGGGGTAAATTGTTTCTAGTTTCATGTAGAATATGCTTTAAAATGTACTCAGAAACTATTTGTAAATTGATAAAAAAATTTATTGAACTGAATATGGTAATTAATATTTAAAATTTCTTAAAATAAAAATTAATTCTCTTAAAAATCGAAATAAACTCACACACATATGCATGTATCATTTGGATGAAGAACGATCTTTAAACTATCAAAAATTATATAAAAAAAAAAGAACTCTGATTTAGAACTTTTTTAGACCAACAACTGTTTTCGAAAGTTTCTAGTAGTTGACTGGAGAAATAGCATAATATTACATTTATTCGTAATATAGTAATATTAATATCGTCATTTCCGATACGTGTGACTCCCCTGTTTTCTCTATTTCTTAAATGTTTAATTGAAAAAGTACATTTTTATTAAACGCTATATAAAGTTCTATACTAGCTATATACATTTCTTAAAAAGGTGAAGAAGTTTTCCTAAGCCTTTTAATTCATAAAAAGTTTTACATATACATCACTGTTCATCTAAAACAAATTCTACTTTAAAACAGTAATATAATAACAGCATATAATAATAGCTGAAAAAAGATTTTGAGAGTACAGTTATTTTAAATTTACAGCCATCTACCCAATTATGTTAAAATTCCATTCATGATAATCATGTGACATAGAACTAAAAGTTAGCACTAGTCACACGACGACGTTTATACGATAATGATAAATAAATGGAAACCTTAAGGAATTTCTGAATTAAATTTCAATAATTTTAATATATACTGCACTATGGGGGCTCCGCTCCCCTGCTTGCTACGCTCACAGACACCCCCCCCCCCCCCCCGCGTAATCGCTTCGTGATTCCATTTGGTGTCGTGAAGCAATCCCTATTTTCCAGCCAATCCCAGACGTATGTTCCTTCCATTCTCGATCGCTTCGTGATCCCTTATTTTCTATGCATTCAATTTTTAGATTCCATTTGGTAAAAACGCGTTCCTACCAAACTCCTGACAGTTTTATTTCTTTATCTCCAAGCACATAATCATTTGAACTTACAGAGTTTCACAATTATAAGGATTATTAAATATAAAATCATTAAAAAAGGTAAAATTTATACTTTATTTGAACAATTACAAATTAAATAAAATTATAATTAAATAAAATATAAATTAATAGACAATGAAAAATGAAAAATATTGTAAATTACCTTATACATGTACATTATATACAATGATTACCGTATACCATGTACATTGTCTTGTAAATTAACATATATGTGTAAAAGTATATATATAGCGTTACGAAAATTGTAAATAATTAGTGTTTATGCTTAAAAATAATGTAAATAGTTCAATTAAGCTCTATCGATAAGCTAATGTTAGTTTTTGTTGTATTGAAACATCTCAACTTGTTGATTTTCTGCAAGCAAGTAAATCTTATTGGATTTCAATAGGAGTCTATGGAAATTTGGTGAAATACTGGAAATAGCGCCAAGTTGGCATCACTTTAGCCGGGTAATTTTGGTTGCCAAATTTGGCGATATATCGTCAAGTTGGCGACAGAGCTGCCCCCCCCCCTTTGGTAGCGTCAGAAAGCTCTACCAATCAGATGCATTTCGCGGTATCTACGCAGATTTTCATTGGTCCACTTCCAAAGCATTACTTTTTTTCATATACAGAAGGATATTCATTTCAGCAAAAATTGGTTGGTTGGTACCGAAAGTGAGTGTTTCCTAAGAGATAAACTGCAACCAATATAAATCAAATAAATATAAATCTATCACTTTAGCCGTTGATCCAGACGTTCATAATGAAGGGATGTTTCCCAAACTGGGTCAATAACATGATTAGTTTATGATGATGAAAGATGGATCAATCTAAAAGTAGGATAGATTTAACAGTAGGAAAAAGGGATTTTAAAGTAGGAAATAAGGCATTACAAAAATGTTCTAAATTGCAATTTCTATTGATATGTTAACTTATTAAAATTATACGAAAAAGATATTATTATTAAATTTATTAAATTATTATTAAATATTATTAAAATTATAAAAAAAAAGATTAACTTATAAATATTTAAATGACAGAAATTTAAAGTTTGGTATGATAGATACTTATAAGATAGCAATTTTCAATAAGATAACTTTCGAAAAGATTCTGAATTCAAAGGTCTAAGGTGAGCAAAATTCTTTTAAAAACTGTCGAACTTACGTGAAATCTTAAAAAATATCAAAAATATTTAAAAATTAATGTTGACAAATTGATGGTCACAGTCTCTGTTTCAACATTGGGTATGTTTTATGTTGTTGACACAAGAAGGGTAGGTTAGACTTAGAAGCTTGGAATTTGACATGATGGTTACATATAAGATGTAAATGCACGCTAAGAACGGTTTCTAAAAAAATCAAAACTTCAAAGTAAAACTCAAATGAGAGTATGAAATGAGCATAAAAGCTTCAAAATGCAATCTACATTATCATTTATTTAAAATTAGTTTGGTTCTTCTTATTAATTTAAGTCTCATTTTCACCTAATGCAGTGTAATAATGAAGTTTAGCCAACTTTGGCTTAATTAATAATTTTTGAATTTTTCCTAACTGTATAATGTCTTCCAATAAAAATTAGACCACAAATAAATACCACCAGTAAATAAATAAATAGAAATGCTTAATTTATCTTTAAAAAGTTAAACTTACTCTATGTGCAAAACTACTTAAAAGGTGAGACAATATTTAAAAAAGGTGTTAAATTACTTTAATATCTTAGTACTTTCAAGTATAAAAACATATTATTCGTGAGAGAAATATAAGAAATACTACTGTTATTAACGTATATTTTGAAAATTAGACGTTAATAACAGTAGTATTTCTTATATTTCTCTGGTGAAGGCTATGTTTTTATAGTTGAAAGTGGTAAGATATTAAAGTAATTTAATGTCTTTTTTAAATAGGGGAGACCGGAGTTAGTAGGCGCAGTTTTTAGTTATTGATTTTTATTAATTTTTTGTTTAAGTTTGTTATGAAACTTTAACTCTACTTTTAAAGAACAGGCATTGGGCTATAAATACCCGCAGTTTTGAGTTTGTAGCTTTTGTAGTTTATGTTTAGCGAAAGCCTAAAGTAAAAGGAAAATTGTGCGCCAACCTATGCCTATGCCTATGGGGTAAGTTGGCACACGATTTATAAAAATTTAACTGATACTCAAATAAGACTCGCAGTTAAGAGAAATCAGTTTCATTATTACCAGTAAGTTTAAACAAATGCGTTGTCGCCGTAAAATGTAAATCTAAATTATACAGACATAAAAATAATGAATAAAACATTAACATTGAGTAACTTCTATTCTACTCGATATCATCATCAGAGTTACAGTTTTTAAAAAGAAAAATTCGACTGTCTCCGTTTGGGAAAGCCTCGTGTGCCCAAAATCTTGCATTGCAACCACTTCTCTCGGTGTTTTCTGTTTTTCAAGCTACCGGCACACACGAGACACCGAGCCAACTTGCCCCGTGTTCAATGCGCCTACTAGCCCTGTGACAGAGTTCTCTCACATATCCCTTTTTCTTTCAAAATTAATTTAATTCTTTTTTTTTTTTTTGGCTTTTAAAACGTGTGTTTTCCCCCTTCGTTATATAAAATTTATTATTTAAGTCTATGCTAAAAATCCATTTCGAATGTTATCTGTTCGTCTTTTTTCTTTCTTTCAATAACCTCTATAATTTAATGCAGTAATTTTCACTTCATGATGTATAACTGGTTTCTCAATAACATTTTCGGCCGTTAAAATAAAATAAAAACAGAAAAGTTAGATGCACCTGCCCTTGATTTCAATGTATGTTATTTTGTTTTGTTGTGATGAGAATTTCTTCAAAATGTGTTTCCATCCAAAATAATCTAAAAAAAAAAACAACAACAACAACAACAAAAAAAAGTGTTTCTCAATCCAAATATGAAAGACGCATCATTTACCAATAATCTACTTTTCTGTGCCATGTGACTTAAGTGAAAATTTCAATGTGAATTTTTAGTAAAGACTTGAGTGTATGGGATATTGGGCTAGATATTTTCGCAAACAATGGTGGCGTTTCGGTTCAAATAATTCTAATGTGCCACTAGTAGTGTTAGTTACAGTTAAAACAGTGCATATTTATGTAATGTAGTGTTAAAAAAAAGAGAATATACTACAAGCTTCAACATGAACAATTTTTTTCTTTTAAATCTTAATTTTTATTAATACAGTAAATCGCATGTTTTTATAAGTAAGTAATACAGTGATTTTCATTTTCTTTTCTCTTCATGCTATGATAAATATGTTCTTTATGCATACTAGTTGTTTAGAAATTTTATTACTTCATGCAATTCCAAGTTGTTATTTTTACTGCTTCTTTAAATATGTGACTTGCTGAAGAGAGAAGATTGTGCCTTAATAAAAAAATTATATGTTAAAGCGTCAAACTTGCAGCTGTAATTCTAAGCTGCTCTTCGAATGATAATGTTTGAAAGGTAAGTGTTATTTCAGTTCACAGTTATTTTATGTATGTTTAAATACTTTATTGTCGTACATGATAAGAATTTTCTTGGTTTAATATTTATCTTGAAAGACACTAGTCTTACATTCCTTGTCGCTGTTGGACAAACAATAAAAGCCCTTTAAAATTTATCTAAGCTTGTCTGTTGCACATTTTGTTGTTTTTATTTATAGTTATGAATGAGATATTTTTTAAGGAAAAGTGTCTTTACTTTTAATTTCATTTGTACTTGGATTGAAAAGAGATGTATTTGTAATTATCTCAGCTAAGAATATTTAATATGTTAGTTCATATTTTTTTTTTCTGCTTTTAAAAAGATACGTTGTTAGGTACAGATTTGCATTTGAAGTGGAATGTAAAAGTTAAGATAAGATTACTGGTGATTAGTAATTGCTTTTTTGTTGTTGTTGTTGTTAGATTAGAAGTTATCATTCAGCCTTTCTTAAAAATGGATATAAAAAGTCTATATAAATATTTATTTTATATTGTGTATGACTTGCTTTTAAATTACCCTTTCACAATTAAATCTTGGACATACTTTTGCGAGCCTTTTTGATAGTTAAAATATGTAATTTCTTGATGCAGAAAATTTTATGTTTTATGACTTTATTATAAATTATGTGCAATGATTAAGAACAATATGAAATGTGTTGGATTTGGATATAGGTGACAGTTTAAAATAGTTATGGAGGAGGAAAGTGAGCGTAACATGTGTTTTTGTTTCATTTATATGTGTACACTTGATTAGAAATTACATACAGTAGACGTGATCATAATAAAAAAAATAATTTTTTTTCGCTTTCACATATATGTTTTGCTGTATGGCGAGCTTCGGAAAAATATTTAGTAATCTTAGATTAGTTTATCCTGGCATATATTTAGTTTAGGCATGTTACATATAGCTCAAGTCATCATGTCATCGTTACAAAAAATGATATTTTTCCCGTTTTGGTTCTCGTTTGCTTTTACAAAATAAATAAGATGTACAACATAGGTTAGGATAGTTTTGAACAGTTATTTTTTTTTGTATGTTTCTCAATGACATACATTCACATAATACATTGTTTTGAAATTTTGTTGTGTAAGGTTTATTGCTAGTACTTCTGTGACTTTTTATGTGAGATACTTCGGTCATTGCGCTATTTTCCATGGGAAAGCAAAATGTCTGAGGTGTGTATTTCGATCTATGGTTAAGCGAGTTGGCCGCTAGCTTAATGAGGGATCAGATATATTTCCTTACATGATTCATGGAATTAACACTAATATTAATTTCACAAGTTGGGTATTGGTCACATATTTTTTTAAGTTGTTAAACATTCACCAGTAACAGTTTTCTAATGCTGATTATGATACCACTTTTACACTAGTTTACACTTTTATCACTAACTTGCTATGGCAGATAGCATTGTTAGGTATTAATCAGACATTTTTTCCCTCTCAAGCACATGGTTGTTCTGATGTCGTGTTTAACCTGGTACTTCATACACATACACACATTTACTAGTTTTGTTTAGCTGATTTTGCTCTATATCAATTAACACTCACCGTGGTTAAATACACTCATGACTATTCTGTGCATGTATTGGTTCCTTTTATCACCATTTGTGTTTACTTAAAATTGCTTTTTTTCACTGCATTCACAACTTTGTAGTTGTTTTTGGCTAGATTTGTTTTCAAGTAGGATGTTTTTGGTTGGTGTGTTTAAAAGTTTTGCAGAAATTATGACATAATTTAACTATTGTACATTGTTTGCACATACATCTTAAATTTACATCTTAAGAAATAATTACTTGGGTGTACATTTGTACACATACAGTTAATGTACTGTTTAATTTCATTGTTTACGCGCGGCTGGTGACACGTTGATATTTTAGTTATAGCATAAGGTCATTTTATTATAACTGACATGGTAGTTGATATCGTTAAGGGTTGTTTTTTTATAAAATTTATTGACATGCTAAGGTGAGCTGTTATGTACATTTTTTAAAGGCTATTCACATATAGTCTTTAAACTAAATCTTTGGCATTTTCTCACATTTTAAAAATTTTTATTCAGTGAGTTAAAGTCTCACAGGTGTCTTGTGACGGATACATACACTCATATGACATAAAGTATATAGCTTGTTATTTTGCTATTCATTTTTTTCTCTTTTTTTCTTTTTACTTGGAACATGTTTGGCTTGGCATAACTGCTACATTTTTTGCGTAGAGTTATGTAATCTGCTGAGCACTTGTGCATTTTATGCACACTTTTGTTAACTTAATTCAGTAATAACTTTGGCAGATACAACTTTATTTTAATTTTAACCCTTAGTAAACCATTTATTCAACTTTTTTTTTCATAAGTAGTTCATGTGTTGGATATTTGTTTGTGTTACACAACATTTGATAATTTAGATTACAATTTTGTTCATTCATATACATAAATTACAGTAATTCATGAGTTAATTTACATATTTTGTTCATTTGCTTTTACACATTGTATTTTGCTAACGATTTATTCGACAGTGTTTCTTTTTGTTTGTTTTTCTTACAAGTTGTTCATTGAGTAGTACACACTGGCTGGTTTAGAGTTTAACCAGAGTTTACACACACATTACACGTAGTTCATTTGTTTTATTAACCCTTATTCATTACATTTTGATGATTAACTCATTAATTATGTAATTGAATCTCACTCGTATATAAGTGTTTTGAGTTATTACACACATACTGTTCGTTTATTTTGTTGGCAAATACATAACAATTTAAGTTCATTGTAGCATTAGTACATATAGTTCATGTGGAATTATACAATTTGTTCATGTGTTTAGTTACACGTTGTGTATACTTTCGTACACTCTTGTTCATGTGTTGTATTACAAGTAGTTCATGAGTTTGGGGTTTGTTTTCTCCTCCCTTCACACACATAGAGTGTTTTCCTGTTACTTTTCTATCTTTTAAATGTTACACCATGTTTCAATATTAAAATACTCTATCATTTTTTTTAATTTTAACAAGGTTATTTTTTTTTATGTGTTTGCATAATGCCATAACATATCAATGACACCATCGCTTTGTCTATGTACAAAAATTTTAAAGTTTCAAGGAGTTATCCGTCACATGACATAGTAAACTACACATACATTCCAAATTAGTTGACATTTATCATGTAACATTTTTTTTTTTTAACACGTTGCTTAGATACTTCTTACTTGAAGGTGGCAGATCGAGTAAGATATCTTCTTACACTTTATAAAATTGTATGCAATCTCTTATTAAACTTTTTAATAATTTTGCCAGGAGTTAAATTTTAATCAATACACAGAAAGTCAGGATGGCAGTGTGAAAATTCATAAAATACTAAATTATATTATACTTTAATTTTTGGAAAGCGGGAACTTAGTTAAATTGCAGGAATCTAAAAAAAAAAACTACCCCTTATTATTTAAGGCAGAAGCCATAAGCTGATGCCACTATGTTTCACAATATTTCAATATTTAGAGCTACACTTGTTTGTGCGCGTGCACTTGCACATTTGTGCCTCTTGTAGTCCTGTGCGTTATGCACAATTTTTTTTTGTTTCTTATACCATTAATGAAGCAACCTAAGATAATAGAAATAAACTTCCATTTTATGAAATGATTCACCTTACCTTAAAGTTACAATATTTTTACTGGTGTATTTGTCTTCATTTTCATTTATTTGCTTGCATTTTATAATATTATGATCTCATTTAAGATCATATTTTGAGAGGTGATAAAAACAGTTAATATAAATACTTCTCTCTATGAATATACATAACTAAAAAAAGCTGGTACCAGCACCACAAACACAATGCCACAAAATTAAAATTTAGGATCCTATGTCATCAACAAATGTGGCACTTTTATTTTGTGGAACATATAATTTTTTAAAAAAAGATTATTTTGAATATTATGAGCGCTCAGTCATGAACAAATACAATTCTTTATGAATTGTCTTCCAAGCAAGCAAATATGTTTTCCATATACTTATTATTGTATAAAATATTTTTACAGGAACTAAGGTGTACTAGTTTCAGAGACCGATTAAAAATAGTTGTCTCTTTATGTGTCAACTTAAATAGTTTTTTTTTATTTTTTTGTCATGGTACATGTTCTGTAAGTGCGAAGGTGGACAAAGGGTGTATGTTGGTAGAAAGCTGCAACTTACACGTTGCATCTTTCTTCGGGTGTCCCGGTGAGATATGTGACAGAGTTCTCTCGTGTTTTCCCCCTTCGTTATGTAAAATTTATTATTTAACTCTATGCTAAAAATCCATTTCGAATCTTATCTGTTCGGGTTTTTTTCTTTCTTTCAATAACCTCTATAATTTAATGCAGTAATTTTCACTTCATGATTTATAACTGGTTTCTCAATAAAATTTTCGGCAGTTAAAATAAAATAAAAACAGAAAAGTTGGATGCACCTGCCCTTGATTTCAATGTATGTTATTTTGTTTTGTTTTTATTTGCGTCGCCCACGATAGATATAATTCAGTCTCATTCCTTACTTAAGTAAATGTGGCCGTTGAGATAAAATATAAAAATGTAAAATGATAATATTTTGAAGCTGTCTTTAAATCACTTTTCATGTGCGTTAAATTTATTTGTCAGTTGTTTTAAAGCTTATGCCTTTCTCGGCATTTCGCAATTATAGGTTTCAATCATTTAACATAATCATTTGTTTAGATAAAGTTATTGCCCGGTTTTGTGGCGTCGCTGATTAATGCATTTGTAGAACCGTTATTTTCTGGCAACCATTTCGCATCAAGCGTTTTTCATTGTTTTTATCGGGGTTGTTGGAGTTTGGGCTAATCATTTTTGGCTCGCAAATAAAACCCTTTGTCTGCTATTCATTCACTGTGCTAATGCTTGAGTTTGGCGATGTTGTAGCGCCAAGTGTTATATGCTTCTTATGAAATCGGGCACATGTACTTTTGATCTCAACGTTCAAACATGTAAGATCTAGTGGTCTATGGTCACGCTTAGGCGTACTTTTTACATGTGGATTTTCTCTCTCACTTTTTAATAATTATGTGTAAAATTTCTTTTGTAACGTTAAACTTAAAAATTTTAAATAAATTGTATTAGTTCCTGTACTATGGTTGGAGTTTTTTCATTTTAACGAACCATCCCACTGAACCTCACCACATACTTCATAATAAATTTCTTCACAAAAGTACACATAACCATCTAAACATAAATAATCCAAGTAAATCACATATGGGTAGGTATAGTTAATTATACACTAAGAAAAACTACAGAAGTTAAATCGCAGTTATTAAGATAAGTATTAGAAATTAGAAAAAGAATGAAGCAACAAAAAATTACTTATGAGTGCAAAAAACGGAAAAATCGTAATAAATCTCCACTACACATAGGTAACGCTGCAAAACTACAATGAGGATTGTAAAAAGTAAGAAGAAAGATACTCTGTGTCTTATTTCGCAATCTATCCACAAACAGGCGATTTATGAGAACTGAGCCTACTTACCCCTGTTTCCAACTAGCCCCGGTCTCCCCTATAGTATAATCTTTTAAGTAGTTTTGCACATAGTGTAAGTTTAAGTTTAATAAATACCACTTTGTATATTTTAACTATTACATGAGCAAAGCCGCGGGTTTTGCTAGTATCATGTAAATATATTATTAAAATAGATGATTAGCTGAAACGGATTTTTCCCCAGTCACGTGCTATTCTGTTTACGCGGGATTTACTGTAATATATCTTAATTTAGTTAACGTCTATTATTAGGTGCATTGCTATTAATATGCATATGAGGAATATTTTTTTTATTATTTTTACAATTTAAAAATGTTTATAAGTTTACTTAGAAAATTTTCCTTGTAAAAGTAGTGTTTCTCGTTCAAATAATGGCAGATAAATTAAAAAATCGACCCAACCAGCTAATAAGTAAGAATGGACAGGCAAACACAGAACTATGCACTTCTATATTGTTTCTTTTAATGTGATATCACGTCTTTTTCTAAATGACGTTTTAGATTTGTGGCTTCGAAGGATAATTTACAACGAGATGTTTTCGGTGAGATATATAGAAAAAAGGAAATTTTGTTTAACAAATATTGATAATATGTAATGACCAAAATCTTGGATGAATATTTCCTTCTGACATCACCAAAATTTGCATAATAATCAGGAAAAAATACATGTTATCAAAGGAATTTTTTAAGTTTTAAATGAAATAAATTTAACGGTTAAAAAGTTTTAAAAATATAGTTTTATAATGCGTGTTCAACTCTCAACGATCGTGTAGAAAGAAATAATTTTCGCGGAATGGAATAAATTATGCGATTTATAAACTAAAATCGTAAATTTAAAAAAAAAATCAAAATCATGTTAAGAAATAAAAAAAAGGATAACAATATTTTGCAAAGAAACACAAAAATAATTGCTGCACATAAATGCGAAATTTCCTTTGTTACGAAGCTTTATTATTTTTACATCCTAAATTATTCAAATAAAGGTGCAACAGAAAGGAAATTTATCCAGGCGCTTTTTTTTAATTGCCCAGTAAATGTTTCCTAAAAGATATCAGGAAATCTATGTTAACTCCTTTTTAGCTCCCGATAGGCTATTTTTTTCGGCCAGCAATTGTGACGTCTAGTTGCAATTCCGGCCATCTTCAAAAAATAAAATTTTGGGGGAAAGCTACTTTATTGCCGCACTTCACCAAATAAAGTTTGGAACCAAAACTCCAGTTTTATTGTCTTTAGGGCAGTATATTTGAAAACACGAAATAAGGTGGCAGGGGCACATGAAGGGAGGAGGTTATTTAAGTGTTTGTTTTGGATTTGGCCGCCTTTGCAACTTACTTTGGAGTTGGCCGGTTTTGTAACAAACCAGAAATTAATTTTTGCTAAATTTAATCTGACATTGAGTTTTTATGGGTAGTAAATACACAAAAATGTTTTGTCCAACTAAATGTTATTTGACAAAAAGAACTTTAGGAAAGTTATTAACGTAAAACGACCTTTACACAGTTACTGATTTTTAAAACTAACAGTTAAAACTGACTTAAATGTCACAAAACAAATGATTTAAATAACATGATATTATTTTAATTAAAATTATTAAATTTTAATAACAGAAACAAAAATCTTACTTTGTACATGTACGTACAATTTCAAACTTTAGATTCATCATTTTCGACAGTCTCACAAATTTCGTCATGATGATCCACCCATGCGTCTTCTTCGTCATCTCTGCTTTCGGCTTCTTAAGCAGCTGATGCCAATATATTTTTGTAAATAAAATAACCGCTTGTTAGCATCCCAATTTGGTCCGAAATGTTTTCTCCGTAAGTTTTGGACACCCCAATATTTTAGAGGCTTCACCACGGTATCCGGAGCCACGTCTCAAGCTTGCTGTTCATAATACTTCTCTTACTCTTGACAACAGACTTCCTGACTTCTACCTCAGATTTGTAGAACCCCCCCCCCCCCCCCTTGCACCAACACCTTATTTTTATATTTTGTTATGAATTTATTTGTCGAAGGAGTAAATTTGAAATGCCACTGTCCAGATGGTTTGGGGAAGAAATTGCTGGTCTTCTTCCAATCATGGTCGGTGTAATCTCTTCCCGGCTTGAAAACTGTTCCATGTTCAGATAAAATTTCTTCATACTTTGCGGGCTGAACGAGGGACTCGATTTTCTTTAATTTCCTTTCAATTTGAGCTAAAATACGGTCTAGAGGGATTATAAATAAAAAAAATTATAATAATGCATAGAGAAATATAAAATTTATTTTTTCGTGGAGATATTGCTTTTTAAAAAACACATTTTATTCCAGATATGTTTCTTTTTACTTATTTGATTTATAGTGTGATATTTATTTCCAAAAAGTCAAACTATCTTGAAGGATAAGATATGATAAGGAAATGACTTTTTTTACCATAAAATTATTCTTTTTTATATTTATGATCTAAAAAGCTAATCTAAAATTACTTAAGAAGATAAAGCTACGAATTTAAAAGTTGAAAAAATTATGTTACCAACAAATCGTACATTAGTTTTTTTTTTCTTTTTTTATCTATATTGTATTTAAGTTATAAATCTTCACATACAAATCTGAAACGGATATAAAGCACCATGAAAGTGAACGACATTTCTGTGTAAGTATGAATAACTTCTGTTTCTTGTTGATAAATTAACGAAATTTTACATAAATGTTTCTGAAGAAAAGTCGGAAATTAAATTAAGAAAAAAACTTTTTTTATTGCCTTCTTTTAAGAAACTTAACATGCTCAGATAGTCAGTAGTTGTTAGGCATTATTTAAAATAATTGCTTCTGTGCTTTAAAATGTTTTACGGTATAAGCATACTTGCAATCTATTAATATAAAGGAAGTCATATGTCATATGTATGGTTTTGCTAGAAGTTAGCAATTTACATACTAAATTCCTTTAAAGGGTTCTAAAAAGTTATATATTAGTTATTTTAATCTGAAAGCACTGTGTGATATGCTTTTAAATGTTTTTCTGAAAACTCCAATATTATTTTCTTTTAATAAATGTCTATGGAGCCTTTACAAGTATGACTTTAGAGTAAGGAACGTTTAATAGCTAAAACGTGTTTTGAATATAAATTTATCAGTAATCTAACATAAACAATCCATACTTCTTTTAGCAGAAATGAATAAACAGTACCAATCAATGAGGAAAGAAAACAGAAAACAAAAACAATAGACTATATCTTTATAGGGGTTTTTATTGTCTGCGAAAAAAAATATATAAGCATCAGCAGAAATGTTTTGTTTTGATAGCAAATTATAACATTTGTATATCTTTTATTTTTCAAGTTTCGAGAAAACATCCTCATTAAATGTTGAGCTCGTGTTTTGAATGCATTCTTTTGTTTTAAGGTGCTTTTTGAAATATTTTTCAATTCCAAAATACAAAAGTAACCGTTAAAATTTATGAATATTTTCTTTCTGTATTACAAAAAATGCTCAAACAAATTATATTTTAAATTTCATTTAAAATTTAATTTATGTCGAAATTTTTATTATGAATATATGTTAATTATTGGTATTTTCTTTTTTACTTTATTTAACTGCTTTCTTAAAAATTGTTAAATACTGCGCATAGGTTTCTTTTTTAATATTAGGCACTTGATTTAATTATGTAGCTTCTATGTATTTGTAGTTTCTTTGTACAGCCGTAGAAAAAAAATCACCTCCTTGCAATCCCATGCGCAAACTCTCATATAAAATTACGACTGGTACTAATCAATTAGTAATGCCGTCACTTACGCTATAAACTTTTGCTTAGATGTTCATCTGCAAATAGAATTTGTATTAAATTCAATTATAACACCTAAATGTGACATAATATTTGAATTTATTAGCGAGTTTTGCCCTCTGATGCAGACAGGAAGTCATCAAGTTATGTTTTTTGCACCTTTAAAGTATGGAACTCCAAATTCTAAATTCCTTTATAGTCGTTGCAATAAGTATTGCATTGCAGGTAACTTTTCAAACATAACTGAAAAAATACTTGAAGAAGCCGTTATAATTTTGTAATCGTATATTTGAAGCTTTTGAAAAACGGTTTTCTTAAAAAACTGATGTTACAATTCATATTCTTTTGCGAAAATTAATTTTTTAAATATATTTTTTACAGTTATTTATGCATGTTTCGCTCTTGGTTTTGTCACAAATGGCAGAGCAGCCTCTTTATTTAGCACATGTGTTATTTAAAAGTGAATTCACCTTCATTTTTAGCGGCATTTTTAATATGCACAACATTCAACGTTCATCGAGGAATAATAAGAAATACTCAAATCGTACTCATTTGTTTTAGAAGCTTGTATGCTTAATTTTTGGCTTTTAATGGTCAATGATCATTTTATTGGATCTTTTCTTCAGCCATGCTTTCATTGTATTTATCCGTGATCTTTATTTTCGCTACAAACTGTATACAGGCGACTTAGTTATCATGGTCTTTATACCAGACGTCCGACAATATGTGTCCCACTTATCTCTTTTTACAGGAGGGATCGGTATCAATAGGCCTGAGATATCCTATTCAAAATGAATCTGTGGCATCTTAACTGTAACTACCACCAATCTCTGGGAATATGTTAACGTGACTGCCGTTACTCAAGAACTTCTCCATTCCACTCGATCCTGGCGACACTTCTTTGACGCTCGTATATGTTGTACTAACTTTTCTCCTATTGCAAACTAAATCATTGCAATAGATCAGAAGATGTAATATTTTAACATTAAATTGCGTATTAGTGGAATTGAATATGTTTGTACTTTAACTAATACCTTATTGGTGACTCGGACAAAAACGCAAAAACAACTTTCGGCAACAATCATCTCTTCTCATAACCAACAGATGTCAGCACCAAATAATTCAACTCCAGCAAGCAAAGCCTGTGAAACTCTTACAGCACATAAGCATGTCATATTGCGCATCACACATTCGTACGACAGCATCAGTCACGAGTGCATATCTCTCGGCAGACGACAACAAGATGTCTTTCTCACTGGGGATGAAGTGTGTAGCGATCTCATCTCACATGATCCGTATAAAGTGAGTTACTAGCTTAGAGTAACTGGCTTGGCCTTTTACTCGACACTAATGTCCTCGTCTCCTGATAATGAGATCCCTGGTTCGTATCCCAGCGGTGCCAATCCATCACTCTCTCCAAAGTACTTTAGTAATAGATAAAGTGCAAACATACTCAATTCTACTAATACGCTATTTATTGTTATAGTATTAAATCTTCTGAAATATTACAACGATGCAGTTTTCACTAGGAGAAAAAGTTTGTAGAACTTATACGAGCGTCTCTTTCGAAGAAGTCCGGGTCAATCCGCTGGGGTACGAACCAGGGATTTCATGATAAGGAGGTGAGAACGTTAGCGTCGAGCAAAAGGCTAAGTCATTTACTCTAAGCTAGTTCTAACTCTCTTTATACTGATCATATGAGATGAGATCGCTACAAATAATTTAAAAAATAATAACATAAAAATTAAAAACAAAACATTTGTAAAGAACATTTCCGTTATTTAACACAATTTGTGATGATATCAAATGATACCATTTAAGACTTTTGTTAATTATGTTTTACTTAATTTTATAACAGATAATTATGAATAGAAGCATAAAATGTCTTACAAATGATTTATGTTAATTTTAGCATGAAAATTAAATAAAGATATATCAAAATTTGGAAAGGTGTCATTTAACACTGGTAACATTAATATTAAGATTAGTTTCCGAATGTCATCGCGTGACTGAATTTGGTACTTAAGATGTTGCATTAATTAATTATAGCATTCATGATTTAACCTTTTAGAGTCTTTCTTGGAATGTAAAAAGCTGTAAAAAAATGGCTGCTTCAAACCAGCTAATATCGCCGAATTGTTTGAATATAACAGCATTATTTTAGGCATAAAACAAATTTAATTTAAAGCTTTGTAATAAATAGAATTCCTGAAAACTATATGAATGATCCCTTTAAATAGCTTTAAAACGGTAATGTAGATTTTTTTTTAATTTATTTAAAATTTAAGATTTATATTTAAAACGAAAACAATGTTTTAAAACCACGTGAAAATATATTGAATTATTAAATTGTTAAAAGATCAGAAATTAATTAAATAAATAATGATATTTAACTCAGGTATGAAGTTCAAGATATTTATACAATTATAAGTAACAAATTACCACTTCTAAGAACTGTGAAATGGTTAAAATACTCTCGACTACGATTCAAAATTTAATGAAACAAGTCTCTTTGAATGTCCCAAGTAATTAGTAGAGACAATTAATTTAACAGACTGTCAAAATGTTTTCTCCGGAGATTTCTAAGTGAATGTAGCATCTGACTTATAAATTAAGGAATATTTTATCTATCAACATTATTTAAATATGGTAATTTACGTTATAAAAACAATTTATCATTTATAACGTCATATCCTGGAATTCTAAATTATTTTGCTATTCGTCGTTGGAATTATCTATGTGACTATAGAGACTTTGTTAATTAACATTTATTCATAACATGGAAATTTTAAAGAGCAATTTTACCTCATTATATGATACGATGAACAGTCTATATATAATGACAGTTCAGACACTTATATAAACATTTCAACTATCTATATTTACAAAGTCTATTGAAACTAAAATCATTGAAGTATTTAAATTTTGTTTTCAAATATATTCCGTGATTAGTCATTTTAAATATATACAAAATATGCACAACATTCATGTGTGGAATAAAAAGCCTTGCTCAATGCGTATTCATTCGTTTTAGAAGCTTGTCTGTTCAATTTTGGGTGTTTAATAGCCGATGATCATTTGATTAAATCTTTTCTTCCGCCATATTTGAAACGTTTTTATCTGTGGTCTTTATTTTCGCTACAAACTGTATACAGGCGACTTAATCAACATGATCTTTATACAAGACGTCGGCCAATATGTATCCCCTTACATCTGGTCAAGGCGAGATCGGGATCTATAGGCCTCAGACATCCTATGCAAAATGTATCACTTAAAAATAATAACATACAAACACAATTTTTTTAAAGAACATTTCCATTATTTAACGATATTTGTGATGTTGTCAAATGATACAATTTAAGATTTTTGATAATTACGTTTTACTTATTTTTATAACAGATAGTTATGAATAGAAGCAAACAATGATGTATTTGAATTTTAGCATAAAAATTAAATAAAGATAAATCAAAATTTGAAAAGGTGTCATTTGACACTGGTGGCATTATTATTAACATTAGTTTTCAAATGTCATCATCTGACTAAATTTGGCATTTAAGATGTGAAATTAATTAATTATAGAATCCATAGTTTAATCTTTTTGGGTCTTTCTTGGAATATAAATAGATGGAAAAAAGGCTGTTTTAAACCAGCTAATATAGTCAAAATGGATACAGTTTTATACCAGTTTTATTTTAGACATAAAAGATGTTTCATTTACTCATTTGTATATTAACAGAATTCCTTAAAACTATATCAATGCTCCGTTCAAAAGTTTAAAAATAGTAATGGAAATATTTTTCATTTTATTTGAAATCTAAGATTTGTAATTAAAAATGAAAATGATGTATTAAAACCACGTGAAAACTATATTGAGTTATTAAAGGGCTAAAAGATCAGAAATTAAATAAATAATGATATTTAACACAGGTATTTAATTCAAGATATTTACACAATTTTAAGTAACATACTACCACTTCTGAAGACCGTGAAATGATTAAAATACTCCCGACTCAGATTCTAAATTTAATGAAACTTGTCTCGTTGAATGTTGCAAGTAATTAGTAGAGACAATTAATTTAACAGACTGTCAAAATGTTTTCTCCAAAAGTTTCTAAGTGAATGCAACGCCTGACTTATAAATTAAGAAATATTTTAACTTCCAGGATTATTTAAATGTGATAATTCATGAAATAAAAACAATTTATTATTTATCACTTCATACCTGTGAATTCTAAATTATTTTACTCTTCGTTGTTAGAATTATCTATGTGACTATAGAGACTTCGTTAATTAGCATTTATTCGAAACCTGTAAACATTATAGAACAATTTTACTTCATTATATGAAATTATCGTATCGGGTAATCCAGAAAGTAAATTCTGGATGAAAAAATATTCTAAAATAAAAAAAAGTTTAGCAACACAAGAAAGGGAAAAAAATCATTTGGAACTAACTTTTATTAAATAATGAACTACAATGGTCAGACTAACTTTGGAAATAGGTACCACCATTGTTTAGGCATTTATCGTAGCGAGACACGAGGGTTTGGATGCCCTTCTGAAAGACCGATTCCGCCTGCGATTACAACCATAATAACGGATCTTACCTCTTCTTTGTTCCTGAATTGGTTGCCAGCAAGAAATGTCTTCAGGTGCTTGAAAAGATGAAAATCACTTGGAGCGAGATCCGGGCTGTAGGAGAGTGAAAACTTTGTTTTCATGTCCTTCATTGAAGTGCTGCAACCACCTTCTGACCACGGAATCGCTCATTGAATTGGGTCCGTAAACTTCACAAATTTATCTGTGAATTTCACATGCTTTGATGTTTCTCGCAGGGATGACACGGGTGACCACCTTGGTAATTCAGCTTACGCGTAGAAATGAGATGACCGTCCATGTCTCGTATGCGGCGAGATGCTCAATTGTTATAAACATTTTAAACTCTCAGAAAAGAAGATCCGAATAAGTCAGCTATCTGAAAATTCCTTTCCTCACTTACCAATGAATTAGCAGGAATAATGCGTATGCTTTAACTAACGAACACAGCTATTCAGCGGCGAAAATGGAGAACGGAACTTACTTTCTGGATTTTCTAATATTAAAGAACATTTGAGAGATTTGAAGTACAACCGGTCAACAGCAGCCCTGTCAAGACTTAACCAGAAGCAGAATATAAAAGTTAATTTCAAAGATACAAAAGTTATATGCCACTTAAATAATTATCATGATTTAATTATCCGTGAATCAAGAGAAATTATTACTAAAGAAAATACTGTTTGCAATGACGTTTCATCCTACAATATACCCTGAATTTGCCTCAGTTTGCTTAAATAATCATAAAATAAGTGAAATTCCACTTCCCTCTGTATCCATATTCAATTTTCCCACTATTTTCAAGATGTAATAAATGACTTTCACTTTCACTGCTTTCGACACCAACTGCGTAAAAGTTGAAAATTAAGCCGTTAATAACAGTATCTTTATATTCTTTGATGAAGGCTGCGTTTTTATCTCAAATTACTAATGGATCTATAATAAAGTTAATATAATAATAAAGCTAATAATAAAGTTAAATAGAGTAATTTAACATCTTTTTAAATAGTTTTTGTCATCTTTTAAGTATTTTGTACATTTTAAGTTTAACTTTTTAAAGATGAATTTAGCATAAATTATACTTATTATAAATTCACACTTATCATAAATTCTCTAAGTACAAATAATACAACAATTTCACTGATACAATCTTAACGTTTATTAACTTATGATTCAAATTCAGTTTTAATTATTCAAGCAGTGTTAGAGAATATTTGACTGATCCTTGAGTATAAGTATTTACTTTTCTCATGCGTAAATTGCGTTCTAAAAGATTGAATTTTAAGAAATTTAGAGACAGAAAGAAAAGTTTTCAATGCACGCCACTATTTTATTAAAAAGCAAGATATCTGAGTGCATTATATATTTGTAACGGGTACCTGAAATAATAGTTTGCATTCTTTTTTAATTTGTCATAACATTCTTTTTAAGAGAAAAATTTTAAAACGAATTGCACAACAATTTCTAAAATCAAACATTTAATTTAAAAACTGAAAGAGAAAAGAAATTTAAATTCATTTATTTATTTTTATTTAGTATTCTGTATTGGAAAAACAAATGAAATCACTCGAATTTAAATATCTTCTAAGACTGAACCTTAAAAGTTTTTTATTCTTTTTAAAATGATTCTAAAAGAATTACTCAGAAATACATAACAATCAGTTTTCCGTTAATTACCACAGATGTGAATCTTCGGCATATAAACACGCATTTCGAATTCTTTTCGGCAGTATTATAAAAAACTATCTCTAAAGATTTCAAATTAAAATAAATAGTTTTAAACAGATACTTTTTTTAGATTTCTTTTGAAAATATTTCATTTAATGAACAATCCTCAAGGCGTTCAACTTTACAATAATTAAAGAATATTTTGAATTATTTGTATTCTCTTAATAAAACATTTATTAATACCAAAAAAAAAAATGTAAAACAAATAAAACGTGATTTTGCTAAAGTGTACAAATAGTACTGTGCCTGTATGTACTTTGATTATGGACTATAACTAGTTCAAATAAATGGAAAATATATACGAAGATAGTCAAATAATACGAAGAGAGTTAAAACAACAACAAACAGTTCTTTTATATATAAATATATACAGGAAATTGTACGGACTGACACCATAGCCAGTTATGGAACACTGCGATGTTGTTTTCGTGGACCATACCACTTGAATCAAAACATAATCTGTATAATTATGATACGTCTATACTATAATAGTCGTTATTATAAACAAATATGGTCATTTTTGCTAACGAATGGTCATGTTTGCGTATGGTCATTTTTGCCATGGTCATTTTTGCCATGGTCATTTTTGCTAACGAAATAGCTCAGTAATGCGGTTTTTTCTACATAAAACATTCGACGCACGAACATCAACAAAAAAAAGATAAGACTGCCGTTGCCAAACGGCAAAAACAAAAGTCTGGTGGAACGCACAAGGGTGTGTTCAAAACCGTGTCAAGGCAAGCCGTAACATGCCGGACCCCATTGACATGTGCCAACATTCAATAAAACAACATAAAGTGTATATATTATACACCACATTCAAATATTACAATATAAACTTCAATACTATGCATATAACACTAAATAAGAAGTAGATAAATGATAATACAAAATACAATAAGGATGAGTTTCAATGACAATACTACCTTTACAATACAATAATAAGGAAAATTTAAGGAAAAAATATTAGGGTATTTCTTAAAACAAATGAGTCATCAATCAACGGTAAGACACATAATTTAGAGATCGACCTAACGAAAACGTTACAGGCAGTTTTTACTTTCGCTACTCTAACATTACCATCCTTCCCTGGCATAACCTCTAGAATTCGTCCCAGCATCCATTTACAAGGAGGTAAATTGTCCTGTTTTATTACTACCATTGCTCCTGGTTTGATGTTATCGCTCTTTACCTGCCATTTTGAACGATTTTGGAGATGACTTAAGTAATTTAATTGCCAATTTATCCAAATTAATTAAACAAATTTAGTTACTCTTTGCCATCGAGATAATATGGATTCGCTAATATCAATTAATTGAGGTTCTGGAATAGCGTCTATTGGCCGACCAATTAGGAAATGGCCTGGTGTCAATACATTAAAATCATTTATGTCGGTCGATAATGGGGTTAAGGGACGCGAATTTAGTATCCCTTCGATTTGGGTGGTGGCTGTTTGGAATTCTTCCATAGTTAATCAGCACCTTTTAATGTCCGTTTAAGATAATACTTGAAAGATTTTACACCAGCCTCCCATGAACCACCGAAGTTGGGAGATCTAGGAGGAATGAACTTCCATTCAATAGCTTCTGAAGTAAGGTAATTAGCTAATTTTTCATCCGGTCTACGAACTAACTCATGAATTTTGCGTAATTCTAAATTAGCACCCTTAAAATATGTAGCATTGACTGTAATAATCGAAGAGCATTTTCTTCGCCTAGAAAAAAACCGTTTAAGTGCTGCGATAAACGCGTCCGATGTTAGGTCTGTGACCATTTCTAAATGAATAGCCTTTGTCACTAAGCAAATAAAAATCGCGACATAAATCTTATGAAAAATCCCCTTTCTCTGATTTTTATATTTAATCTCAAAAGGACCGCAAAAATCGGCTCCTATATGGTTCAAAGTAAAATTTTGAATTTCCCTTTCTGATGGGAGAACACCCATGATTTGTTTGGCAGTAACTGGGTTGCTCCTGAAACAGACAACGCAGTCATGCACTACTTTTCGTGCTACATTTTTCCCACTTACGGGTCAAAATCTCGTACGTACGTAATGTATCAAACTTTGGGGACCAATATGAAAATATTTTCTATGAAAATACTCAAATATGAGTTTTGTAATCTTATGGCCTTTCGGCAAAATGATTTGGTGCTTATTATCAAAGTTTAAATCTGAATTTTCCAATCTGCCTCCAACTCTTAAGATATTATTTTGATCCAAAAAGGGGGATAAACATTTAATTTTGCTGGAAGGAGGAACCATTGACTTCCGTTTTAAACTGCTAATCTCTTCCTGAAATTCTGCATTTTGTACTAACTTGATTAAAGAAGTTTCTGAAGCTCTTATTTCTGAATGAGGCTGCCTCGGCGCCGGTCTACTGACTTACACTTACAATTGTGAAAAAAACCTATAAATCTAAGCCAATATACGAAGAATACTGAAATAATTGCTCTTCAAACTTAGAAAAAAATCTACTGCTTCAGGATTCCTGAAAAGAGAAAAAGAAATATTAGAATCAATGTCATTTTTACATTTTGATTTAGTCTCTACTAAATAGTCCTTTTCTGGAAGAGAAATAAGTTCGTTGGGAATTGACAAGTCGTCAGCTGCTAGAAATTTTGGTCCCTTAAACCACATGGGATTCTCTTTAATAAAATTAACAGTCGCACCTCGCGTTAAGAGATCAGCGGGATTGTCCTTGCTGGAGCAGTGATGCCATGAGTTAGAATCAGTCAGTGCATTGATGTCTATAACACGGTTTGCCACAAACCGTTTCCATCGCCTTGATGAACCTTTGATCCAGTATAATGTTATTTTGGAATCGGTCCAATAATACTCTATCAATGTGATTTTTTTATCTAGAATGGGTTTTATTTATTGGTCAGTCTTGCACTTAGTAAGGCTCCGAGAAGTTCCAACCGAGGCAGAGTTATCTCCTTTATTGGTGCAACACGACTCTTTGAAGTCACGAGATTGACTTCCACACCACTCTCTCTTTTTATTCTCAGATAAATTGCAGAGCCATACGCTATTTTACTAGCATCAGAAAAGGCATGCATTTCTACAGCTATTACTTGATTCAAGCAACCAAGAATTTTCCTCGGAATTTTTAATTCTGCTAAATTTGGAAGTTCTCCGAACCACTTTAACCATTTTTCGTGCACATTAGCTGGAAACTGTTCATCCCATGCTGTCTTCTTTAGCCATAGTTCTTGGAACAGGCATTTTATTCTAATGGTGAATGGCGTAAGCATGCCTAACGGATCGAAGATTTTACCAACTGCTTGCAATAGTAGACGTTTTGAGCTTTTTTGCGATGACGAGAATTCTATTAGACTCCTGACTTCGAATGTCAGACAATACTCTTCTGTTTTCCAAGACTTACCCAATACTTTAGTGAAATTACTACCTAGGCTTATAGTAGCATGTTCCGCCTGAATATCTAAACCTTCTTTCTGCCAGCACTTTACTAACGTTTCATCATTTGTTATCCATTTTCGTAGAGTCATTCCTGCTTCAGACATTATTTTCTTAGCATTAAGGGAAACATCAAGAGCTTCTTGCAGAGTATCTTCGCCCGATATGAAATCATCTACATAAATATATTTATCAAGTAAATTAACAGTTCTTGGATATACGTTTTTAAACTTCTTGATGCGCTCCTTAATGGTCGCAGATAGAAGAAATGGAGAAGCATTGACTCCAAAAATAACTCGTTTGAATCTAAAAATCTTTATATTTTTGAAAGATCTGAAATCATTATCGAACCACATAAAACGTACAGCATCACGATCCTTTTCAGCGAGTGAAATTTGAAGGAACGCTTTCTCGATGTCAGAAGAAAAGGCAATTTGATTTAATCTGAAGTGGATTAAAATGTCGAATAAATGTGGATTTAAGTTGATGCCTGGCCATAAGCAATCATTTAAAGACAACATGTTGTTTTCATGAGAGCTGGCGTTGAAAACTATACGATCCTTGGTAGTGAGCTTATCTTCCTTACAGACCGCATGATGGGGCAAATAGTAGACAGCTTTGTCTAAAACAAATTCATTTCCTTCAACCTGCTCAATAATTCCTTGATTTAGGTAATCATTGATTATCTCAGAATGCTGACGAAAAAGTTCAGGATTTCAATAAAATTTTCTTTTTAAACCTTCCAAACGCTGTTTCGCAATATTAAAGTTATCGTTTAATTCCTTCCAGTCCCTTTTCCAGGGCAACTGAACTTCATATCGACCGTCTACAAATTTTACAGTTTTGTCGAAAATTTGTTGCGCTTGATCAGTTTCCGATATTTTCGGATCATGCGTTATATCAATAGATTCCAATTCCCAAAATTGTCTTAAATTATCATTAATTTCATCGAAATCTCTAATAAAATGGCACATAGCGGAATTATTTGTAGTTTCCCTGTTATCTAGTGTACCGGTTGGAATCCATCCAAAAACTGAGTCTTGCAAAATTAACTTATCACTATTCTTAACTGAATTATGTTTTAAAATTCTGTAAAATAATTCAGCTCCAAGTAAACCATGAATTTTTCCCGGTATGAAAAACGTTGGGTCAGCAAATTCCATAAGATTTGGTTCGACATATTTAATTGATTTGATGGAATTACATTCGTGATTTTAAGAACAATTAAGAAATCTATATTCTCCTTGAAACTTTCATTCACATTGGAAATAACACCGAAAATTTTATTTTTTATATTATGTAAAGAACCATTCAAACCGCTTAGTGGAACATTAATTAACCTTTTGTTTAATTTCAAAGCATCTGCACATTCTCTCGTCAAAATATTGACATTGCTCGCTGAATCGAACACCATTCTGAATTTCCTTCTATTTCCAAATTTATCTTCAATAAAAACAAAACAAGTACTTAATAAAATTGATCTATTTTTCGTATTTACATTATTTAAAGCTTTCAGCGATTCATTATTTACCGAAGTGCTTTCTTTTGCTTCTGCGGAAGTGAGGGGGGGGGGGGAATTCCGAGGTTACTTCACCTTTTGATTTGTTTTCCTTTTTATTTATTTTTTGAGTGGCAGGTGGATAATTTTTCTCATTAGAAGAAGCATGCTTGCGACATAGTAAACTGTGGTGCAAATCTGAACAAAAAAAAAACAATGTGATTTTGATAAACATTTCGCAAGCAAATGCGTTTGGGATAAACAATTAATGCAAAGATTAAATCTTTTCGCTACTGAATATCTGTCATATTCATTCATTTTTAAAAATATATTACATTTTAAAACCGAATGATTGATAGAAAGGCAAAGAAGACATTTATTTTTTGTACGGGAATCGTTGTTTATGAGCAAACTTTTTGCCTTTTGATTTCATTCATTTGAAAATTGTTTAGGTTTCGTATTTAAATTACCCTGCAAATTCTCTAATACTAAGCAGCGCTTTTGCAGAAAGGCAATAAATTCATCCCATTCGGGTAATTCATTGGTGGTTAACGATAACTCAAATTGTTTTTTCGTTCTTTGTCTAGTTTTTTAAGAATAATATTTATCAACATGACTTCTGAAAATTGATTGAGTTCTAAACCAATAGTTTTAAGAGCGCGAATGTGTTTTTGACATCCGTCAACAACAGCTCTTAAACCTTTAGCTGAATCTTGCGATAAAATTTCCATTGATAATATTTCATTCAAATGAGAATTTACAATAAAACGTTTATTTTGAAAACGATCTTGTAATGCTTTAAAAAGCGATTCGTAGGAATCATAATCTGTAACTACATCTAAAGCACTATGACTAAGATTCGATTTTAAATAATACAGTTTCTGTGTGCTACTTAATTTATTATTGAATCAATTAAAGTCATAAACTGATCTTTAAATGTGTACCAATTTTGATAATTTCCCGAAAACTTTGGTAATGGTATAACAGGCAATTTATAATTTGTACTTGAATTTTCAAAATTTGAATTACTAACGTGAGATGCATTTTCACTATTATTACTATTAGAGTGTAAGAATTTTCTAAGACTACCTCTAATTGTTCTGCTTCATCTTCTTTTTCTGTAAAGGCTTCTAGATGATCATTAAGCTCCGTATCCTCTTCTACTGTTTCAAAATATTTCACCTTTAAGTCTTCTAGATTCAAGACAATTTTTCGAATATTGTCAAATTTTACTTGATATTCCCAAATGTCCTTTATATCTTCATCATCTAGCAACGTTTGTATTCTAGTCAATTGACCTTTAGAGGCTCCTCTCTGACGATTTAAAGTTGTTAGCTTTCTTTTATCAGTCATCATTTAACTGATTATCTATGACTAATACTCAGAGAATAGTACCAGTTCCTAACTCCAAACGACTAGACCACTTATGTGCCTGTATGTACTTTGATTATGGACTGTAACTAGTTCAAATAAATGGAAAATATATACGAAGATAGTCAAATAATACGAAGAGAGTTAAAACAACAACAAACAGTTCTTTTATATATACATATATACAGGAAACTGTACGGACTGACACCATAGTCAGTTACGGAACACTGCGATGTTGTTTTCGCGGACCATACCACTTGAATCAAAACATAATCTGTATAATTATGCTACGTCTATACTATAATAGTCGTTATTATAAACAAATAAGACCGCATGATCATTTTTGCTAACGAAATAGCTCAGTAATGCGGTTTTTTTCTACATAAAACATTCGACGCGCGAACATCAACAAAAAAACGATAAGACTGCCGTTGCCAAACGGCAAAAACAAAAGTCTGGTGGAACGCACAAGGGTGCGTTCAAAACCGTGTCAAGGCAAGCCGTAACAAGTACTTTAAATACATATTCCAAATTTTAATAAACTGCACTATTTTTAATGATAGTTTTTAAAAGTTGTATTATATTTATTGAATAAATAATGAAAAGTATACTTTTTGAAGGCGAAACGGTGATAAATTGCAAAAATAAATGGATAAAACCTATTTCCATTTACTAAAATAGATAATAACAAGCAATAATAAAAAGAAAAGTGCCCATTTAACTGGTGGCATTGAGCGCACAGGCTATTCACACTAATTGTATATTATACTCTTATTTCAAAAAATAACGCCACTCGAAAAATTAAGAAATTGACAAAAAAAAAAAAAAAAAAAACATTTCGCTACGTTTAGGGGGTGGGGTTAGCCACCCAATCTTCCCCCTTTTATACTCAACAAATAAACGTCCAAATCTAATCAGGGAAGTGATTTATCAGAATAAACCGGTATACCAAATTTGAAGCAAATCGGACAATTCTGCATGAAAAACACATTTATCTAAATTAAGGGGGGGGGGGTATCCCGCCGTTCCCCCTTTATTACTAACCAATGAACTTCCAAATTTATTCAGGAAAACGCCTTATTAGAATAAACCGGTATACCAAATTTGTAGAAAAATGAATAAATCTGCACTAAAATCCATTTATCTAAATTAAGGGGGAAGGATTAGCCCCTCATTCCTTCTTTTATAGTCAATCAATGAACCCCCAAAACTCTTTAGAGAAGAGCCTTATCAGGATGAATCTATATCCAAAATTTGAAGCAAATCGGATAATTCTCTCAAGAATTATCGCCGTACGTACATACATACATACGTACGTACATACATACATACGTACGTATATACATACAGAACCTGCGGACACATTATCTCGCAGACTTTGATTGTGAGCTAAACAGGGGAGTAAAAATGCATAGTTATTCAACAAAAGAGAACACATAACATAAATTGTCAACTAAATTGCCCCCCTAAACTGTCCAAAAACAAACAGAAATAACCTATAACTGGAAATTATGCCTTCATTAAATTTATGTTTAAAACATAAGCTTAGGAGTCGTCTTCACACTGAAATTGTACCAAACTTTCACATTTTCAACTTCAACATCTATTTTTGGCATCATATTTTGCTTTTTCGGTAAATTTTACACTAGAAAACAAAAAGGCATGTAGTATAGGAATTAAAAAGGTTTAAAATTTGGCACTGCTAACGTTAAATCCATTTGTAATCGTTGCAAATTATATTTCAATGGCAGAATCGTAAGAAACAAAAATAAAATTACATAGTTGAATGAAATGTAATTTGTATTGGGACAGATTAAGTTTACAAAATATGAATGCCCAGAATGTCGCCGGTTATATTTAATATTTGTTTGAAAAAGTTACTTCGAAAATATATTTCTTTTTAATCCAATTTTGTTTTCTTAAGCATTGCTAGTAAATATTTTACATAACGCTGTGTACAAATATTAACATTTTTAATCAAAAATTATACTCCCTCCGTCCCAAATTAGTTGTCACATTTCAAGTAGGTGGAGTCATAAGTAACTTCCGATGCAGTTTAGTAGATCAACACCAGTAAAATTATATTGCAATGAATATAACATGGTAACTATGTGTTGGAAAAAATGTTAACTTGAATGGGAACTAACGGGAATAAGATGTGACGAAAATTGCAATTATGAATAATAATTTATAAAGTGCCCAAAAGAAGGAAATGAATAATAAAGAGCGTAATGCTATATTGAAATTTTTATTGCAACATTGGAAAAATGATAAACTGAGCCATGGTTCTGTAAATGCTGCAGCGATTAAATTTAATGTTCATCGTGGAACAATATCCCGTTTGTGGAAGCAGGCAAAGACGTCAAAAATGACAGATGATGGAGTTTACAATGTAAAGTCACAAAAAACTGGTAAATGCGGACGAAGAAAAAAAGATTTTTCTCAGCAATTGAGCAAAATCAAAGATTCCCAATAAAACGAAGACAATCACTTCGGAGTTAATCATGTGCTGTTAGCAATCCTATATCAACATTACACAGGATTCTCAAGGAGGGAAAAGTTCTGAAGCGTATTTCATCCATCATTAAGCCAAGTCTAACAGAAAAAAATAAGCTGGACAGAATTCGATTTTGCTTACAGCATGTTCAAAGTAATGGATGCTTTGCGGAAATGTTGGATCGTATTCATATCGATGAAAAGTGGTTTTATATTACGAAAACCAGTAATTCATTTTACATCACCCTAGATAAACTGAATCTTCGATGCATTGCAAAAGCAAAAGGTTTATTACCAAAGTAATATTTATGGCAGCGGTGGCAAGACGAAGATGGAACTCGAATACAAACGAAATGTTTGATGGAAAGATTGGAATATAGCCTTTTGTTTATTCAGAAAACGCAAAAAGAAACTCGAAAAATTGTGCAAAAGGAACTGCTGTAACAAAAGTTGCAGAAATTGTTAGCAAAAAAGAAATCCGAAAAATGATTATAGAAAAAGTTTTACCGGCTAAACGTGAAAAATTTCCAACTAGTGCAAAATCCAGTCTTATATACATACAACAGGACAATGCGAAACCTCATTTGGAAGTCGATCATCCCAGTATCACAGAAGAATGTTTAAAAGATGGATGGAATTTGCAACTACAATGTCAACCTCCGAATAGTCCAGATTTAAATGTACTTAATCTTGGGTTTTTTAATGCAATGCAGTCATTGCAACATCAGATGCCCATAAACAATATTGACAACTTAATTGATGCTGTTGAAACCGCTTTTCAAAATATGGAAGTGGAAAAGCTGGAAAATGTATTTTTAACTTTGCAAACATGTATGGAAAACATTATGCTGTCAGGCGGAGACAACTGTTACAAAATAACTCATCTCAAGAAAGAAAAACTTCGTCGCCAAAATCTTTTTCCACGAAACCTGATATGTAAACCCGAAGCAATATTATGTGCAAAAAATTCCTTAAAAATCAGTTAAAATTGTATTATTTGCTATTAAAATAATCTCAACTTCGTATTTTCATCATCATGTTTTTTTTTTTTTATTTTCCACAAATATAGCACTTATTTTGTGACAAATTTTTCAAAGCAAATTCACAGGGTTCGCACGCTCTTAAGCCACGTCCCATTTTGTAAGGATTCTACAACAAATATTCCAGACAGATATGGTAAGTCAGGCACACGTGGTACTAGACAACATAGAAAGATAATTTTCTTCCTAATAAATTCACGATTCATTAACTAGAAGATAGTTTTATGCGAATCATTACAAAATGGGGCGTGGCTTAAGAGTGTGGGAACCCTGGATTTTTTAAAATTATTTTGTACTGATTTAAGGTGGTGAGGAAGTTAAGTAAATGTTGATTATTGATAGCATGGCATCCAGAAATTTCTGAAAAATGTTCAAACAAATTCATAAAATCATCAATATCAATAATCGGTACAAAAGTATTCAAATGTGACAACAAATTTGGGACGGAGGGAGTAATTAAAATACTTTGACAATATCTACATTAGAATATTTACAGAATTGTAAAATCCATGGACTTTCATATGTACTTTGATATACTTTACCTATATAAACTTTAATGTCAACGCCAGCAAAGCCATATTTCAGTTACATCTTTTATGCTAGCCTGTGGAAAGATGAGCCATTCTAGGAACACATACGCATCCACACGCGTACACACATGCAAACACAAGTACCGCGTGTCCCGAAAATGACTGATTGATTTTAAAATTCAATAACTTGCAAACGATTACAGATACTAAAAAATTTCTTGCTGGAGTGTTATGTACGATTTCAGAAGTTTTTATGCTGTGATTCTCAGTTTTAGTTACAAATAGCATCGATAGATGGCACTGCAAGCAATAACCGCTAAATCCAGGTTTGATTTTTCGACCTCTCCCTTCTTTCATGCGAAAAAAAGGAGAATAAAATGTATTGAATGGATCCCGACGTACCAAAAATCGGGCATGGACAGCATCTATTGCTCTCAATAACATCTATTGTTTGAAATTCCAACTACAATCAAAAATCACAGTAAAAAACTACTGACATCCTGCATAACCCTCCTGCAAGAATGTATTAAATATCTGTCACCGTTTGCAAGTTATTGAATTTTAAAATCCATCAGTCATTTTTGGGACACGCTGTATATAGTATATATATATATATATTGAGAGAGAGAGAGAGAGAGTTATACAGATATAGATATATGGAGATTTCAGTCACATTAGTAAGGACTAGTAAAGATCTTTAACGAAAACATCATTGCAGGCTGGAGAATTATCTCGTTAAAGAAATTCAAATAGTAAAATGTAGTACAATCTGATCTTGGCATAAATGTTAGAACATTTGGCCATATTTCAGCAACGTTTTACGTAGGAACGTGAAATTCAAGAAAATAATTCTACTAAACAAAATAATTAAACTCGTGTTTCAGAGGTTTTATAAATTCCTCTCCTAAGGGTGTTAAAGGGGGTCGGAAATTTTAAAACATTTGATCTCAGCAGCCGTTTTAGGTAGGAGAATAAAATTCCAGAAAATAAATCTAATAAAAGAATAAATAGTCACGTATGCTGGTGATTTTAAAAATTCCACCCCCTATGGTGTTGAAGGTGGGGGTGGGGGCGAAGCTCGAAAATTTTGGATGCCATATCTCAGCAGTCGTTTTAGGTTTGAGCGTGAAAGTCGAGAAATTTTTAAATAGTAAAATTCCCATTGTTTTGACATTTCACATTAAGGTGAAAACAATGGGAATTTTACCATTACAAAAAAGTGATGCCAATATAGAAATCTGAATTTTAACAAAGTAGGTAAAATAACATTATCGGTAAGAACTTTTCGGTAGATCTAATATATTCAGTTTCATTATCCGAACACATGGAGAGTAAGGAAACTATTGTAATCGCGATGTATATATGTGTGTAAGTGAACTGGAAAACACCGTAACTGTGTTTCCTATTAATATGACGGTTAGCGGGTTTATTATGGTCTTATATTGAAAAAATGTATACATTTACGAAAAAATTGACCGGCGGGTACTTCATTAAACTGTTTGTAAACTGCTATTTAACAATGTATCAATTATTCGGTGACCGAATGTCTTTTTGAAAGAAATAGTCAAGAAGAATTTGCACAGTAGTATATGCATGTAGATATATCCTGACACACGCCTACATGCACACGCCCACTCTGAGGCCATCTCGCCTACATATATTAGAAATTAAAACTTCCATCACTATGTAAATTCAATTTCAGTATTTATTTTAATTAACAATTCTTAATTATTGCGCAGGTTGCATAAAAATTCATTAAAAATTACATCATAATTTTAGAAAAATATTTGAGTTTTATGAATGCAAGCGACGTTTTCTTTAGAATATCTGGGCATTTTCAGAACTAGAGACAATTCAACTTACTAATTAGAATTTCTATTTCTATTTGTATTACTATATTTCTAAATGCATAATAATCTATAAAGTGTTTGGAGAGTCGATTAGAGTTAGTCCAGATTAGTTTTAAATAATAAAACGTAAACAATTATGTTTTTAAATTTGAAATTTAATTTAAGCATTTTTATATAGACTGTTTTACTTATTAAAAATGCACTTATGTTTCGAAGTATTTTATGCACAATCAGTGTTGGAGCAGTGACGCACCAGAGAATCAATTGACTCCGCTAAATTTCCATAGTATTCTTATTATTTCAGGACAGAATTTCTGAGATTATAAAACGTAAAGAATACTATTAAAATTTAGAGGTGACAATCACCCAACTGCTGCGCCACTGTTCCATCACTGCACAATTATTGAGCTACCATAATGATATTTTAAGGTTAGATATTATTCCTTAATATCTGCTTAATTTATTGAAATTTTAAATTAAAAAAAGTATCATTTAATTATAATAAAAAAAATATTAAAAAGAGAAATCTATTTGATGTATCATCAAAGTTTCAATTCTAAAGTAATTTACTTTTCAATAGATGTATTTTACATTGAAAATGTGTTAACAACGTGTGGGTATTAAATATTACATAAAATGTATAGTAAAACAATTTCTAAATTTGCATTCGAATAATATTTTTTGCATAACATTATTTTTTGACAAAAAATAGTTTTACTGATAATATATTTCCTAATTTTTGTAATACAACGATCTCTAATTTAACAAAAAGTAAAGATAAAAGTAATTAAAAGTGTTATTCCCCCTTCATTATTTTTTTGTATCTTTTTTTAGGCTATAATTTTTATACAAAAAAGAGTGATTTAAGTTTGCACGAAGCTTTCCAGTGTATATCAAGGCTTACGACAGCGGTTCCCATCGATTTGACTTTCGCGCACTTACTGTGTAAAGCTTTACATTTATAAGTACCCCTCTTCACAATAAAGCCATACTATCGTGCAAATATATAATTTAATGTGAATTAAATATTAATAAGTTAATGTTCATAGTTAATGTATATGTTCATAGTTAATGTAACAGTTAATGTCAATGTTATAGTTAATGTATTTAAGTTAATGTTCTTATGCTATTTGTAACTTCTTTAAAAGTTCCAATTTGCAGTAATTTTTCTGCTCTTATACGGTATTAATACAAGCTCAGTCAATCAATAAACAATATCTCAACATTTGGGATTTGGCAATCATGAAATAGGACGAAGCTACACCTACGTATAAATCCCCACATTACAGAACTGACGTCCAGAGCTTAGACGAACATTATAATGCTGAGCCTTCTAAACTCGTTTCATAAGTAACCATCAAAAATAAAAGTTTGAAAACGATTTGGGATTTTCTGGTCATTTCTTATTAAATTAAAAGGAACGAATAAATGAAAGGTGATAAGGCCCTTTTCTGCGCATTTCAGAATTCTGAGAAAAGAAAAAATGGACAGTAAACTTTCAAAAGCCAAGGAAAGGGGCAAATACGTGATTGCACCAAATTTTTAAGGATTATATGGATCTAGAGACAACTATTTATTAAGAATTTACTAGTTATGGTCCTATTCCTTCAATTTGCAATTAGCCTTTTGGGATTTCACATATGTTCTACCTTGTAAACGAAATGTTCACACCCTTGTTTATATATTTTAATAATAATCTTTTTTCATGTCTGCTCTCATCAAAATTATAATTTTATCATATACTAAGAGGGTTACCTGTATACTTGGTCCCTGATTGGGAACAAATAACTAAGGGTATTATTACATTTAAAAATATATATATTGTTATTTAATTTAAGGAAAATAAATTTTATGACTTGGATATTGCTAGATGATTAAGCTTTTATACTTTTTATATGTTTAAATTAATTAATGCTTTAAAGAAGCATAAATTTAATTTATGTGTTTGTATGTTAAACAAAAAATGTAACTGCAAAATGTAGATACATGTATTAGATTTTCAAGCTGTATCGATATGAAGCATTAAGCAACGCACATTTGTACTAACTTTTGAGTAATATGTACTGTTTACATATATTGTAAATAAATCTTATTTTGATCAAACCAAGAAGAAAACAACCAAAGTAATGTATCCAAATTTTCAAAATATTTATAATATTCAAAGATATCTACACGAAAAGCTATTTTGAAAAGAAATCAATAACCACAAATTATATCCTATTTCGAAAAAAATAATTACTTAATAAAAAATTCTATTACTTTACTTTCAATATCTCTTTTCGAGAAACAAATATGAACGTCTTTATTGGAAAATCTTGTCCTGCATATGAGATTTTTTATAAAGTTAAAGAAAATAATACACAATTGCTTCAGTAGAAATAAGTGACGGTGTACGACACGATCAAATATAAAAATATAAATGAAATTTAGAAGCGCAGTATTTATATTCCTTTATTTATATTCCTTTGTAGAATACGTGACGAGAAAATTGAAATATGTATTTACAGTTGTCAAGAATATTTTATTTTGAACAGATACTAATTTTTTTTAAGATTGTGTGGCAAAAATATTCTTTTTAAACTTCTTAATTTTTTGAACTAATATAAAATGCTGATAATTGGAATTCTCAAAAGGCTTTCAAAAACATTTTTTTTATGCGTGAAGTGTAATAAATAAATTAACAAAATAATGAAGTAGATTGCATCTCTTTATAAATACTAATGTTGTTGTAAATGTATTGTTTTGAAAAACATGGAATTTTGCATTAAACTAACTAATGGATTTGAAAAAATATATATTATTTCACTACGTGTGTAGGTATTTCTTTTTTATTGACAAACAGTTAAAAGATTATATTGTAAACTTGACTTTTGAAAAAAAAAATGCAATTTTGGTTTATCATCACCTTTTGAATACGTTTTTGCTTATTTTGTAAATATTCTGCATGCATGTGCTTGTCTATGTCTGGCTTTTGGTATTTATTTTACGTTTTTTGTAACCTATGCAAATTTTGATGTTTTTACAATAACGTCTGCCTGTCTGTATGTGTGTGTGTATCAGAGAACACAAGTTGCGGCTCGTCAGAAGATTTATAATCACTTTACTACCAGAATAGGTGTATATTTAAATTTGATTTTATGTAATCGTGGAATGCTAGTTTATTAAAATATTTGTAGTAAAGTAATTAAGAATCCCTGACGAACCACCACTGGTGAGCACTATAAATTACAAACAGTGTTATAGCATGTGGCAACTACTGTTCAGATATCTCTGCAAATGTTCCTGGACTGAAAATCCCCGATCGCGAAATCCCATGTTAGCCTATGGGAAAACTTTCAAGCTCGATGACTCATTACCTAATATAATTATTAAAATACCATTTTCACCATCAGAAAGTAGGCGTCAAATGACGATGATGTGCATTTTAAAAAAATATTTCCATAAATTTTAAGTACATAAAAAATCCCTAGAAACTTTGAAATTTTCATTGGATTAAATTTTATCGTCGTCTTAAAAATACTTAAAATTTACGTAGACAATTTTTAAAAACGCACATCATCTGCATCTGACCTCTACTTTCGGATGGTGTAAATGGTATTTTAATCATTATATTAGGTAATGAGTCATCGCGCTTGAAAGTTTTCCCATAGGTTAACATGGGATTTCGAGTTCTGGGAATTTCAGTGCAGCGGCCCCTTAAATTATAATAACCCTAATATTATAAGATTTTGGATGAATTTCAATGAATACGTTCATCTCTCAATGGCAAATAACCCCGAAAATCTTCTATCGCTCCAATTTCATAGTTTAAAGTAATGCTAAGAAATCTAGATTTTTTTAACTGAAACAGACAATTTTTAAAAATACATACAAATTTGTCTATAAATGATATTTTATAACATTATTTTAAACATTTTTCTTTCACATACGTAAAGTATTATATTAAAATAATATGAACATTTAAACCGTTTTATATAAGAATATTAAAACTGTACATTATATATCCAAATTTATAAAAAGAAACATGGAATTATTGATTAACACATTTCAAATGCACATTGGATAAATAATCACAGATCTTCCATATGAAGAAAAACGAATACGGACTGTTAAAATTTAGACAATGTATTAATCTTCTGTCAAACAAAATAATTATGCAGCGATACTAAAATAATTAGTATCACACACAAATAATTAAGAAAAAAAGAGCATTTATTCCCAAAACGAGCTCAGCAAAACACGAACAAACATTTACGACATTCTAAGTCTTTTTACATAGTAAGTAAGTAAGCACCCACCCTGGGAACCAGCTTTAGGCTTATGGTTAGGCGTAACCCCCAAGCCCAGGGCAGGGGAAAGTTTTACTACTTGCAAAACACCTTCAATGATTTTTTTTTTCTTACAGTGTAGGAGAAATAACAATGTTAGATATATGATAATTATTGACAGTGTGTGCAATAAATAATTACAGATGACCCCTATAATTACATTTGAGAGAAATATTCATTATTATAACATATAAATGTGCATAGTGTTTAGAATTTGATATTAAACTTTTTTGATCACAATTACCTACATATTTACAACACTTTTATGTTATTTTCGGGATTCACAGTACTAACATTAATTTAAACCATGTACAAATGTGATATTTTCAACACTTAAAGCTATTTTCAAGGTATATGCTGCAAACTTATTTTTAACTCTATACTAAAAATAAGTATTAAGGTACAAGATGCAAATAATAATTAATATTAAGCACTATGATGAATGTATAGGTAATTGTATATAATAATTATTTACAAATTTACAATACAATGATACTATGTTTGAGATATTATGTAAGATACATGATGCAATTTTTTTTTTTTAATCTACACTAAAAATTTAGTATTAAGTTACAAGTTGCGAACAATAATTAATATTATGCACTATTATAAAAGTATAATAAATTGTGCATAATAGTTATATCTAAATTTACAACACAATAATACTCCAATAATAATTAAGAATCTGTACTGGAATAATGAAAGTTGATATTTACACTTTGTACAAATAATTGGTATTTGAAGATGACTTGCCAGGAGTACATTTTATATAAAATATGACCACGCCGACACGAATACCCCAGACCACAGCCAGAACTAAGTTTGGAAAAGTTAAATAGTATAGAATTAAGCTAGAAATTTATAATTTATAAATGAGTAAAAACTGTTTAGAATGTTATAGTTTTCATATAACTTTTTGAGCTGAATGGGATCATTAACAATCTTAAGAATATCTGCGAAGATTGAGGGTCCTGTTCGCTTGAATTTAAATTTCATAAATTTGCAATTGCCAAATAGATAATATAGTGGGTCTCTTCGGAAACCACACTTGCAGAGATCGTTATCTTTCTTGTTTATGCGATGAAGAAAAGATAGAAAGCTACCGCAGCCCGTTAGGAAATAAATGGAAACTTTGTCGTTAACAATTAGCTTTTGTTGAACCTTTGGCACAATCTGATGCGCAAATCGGCCGCCCCCTGAGTGATCCCAGTTGTGCTGCCACCTATCCAGTAATTGTGAATTGACGCATTTTAATAAATATGATCGAGGTAATCTAATACTCCAATATACTGGAAGGTTGCAGTACTGAGCAGCGTCATTCGCTAGCTTGTCCGCCAGTTCATTTCCTTCTATTCCAATATGACCTTTAATCCAAGTTAAGTAAATTAATTTATTTTGATGTTTTTTAATTTTAATTTGAATGTTATAGATATCGGGATTAGTTGGGAATAATTTAAGTAATGCTTTAATTGCCGACTGGCTGTCAGAGAATATTTGGAATCTGTTGTGAGTAGAATTTATTGCCCAATTAATGGCTGTGATGGCTGCATGCATCTCCGCCTGAAAAATAGAATTATCTGTACGTATTTTAACAGTTTTTTCAAAAATTTTTGTGTTTTGAAGGTAAGCCACTACAGCATATGCCGTGCCAGAGTCCACCTTGGAACCGTCAGTGTACATCTTGATAATGTTTGGATGACTGATTATTTTGTCAGTATTAATTAAATTGTTAATATTTATTTCAGGATTTATTTGATATTTGTATAATTTATTTTCTACGTGTTTTTTACTAATTGGTGTGTGTTTAGTTAATATTATTTCTTTATTATGTAAAAATTTGTATTTAATGGATTTATGTTCTAATGTGATTAATAATGGAGGGATTCCTAATAAAATTTGTAGTGTGTGCGTTGAAACGTTTTTGTATGATTTAGTGATAGATGTTAGACAGATTCTTTGTATGGACTGTAGGGCACGCTTATCGATCACCCTGAGGTCACCGAACCACACCTCCGATCCATAAGCTACAATTTTCTCCAAGACAGTGATATACCACGCTCTAAGCTATTCCCTGGACACGCCCCACGTGGCCGAGAAGACCCGCTTTATAGATGAAGTTAGTTGAGTAATTTTGCCTTTAATATTTGTAATATGTGAATACGTAAAGTACGAAATCGTTCTAAAATCCGTGAATAGAATTAATTAAAATATTTTACCTAGAAATATTAGTCAGCCATCAATCGCTATTAATTTAATAATTTGTAATTTTATTTACATGCAATAACTTCAAGTTATTTGGGAGCACATTAAATTCAGAACTCTAGCCTCTACCTAGTAATAATGGGAAAAAATCTTGTTTATCAAGTAAAATTTAATAGTCTTAGTTTCTTTACCATAAGGCATACACATTTAAACATTTCTCTAGCTGCATTTCTTAAATGAACATCGCTTCTTTTGAATTGAAAATGCTCCGCATAAACCTTTAATCGGTACAGGAGAAATTACTGATTCGGTATCCAACTCCATAGCAGCCCTAGCACTATTTTCTATAAATACAAACAATTTAATGGGAGTACTAACATTATCATAAATCATGGGTAAAATATCAAGCGTATTTATATAGTCATTCGTTTATTAGATCTATTATTTTATCTTTTACAAATTTTATTGAAATGACGTTGTATTTTTTTACATGTTTTAAAAAAAAATAATTCTTGCTGTTACAAGAAATAGCTAATTGTGAAGAATCACCACATGTATATAAATGTATTGTTTTTTATTATTAACAAGAAAATTTCAGTAATTTTCATATTCTGTTTGAAGAAGAAACTAGAATGATATATATCTGTTACCATGAAAGACCGAAATTGGAGAATGTCGGCTTTCACCGGTGAATGTCAACACATATCAAATACGTCAGTGAAAGACCGAATATTTGATTATATTCTTGTCCATCACCGGTGTATGTCGACAAGCACAGATATGCTCTGATGGAGGTTGAAAACAGAAGCCACTGTTAACAGAGAGGCGAGAGTCTGTAGCCAAATCCATTGTTCTGCTGCGAGTCAGAAAGCTTTGTCTGTCTTGTGCAAAATTTGATGTTTCGCGCAACACCTTCTTAAATTTTAATTATTTATTCGATTCCCTAATTTAACTTGAATAAATGTTGCAGTGAACCTTAATCTTCTTTTTGAAAAGTTAAATGCATTAACTGCGTTAAACGAAAATACGCATTTTTTTTCTCAAGAAAAGTACTGTAAAATACTTTCTGAAGTGATTTCTGCTAAAACTAAGTACAGCACACCTTTGGATTACAATGATTAAAACATTTTGTTGTTTTAAAAATTAATGATGAAGGGAAGTTAATTGCACCATTAAAATTTGAAACGAATATACAGTATTATGTAACCAATGATGAATTGTTCAGCATACTATTTGAAACTCACACCAGAATTGGCCACGGAAGAAGGACACGTGTAATTAAAGATTTGAAAGTTAAATACAAAAATATTAAATATGAAGTTGTAATGTTTTATTTAAATTTATGTAAACAATGTCAAGTGAGACATAATGCATCTAAGACAGGTGTTGTTGTGAAATGAATGGTCAGTTCTGAGTCAAGGTGTCAAGTTGATCTGATATATCTGCAGTCACACAATAATAAGGAATATAAGTCCATAATGGTGTAGCAAGATCATTTAACTAACTTTGTCCAGCTACGACCTTTGAAAACTAAGCTGAAGAAGCAGCTTATCACGTTCTTCCAATATTTTTAACATTTGGTTCTCCAGCTATAATGTAATCAGATAACGGTAGGAAATTCAATAATCAAGTCATATCCGAACTATGCGCTACGTGGAAATATGTGAAGATAGTTCAAACCTCGTCAAAATCAAACACAAGGCTCAGTTGAAAGGGCTAATAAAGATATACAGAATCTGTTAACTGCACGGATGAACGCTAACGATACAAATAAATTGTCAGATGGTTTACCCTTTGTCCAATTTGCAAAGAACACTACATACCACAAGACAATACGCCAAAGTCCTTATAAAGCCATGTTTGGGATTAAACAAAAAAGAGGCATAGCATCGTCTTTTATGCCTAGCGAACAAACCGCAAATATTGAAACTGAAGAACAACTCGAATACATTGCTAATAATTTTGAAACCGAAGGACAGCATAAATAAACTGTTAATACTTTTGAAGAATATTTTAGCGGTGGCCACACCGACCAACATATTCCAAAGAAAAATGTTGAAGAGGACCTGTGCGTACCACGTCTTCATATCAGCCCTGACTGAACAACACTAGTTTATTTATATAAAAAAGAGCGGCCTCGAAAGAGAATCTTTACTGCATGCAACGAAAATGTAACGAAACACCCAAAAAATTTCCTTCTGTTCAATTTGGTGACACTGTACGAATACTAGTCGTTGATATCGACCGTGGTCGTACATATGGCCGAAATGGCGTTGGCGGTTGTTTGAATAGAAGACTCCTACTTTTATAAACCAGCAAATAAAAATCGTACCCTCACGCAGTTTTGTACCTGTAATCAATTCCTAATTTGTAAAAAAAGTTACTTTCCATAGATGAGATTTCTTCTGAAGAAATGTTGCTGAGAGAAGCAGCTGCAGATAATTCTAAAAGTGGAGGGCAAGGATATATATGCTGTCATTGGAAAATGAAGTGATCCACAAATAAATGAAGTCGTAAAAGTAAGGGACAATTGTGCAATTCAAATTGTCATGAAAGTTTAAGATGCTGCAAATAAATAAGATTTCAATGTCCATAATTAATTAAGTTTTTATTGATATTATTTTCTATTCTCATTTAGAGTGTGTTGTTTGTTTTCAGTTCAATAATTTATTTCCAAGTGCTAATACTTAAGCTTTCTCCTATTTTGATATGTATCGTAATCTGTTTTAATAATAAAGTAGGATTTACAGAAGAAAAGTCCACTACGGATAAATGCCAAGTTCTTTATTGGCTAAACTTAATACTAAAATTTTAATGCTTACCATTTATACAAGTGCAACAGATATCATTATTAAGAAGGCAAGTAATATCGAGCATTCCTCCTTCTTCTCATACTAGAATCTAAAACTACATGTAAAAAAAAAAAAAAAAAAATCCTGTGGTCCTCTTTAAATTTACCACAACATTCAAATTCTCCCGAGTTAGTCCCGCAGTGAAAACTCCTCTACAGAGTGACGAACACCTCTCCTCACCGTGGTTGTTTAATCCTTTTAGCAAGAGAAGCAAAAATCTTACGTCACCCATGTGACATTTTATCGCTCCTGAAAGACAGAGAAGAAAATGCAAATATCCGACATATTCAACATTCAGCATTTGCGCATGGTGGATGTCGACATTGGTCGGTGTAAATGAGAAATAAGGATATATAGCAAATATTTCGGACATACACCAAGCGACTACGTGAATGTTGATATTCACCGGTGGAAGTCGATATTCGCCAAATGTCGCTCTTTCACGGTAACATATATAAACTTTTTTGCATAATCTTTTTCGATGTTATTATTTTTAGGCTATTTTATTTATTTTTGACAATTTATCTAACACACAGTGTTTTTATTATTTTTAGAAAGAAACTGTTTTAAAATGAAAACTTTTGATTAAGAAACATAATTTACATTTTACTTTGATTGAATACATATTACATTAAATGCAATAGATCGATTTTGAATTTTATTTGAGAAAAATAATTTTATAAATATATTTATATTAATATTATTTGTAATAATTTAAAATAAAGTATAATCAATTCGATACATTATTATTTTCTTCAATGAGCTAGATAAATATTACTTTTAGCTGTAAGAAAAATTCTTCCTCAAACAAACAAAAATAACCAAATAATAATATTCTCCACATACTTCAGTCTGCTAGATACGTAAAATGGTAGGGCACGTACTGGACCAGTTTTTGCTCTCTCATTAAGGGTTGAGACGAAATCTTTTTCTGCTATTAGGTGCAGCACGTTTGTATTTCGTTTAAGGAATTTATTCAATTGCACTTCAAATTCTTTCGTAGCAGTTTATACACTTTTCTCTACTGAGCTAGAAAACAACAATCATTTAAATGAATATCCCACTATTTATTTTGTACAGTTATCTCTTAAACAGAATATATTTTATTTTAAACTATACTTTTGCGTTTTGATGTTGTTAATGAATAAAAGGCGCCACTGTGTAAATTATGATATTACACGTATATATTTTAAATTTCAAATATATATTTTCTAAATATTGTAATCTATTAAAGTTTACGCATATACACTGTAAAAAAAAAATCTGTAGTTCTACAGATGTAAAGTTAGATGCTTACTAAACTTTCACCTGTAACTGAACGAAAAAAGCTGCAAATCTACAAAACTAGTTTTTGTAAAGCTACAAAAATCTGTAACTTTACAAATGAATCTGCTAAAATTTCAGTAATCTTACTAAACTTTTATTTGTAACCCTGGCTGGAGTTACATGAAAAGTTCTCGGAATCCCAGTTTCCAAAAAAATTCTCAGTAACCTTACAGATTTTTTGATTTTCGGCGCAAAAGTGTGTCTGTTACATGAAATTTTGTTGTTGCCGTTACATGAAAAGTTCTAGGAATCCAAGTTTCCTAGAAAAACTGTAGTAACTTCACAGATTTTTTTTTTACAGTGTATCAGAGGAAGCATAATGCGAGATTCAGTAATCTGAGTCCATTATTGTTGTCCCTTAAACTTCATTCTCACGTCTATATGGCATTTAAAGCCATACACAATTATAAGCCCAGAGTTCAGAAAACTTTGACTAACAGACATTCGAAAAGATTTATTTTAAAATTAATCTCTTGTTTGACTGGAAATAACGCGTTTACACATGCAGATTTAAGAAACGTTTGAAGAAGAAATATAATTATTTAAAAATCTGTTTTTACTCTCTTTTATTAACTTAACTTGGTACAAGTATGTAAATATTTAATGTTATTGTAAAATTTTCCCTCGTTTCTTGATATGACGAATTATAAAAATTACTAGCTGTTAACGTGATATCGTTCGCGTAGCATTAAAAGAAAGATAAATACTTAAATTAAGCAAAACATTTCGCTCTCGATAATTAAAAATGTATATAAATAATCAACTCTTAATCACATTTTATCGGAGGCAAAAAGTTATTTCTTATTTATAGGGGCCTTGACATAACTCAGTCATAAAAAAGTGAGATATTGTGCCTAATAATATAAAAAAAATCGCGAAAGAAAACTGCAACCAATTAAAAAATTAGGACGACACAAAATCGTGGTCAGCGACAAACCTCTCTTCGTAAAATGAAAAATCAATGAAAATAGTGTATTTTTGATACTACTTGGATTGAAATTTGTATATTTATGCATTGCATCCTATAACTCTTTGCGAAAATCTAATATAAAATATTAAAAAAAGGTTTTTTTTATTATATTATGATCTTACTCATTTAAAGTTAAAAGAAATGTGGGATTAAAAGCCGGTTGCCAAACCACAATGCACAAACGTGTCTCCAATGAACTTCGGGTACTCGAATCTTAATTTTGATACTTGTAGAGGGAAAATGATGTTACTTTGACGCAATCACATTAAATCTTTACTTTTTATTTGAATCAAAATGCAACTTTCATTAATTAATTTTCATTTCAAACTTTAATATATTGAAGTACACTGTAAAAAAAAATCTGTAAAGTTACTAAAGTTTTTCTAGGAAACTGGGATTCCAAGAAATCTTTATGTAACGGCAACAAGAAAAATTCCTGTAACAGCGTCTGTTACAGGATTTTTTCTTTTTGCCGTTACATAAAAATTTCTTGGAATCCCAGTTTCCTAGAAAAACTTTAGTAACTTTACAGATTTTTTTTTACAGTGTATGTAGTAAAGTTTTTTGTGAATTTCAAAATATTTACATATAATTTCACAATTTACACGGAGTCATTTTTTATTCCTTCTCAACATCATAACGCAAAAGTATCATTTAAAACAAAATATATTCTTTTAGGAAGTAAATTTACGAAATACATATTGGTATATGATTTTACATTATGTTTAGTTTCTATCTCAATGGAGAAAATGTACAAAATGCTAAGAAAGAATCTGAAGACCAATTGAATAACTTCCTTCAAATAAATACTAATTTGCTGCAGATAATACTAAACAAAAAAATCTTGTGAATCTTTAATGAGAGAGGCAAAATTGTTTTAGTACGTGTCCTCGCATTTTACATATCCAGCAGATTTAAGTATATAGAGAATTTTATTAGCCCCCGGTATGCTACTTCTTTCTCACAGCTTATTTTGTGTCGTTTCCAAAAAATAACGTTACCTTACAGAAGCCAACCGTAAAACAAAGCATTACATTAAATACGCTATAGCAATTTTTTAAACTTCTAAGTATCGCACATTTTCAATTTTTATATGTCGTATTGGGATAAAAAATGTACTTTTAAATGCAATTTGATTGAAAACTCAATCTCAAATTATTTTTGAAATATTAATTTTTTTGTAGTTTTAAGAGCTATTTGCTTACTATTGACAACGGAAGTACTTCATTTCTGTAGAAAGTAAAGGAAAAATAGTGGTAAAATAGTTATTATATATTTTTGTTGCAATTTTCTCATAAGAAACTAAAGAAAATGTAATTAAAATGCGTGCTATTTTGAAACAAATATAAACGAATGATGTTTTTTAAAACATGGAGCTATTATAAACTATATTTAATTTTAAGTATCTCTATCAAGGAAGACGGTAGTATTCTAGTGACGCAGCCTTAATCCCAAATTCGTAAGAAGGGCGGAACTCACATATACACCTATCTCGAGATCAAAGGAAACGCGAAAAGCCACCACTTCATAACTCAGTAAATATAGGGCATATTGTTCTGATTTTTTAAAAACAAACTTATATCTGCAGTCTTGTGCTATTCTGAAAATTTTACATTTGTACATGCAGTATATTTTGAGATCTCGAAACCTATTTTTAAAGTACTTGCGTTGGATAAAGTTCCTAATTTCCATTTCTGGAAAATGGCCCGGGCGATTTTCTTTAAATTGATATGTAATATGAATTTGTTTTAGATTAAGGGAATGAGATAATACTTGTGTCCGGGAAAACTCTTGTTTTTTATATAATTCGCATTTTTTCCCCTCAAAAATGATCTGCGCGATTTTATTAAAATTAATATATAATATAAATCTGTTTGAGATAAAGCTAACAACATAACACTTATTTGCAGGAAAAATGTTGTTTGTTATGTAATCGGTATGAAAATAAGACTATATATTTTCGCCATTCTATGAGAATTTACCGCAAATGCGCAAGAAGTTATTAATGTATTCCTGCGCATACTTTCTTTTTATTCAATTTTGGGAACAGCCAGATATCCAAACACTAGCTGAGCGGTTAAGAGCGCTGCTGTCATACGCGTGATATATCGGGTTCAATCCGCAATGATGCCTTTTAATTTTTTTATGAGTTCTTTGTAATTTTTTATTGCCAATTAGATCATTAAATAAAATTTAAGACTTTTTAAATTGTTATAAGTTAAACAAAGTTAAATTGCAATTATAACTAAGTTAAATAAAATAAATCTTCATTTTAAATAAATTTCAACAACAAAATGTGCCATTTCCTGCAGCTGGTAAATGTGCGCCATCTATATTTTGGATAGAAACCTAAATTCTAACATTTCATATAGAATACAGACATATACATTTAGCATTTTTTAAATAACGATAACTGGAAAATGTTATTCAATATTATTTCATAATCCTTTAGATGTTTTGAGAGTGTTACTATCCCACAGCAAATATATCTAGTGCATTGATTTTATTAACTCGAAAATGTAATTGAGTTAAAAAATTTTATCTAAATTTAAGTAATGAATTTTGTTCTATGCATTTCAAATATTTTGTAATTATGTATCTTATCTTCACATAAAAATTAAAAATCTCAGATTAACTATTTCAGAAAGTATTTTCACATTTAATTATGTATATATATATATCTATATATATCTATATATTATATATATATATACAGTGTCTTTCCTTGTCTGATGTATGTTTTTTATACTTGCTAAAAAAAAAAAAAAAAAAAAAAAAAAAAAGAAGCTAAAATAATTCCCAAATAGTAGTAATTCAGACATTTTTCTCCGGGAAGGTGTGTGTGTGTGTGTTAAAAAAAAACTGCAGAAAATACTTTTCCTATATTAAGGAGTATAAAAAATTTAATGTAATTTAAAATAAGAATCTCTTGAAATTGTTCCAATTATTTATTAAGGTTATTAACTAACTGTCATATTTATTTTTTATATATGTTGAAAATATCATACCTTAGACTAGGTACTTCTTTTTCGTTTTGAGAAATGATGCAAATTATAATCATTAAAAATTTGCTGTTTAATGTTTTGCATAATAATTCAAAATTATTATCTGACTAGCAAAATAATTTGTAAGTCTTTTTGCCAAATTGTCTTCTATTCAATAATATGAGTATGTAAAAATATTTTTTAACAATTTTTATAGAATTAACCAATAATATATATATTTATTGTTACAAATGCAGTGCAACTTTAATTTTTTCGTGCTCCATGCTGAAATATTTAAAATTTGGGATGCAATCCTAATATTTTTCAAAAAGACATTTTTCAGTTCATTTTTTTTTATTTTAAATATTATTTTAAACTGTAGTTTGCATAATCTATTTGTACGAAAATCAAATGATAATGTCTATTTTAATTAACAAAATTAAAAAATCATAAAATGATGCATTTTTTTTTTTTTTTTTAACTTTTAGTGAGAAAAACTTTTTAATGTACAAATTTCATGATTAAATCTTACTCGAAAATGTGGCTATTTCGATAGAAATTTATGTTTGTTGCTACGAACTTAAATTAAAACATAAAAAAAACAAAACATATATCTTTATCAATCAGCTGTTTTTCTTATTTTCATTCATATTTATTGTAATTATGGTACACTTTTTTGATACTCAAAGAGAAAATAATAAAATACTCAATGGCAGTTGGTGGCGCCATCTATAATCGAAAATCAAAACTGCATACAATCGATCACGTGATCGGCAGGCTAGGTACACTAGCGCCACAAAACGAGTATTACTTTCGGGGTCAAATTCTGTGATGAAAAGGCTATCTTCGTTGTTCTCCTGTGCTTACAACGTTATTGTATTTTAAATAAAAAGGTTTAAAGAGTAATATTTCTTGATATTTTTCTTAAGAAAGTAAACTTTTTGCATAGCAAAATTTAACAAAGCTTTCTATATCTGTGAAACAAACCATAAACCCCCCCATTTTGCATAATACTTCCATATCTTACTAAAAAGTTCTAAAAAAAAAAAAAATCAAATAGTACAGCACTCTTTACAATTGAAGTATGAGGTATGCTTTTTTGAGCCGGGGGGGGGGGGGGATTAAAGGTGAATGGAAATCACGATTATGAGTTCTTATCGTTGGTCTTTTTTTTTTTATCTTTTTGTTATTAACCTAAAAAAAGTAAAATTTATGTAAATGATTTCTTTGCGTCATTGTATCCAAACTAGCGAAACTTATGCAAATGGATATTATGGCGCAAAGAAATCGTTTACATAAATTTTATTTTTAATGTTGAATAGTGTGGCACAAAAGATAAATCAATTTATTCATATAGCTACGTCACAGTGCATTGTATGGTTTCAGTGAAAGTGATATTTTTAACTGTGTATTGTAAAATTAAAAGTTTTGGTTAAATGTGTAAATATATTTAGCCAAACCGAAAACAATTAAAATTAAATTTTAAAACAAATTGTTTAAAGCTACATCAAGGCGGCACTTAAATTTTGATATCATATTTTTTAAAACTCATATTTTGAATTTATGAAAGATGTGAATGATAAAGCATCAAGGAATAAATTTTTATACATCCTTTTAAATTTAACCTAATTCTTACACATGCAATTATAAATAAAACAAAAATAAAAAGATGAAATAAATAATATAGCGTCACTTAAAATTTTATATCATTATTTTTAAGTTCCATATTTAAAATTCTTATAGCAATAAGATAAAGTACTGGGTCACAAACTTTTAACCCGTTAAGGGTTTCTTGAATTGATTAATGTTACAAACAAATGAAAGCCTATGAATCATTAGATAGCCCGTTTTTGTCGAGTTTCTTCAATGACGGCCTCTTTTTGCTACATTTGTGTACTATTTTGCGAAAGTGACGTCCTATGCATACTTTACTGTAGATTTTAGGTTAAATCGTAAATGTGAAGTTCTTAAGCGGATGCGAATAACGTCCTTTTACATAAAATAAAAGGATGTGCTTAAGGTCTTAAAATTGAAATATGTTTTGCATTATTTATATATACATATTATTTTTCATCGGGGGGCGACACTAAATTCTGAAAAAGCAGAACTCCTGTTTTCTAGATTAGTTATTATTCTTTGTTTTCAATAGATTTTTCGTTATTACTCAAAGTAATTGTTATTTAGCGCACTGATATGAATAATGAAATATCGAAATGATCATACTTTTTCTAAAGTATTAAAGGCATTAATAAAATAAATATTTTTATAAAAAATAATTCTCAATCAAAAATTTCTATCGATATAGTGCAGTTTTATGTAATGGGTATTGAAACAAAACGCGATAAAAATTATGTTTTTTAATCAAAATTTATCACTTTTTAAAATATTTTGTTTATATATTTTTTTAAATGCTGTGTTTGTTTTCATTCAACTGTCTAGAAATATCAAAAACCGTAAAATAGCCTTATAAAAAATAACATCGAAAAATATTATACAAAAATATATATCTAGTATATAGAGAAAGTTAGGTATTATGGTGTGGTCCGGCTGTTTTATGTACTTCAATATCTGACATGTATGGTGCTGCAGCTAAACATAAAAATGCCAGACGACTTCCTCATATTCTTATGATGCACTGCGCTAAGTTCTGTACGTATACCTGTTGTTGGAGCGACACGGTAAAAAACAAATATTATTCTCAATTGTTGCAGTTTTTTCCAAGTAATTTTTATAAAATTCGTATTAGTTATAAGATCTTTTCGTCAGTGATGCTAACCACGTTCAGTATTAAGCTATACAATTATAAATTTTTCTATATACTAATTTGTTGACATGTGAAGAGGGTTTTTTAGTCCAAGGTATGCTATTTTTTTCGGGCGGCAATGAAAATGTCGTCTCTAAAAAAATAACGTTACGTTATTTAAGCCAACCGTAATGCTAACCATATGTATTATGTTGCGATTAAATACGGATAATCTCTACGGTAATTTTTTAAACTTCTAAGTATCGTCATAAGCATTATTTTACGGTTAAACACGGATAATCCCTACTGTTTTTTTAAACTTCTAAGTATCGCACACTTTAAATTTTTATATCATCGTGTACGAAAAAAGTAGTTTTAAATGCCATTTGTTTGAAAACTGCATCTCTATTTATTTTTGAGATGTTAATTTTTTGTAGTTTTGAACACTGTTTCTTTAATATTGGCAACTGAAGAACTCCATTTCTGTAGAAATAATGGGAAAATAGTTGGAAAATAGCAGATTATTATATTTTTTGTTGTCATTTTCCCATAACAAGTGAAAAAAAAAGGAAATTAAAATTCGTGCTCTTTTAAAAATACACAAATGAATGATTTCACATAAAACATGGAGTTATTATATACTATATTAAATTGTATGTATCTATATTAATGTTACAAACAAATGAAGGCATATGAATCATTAGATAGTTAATTTGTTTTGTCGATTTTCTTGGATGACGACACCGCTTTTTGCTGTAATTGTGTATTATTCTGTGATAGTGACGTCATATGCATACTTTTCTCTAGATGTTGTTTAAAGACTTGATCGTAAATCTGGATTTGTTCAGCAGATACGAATGACGTCATTTTACATAAAATAAAAATGCGTATTTTAAGTCATAAAACTGAAATATGTTTTCTACTATCTGTATTTATATACATATATATTTTTTTCACTAAATACTGAACTAAATTCTGAAAAGACACTAAATTCTGAAAAGCAGAATTCCTGTTTTCTAGCTTCTCTCTCTCTCTCTCTCTCTCTTTTTTTTTTTTTTTTTTTTTTTTTTTTTTTTTTTTTTTTTAAGATGGCGTATTGGATAATGTGGAATACACTCTAGACAACTGTCCCAAAGCGAGTCTAGTGAAGATGAACAATCATTCCACTCAGAGGAATCATCTGGGATGGGATTTTTACCAGTTTATACACTACATGAGGAATATGCACTGTGCCTGTGTTTTGAAATGACAAATATTCAGAGGACTAATGCATAAAATGCTTTATGTGTGCGATGTGGTCTGCAATGGGACCGAAACAATGGATTACAATTCTAATTTTTGTAAAAAATAAAAATAATTTTCTCAAACTATCTGTTTACTCATTAAATAATCTTGGTTATTTTTACAAATCAGGGTTTTTCTTTCAATTTTGATATTCATTATAAGCTATAATATTACCCGAAAAGTGTAATTATTTTTTTAAGATCTCATATTCGTAGGTATTTTTGTTTTTCCACTTTATATGCATCAGAAATGTTTTCAGAAATAGTCAAAGTTTGTACTTTACTAACTTTAAATTTACCTTTTTTTGTGTTGTTGATTTACAAATTCAAATGCTAATGGTATTCAATAATACCCGAATTTTTTCTCTATAGATTCATTTTAATTTCCTCTAATAAACAGAATACAAAAAATCTGTGTTAATTCCATTGCGAATAACAGAAATTGCAAAGTTATAGATTAGATGATTCTTTGTATTTAGCTAATTCTTGTACCTAAAATTTTTCAATTTTTAATATATGTAGAAAAATAGCGGTACCATTTGGATAATGTATGTATAAGTAATAGTTCTAATAAACGAATGATAATTTAAATAGATATTTGACCTGTGATTTATGATAAAGTGAGCACTCACATTAAAATTGTAAAGAGAAATATGCATAATGATAAATAGACTTTCGATAAATGCTACGACAGTCATTTGTGTGTTTGCTCTTTAGGTGCGTTATTAATTATACAGGGTGATTCAAGAAAGATGGGAAAAATTTTAAGAGGTGATAGTACACACCCAAACAAACATTTTGTATCAAAGAATGCATGGTCGAAAACTAAACGTAAAAAAGTTAGAGGGCGCCAAAAGTTATGTTCTTATACGAGGCAAAACACACAATGAACGATTAAGTTAAGTTACGAAAACAAATTTAATGGCATTTGATTACAATAGGTGCTCAAAACATTGACCGGCAGCTGCTATGCACGCAGTACAACGGCGAAGAAGAGATTGGCGAATTTTCTGAAACACACCAGGCGTATCGCGAACTTCCCCTACAGCAGCCGAAAGCTTGGCGACAAGTTCTTCGCGGATTCAATGGGAGTTTCATACACAACAACTTTAGCTGTCCCCACAAAAAAAAATCGAGTCATGCAAGATCTGGAGAGCGCGATGGTGCCTGGTGTGTTTCAGAAAATTCGCCAATCTGTTCTTCGCCGTTGTACTGCGTGCATAACAGCTGCCGGTCAATGTTTTGAGCACTTATTGTAATCAAACGCCATTAAATTTGTTTTCGTAACTTAAATTAATCGTTCATTGTGTGTTTTTGCCTCGTATAAGAACATAACTTTTGGCGCCCTCTAACTTTTTTACGTTTAGTTTTCGACCATGCATTCTTTGATAAAAAAGGTTTGTTTGGGTGTGTACTATCATCTCTTAAAAATTTTCCCATCTTTTTTGAATCACCCTGTATAAATACATAGCACCTACAGTCGTCGTTCAGTCCGTCTGTCTGTCCGTCTGCACATAACAGAGAAAAAAATTCCCAACCGAATGGTCTGAAATTTCAAATATATAATTGTTGTAAAATTTTGTCGATTCATGTCAAATTTTATGAAAATCGGATGTATTGTTTAATTACAGGGACAATCAAAAATTTTCCGTTACATTATGGTGAATGGAAAAAAATTCATTCAAGTGCATTTTAATGATGTTACAGCCTTTCGAACAGAATAAAATTGATATGCTCTTATGAAGTGCACTAAAATATACATTCAGTACAATATTCGGTGCAAAAAATATTTATAAAACTAGTTATAGTACAAACGCACTTCATTTGCAACATATGGTGTGCAATTTCAAACTTGTTTCGAATTGTCAAGAAATTTGTACTTTTTTCTGTTACATACACCAAAGAAGTTTAGTAGTCTTATTTATAAAGCCGAGGTTTTCTATGATTGTTCAAAGTTTCTTCTTTTTTCCTTGTTGTCATTTAACTATTTATGTGCGGAAATGTACAGAACTCCCTTATTGTAATTGCCTTATTATTGTATATTTAGGATGTACGAAGCAAATCCTTTACTAGGCTACACAAATTACATTTTGTCGTACACTTTACAAAAAAAAAAAAAAAAAAAAAAAAACATTTAGTATTTTGACTTGAAATTAAACATAAAAATAAATTATTATCTGTAGATTTGCACAATATTTGTTTTTTACAGAATAACTTTAAAAATGTATTATTTTCATAAATTTATTTAACATATTTTTCCATAATGGACGCATTTTTGCAAATAAAAAATGAAACACATATAGTTTCAGAAGAAAAAATAAATCATGAAGTTATTAATTATAGACAGAATCATGATTAATTAAATAAATAAAATATATTTTAATTATTCCGCCAAAATATCTCAAAAACTGTTTTTTAAATTTAATTAAGGAAATAAATATTTTTGGACTTGATAGAAATAATGACCTGTAGATTCTGACAATATTATTTTCTTATCGAATGATTTAACAAAAAAACATTTTTCTTATTATTTTGCTGAATATATTTTCCATTATACGGAGTTATTTTGTTAAACGATAATGAAACTTGCGTATTTCTTGCAGTAAATAAAAATCATCGAGTCAGTAAGTATAAATAAAGTCATCAATGATTATGTACGGTAAATATTATCGTTGCATCAAAATTTCTCTTTTTTAAATATTTAAATGAGGAAAGGAACCCATATACCTGCATCTTGCGAAGACGAAATATTTTATGTATTGAAAATAACTGCAGAATTTATAATTCAAACCGTAAAAGAACATTAAACTTTCTTATATTAAAAATGTATGTTATTTGAGAGGGTAGTATACATTTTAATAGAATACTTTATTAAGATTGGTTGGAAATGGCGCATATTTTGGTGCTCATTCCTTTTAATCATTTATAGTGTCACGATTTCTTTTATGAAATTTTTAAAATGCCTTTTTTTTATAAAAAATATAGAGCATTTTTAATGAATAAAAATTTGTGAAAATTCAATTATTTACATTCAAGTATAAAAGTATTTTTCAATGTTAAGAATTCAAATAACCAATTTACTCTTATTATGTGAAATCATTTACGCAGACGATACTTCGCATTTTAAAAGAATTTTATTATGTTTTTTTTTTTTTTTTTTTTTTTTTTTTTTAAGTGGCATCAAAAGAATTGTAAGTAAATAAAATTAATTGTTAAATTTGTTATGTAAAGTGTTATTCGAATTAGAAGGTAGAAAAATAACAATAATATAATAAGTTAATAATTCTTAGTATCAGCGAGAGGAGATTTCTAATGTTTTTCCAGAAAATAGGATTTTGAAGAAGTAACTTTCTTCAAGCTCTCTTTGAATATATTATTCTAAGATTGCTATCAAAGATTATTTTACGTGAATTACAAAAATTGGAAACATATCTATCTCAAACCATTTGAGAAAACGCCAGAGGCTACTGGAAAATGTAAAAACATGTTTAAAAGAGCTTTTAGTTGAAAATTTAAAAATATTTTGTAAAATGTTTCTTCGAAAATGTTTTATTTATACCAGTCTTATATCATACATAAAAAAATTCGAGGAAATTCTTAGTCATTTGGCTGAATAAAATTTATAAAATTAAAATGCGCCAAAATATAAAAAGACATTTTTGCTTAATAAAGATGCAAAAATAATATAAAAAATATTGTCACTTTCTTATTAAATATTTATCTTATTAAATAAATATTTCCAATTTCCGAATCCAAATAAAGCAGGACTTTTGCTATTTATTTATATTACCTGTAATGTGCTCATGGTAAACAGTGACAAAGTAGGGTAGTTCTGATAGTCTTGGAAAACTAGTTTTGCTAAAAATGGCGAATTAACGAGTGTAATTTTGCACAATAGATGGAATTTTGTGGTAGGTCTTTATGGGGTATTCTTTCTTTTTTACGAATAATTGGTGCCAACCATGGCTGTGGATTCAAATACGCAATAAAAGCCAATCTATCTGTCTATCTATCTATATATATATATATTATCTCACCTAAAAGTTCAGGTTATTCCTCCATAATTTGTCTGCATATCGCTTAATCTATTTTAGCGAGCATAGTTTGGCGAAAAAAAGTCAGCAATTTTTTTCAGTCGTTCAAAGGTATCTGAGCGACTGTCATATGAAAGTATCGCTCATATTTAACGATAAACTTTCTCGTGCAATTAAATTAAAATTCACCGAAAATCTCAATATTTCCTATCTGGAATTTTCATATAATTTAAACTGTCTTTCTAGTATTTCCTTTTAACATTTTGACGATCTATTTTGAAATTTGATTACATGGACAGTAAACCGATCAAACTCAACACGATATTAGTTTTTCCAGCCAAAATCTGCTGCGCTTGACACAAAGTTGCGTCCTGTTAAACAAATCTACCCTATATATATAAAATCATAATTAAACAAATTTATGAAACGGCTAAAATGAAACGAATATATGAAACGATTCTTTGAATCGACTGATTAAACAACTGATTATGCTTCACGGCGATTTCTCCTAAAATATGGAATATTTTGCGATGAAATTAACACCAAAAATCCGTATTGATCCGCAGATCTCAAAACTGGTATTAGAGTTATTAAATTTGAATTAGTTTTCAAAATATTATTTTTTTTCCCTAATTTTAAATACATTTTTCTAATGATGGCAACTCAAATTTTAATAATAACAAATATTTATATTTTCATATTTCAGAAAAGGTTATTATTTTAAACTAATTTGGCGACCAGTTTGGCCTCCCTTAAATATATGCTAAGAAATGCATCATGCTACTTTTATTCATAATTCAATTTACTTGAACAATCTTCCGCCAAATCGAAAGATTCTGATAGAGAAATCAATTTTGACGGTATTTTTATGTTAGCGAGACGCAGGTGATAAATCGCCAAACATTTTTCCCGTAGCATTCTTTTATATTTCATTAATATCATTTAAAATATAATCCTTCCATTCATTTTATTTAAAATACACAACTTTCATTTAAAACTATAACATTTAAAATTGATGGTTTTCACATCTTTCTGTTTTTTAAACGAAACGAAAAGAAAAATATTAGGCACAGATGTCATATACGCACCGGCGTACCTAATTGGCGTCAGAATGGCATTATTGTGATTGACATGGTAACCCGGCTATTGTTGTTCATTTAATAATAAATGTTTATTTACTTTTATTTCTTTTTTTTAAATTATACAAATTATTTTGTTCTATAGTTATTAATTTTTTTTTGTTATTTCCTTTTGCAGATAATAGAAAATAATTAAAAAATAAGGTACTACTTAGTTATTCCGTCGACTAATTTCTCTAACTTATATAAATCGCCAAATTATAAAATTTGGCATAATTTTTATTTTAAATAACGAAAGAACAAATAAATTAGTATAACATTAATAACCATACAAATAAAACGTCGAAATAAAAATCACTTGATGACGTAAACACGTGTAACTTGCTTAAAGTCAAGTGAATGTGACTTTTACGATCAACTATTATTATCATTTAATCTTATAGTTTGGAGATAGATTTTGGTCGACGGGGTAACTAAGTAATGCCAAAAATGAATATGTAATTGGTATTCGAAAACGAGGTTTTCGCAAATTTTCATAAAAAATAAAAATCACACCAAACCTGCAGTGTGTATATGACATCTGGCCAAATATTAAATAATGCAACAAACCATGACATTTGATTTCAACTTCAAATCAATGTTTTAATTTACCACTCGAAAAAAAAAAAAAAAATGCTAACTGGCGAGTTGAAAAAAGCTATTGGGTAGATTTTCACCCGTATAGCGTAACAGTACCAAGAATTCTTTGCGACCATGGCAACTTTTATGCAGTTTTATTGGGGAAAAAAATGATTTTTTAATCAAAATTTCTTTCGGCACATATGTCATATACGGCCCCATATTGGCGGGAGTTTTTTCAGACGCCAATGTCAAATACGCAACGGCTACTTAACTGGCGGAAATGTATCGTTATTTTGCTTGATATGGTAAGCCGTAAGTTGTGTATGCTGTTGATGCGTTCCCCAAATTGCCATCAGAAAAAAATCTGACAATATGACAGATGTATATGATGTATATGACATCTGTGTCAAACTTTCCTATGAAAGGCGAACGGATCGGACCGTATTTGTTTATGGCAGTTGATGACTTGAACTATTATAATATAGATGAAATGATGGCGATAGAATAATATTTGGCGACTTATCACCTGTGCCTGGCTAACATTAAAGTACCAAAATGGCATCTAGAGTATTAAAAGCGAAGTGGTCCGCCCGGAACTGTTGATGATAGTTGTTGCCACATGACTTAGGCTATTGTTATATAGATTGTTTTAAAATACCGGGAGACAAAGAATCTGGATACTTAATTTATTTTATTTTAGCTTCTTTTCAAATGTTTAACTGATCCTCTTTAATCAAAAACGAAAACAACCATTGGATGTCTTAACAGCAACTGATTCGCCCTTAAATTTTTGCAATTAAAGGGAATTGAATGTAAACCCGTTTAAAGAGAGATCTGCACAGCTTTTTTCAGTAGAATTCAATCTTCTCTAATATTTTTAAAACCCACCAGATTAGCATGTTTTTAGATTCTGCGGTGTCTGAACGGGGGTTGGCGAGCGTAGCTTGAAGGGGGCAGAGTCCCCTAGTATATATATTTTTTTAAATCATGGTAACATTTTGAACAATTTTTGTTACAATGCACTTTAACTTCTAATAAAGAACTTAGTAAACTCTACATATTTGGGAATTCTCCCGTTTTCGGTTCTGCAGTCATATTGAAAATTTTAGCGAAAGTGGCTTGGACAACAATTAATTTCAAGTTTTTTTTATTCCTATACACTTAAAATCACATTTTTACCAACATCGCTCATATTTCAATCCAACCTTGACTGGGGACATGATTAATAAAGATTAGCTGTACTTATAGATTATCTTACTTTATTCTACAATTGTCGTTAAATATACAATGCATAATTTAAAAAAAATAATTATAATTTATAAAATAGTTCAAATTTTGTCAATAGATGGTGCTGACCTGTATCTGCCTCTCACGATACTTTAAATTATAAAATTCAAAAAATAATTTACGTTTCGACTTTAAAACAGATTGATGAATAAGAACAGAGTTTTTTTTTATCAGCATGACCCGTTGTTTTTTTTTTAAGCATAAAGGCATCCCCCGACTTACGTAAATTCGCAGTTGCGTAATAAATCTCTAAAGTTACATTTGTGAACATATTAGCGCGTTTGATACGCAGTTGTATACTTTTAATATTTATTTTATAAATTAAATATACAGATATAAATCACAACCGTAATATAGTTTATGTATTAGATAGAGTGATATATTTTTTTCATACATACAATCATATCTACAACAAAACAACTTAATCGTCATTGTTAGGTATGCATATAAATCATCTAATTCATAATAAATACAGTTTGTGATTATAAAGGATTATTATATTTTATGAGTGTTATTCATTTATTACCCGACTGAAAAGAAGGGTTATGTGTTTCACGCGTATCTGTGTATGTGGATTTATTTATACCCTCGAAACATCCCAACGTCTGGATGGATTTTAATGAATGAGGTCTCTATCAATTTGTCTTAACGGCCTGATGGTTATAGGCTAGGTTATGTTTTTATAAATTCAAAATGGCGGCCGTAAAATACAAAATAAATTAATTAAAAAATTACGCCGAAAAAAATTACGCACCCTATTGTGTGGCATATCATTGGATAGGTCTTTCAAAATGAAGACGATGTTTTATTGACTATTTTACAGTCAGAAGCTCCGTTAACATATTATACAACCTGGAAGTTGTGTAGGTAGGATCTCTAGCTTTATTGCAACTGTAACCATCATAAACATCTATAGACCTAATCAAAACACTGTTTAAAGATAGGAAGTAACAATTAAACACAACTTAAAAGTCATCAATACAAGTAAATAAAAAAAATAGGTAAGTAATATAAACAAGTAATATAAAAAAAATAGGTAAGTAATATAAACAAGTAATATAAAAAAAAAATATTTTAAGTCAATTCCTACTTAGGTCAATAAGAGATTTTTTTTTTTTATCCCATTCTACTTTCCGCTTGAGTGGTGCTTAACATGCCTTGATCAAGAAGAGGGCTCTCTCGGTCTTAAAATCCCTTGATCCAGAAGAGGGCTCACTCGATTATTGAAAATTAATTAATTTAATTTAATTAATGAATTAATATTTGAAAAAAATTGAATTAGCATCAAGTGTCATCCACTACAAGGTTAAAAAAAATCATTTCAACTTGATTGGATGAATAATAAGTATTTTATTAACGATTGAAAATTTGAACAAGATATATATAGCGAGAGTGTGAGCTAATAGTAGGAATTGAAAAAAAATAGTTTCACAATCATGAGAAATAATTAATTAGTTCGCTTTTTACGCAATCGGGTTTTTTTATTTTTTTAATTTAATTGTTTATTTTGCCATCAGAAATTCATAGATAATAGGTTAAATTAGTCCTCTTCAATTATTTCATATTTTGATAGTCGTTTAATGTATATGCAAAATTCTTATAAATCAATTCATAAATGGTAGATTTATAAATCCCGTATGCCATAATATATTTGTAATGTGTTCTTTAAATTTGCTTTGATATTTTTTTATACAATAGTTTATATACGAGTAAATACTGTCGCATGATGTTTTATTTATAAAATAATATTACGGTGTAAATAATATATATATGTATATACATATATATATATAGATATGTATAATAGATATTGAGTTTCTTACAACATTTTACCTAAGCAACTTACAAATTCGGCTTACGTAAAATTCAAGTTACGTAAACGGTTTCAAGTACGATCACATTACTTGTGTAAGTCGGGGATGCCTGTACTTACTCTTGAAGACAGAAATGCTCTATCTGTTGACAAAAAAGTAAACTGTTTTTATTTACCATTTCAACATAGTTGAAAAGTATTTATGATTTCGGTTTGTCTGTCTGTCCTAAGTCTGCAGTCTATCCATGCTTTAACTCGCGTAACTATACTCGGATTCGCGGGTGTTTGATTTATATTATTGTGGTTTGCCAGGGCATGATCTTTATTGCAAATGAAGTGTGTAGCATTCGTTGTACATATACAAGTGGATTCAGAAGTATTCCGTTAAATTATGTTCTACGGGGAAAATTATTTTCAATGTATTTTAATAGTGTTACACAATCTTAAACATAATGAATTTTACATACATTATTGGGGTGCACTGGAAGATGGTTCCTATAGAATATGCTATCTGTAGCACATACAATAATCGTACAGAAGAACTCAAAAGTACTCAATTATATTATGGTCCATGAAGGAAAATCATTGGTAGCGCATTTTAATGTTGATACCCCCATTACAAACATGATGAAATTGATATAATTATTTAGATGCTCTAAAACATGCTTTTAGTAGAATATGGGATACAAAGCACTTATCATTTATTTAGAGGGTCACACAAAATTGTCGGTTATATAATAATCTGCGGTGAGAATCTGTTCGCAGCATATTTTAATTATATTTCACTATTTTAAACATGATGATATTGATACACATTACTAAGATTCACTACAAGATGCTTGTAATGAATGTAAGAATGTAATGCCCATCACATTTACCTTTCATTTACAGAGACATATAAAAGATTTTGGATACAATTCTCTATGGGAAGTATTTTCTGTTAGGAATGATTGCTGAAAGTGTATTTTCTGTTAAGGTATGCGTTTAAAGTTGAACTAACTTTTAGGTAGATTTCGTATGAAATACTACCTATTGGGATCGTTCGTATGTTGGAATATCTGAAAAATTTTTGTAGATCTACAACGATCATGATCCCTAGAACCCAAAACCACCCCCAGTAAAAAATTTTATCTACTTATCTATCTATCTATCTCTCTCTCTCTCTCTATATATATATATATATATATCACTTTCTTCTGGACACGATAACTTCCACAATTCTGCACAAATCTCTTCCAAACTGATACATAAAATCAAGGGGCATAAAATCTCGGTCAAGTTCGTTAATGAGCAGAATCGGACCAAGGGGATGGGAATAGAGAAGGGTTTTGTGAAAACAGAAAAAACTCAATAACTTCTTAATTTTTGCACATATCAAATCAGTTTAAAGTTTTTATTACTTCTAAAATTAGGTCCAAAAATTTATGTATCACAGATTTTTGATAAAATTAAAAATGGCCTCAAGGGGCGCAAAAAATTGGGTTTTTGGGAGAAAAAATTCTTAACTTCATCAATTCTCAAGATATCAAATCCAATTAATTTTATTATACATCTCCTTAATATTATCTACAACTTTTATTGTCACAATTTGTTAATAGGACCTATTCGTGCCGCAAAAAAAAATTAAAAACGAAAACAAAAATGCAGGGTTGAAGAAGAAAAATTTCCATAACTCCGTCAATTCACAAGATATAAAATCCCCATGAATTTATCATATATCTTCTTAATATTGTCTTCAACATTTATACAGACAAGTTTTTGATAGGACCAATTCTTACAGCCAAAAAAATAAAAAATAAAATAAAAATAAAAATAAAAATAAAAATACATAGCGGTTGAAGAAAAACATCATCTTATTAATGGTGTATTCAAATCCAAATTGCCTTTTTTCTTACCCATTTTTAAATTCATTTTTGCTATCAAACGCATCCAATTAGTAGATTCTCTTATTCAGAAACTATATAATATACCGTAATAATCGATTTTTTGATAGAGGCAGATTATATTTCAAAAAAGGATGTCAAATTGGGCATTTTGAACAGAATTTCCCGAAGCAATTGTGTTAGAAAGGAAAAATATAGTGCCCTACTGAGAAAATAATTGTTTATTAATCACGTTTTAATTAATTGAAAGAAAAATAAAAACACATGTCGCTGATAAATCTTTTCAAAAATCACTTCAGCAAGTTTCGTATTTTTTCTATTAAAAATGAATCTGAAAATGTGCCAGAAAATTTCGAGTTGTTGAGCATGGAAAAGTATTTTTTTAATACCGCCTTAACATGATTCTGATAATACCAGCTATTATATAAAAATGAAATAAAAACTCGTCAAAAGCGGCCAGATAAAACTGTTAAAGTGGATTTATATCTAATCATGAATTAGTTTTTGTTGGTGAAATTAGTATACTTAACTTCGAAATATACCTCCGCCTGAAGGCAGGGATTTTTTCTTACTACGTGGTATAGAGATATTATACAGAACATATAGACATACAGGACTACACAAAAGAACCCGTACGCATTACTGGGGATGAGTGTGAATTGCTTGAAGGTGTTTTTTAATTTTAGTTATGCATTTTCAAGATCACTACATTGAGTATATTCAGAGATGTTTGTAGCATATAAATAAAATCATATACAGGGCTGAGCGAAACACTGGATAAATGACCGCTTATAGTTATAATTTCTGGAAGTGTGATTTCAGTAGTTTAAACGTGTTTTTGTCTCAATGAAATTTCAGCTTAATATGTGGTGTGTATAATGTACGCGACTTTATAAAATATGCACGGTTGTACAAAAGTATTCAACTACGTTTCCGGCTATTGATAGAAGTTGCTAAATGTGAATTTACTTTTGTGTTATGCGTTTTCTAACTAAACTAAATCTTACCACACTGTTTAGAAAATATTCAAATCTATAGATCATATACAGAGCTGCACAAAATAATTAGAATACTTTTCCGGCTATGTGCAGTAATTGTTAAAATCTGTTATTTAGACGTATAATGCGTTTTCTAAAATGTTTTCTGATGCATCTTATTTAACTTATTAAACGAAAAAGTTTTGTTAAATTTTTTTCTGGATGTGTCGGTAAGTCAGGTGTAAATTTCAAACTGGGCGGAAAATGTTCGGACCAGGATTCGAACCAGGGATCTCTTGACTGAAGCCGCCAATGCTCTACCATCTGAGCTATCCCGGACGAAACTGGTGGAACTTTTTCATGTATTACTGTGTAATTACGCTACCAGCGATTTCTGGAGATCCATTACATGCGATTTATTCTGTTGAAGTGCACCAGATTTTAGACCAAATGCTATAATCTATAAGGTTAGTTTCACCAGATTCATTCGGGATAGTTCAGAAGGTAGAGCATTGGAGGGTTCAGCCAAGAAGTCCCTGCTTCGGACATTTTTCGCCCAGTTGGAAATTCACATCTGATATGATTTATTTACCAATTAGAATAATTGTGTTGGTAAGTGTTTTATAATCTTTGCTTGACGATTTTTTTCTTTCTTGTTATATTTAATCTATGAAGAATTTATAAGCTGCCTTTCACACTCTTTACGTACATAAAATTTATATTTATTGTAATTAATAAATTACAGTTTTAACATTTGCGTGTTATTTTTATAGCACTGTGCTAATATGATTACCCACTCCCATTATTTTAACACTAGAAAAACCTAAAATTTGAGTCAAATTTTATAAAAATATTTCGCACCAGAATTTTTTTAGACTTACTTCTTAATCAAGTTTGTGGTTTGAACCGAAACATATTCATTTGGCAGCCGTCAAAATGACGGCTTGTGGTAGTTCTAGTGCTAATATATTCGTATAATTTTTGCAAGATTAAATATTATATATATAAATTCTGTCATGTATATGTTACAAAGAACTGTTATTAGCTGAAAATTTGTCAATATTAGCTGTTTTCAATACAAAAAGTTATCAGAAAATATTTAACAAACATTTAAAAAATAATGAGACTCTAAAAAATTTATCAGTTTTTTTTAAATATTCTGGACACGTAAAACAAACTAAGATAAGTTAGTATGCTTATAGAATATATTTAATTTTCTTGATCACGCCACATTCTTTCAGTTTAGCTAAATTCATTATGGATTAAACAATAAATATTACCTATACTTTAAAAATTCTGAATTCAATAGTTTATTATAGAATTTATAACTTCTTATTAAGCAGAACAACAACTTGTTTTAAGAAATATATTCATAATTTTGGCTGTTTTATTTTATCCGTTTTAGGATGTAAAGACATTAAAACATAATAAGTTTTTTTATTTTTCTATATTCAATACAGAATTTATGTTCTTCCACTCAATACTTATAGAAGGAAATCGGTTTACATTTTGAGATATTGTAATTTTAAAGAAGTACGATGCAAAGATTGCAATGCATATTTTAATTTATATCATTTACATGTTTTTATTATATGAATATTTAATTTACTTAATGCGTTTACTCATAACTAGTAAATTTATCTAAACTAAAGTTATCTTAATCCTATAAGAGCGTTCTTTTCAAATTTCGTTTGCATTTCAATATATATATGTTTAATAGGATACCTGAAATAAATCTTTAACTTGGCCTTGGGTTCCGTACTTAAAAAGTAAGAACGGAACCCTTATAATCTCACTCCTGCGCCTGTCTGTGTGTCACAACCATTTTACTCGTAAACTATGAAACATCAAAAATTCAAATTGGGGAAGTAATAAAGACTATTGACCCACATGTTTTCAGATTATTAAACATTCATAAATATATTTAGTAAAAATGTAAAGGGTCTAATTAAGCTGTTTGAAAAAAAAACTATTTCCTTTGTATATCGTGTGATAGCTATCGTAAAGCTGAACTCAAAAATACATTCCTTTTAATTTTAGGTATTATATTTTCTAAGATATCTTCGAAAATTTAGCGCAAAAACATTCCCTCCCCCTTCCCATCTAATACCTAATCTACTGAAACTAAAATTATAAAAATTTAGAGGTAGAAGAAGTTAATTTATAAGCAGTAGCAAAATCATAGCGATTACACTAAGTCACATAGTTTTTGACAAAATCGTATTTTTCTGTTACGCACAAATTTCGATTTACGGGCATTCAGCAAAAGGGTTGAGCAGCGCTGGAGGTACCTATCGTAGCAGAAGTATAAAAGCATTGTTTATAATGATTTTCGAAAAAAATCGTCAGTAATTAGCCGAGGGATTAACCATTAAATATACGGAAAGTTTGGACATACATAATGACATGGCAGGCATACTCTGTGCCTAGTTATCAACTTTTAATGAATATATGTGTAATGTAATGCCCAGCAGCAGTATAAAAGCAATAAACGTCAAAGTGTTAAAAACAGACTAATTTAAGTGGTCTCAGGGCTCTTAAAATTGGAAAAAATGCAAAAAAAGACCATATTCAACATTTAGCATCTTAAAATGTATATGCATATGATTTTAGAACACAATTTTATTTAGATGAAATATATAAGTATGTTCTTTCATTTCATGCATTTAAAAAGTTAAAAGATACATAATTACCATTTATAGGGGGCTCCAAACTATCAGAAATTTGACGAGCAGAAAACTGGTATAACAGCTTACGCGCGGGATTACAAAATACATTTTGCAACAAGAATGAAATTTTTTGTGCCTAATTATACTGCAGATTACAATAATTACTCTGAACCTAAAAAAATTCTATTTAAAAAAAGTTTATATATTTAATACAAAGTTGTATTTAGCTAATGCAAAATTTTGAAAATTTCAACAGTATAATGTCCTAAAAAATGTATTTTTTTGAAAAATAAAAAGGGAATTTTAGGTTCAGTTTATACAGACTAACATGAAACATATGTTTTGAAAATTTCATGGAAAAATATACAGAAGTTTTTGAGATATCTTGCGCGTTATGCCCAGAGACGTCATTTGGTGAAAAATGACTTCAAAGGTTCGTAAACCCCGCTTCAGCTATTTAGCGGGTATACTTCTAAAACCCATAATTTCTGTTCTAATGGGAATTTCAAGGAAACAATTATATCAAAATGTTGAGAAAAATAGAATTTTAACATCTAAAAAAATTACAATTTTGAAAATTTTGAAGCTTTAAGAGTCCTGCGACCCTTTAAATAACCAGAAATTCAAATCAGAAAAGATGTCATTTCGCACCGGTAAAATTAGAAATAACGCAATGTTATTTTGTGACTGAATTCGGCAATTCGTTGCACCTTTAACAAATAATAATATCCAGGATTTAATCTTTTAGTGTCTTTGCCTAGAATGTAACAAAAGGAAAAAGAATATCCGGCATGCGCCGAGAGGAAAAGCTTGCTTTTATGTTCCTTGTTTTTAAATTCCCTCTTATAATCCACCAACACACGAAGCCAAAATTTGTGGAACCCGATTATAGAACATTCAATAAATGTTTTCGTCAATAATGAATATAAATGATAATTTCGCCGAATTAGTCAGCTATATTCTAGTTAGCTTCCTTTAGAGCGATTTATATTTGTGCGCTAAATTTAGCAATACCTTTAAGTGTCCTTCATTTTAAAATAACATGGTGGGTAAAGCTAATCTATTAACTTAGTCGAGACCTTAGTGCGTCCTGTACGCATGCTCAATCGATCGAATTAGGTTAATATATAGGAGAACTGTTGCATAACAAAAATCAAATTGTTTAAAAATGTCAGACAAACTAGAATTTCAAACTGCTATACCTCAGGCATTTTTTAAGATAAACACGAAAACATGGTCTGGAAACCTTGTATCAGGGTCAAACAATTGAAAGAATACACTTTGTCAATATGTAATTTTTATGTACCTGTTTTTGAATCGTAAAATATAAATTTTTTTAAATGGCCACCATTTTTAAACAAAAAGGCAGATTAAGCTGGCTAACGAACTCGGTCGAGATGTTGACATGTCCTGTATACAGGCTTAGTCACGCCCAAGTCGATTAATAAATACATCTGCTATCACATGACAAAAATCAGATTGTTTCAAAATGTCAGTTCAGCCGTTTTTGAAGAGAAGGAAAAAACAAAAAAGTTTTTCCGGCCAGTGCCGGAAGGAAGAGGTAGCTTTCATATTCCTTATTTTTAAAAAGCCAGTTTATATTATTGAAACAAACGAAGCTCAATTTAGTGGAAACCTATTATAGGAGATTTAATACTAATTTCTATCAATACTAAATCATTATGAATGAGAATTTCGCGAAATTAGTCAGCTTTATCCAAGCTGCTTTTATTTAAAGTAACTTATATTTGGTTGCCAAATTCGGCGATATTTTAAAGTGCCTGCCTTTTTAAAACAACATAGTGGATGAGGCTAACCAGTGAACTTGGTCGAGACCTTAGTAATTCCTGTGCACATGCTCATTCACACCGGAATCATTTGATATATACGACTGCTGTCGCAGGCAAAAAATCAGATTTTTCAAAATGTCACCCACATTAGAAATTCAAATTGCTATACATGAACATTTTTTTAAGACAAAACAAAAAATGCTCCGGAATCCTTATATCATGGTGAAATATTTAAGAAAGAAACCTTTTTCAATTTCTAATTTTTTTGCACTTCACATTAAATATAATTTTTTTTTAATTTAATGGCCGCCATTTTGAAACAAGATGGCTGATGAAGCTGCCACCGAACTTGGTCGAGACATTGCTATATACTATCCACATGCCTTCTTACATCGAAATAGGTTAATAAATACGCGTGTTATCGCGTGACAAATACCAGGTCGTTTCAAAATGTCAGCCATGCTAGAAATTCAAAGTGCTATAATTCAACCATTTTTTAAGATATAGACGAAACAAAAACTGCTGCGGAATCTTTGTATCAAGGTCAAACACATAAAAAGAATCTTTTACATTTTCCAATTTTTTGATACCTCATTTAAAATTTAATTTTTTTTTTTAATGGCAGCCCTTTTGAAACAAGATGGCGAATGAAGCTGACCAAAGAACTCGGTTGAGACATTGGTATGTACTATGTACACAACAAATTACATCCAAATTGGTGTATAAATACGCCTATTATCGCGTGACAAAAATCAGGTCGTTTCAAAATGTCAGCCACAAAATAAATTCAAAATTATATAACTCAGCCATTTTTTTTTAGATATAGACGCAACAAAAACTCTTCCGGGATCTTTGTATTAAGGTCAAACACATACGAAAAAAATCTTTTTCATTTTCGAATATTTTGGTACCTCATTTAAAATTTTAAATTTTTAAACTTTTCTTTTTAAATGGCCGCCACTTTGAAACAAGATGGCGGGTGAAGCTGGCGAACGAACTCGATCGAGACATTGGTATGCACTATGTACACACCAAGGTACGTCTGAATCGGTTCATAAATACGCCTGTTATCGCGTTACAAATATCAGGTCGTTTCAAAATGTCAGCCACGCTAGAAATTCAAAGTGATATAACTCAGCCATTTTTTAAGATATAGATGAAACAAAAACTGATCCGGAATCTTTGTATTAAGCTCAAAAACATAAAAAAATATATTTCTCAATTTTTCATTTTTCGGTGCCACATTTCAAATTTTAATTTAAAAAAATGAAATGGCCGCCATTTTGAAACAAGATGACGGATGAAGCTGACCAACGAACTTGGTCGAGACATTGGTATGTACTATGTATACACCAAGTTATATCCAAATCGGTTGATAAATACGAGAGTTACAGTGTGACAAAGATCATATATACATATATATCAACATTTGAACGGAGGGTGGTTTCGAGGTCTGGAGGTCATGATCGATGAAAATATACGAAAATTTTTTGAAATCGCTTTCCTGCGAACGGCTGCAATAGGTAGCTTTTTGTAATGAAAGCTACCTAAAATGCTCCTAAATTTTCATATCAGGCTAAAAATGTTAAGAAAAACATCTTTTTAGATTTCTATTTTTTTTACACCTTTTTAAATTAAAAAAAAAATATATAAATAAATGACCTCCATTGTGAAATAAGACGACGGATGAATCTAGCTAACGAACTCGGTTCCGTGCACATGCTCACGTCTAAATCGGCTGATAAGTACCGGTGCATGACAAAATGTCAATTTCAAAATATCAACCACTCTAGAAATTTAAACTCAGTCCTTATTAAAATTTTCGAAAGAAGTTGAAATGTTTTTGTTTATGCATTCGGTTTGTCTGTCCGCCTGGACGTCTGGTCATATAGCCACCTGTCTTTCTGTCCGCGCTCTGACTCCGTAAATTTGCTCGGATTTTCATGTATTATATAAACGTTATTTAGGGTTACCAAAGCACGTTTGGTATTGTATATGAAGTATGTTGGATTAATAGCTCATTTACAGGGGTCATCAAATGAATTCCATTACATTATGGTATATGGAGAAAAATCGGTTCCAGAGTATTTTAATCAAATTAAGCTATTTCAAATGTATTGAAACTTATATAAATCACCGAATTTCACTACAATATGATTACGATAGACTAGGGCGTTCATATTATTTGTCGTTCCTTTACAGAGACACACAATAAAAATCTATTACAGTACTGTCTTTGAGTAATAATTGCTGGAAGTGCGTGTTAATATTCGGTATGTTCTTTACATTTTAAATAATCTTTTGCATGTTACTCGTTGTATATAAATTCGATACCTCATATACAGGGCTGCACAAAAGATTTCACGTACCAATCTCCTTATTAGCGGAAATTCCTGAAGGGGAATTTTTAACAGAGGTATATGTATTTCTTACTTGAACTAAATTTTAGTATACATGTAGTTAATAGATACAAATCTATAGATCATATACAGGCTGCTCAAAGAATTCGGTTAATTTACCGATCGTAGACGGGGCAGCTGAAATTGAATTGTCAAATGTGTTATGCGTTTCGATATGGTTGAATTTGACGTAATATTTTAACTTATTAAACAGGTGCAGTTTTTTACATTATTCTGAATGTGTTGGAAAGTGTTTCATAATCTATACATGATTTTTTGACGCATGATTTTTGTTTTTCTTGTTTAAGATAAAGAATCAATAAAAAATGCTTCGGAAACCTTGTATCAATGTCAAATGCATAAGGAAAAAATTCCTAATTTCTAATTTTTGTACCTTATTTTAAATTAAAAAATTAAAAATTAATAGATGACCGCCATTTTGAAACGGCATGGTGGATGAAGATGGCCAACGTACTCGGTCGAGACATTGGTATGTACTATGCACGTAAAACGTTGTCTCCAAATCGGTACACAAATATAAGAGCTACAGTCTTTCAAATGTAATATATATTTATATTTATAGAAATCAACATTTGAACGGAAGCTGCAATAGATCGCTTCTTACTTTTAATACTTAATGCTACATAAAAAGGAAGTTTTAAACAGCAAAACTGTCTGAATTTGCTGAATATACCAGTTTTATTTTAGGCATAAAACATATTTAAGTTGAATGCTTTGTATTAAGCTAAATTCCTTTCAACTATGTTAGTGCTTCTTTCAAGTAAGTATAAAATAGTAAAGGAAATTATTTTTAAATTTATTTAAAGTTTAATCTTAATATATAAATAAAAATCGTGTTTTAAAACTATGTGAAAAACATACAGAATCAACAAATTGCTACAGGATCAGAAATTAATTAAATGAACGATGACACTCAACGCCAGCATTTAATTTAAGAGATTTACAAAATTTTAAGTAACAAATTACCATTGCCGAGAACTCTGAAATGTTTAAAATAATACGAATACAAACTGAAAATATAATGAAAGTTGTCTCTTTGAGCGTTGTAAGTAATTAGTAGGAGCAATTAATTTAACAGATTGTCCAAAAGTTTCTGAGTTAATGTAACGTCTGGCTTATAAATTAAGAAGCATTTTAAAGTTGTAACATTATTTAAATGTGATAAATCATGAAAAAAGAAACAATTTATCATATATAATTTCATAATTCACTGGGAATTCAAATCTACTTTGCTCTTTCATATTGAAATGATCTATGCGACTATATAGACTGCATTAATTAGCATTTATTCGTATCATGGAAATATTATAAAAGAATTTTATCTCATTATGTGAAGCTAGCTTAAATCCTAGGACGGTGAGCTGAAAACAGAGTTTATATTTAAAATTTGAAATCTATACTAATATTATAAAAAGTTTGTGTGTTTGTTTGTTTGTTTATTTGTAGGAGGTAATCTCTGGAATTTCAGAACCGATTTCAAAAATAAAGGTAGAAAATTAATGGTGACAGTCCTGTTCCAATGTAGCCTATATTTTATTTCTATGTCAATACCCTCAAGGAGGTGGAAGGGCAAAAAATTTTCTAAAATTGCGATTTTCGTGTTATTGACGGGGCTGAAAACGTGAAATTTGGCATGATAGTTACTTATAAAATATAAATACACTTTAAGAACAGTTTATAAAAAAAATCTAAATAATTAAAAAGGCGTGAAAATGCTCAGAAAGCATTCTAAATTACGATTTCTTTGCAATCTCAGGAAATATGAAACCGATTTCAAAAGTAATGGTTGCAAATTGATGGTGACAGTTCTTGCTCGAATATGTGTTATATTTTATGTTGGTGTCGCTACCACTTGGGGCTTCCAGGAGCAACAAAGTTCTAAATTGCGAATTTTGTTGCACTGAAGGAACTCACAACTGAAAATTTTGCATGGAAATTATTTATAAGATTTAAATTCTATATAAGAAGAGTAAAAAAAAAAAAAATCGAAATTTAAAATGGGTGCAAATCCACGTAAAGCGTTCTAAAAAAGTTCAAAATTACCATTTCTACGCAATCTCAGGAAATAACAAAACAATTTCAAAAATAATGGTTGTAATCTCTGCTCCAACATAGGTTGTATTTTATATCGGGGGTTGCAGAAGCAAAAACGTTCTAAATTGTGATTTTTGTGATACTGATATGGCTAATAACGTGAAATTTGGCTTGGTAGTTACTTATAAGTTGCCAATCATATAACAACAGCCGAAAAAAAAAAATAAATAAAAGGAGTTAAAATGCGCGAAAAGCATTCTAAAAAGGTCTAAATTACAATTTCTAGGCAATTGTTAAAAGTAGAAGCTTGAAATTAGACGTGGTAGATACACTGGGCTCCAAAAGTTAAGGTACTGGATGCTTTCGATTGCACACGTTTTGTCGAATATCTACCAACATTATTGTCGAATTGTTCTTTAACTTCTAGGATGTAAAGCACATGTTTGATTTTATATTTATCGTTGAAGATTTTTCGGGGGGGATACAATTAGGGGGCTAATAATAAATTTAATGATAAAATAATATTTGCGATCACCTATGTAACAGAAAAGGCTGGAAATGATTTGTCACTGTGGTAAATGACTATCTGGGTCCTGTTCAACTTTTTAATGGATTTGTGTAAGCATAGCACTCATATTCGTGCTTTTCTCTTAAAAATTTCAAAAGTTTTTTGTTTGTAGCATACAGAGTTTTCAACCAAATTTAACATAACTTTCCGAAAACTTGCCAAAGAATAGTAGCAACAGTATACTGCAATAAAAACATGAATATGTTGAATATTTGATGAGATATGGGCATTCAAATGGGGGATATGGGATGAGATATGGGATTTCAAAATTTTTATTTCATAATTTCATAGTCAGTATTTTGAAGAAACTTCTATAAAAGGTCCAGTCCAATGTTGTGAAAACTTAGAAAGATATAGTGAGCTGATTGAAAAGTTGTGGAAAATCCCTTATAATTAAGCTATTTTTAAGAAGCAACTCACTATATCGACCCTGTCTTTGTGAATTTTCGCGATATTTGACTGGGCTTTTTACATAAGTTCCCCTAAATAGCTAACTACCAAATTATATAAGAAAAATTTTGGGATTTTCAACGCATGTGCAGTTAAAAATTATTTCATACAAATGCCCACATCTCATCAAATATTCATTATATTCATGTTTTAATTGCAGTATACTGTTGCTACTGTTCTTTTGTCAGGTTTTCTGAAAGTTATGTTAAATTTGGTTGAAAACTCTGTATGCTATAAACAAAAAACTTTTGAATTTTTCACAAAAACGTTAACATCTTCACGAATATGAGTGCTACGCTTACACAAATGCATACAAACGTTAAACAGGACACAAATAGTCATTTACCACAGTGACAAACCATTTCCAGCTTTTTCTATTATATAGGTGATCGCAAATATTATTTTATTATTAAATTTATTATTAGCCCCCTAATTGTAACCCCGATAAATCTTCACCGAAAAATATAAAATCTAACATGCTCTTTACATTCTAGAAGTTCAAGAACGATTCGCCAATAATGTTGGTAGATATTCGACAAAACGTGTGCAATCGAAAGCATCCAGTCCCTGTACCTTAACTTTTGGAAACCAGTGCATTTATAAAATACTTACGCTCGCCGAAAACAGGTCCAGATTTAAACGGATGAAATGAGCGAAAAGCGTTCTAAATTAGGATTTTTATAGAATCATAGGAAATATCAAACCATTTTTTTTTTTTTTTTTATTTGTTACAAATTAATGACGACATTCCTTGCTCCAACATTGGTTTTATTTTATGTCAGTACCTCTACCACAAGAATGTTGCAGGAGAAAAAAAAACTTTCTAAAGTTGCAATTTTTTTATACTGAAAGGACTAGAAACTTAGAATTTAGCATGGTAGTTACTTATAAAATGTAAATACTCTTTAAGAACAGTTGGAAAAAATCAAAATGTATAAAAATGAAAAATAGCCAAAAAAATTTCTAAATTACGATTTCTATGAAATTGTAGAAATATAAAATTTAAATTTCGCGTGGTAGGTACATAAGATATAAATAGACATAAGATACTAAGACAGTTACTGAAAATTTCAAAATTTAAAAGGGTGAAATGAGCAAAAAGCTTTCTAAAAAATTTCTAAATTACGACGTCTATGGAATCAAAGGAAATACTAGACCGATTTCAAAAGCAATGGTGGCAAATTGATGGTGATGGTTTTTGCATAAACATAGGATATATTTGTTTCTCGGTGTCAGTACCAAAATAGAGTTGTTGGAGTGAAAAACATTCTAAAATTGTAATTTTTGTGATATTGAAAGGGCTTGAAATTTGAAATTTAACAATTGGCTTATTAAATGTAAATGCTCTCTTAGAACTGTCTCTAAAAAATCCAAAATAAAAAATGTGAAATGAGAGAAAATCGCTCCAAAAATGTTCTAAATTTCGTTTATTTTCGAATTGCTAAAAATAGACTGTAAGTAAATCTTGTAAGTATGATGACGTCTTCTATAAATACTTTGTACTTTTAACTAGTTCCAAATACATTATGATTCTGTCTGGTGTACCGGTGAATTCTGGTAATTTAAATTTTTAGGGAATTTAAATTTATCTTAAATTTATCATTTCGAAAACTTGGGTGTTGTTTTTGGTACGAGGGATTAACAATCCTCAAAAACGCACTCTATTTGAAATATAAGCATTTACCATAACGTTACGATAAGAGTTGCAACACCAAACATACAAACAGTTAGATATAAGCAGAAGAATAAAGCACCAGAAGACTGAAAGTAAATCATTGAAGTAGTTTGACGTATTTTATATACACTTTCATTAAGTGGAAAATAATTATGATTATCTCTGGTGTTCCTATGAATTTTGGATGTTTCTGCATTTACACTGTAAAAAAAAAAAAAAAAAAAAAAAAAAAGATGCAATTTTACAGATGTAAAGTTACAGAAATCTGTATATTTACTAAACTTTTATCTGTACGCTGCTCAAAAATGATGTAAATCTACAAAACTAGTTTTTGTACAGAAATCTACTTTTTTGATTTACAGTGCAAAATTGTATCTGTTGTATGAATTTTTGTTGTTTCTGTTACATAAAAAGTTTTATGCATCCCAGGTTCATAGATAATTCTTAGTAACTTTACAGATTTTTCTTTAAAGTGTAGAACGTTTCGTAGAACTTTAGCTAGTTTAAATTTTCTGATGATAATTTGGCATAAAATTCGACTGACAAATTAGTATATTTTAAATCAAATTGTTATTGTAGAACATTCTGCACTGTATGGCCAGTGAGATACTATATGGATTTTTTTTTTTTAGTTAAAAATTTGCTTTTGTTTATATCACGCAGGGTTTTTTACCACATTGAACACTAATTTCAGAAAGTTTGACAAAATGTAGTTCAAATAATATGGTGCAATTGGAATTTAAATATATTAAATATTTAATGAAATATGAGCAGTTCAGTGAAATTTTTTTATCTGCGCATACGCGTACGGTAAAAAAATATATTTTTTTTCATTATTTTATACTCAACTCTATGGAGCAAATCATAAAAAAAAAGTTCAGTCAAACATCGTGAAAATTCAGAAAGATATCTGCAATATAGTGAGCAAATTTTTAGTTGCTTTCTAAAAGCGGCTGAATGATAAGTCATTTTCCACAAATTGTCATTTTTGTATTGTCTGACATTCAGCAAAGGGGTTTGTACTTAATGAATGTCAACGAGTAGATTTGGAAGAAATGCTTAGATTTTGATTTTTCTTTTTTTCTTGGAATAGGCTTGTTCTGGTGATTTTCAAGAAAAACTAAAGCATCCATGTAAAATTAAAATTGAAAAAAGAAAAATTAAAAATGACGATTTATGGAAAACCCCTTATCATTTAGCTGTTTGTATAAAACAACTAAAAATCGGCTCAGTCTATTGTCGATATCTTTCTGAATTTTCACGATATTTGACTGGCGTTTTTTATGCGTTGCTAAATAGGGTTCACTATAAAATCATTAAAATAAATTATCGTGCGCGTATGCGTTGATAAAGTATATTTCATTCAATTGCTCATATTTCCTCAAATATTTAATATATTTACATTCCAATTACACCATAGCCCCACCAGTGGCTGAGAGGTTCTGCTCTCGAATCTGGTAGACGGGAAGTGCTGGGTTCGATCCCAATCGCGCCCGTCGGCCTAATCGTTCGGAGTTTTCGTGGTTTTCTTCGAACCTTGGATTTCCAAGCGTTAATACGGGTTAGGTTCCCTTAGAAAGACCCCCACGAAGGGCACTCCCCCTGGGTCTATATCCCTCGAGCAGATAATTGGCCGTCATAAATACAACCAACCAACCAATTACACCATATTATTTCTACTATATTTTGTCCAATGTTCTGAAACTGGCGTTAAATTTGGTGAAAAACCATGCATGATGTAAACAAAAAACATGCTTTTTTTTTTTTTTTTTTTTTTTTTTAGAATAAAAAAAATGATATATCTCTCTATATATACGTTGTCTTCTTCCACAAATAATTACATATAGTGTACAATATCCATATATTTGTAAACTATACCGATAGATCATTTCGTGCACTTTTGTTTTTTGTTGGCCCACTAATTTTCCTTCTTATCAATTCGTCGTAGACAAATATGAAGTAGAACATATTCTTCATAATCCTGAACTTCCAGATAAATCCGATAAATATATCTTTCAATATTCGCCAAAAATTTCTAAAATTGAAAGTGCCCGTTCATTAATGACCATTGTATATCTCATTGTATCAGCGATATGTTCATGTAAATGCCGCCTGCTTATACAACGCTAAAGCCACAGAGTATAAATTTCCCCACAATTGAGGCATTTTTGTAACTTTATTATACGAAAGTGAAAGAAATATACAAATTACAAAGAAATATACAAATTTAAAATACACTTTAAACTGCATTGTAAATTTTACACAGCCACTCAGCTATAGCAATTAAAGAGATGATATTTAAATTTGTGTTGCAATATATTGTAAAAAAAAAAATCTTTAAAGTTATTGATTTTTTGCGGAGGAAACTGGGATTCTTAGAATTTTTCATGTAACGGGAACAGCAAAAATTCATGTAACAGATACATTTTTGCACCGTAAATCAAAAAATCTGTAACGTTACTAAAATTTTTTTAGAAAACAGAGATGCCTAGAACTTTTTATGTAACTGCTACCCTGGTTACAGATAAAACTTTAGTAAAATTACTGTAATTTTAGTAGATATTTTTGTAAATTTACAGATTACTGTTTACAAAAACTAGTTTTGTAGATTTACATCTTTTATTGTACAGTGTACAGATAAAATTTTTGTAAGCATGCAGATTTCTGTAACTTTACATCTGTAGAATTACAGATTTTTTTTTTTTTTTTTTTTTTTTTTTTTTTTTTTTTTTTTTTTTTTTTTAGTCTATTACGCTTCTTTAATTTTTGCAAAAGTTGTCATCTTATCAACGGAATAAAGTTTAAAATGCTCTTAATGCATTTAAACTACTTATTTTTTTATGTATATTATACTGATGTAAAATTTAACTATAAGCTTAATCGTCTAGTATTAATAAAATAAAAAAAAATATGATCACATTACGCCTGATTCAAATTTAAAATGAATTATAGCTTTTAAATTCTGAATCTATATACAGGGAGAATCATAAATATCGAAACAATATGCTATCTCCATAATTAATGGCCCTAGCACATACTTCCAAATGCAAAGTTTCATAAAAAAAGGTGGAAAATTTGAAGAGACAAGTTAAAACGTCATGGAAGGTCCAATTGAGAAAGTATGAAAATAAATTTTTTATACAGCCCCCGTAAGGTAAAATTTCCAATTAGGAATTTTTTCCTTACCCATTCCTGAATTAAACACAAAAAGTTCCATCTTCATATCTGCAAAATGCATGGAGTTATGCCTGTTTAAATAATTCGTCAGGTTTTAAGGGATTAGATACAAATTGAAATGCGTGTTATTCAAGAAACAATGATACTTTAAAAGTTCCAGGATACATGTAGAAAATATATTATAAAATATATTTATTGAGTTAGAATTAGATTTTTCAGTTTTTGTGATGATTAACCTTATAACTTGCAAATAAAATCATATCCTAAAATTTCTCCGGAAGTTTAATTTTTTTTTTAATTATTATTATTATTTTAATCGGGGTAATTTAAAATCATTATAACTCGAAATATTATCGTCGAATTTCAAACATTTTTTCCTTTAATTAAAGAGGAAAATATAATTTTAATTTTGTTTCAGGATTTTTTTTAAATATTAATATTAAAAATATTAAAAACACAAATTTAAAAAAAAGATGTAACTTATTTAAAAAAAAAACCTATTTTCAAAAATAAATATATTTTTAAATTTGTCAAAACAAAATTAATGTAAAATAATCAAAAAGGTCATGTTACGAGTTTGCACCCTTTTTTTTAACAATGCTTGACTTAAAAATGTAAATTAATAATTTAAATTAAATTTATTTTAATTTTAATTACGCATTTAAATTAATAAATTTAAATTAATTATTTTTAACAGTTTAAATTAATAATTTAAAACGCATTTAAAGTTTTGAACAAAGATGGGCTCCTAATAAAATGTTTAAATGCTTTTAGGTAGCTTTCTTTACAAAAAAGCTACCTATTGCAGCCGTTCGGAGGAAAGCGATTTCAAAAAATTTTGGTATATTTTCATCGATCATGACCCCCAGACCCCGAAACCACCCTCCGTTCAAAATTGATATATATATACATACATATATATATATATATATATATATATATATATATATATCTGACATATGTCACACTGTAACTCCCGTAATTATGAACCGATTTCGATGTAATTCGGTGTGTACATAGTACATACCAATGTCTCGACCGAGTTCGTTGGCCAGCTTCATCCGTCGTTTTGTTTCAAAATGGCGTCCATTTAAAATTTTTTAAAAAATTTAAAACTTGAAATGTGGTACCAAAAAATTAAAAATGGGAAAATATTTTTTTCTTATGTATTTGACGTTTATACAAAGAATTCGGAGCAGTTTTTGTTTCGTCTATATCTTAAAAAATGGCTGAGTTATAGCATTTTGAATTTCTAGCGTGGCTGAAATTTTGAAACGTCCTGAATTTTGTCACGCGATAAAAGGCGTATTTATGAACCGATTTGGATGTAACTTCGTTTATACATAGTACATACCAATGTCTCAACCGGGTTCGTTGGCCAGCTTCACCCGCCATCTTGTTTAAAAATGGCGGCCATTTAAATTTTTAAGAAAAATTTAAATTTGAAATGTGGTACCAAAAATTGAAAATTGAAAAAATATTTTCTTCTTATGTGTTTGACCTTGATAAAAAGATTCGGGAGCAGTTTTTGTTTCGTCTGTATCTTAAGAAATGGCTGAGTTATAGCATTTTGAATTTCTAGCGTGGCTGACATTTTGAAACGTCCTGATTTTTCTCACGTAATAACAGGCGTATTTATGAACCGACTTGGATGTACCTTGGTGTGTACATAGTACATACAAATATCTCGACCGAGTTCGTTGGCCAGCTTCATCCGCCATCTTGTTTCAAAATGGCGGCCATTTAAAAAATTAAAAAATAAAAATATTAAATGAGATACCAAAAAATTGGAAAATGAAAAAAAAATTTTTTGTATGTGTTTGACCTTAATACAAAGATTCCGGAACAGTTTTTCTTTCGTCTATATCTAAAAAAAAATGGCTGAGTAATAGCATTTTGAATTTCTCTTGTGGCTGACATTTTAAAACGACCTGATTTTTGTCACGCGATAACAGGCGTATTTATGAACCTATTTGGATGTAACTTGGTCTGTACATAGCACATACCAATGTCTCGACCGAGTTCGTTGGCCAGCTTCATTCGCCATCTTGTTTCAAAAGGGTTGCCATTTAAAAAAAAATTAAATTTAAAATTCAAATTAAGGTATTAAAAAATTGGAAAATGAAAAAGATTTTTTTTATGTGTTTGGCCTTGATACAAAAATTCCGGAGCAGTTTTTGTTTCTGAAAATTTGTTCTTTTGTTGATATCTTAAAAAATGGTTGATTTATAGCACTTTGAATTTCTAGCATGGCTAACATTTTGAAACGATCTTGTATTTGTCACGCGATAACACACGTATTCGCCTATTTCGATGTAAGAAGGCATGTGGATAGTATACATCAACACCTCGACCAAGTTCGCTGGTCAGATTCATCAGCCATCTTGTTTCAAAATGGCGGCCATTAAATTAAAATATATATATATATTTAAAGTGAGGTGCAAAAAAATTAGAAATTCAAAAAGGTTTCTTTCTTAAGTATTTGATCTTGATATAAGGATTCAGGAGCATTTGTTGTTTGTCTTTACCTTAAAAAATGGCTCAGATATAGCAGTTTCAATTTCTAATGTGGGTGACATTTTGAAAAATCTGATTTTTTGCATGCGACAGCACTCGTATATATCAACCGATTCCGATGTCAGTGAGCATGTGCACAGCAATTACTAAGGTCTCGACCAAGTTCACTGGTTAGCCTCATCCACCATGTTGTCTTAAAATGGCAAGCACTTTAAGAAATCGCCGAATTTGGCAGCCAAATATAAGTTACTTTAAAGAAAAGCAGCTTGGATAAAGCTGACTAATTTCGCGAAATTCTCATTCATTATATTGATAAAAATTAGTATTGAATCTCCTATATTCGGTTTCCACTAAATTGAGCTTCGTGTGTTTGCATGATATAAGTTGACTTTTTTTAAATAAGGATTATGAAAGCTACCTCTTCCTCCCGGCACTGGCCGGAAGGACTTTTTTAAAAAATTGCAGGTGAGTATGTAACTCTTTCCTGTAGATTAAACTTCCGATTCAGTTTAACTTTTGCCCTTTCCACTTTCTTTCTGTACTATTTAAAACAAGGTTTTTTCTAACATACCGATTAAGAGTGTTTTCATAATTTTAACCCTCATAACTTCTGGTTTTATATCGTCCCGGCGAGCGGTTAAAAAAAGTCTGTATTCTGGGGATGGACCAATCTCGACCGGGCCTAATGTATTTTTCATACCGAACCGGGACTGCCTTCCTTTCTTCCTAGATCTGCACGGGGCGAAATTTTTAGTCTCGACTAATTAATTAATCTACTAATTAATTAATTTAAAGTCTAAAATAATTCTGTCTGACTCACCTAATCCGTGCAAAAATCAGTAAAGTTTGGCTCAATCCAAAAAATTTACAAAAAATGCATATATTTTTAAATTGCCATTACAATTAAAACATATTACCATTTACAATTAAACTTTAAAAATCGTTTTTAAAGGACAGTATATTTAAACGCAAAAAAAATGATAAATAAATACAGTAAAACAAGTGAAAAAGAACCTGTCTATTACGGAATCCTGTCTAATAGGAAATAATTTTATGATCCATGCAAAATGAATATAATAATACTTGAGAAAAGAATAGAATACATTTGCATCTCCTAAGATGGGAAATTGTCTATAAGGCATTTTTTCCTTGTCTATGTGATTCCGTCTTAGAAGGTTTTACTGTATATCATTTTTGAATGTCTCCAATACATGGATTATGGATTAACGATATTAAATAGTAAGTGAAACATTTACATACAAATAGAGATTCATTAAAAAAAAAATAAATAGCACAGTTTTTGACGCTTCTTTAAAAATGAAGATTAGAAACATATAAAGAGAAAATTTATAAGCTATTATAAAGCTATAAAGCTATTTTTGATCAGAACTCTTTCATACCAAACAATTTTTAACCATATCGACGTAAAAAACTATGTTTTCTAGAAATTCAATCAAGCCAGGCCAAACTCTGGCTAAGATTTAAGCATTTTTCTAGGCCGGGACGAACTTCTTTTTTTCTATGTGTCGGCTCGACACCGGGGCTGGATATTTCGACCCGTGCAGACCTCTAATAAAGGCCTCCAGCATAATTTTAAAGAAGGATTAACTTAGAATCTATACGCAGTTATTTTATATCCAAAGGAGAGACTCTGTCTTAAATCGACTTTTAATAACGTACAATTTGTGGATGATCCCTATCTTGCATTCAAAATGAGTCAATAACTCTTCGCGCAGAGGCATCGGAAAATGGTGTAAGTCGCGAATTTTGAATTTTAATAACTCTGCAAGTTTTGCCAATACCGAGATTAATTTTTTTTTTTCCTTGTTGAAAATTTTCTAACTGGAAATTTTACCCAACGGGTTCCGTATAAAAAATTAGTTTTTCTATTTTCTCAAATAGACCACCCATGGAGTTACAACTTATGTCATTAAATTTGGCACCTTATTTTATGAAACTTTGCAATTGGAAGTATGTACAGAGGGGCAATATTTAAGGAGATAGCCTATTGTTTCGATATTTATGAATCACCCTGTATATATCTATTTTCTGACATTGGAAAATTTGTAGTACTTAAATGTAGTTATAACTGAATAATTCATCATCGGTGTAAATGAGTTAGTAGTTGAGGATTTATCAAAAGTTGTTTCTATAATCTATTCCACAGAATAATTTAAAATAGATTATTCTAATCCATAATGTAATTTTTAGAAGTAAATATTGAACATTATAAATTAATTCGTCATATAATGGATTTAAAACAGATATGTTTGTTCTTGTTTCAGTATTTTTATTTGTTTCATGCAAATAATTTTTGTATAAATACCATTGTGAAAAATACATAAGAAGATCAAAACATATTTTCCATTTGTTAATTAAGATTTTCATATTTAATTAAGTTTTTATCGGAATGCGAAATGTTCTATACAAATTCTAATTTTTTGAGATTTATTTCCAGTTCTAAAATTAAATATGGCATTAAATTTTATTTTTATAAAATAATGGCAATAAAATAATACAAGCATCTAAACAATTGCTAATGCATTTACGTAAACATTTATTATAAAAAAAAACATAACATTTACTTAATTGTTTTAGAATACTTTGAAAAATGCAAATACTTAGCAGTTTCTGAGCAATTTGATGATTTATTTAAATCAAAATTTTTATAATTAATGATTGAAATGTGTTTATTTTTATATAAGAATGGTAATAAGGATTTTATTTGATTTTATAATGCTTTTATGACAACATGGATTTTTTTTATTATATTAAAAACTATCAAAATATTTGCATCATTCTCGGAGAAAAATTTGTAAAAATTAAAATATGTTAAGTTGACAAATTTTAAATATACAGGATAAGTCAAAACGAATGCCCCAAATTCAAAAGTTTGCCACACATAAATGTAATCAGTGCAATTATTCAAAATATACACGCTGTAAAATATTATATACACAAGTTATGAATAGTAGTTTGTAACTTTATATTTGCCAATAGATGGCGCCGTAAGCCCAATCGTCGTAAGACACCACGATCCTCAGATTTCACCCCATGCGATTTTTTTTGTGAGCCTTCGTAAAGGATTGCACATATGTGACTCCAGGCCCGCTATCACCAACACCGATACAGACATGCTGCACAGAGTTCGGAAAGAATTACATTACAGACTTCATATATGCCACATAACAAAATTAGCGCTTATTGATAAGTTGTGAGTGTACATTCAAAATTGATTATAATACCTCTACATATAAGTATGTTTTGAATAAATACACTGATTACATTTTGCGTAGCAAACCTTTAAAATAGGGCCTTCATTTTGATCTACCCTGTATTTCAAAGGAGGAATTTGACATAGAATTTATGACGTAAGATTTCTATGTCTCAAGTCTTAAAATTCAACCAAAAGTCTCTTAATTGTTCATCAATTATCTAAATGCAACCGACAGTAATTATGTCTACATTTCTCAGATTACTCTGGAATAACTTTATGGATATGAGAAATATTACCATTACTTTAAAAGAGTCTTCTTGTTATTGTCTTAATTGACTTTATGAAATTATTTTAATGGTAGTTGTGTACAACAGATAGGTTTCTGCAGTTTTCCAAATCAATCAAAAACTTTAAGTGGCAGCGTTAGAAAATCCTTGCCTCCATGACAACTCACGTACATGTATTTTTGAAGACTCATATCTCGTTAAAACTTCGGTCAGTCGAATTATCATTTGAAAACTCTATTTAGAGTTCACGAACTTTGTTGGAATATAACATTGAATGATATCAGCCAGGTCGGTTGGAAATATCACACTGCACAGAAAAAAAAAACAGCTAACGCTATTAAAGATAAAAATAAAACTGTTATTTTATGCATTCGACATACATTATATATTAACATTTTCCCGGTTGCGATATTCAAGTACTAACAGAAAGATTTGAATCAATATTATTCAAAAATATATATTTAATATATCTTAAACGCTTTAAAGGTTGTAATGTAAATATTATATCTAGTATCTCTATCTCCCCAGATTTCCAAATACCAATAAATTACTTTTTAAAAGATTTTTACTGATCTTAGAAAGAAATTCAAGAAATATTTATTATGTATATTTTAGTAGTATGCCAGTACACATATCTTTGATAGAAATGCCGGGGATACGACAGTTAATAATATACCTTTTTTGACATTGTACTCTTCGAAGAACATTCAGATGTCGTTGTAAGAATTTTAATGTAAAAACTTACATTTTTGTAATGGCTGGCATCACATGAAAATGATATCAAAAAAGAAAAATTCTTCAAATATTCAAAAGATATATCGACGAAAATAAAAAAGAAGAAGCGAAAGAATTACAAACAAGGAGAGAGATAAATATTAAGAAAGAGAGAACAAATACCTGTTTACCTGTTAAGTTACAAATATTTAATGACAAAAAACGTTTTTTATAGACGAAAGAGGTATACTCTAAAAAAATTTCGCTTAACGTAGATTGTACAAATAAAAGCAGAAACATTAAAATATTGGTGACTGTCTTTTTTTCTCATTATTATGAAATTTAAAAAAATGATAAAATAGTAAATAATATATAACACACATAACCAATAACTTTATGAATTTTCATTATGTAACTTTAGGACAGATATTATCTAACTGCTTGTATAGTGTATATGTATAGTAATTAGATCGATAATCGCAAGTTATAGGGTTTCACCTACAAACAAATGTTTAGGATTTGATGTTCGTAGTGTATCCTTGAAAAGATATCATTAGCCTTTTCTTTTTCAAAGAATAGATATGGCTACACTGTAAAAAAAAATCTGTAAAGTTACTAAAGTTTTTCTAGGAAACTGGGATTCAAAGAAATTTTTATGTAATGGCAACAAGAAAAAATCCTGTAACAGACGCTGTTACAGGAATTTTTCTTGTTGCCGTGACATAAAGATTTCTTGGAATCCCAGTTTCCTAGAAAAACTTTAGTAACTTTACAGATTTTTTTTTTACAGTGTACTTTATGCTTAAACATTTTACCAAGTAAAAAAATAAAAAAATATTTTTTTAATGGAATTTCAAAAGTATATATTGATGATTACTGCTTTTGCTGTGATCTTATTGCGTGTCTCTGTGACAATTTCGCAGTAAAATGGTATTTTTTAGAAGGAAGGTTACAAACAATTTCAAAATGTAAAGTTTTTTAATAGCTTTGATAAAATGATACCTTAATAGCAAATTGTAAAAAAAAATGACACCATTTTAACCAAGTAAATATTACACAATGTATTTTAAATAAACGGAATGCAAATTTTTCACGATTAAATTGTACACTTTATTAAGAAAGTTTTAAAAAAGGTTTAATTATCAATATATATCCTTTACAAGAATTATATATTTAAAATTGTTAACATTAAAATAGCTTTTCTTAAATGTGTTATTTTTCTATTATATTATCGCATTTTTTACAAACTTGAAGATACATTAATTAAAACGTGATATTTATCTTTTTTTCAACGGACTAAATTTCAGAAAATTAATTAAAATGTAATTGCTCCTGTCTGAAAAACCATTTTCGTGTTGGAAAGCACCAATTATAAACTTTAATTGCATCATCATATATTTTTTTTCTCAGCATGGTTATAGATAGTTGTTCAATGTTATGCAACTTTTGAAACATAAAATGTTTTAACAGTAAACTAATTTTCCAATTTAAGAAAGAATAGATTAAATAATTTGCGTGTAATTTCAAGATAAGTGATATGATTAGCAACAATAAAAAACAATTTTAAACTATCCATTATAATAGTTAAAATTAAAGTTAAAGACGACAGTGATTTCATTTTTCAACAAACGTGGTTTTTCATTAGTTTTCTTTGTTTAACATAAATATTGAAACTTTGATTTTCTTATTGTTGTACTTATGACAACGTATTACGTGAAATTAGAATTATTTGAATCTTTCATTTTTAATTAATTTATTGCCATACTTTTAACGCAAATATTACTTAATTTTCTTAATAATTACCATAGTGGTATATTCTGAACTAATTTGGAGATAGTACCAATCTGTATCTAATGATAGGTGGTAATCAATATATCAGAAAATTTATTGTCATTTTTAAACTTTTGCAAAAAGAAAGAATATATTCTAATAAAGCTTGGGACTGGTGACTTTACTTTCAGAGCTATTCATAAAATATTCACCATTTTTTTTTTAATTATTTACTAAATTAATATTTTTACACAAATTCTATCGTTTTCCCTTTAAATAAAAAATTGCTGTTCCAGAATAGTGAGAAGCACATACTCTGTTCCAAAATCTTCACAAATTGCAACTTTGAGCATGTTTAAAGGTAAAATATATACTGAGATTAATGTCAAAATATTTCTCTAAACATAAAGATATAACTCATATATTTCTGGCTTGCACTTTGGTTTTAAAAGTACAAATTAATAATGCAAAGAATTCTGTAAATACTTTATGCATGATAATGCAAACTTAATCTTATCGATGCACAATATACTATTTAGTACGCACACTAAAAATTACGTTTTGGCAAAATAAGGTTAATTATTTCAGAAAATTATTTATGATTTTCATTAAGAAAATTTCTAGATATGTCAGTAAAATCTGTTACAGATTTACAAATGAATTTTGTAGAGTCATGTGTCTCTAATTTTCTTAACGTTTTGCTTTAGAATTTCCTTAAAGGAATAAAATAAACTTTACGTAAACAATAATAAAAACATTTTTAACTATAACGCAGCAAGTTTATAACTTTACTAAAGTGAATTTCGAAATCAAAAAGTTTTTCTTTATTAGTTATATTATTTGCATTTCCGTTGCTTGAAAGATAATACCGTTAATTATTCTAACATCGATGTATTCCAAATAATATGTGAATGTTATATTTTACATAAAAAATTTAGTTGATTATCTGATAACTGCACTCCGTTGTATTGATATTAGAATTCAGAAAAAGGTGAATCCATAAACTTAAAGGAATCGACTGGCAGGTTATCATCAATTATAGATAAAGGAGATCTGAAGTACACTGTAAAAAAAAATAGGACTAGATTTCCTGTAGGAATCGGAAAAATAGTTGCCCTTATTGTACCGGAAAAATTTCCGACCCAGCTGGGAATAAAATCAGTAAAATCGGAATAAAATCCGTAAAATTGGAATAAATCCGTAAAGTACCGTTTTAATGAATTTTCCCCTTTTTTACGGATTTTATTCCAAGATGAGTTGGAAAATTTTCCGGTACGATAAGGGCAATTTTTTTTCCGATTCCTACAGGAATACTGCTCGGATTTTTTTACAGTGTAATATGAAATTAAACGAAGTTAGTGTAGCTTCTCTACGGCTCATACACGGAGTAAAAACTCTTTTTTCACACCTTAAAATATAGACCAGAAATAGCTTTAGTAATAAAAAATGGTGTCTAGATTGTAGGTACTCGCCTAGGTCTTCATCTTTGAGACTGATTACGGAGTCCACTAGCAGTAAATTAAAACGTGAGAGTGCCGATATTTAAAACTGGATGAGATACCGAAAAATAATCAATTAAAAGCCAATTACACAGCTAAAAAAAAACATTGTGCACATAAATGCTCAGAAATTTTCATTCTGCACTCCGTAATGCACGCATAGGTTCTTCCTTAAATTCCTCGTTGTGCGTTAAAAAAAAATATCAGATGGCATAGGTTTCTGTTATGCGTTGTCAAAGATCTCTCTACTTTCTGGGAATTAGTATCATAAACTTTCTTTCCGAGGTATCTTCCCTGGAATATGTTGACGTGTATTGCTCTCATACACGTCAGGTCGTAAATATTTCTTTCATGCATCAATGTACGCATAACTTTTGTACAGATAATTTGTCAAAATATTTTATTGTTTGTAAGGGCTAGTTTTTGTGATGGTCTTATTAAAAATTTCCTTATGGTCCAAAATTGGCATATCTGTCTATTCGTCTGTTTTGTTGTCTTTTTGTTTACTTCTATATTGTTACTTTTGTAACAAATGCCCAATTTTACGAAGTTTCAATATATTGTTAATGATTTTGTTTTAGATATAATCGGTATAGCGTAAACAGTTTTTGTATAGAGACACGCCAAAAATATATATAATTCTCTACTTCGCGTCTAAATGAAACATTTTTTTTTTTTTTGTAGATTGTTACTTTCGTAAAAAATCATCAATTACCTCGAAATTTCAATATATTGTTAATGCTAGATTAATTTTCACACAATTATTCTAATTGGTAAACAAATCATATTAGATGTAAATTTCCAACTGGGCGAAATTTTCGCCCAGTTGGAAATTTACATCTAATATTGTTAATGGTTTATTTTTAGACATATTCAGTATATCGTAAACAGTTTCCGTATAGAGACACGTCAAAAATATATAATTCTTTACTTCGCGTCTAAATGAACGATATTGGTACCGATGAGATTTAAAAGAATTAAGATAATTTCCTTTTTATAAATTACAAGATTAATGTCCATGTCATGGATTTTATAAGGGTATTAAGTTCAACAAAGAAGTCTTATGACAAATTTGACCATCAAAGAACTATGTCCAATTCTTCTAGAAGTAAAGGGAAGTCTATGCAAAATTTTCATTCTTTTCATTTCTGTTCAGGATTTTTAATGCTTATACAAATATTTCGAATCTAATAAATACGAAATTTTGAAGCATTTTTTTTATTGTTTTGAAATTTCGGAGCACTTGAATTAGGGCAACATAGTATTTAGTTTTTTGGAATACATAAACTTTTAAATACTAAAAGAATATTGCTTTTAGAATTAAGTCCAGTTTATTCCAGGATATGTAACAGTTTTAAAATAGTTTATATATAATATATCCGTTTAAAAAGCTTATTCTTATTTTATAATAATATTTAACAGTGAACATATTAAATATAAAACATATACTGAAAAATCTATTTAATAAATTATATATTTCTCTAGATTTGGAGTAAACAATGATCTGTTCAAGTTTTTTTTTTTCATTTTGCTACTGTTTGCTTTTACTTTGTATATTTTTTTAGAAAAGCACGCATACAATATAAAAGTTGTAGATTTAGCATATTTATGTCTTGAGTTTGTTTTCTTTAAATGGAAAAGTATTCGAAAGTATCCCGGAACAAGCATTAACATTTAAATGTTTTCTAAAAATTCGAAAGAATTGAATTAGAAATAAGCTAAAAGATGTTTTTAAAATTATTTGCTTTCATGCTGTCGGAAAGACTTCTAAATCTATTTTAGTTGCAATGCAACATACATTTGAAACAATTTGCTCAAAAACATTTTTTTTGTTTATTTTAGTTATCGGTAAAATCTCTTTTAAATGCACCTATAAAGGCGAAAAAAGTAAATTATTTTATCAATAGAAAACGAGATAAATTAAAAGATGTTAAACTCTTTTTTCAGATTTTGAAGATAAGGATTTTACCACTATATGACTCAACAATTCCCAGTTGAAAAATAATCCCTCAAGCGTTAGAATGCATCATTCTAATCGTGCAAAAAAGATTTTTAAAATGTTATAACTTAAAATAAAAGAACATTGACTAAAATGTACTTTTTTCACCCCAGCAATAAACAGAAAATTGCATAATTCTGAAAAATATTGTCAATTACGAAATAATTCGAAAATACGAAAAATAAATACGAAATAATACGAAATTGTGAAGTATAAGAATTTAGCTTTGTAAAAAAAAATAATAATTTTGAACGTCTCAAGCCTTTTTACTTTTGCAAAATTTACGAAGTTAATTTTATAAATAACGATGTGAAACTGCTCTAATGATGAATAAATCTTTGGCATAACAAGATTAACTGTCGACGTCTGTTGAGCACTCTCTGAACCCTTTACTTTAACTGCTGTGTTGTAAGTTAGAAACAGTAAATAAAATCGCATTTTAAGGAGCAGTAACATTTACTTTTGCGTTTGTGGCAGATATACAATGCGTCTTATATTTCTGAAACAATAATCACGAAAAAAAAAATTATCATATGGAATCATAACATAAGTTTATAACTGCAAAGAAATATAGCAAACGTCTTATAGAAATTGTGTAAAAAATATATAAATCAAAATAGGCTGTCCTAATACATGGACTTTTCGAGGATTTTGTATTTAAATTCAAATTTTGGATACGTTCCTTTGAATTATCTTGAAAACCCTATAAGCCATGCTACGAACTAGTGTTTGGTGAATGTGTGGCTCTAAAGAGAACCAACTCTGCTCTGCTTGTTGCTTTAATTCCTGAATAGTCAAAAACTGACGACCATTGGCATACACTGCTCGTGCAAATAATCTCAAAGCTTTTCAATTGGATTCCGGTCTGGATTAATGGTCAGTCTATAACAGTAAATGGACTGCGCAAACCAAGCTATTGTTGGGTGGGAGGTGCTAATCGACGTATTGTTCTGTTTGAATTTCTAGTTGTCCCCTTCTAATATGTTTCCAATTGGAAGTAGATTGCTTTTTGAGGACATTTTGAAATACTCAGAGCACTGTCGACCAATAAAGAAAAGCAATATCCATTGTTCCATTGAAACAGAACGCACCCCATAGAATGAGAGAATCCTCGCCTTTTTGTCGAAGAAAATACTCACGAGGTTCTCGTCGTACATCATGTCAATAGTGTGCCTAGCCACCAGGACCCTCCAAATTATTTTTTTTTCGTCACTGCAGAAAACATTTAACTATCCATCGTCCAATGTACGTGTTTGCCCAACGAACGCGTGCCTTTCTAATGTGCAATTTCAGCACACGTGTACAACACATTCCTCGATATTTATGAAATTCACTCGCCTGAAAGAAACGGCGAACAGTAGATCTCGAAATAGGAAATCTTAAAGTCCTCGCAATTTCACGAACAGACTTATTTTGGGTTGAAACTGCTTACAAAATTCTCTATCTTGTTGCAGAAATGTTTTTATTGGTTGAACTGAACACGTTTTTCCAATTGCATTGTCACTTTTTGAAAAAAATTTCATAGATTTCAGATATGATATACTTCATTTATTTACCAGCGTTAGAAACTGTAACATTTTGAGCCAAAGTTTAGCTATATCCGCTGCAGAGCATTGAACATTGCGAGGTATTTTCCAGCTATTCTGGCATTGAAGAATGAACGCTGATTGTATATTTCGAAGTGATTACGTCACATGTACTGAACGCAGGATATGTAAAAAATTCTTTACTGTGGTAATAAAAGCGATTATTTTCATTTTCCATATATCTTTGGGACAGCATATTTTGAATTTTATTTTTTTACAAACAGTCTATGATATAAGCATGATATTTCAGTATTGTAATAAACTTATGTTATGATTCCATATGCTAACTATTTTTATTATTGCTTCATTGTTTGGACTGTTATTTTACAAAATCGCCTGTCCATATATTTTTGAGACGCACTGTACATCGCGATAATACAAAAGGTTCAAGAAGTGGTAAATATTCGTTCATTAAAGAATATATGAATGTTTAAATATTTAAAAAAAATTAATGTAATTAATTTCCACAAAAATGGATTACTTTTAAGTATATAAGACGACTTCACAGCCATTAATTATTTGGTAAAATTTGAAAATTTGTAAAATATTAGTACCCGTAAAAAAAGAATGAAGATATGTAGATCATTCATGAAATACGTTGGAGACATCTCACCTTGAGATTTTTTTTTTCAAAGTAGTGATTGTTATTTTTTAACAGGTGTTTAACACTTGTTTTAGATCCTCGAGGGATATTTTTTAGAAAACTATTTGGTACTGTCTTCAAAACATCTTCTGTGTTTGTCAGAACGTGGCGTTGATGAAATGAAATGATAAACATTTTTAAAGAGGATTTTGATCTTCACTACACTGTAAAAAAAGACAAATGTTTCTGAATCTAGGAAAAATATTATACAGTGTGAGTCTAAAATCATGGGACAAATTTTGAGGGGTGGTAGAGCTCTCTATAACAAACGATTATTGTATAGGTATATATGACTGGAAGTAACGCGTTGAGGTACAAACACCAGGGGGGCAATTTGGCGCTTTTTTATTTCAAAATTTCTCATTAATACCAGAAAATTCCTATACTATTCTTATCTTTATTTAAGACAGACATTTCATGATTGCACACAGAAAATATTCTTCTTTGGAAATTTCGGGTTTGAAATCAAAATTTTTAATTAAAAAAAAAAAAAAACTGGCAAATCTGTCAAACACAGGACATACAGGAAAATAAATAGAAATGGAGTTCTTTTTTATTATTCAAAAATTTCGATTTCATACCGGAAATTTTCAAAGAGGAATTTTTTTTCTGTGTAATCATGAAATGTCTGTCTTAAATGAAGAAAAATGTAGCATAGGAATTTTTTGATATGAAAGAGAAATTTTGAAATAAAAAAAAGCGCCAAATTGTCCCCCTGGTGTTTGTACCTCAACGCGTTACTTCCGGTCATACATTCCTAAACAATAATTGTTTGTTATAGTGATCTCTACACTGTAAAAAAACGGACTAAAATACGGAAATACAACTGGCAATCGAGACGCCAGTACTATTTCCGTATTTTAACGGACATTTTACCCTGTAAGTGCAAAAAAAGGATTTGTTTTCTGTAATTTACCGGGGTAAAATTCCGTTAAAATACGAAAATAGTAGTGGCGTCTCGATTGCCAGTAGTATTTCAGTATTTTAGTACGTTTCTTTTTTCAGTGTACCACCCCTCAAAGTTTGTCCCATGATTTTAGGCTCACCCTGTATAAACACAAACTCAAACATGCAAACACATCTTCCGGTTACCCACTATTCAGAAAAGGGTTCTTTTTTACACAAGAAACTAATATACTTTACTTAACGGAACATTTATAAAAACAGAAGTCCGTTTCTTGCCACTGATTTTCGGAAACGTGTCCGAATACGTTTTACAATGTATTAATCAGTTTTCTAAACCTGGAATGTTTTTGGATACTTTCAAGTAAAAAGTTAGACACAGACATTATTAACAGAATTAACATTATCATTAAAATTAATATTATTTTGCTACTCTTGTATATATTAATTCAAATGCGCCGCTGAAAACGTTTAATTGAGAATTGATAGCATCTTAATATCAGATATTCCAGTTTGAGAATACTGTTTAGTGAAATATAAAAACTACACGGAAACGTTTCGGAAAATCAGTGGATCCAAAAGAAACTTTATTCTTATGTACCCTTCTATAAATATATTCGATTACGATGTTCCTCAAGATTAAGAAAACTTTTCGGAATCGGGGCTAACTCTAAATCGGTTACAGTATATTTTTGTATGTCATTATATTAAATTTTCATCGATTTAGAACAATTCTTCTTATTTTACAGTATAAATAGAGTAGGAAACATGCATACTATCTATTTTAAACTCAACGAATTTGCTATATGAACATACATTTGCTTCTATTTAGGATTTGTCAGTATTTGCTCTCAAATCACACATGTGTCTTTCGTGCAGATTATGATATGGATTGGCTATACGGAGAAGAACGTGTAAGGTCTTCATAACGTATGTTCATCATTTTTCAAAACAGAATATTATTCTCATAATCTGTAGTTGACTAACAAGGAGAGGGACAACCCAGATAATCACATATTTTGATTATAATGTTGATTTTTTTTTTTTTTTTTTTTTTTTTTTTTGTAGTACAAGGGCCCCTTAGTCTCAGGTTCAACGAATTTTATACAACGCTCCTTAGTTCTTGAGAAACAGGGGGGTCTAATATTATGACAGAACTGAAATATTTAGTTTGTAATAAAGTTACTGTGTTGTTCAAACCTCGGTCGGCACGGCGTCTGTTCGCTATTCCGCGGACTCGGGTTCGATACCGGAACGTGCTGCATTTTATTTTCACATTTTTTGTTTCATAAATATACTTGTAATTATAATTTAATAATCTCAATTAAAAATTTTAATATCGTGCATTAATTATAATGTTAACATATTTAAATTTTATTTAGAATTTTTAATTTTTAAACTATTCTGAAACATTTCTCATCATTTAAAGATTTTTTTTTAGAAAATGGATCTATTATTGACTAGCAAAAATTCGAATATCGTTACAAAATCATACCATATTTACAAACGAATTATGGAATTTTTCTGCCATCGGTGTAGAAACAGACGATATTTCAGATGGTGGCTTATTAAAAATAATAATAAAAAAAAATAAATAAAACCATTATTTTTAAATAAAATTTTACAATACTTTAACACATTTGTGACATCACTTTTCTGATTTTCATCGAATCCCGATCCTTAGATTGATCTTCCTATGAACAACAGCTTGCTTCTTCCATTTTTATACGATTATAAACTGTAAAAGAATGATACACACTTGTTCGATAAAGATTTCAAACAGAAACCACTTAATTGCACTAAACTAAAAAATAAACAACCAAAGTCTCTTGTGGCGTCCTCTAGTTATAATAAAATATAACTTTTACAAATAAAATAAAAATTAAAACAGAAAGAAGATAAATCAGAAAGGAAAATAATTCAAAGCGTAAGAAAACATATTACAAATTTAAAAATTTTTAATATGCAAAAAAAAAAAAAAAATGTTGTAATTTAATGCTTATGCTAATTATTAATATAATTATGCTTCTTAATTTAAAGACAGAGTAGCATTATCCTCCGTTTTGACTTCCCTTATTAAGGCAATACCTAAATAAAGTTTCTTCAAAATCACGAATTCACACAATTGTTCAGTATCATTGCATCGAGAAAGAATATATGAAATACATTTTAAAAGTCCTTTTAATAAAAAAAAAATAAGTTTTTACTTCTTTTTTTCTGTAACTAAACCATTTTAAAACGTTTTTTAAAATTATAATTCATACACATTTTTTAATTGTGAATGAGATTATTAAATTATAAATACAAGTATATTTATAAAACAAAAAATGAGAAAATCAAATGAGCACGTTCCAGTATCAAACCCGAGTCCTCGGAATAGCAAATATATGCGGTACCGACCGAACTACGACCTACGAAGTATTTTTTTTTTTTTTTTTTTTTTTTTTTACAAAGTAAGTATTTCAGTTGTGTTATAATGTTAGACCACCCTGTTTCTCCAGAACTAAGGAGCGTTGTATAAAATCCGTTGAACCTGAGACTAAGGGGCCTCTACCATACAGCATATGTAAAAATAATCAAAATCTGTGATAACCAGAGTTGGCCCTCTACTTGAAAGTGCTAGTGCTTTACTTCCATTTTAAATAAATACTACAATACTTCGACCGCTACGCTGTTCGGTTTTTGCAAACGAACCTTGAATCACGAGAAATATATCGGTAAAATTAATCTTGTGTTTTAAAGCGATATGGGCTGGGCATTTACCTGAAATGTCTTTCCCATTGCTGAAACGATACGAACATCTTTGTGATTTTTCTAATGTGTCCGAAAAATTTTGGGCTATTACCGACAGACACTTATAGTTTATCATTTTCGGCACGATTATATAAAGAACGATATAAAATTAGCAATATATTGAGACCACCCCGCAAAAATAATCTAATAGTGAAAGTTCCATCAAATTCAGTACAGTAGAATTTGATAAAAAGGCTAATCCTTTATATACTGATTAACCCCTTAATTCTCGATCCCGTGATACTCACGGGATGTGTCTTTTATTCAGATTGTTTGATTTCCACCAGTTGTTTAAAATGGTAGTGTAATTGGCTTTATTAGTATCATTTTACCTGACATTAAATAAGGTAAATATTTCTTTTTCAAAAAAGTGGTGCCAATAAGCAATTTGAATTTTTAAACCGTAATTTAATGCGAGCGTTTAGGGGTTAACTTGATTTTAAACCTTCCTCGGCAATTCTATAAATAAGTCACGTAGAACAACATGTTTTACACTAAGCACTTTCCTTCAAAGATTTTTATAACAGTGCAAATTCCTTAGAAATCCTTTCAGTAGGCTCATTTAAAAAGGCTGATATTTCGTAATCGGATCCATCTGATTATAGAACTTTTCCCCATACTTCTAAAACTAAACAAGGTTGAATGATATGTTATATAGTAAAACAGTTCCTGAAAAAGCACGTGATCAACGGTTGGAAACCTTATCAAAATCCAATAAGAAGAACTGAAAAGCACCCGGAACGAAATTCTCATTTCCATTTTATATATAATAGTTATTACAAAATTATACTTACACTGGTTACAGGAAATTAAGAAACTGTCGAAAAATCAGAATATTTAGCGAAAGAAACGTAAACAGAAAATTTCCATTCGCTATGAAAATCACAAAACTTGCAACATGCTTTACAGTAGACAAACATGGGACACAATGGGGCACTCTCTTTTTTCATCTTCTAAAATATACAGATACATTTACATGCCAAAGTGACAAAAGCCTGGATATATATTAGTACCTTAACTTCAATTATCAATTTTCTCAAACTATAAGTCGTAATAGATTTTTAAAGGAAAAATATCTTCAAAGGCTTATATGTGTGCACCCCAGACATGGTGTACAGTGGAACACCACATGCAGCATAGTGAACCATGCATACAGTGCAAGATAAATCACATTAACAATAAATATTTAAGGAGCAAAATATTTTATTACAAACCTTTAGCTATATTTTCAATATGGCTAGTATTGAATATAATCAAAAAAGCAGCCAAAATAATTTTTGTGCAGAATGACATTATATCCATAAATTTATTTATCAAAAGTTACTTAGATATTTAATTTTAAATAAAAATTATTTAGCTTTTTTTAAACAACATTTAAATAAGATAATTTTAAGGATAATTTTCGTTGTAACTTCCAGATGTCTTCAGTTACAGTGAATCAAAATAATACACTGTTAGACTTAGCTATTTATTGTTTAATTAAACGTGCAGTTAAAAAAAAAAGCTAATGATCTGTTAAATAATTTTTTCTCTGTTTAATAGAATTAGTGGCTATATTCTTCAAGATATTAAAATTGCAGAGAAGCAAAAATTGTTTTTTTTTTTTCGTATTTCACACCAAAATATACTAGATCAGTTTATATATTACAATTTTAATTTTAACTGAAAAGGGGATACATTTTTTCTACCGTTTAAATGTTTTATTGAAAATCGCACTTTTAAAGTAGTATAGGAAAGTTGTGTTATGTTGCCATTTTTGAGGTGGTCTAGGTAAACCACGAAGACATGAGAAAAAAATGCTCCAAAATGTTTTATTTCATATAAAATCGCAAATTTTGCATACATTTAACAATAAATAAGTACATTTTCTTTAAACTTCAACATCTAAAACGTCTATACTTCTAATCTTCATTTGATAAAAATCAACAATTCTTAAGAATCAAAAAAAAAATCAGAATTAAAGACTGAAAATATTTATTACTATATTGAAATTTATGAGTACCAATATGAAGTTAAAAAACACACGCACACACACACACACACACACACACAACTTGGCGTGGTCCACTGTGTCAGATCTCCAGTATTTTTAAGTGATAATTTAAGGAACAAGCTAATTTACCATCATTTAAAAAAATTTCTTTGGTTTTAATAATTGTATATATTGTATTAAATATAATGCGTTGTTCCAAAATAACAGCATATGTTTTTCTTTCTCAAAATATATATTTATATACTATCTTGACAAATAAATCTCAACTATTTATCAGAGAAAGATGAATGTAAATGTGCGTATATTGATTTCATTATATGATTGAAACACTTCTCTTGGGTACATATGATTAACATTTACGATATTAAATATTGCAAAAAAAAAAAAAAAAATTCTTTGATGTATTTTTCTTTTATATAGCTTAATACAACGAAATTGCATCTATACTTATATATTAAATTTTAATTTATTAACATATTTCTTTTCAAAATTTATCCCAGAATTGAAGTATCCAATAACCAAATATATAAATGCCCCGTATCCAATATATAAATGAAACAGAATAAAATCACAAGTGGATTGGTTGCATGGTTTTACCAACATTTTTTACCGATTTCAATACGCGATGCTGAGATAAAAGAAAAATATTGCTATTCTTCTCGTACAGAAAAACTATATTTATTTCACTAAAAAATCTAATAATAAAGTATTCTTAGAAAAGATTTTCTGTATACAGAATAAAAAGGACATTTCAACAAAGAAATATCCATCCATCCATTTCGTTGATATTTTGAAATATCGAGTCATTCGGAGTTGTTTTAAGGTTAGAAAACCTGCAGTTAAGTAAATAATAATAATAATAATAATAATAAATAGACAAATGCTATATGCACCCGAAAACTCGAAAATAAAATTGTTACATTAAAATCATTTTAAGGGGCCTCACTTGATTTTGCTGCAATTCTTAAAATGTAATGACGTATGGCTATTATCTTTTGACTAAACATTGAAATTAATTAAAAATAAGAGTTCTGTATAGTAATTTTGTTAAACACTCCACATTTCTATATTTGTTGCTTGTATCACTGTGTTTAAAAAATGTTATTAATATTGTTTATATAAGGAAAAAAAGAAATACATGCTATTTTTAAGTGCGGATACGACAATTTCTTATTACGCTTATACAGGAACTGAGACATTGTGTATCAATTTTAAAAAAATATATATATATTAGATTAAAACATTTTTATTTTGAATTTGTTTCTATTTGACTTTCACTTTCGTGAACACAAAACTATCACCGTATCTTATTTCCAATCACTTTTCAGCTAATAAAAATGAAATAAATTTGTTTGGATTTAGTGTATTTAGACTGGTAATGTTATCCTGGTTATGTTTATTTTGTCAAATTTTAGAAAATTTAAAATAAGTGCTTTAATTTTCATTAATATAATTACTTACATTCAGCTACTTTAATTTATAGTTTACATTCCGTTTTTACTTAGAAAATAATCATAGTTCTAGTTAAAAAAATCACGAAAATGTGTTTCGATTTTTTCTTGATAGGCGTAAACTCATTGAGAAATGTTATTACTAATTGTTACCATGTGTTACAAAATGTTATTACTAATTGTTAATACTAATTGAAATTTTAATTTTAATTTTATTTATCTGCATTACATAATAGCATTTTTTGGTCTGGTACAAGCATCACATCGTACTTACATCTCTTAGATTAGAAAGCATACGAATTCTGTTTATTAATATACTTTCAATTGCTGTAGTATAAATATTTGGATAAAAATGAAATGGAAAAATGTATGATATATGAATGTTCGGAGTATCGAAAGCTTTATAGACATAATAAACTTTCTGTCTTTGGTCAGTCACAGATTACCTTTGGCATATTTAAATATAAAAAATTAGTGAACTGGCATTAACAGTTTCAAAAAACACTTCTTTAGCAAAAGGCTAAATATCATTACTTTTCTCCATCAAAACAGTTTCATTGCTATTACTGATATGTGAAAATAGGAGATTGTGAGATTAGAGACCTATAACAAAGAAATGAAGAAATTTAAAAGTGCTTATCAATAGTACTTAAAACTGACCTTATTGAACCTGACCGCTCTCTACCTCTTTTTCGATACCTTAATTTTAGCAGATTCAAATATTTTCAAAATACTTTAGCAATACTTTAGCAATTCTTTAAAAACATTTTATTAATTTTGTACAATTAGCAGTGTTTTTTTTTTAAATTTTTGTTTTAATTCACAGAAGACAAAATCGAAAACACTAATGTAATACAAAATATAAGATAATTGTACCTAAATGTGACGACTGCAAAATGTGAGAATGTTCCTTTACTTAAAATCTTAACGCAAGAATCGAATATAAATGTTGTATAAAGAGACATTCGAACTTCAGGAACGAAATGCGAAACGTTTCCCTGCATTTAAAACATTTTGTTAAAAAAAAATCCGTTACAATACACATCGCTCATTATCAAGCGACAATAAACCCTTGGTGTGACGAAATATCTCGAAAATGTTTCACCTTTTTTTTCTTTAACTTCGAAGATCAAATAACCTTATGAACGTCAGGAACTAGGACGTCCATTTAATTTACCTGAAGTGTAAGCTCGAGAAAAGGCGACAAGTTTTCAAATTAGACTTCTAAAATAATCAAAGCGTTTTGGTGACTAGTTTTTTTTTCAAGAACCTATTTGAGACAAACTGAATGTTCTAATTGAGGAGAGACTTTTAGAAGATTAACTGGGATAAGTTTATATGGTATTTTGATATATTATATTAAAAGGATGTTTAAAGCAAATATTGCGTTTAATCAAGCTGTGCCGAGTTAATAAAACTAAAATTTCAAAATGATAATCCAAAAATGTGTTTCTTTGACCAGGATTTAAATATAGTTTCATATGATCAAAATAGAAAGATACATGTATTTAAAACTTATAACAAATTAACTGTCATTTTCCCATCGGTATGCTGTTCGAGAATCATTTTCCGATTTCAGTGCCGCTATAAATATTTACTAAATCAGACATATGAATAGAATGAATTAAATATGAGCCAAACCCACAAATGGCTTCATGGATAAAAATTTGGCTCTTAGCAATGATTAGTGGACTGACTACTTTCCTGCTAAGAGTTAAATATTTACTGATAATTTCCATATTGTTGAATCAAGCATTAATGAGGATTTTCCTGCTAAAGGTGACAGTATGTTTCCTGAGTTTAAAATCAGAGATGATTTAATAAAGATGGTTATTGAGGGCATAACAACTATTGCTGACTGCTCTGCAAGCCATTGTTTTCAAATTGATTATCATAAATGTAATAATTCAACTTCTCCAATAAGTTTTTCTAGATCCATACCATTCAGAAACGAAAAAAAAAATGAGGTCGAAACAGAAGATGAAAAGCAAAAATGAGTTAAAACCAAACTAAAAAGCAAGAGATTTGATAAAATGTGTTGTATCAGTCATTCATTCTTTATTTCTTGTTTTCTTCATAGTCAAAGTTAAAAGTGTGTAAACTATGAATGTTGAAATATGCATTATTTAATTAAAATATATTCAAGATTATGTATAGGAAAGTACTTTTTTATTAAGTTATTATTAATTTTTTTCCTATATTAAATATTTCAGTAATAAGCTATTGAACTTTAAATTGCATATAATTCAACTCTTTATTAAGTAATTCAGTTATTTATAGCAATAAAATGAATATTTTATGATGAACAGACATGTATAAAACGCATCGTCACATTGAGGGTTTCCGACGTTTCACTGAAGTTTTAATAACCTTAAACGCGACAAAAATTACCTAAATGTGACAATCGTTTATTCTTGACTCATTTTACGTATAATGATTCGATTTATACAAAGCAAGTTAGTTTTAAACTAAAGCACAGTATTCAATACTTTTCTGCTTAATAAAATATACATTTATCAAATGCCCTAAAGGCGACAAAACTATGGGAGTCACATTCAGGCACAATCATCTTATTCTTTTTCAGCAATATAGTTAGAGATATTGCTAGATTTTCTCATGTTTGTTTTGTATTTGAATGAAGAATGTGTCCAAAGTGCTACAAAAGAATGTGAAGAATTATTGAATAGTGTCCTTAACCTAAATACTAATTTGCTGCAGCTAATACTACAAAAAGACCTTGTCTGAATACTTAATGTGTGAGCAAAATCTGCTTTAGTACGTGACTAAGCCTTTCATGTACTTAGAAAACTGAAGAAGTTTCAGGTGATTATTATTTGTTTATTCTAGTTCGTTTGACAAACAATTTTTCTGGTACCTTATAATGACTTTTATTTCGTACATTGTAATAAATGGTAATGTATTGTGTCTATTATATATATTTATGAAGTGTTAGATTTATTATTAAAATAAAATTATTTATCTCAAATATAATACACTATCAGTACATAGTGAAATAAATATTTTGTTTCTTAATCATAAATTGTTTACATTTTGTGGTTAAATACAAAATATTTTATTAATAAAAATAATAAAGGCTACGTCTGTTTTCATTACAGAAAGCATCAAAAAAATTAAAAAAGTTTAAGTTTGATAATTAATATAGTAACTTAACAAATAAATGTAAATATATAAGTTTCCACAGGCACGTAGAAAATAATTTTGAGGGTTACTTATCTCATATGATGCATATTATGTAACCCATGTTAATATTGGCGTGTACTCCAGCAAAATCTTCAAAATTAATTATTTTTACTGCCTTTGTAATGGCAATTTCACACTAAAAAATTCTTGCGGCACCTTCTTAAAGAAAAGTCATCTGTCTACTAAAAATAGCAACTGCTTGTTTCATTCGATGTCTTTTTTTCATTGAAAATGAAACGCTACATGCGATGAAAATGTTCCATCTAAGCGGATTGTCCATATTTTTCCGTTTTCCAAAAACAACTTAAGGGGTTCTTTGAGTAGAAATCGACTCAAAAATCAAAAATTACTTTTGCGTATATTATTATCGCCAGTTTCTTCTGAACCATTTGTAAAAAAACCGCATGCAAATGCGATTATTTTTCGAAAAGTTACAAGCGTTTGAATTTTGTACACAAACAATTTTTTGACCCTTTAATATACTTTAAATCCGTTTTTCTCAAAACTGATTGTTCAACGTTTTTAGATTTTTGAAATGCTTCATGTGTCTTAATTCTCGTTCAAAATTTATGACATTGATATGGAAGTTTCCTGATATTGCTTACAAAGAAACTGTGCATGCATTTTAAAATTCGATATCATTAAGATAGTTAAATTTGATTTTTAAATTATCAAAAGGCAAAATTTTGATAAAAATCGATATCGAATTCTAAAAAAAATAACTATTCAGGGGATTAAAAGATCAATGCACAGATTTGTTCTTAATAGAGTTTTATGGGATTAAAATGCAAAATCGAGGAAGTATCTAAAAATTTGGAGCATGGAGCATTTTAAAATTTCGGTTTAAAATAATATATCTATTTTTAAATCTTAAAATTATAATAAGATTGGAAATTTCTTTTAATGTGTTCTATATATTTATGGTGAAATGTATCTTCTCACAAATATTCATATATCTATGATAAAAAAAAAAATAACGTCCACCTTCCCTTTAAATCTATTATAGTCTAAATATTTTTAACAGAATTGTATTTTAAGATGCGCCTCAAACAGAGGCACATTAAGTGTATTTTAGAAAGGAAAGAAATTTTTGAAAATGCAGGAAAGCACTCAGGCTCTCAGAGGTTTAAAAAAACCTTTTTTTTAAATGTGAAGTAAATTTTCAGTTCTGTTAATATGTGTTGTTTTTATTCATTTATGTATGTAATCAAAAGGCATTATTATAATTCATATTTATTGAGTTATTTAATATCACATTTTATAAATTGAATTATAAATGTAGTTTTGTAATTAAAAAAGTAAATTTGTATTTACATATTAAATGCATAATATATTTATAACTATGCGAAAACAAATTATTTAATTTTTTTTAATAGGCTTATATGTATTATTGTGGAAATGTGTTCCGAAAAAACTATACTAGATCGGCCAAAAGCCCATGACATATTTTAATATTCAATGAAAAATAAGGTAATTTGCGTACAAAAAAAGCGATACTTGAAAGGTTTTTTTTTTAAAGTACAGTATAAAAAAACACCCAAGCATTTTCCATATCTGGCCTATTCCTTCGAATTAAAAAAAACCCCTCAAAAGGTCAAGATGTTACATTCCATTATTTTAGCACGTTCAATTTAAAGAATACTTAATTCCCAATCGAATGACTATTTTCTTTACGTCAATTTGGCAAGTTAAACGTAAGGAATGTTATACTTTTTTTTACTATTGGAAAATGTGCTACCTACCTGAGTGCGCAGGATGAATTTTAGTGCAATTTAGATGTGATTCAAGCTAAAAATATGACGCTTGTTGAAATATTGTAGCAGCATGTATAAAATACACGACATATGACTGCTTACTTTTTATACTCTTTCTCAGATTTGAAAGTATGGCGCTACCTATGGACAATTTTTTAAATTAATCTCTTGTTTCTTACCTCTTGTTTCTTAACTTTATATCATAAGATGCACTTTGATCCAAACAGCACACGCTTACGCCAATTACTTTATTTGTTACTAGCCGCCTTCGCCCGCTACGCTGGTCGGTTTTTCTAAAGAAATCTTGAATGAAACAAAATATATCTGTGAATTTGATCATGCGTTTTAACGCAATATGGACATTTAGCTGGTGTATCCAACCGAATCGCCAAAAGCAATATGAATGTCATTACCCTATTATATCTTTTATTGAGTCATACAAAATTTAGACTGTTAAGGACCAATTTCTTTAGTTGATCTGTTAGTGTAGGATTCGGCAAAGAACGATAGAACAACATGTAATTTACTAAAAGCGTTCATGAAAAATTATCAGTGCAAGTCTCATCAGAATCTGTTAATTGGACTTGCTGAAAAGGCTGATCCTACATAATAATTGGATTCGCCTGATTCTAGAACTTTCATCTATAGTTCTAGAATCAAGCAACCTAACAACCAAGCAACAGCAAATGATATGTGCTTTATACTAAAACATTCACTGAAAAATTAACTAACCGATCAAGTTCCATCGAAATCCACTTAGCAGAATCTTTTAAACTGGAAAATATACCGAAACCTTCCCTAAAAATGATCTAATTGACGGTTTAAATCCCATTAAAATTCATTCAGTGGAACTTTTAAAAAAAGCAAATCTTTCAAAATTGGGTTCATCTGATTTAGAACTTTCCCCATAATTATTTAACCAAGCAACGTAGAACGTTATGTTTTATACTAACATCTTTTCTGAAAAATTATCAAACTAACAATGTAAGTCCCGTCAAAATCTATTCAGAAGAACTAAAGATATTAGTGGCCGGAATGAAATTTCTCTTTGCATTACATATATATTGAGATAGTTAAATATAACTTTCATAATCGCGTTAACCTGATTATAGAACTCTCTGGGAGGTAGGGGTAGGTATATACTGCATCACTTCTGAATTTTTTAAGGAACTCAGCTCACCTTCCATAACTATAGCATATATACTCTATAGTATATATTATCTCTGTAGCGTATAGCTTCCAATTTTCTTTACTGTATCACTGAGAATTTTTTCCGCCTAGCTCCGTAACTAAACAACACAGAATGATATGATAAATATTGAGAAAATCCCTGAAATATTATATAACTTACTGTGCATTTAATTAGTTGACTTGAAATCTTTCACAATCGAGTTCACCTAATTTTAGAATTCCCGTAACAACTTAGAATGATGGTTTTTACATTAAACCATTTATAAACCAAATTTTCTATTTAACAGTGTAAGCTCTACAAAATTCTGTTCAGTAGAATCTGAGTTATAGTCATATTTACAATATTTATTGCTCATTAAACCTTTTTTCTTTACATTTGAAATAAAATCAGTAACTGTTTTGGTATTTCCCTGTTATGCCAACACCATTGTCACCAAGCGTAATAGTTGGTACAAAAATGAAATTATACATTTGAAAAAAGTAATAATTTTGTGGATAAAAAAAAATGAGCATTTAAAAAATATAACTTTTGAAAATTACAGACTTTGACCTACCATTTTTTTTAAATCAATAAAATTAATGGTATTATTTTTTTATCCCGTCGGCCAAAAATCTATTGCCAAACTATAAGATTAAATGCCAATAATGGTTGATCGTAAATGTCGCATTCCTTGACTTTAAGCAGTTTACACGTATTTACGTCAACAGGTTATTTTTATTTCGACGTTTTAAATGTATTTTTATTAATGTTATACTAATTTATTTGTTCTTTCGTTATTTAAAATAAAAATTATGTCAATTTGTATAATTTGGCGAGTGGTTTGGCGGTTTATATAATTTGGTAAAATTGGTCGACGGGTACCAAAATAAATACTTAAAATATAAGAATAAATAAATATTTTGCAAGTAATAAAATATAGTCAATTTAAACTGCAGTCTTGAAATTGTAAATGTTTTTTACTACTGAAGCATGGCGTACGTAATACGTATGTCACACATTGCAGTAAACATTTCATTCTTTCAATAAAGACATTCATGGTTTTTTGAACAAAACAGTTTTGTATGTATAATTCCTAACTTCTAAACTAATTTTATTGTAGCTTCCTCCTCATCAGGTAACTGCGAAATGGTAAAATCTATATCAGTATCACTAATAAATATTTTCTATTCAAAAAATAACAAATAAAAAAGTTTTGCGAGATTATGATGGAATAAAATAAATTCCATCATTAAAATTTCCTGCATAAAAATATTCACGTTCAATAATTAGCAAATGTTAATGTGTGGCGTGTGGCACGGTATGCAATAAAAATCGTTTGCACGATTAGATTTGAAACAAAAGGCGCGATACCATACATTTTGGCATGGTATCGCGACGAAAATTAGAACGAAAAAGTACCAGTTTTTTGTTTTTTTATTTTTGTTTTGTTTTAGTTTTTGAGGCGTTTGAATTTTTTTTCTAATTGACGAAGTTGTTTTTATTTAACCAAAAGGATTGGTTAAAAAATTATTCAATTTGAATTTTTTCCCTTGCTGTAGTAACAGAATGAAAAGAATGAGTTTTTAGAGATTATCACTTGAAAAATTCAGGTTTTGGCGCCAAAGATAATGCCAAATTAGAAAAATATGAAATATCTTTCGAACTATTGGACTTAAAAAAATTTGGCTAGTACCATTCGATTCAGCATACAAAAATACACCAAAATATGTTATCAGTTGAAAAATATCTATAAAATCAGATTTTTAAGGATTTTTTTTAAAGTTCGTTCTCCTTTTTACCCTCCTTAGGGGTGGAATTCGGGAAAATCCTTTCTTAGCGGCACTCTATACCATAAGAAGTATTTTTACCCCGATTTTCAAGATTTTAGGTTCAGTAGTTTTGGCTGCGCGTTGATTAATACAAAATCCAGACTTTCTTTTATATATATAGATTCAATTTCAAAATGTGTCGAGGACTTTTCTCCCAACTTGCATATCAGTTCATTTTATGTTCAAAAATTATATAGAACAGTAAACAATGAATTTTTCTCTTTTATCTTAGAAATGAAGAAGACATTCAAAAAAAGAAAGAGAAAAGAAAGAAGAAAGGAAAAGAAAAGGAAAAAAAAACATAATTCCTACAATTCAGACAAAAAACAAGCTTACATCATAGGATGTATCTAATTAACCACTATCGAACAGATTGCCACCTTTTTCTAACCGTATAAATGCTTCCGTTATATAGTCATGTATACTAGTTTATAATTTTATTCTTCAAAGAAATTGTTACAATATGAAGCTTCGAAGTAAATACTGTATGTAACATGCGAAAATATTTAGTAAACATTATTTCGATCCACAGGTATCAGCACAGACCGGCATATCCTCATTCATGTAATACGCGCTCTCCATAGTTTTGCTCAGCAGTCTTCAACAAAAGCTCACATGTAGAAGTTGTTATAAACGGCGTGCTTTCTCGCGGAATGTTTTCCCCAGAAGGAATTTCTTCTAAAATTAATCCTTTTGTAAATAGTAAGATCTGTACTTTGTAAATATTTAAATGCCGTACATCATGCTGCCAAGAACTATATATTAAATGTTTTCTAACTAAATTCCTGAGTGCCGTCTTATTTGAAGAAATATCTAAATCTTTAAAATTGTGGAGTCTTCTAAAGTATTTTAGAAGTGTTTTCACATGTATTGATTTTTTCATATATCCTACAACACTGCAACAAACATTTTCCTTCAGTATAAACCGTACGAAATGTATAAAGTTTTTTGCATAAATAAAAATAAACTTTTGAAAAAAAAAACTATCTTTATTATATTTAGCAGGGAAAATACCGAACCACGAATGTGATGTCATATCACATGTGTGTCATATCATTTTTATTCTTAGATAGAGAAATCCTCTTTAGAAAAAGGTCTTAGCTCCTACTCACATGTATGATTTGGTGCTCAACACTGGTCAAATATTATTTAATAATAAACTAGAATTATTATTTAATGATAACATTCGTAATTTAAATTTTTTTGGCTCTGGGCCTAACGTTTGAAACACCGGAAAAAACTTGGTCAAAAGCTGGGAATAATAAATATTTTTGAGGACAAAAAAAGAGTTTTCTGTAGCCTTCTCAAGCATCAATAAAATAAATATATTTAAAGACTATATTTTATTTAATTCGAAACTTAACATTAGAAGTGTACTTTAAAACTAGGTGAAAAATATGTTGAATTATAAAATTACTACTGAATTAGATATTAATTAAATAAATAATGACGCTCTTAGGCGTTGTAAACACTTTGCACAGGTATTTAATTTAACAGATTTACAAACTTTTGAGTAAGACTTTACTACTGCTGAGAACTGTGGAATATATAAAACATTCCTATCGCAGATTCAAAATTTAATGAATGATATCTCTTTAAGCCGTTGTAAGTAATTAGCAGATGCAATTAATTTAACAGACTGCCAGAATGTTTCCTCCAAAACAAGACTATGTTCCCAAGTGAATTTAAAGTCTGGCGTATAAAGTAAGTAGCATTTTGACTTGCAACATTATTTAAATGTGATATTTCGCAAAATTAAAACAATTAATAATGCATAATTTCATATCTGGGAGTTCTGAAGTAATTTGCTCGCAGACTATTGGAATTATTTATGTAACTACAGAGACTGTGTTAATTAGTATTTATTTACAACACGGAAGCGTTATAGAGCAATTTTACGTCATTAAATAAGATATTAAACAATTTATTTTTAATGACAGTTCGAAGACCTGAATAACTTTATATACGCTTCAACGATCTGCATCTACAAAGTCTAACGGAAATAAAACCTCTAAATTATTGAAAATTTATTTCGAAAAATACACTGTTATTCGCAATTTAAAATGCAACAAATTATTTGTAATTCAATCTGTTGAATGGTATCTATAGACAAACAAATTTGTGTAGAAAGATAAAAGGTGCATTAAAGAAAGAAGTAATTAAGACTTTTCCAACTATTAATATTGTACATCATTATATATTTCAGAAGTTTTCGTGCAAGACATGACAAAAACATTATGTTCATTAATTCATCAATTTTCAACTAGTAGGAATACAATCTTCCTTCTAAATATTCAACGGATTCATATTTAGTATAATTAAATTTAAGTTAGATAACATTCCCAAATTTCTGAAAATTTTTCGAATAATTTATTATATGTCTTAAGGAGATAATAATCACGGTCTATGAAACGCCATCATTCAATTTTTGTCACGTACTCTTTCATATTTTGCACGTTATTTTTTAGCTCACAGGCTATCAAAGCCTAAGAGCTAATATGCGCGATGGTTCTGTGTATGATGGTATATATGCATGAACGTACGTATGTACGTAACGCGATAACTCTTGATAGAAACATCCGATTTGCTTCAAAAACATTTCTGATAAGGCGCTTCCCTGATTAGTTTGGGGGATTCATTAGTTAAGTATAAAAGGGGGAACGGGAGACTTCTTCCCCCTTAAATGGGTTTTTCATGCAGAATTATCTGTTTTTTTTTTTTTTTTTTTTTTTTTAAATTTGGTATACTGGTTAATTCTGATAAGTCGCTTCCCTGATTAGATTTGATGGTTCATTGTTTAAAATTTAAGGGGCTAAAAGACCCCTTAATTTAGATAAATTGGTTTTCTATTCGATTTGCTTCAAATTTGGTATACTGGTTTATTTCGATAAGGCGCCTCCCTCATTTCATTTGGAGGTAATTTGGTTAAGTATAAAGAGGGAATACGGGAGGGGGGACTAATCACCCCTTAATTTATTTTTCAAGGGGAATTATTTTTTGAAATTAGAGTATAATATACAATTAGAGTGAACAGCGTGTGAGCTCAATGCCATCAATTTAACTGGACACATTTCTTTTTTATTTATTTTACTTGGATGTTTCTTTCTATTTTCGTAACCACTGTGTAACTCAATATGAGTTAAAAAGTCGAATAAACACATTTATAGTGTTTTTACACTTTTAATTTACACCTGTTAGCAATTAAAATTATTATATTATTACAAGGTCTTAATTTGCTATATATTTACAAAATATGCATTAAACTAGTATTCCATAAATATAAAACAATTTAGCAATCAGCAAGCCAAATTTAACTTTATCTTCAATAGCCAGTCTCCATACTCTTCAGGGGATTATGGGATTCAGGGAAAAATCGGGGTATAAATTTTGGTCATAAAAATCCGCAAAATCTCAGAGAATAATTCAAACAATTTCCCAAACCTGGGAAAACTTGTTACCACATGATGAGCTACTCCGATAAAAAAGGGCAATTGCTGCTATTTGCATGGTTTGTGATGTCATAATGTTATCCAACTTAGACACGCTTTCTAATACCATGAGCCGTAGAATCGGAAACTGTGTCATAATACTGATTTTAAAAGTCATTAAATGTTGATAATAGAAAACACAAAAAAGGACTGTCAGAGGTATTTTGTGGAAAATGATTATCAACCCCTTACCGACTGTGTGATAAACCTGGTCATATTTCCATCTAAATGCATTTTCTTTTTAGGAGGTGTATCAAAAGATTAAAGCATAATATCTGAATTATTACCGGACTTTTTAGTCTGATCTGTTGGCTTGGGTGGCAAATCTACACATTCATCTGGTATCTATTTTACACTTTTCAAAACATGTGCTTTTATCCTCGCTACCTTGCACTGTGAATATGTCTACAATATTTATGTTTAGCAGAATTTTTTCCATCACAAAGTGATTTTTCAGAAGATTCACAAATTTGATCTTGCTTTCTACCTCTTTTGAAAATTATTATGCACTTGTATTTTTCATATGAAATATAAATTTTAACTTGACACTCAAAAGGCTGTAAGTAACTGCTCCTGAGAAAAAGCTGCTTGTCATTTGCTTGAGAAATACAGAAAAAAAAAAATCTTGCATCATTATCTATATCACTAGTTTGGTCTTTCCTTGTTTTGTACAATAGCTTTTGTAAAACCTGTGAACCTGCAGTTGTGGCCTACCTTTCCATTGACCAATTACAAAGCAGGGTGCAAAACTCTGGTGATGGGTGGGGTGCAATAATACTCTAGTATTTTCTTATCCCTCTTATGGTCATTTTATAATGGACTGTTGCATTTGTGAATTTCAAAAGCGTATTTGAATGTAATACAGACAGATAAAATGGCTACAGGCTACTTATTGAAAGTAAAAAAAGCAACTTTGTGTTTTCTTTTTTGCAGTGTAATATGCAGTGCAGGAAAAAATCTTTTTACGTAATAAAACTTACTAAAGAGGTTTTTCAAAAAAATAATTTTCAATTTAATTTAATTACTTTTTTATTTGCAATAGACTAGTTTTATCCGGTAAATAATTATAAATTAGTACTTAAATATCTAAATATTATTAGTGCTTATTGCATAAAACTAAAGTAGCAACGTTATATAAAACCATTTGTAATTAAAAGAATATTAATGACTGACAAAACAACTTATTTAAGACAAAAAATAGATATCTGATTTTTAATTTGGTTCTTGAGTTCCTAAGTACTAGACTGAATCCCACTTATTTTATAAACGTTTAAAATATGCAAAACTATTATATTTATATTTGTATTTTGTAAATTAAATTAAAAATATTCAATGACATATGTTATTAAATATAATTATTTCTACCGTTATGATCCCTTGGCGCAGCATGTCCCTGTAGGGACTTTGCGCCATAAAACCCCATTCAAACAACCAACCAACCGTTATGATCCCAATTAATTTGTAGATCTTACTATACATTAAATACCTATAAGAATTCGACAGTTTTTGCCGTTTTTTTTCCAATTTTACCCTGGTTTTTTCCAGTTTTCAGCAGTGTCCTGGTAAAAATACGAAACCGATATATATATATATGATTTTGTCATGCAATAGCATACGTGACTAAGCATGTATAAATGGCATAACAATGTCTCGACTGAGTTCGTTAGATATTTCCATGTTTCAAAACGGTAGTCCCTTAAAAAAATTAAAAATGTAAAAAAAAATTATGAATTGAAAAAATAATTAAATGTTTGACATTGATAGGCATTTCGATGATTCCGAAGTGTTTTTGTTTTTTCTTTATCTTAAAAAATAGTTGAGATATAGCAATTTGAATTTGTAGGGTGACTCACATTTTGAAAGAATCGATTTTTGCACATGCGATAGTACGCGTATTTAATAACCGATTCTGATGTGACTAAGCATGTGTACAGGACATACCAAGGTCTCGCCTAAGTTCGTGAACCAACTTCATTAAAACACATATATATATGTACTTAAGATTCTAAAAGAAATATAAAATAATTTGAAATTGAGAAAGCTTTTTGTTTTAAGCGTTTAGCCCTAATGCAAGGATTCCATAAAAAAATTTCCCTTCGTCTTTTTCTTAAGAAATAGCTGAGATGTAGCAGTTTAAAACTCTAACGTGCCTGACATTTTGAAAAAATCGTTTTGACGTTTATCATGCGACACCACCAGTGTATATTAGGCAATTTTCATGTGACTCAGTATGTGTATAGGTCTTGCAAGGGTCTAGACAAAGTTCACTGGTTGGCTTTGCCCACTGTGGAGTTTTTAAATTTCAAGATATCGCCAGATTTCGCGACACAACATAAATCTCTCAAAATGCGGCCAAGTTTGCTATAACTGACTAATTTGGCAAAATTCTCATTCATATTCAACATTAACGAAACCTGGAATTGAATATTCTGTAAACGGATAACAAACATGTAAAACATAATTTAATCACAATATTGTCTCCACTATCGATTGAAATAAAAGATAATTTCCTTTTCCAATTGAAAATGACGAAAAGAAAAAACAGAATTATAATAGTCCCTATATTTTTTCCTTTTCGCCCCTTCTTTTTACAAAAATGGAGTCATTGAGTTGCCATTATTACAAAAATATAATTAAAATTATAAAAAAATTAATATCTCGAAAACTAATTAAAATTTAAATGTTCTAACATCATTTTTGATGTACACGAATCAATAAGGATAATTGGTGCTAATTTCACCGCCGAAGTTTTCATATTTTAGGATGAATAGCTGTGAAACATATCAGTCGTTTAATGAGTTGTTTCGTAAAATTGTTTCAAAAATTCGTTTCATAAATTCGGTTCATTAAGATTTTATATATAGATTTACATCACAAACAAAAAAGAGAGAGAGGAAAGCCAACAATTTTTTAAGAGTCAAATCTTCACTTTTTGAAAAAAATATCTTTACACAGAAAATTGAGTTTTTTAAATAATTATTTTTACATAAAATTGCCTCAAATATTGTTTCCATATTCAAAAAGTTACAAATACTAGATTTTTGAAAAGGGGTACACAACTTTGACATCATATATCGATTGTATGGTGTTTTGTATGTTGTGTATTGAATTTGATGCCGTTCAGTAAAGACATTTTATATTTATAGTAATGTGTAAATTTAAGCTACTAATGTTAAATTAATTTTCGATATTTTCAATCTTTTTAATTATAAATATTTTTTCACCAACTATTTCTGTTTAGTTAGAATTAAATATTCTAAAACAAAAACATTTTTTAATTTTTATTTGTAAAATTATGACTTCTAACCTATATATTTTATTTATAACATAATATAGTATGAAGTAATATCGTTTCGCCCATTAATTTTTAGAATTTTACTTAAAAAACACTAGTACTACAATTTAAGAGGCATTTTATTCAATTGAAAATGTATATTAATTTCATAAAAATGCTTTATAAATGTAACATTTATCAGAATTATGCAATTGTATATTTAATTCATTTATTTAAAATTTATATTGTATTAATAGTTTCATCTAATGTAAATTACTTGCATTTCTTTACTAAATGTTTTTCTAACAGACAATTTACTTTCGATATCGCCTTCTAAATTATCCTGATATCTGATATAGGATAACTCCTGAACTGTTTATAGAAAGTTCTTAAAAATACTTTTTAGCCTACGATATGATATGCATTTCGGGGAACAATTAAAGTATGGTACCTACAAAATAACGTTCCGAATAAGCCAGCCGTAAAACGAAGTATATCTATCATTACGCGGTTAAATTCTGATAATCTTAACTGCAATTTTTTAATGAAAAAACTAAAATATGAGTCATCTTCCAACAATGGGTAAATTGCTCCTCTTATGGATTCTGATGGCAGAACTGGATTGGAATTTGATGGCTCTGCATATGTTGAGTGGCTGGAGTATTGTCAAGGAGCAAAGTCTAAAGCGTCCAGGATTCAGTGCATCAAATTCAATCGATGGCTGCATGAAAAACGCTTACTTTACTTTTGCAATGGCTAGTGTGGTGTGATTGTAGGCGAATAGAAATACAATATCAAAGAATGAGAAGAAAGGCCAAAAATATATAGACTAGGCCCTAAATAGAATAGAACTAATACGTACATCAAGAGCAAACTGAAATGTGCACCTAGATGTAAACCAGTGATTTATATATATATATTTGGAATTATGGTGTTCTATTGTTTCCAGTAATTACCTATTAATGTAAATTCAAGTGATTTTCTTTTCATTTTCACTTTTTGTCTTAAGTTTTGTTTATAGAGATTGCACTTTTGCATTTTCGTTAAACTTTTTACAATTTAGAGATAGATAGAATTTTTGTAAGTTTACTGTTATTTATTTTCGTTTTAAATAGTTTGAGAAAATAAAAATGTGATTTGCTTGAAAAAAAAAAAACAACCTAGCATTTTTCTCCATCTGTCCCACACCCCATGCGGCATCTTATCCAACACATAAAAAATGATGTTAAAAAAGGACATGTGGGAAAATAATTATGCCTACATTATTAAGGGGGTTTTAACTTGTTTAATATAGAAACTAGATTCTAATGGGTTTGATCAATGATTTTTGGTACTTAGTTTGTTGTTTTTTGCTTTATTGTAAATTTTACAAGAAGAAAAGAAAACTGTGGCATATGTCCCCACTTTACTATACTATCTACGTATGAAAGATTTTCCCAGCCCTCGGGGATACACATACAAATAATGAGATTTATAAAGTGAGATATAACGATGGAAAGAGCAATATAATTTTAATGTTAATTCATAAGTTTATAAATTAATTTTAGTAAAATATAGTACATTTTCATATTTGAAATATTGATTTACGAAACTTTTGAATAGGTTTTCTCAGTTTTATTTTTCTCAAACAAATTAAATTTTACTCTCTAATGTAATGGACACTGTTTTCATTTAAAACATTTCTTAGGTAATAAATCATTTCTTACATTAAAAAAAAAAATCTTGTATAACTTCAATAACAGATATAAATAAAAAAGAACAGTACTTTCTTACGTAACAATAACGTTCTTTACACTTAAGTGAATAATTTCTTAATTACATAAATGTAAATTAAATACTTAATTTTTACTGTATTCAATCATTTCATTCATTTATTAGGAAACGAGGAGAGTTCTGAGTGGCTATACAAAAAGTAAAATTTAACATACTTGGCATTCGCTTATATATATATAGAATTTATCAAAGTTGTCAAAAACGGGTAAAAATAAAAAAGGTAGTGAAAATTTAAATATATATTGAGAATAATGTCAAAATATTTCACTAAGCGTAAAAGGTAAAGCACAGATATTTTTGCTTGCTCACTTTGACGTTAAAAATGCTAAAAAAAATTATAAATTTAAGAATGCAGTAAATATTTTATGTATGATAATGAAAACCTCCTTTGAGTAATCCATAATATCCCACTTTCTATGTGAACTTAAAAAAATACACTTTTGGAAATAGGATATTACTTATTTCAGAACATTATTTATAATTTTCATTAAGGAAGTGTCTAAATATGCCGTTAAAATCTGTTACAAGTTTTCAATATGGATTTTGTAGAATTATGTCTATCTACGAGTAATTTTCTTAAAGTTTTGGTTACTAGAGTTTCATTTTAAAAATAACTGAAACATAACTTTATCAACTCCACTTTTTAAAATTAAACGCTATCTCTTCAGAATTTATGTTGTGTGATTTTTCGTTATCTGTAAGTGTTCAGTGAACATACATTTTATCAATTTAGATTTATGAGAACCCATTTACTTCAACTAAAATCACTTTAGAGTGATTTATTGTTATAACTTTTATTTATTTAAGAAAACCCTTATTGATATTATCTCTTTAGCAATTAACCATGAATCATCTGAAATGGTGTTATATCCCATTTTGTTTATCATATCAAGATACTTTCATCTCCTCAGTTGTTTAAAAATAATTATTGTGATTTATGGTTGTTGATCAAGGAATCAAGGACACTTCCTGGTTTGAGTGATTGTACATTTGAAGAGGCAGTTGAACTCGAGCATTCAGACTGTACGCAACAGCTCATCTTTCTAGCTGTGATTTCGCAATTTTCGCAGCCGGGTAACAAAATCCCCGGTCCTTGTAAACTGCAAGCGTCCTTGTAAACTGCAAGCGTCCTTGTAAACTGCAATCTCTCTTTCCTGTGCACATGCAAGAAATTGTAACATGTCAATTCTTAATATAGTTTTATTTACATCTAGTGTTAATCTACTAATTCTATAAACACACACAGAAACATAAAAGCTGGAGGCACCGCTGCGAGATCTTGGATATTTTTTCAAGCTTGGATTAATGTACTTCAGTGTTCTAAATAGTGTTTTCACCAGTCTTATGTGGAATTGCAACAGACGACGGAGCACCTCGCATCACATTTATTACAGATAACTACATTTTATCTTATTATTATTATCGGTTTGACTTTTGTTTTTTACGCTATTCATCTCATTATTTAAATAATGAATACCGACTTGGAAGCCGCAAAAAAGGCTGCTGAAGAATTGGAAAAGGCAGCTATAAATTTACGTGGCAGAGCTAAATCTGCTCTAACAAGGATAAATAACTTCATTAACTCTGACCAAATATTTCAAAAAATGACTTGTACAATAAATTAGAAAAATTAGAGACAGTTTATTCCGATTTTGATAAATATGATGCTCAATTACCAACTGAAGCATCTGAAATTGAGGAATTTGAAAAGAAATATTATGAAACCAAAGCCAAACTGCAAACGGAACTTGAAAAAGTTACCGTAAATGTGCATGCACCTCAAATAATAAATGATCAGATTCCAGTTGTTAGTTCTACTATTTCTAACAATTTTAAATTGCCTAGGCTGAATATAGAGCAATTTAATGGTGATTTTAAAAATTGTCTGTCATTTAAAGATTTATATTTATCATTAGTTCATAACAATGCCAGCATAACTAATATACAGAAGTTTCAGTATTTAAGAGGGTTACTAGGGGAAGAGCCAGCCTCTATTATAAAACATATTCCTATTTCTGAAAACAGTTATTCAGAAGCGTGGGAAAAATTGCTGTCGAGATATGATAAAAAAAAAACAAATTCTTTCCACTTTAGTTAAAACATTCTTGGACATTCCCCCCATTACTCAAGTAAATGCATTTAGCTTACGCTGTTTATCAGATGTATCAGATGAAGTAATTAGAGGCCTTAAATCAATCGATGAAAAGGCATCTGGCCGTGACTTATGGCTAATTCATATTTTATTACAAAAGGTTGATTCTAAAACAAGGGAGGAATGGGCAAAATTGACCTCAAGCGAAGACTTTCCGTCTTTTGATCAATTTATTCAGTTTATAAATGATAGATGTTCATCCTTAGAATTGTTTAAAAGTGAAAATGAAGGTTCGCATAAACAAGAGAAACAGTATAACGTCAATAGATCTTTTTCCAGTGTCATTAGCAAATGTTTATTGTGTAAATTTAATCACTCACTTTACAAGTGTGTTAAATTTAAAGAATTAAGCATCAGGGATAGGAGACAGTTTGTTAAGAAAAACAAGTTATGCAGTAATTGCTTGTCTGACAAGCACACTACCTGGCAATGCAATTCCTCTTACTCTTGTCATAATTGCAAGCTGAAACATCATACTAGTTTATGCAAAAATAAGCTGCAAAATTAAGCAATATCAACTTCTCGTTCAAATGAAAAACAGAGCCGCAAAAACAAACCTGATTCAGAGACCGGTTCGATTCCGGATGAGAATAAAAAGGAAATTTCTCCTTCCATAAATGCAGTTCAAACATCTTCGCACTTTTGCCCACTGCTAGTGTATATATTAATGATTGCATGGGTCAAAAGCACACTTTAAGAATCATGTGTGATAGTGTTTCAGAGTCTACATTTGTTTCTGAATCCTGCATGAAAATGTTAGGAATTAAAAGGAAAAATGCTAGGTTCCCCGTAAAAGGTCTGTCTAACTCAAAGATCGCAGTAACTAAGGGTTACGTAATGTTTGATCTTACATCAATTTATAATGCAGACACCAAGTTGTCTGTTAAGGCATTTATTTTAGATGATTTAACTGCTCCGTTACCTGCGGAAAAAATACATGAGAAGCATTTTTCGCATTTAAAGAATATAAACTTAGCGGATCCACATTTCGGGACACCAAGTAAAATAGACATTATTCTAGGATCTGATTATTTCTTTTCTATTTTGCTTCCTGGTCAAGTAACAGATACTCAGAGCAATTTAATTGCTCAAAATTCAATTTTTGGCTTTCTGGTATCAGGTAAAATGCCCCATTCTAGTACATCTCCAAATTCAATACATAATTTACACATTTATGAAGTTAATATTGATAAAGAGTTAAAGCGTTTTGGGGAAGTAGAAGAAGTATTTAATAAGAATACTCAAATGTTGTCACCTGAAGAGCAATTTGTTGAATCACATTTTCAGGAAAATTATTCAATTAATTCCGAGGGTCGTTTTGTGGTTAAGTTACCTTTTATTCAATTTAAATCAGAATTAGGTAATTCTAAACCTGCCGCAATTTCTCGCTTGCTTGCTATGGAAAAGAAATTTAGAGAAAAACCAGAATTTGAAAATCAGTACAAAGAGTTTATGTACGAATATGAAGAATTAGATCACATGGAATTAGTTGCACAAAATGACATTAATAATTATTAAAACAAACACTACTTTCTTCCTTATCATGCGGTTATTAAATCTTTTAGTATCACTACTAAATTAAGGGTAGTTTTTGACGCTTCATGCAAAACTTCAAGTGGTGTTTCCTTGAATTCTATTTTGGGTGTAGGCCCTAAGTTACAACGGGACATTTTCGAAATCTTACTTAATTTTCGATTTCCGAAAATAGTCTTTTCTGCGGATATAGAGAAAATGTACCGCCAGATTTTGGTTGCTGAAGAGGATCAAATTTATCAGCAAATAGTTTGGAGGTCTAATCCTAATGAGGAAATAAAAAATTACAAATTGAAAACTGTCACATATGGTTTAGCGCCAGCATCTTTTCTGGCAACTAGATGTATAAAACAAATCGCTCAGGATTATACAAAAAATCCTTGCATTTCGCGCATGTTAGAAGAGGATATGTACATGGATGACTTATTATCCGGTACGAATACTGTTAGGGAAGCAATAGAAACTTGCAAAGAAATTACAGATTGTTTAGACGCGCATGGTTTCCCCTTGAGGAAGTGGAATTCAAATTCATAGGCATTTCTTAATGAATTTATAGATTCTTCTAGCACTGAATCAAATTTTGAAATCATTCCTAGTGACAATGGAAGCTCCAAAGTTCTAGGCTTAAGCTGGAACTCTTCATCAGATAGTTTTATTTTCATAACTGCATTAACATTCACTCCACCTCTTACAAAGAGACACATTTTAGCTGAGTCTGCACGGATTTTCGACCCGCTAGGTCTAATTTCGCCCTGTACTGTGACTTTAAAGGTATTTTATCAGAAACTTTGGCTTACAAAAGGGGACGGGGACTCTGTTATACCGCAACATCTTACAAACGAATTGTTACAATTTCAAATTTCCTTTAACGGACTACATCAATTGTCTGTTCCTAGATGTGTCACGCTTTCATCCGGTAACCCGTTTGAATTACACGGTTTTTCTGATGCCTCAACATTGGCATATGCTGCCGCAATTTATTGCCGACAAAGTTATAAGGGGAAAATAAACTCTTTTCTCTTAGTTTCTAAAACTAAAGTTGCTCCAATCAAACAGATTTCAGTGCCAAAATTAGAGCTTTGCGGTGCGCACCTACTAGCTAAGCTGTTCCGTTCCGTCATGGAAACATTAAAGAGTTACAAGTTCGATATTTTCGCCTTGACGGACTCCAAAGTCGTCCTTTCTTGGCTATCAGCACATCCGCGTAAATGGAAGACTTTTGTCGCGAATAGGACAGCTCAAATTACCGAAATGCTACCTACAAAGCACTGGAGACATGTACCATCCAAAGAGAACCCCGCAGATATCGCTTCACGCGGTATTGATCCAAAATTTCTTCCAGGTTGTGATTTGTGGTGGAAGGGGCCAAGTTGGCTAACTTTAGACCCATCCAATTGGCCCAAAGACGACTCAAATATTGAGGAATTTGATTATCAAATCAAAGCCGAACAAAGGTCTGATCCAATTTTTTCCTTTCACGCCCACACATCAAATGATCTATTTGATAATTTGTTTCAAAAGCACTCTTCACTTGCAAAAATTATTCGCATTTTGGCATATTGCCAAAGATTTATCAAAAAATGCAAGAAGTCTAACAAAACAGAAATTTTTTCACCACATCTTACTTACAAAGAAACAAAAGCTGCTGAAGAGAATATTGTTCGTTGGATTCAGAATTCTTACTTTCAGGAAGAATTTAAATGTATCCAAGAACAGAATGTTTTGCCAAAGAAAAGTACGTTACAATCCCTCCACCCGTTTATTGATGATAAGGGTCTGTTACGGGTGGGAGGACGCTTGCAAAATTCACAATTATCCTTCAACCACAAACATCCTTTAATCTTGCCCTCACAGCATAAAATGGCTGAGTTATTAATACAGCAACAACACATTGCCCATTTACATGCTGGGCCTTCACTGCTATCCCATATCATCAGACAATCTTATTGGATAGTTGGTGGAAAAAAGATCATTAACAAATGCATCAATAGATGTTTAAAATGCTACAGATATAAAAGGTCCATTGCAACCCCTCAACTAATGGGGAATTTGCCACAGCATCGAGTAACCCTGGAACGTCCATTATTTTCCAGCGGTGTCGATTACGCAGGCCCTATATCTATTAAATTTAGTAAGGGTCGGGGTGCAAAAACAACTAAGGGCTATATAGCTTTGTTTATTTGTTTGGCTACAAAAGCTGTGCATATTGAAGCTATGAGTGATATGACAGCTGAGGCATTTATCGCCGCCCTTCGACGTTTTAGTGCAAGGCGAGGCACCCTACGGCATCTTTACAGCGACAATGGCACCAATTATGTCGGTGCATCCAGAAAGTTGGACAAAATTTATGAATTGTGGCGTTCATTTACAGATAATGAAATTATGTCACATTATCAAGTTGAAAACTCTCTAGAATGGCATTTCATCCCTCCTTCTGCCCCTCATTTTGGCGGGATTTGGGAGGCCGCGATAAAATCAACAAAGTATCACATCAAGCGAGTCATAGGAGAGACATTGCTCACTTTCGAAGAGCTAACCACGTTACTCACGCAGATAGAAGCCTTGCTCAACTCGCGGCCGCTTATACATTTAAACGATAATGATACTGACTCAATAAATGTTCTCACTCCCTCACATTTTCTTACAGGGGATATTGTGCATTCCATACCCAATGAGTCAGCAACCCCGACAACGAATCTAAAGAATCGATGGGAGCTGCTCCAAGACATGAAAGCCGGCTTCTCCAAACGTTGGACCAGAGAATACTTGGCCTCGCTGCAACCCAGAGATAAGTGGAAGATCGCCACGCCTAACATCGAGGTGGGCCAGGTGGTGTTATTAACGGACGCAAATCAACCGCCTGGAACTTGGCCGTTGGGTCGTATTACGGAGGTCCACCCAGGCAGTGATGGACTCAACATAGTGGTGACTGTGCAACGCGGGTCTTCATTCTTCAAACGCCCGGTGCACAAGTTGGCATTACTCCCTCAGTATCAGGACTAAAGCCCTGATAGGGGGGGAGCATGTTCAGTGAACATACATTTTATCAATTTAGATTTATGAGAACCCATTTACTTCAACTAAAATCACTTTAGAGTGATTTATTGTTATAACTTTTATTTATTTAAGAAAACCCTTATTGATATTATCTCTTTAGCAATTAACCATGAATCATCTGAAATGGTGTTATATCCAATTTTGTTTATCATATCAAGATACTTTCATCTCCTCAGTTGTTTAAAAATAATTATTGTGATTTATGGTTGTTGATCAAGGAATCAAGGACACTTCCTGGTTTGAGTGATTGTACATTTGAAGAGGCAGTTGAACTCGAGCATTCAGACTGTACGCAACAGCTCATCTTTCTAGCTGTGATTTCGCAATTTTCGCAGCTGGGTAACAAAATCCCCGGTCCTTGTAAACTGCAAGCGTCCTTGTAAACTGCAAGCTCTCTTTCCTGTGCACATGCAATAAATTGTAACATGTCAATTCTTAATATAGTTTTATTTACATCTAGTGTTAATCTACTAATTCTATAAACACACACAGAAACAGTAAGATTTTAATATGTTTTACATTTTGAAATGCATTTGAAAGAAAATTTACCTTACGTTTATTAGCTAATAACTTTCACAAATACCAAAATACCACATCTAGGAAAGACAAGCGGTATCATGCAAACATAAGATGATATAAATAATTAAATATGTAGATACTATTATTGCTAATTATATTATTTCTAACAGCTTTAGTCAATTATGTGTCAGAGACACTTTTTGGCATACAAAGGTAATTGTAGATTTTATTTCTGCCACAGAGACATCAGAAATAGTTATATGATGTCAAATATTTAATGCAAATTAGTTAACATCAATTATCACTTAATGAAGAATTAAAAAATAGCTTGGAGGTATATATACTTATTTACTACGAATTCCCTCTGAGGGATTAAACTGAGCTGATAACATAGATTTAATAATAACATGTGGAAGCAAAGAAAGTGAGATGTTATCTTTAATTGTCCATATACTGCGATAAATTAAGATGATGAAAATAAATGAGTCGTAGAATTACAAAATCTTATATATAAATTCGTATACACTGTTTAAAAAAATGGGAAAGCAAACAAAATGGGAAAAAATGGGAATAAAAAAATGGGAATGCAAGACAGCCATGCATGGATGTAGAACTGAAAGTACGCAATATATAAAAAGTAAAATAGAAAATGAAACTCTAAATTATCTTATATCGGAATTGTAATTGAGTATAATGATGTCAAGAGCGTAATCAGACGCTTCGCACCAATGTGAGTAACTTTAAATGACAAATATATGAAGTTTGAAAAGAATGGACTACACTTTATATGGTGTGTGCTCCCCCGGAATAGTTAATATTGTACAATATCTGTTTTCCACAAATACAATGAGGTTGTCGATAAGAATTAAGGAATTCTCTCTTCAAAATCTGTTAGTATCAAAGTACCGAACACATCAACAGTGGCATGCAATATGTCGATAGAGTGTGTTTTACATATGCTGGATTGGATTTAAATGATGAGCATATGCTGTCCACTACATACGCTGTATTGTTTAGTTTTCAAATATATTCTGCACAAGTTGAGCTGTATTTACACGTATTAAATAAAATATATCGGCAATGATTGCAGCATAAAGTAAGACACAAGATCTTAATATATCGTCTGCATAACCTTTAAGCTGTCAAAGTGTCATTTGAAGAAATTTGCAAATCCATACATATTTTTTCAGCAAATCATGCAAGCTAAAATACACCAGTATGAATCCGATTATGAAATTTCACCAGAATAAGTTAATACATAAAAAATCTACTAATGACAATTGGGAATATGACATTATGGTAAAGTGCCTAAAAAAATGAATCAGAAAAAAAATTCATATCAAATATAAAACGGCATTTCCCTCTGTTAGTGATCTTGGCGAGAGAGAGAAAAGCCTAGAAAAGGAACACTTTAACAAGTACTTTCGGAAACCTACTCACTGTTACATACAGGTCCTTATTCAATATTTACACAATTTATTTAATTGTGTTAATGTGTGTTGTTAATGTTCTGTTGCGAGAATTTACGTCATGATAAATACAGCCATGTCAATTTTCATGTTTATATTCCTAACAATTTCATGTACTTCATTATTTAGATCATCTTTAGATCTTTTTTCCGTTTTGTTTAGCCTTTCGATTTTTTAGAATACGTTCTACAAGAGCATTTACATCTTAGAAATTACTGCCATGCCAAAGTTCTAGTTTCTAATCTCAACAGTATCCCAGAATTTTCAGTTTTCCAAATAAGTCACAATTTAGAACCATTCCAGAAATATTTACGTTTATCTGTCAAATTGCATTTTCCAAACTTTTCATAATATTATAGTGCTAGCAGAACTACCCGGCTTCGCCCGTGTCAATTATAAAGAGCCTTCCAGGTAAAATAAATTAAAACGAAATAATACGGCAATCACAATAACTGAAATTTGTGCATTCCCATCCACAAATCGTTATAAATACAATAAAAAAAACATGGCGTTATTGTCTTGCGACCATAGTAAAATCCCCGAGCTTTAATAATATAATGCACGTTTTTTTGGCGAGTGTAAGAGAAAAATATGTGATTTTCCTGGCAATAAGAAAAAAAAAATTCCTCCAAATCGCGCAGCACTTAGTGAAATTCTCGTTCGTATGATATTATCTACATTATAAAGTAAAAACACTATGTCAGTGCCCATAAATTGTGCCCCATAAATTGTAAGCCATAAAATGTGCCTTTACTGCAATTTTTCTAACTTTTAAACATCACACAATTTCATTTTTTACAATGTCGAATAGAAAAAAAGTTCATTGAAATGAAATTTGTTTGAAAATTGTACCTCAGTTTTCTGATTTTAATGGATTTTAAAGTAATTTTTAAGCATGGATATTATTAAAGTTGAGTGCAACCCGATTACGAAAGATGAACCTGTTTACACGTAATGCAATAATATAAAGAAAAGACATGTCTATGAGTAACGCTGGTATCATATTTTCAGTGGCAACAACCTAACACAACAGTAAATTTCCCTTTTTCCCTTTTTTTTCAAATGAGGTAGTAGTTACTAAAATTTTATTTGGAAAATTTGAAATATATTGAAATTAAATCTACAATGATTAGATGAAATGATGTCATTTTCCATAAATTTTAAATCAAGACATCTGTCAAGAATTTTTTTGAAAATGTAAATAACCGCTCTTTTTTTGCTATGAATCACAGAAAATGTTAGCACTGAATCTAAAGCAATACAACACTTAGCGATAACATATAGCTATAAGATATGGCTGTAGTATACAATCGAAGTAGTAAGCAAAATATAGGAGCCATATGTTTACAATGAGTTTGATTACGCGTTGAAAATATTTGATAGAATGTGACATCATATCTAGATTTTTTTTCTTTTTGTTAAATTGTTTTCATGAAATTTGACTATTTGTATTAAAATAGATGTTTTAATTTAAAAAAAAACATTCAAATTGAGGTGCTACGTTATTTTCCCACTCTTATAGTTAAAGTTTTTATTTTTTTATACGAAAACATGTAAATTTTCTGTTTAGAATGACGTCAATATCAAACACGCAAAAATTTTGCAAGAAAATCTGAATTTTTATTGCAAATAGAAACAAAATACACGCGTTATCCTTATTTTTTTCACATTATTGTGTCATTTTTTAGGGTTTGGCAACAGGAAAGAAACGTTTGAATTAAAGAAGATTTAAAAAGAGATATTTCTATAATGTTAAATTATGGAAGTGGTAGAAAAAACGGATAAATAGTGGTCTGATAATTTTTTAAAGTAGATAGTGATCTTTTCCACGTTCTAAAACGTATGTACACCGAGTTTCGTGCAAATCGGTCAAAAATTAAAGATTTGTATTAAGGACATACACACAGAAAACGGCTTTTATATATAGATTTACATCTTAAAAGTAACCACCACACCGAATTTAATTTTCTAACCCAATCAATATCACAGAAATCGCAATTTTAGAACTTTTTTGCACCTGCACCGATGGAGGTTGTTGCACAGACATAAAATATAGTCTTTAGTTTTCGGAGCAGATATGGCCACGAACGTTTTTTTAAGTTGGCTATGTAGTTTGAGAGATAACACCTCACAAACGCACAAACATTAATAATATTATACATTTTATAATATTATAACGCTTTATATTATTAGCATAGATGTACAGATACAGATCTGTTACAAACTGAAGTGCCCGGCGTTGCCCAGAATTTGAAGAATGTTTGTTCTAAAAGATCAATTTCAATATTTAACATACAACATAAAACAAACATTAAAAAAAGCAGTCGAAGTGTTGTACACATGAATCAAATGGAAACACAATATAAAAATTTATAAATGTATATATCAGACGCAAAAGAATACAGCTATAAATTAGCTTATTTCAATGCATCATTGGAGCAATAATGTTAAAATACGCCAATATTTCCATAATCGGGTTTTTATCATGCTTCAATACGTTTTTTCACACTCATATAACGTTATACTATATCCACCATGTCTTTTATATTTCCAATACGACGTAATATTTTCCTTTTTCACGTGGAAACCTTGAAATAGAAAAGTTATGAAGTTATATTCACTTTAATTTAAATTCGTCAAACTATTTATTTCATTTTCATTTTTCACACGAATATCTTGCAATAGAAAAGTTATGAAGTAATATTTAGCTTCTTTTAAATTCGGCAAACTATTTATTTCATTTTAATTTTTCACGTGGAAATCTTGCAGTATAAAATTAATTGTTGTAGTAAGAATTTTATTGTGTATTTTAATTGTTGGCAACTGCTATAACGAAAAATGTTTAAATTTGTTAAGAAATTGCTATTAAATTGGTGATTTTTTATTAATTAAAAATTAACTATAAATTATTTCGATTCCGGATTACTTTAGTTGCCTCGGCCGTGTTTTATTACACATGTATATATCTTTTCACAATTCTGGCTTCCAAACTGTGGTTTGTATAGAATTTCAAACAGACAGATAAACAAATTTTCATTTTTATATATTAGATTATATACAAACATAAATAACTTATCTAATACGCGTTAGCAGACGCCTTTTTAATTATATAAATATATAAACCAGTATAATACTTATTCTGTTTTATTTTCATAGTCATTTATATCATTTGGCAAAAAATCTCACTTTCTTAACACCGAATGGCGCACTTTTTTACAAAAATTCGGAAGTCCATGTAACAGCAAAGTACCATGAAAAGCATTAAATGGATGGTAATAAGGTACTTAGAATGCGACATTTACGATCAACCATTATTGTCATTCAATCTTATAGTTTGGAGATAGATTTTTGGTCGACGGGAAAACTAAGTAGTACCAAATACTGTACTGAAATTTATCTGCAATTTTACTTTATCTTCTCTATTCTACTATTTTAAGATTTTTAACTTCTAAACATCGCACATTTTCAATTTTCATACCGTCGTGTTGGGGAGAAAAGGTACTTTTAAATGCAATTTGATTGAAAACTGCATATCAATTTATTTTTGAAACATTAATTTTTTGTAGTTTTTAGCACCATTTGTTTAATTTTAGCCACTCAAGTACTCCATTTCTGTAGAACGTAGGGGGGAAAATAGTTGGAAAAAAGTAATTATACCTTTTTGTTGCATTTTTCCCTTAACAACTTAAAAAAATATAATTAAAATATGTGCTATTTTGAAAAAATATAAATGAATAATTTCTGATAAAATGTGGAGCTATTATAGACGACATCTCTTTTTTTGGATTTGTGTATTATTCAGCGATAGTCCTATGCGTACTTTACTGTAGAAGTTGTTTGAGATTGGATCGTAAATGAAGAACTCTTCAGTGGATACCGATGACGTCATTCTGTACAAGATAAAAGCGTGTGTTTTAAGTCTTAAAACTGAAATATGTTTTGTACTATCTATATTTATATATTTTGTTTGTCAACGGATGTAACACTAAACTCTGATAAAACAGACTTCCCATTTTTTAGTTTTTTTTTTCAATCTATGTGCAGTTTCGGCCTCAAAAAGTGAGATTTCTTGCAAAAAGATATAAATAGCTATGAAAACAAACTTCATGAACGTTTATGCTTATTTTTACAAGTAAATATGGTACAGATGTCATAAACGTACAGAGGTACCTAATTTGCGCCAAAGTGGCGTTACTGTGCCTGACATAGTAACCAGTGGCGGATCGTAATTGTCATATTTTGGGGCAATAAATACATTGCGGACTATTCTTTTCTTACCATTATTTTTTTAAAGAAATCATTACATTGTTTAATGGTCGAATATTCCCCCAACAAATATGACGAAGATTTCTTTCAAAGCAATAGTGGTAAGAGAATAGTAAATTTGGCAGCTATAAATTTAGTGCCCCCAAAATGCCAGTCACGAGCCACCACTTATGTATCCATATAGAACGTTATTATAAATTGTTTTTTTTTCTATAAATATGTGATTTATTGATTGTTATTTCCTTTTAAAAATAATAGAAAATGACTTGTTTATTACTTTATATTGTTTTCATATTGAAATAAAAAATAACGTGCTATTATAACACTCTATATGTAACTGGTATTCGAAAACGACGTTTTCGCCAAATTGCCATAAAAAATCACGCCAAACCGGGTGCGTATATGGCATCTGTGACATAAATATAAATATTTTATTTATATATATAATATCATTGCTTTTTATATACAATTTACTTTTGTTTGTATATAAAAATAGTTAAGTGGCTTGTTTACGCAAAATAAATTTTATAAATCTTTAAAAAATTGCTTGAATATATGAAACAATGAATAAGTTGCACGAAAATACGCATAAAAAGCTTACTAGACTCGCCAAACCCATTTTCTCTACCTCGCAAAGGCCCTTATACAGGAAAAGTACCAATTTCCCTTTTAAAGACTAAAAAGAAATTAATATAAAAGGAAATTGTTTTTTTTTTTTAAATCATACTTTCATTAAAATTCCCCAAAATTTAGAAAATATATATGTTTTTAAATGCACTAAGTAGTAGAAATGTCTTGAAAAAAACCTTAAATGCACGGAGTTTAAATTTAATTCAGTAAGTACTATTATGGAAGATAAAAGGATTTAAATGGGAATTTTGCCAAATTAGCAAGTTATCTCCAAGTTGGGTTCATATATAAAACATTTTTGTCGCCAAATTTGGCAATATTTCGCCACGTCGGCCAAAGTTTGGCGATATCGTAGTAACCCTGTCATTAGTACTTTTCAATAAATACTCGTTGTTGAAGCTAATGCTGATTTCTCTATAGAAAATCAAACGTAACCATTAATTCACCTCCCCTAAAGTTGTCCCCTTCGTTATAGAATTTTAAAAAATCAATGTTCAATTCATGTATTGCCCCCAGGAATGCATATATATTCCAAATTTCAAAACTCTATGCCGACAGGAAGTGGGTGAAAAATGAATCACAAGATTTGAGAGCTACAGACAAATATAATTGTAAGTTGAAAGAAAGCATGTAAAAAATAAGTGGATAGGTGTGATCACAGATCGCGCAGAGGGTTTCGTTTAATATTCCTTTCAAAACACTTTATCCTTTTGAAAATCTGTTAGTTTCACATTTCGCAACCAGAGGCGCACTCTATTCTAAATAAACCTCTATCCGAACGAAACTCCGTTTTAATTACTATCCGTAGATATATTAGTCATGGGGATTAAGCCGATAGACCCCGAGATGAGTAGGCGCCCCTGGTGGTAAAAAATGGAATTAAAATATGCAAGGCTATGATTTATAATATGAAACAATGGTCAAAGGGAGTCGGCAAAAGTTGGAAAAGTGCTCCCCGGCTGAAATAAACGGAGGTTAGAAAATTTTTTTAAAATACACAAGATAGAACCCGGAGGAGTAAATAATATAAGACTTTTTGAAAATTTTATGAATTGATGTGTGGTTTGAGGTATTCAGCTATACGTATGCAAAAATTCATGTCTCCAACTTAATTAGGGTCTCTCTTAGAAAGAATTGCTAAAAATACATACGTGGTAGCTCAAAGGGTTAAACGTAAGACTTTTTCAAGATTTTATGATTTATCGCCTGGCCTCAGGTGTTCTCCTATAAGTATGCAAAATTTCAAATCTCCAACTTAATAAGGGGTTCAGTTAGAAAGAATAGCTTAAAATACGCATGTGGGAGCCCGAAGGGTTAAATGAACGATTTTTTCAATATTTTATGATTTGTCGTATGATGTGTGGTGTTCAGCTATAAGTATGCGAAATTTCACGCCTCCAACCTAATTAGGGGTTCACTTAAAAAAAGTTGTTTAAAGTACACATGTGGGAGTCCAAAGTGTTAAATGTACGAATTTTTCAAAATTTTATAGTTTGACATTTGATGTGAGGTGTTCAGCTATATGTTTGCAAAATTTCACGCCTCCAACCTAATTAGGGCTCACTTAGAAAGAATTGTTTAAAATACACATATGGGATCCCAAAGGGTTAAATGTACGGCTATTTCAAAATTTTATGGTTTGTCATTTGATGTGAGGTGTTCAGATATATGTATGCCAAATTTCACGCCCCCAACCTAATTAGGGACTCACTTAGAAAGAATTGTTTAAAATACAAATGTGGGAGCCCAAAGGGTTAAATTTACAGCTATTTCAAAATTTTATGGTTTGTCATTTGATGTGAGGTGTTCAGCTATAAGTATGCCAAATTTCACGCCTCCAACCTAATTAGGAATTCACTTAAAAAGAATTGTCTAAAGTACACATGTGGGAGTCCAAAGGGTTAAATGTACGACTTTTTCAAAATTTTATAGTTTGTAATTTGATGTGAGGTGTTCAGCTATAAGTATGGATAATTTCACGCCTCCAAACTAATTAGGGCTCACTTAGAAAGAATTGTTTAAAATATACATGTGGGAGCCCAAAGGGTTAAATGAACGACTTTTTAAAAATTTTATAGTTTGTCATTTGATGTGAGGTGTTCAGTTATATGTATGCAAATTTTCACGCCTCCAACCTAATTAGGGATCATTTCCTGTTTGATTAAATTTAAATTTGTTTTATGGCACTTCATTATTACTGCGTGCGTTTATTTTAGGTAGATTTCGTATGAAATTATGGATCTATTAGGATCGTTCCTATGTTGGAATTTCTGAAAAATTTTTGCAGATCTACACCGATCATGACGCCTAGAACCCAAAACCACCCTCAGTAAAAAACTTTATATATATATATATATATATATATATATATATATATCACTTTCTTCTGGACACGATAACTTTCGTAATTCTGCACCAATCTCTTCCAAACTGATACATAAAATCAATGGGCATAAAATCTCGGTCAAGTTCGTTAATGGGCAAAATCGGACCAAGGGGAGGGAAATAGGGAGGGGTTTTGTGAAAACAGAAAACCCCCCATAACTTCTTAATTTTTGTACATATCAAAACAGTTTAAAGTTTTTATTACTTCTAAAAATAGGGCCAAAAATTTATGTATCACAGATTTTTGATAAAATTAAAAATGGGCTCAAGGGGCGCAAAAAATAGGGGTTTTGGGAGAAAAAAATTCATAACTTCGTCAATTCTCAAGATATCAAATTCAATTAATTTTATTATAAATCTCCTTAACATTATCTAAAACTTTTATATTCACAAGTTTTTGATAGGAGCAATTCGTACCGCAAAAAAAATTAAAAACGAAAACAAAAAGGGCGTTTGAAGAAGAAAAAAATCCACAACTTCGTCAATTCTCAAGATATCAAATCCAATTAATTTTATCATGAATTTCCTTAACATTATCTACAACTTTTATATTCACAAGTTTTTGATAGGACCAATTCGTACCGCAAAAAAAATTAAAAACGAAAACAAAAAGGTGGTTTGAAGAAGAAAAAAATCCATAACTCCGTCAATTCAAAAGATATAAAATCCCCATCAATTTATCATATATCTTCTTAATATTGTCTACAACATCTATATAGACAAGTTTTGGATAGGACCAATTCTTAGAGCAAAAACAAATTAAAAATACATACCGGTTGAAGTAAAAAATGATCTTAGTAAGGGTGTTTTCAAATCCAAACTGCTTATTTTCTGACTCATTTTACAATTCATTTTTGCTCTGAAAGGCAAAATTGGTACGTTTTCTTACTCAGAAACTATATAATGTACCGTAATGGTCGATTTTCTGATAGGGGCAGAATATATTTTTTTTAAATGCTGTTAAAAAGTTAAAATTTTGAACCGAATTTACCGAAGCGGATTGTGTTGGAAAAATCATTGTATTAAGGACGCGCTTAAATCCAAACTGCTTATTTTCTGACTGGTTTTTAAATTCATTTTTGCTCTCAAACGCATTTAATTGGTAGATTCGCTTATTCAGAAACTATATAATGTACCGTAATAATCGATTTTTAGATAGAGGCAGAATATATTTCAAAAAATGATGTCAAAGTGGGCATTTTGAACGGAATTTCCCGAAACGATTGTGTTAGAAACGAAAAATATTTTTCTGAGAAAAAAATTGTTTATATATCAAGTTTTAATTAATTGAACAAAAAATAAAAACACAGGTCGCTTATAAATCTCTTCAAAAATCCCGTCAGCAAGTTTCATATTTTTTTTTTAATTAAAAATGTATCTGGAATTATGCCAGAAAATTTCGAGTTGTTGAGCATGGAAAAGTATTTTTTTTAATACCGCCCTAACATGATTCTGATAAAACCAGCTATTATATGAAAATGAAATAAAAACTCTTCAAGAGCGGCCAGATAAAATTTCTAAAGTGGATTTATCTATAATCATGATTTAGTTTTTGTTTGTGAAATTAGTATATTTGACTTCGAAATCTACCTCTGCCTGTAGGCCGGGCCTGCAGGGAATTTTTTTTTTATTTGCTCCATATGTTCAAACCAGTTGCCTACAAAAACATCTACCGGTGAAAGTGACTCACAGCAAATTTCTGTGACGTATGCAGATAAATTGTGCTTTTTAGCTCACAGGCTATCAAAGCCTGAGACCTTATGTGCCCGCTGGTTCTGTATGTACGTACGTTAGGGTGGAACTAAAAAACGAAGTTTCGAATTTTATATTCTAACTAGCTAACTTGCCCGGCGTTGCCCGGGTACGTCCAAAAACAGCAGGAATTGCGAAAAAGCTCTGAAAATCACAATAAGATATCGCGAAAAAAATTTTTATCGATGCGCAAATTTCGAAAAGAAAAAATATATATATATTGTCTTCAAAGATTGAAAGTTGATTCCTTTCACTAATATGGAAAAATTGCATCAGACTGTATTGGATTAAAGGAGGCATGCTATTTTTATCTGTCATAGAAACAATTTACACTTTACATTAGCACGCTTAATTCGATTGATAGGCGGGATCTTCCTCATGCGTGTTCGATTTTTCCGTGTTCGATTTTTTGCGTGTTCGAAACATCTCAAAAATTTTTCATCGATGCGCAAATTTCGAAAAAAAAAAATATATATATATATTGTCTTCAAAGATTGAAAGTTGATTCCTTTCACTAATACGGAAAAATTGCATCAGACTGTATTGGATTAAAAGAGGCATGCTATTTTTATCTGGCATAGAAACAATTTACACTTTACATTAGCACGCTTAATTCGATTGATAGGCGGGATCTTCTTTCTTTATTTTTTGATTGTGTCTCTACAGTTGCATCATATTTTTCCAACGTATAAATTCTTGTCATAAATTTTGTCTGCAATATCTTTGATTTTCAATTGCATATGCCTTCAAACGGCTCGCGCGCCTAATTCCAATGGTTTGGCAAACCCCCTGTAAAATGCGGCTTTGTGGCTTCCGGTAGTTCATACTTTCCCGATTATCTGGTTGGCATTAATATTCATATTTTGACCTTTCGCCCTCCTCATTGGGAATTCGTTAACGGAAATTAATACGTGTCTCATCTCAACTTAATTCTCGCCAGATATCTACTGGTTAACGTTTTCTGTAAATTGCCCCTCGCCAATAACCCTGCTCTCTCAGAATTTTAATGACATCACTTCTCTTTTGACTGTCGGGCTGATAAAATAAATATGTACTACGTTTTCTCTCCCCTCCTGCATCGGCATTTGCGGCTGAAAATCTCTCGAAGTGTGTTAAAGAACCTAGTGATTAATAAACAGCGTTCAGATATTCTTCGATATTCGTCTATTGATATAAAATGGCCTCCTGTCCTTTATTCGATTAATTAATATTTAGTTAATGGCTTACTGATGTTTCTGAGATATCATCGAGAATCACCTATACGATAAATATCAACATAACACTTGCTAAGCATTGTATCATGCTACTTTTATTCATAATTTAAATTACTTGGATTCTCTTAAACATAGTTAATATAATCCCTTACGTTAATATTAGTTTTTGTTGCATTAAAATATCTCAATTTGTTGATTTTCTGTTAGCAAGTAATCCCGATAGGTTTACAATGGAAGTCTATGGGAATTTGGCGAAATATCAGAGATATCGCCAAGTTGGCGACAAACTTGACGGTATTTGGCGTGCCCCCCCCCCCCCCTGCGGTAACTCCCTTATAAGTATGAAGATGCATTAAATGTTGTTCAATAAACGCATAAAAATTCGCTAAAAATTCAAAAATCGCTGTACAAATTCCGAATAAACTTTTTTGAAAAGAGAACAAAATTTACTATATTGGGTTAAAAGAAAGAAACAGTGTTATTTTCACTAATGTGGAAAAATCGCCTCGAAACTTAAAAAAGTGCTAAAAATCGCATAAAAAATTAAATAAAAAAAATCTAATCAAAAAATCGAAAATCGGGCTTCGAGGTGCAAAACTTCGTATATAGACGTGCCTTTTGGCCAAAGTTTGTAGTTCTACGTGCAGTGGTCTCTTTAGAACACCGTCGACACACTCACACACAAACTTCTTTCTTTATTATTATAGATGTTATAGCAGGGACTGTCACTATTGATTTGCAACCATTACTTTTGAAATAGCTTTGGTATTTCCAGAGATTGCGTAGAAATCGCAATTTACAACGTTTTTAGAAAGCTTTTCGCGCATTTTCACCCCTTTTTAAATTTCCAATTTTTTCGAAACTGTTCTTAAAGATCATTTATATCTAATAAATATGTACCTTGCCTAATTTTAAGTTGCTAGCCCCTACCGATCACAAAAATCGAAATTGAAAACGCTTTTTTGCTCCTGCAACGTCTAGGTGATAGTGGTACCGACATAAAATAGCGTCTATGTTACAACAGAGGCTATCAGCATCAATATCCTACCATTACTTTTGAAATCAGTTTGATTCTTCCTGAGATATTGCTGACAAATCGGCATTCAGAACGTTTTTAGAACGCTTTTCGCGCATTTTGCTTCTGAATCTTCTCTGTGGTAGTGAAAACAGATATAAAATATAGCCTATCTTGGAGCAAGATCTGTCACCATCATTTTTACACCATTGTATTTGAAATCGGTTCAGTACTTCCTGAGATTGCATAGAAATCGCAATTTAGAACGTTTTTTACAACACTTTTTTCGCATTTTCACCCCTTTAAATTTCGAATTGTTTAAGAACTGTTCTTAGAAATCCGTTATATCTAATAAGTAGCTAATATTTCAAATTTCATATTTCTAGGCCCTTCAGTAACGCAAAAATCGCATTTTTAGAACGTTTTTTGCTCCTGCAACCCATTTTGGCTAGTGGCACCGACATAAAGCATAGCCTATGTTGGAGCAAGGGTTCTCGCCGTCATTTTGACACCATTATTTTTTAAATCGGTTTGCTATTTCCTGAGATTGTGCAGAAACCACCATTTAGAACGTTTTTTAGAACGCTTTTCGCGCATTTTCACCCCTTTCAAATTTCCAATTTTTTAAGAACTGTTCTTATAAATCCTTTATATCTAATAAGTAGCTAATATTCCAAATTTCATATTTCTAGGCCCTTCAGTAACGCTAAAATCGCATTTTTAGAACGTTTTTTGCTCCTACACCCCCTTTGGGGTAGTGGCACCGACATAAGATATAGCCTATGTTCTAAGTTGGACTAACACCATCATTTTGATACCATTACATTTGGAATCGGTTCGGTAGTTCCAGAGCTTACCTCCTACAAATAAACAATTTTTTCCTCTTTATAATAGGAGTATAGATAGTGATTATTTTTTTCCTTTTTAACTCCATAAAAAGAAAATATTTTTCTTTTAATTTTAAAATGATATTTTCCGGTTCCTCAAAGCGCCTGATTTTCCATAAAAAACGAAAAAAAGCCAATAATTGCATGAAAAGTTTTTAAAGCTTATTGTTAAATTTATATTTTGCAAAATTAAATTAATTAAGTGTTAATGTCCTGTAATAAAGAGAATAATTTAGTTTGAGGGCCTTAGAAAAGTTAGCCCCACTTTATTTGACTTTTGTAGAAGCCAGCGTCATGGGCGTCGGCTTTCATTGTCTCTGATTCATTTGGCTGCGACACATAACAAGTTAGTCCGATTTAACGGGTGTTAACAGTTTCTTTAATTATTTTTCGATAAACATTCGGTGTCAAAAGTGACAAAGTCTGTTAACGTACCTAAATTTAGATAATTGTTGAAGTGTCCTGTATTTCGTGAACCAAAACAACTAACATTAGACTGTCCTCTTTGACGAACATATGAAGAAGTCATGAAACATTATTTTTGGGTTCAATTTAACTTAAAATCTGACAGCTGGAATCTGGTACACACTATTTCTAAAATATCTAAAGCTGTTGATGATACAATTAAAAGTGTATTGCTGAGACCTTCAATTCCAACGGTTTCTGATACACAAATCATTAAAAATGATTAGAGACTAGTGAGAGAAATGTCAAAATTTGAAGAAAAATATTAAGATTAGAAAGAATAATCCCACATCCAAAATAAAATTGCAAAATGTTAGGTAATCCTGTAAAAAACATTTCTTTGTGTAAAAGCATTAAATATTATCGTGTATCAGAACAAGAACATCACTTTCTCAAAGACCAAAGAGAGATGGGGTGATGACAATAGGATCAATAGATATAAAAACTACAATAAATGTGTAGCAAGACTGGAAATGAAAATATCAAGGAAAAAAATATATTTAAAAAAAAAATGATGTTTTGATTGAATGATCGTCATGTGTAAAAAACAGTTCGGAAGGAAATGGTTCAATCGGTTGTTTTTCTAAACCTGAATTTGATAATCAACACGGTGAAAGAACCGGAGTATTAGACAGAACTGCAAATATTATTGCAAATGGCACCTTAGAAGATATGGGTATTTCTGATGATAATAAAGAAAAGGTAACTGAAAGAAGGGCTTGAAGATGACAAAGATAAAAGAAAAGGAAGAATTTGAAAGAACAGGAAAGACGAAATGAGTTAATTTTAGAAGATTAGTATTTCTATGGCAGAAAGGATAACGCTATGATAACTGAAGCAGAGGGAAAAAAGTATAAAGAATCATTAAAGACGAACGTCTGGTCTCAGTTCAAAAACCAGGATAAAAATATATTGGTCATATTTCATTGACATCTTCTTCTTATATTAATATAGCCACTGCAATTTTGGTGTATTTTCAAAATAATAATACAGACATTTCAAGTTTGAGAGCTATTAGGTGAAACAGAAACGCCTTTAATGCAGGATGCAAATCTAGAGTTGTTAAAACATCGGAAGCAATACCCTAAAAACTTTATAATGAATAATTTGATTATTACATGCAAATGAACTTTTTTCTTAGATACTTATTTCAACATCTTGCTGAAAAACTACGGGTACAAAAGGATTTTCTGGACCAGTAGGAAAGCGACTTGAAAAAATGCGAACATATTGAAATTATAGACTATAAAAACATTGATCCTATCTTGACGGTCTGATCGGATGAAGAACTTAAACAAAGTACAAACAGGGGATACACCTGAATTTTAGATTTTCCTTGTCATACTCAAACAGTGGAAACGTGTGTCAAAATTGTTCCCCGAGCTGCGTCAACCGTCTTTAAATATTAAGCAAAAGACGGCTTAATCTTGGGAAAGTTGAATTCCCACAATGTAATGACAAAGTTTGCCTAAAAAGACAGTAGGTTGAATATCCAATTTAATTAATTCATAACAAAGGGAGGTAAGGAGGGTGGAAGTCGATATTTAACCACCTCCTCGTGGTGACTTCTGGATAGTATTTGCTAAATAAAAGTAGATATGAGCTAAGAGCTACGTTGTTTACTTTCAGTTACTTTATACTGAAATTTCAAAACTTTGACCTCCTTGAGGAACCGGAAAACAACTTAATTTTAAAAAACCTTTTCAGCCAAAAGTTTAGACATCCAAAAAGGAAAAAAGTTTTCACTATTACACATTAAAATAAAAATGTTTTTTTTTTTTTTTTACCCTATACTTAAGTTCCACCCTAACGTACGTATGTATGTATGTATGTATGTATGTACGTACGTATGTATGTACGTAACGCGATAACTCTTGATAGAAACATCGTATTTGCTTCAGATTTTTTTCTAGTTTCGTTCTTATAAGGCGCTTCCCTGATTAGTTTTGGGGGTTCATTGGTTAAGGATAAAGGGGGAAAAGTGGGGTTAGTCAACCCCCCCCCCCCTTAATTCAGATAAATGGGTTTTTCATGCAGAATTATTCGATTTGTTCGAATTTGGTATACCGGCTTATTATGTTAAGGAACTTCCCTGATTAGTTTTGAGGGTTCATTGATTAAGGATAAAGGGGGAAAAGGGGGGCTAGTCCACCCCCCTTAATTCACATAAATGGGTTTTTCATGCTGAATTATTCGATTTGCTCCTAAGTTGGTATACCGGTTTATTATGTTAAGGAACTTCCTTGATTAGTTTTGAGGGTTCATTGGTTAAGTATAAAGGGGAAAAGGGGGGTTAGTCCACCTCCTTTAATTCAGACAAATGGGTTTTTCATGCAGAATTATTCGATTTCCGATTTTGGTATACCGGTTTATTATGTTAAGAAACTTCCCAGGTTAGTTTTGGGGGTTCATTGGTTAAGGATAAAGGGGGAAAAGGGGGGCTAGTCCACCCTCCTTAATTTAGATAAATGGGTTTTTCATGCAGGATTATTCGATTTGCTCGCAATTTGGAATACCGGTTCATTATGTTAAGGAGCTTCCCTGATTAGTTTTGGGTATTCATTGGTTAAGGATAAAGGGGGAAAAGGGGGCTAATCCCCCTTCACTTATTTTTTGAGGGGCATTATTCTTTAAAATAAGAGTATAATATACAATTAGTACGAATAGACTGTGAGCTCAGTGCCATCAGTTTAGCTGGGCACTTTTCTTTTTTATTGAAATATATTCTTCCTCTATCAAAAAATTGACCATTACCCCGCATTATATTGTTTCCGAGTAAGAAAACCAACCAATTGGATGCGCTTGAGAGAAAAAAATTAATTATAAAATGAGTCATAAAATAAGCAGTTTGGATTTGAGTACACCCTTAATACGATGATTTTTTTCTTCAACCGTTATGTATTTTTAATTTATTTTTACTGTAAGAATTGGTCCTATCAAAATCTTGTTAATATAAAAGTTGTAGATAATATTAAGAAGATATATAATAAATTCATGCGGATTTTATATCTTGTGAATTGACGAAGTTATGGAATTATGTCTTCTTCAACCCCCCTTCTTTTTATGTTTTAGTTTTTAATTTTTTAATTTTTAGCTCGCAGGCTTTCAAAGCCTCAGAGCTAATGTGCCCGCCTGTTCTGTATGTATGTATGTACGTGCGTACGTAACGCGATAACTGTTGACAGAAACATCCGATTTGCTTCAAATTTTCTTTCTAGGTTCATTCTGATAAGGCGCTTCCGTGATTAGTTTCGGGGGTTCACTGGTTAAGTATAAAGAGGGGAAAGGGGGGCTAGTCCCCTCCCCCTTAATTTAAATAAATGGGTTTTTCATGCAGAATTATTCTATTTGCTCCAAATTTGGTATACCGGTTTATTATGTTATGGAGCTTCCCTGATTAAATTTGGAGGTTCATTACTTAACTATAAACGGGACGAAAGAGGGGCTGACCCCCACCCCCCTTTAATTTAGATAGATGGGTTTTTCATGCAGAATTATTCGCTTTGCTCCAAATTTGGTATACCGGTTTATTATGTTAAGGAGCTTCTCTGATTAAATTTGGAGGGTCATTACTTAAGCATAAAGGGGGCAAGGGGAACGACCCCCCTTAATTTAGATAGATGGGCTTTTCATGCAGAATTATTCGATTTGCTCCAAATTTGGTATACCGGTTTATTATGTTAAGGAGCTTCCGTGATTAAATTTGGAGGTTCATTACTTAAGTATAAAGGGGGAGAAAGGGGGACTGACCCCTATCCCCTTAATTTAGATAGACGGGTTTTTCATGCAGAATTATTCGATTAGCTCCAAATTTGGTATACCGGCTTATTATGTTAAGAAGCTGCCTTCATTAGATTTGGAGATTCATTAGTTAAGTATAAACGTGAGGGGAAGGGGGCTAGAATCCCCCCTTAATTTAGGTAAATGGGTTTTTCATTTAGAATTATTCGATTTGCTCCAAATTTGGTATAACGGCTTATTATGTTAAGGAGCTGCCTTTATTTGATTTGGACTTTCATTAGTTAAGTATAAAGGGGGGGGGAAGAGGGCTAGACCCCCCTAATTTAGATAGATGGGTTTTTCATACAGAATTATTCGATTTGCTTCAAATTTGGTATCCCGGTTTATTTATCAGTTTTTTTATATAATTTTTTAACGCTTTGGAACTTATTTTTCATAGTAGGTGCATTCAGTAGGCGATTCTCACAGGTACTAGTAGGAGAGCTGTTGAACATTTTTGAGTAGGTATTTGAGGCACCCTGAAAATTTGTGCAACACTTCTTTTGTAATGCCTGAATACAAAATCGAATGTCTGGCTGAAGGATCGTGGCCCAAAAACTATGCCAGACACGTGTCAAGTGCCATTTTTTGACTACCCAAAAAAGGTATTTTAAGCACGCTGAGATTGTGACAGAATAATATTTATGCTTAGAAAAAAATATTTTGAAAATGACAGACACTTTAGTGGGCCCAAAAACTGTGCCAGACACGTGTCAAGTGCAATTTTTTGACTACCCAAAAAAGATATTTGAAGCACGCTGAGATTGAGACAGAATAATATTTATGCTTAGAAAAAATATTTTGAAAATGACAGACACTTTAGTCAGCCCAAAACCTGTGCCAGACAAGTGTCAAGTGCCATATTTGACTACCCCAAAAAGGTATTTGAGGCACGCTGAGATTGAGACAGAATAGTATTTATGCTTAGAAAAAAATATTTTGAAAATGACAGACACTTTAGTCGGCCCAAAACCTGTGCCAGAGACGTATCAAGTGCCATTTTTTGACTACCCAAAAAAGGTATTTGAGGCACGCTGAGATTGAGACAGAATAGTATTTATGCTTAGAAAAAAATATTTTGAAAATGACAGACACTTTATTCGGCTCAAAACCTGTGCCAGACACGTGTCAAGTGCCATTTTTTGACTACCCAAAAAAGGTATTTGAGGCACGCTGAGATTGAGACAGAATGGTATTTATGCTTAGAAAAAAATATTTTCAAAATGACAGACACTTTAGTCGGCCCAAAAACTGTGACAGACACGTGTCAAGTGCCATTTTCTGACTACCCAAAAAATGTATTTGAGGCACGGTGAGATTGAGACAGAATAATATTTATGCTTAGAAAAAAATATTTTGAAAATGACACACACTTTTGTTGGCACTTTTTACTTGCCAGACAACATAGAATGTTAAACGTGAGTGCCAGTAAAGCTGGACTTCCGGCGTCTTTTTAAAAGTATATTTAAAAGTACATATAAAAGTATATTTTAAAAGTATATTTAAAAGTATATTTATATAAAAGTATATAAATATACTTTTATAACTATGATTTTGTCTTATACATTTATATGTAATGAAATTTAACGATCGTTTAATGACGGTTAGTACAAAATTTAAACTGATTAAAATTGCTTTAAACTCAAAGTTAAGGTCCCGATTCTGAGCACTGCCGATTTGTGTTCGATAGTGTTAGTGTCGGAGACAACACGAGAAAAGTATTGTTGCCATAGAAACAACGACTTATTTAATATCGAAACATATAATGAAATAGTTCTTAATCGGACAGTTACGTTTAAAGTGCACTTAAATTTATCCGGCCGGTGAAACCGTCCGAAAATTAAATAACTTCAGCAACGCGCAACTTGTATATATTACATAAGCTTATAGAAAAAATAACAAAATATTTCATTGTTTAAGTTTAAATTCCTTAAGTACCGCGCATTCGAATAATCATTTAACAAGCAATTTTCCGATACATTAAAATATTCGCGTTTGGTGAGGAAAAGTTTTAACCGCCAAATCACGTGCACATTCGTCTTTTAGCGAAAAATAATCGAAAATATTTAGCTCACAGGCAATCAAAGCCTGAGAGCTTATGTGCCGGCCGGTTCTGTATGTACAGTCGTGGGAAAACAAAAAGTAAACACCCCTACTAACTCCTCAACAAATTATTGTAGACGAAAGTTACTGGTACCGAACGATTGGAAATAAAGTCTACTTTTCAATGACGTATATAAAATTTGCTTAGGGGGCCATCTACATATTAAAACGAATACAAACTTCATTTTTTTCAATGGCAATACCCAATTTTAACGAAATATTTTAAATCTTTGGTTCAAACTATGCCTAGACGCCAAATTTCCCGTCATTTGAATAATAAGTTTTTGAATTATAAACATTCAAAATTTAGTGCTTCTAATGTTAAATTACATTTTCATATTTTTATTTATAACTCCTGAAATTATGCTCCTAATGTGCTAATGTTTTGTGTAGCAATAATACTAATATACCCAAACATAAATACGTTGAATTTGCAATTTTTATAATTTTCTGATATGAATTATTAATTATGAAAGTAATATTCGAAAAAATTATGAATTGCAATCTACAATTTTTTTGATGGATTCAGATTTATTAAGTCCTGCTTTATGAAAATACCAAATTTCACATTTTTCTTCCAAGTAGTTTTCAAATTATGCTTAAAAAACGACAAAATGATGGTTTAAGGCATAGCTGCCAACTCTTCCGCTTTTTCAGACCACAAAAATTTAATAGAAATCTTTGCCTTATTTAATCGGAAGATTACGGCGATTTAAAAAGGTAAAATTTACTATAAAATTTTTGTGGTCTGAAAAAGCGTAAGATGTTGGCAGCTATGGTTTAAGGGGCCGTCTATGATAGAAGTGACTAGATGCTTTGAAATTTTTTCTGCTGTCGTGTAATCTATCAGGCTTTATTGTCTGCTTGAGTGGTGCCTTGATCAAGAAGGGAGCTCTCTCGGTGGACAATCCAGTACCGAACTTCAATTTGGATACAGCCCTTAAAATACGCTCGTTTTAAAATAATTAATTTCTCCGAAACTTATGATACGAATTGCATAAAAATTTCTTTTTAGACTAATTGAAGGGTGTAGAGTACATTTATGCTGTCAGAATTGTGTACTGCTATTGAAAAATACAAAGTTATGGTTTGTTTTAATATGTAGATGGCCCCCTAAACAAATTTTATATGCATCATTTAAAAGTAGACTTTATTTCCAATCGTTCGGTACCAGTAACTTTCTTCTACGATAATTTGTTGAGGCGTTAATAGGGGGTGTTTACTTTTTTTTTTTCCACGACTGTACGTAACGCGATAACTCTTGATAGAAACCTGTCATTTGCTTCAATTTTATTTTCTTGTTTCATTCTGATATGCCGCTTCCCTGATTAAATTTGGGGACTCATTGGTTAAGAAAAAAGGGAAAAAGGGGAGTTAGTCCACCACCCCCCCCCCCCCCTTAATTCAGATAAATGGGTTTTTCATGAAGAATTATTCGATATGCTCCGAATTTGGTATACCGGTTTATTATGTTAAGGAACTTCCCTGATTAGTTTAGGGGTTCGTTGGTTAAGGATAAAGGGGGGAAAAGGGCGTTAGTCCACCCTCCCCTTATTTCAGATAAATGGGTTTTTCATGAAGAATTATTCGATTTGCTCCGAAATTGGTATACCGGTTTATTATGTTAAGGAACTTCCCTGATTAGTTTTGGAGGTTCATTGGTTAAGGATAAAGAGGGTAAAGGGGTGCAACCCGATTTACGCTTTGTTTGTATTGTAAGTCAGTAAATGGATCTTCAGCGGGTCACCGCAAGTCCAACTTTACTGGCACTCGCGTTTAACATTCTATGTTGTCTGGCAAGTAGAAAGTGCCAACAAAAGTGTCTGTCATTTTCAAAATATTTTTTTCTAAGCATAAATATTATTCTGTCTCAATCTCAGAGTGCCTCAAATATCTTTTTGGGGTAGTCAAAAAATGTCACTTGACACGTGTCTGGCACAGTTTTTGGGCCTCTTAAAGTGGCTGTCATTTTCAAAATATTTATTTCTAAGCATAAATACTATTCTGTCTCAATCTCAGAGTGCCTCAAATATCTTTTTTGGGTAGTCGAAAAATGGAACTTTGACACGTGTCTGGCACAGTTTTGGAGCCGACTAAAGTGTCTGTCATTTTGAAAATATTTTTTCTAAGCATAAATACTGTTCTGTATCAATCTCAGCGTGCCTCAAATACCTTTTTGGGTTGTCAAAAAATGGCACTTGACACGTGTCTGGCACAGGTTTTGGGCAGACTAAAGTGTCTGTCATTTTCAAAATATTTTTTTCAAAGCACAAATACTATTCTGTCTCAATCTCAGCGTGCTTCAAATACCTTTTTTGGGTAGTCAAAAAATGGCACTCGACACGTGTCTGGCACAGGTTTTGGGCCGACTAAAGTGTCTGTCATTTAAAAAATATTTTTTCTAAGCATAAATACTATTCTGTCTCAATCTCAGCGTGCCTCAGATACCTTTTTTGGGTAGTCAAAAAATGACACTTGACACGTGTCTGGCATAGGTTTGGAGCCGACTAAAGTGTCTGTCATTTTCGAAATATTTTTTTCTAAGCACAAATACTATTCTGTCTCAATCTCAGCGTGCCTCAAATACCTTTTTTGGGTAGTGAAAAAATGGCACTTTACACGTGTCTGGCACAGGTTTTGGGCCGACTAAAGTGTCTGTCATTTTCAAAATATTTTTTTTCTAAGCATAAATACTATTCTGTCTCAATCTCAGCGTGCCTCAAATACCTTTTTAAGGTATTCAAAAAATGGCACTTGACACGTGTCTGGCACAGTTTTTGGGCCGACTAAAGTGTCTGTCATTTTCAAAATATTTTTTTTTTTTCTAAGCATAAATATTATTCTATCTCAATCTCAGCTTGCCTCAAATACCTTTTTTGGGTAGTCACAAAATGGCACTTGACACGTGTCTGGCACAGTTTTTGGGCCGACTAAAGTATCTGTCATTTTGAAAATATTTTTTCTAAGCATAAATACTGTTTTGTCTCAATCTCAGCGTGCCTCAAATACCTTTTTTGGGTAGTCAAATAAATGGCACTTGACACGTGTCTGGCACAGTTTTTGGGCCGACTAAAGTGTCTGTCATTTTCAAAATATCTTTTCTAAGCATAAATAATATTCTGTCTCAATCTCAGCGTGCCTCAAATACCTTTTTTGGGCAGTCAAAAAATGGCACTTGACACGTCTCTGGCACAGTTTTTGGGCCGACTAAAGTGTCTGTCATTTTCAAGATATTTTTATCTAACCATAAATATTATTCTGTCTCAATCTCAGCGTGCCTCAAATACCTTTTTCGGGTAGTCAAAAAATGGCACTTGACACGTGTCTGGCACAGTTTTTGGGCCACGATCCTTCAGCCAGACATTCAATTTTGTATTCAGGCATTACAGAAGAAGTGTTGCACTAATTTTCAGGATGCCTCAAATAACTTCCCTAAAATGTTTAACAGCTCTTGGACTATACCTTCTGGTGCAATCAGAAACGTATTCCAACAAATATTTTTTGAGTTATGCTTGACGAAAGGTTTTTATTGGGGCTTTTTTTTTAGTAGGACATGGCTTTAATATCCATCGTAGCTGTAATATTGCGCTGAGTATTAGCCTTCGCTTCGCTCAGACAATTACTTCAGATATTCGCGAGACATATATGCGAAATGTCCGATCGAATACAATAGGGAATTTAGAGATAATTGAAACACAATAAATAAATTACTATGGCCACAGATTTTTTTTTTTTTTTTTTTTTTTTTTTTTTTTTTTTTTTTTTCATATTAAAACATGATGCGTTACATACATGAATACATTAAAATGGAATTTTAAGAAACATGCATTAAATAGTTATCTAATGCGTTGGATTATAAATGAAAAAATCAGAACTGTAGTATAAGTCTGTGGGAATGGACATTTTTTAACTTTTCAAAATATAACTAAATTCCCCTAGATATTTGTCATGTGTAGAACATCTGAATTTTGCGCAGTGGCAAACCATGCATGATGAAATGTTCTTGTAAAGCAGAATTATGAAAATAGAAAAATGGCAGTATATATAGGAAATTACATCACTGCAAGAATAAGGTACAATACCTATAAACGCTGTGAGAAATTTGAAGCAACAGTTTGCAGAAATGAATTTATTTTTTGTAATATTGTCGACCATGCCACTTTGTTGATGTTTAAAGGATCACAGTCGCTGAATGCTTAGGATTTCAATTTATAAGCACAAGATTTCAGCTGTATACTCATATTAAAACACATCTAAACATAGATTGCATAAAGTGGAATTGCCGGAAAATAAATGGAAAAGTGTTTAGTTCTAGCAGATTGTTTCTCCTTACACTCAATAAGTTTTAAGTACCTCGCACTTTGAAGTGTTTCAAGTTCTGCATTATGAAGTTCAATATCATTCCATCGATAAAGAACGTATGACGTTCATTTTAACAGTGATTTAAAATAAAAACGTTTAATAATGTTTTATACAACGATTTAGTTACAAATACAAAAATAGGTTAAAATTATAAATGATACACAATATTATAAATTTAAATTAACAATGATATTATTAAATTATAATCACAAGTATAGTTATAAAACGAAAAATGGGAAAAGCAAATGTAGCGCGTTCAGATCCCGAACCCGAGCCCGCGGATCAACGAGTAAAGGCCGTAAAAACTGAGCTGCGACCAACGTAGTAGTTTGGTTACAAAGTAAGAATTTAAGTTGTTTCATAATATTAGACCCCTCCCCCCCCCTGTTTCTCGAGAACTAAGGATCGTTGTATAAAATCCGTTGAACCTGAGACATAGGGGTCTCTACCATACAACATAGAGGAGACTGAAAAGGGTTTACCCATCTTTTATTTCTTAAATATTGAACTTAGAATAAAGTTTCACGTATCATTTTATTCGTTATAGAATATATTATCAAAATAAAATTGCGGCATAAGTGTACAGTAATAATACATAGAAACTTGAAAAATTATTAATTTTAATCATGAGAAAATAATTGGTCAAGGTTCCTCACATATAGAGACGTGGCCCACTTTATTTTAAATTTAAATATTTGTTAAGGGGAATAAAATCAGTTAAATAAAACACAGAATAACATTATGCTACATGGTTTAATTATTATATAAAAATATGTAGGAAAATGTCATGTCTACAAAACCTGCTTAGACGGAATTCAAGGCACAGGAGAAAAATTCCGTTTAAAACAACCACTTTTTGTCACACTTAAGGGACCTGGTCACTCAGCTTCTGATTTTCCCTATCTAATGTAAAGGCTATGGGCATTTGATGCATTCGTATATTTAAAATATCTCCTTGGGAAATTAATATTTTTAACTTCTACTTTTTGTGTACACTACTAAAAGATGTCTCTTTTTTTTCTTAGTTCTCAAAATATTTCTAAAGTATAGACTTAATTTTATAGGAAGCGGTAAAATCTTACTTACAGTTCGCTCGCTTTTAACACATAAAATATTAAATTCAGCTTAGATTTTAGAAATATTTTTAAAACTGAGAAAAAAAGAAACATCCTTTAAGAAGAGCACACAGAAAAAAGATGTTAAAAATATGAATTTCCCGAGAAGATATTTTAAATATACGAATACATCAAAAGTCCATAGACTTAACATTACGGAGGAGAATTCCGAAGCTGAGTGACCTCCACCCTTAAGCTGACAACCCTAGGTGCCACGTAGTATGGATTTATCTCATTGTGTTCATCTTGGTGAAACTTGTCTATATAACTTCCTAAAGTGTTTTGATCAATGTTAAATTCTTTTCAGAGGCATGAACACTTAATATTTCTAAAGGCTGCTGTTTTCATCGTTTCTAGTCTTTTCCATTCTTTCTATTTACCTACTATGTGTACTATTTAAATGAAATAAAAGTTCCTTTCAACTTTTTAATCTATATTTTATTAAATCTTTTCTTACTTCTATAGCAATTTTTCATATATTCCTTTAGTCAGTTTTAAACATTTTCCTTTTCATCATACTATTTTACTGTAGCTTTACTGAATAAATATACATCATTTTAGAAATATAACCAATAACGCTTCATTATGCACAGTGTATAATAAAAAAGATTTCAAAAACACTTAATTAAGGGAGGATTGACCATCTGGCCAATCCTCCCTCACATTGATTGGGTCAAGCCTCCCCCACATACCCACTTTTTAAGGTGTAGCACATGGTTATGTTTAACCTAATTAACTGTACTACATTAACTGTACATTACGTAACTTATTTACTTAAATTTCTATATTTTATTAGAGAAAATTTTATAAATAGTTCTAAAAATACACTTTATGAAACAAAAACTATTGTTTGAGTATTTCAGTGGCTTTGGTTACCAACTATTTACAAAACTATGATTTTTTTTTTTTTTTAATATGAAAGCTGAGGGGTGGGTCAAGCCTCCCCTATGATCAACTTTTCCCAGTCTACCCTATATAAAAATAATCAAAATCTGTGATTCCATACTTGGCCATCTCCTTGTTAGTAGTGATTAGGTAACTACCGAAAATGTCTTATGGAATGTTTGATTCATTATAAACCGTTGTTCACAAGCAGCATATCGATTTCGCATGCTTATTAAAATAAATTTGTCATATCTAAGTATTTCTGGATTATGAAAAAATCGAATTAAATTAAAAATTTCAATTATTTTTTTAATTATAGGAGATGTATAGGGGAGGTTAGTACACGGTGAGACGAAAATTATTATTACTTAACGAATGGCGACGATTTTTAATTCTTTTGAAAAAAAAAATTGCTACGTCTTTAAGCTACACAAATACGCAACACATTTATGTATAAGAGTCATTCTCTCAAAAGTGGCAATTTTATGTCCCAGGGGTCTTGAAGACATATTTTTAAAATTACAAAAAGAAAGAGTGATTTAAACTATCAATATTAATCAGTTATATGTATAAACAGTAATTATTTGCTTATTGAAATTGAAATTTGATAAATGCAATGTATTTTTTAATGCAAATGTCATTCCCTCACTGTGTCCCCATTCACATCTGTAGGAAAGAAAATGCTTTCTCTGCCATTGCAGCACGTATATTTATAATTCTTTTTTTTCTCAATCCATTAAACACACTTAAATGCATGTTTAGCCATTTAATTATATTTATATTTTATATAATGAATGAATTAGAGCACTATTTAATGTTGCCCCTAGCATTTGGCGTCATTCCCGCACATAACTATAAATTTGCCATTATTTACTTGGTAGAATGCAGCACATGCTTTATATATGTCTAAGACAGTTTGTACTAGAGTAAAGTGAAGTATCCATCTTGTTGTTTGCTCAAAAACGTTTTTGAATAGTTAGTATATGGCTTTGAAGTACTAGATCAATGTGAGTATTTTTATTACGCGTCATTTCCTCATCTATTATAAATTTAATACAAACTAATGAAATGTCTTTTTATGTTGTTATATTATTAGAAATGTGTTTCAAAAGATATTTAGTAACTGGAAATATACCCAAGACTAATCACTTTTGTATAACGTGGTTTTCAGAGGTATTTTGTCATTCCCTCACGCGTCATACCGTCATAATTTTAATATCCGGGAATGATATAAATTGTGAGAATGTGTCTGAATACAATTGTGTCTGAATACAATTATATATGTTCTAAACAGTAAATTAAGAAAATCTAATGCAATAAAATACGCATTAAAAAACTCACGAGACTTTCAATTACCGTAAGTAAAGATGATACATTTTTAATTTTTATTATTTTACAGGGAGAAGTTATAAATAAATAAATACAAATTTTTGTACTAACTAAAATAAACATTAACTCTTCTAAATGCTAATGCTTTATCTTTATTTTTTCAACTGACTAAATATATATATATATTTATTGACAGTATGACTTCTAATTATAATTTCTTTTCTTTTTTAACCCTTTCAAGGGCGGTGGTATGCTTATGAAACCACTTAATTTTAATTCCCAAGTACCACAATGGCACTACACTTTTTATAAACTTTTATTTATTTACCATGCATGTGAAATATAGCATTTTTATTCTTTACAAATAAATTTGTTCTTAAATTCCGGTGCTATTCATTTATTTGAACATTTTAGCAATGGGAGTGCTTTGAAATTAAAATATCAGAAGCACTATGAGATACAGTTTGATTCATATTATTTTTTTATAAATATAGCAATAAGGTAGGCTAAATTTTGAGATTTTTGAGGCAATTTCATTGGGTCGCATTTAAAAAAAAAAAAAAAAAAAAAAAAAAAAAAAAAAAAAAAAAAAAAAACAGCCACTTTTCAGAGAAGGACCCATAAGTGGTTTTAAAAACGTTATTTATAGTAGCACAGAAACAGCATAACGGAGTATCAAAAATTGTCTCATTATGTACCACAAGTCGTACACAGTGAAACAATGTATACATTTTCATAAATCATACATTTTTACACTCTATCAATAATTTTTTGCAATTTATGATTTCTAATTAATATTTCTAGATTTTCAAAATATTAAAAATATGAGCCTCAGTTAGACAAAGGCCGACCCTGGCACACCTTCATGGAAATTTTCAGCCTCTTACGTTTCGTAGATTAACCTAGCAATCGCACGCCCACACACACACACAAAATATTAATAAATAAAACTTTTTTAACATCATAACCACATAGTAGGTACACAGTGAGACAAACAAAATGGATGCCACATCTCTTAAATCAATTTCATCGCTTTGAAAAGTTTATGTCGTTTTGTCCAAACAGTCTATTATTAGATATAGCTAGGTTTAGTTAAGTAAATATATGTCATATTGAAGTAAATAAACTCTAAAATAGACTTTTATGTAACTTTAACCACTGTAAAATAAAGAATTATTTTCTATTTTGTCGGACGAGTAACTGAAGTGCCCCAAACTACATCAATGTGAAGCATAAGTTGAGGTGGTTATGTGTGTGTGACAGCTTGGAGAAAAAGTTACAACTATATGAAAAAGTGGCTGCTGTCTCACTGTGTACCACGTCTCACTGTGTACTACTCTCCCCTATATTTCATAATATTAAAACTTATTCTAAATATTGATATTTCAAAGTTACCCGAGCCCTTAAAGTAGAAAAAAATTTCAGATTTTTTTTTTTTAATCTTTATGCTTCATATAGCACATAAATAATGTCTTGTGAATTAATGTATTCTGAAATTATGCATGCAGAAAACTAAATATCTGTAGATTATTAGTGAATCGAATACTTCCATTTTTGCTTTTTTGTAGTTTTCTGTTTATATATATATACATATATATATATACTAGGGGGCTTTGGCCCCTGCAAGCTACGCTTGCCAACCCCCGTTCAGACACAGCAGTATCTAAAAATCAAAAAACATACTAATCTGATGGGTTTTAAAAATATTAGAGAAGATTGAATTATACTGAAAAAAGCTGTGCAGATCTCCCTGTAAACGGGTTTCCATTCAATTCCCTTTGATTGCAAAAATTAAGGGCGAATCAGTTGCTATTAAGACATCCAATGGTTGTTTTCTTTTTTGATTAAAGAGGATCAGTTAAACATTTGAAAAGAAGCTAAAATAAAATGAATTAAATATTCAGAGTCTTTGTCTCCCGATATTTTAAAATAATCTCTATAACAATAGCCTAAATCATGTGACTATCATCAACAGTTCCCGGCGGAACACTTCGTTTTTTATACTCTAGGTGCCATTTTGATACTTTAATGTTATCCAGGCACAGGTGATAGGTCGCCAAATATTATTCTATCCCCATCATTTCATCTATATTATAATAGTTCAAGACATCAAATGCCATAAACAAATATGATCTGATCCCTTCGCCTTTCATATGAAGGTTTGGCACAAATGTCATATACGCTCCATATTGACGCGATTTTTTTCCAACGCCACTTCGGGAAACGCATCAACAGCATAAACAACAACATCCTGCTTACCATATCAACCAAAATAACGATACTTTGGCGCCAGTTATGTACTCGTTGCGTATATGGCATTGGCGTCAGAAAAAATCGCGCCAATATGGGGCCGTATATGACATCTGTGCCGAAAGAAAAAAAAGCCGGGTGCAAATCTCGCCAATATCTTTTTTGCAACTCGCCAGTTAGAATTTTTTTATTCTTCGAGTGGTAAATTAAAACATTGATTTGAAGTTGAAATTAAATGTCATGGTTTGTTACATAATTTACTATTTCGCCAGATGTCATATACGCACCGCATGTTTGGCGTGTTTTTTTTTTTTTTTTTTTTTTTTTTTTTTTTTTTTTTTTACGAAAATTTGGCGAAAACCTTGTTTTCGAATAACAGTTACATATGTATTTTTGGTACTACTTAGTTATCCCGTCGACCAAAAATCTATCGCGAACTATAAGATTAAATGCCAATAACGGTTGATCGAAAATGTCACATTCACTTGACTTTTAGCAAGTTACACATGTTTACGTCATCAAGTAATTTTTATTTCGACGTTTTATTTTTATATTTATTAATGTTATACTAATTTATTTGTTCTTTCGTTATTTAAAATGAAAATTTTCTCAATCTGTACAATTTGGCGAGTGGTTTGGCGATTTATATAAACTGCGGAATTGGTTGACGGAATAACTACGTTGTACCGTATTTTTTAATTATTTTCTATTATTTTCAAAAGAAAATAGCAAAAAATAATTAATAACTATAGAACAAAATAATTTATATAAATTAAAAAAAAGAAATAAAAGTACATAAGCATTTTTTATTAAATAAACTACAATAGCCATGTCAATCAAAATAATGCCATTTTTGCGCCAATTAGGTACCCCAGTGCGTATATGACATCTGTGCCTAATATTTTTCTTTTCGTTTTGTTCAAAAAAAAAAAAAAAAAAAAGAAAAAGAAAAAAAAAAGAAGTGAAAGCCATCAATTTAAATGTTTCATTTTTAAATGAAGGTTTTGTATTAAATAAAATGATAACGAAATACAAAAAAAGCATTGTTCTTAGCATAGATTTAAAGGAGTCCAAACTGGCCGCCAAATTAATTTAAAATAGTAACCTTTTCTGAATTATGAAAAAAAAAATATCTGTTATGATTAAAATTTGAGTTGCCATCATTAGAAAAATGTATTTAAAATTAGAAAAAAATTAATATTTCGAATTTAAAAATTCTAATACCAGTTTTGAGATATGTGGATCAATACGGATTTTTGGTGTTAATTTCATCGCAAAGTATAATTTAGGAGAAATCGCCGTGAGACATAATCAGTTGTTTAATCAGTCGATTCAAAGAATCGATACACATTTCAGCCGTTTCATATATTCGTTTCATAAATTCGTTTAATTAGGATTTTATATATATAGGGTAGATATATATGTATTTATCAATATTACATCTAAAATATAAGTTGTCAATTTTGAATATGTGTATCTTGCTGTTTTTCTTTTTTTAAATAAAAAAATACTCACAAGATTCTGCAGAGTAATAGAAAAATTGCAAATCGTATATAATTAAATGAACAATCCGTAACAATGTGCATTTAAACATATATTTGTGTGTATATATGTAGTTTTTTTTTTCAGTGATGTCTACGAAAATGACGGAAGAGGGGTTTTATTTGTTGAAAAAAATTTCTGGCGGTTTCTTTTTTTATTCTTTCTTTTTTTCTTTTTTTTTTTCTTGGACAAATTAATTTTAAGTTACTTCAAAATGAAAAGAGATTATATTGTTGCAACGACATCTATTTTTATTTTATCTAATCTTTACAAACAGAAAGTATTGGATTCGTGAAATTTTCCGAATTCCGGATTTTGACGGATTCACATATTTTAAGGGTCAGAGATCCCGAAAAATATGTTTTGACAAAATGTCTGTCTGTGTGTGTGTGACACAAATTATGCGGGCGCTTTATATCAAGTACTAACGAACAGAATTTAATAAAACTTTAGATTTAGTTAGATCGTTATATAAATTGGTTCTGAATACGTTTTGGTGAAAATCGCCCTGTAGGTGGCGCTGCTATGCTGCCTTATTCATGATTTTCACAATAGCGATATCGCAAGAGCTAATGCACGTATATTCAGAAAACTTCAGATTCATTCAGTCCTTCATGTAATTTGATGCTGATATATTTTTGGTGTAAATCGCCCAATAGGTGACGATGCTATACTGCATTATTCATGATTATCGCAACAGCTCTATTTCAGGAACTAATGCACAAATTTTCATCAAACTTCAGATTCAGTTAGTCAGTAATATAAAGTAGTGCTCATTAGTTTTTGGTGTAAATCGCCCAACAGGTGGCGCTACTATATTGCATTTTCCACGATTTCCACAATAGCTGTATCTCAAGAAATAATGCATGGATTTTCATCAAACTTTAGATTCAGTTAATCCCTGATTTAAATTGATCCTGATAATTTTTTGGTGTAAAACGCCCAACAGGTGCCACTGCTACGCAGACCTTTTCACGATTTACGCAATAGCTCTATCTCAAAAACCAATGCATGTATTTTAATCAAACATCAAATTCAATTAAAAGTTGACATAAGTTGTTGCTGATTAGATTTTGGTGTAAATCACGTAACCGGTGGAGCTGCTATTCTGCAATTTTCAGGAAGTATTAACATGTATGAGATAGAAGAAAGTTTTGTGATTGCCACATCTGACTAGTTTATAGCTACTTTCGAATTGCAGAAGGCGTGCAATCAATGATCAGCTACAAAACAATAAAAATCATCCTTGGTTAAAATTTAGTTGGAAAATATTAATTATCATGTACACATTTTAAATAATTGAGGTCTTACTTCTTTGGTGGAAATCAATATGATATTATATTCTATATTTAAAATGTGTAATAAAAAAGTCATTTATAATCATTTTGGAATTATATTTTCATGATCATTCATGACTGTTTATCATGTGCACAATGTCTAATAGCGCACCCACTAACCGTTGTGCATGTGAGCGTTTCCTGATGTTCCAAAAGAAATCGGTTTAAGTTGGTATTAATTTAACGTGATAGAAAGAACAACTTTATTTTAAACTTCTGCCTTTTATTTTTTGATCTAAAAAAAATTATTTATTATGATAAACAATCTATATCATATAAATGGTGTAACATACCATGTGCTACAGTAGTTATATGTTTGAATTTATAGGCAATACATTACTCATCATCGCGTATAGTCAATATTAACATATGTTTGTCCTAGGCATATATTTAATTTTTATTTTATTTAAATAGCTATTGTTTCATGCACTGGTGTTAAAATATCAAGCAACTACTCGAAAACTAAGAATATTTGCTAAATAAATTATAATAATGATATTACCTTATTTGCATATTACACTGTAAAAAAAATTCCCTTACTTTACACCAAAAAGGGTGGCAACTAAGTTCCCACCCCAAGTGGTGTAATGAAATTCCATTTATAAACTGGTGTAATGAGCCACCAGCTATCAAATGGTGTAAACAAACACCACTTTTAGTGGCGTAAAGTCACGCTACTGCTTATCTGGTGTAAAGTCACGCTACTGCTTATCTGGTGTAAAGTCACACTACTACTTATTTGGTTTGCACTTTAACAGTAAAATAAAAAACAATTTAAAGATTACATTTTAAATCTAATGCAATCATAATTTACACTAAATAGTTTCACGCAAAGAGGCTGCTAAACATTGTTCTAACTGCTATAATTTATTATATCAATTAAACATTTATTTTAAACATTTTAGTTTCGGTAAACAACGAAATTTCCTCATAAATCTTTCATTAGTTACATCTGGACTTACGTCACGTGTACTTGACTCTTTTTTTTTAACTCAGCGTAGGCCTGACTGGTTTTCGAATAAATAGTCGAAGCAAATTAAAATAAACATACAATAAATACAACTAAACATTGAAAATTTTACAAAAATCAGATACAGAGAGCTACAAAACACCAACCTCTCAATCGCTAAAGAACAATTTTTATCACTTTTAAAATGCAAATTAAAAATACTTAACGGCATAATTAATTAATAAACACTACACCGCTAAAAAGCTTGGAGTTTAAGCTTTTAAAAGATACTAATAGTTAAGCAAAATGATAAGGTTTAAATAGTTTAAAAAGGTGCAAAATAAAGTAAACAAAACGCGTAACGCTATGGGAAAGTGTTCTGAGACAAAAATTTTTATACCAAATTTCATGAATTTTTTAAGCATATCTAAACTCAAACCAGGAATATACGGTGGAAGGAGGAGCAAAGCCCGTACTTTATAGAATATAAAACAAGTGTTAGTTTTTCAAAATAATTAATAAAAAGTTGAAAACAAGCTATGTTAAAATATGTCAACAACAGTAAAATCCCCTGTATTTCTATGAAGGGCTAACTGGAAAATCGAAAAATGTCAACTTTTGAAACGCTCAGCAAATACACAAAAAGTGTTCAAAACTTTTAAAACTAGATAGAATTTTAAAGTTTAAGCTTTAAATGAGCTGAATATCACATTAGGTTTTCAAAAAAAGTTAGTTTTTGTAGTTAAAAAAGCTTAAGAATATCGTTGTTTACGTAATGTATTTCCTATAAGAAAACGAAAGTCGTAATCCTAAAAACGATACTTTTTAAAATGGCTCGCAAATAGTTAAAACTTATTGAAAACTTAAAATTCTTGGTTAAAAAATAATCTACGATCTTTCGTTTAGTTGAATAGAACATTATTTTAAAGTTAACAAGCGGAATTCATTGTATACTGAGCGTCCCAAAAGTGACAAAAATGCCAAAATTTGAAAATGGAACCAATACATTATAAAAGTAGGTTGATTTCATATACTCATAAAATTATAAATATAGCAGCTAGAGATGCATAGTAGGTAAAAAAAAAAAAATGTTGAAAAATGATTGTAGTATTAACATTAAACAGGAATTTTTCAAAAGTATGAAGTTAAACATAAGTTTTAAGTTCTTACCCTATTCCGAAGAAATTAGCAAAAGAAAACGAGAATTTTTTCACCTTTGAAGGAAACTTTCAGCTCGGTTACTGCAACATAATCTGGTTAACTGCTTTTTATTTAGTGATCATTACTGAGAAACATTTTCGAACAAAATTCCGACCCGTGGAACATGGCTATATAAACAGATTTCAAAATGGCGAATTGAATCATATCGTTTAAAAACTTTACACCCGAACTGGTGTTCGGTTTCCACAATTTCTTTAAAAGATTAAAATTAAACCGTTTTGAGTGTATCCTGACACTTTATTCGATATTTACACCAAACTTAGAGTATATTTAATCCTCATTTGGCATTTCATAAACTCAAATTAAGCGTAACTATAGTCCTTTTTTTTACAGTGTAGAAAGTTACACGCTGTATTAAAAACAGACGAAGCATTTTCGGTGCCAGTTTTTTTTATGTAAAAGTTTAAGTAACAGTATTTTAAGCCTCTTTTTTTACATGTTAAATCTATGTTACATCTGTAGTGTATAATTTCATTTTAGGGTTTTTAATATATTTTTTTTTTTTTTCAAAAACGTTAATGTTAAACTATGCAATAAATACTAAACAAAATTAATAAATCCGTAATATTAATTATATTGCATAGTAGGAAAGTTGTTATTATATTTAAATGATTAATGATTATATTTTAATGATAATGATTTTAAATTATTTATTAACAAGTTTTGTTACTATAATTTTTTTTCTTCATATATATTATTTTCTGTATCTTAGATGACATAAAATAAAACTTCTAAACTATGATATCTTAAAATTTTAACCTAAAAAATGTTTTTTAGATTGTATCCTTGAATTGAAAGAATATATATAAATAAGCAGGAATGAAAACATTCGTGGATTGCATGCTGATGGCCACATTTTTCAATCATTTCTATACGTGATGTTGAAATAAAAGCTGGTTGTTTTCATGTCTTGAAGTAAACATAAAACTCCTTTTATTTCACCAAGCAAAAGTAATCAAAAAACAACAATCTTAGAAGAAGAATATTTATTTTTATATACAAAATAAAGAGTGCATTACTACAAAGAAATATACGTGCATCTATTTCGTCGACACTATGAAATATCGAGTCATTTTGAGTTCTTTTATGGTTTGAAAACGCACAGTTTGATAAATAAAAAGAAAGCAAATTGAATATTTTTATATGTGCTTGAACATTCGCAAGTAAGTCGTTACATTTTAATAATTTTAAAAGGGTTCGATTCATTTCGCTCTGATGTTCTAAGAAGAAGGATTTATGGTGACGATTTTCGACGCTATATTAAAAAGTAAATTAAAATTAAACAATTCAAAAAGAAAGTTTGGCTTAATTTCACATTTCATATTTCAAGTACAATTTTGTATTTATAAAATTTATAAAAAATATTTTATGTAAGAAAAAGTAAAAGTTTTTTTTTTCTTTTTAAAACATACATTACAGTAACGAAAAAAGTATATATATATATTTTTTTTTCAAACAGACAGAAATTGAAATACTTTAAAACGGATATTATTTGTAAAACAACCAGTTATGTTCATTTGAATCGTATCATATCGTTAAATGTTTTGGTAAAAAATAAAAATAAATTCTTCTACATTAAAAAAGTCATAGTATTATTTATTTTTTAATTTCTTAATAGAGTAAGAAATTACATTTAAAATATAGTTTACTGAAAATTACGAAGGCTACATTTTTTAAGTTATGAAATTTTGATGAAATTATAGTAGAGAAATTTTATAGAAAATATAGCGACATATCGATAGAATAAGAACAAAATTTGATTACTTTTGAGTAGATTTGTTAAAACATGGGGAGCTCGCACTTATATCTTCAAATATTAGCAAGGTTTAAATGCGTGTGTCACCTCTTTCTTATATAATTACACTCTAAACTAATAAATCTGCAGATCCGATGTATCAACGTCAATTTTGCAAGACATTTTAATTTTTATCAAACTTCACACTAAAACTAATACTAATACTTCTTTCTTTTCACGATATATTTTATACAAAATTTAGATACTTTTATTAAAAAAAAAAAAAAAAAAAAAAAAAAAAAAAAAACGTATAAATTTGTTAACTTATCATGTTATCATGACAATGTTATCATGACAGGTCTCTGAAAAATCGTGTTTCGAAATAATTTTTAAAAAATTATGTTGTGGCTTGAGAGCTGGAGTAATTAAACATTTTTTAGATAGATCGTAAATTATCACTGAGGTGACAATAAATACGCTAGTACGTTGCATAAGCGTGCAATAAACGAATTTTCGAATCCCGAAAAAAAGACAAAGATTAAAATCCATTTCATCATTTCTTTTTTACATAGCATACTTTTTTACATAGTCGTCATTTCTTTTTTACATAGCATATTACATAATCTCACGATTATACCTGAAAACAAATACAAATTTATAAAAGTTAACAAATATACACTGGTGTGCAAAAATTAAGGGCAAAATAAAGAAATTAACATAGTAGCGGCACGAAAAGGCAGAACGGATTTGTATCCTTTTTTGGAAATTCTCTTCACCTTTCCCATATTCTTATTTCTCGAGGATATTATGATACAATTTCTATAGATTTGCAGAAATTCTGTACAACGTTAAAACTTGTCAGATGTGGCAATCCCAAAATTTTGTTCTATCTCATACATATTAATATTTTCTGAAAAATGCAGAATATCAGAACCAGCTGTTAGATGATTTAAAACAAAATCTAATTATCAACAACTTTGACAACTTCTAACTGAATCTGAAGTTTAATGAAGATCCGTGCATTAATTTTTTAGATAGAGCTATTACAGAAATTGTAAAAGATTCTGCATAGCAGCACCACCTGTTGGGCGATTTACACCAAAAACTAACTAGGACCAATTTATACTAGGAAGTAACTGAATCTGGGGTTTGATGAAAATTCATTAATTAGTTTTTGATTGTTGCTATTGCAGAAATCGTGAAAAATGCAGTACAGCAGCGCCATCTGTTGGGCGGTTTACACCAAAAATTAAACAGCACTCCCACTAAACTGTGAGGAAGTCCGGGAATCGTGATTATACAGATGTTTTTTGGGGGGAGGGGTGGTCAATAAACGATTAGGAAACACTGATCTAGATGAACAAAACTCCTTCGAAGGAGGAGGAACTAGTGGAGAAATAATTAATCAAGTTTAATCCGTTCAGGGGCAAGGTACTTGTATTCGTAAACTGTTGAAATAATTGAATAACACCAGTATTTGCATGAAAATTTATTTCTACACAAGTAAAAGTATATTTTCGCGTATTTAATAACAGTGAAATTTTCATAAAAAAATTTGGGTGTCAATGTGGCAAATAGGGATTAAAATTATGTGATGCCGTGACGGCATCAGCGCCGTTCAAAAGGTTAACATTCAAGTTGAATGAATAAATGAATTTTTTTTTTGTTGTTGTTAAATTGAACTGTTTTGTTATTTGCTTTATATTTGAAGCCACACTAAAGGCCTTACACTCTACGGTTAATACTCTGCGAAATTTCTATAAATACTTTTTCCATTATTTAATACTATACTCATATGTCATAAAATGATTATTTTTTTAATTATATTATATTATTTTATTTTCGTTTTTTGTCAAACATTCTGAGTAGTAGCAAAACGTTTGAAAATCATTCAAGCTAACAACAAAAACTGCAAACATTTTTTATAATTTTTAAAGAAACCTTTATATCTCCTCTTTATATAACCGTTATATTCTTACATAAATGAACACAATTATTGTACAAGATCAAAATAAATTGTTTTCTATAGCTACAGATCATCTCGAGAATTTTATTTTACAGGATTGCAAACATTACTGATTTTAACACTTTCCAACATAATTGAAAAGTGTCTACAGTTCCGTTTGTTCGTCTGCTGTCTGTCCGTACTCTAACTCGCGCAAATATACTTGAACCGATATGTAATTGATATACATTATTCAGATTTTCCATGGTATATTCGGTATTGAAAATGAATTGTCTAGCATTCATATTCCATTTACAGGGGCACTGCCTTACATTATCGTCTATGGGGAAAAATCATTTGGGATGTATTTTAACAGTGTTACACAATATTAAACATAATTAAATTTATTCACATTATTGAGTTGCACTAAAAGATGGTCACTATAGAATATTTTAAATTTAGCGTTTGCCGTACACGTATAGGAGGACTCAAAAGTATTCCGTTATATTATAGTCTATGAAGAAAAATCGCTTTTGGTGTATTTTAATGCTGTTACTCTGTAACAAATATAATGAAATTTATATGAATTTCTGAGGTGTCCTAAAACAGATTTTCTATAGAATATGCATATTTAATAATCGTTTACAGGGTCATACAATAGAGATCGGTAATATAATGGTCTACAAGTGAAAAACTTTCATCAGCGTATTTTAATAATAAACTATTTCAAACATGAAATCGATACACATTACTAAGGTTTACTACCAGATGTTTGTGGTATACTATGATGTCCATCACATTTATCGTTCATTTACAGGGGCACATAAAAAACATCTGACACAATACTGTATCCGAAACATTGTCAATTAGGGATGACTTCTGAAACTGCATTTTCAGTTATGGTATGCGTTTAAAGCTTAACTAATTTTTTTCACATTTCGTGGTGTGTACAAATGCTATAGACCATATACAGGGCTACAAAAAATAATTGTAAGCATTATTGAGAATGAGCGTGAATTGCTTTAAGATGTTTTTTAATTTGATTTATGTATTTTTAAGCTCAACTACATTTAGTATACTAACAGATGTTTGAGGCATATAAATAAAATCATATATAAGGCTATGCAGAAAACTGGATACATGGGCACCTATGTATAGAAATTCCTGGAAGTGTGATTTCAGTAGATTTAAGCGTGTTTTTACCTGAATCAAATACCAGCTGAATATATAGTTATATATAAAAACTAGAATGATAGCCAGTCAAAAATGACTGAAAAGGAGACATAAAGATATATATCAACACAGTGAATAAGTTTTTAGAAAATATCCTGCCAAAATTCATATTCTCGCCAAGGCCATTTTCTCTATCTCGCTAAAGCCTCTATACTGGAAAATTACCTAAAGCACATTAAATCGGGCAGTTAAGAAATCAGATAGTACAGCGCCGCCTAGTGGCGATTATGTTATTAGTAGCATCGGTATAAATATGTAAAGACGTACATTACCTTATATTTTGGTTTAAATTCTGACCCATAGATTTTGAAAGAAAAAAAACTTAAATGCCAAAACTTAAATGAGTTTAAATTAAAATTGCGGTGAGCTCGATTATGAAAGATTAATGGTTTTTAATCAGAATCTCGACACATTAGACAGCTATCACCAATCTGGCTTCATATATAGCAACTTATTTTTGTCGTCACATTTGGCGATATTTCTTCAAATTTGGCGATAATTTGCCAAGTTGGTCAAACTTTGGCGCTATTGTGGTAACCCGTCAGTAGTATTTTTCAACAATTGCTCACTACAATGAGGCGGTCCATCAGGAATTGTGAGGGACACACAAAGACTTGGATTTTATATAAATAGATATGTATGTAATATATAGAACAGTACAAAAGAATTCAAATACGTTTCCGTCTTTTTGTAGGAATTGCTAGTGGTGAATTTTCAATTGTATTATGCGTTTTCTTGCTAAACTAAATTTTAGAATAACATGTAGAACATATACTAATATCTAGACCATATATTGTGGTGTATAAAAGATTTGGAGTACCTTTTAGGCTTTGTACAGTAATTGTTGAAATCTGGTTTTTAAACGTGCTAAGCGTTTTCTGAAAGGTTTACTTAGGCATCCGTTTTGCCTTAAACGGTGAAGTGTTGTTAAAGTATTCTGGAAGTGTTGGAAAGGGTTTCATAATGTATGCTTGTGGCATGATTTTTCTTACTTGTTTATTTTATTTATTTTATGTATTTTAAGTAATCTAGTGATAAAATTATAGCTGAAAAACACGGTGTCAAACATGTTATATATATTTCTAAAGTTCAAAAGAATTCGTCGCGTATTTCACTACCTACGAGACAAAACGACTAAAATTGAATGTTATCAGTGACTTTTGGCCATATACAGGGTGAATCCAAACGCATGGTACAAACTTTTAGGCTTGATAGAGGACACTGTAACAATCATTTATTGTATAGGAATGTATGAGCAAATGTCGCGTTGATGCACAAACACGGGAAAAAGACATGAAAGGAAGATTTATTAGCAGCGTCTTTTATGTTTTCAATAAGTGTTAAAAATCAAGTCAAACAACAGAAATCCATACTTAGCAGCGTCGATAGAGCAATTGGCGCACAGATTCAAAAATGCCGAGAATTTCAGGTGTATGTGTAGGACTGACGGATATTCGAGAAACGAGATGCTCCTGAAAACGCATAAATGCGCTTACCCAGTCCATCGTGCCCGAAAAGTGGCATCAAGGTCATCGCGGACAATAGGACTGAAATGGTCTGGCGCCCCATTGCGCTGAAACTACAGGCGCCAATGAACGGCGATCGTAACATCTTGGAATAGTTTTCCGAAAACATGTACGAGAAAAATACGATATCAACTGCTCCCTTAGTGTGCTAGACCAGGGAATTGACCACCCCGATCTCCCGATTTATCGACTCTAAATTACTTCCTAATAGTCCGGCAGCCTGTGACATAGAAACCCTCGTTATCGCGGAATGGAAAAATTCTTATGTAAATCGATAGTAAAATGTCATACGAACACAATGAGTTAGGTATGACTAGGTTTGACACGCCTAAAATAAGTTTAATCAAATTAATTACTATTAAAAGCTATACTGATTAACCAATTTTGCGGAAAACCGACACTTGACCAGAGTCCAGACGCAAAAAAAAAAAACATCCACCGGTAAAAATTCCAAACAAAATAAATGTAAAATTTTATAACTGTTCGCATCCTTAAAGTAGATATGACAGACTTTTCCGGCAGAATAGAGTTTGTCATACTAAACTTTTCTGAAAAAACACACAATTTTCTATAAAATGCTCTATGAGTGATAAATATCCACTATGCTGGTAAAACGTCATAGCTTTTTAATAATAATTAATTTAATTGAACATATTTTTGGCTTGTCAAACCTAGTCATACCTATCTCATTTTGTTCGTATGACTTTTTAATATCGATTTAGATTTTTAAAAAATCAATTCCGCAATGACCGGGCATTGATGTCGCCGGCTCCAGGACTATAAGGAGAAATCTGAAGAGTTTTGTTTATGCGACTCCAGTTGATTCTGTTGACCATCTCGTTACTTAAACACTCTTTGCTGCTGTATGCTTGTGCAAAGAGCTTGGCATCTTTTTATCTGTAAGTCAATCGCTCCATCGTAGCTGCCAGGCTTGTATTACTGTTGATTGGTGCCATTTTGAATACATATTATAAACATAGTACTTATCAATGGCGCTGTCAATAAACATTCTTTTCCTGTCTCTTTCCTGTGTTTGTATCTCAACGCATCATTTGTTCTCATATATTCCGACACAATAAATGTTTGTTACAGTGTCCTGTATCAATCCTTAAAGTTTGTACCACTAATTTGTAATAACCATAGAGTGCATTTTTATTTATATCTATTTTTAGTTTGTTAAAAATTCTTTGAAATGTATTCTATTTATATTCTTTTTCTATCTCAATATTCATTTTTATTTATATAATTTGGGCATTTTACGTGTTTGTGTGTTGTAAAAAATACTATGCAACAAAACTTGGTAATTAATTTTAAATAGTAAAATAATTAGCACAATCCAATCAGATTTAAAAAAAATTATTTAATTGTTGAAAGCTAATTCTTTATTAAATAACAAATAAACCAAATAAAAAAAGTAGTCCCAATAACAGTGATATATTTAAATTAATAATTATTATAATGTGTATATACCGGGTGTCCCAAAAAGGACTGACTGATTTTAAAATTCAAAAACTTCCAAACAGTGACAGATATTAAAAATATTCTTGCAGGAGGGTTATGCATAAAGTCAAAAGTTTTATTACAGTGATTTTCGATTTTAGTTCGAATTTCAAACAATAGATGGCGCTGTAAGCAATAGTCGTTAAATAAAGGCTCGATTTTTGGTCCTTTCTGTTGTTCTATGCAGAAAAAGGAGATGGAAATGTATTATCCGTGCCACGAAGTACCAAAAATCGAGCCTGAATTTAGCCTCTATTAATCGCAGCGCCATCTATTGTTTGTAATTCGAACTAAAATCGAAAATCACTGTAAAAAACCTTTTGACTTTATGCATAACCCTCCTGCAAGAATTTTTTTAATATCTGTCACCGTTTGGAAGTTATTGAATTTTAAAATCGGTCAGTCCTTTTTTGGGACACCCGGTAAATAAATAAATATAGGTTTATAGGTATCAATCTGTTTGTAAAAAAATAAAGACTAAGAATATCGAGTGTATTTTGATATAATATTAATAATCTGGAATTTTAAGGGCATTTGATATGTGTAAAGAATGTAATAAAAGTTCCCTAATAGACCAGACGAAAAATAGGGCAATTAGTGATAAGGAAAGCACCATGGACGCCATATTCTGACATGGCATAAATAGTACAGAAAACTTATGATGCTTTTAGAAATAAATTTACAACTGACGAAAATTTATAGTACTTCAATGTGTGTGGCAACCACCCCAAGCGAATTCAGAACCGAGAGTCATAAAAATTAGCTATGCGAAGGGAAAGAAAAAAAATACGCCCAACTATAGGGGACCAAACACGAACCAGCATTAAGAACTCTGTAATTACCAATGAGGAGACGAAACGGAGCAACAAATACGAAAATTAAGACTGTGAAAAAAATAATAAGCCCTCCCATAATTCAGTATTAGAAATTGACGAAAAAATTATTATAACTCTCCACTCTTCCTCACCAGAATGTCTTGACCAGAATCTCGAATCTTTCTCAAAATAATGCCGTTTTCTTAAGCCTCCAAAATTTTCTTACAACATGTTGTGTATTTTCAAGAGACCAATTTTTAAGCAACTATATTACTACACTTAAATTTGTGAAGACCAAGTTCTCGCTGAAAGAGGTCATGTATTGTACGAATCACAAAGAATACATAGGAGTTCAGAATCATCATTATGCCCGAGGATCAGAGGATGAAAATGCCTTGATTGAGATGCAACTATAATCCGAATTGCGAATCTTAGGAAGATCTCCTAGATAAATGGGGTGATGATTTCTCTGAAAGATGAAGTATACAGTGACGACTTTTAGAAATTAGAATGCAAAATGAATCAGATTTTGTGGTAAACCTCAAAGAACACAACACGAAGAATATTCATAGCTAAGCGCACTTATCGAAGCAAGTGACTCCGAGAAGAAAGCTCCTTCCTTAAAATCCGGATTGTTATCATTAGATTCTCACATAATTCCAGTTCAATGACTCTGAAATTATTGGTGGAATATAACTCAGTGGGATAAATTATATATGCAAATCAGATAGGGGTCAATCCATACAAAATGAGCAAAAATTTTTAAAAAGTCGCGGCTGCATAATAACTGATTTTAATAAAAATTGATACACAGATTTAATTCATATTCAAATAAAGCACTGCAAAATATTTCGACAAAAAAATATAAAAATTTGGAAGTTCTGGACATTTAAAAAACTTGTGACATAGAATGGCATACGTACAATCGTTCAAAGTTGCAAGTTTGAAGTTCATTATCTTGAAAACTATTTAATATAAATTAAATCTTTTCCTAATATTGTAATCTCTGAAAAATTATCTTCATATTTATTTAGTAATAATAATTTGGTAACGTCATGATTAATTACAAATTTGTTGTAAAAATTCAAAATTTGTCAATTTTGAGAAAATTAAAAATGCTATAAAAATTAAAGGAATTCAAAAACATCGGTGAAATTGATGACTAATGTACTGTTACATATTAAGACTGAATTGCTAAAGTTTTTAAGTTTCCATGTATTTCCTTCACTTTTAAAAAAATGTAGAAAAAAATGACAAAATCGTAATTTTTCCTCTCATTGATAGGCAAAAAAAATAAAAATAAAAATAATAATAATAATAATAATAATGAAGTAAAGATCAGGCATTGCAGTTATTGCACAGACATAAAAACAAATAAGTCCATAAAATGGTAAAAAATATTCAAGCTTGCCCTTCGATTCCTAACGTCACAAAATTGGATTAAAAAGGTAATATTTGCTGCATTCCAAGATTTTTCCTCTTTGAATCCGGAACGATTTTTACAATATTGCACGATTCCAAAGGGGAAAAAATGTAGTGCTACCATCTATGGATTTAGAGGATAAATATATTTTTTTTTCAACGGAATATATATATATATATTTTTTTTACTGTAGTTTAAAATAAATATACTAATAGCCAAAAATAAACTGAAAGCAAGAACAAAAGTTTCTATATTTAAAATATACATTTTTATCTATAATACCAAATAAATTAAACATCTTAAAAGAGGTTTCCTTTAAGTAGAAACAGGCAATATAAATATTGCATTTTACCGCAACATTTTTTACTATTTATTTTTTTTTCTCATTAAGGAATAAAAAAGGCAAGAATGAAAGTTTCGATATTTAAAATATATACTCTCAGCTATAACATCAAAGAATTGTAAACTTGTTCGAGCCGTCCTTCGTGTAAAAACGAGCAATAACAATATTGCATTTTTCCCTTAAACATTTTCTAAAACATTTTTTTTCTCATTAAGGAATAAAAATACAAGTACTAACTTACGCTAATCTGTTACTTATTATTCATTCATAATTGTAATTAATTTTTAATATCATCTTTTTATTCCTAACGCTAATAATCAAAATTGATATTTCAAGCAGATATACAATTTCTCGATTTTGCATCAACTTTTACAGTAAATTTGAATATTTAAATAAACATATAAATAAACATATAAAATCTATTATTTTACATTTATTCATAAATTGATATGATCAACTTATATACTGATTTTTATTAAAATCTGTGACATGTCAGCCACAGCTGATTTGCTCATTTTGTATGAAATGACCGATAGACAATCATTAACATATTGTGTTTTGATGAACATTTAATTAGTATATCGCAAGGATATTTGAGTTCACCCTAAATGAGCATCAAGCCCTGTCTCGTGAAAATTATTTGGTGAGAATATTTTATAATTATCTCCATTTTAATTATGGATATAGTGTATCGAAATGTACATATTTTACTTTTCATTATTTATTCTTATATTCAAAAATTAACTGATATACGTATTATTAACCCATTGATTGTTTTTAAAAAGAAATAGATTATAATTAATTTTATGAATATTAATAATTAAAAATTGGAAAATTTCAAAAGTAAATATTTTTTTTATTAATCTTCGAATCTTAAGTGACAGATTAGAACATTAAATAAGTCATTCTTGTGTTATTTGCCAAACTAATTTTCCAATCTCTCTCTATTTTTTTATTATTAATTTATATTACCTCATGTGGCCTTTCACAACGCAGGATGAGGTAATATGTTGTCTGCTTGTACTAACCATTACTCTGTCGCGTGACCCTGTATGAAGGTGTCATTTTCGACACCACATTGTGCTAATAAAAAGAAAACAAAAATAATGGATAAGATGTATAAATAGTACAGAATAGTATGTGTAGTGTAATATATATATATATATATATATATATATATTTAATTCGTCATTAATATAACAAATTTAAAGATAAAATAAATTTAAATTTCAGGAACGATATTAATTTAAAATTGATAAATTTAAAGCAAAATATAACAATTAGGAAATTTAGACGTGGTTTCTCAAAATAAAATATTTTAACTTGCAAACATTTTCAGTATTGTCAATAAAAATTTATTTGTCAAATTTAAAAAACTACATAAATTATGAAATGTTTTATTTAAATATTAAATTGTGTTCAGTTATTTTCTTCTATTGTTAAATGTGAATGAGGGAAAATTAAATTTTTAAATATAATTCTATATAATACAGTTTCTTAGGAATAACATATAATAATAAAAATCATAAGAGCAAAAAAGATGCAAAACATGTCGTTTATTCAGAAATAGTATTTAAAATTTTAACTATGCATAAAGTAAAACTAAAGTTAACTATGCATACAGCACTTCAAAAATTTTATATTTTCAACGTATAGAGTTAGATATTTAGAAGACGTAGCACCAGAAAATATTTAACGAATATTTGACAAATAACAGTATAGACAGAATATAATATTTTTTATTGTTTTTGTGAATATCCATATTTAAAATCAAAAACATATCTATGGAAAATGCTGACATCATATGGAGGGTGACAGTAACATAAACGATAAATTTCCTTTTCATTGCAGACTAATTATTTTCTCAATATTGCACGATTCCGCAATTAAATTAAAAAACTAGTCGGATGTGACAATCCCAGAGCTTTCTTCTATTTCATACATGTTAATATTGCCTGAAAAATAAAGTATATCAGTGCCACCGGTTAGGTGATTTACAGCAAAATGTAATCAGCAACAACTTACGCGAACTTATAATTTGAAGTTTGATGAAAATCCGTAAGAGTACGTTTTTGAGGTAGAACTATCACGGAAATCATTAAAAAAAATCTACATAGCAGCGCCATCTGTTGGTCAGTTTACTCCAAAAATTAATCAGGACCAATGTATGTCAGAGACAAACAGAATCTGAAGTTTGATGAAAATTCATGAATTAGTGCTTGAGATATAGTTCTTGCGGAAATCCTGATAAATGCAGCCTAGCAGCGCCACCTGTAGGGCGATTTACACTAAAAACTAAACTGACTAATTTATATCAGGGACTAACTGAATCTGAAGTTTGGTGAAAATCCGTGCATTAGTACTTGAGACAGAGCTATTCCGATAATCATGAATAATGCCGCGTAGCAGAACCATCTTTTGGGCGATTTAAACTAAAATGTAATCAGCACCAAATTTTATCAAGGACTAACAGAATCTGAAGTTTTACGAAAATCCGTGCATTATTTCTTGAGATATAGCTATTGCAAAAATCGTGAAAAATGCAGCATAGTAGCGCTACTTGTTGGGTGATTTACACAAAAAAGTAATCAGCACCAGTTTATATCAGGTACTAACTGAATATAAAGTTTTATTAAATTCCGTTCATTAGCTTTTGAGATAGAGCGTCCACAGAGCGTCCACAAAATTTGTGTCACACACACACAGACAGACAGACTGACCGACAGACTCACAGACAGACTCACATACAGACATTTTGTACAAACGGGCTTTTCGGATTCTCTCACCCCTAAAATTTGTAAATCCGTCGAAAACCGGAATTCGAAAATTTTCATGAATCCAATATTTCCTTCTTGTAAAGATAAACGAAAGTAATAATGGGCTTTCAAATGCAATTTCTTAAACAATAAAATCATACTTGACTGATTATTTATGGTTTTCAAACTGAAGAAGCAATTTTTTTGTCTCAAACACGAACGTGCATTTCGATTATGGAGCTTATACTCAAAACATTGTAAATAACTTAACATTTGTTTGTTTCCGTACTATGTGCCTAACTAAATCGTAAAATGAAAATAGAACTTAACATATAAAAAAATAAAACTTGAATTCAAAAGACATGAAATCTAACTACGTGCTTAAACGCTGAAACAATCAAAATCAAAAAGGTTGTTAGATTACAAAATCTGTAAGGCTGTTAAATATTTCCATGCGGATGCTACTAACGCATGAAAAATCCTTTTATGTACAACAGGTATACAATTTAAGATATCGCTCAAAATGTTAATATTTCAATTTTTAATTCGTGAAATTTAATTTACAGTGCTAAGCCTGACAACTTAGCCTGACACTTCTCACTCTTATGTTGGTAAGGCTTATGTGAGAAGCGGCGGGCTAGGTATATCCTGGTAAATCAGTTGGCAGAGCGTTTGTCCGCTGAAACAATGCCCTACGTTCGAACCCTGGCCTGAATAATTTTCCACTCTGTTGGTTCTACGCCTTGTTAACACTGTGAATTAAAAATTCAGATTTACTATTTCTTGGGCGCAATTCCTCTTTTAAAAATTATAATACATCTGTAACAATTTGTTTGAGTTTTCATTTAAAAATAATTTCCCTAACTGGATAGTATATCCGGTATCTGTAACTCGGGTAGCCCGAGTTGAATCGTTTCGTTATTTATAAAAGTTTTTGTGGTATAGGAAATATTTTGTACTTTTTGGAAAAAAGTAAATAATTTTGATTGCATAAATTTGCTTTTATTAAAATTCAAATTTATACGAGAATTTTTATTACAGCCGTTAAATAATATTTTAAGTCAATTATTCAATACTAGAAAGGTAGCCCGTCAAAAATGACGGAAATTTAGATATAAAGATATATACAACTCATGTGCAAGAATATGAGTTTTCTCGCTTGTTCCGCAGTGATAGATGAAAATAACACGGTACAGATGTCATATTCGCCCCATATTGGCGCGATTTTTTTCCGACGCCAATTTGGCGAAAACATCAACAGCGTAAACAACAACATCCGGGTTACCATATCAAGCAAAATAGCGACACTTTGGCGCCGATTAAGTATACATTGCGTATATGACATTGGCGTCAGAAAAAAATCGCGCCAATATGACATCTGTGCCAATAACACATTTTAATAATGAAACACATTTATGAAAAACTGTGTACAGTAGAAGACCACTAATCTGCACAGTTTGGTTCCAAGTGTTATGCAGATTTGAGGCTTTTTGCGGTCATGTCTATTCAATCTTTGTTTACATTTTTTTAATTCATATATTAGACAATTTAGATTGTTAAGCCTTAAAAATAAATAAATTTCACACTTGAAGTAAGGTAAAAACTGTTAAATTATCGTATACGATTTCATGAAATGGTATTATATGGTATTATATGTGTGTGTTTCACAATCTTGGTTACGACGTTGGCGAAATTGGCTGCAACTTGTCATAATCCTAATAGTGTGGGCCGCTATAACAAAAAAGTAACCAGTTTTTAATAAAATTTCTGATATAAAGTAGTTTTCAAAAACTTGTGTAAAATTGCAGGCCGTTCTCATGTTATGTCAGTCCTAAGAATAATATTTCTAACACTGAAGAGTTTCCATGTACATGTGGAATTTAGAAAAGCTTTTCGAAGAGAAAGGTCCTGAAATAACATTGTAATTCCTCCAACTTCAAAGTTTAATCGGGTCCTGATGTTGTTTACTGAAATCTAATAAGTACAGTTATTTTGAATATTACAACAGAATTAAAGAGTTAAACTTATTTAACTTAAACCCGCTGTTACTTCCCGATGTTATTTTTTACTATTAAGAAAGAAAATTATTTAAAATTTTCAAATCATGTATTTATAATTTTTTTCCGTCTTTAATAACTAAGTAATGAAAAAATATGCTTTTGTTCTGAGCTCATAAATATGACAATAAAATAATGTAACTAAGAGACGTTGCAAAATTAAATCTTTGTGATTTCAAACGATACCGCCACCATTTTACCTACTATGATGTCATTAGAATATTGTCCATTGATTGTTGGAGAAATTACTTTGTGAATGATTACCTCAATGATTTAAAATTTTTTTAAGTTTCACGATGAATGAATCACTTGTGTTTGCTTAGGTTTATGGAATGAGATATTAAGCTGTGAACCTAATTTCAACTAAAGTTATCCAAGGATATACGCATTTTTAATTGAAATTAAAAATAATGCTTTGATCTCGAAATAAAAAGTTTTAGTTTGTATAATTGGTTATTTCTGTTAATTATTTATTTAGGTACTTTTCCATTATAGCGCATTTTTAAAAAAAGCTTGGCGCAATTCGGGCATCAGAAAGTGAGATATGTTGCCAAAATATATAAACAACTATGAAAACAAATCTAATGAACTTTTATTTTTGTTTATATATGCACTTATCTACATAAAAAATCCTTTCTAAATATATATAATATTTGTTTATATACAAATTACGGCACAGATTTCAGATATGAACCGGGATACCTAACTGGCGCCAAAATGGTGTTATTTTGCCTGCTATGGTAACCCGGCTATTGTTTTTTATTTATTAATAAATTGTTTATTTACTTTTATTTTCTGTTTTTAATTATGTAAACTGTTTTTTTCTATAGTTATTATTCAAACTTTTATTTATTTATAGTTATTTCCTTTTCAAAATGATAGCAAATAATTTAAAAATATATAAGTAACTGGTATTGGAAAGCGAGATTTCTGCCAAATTGGCGTCAGAGAAAAATCACGCCAACCCCGATGCGTATATGACATCTGTGCAAAAATTACTTCTGTTTATTATAAAAAAAATGGGAAAATAGCTTTTTTTATATTAAATAAATTGCATACATATGGAAAAAATTGCTTGTGAGTATGAAGCAGTAAATAGGTTGTCAGAAAATACGTTGACAAACTTCTTTCTCGCCAAGCAACTTTTCTCCTAAGTATTGTACATAAGCAATGATTGCTAGAAATGCATTTTTAATTATGATATGCGCTTTTATTTTTCACTACATTTATGCATACTATACTGTGTGTATAAATGCTACAGTTCATATCCAGGGCTACACAAAGGAATTCGTAAGGGTTACTGAGTATGAGAGTAAATTGCTTAAAGGTGGTTTTTAAAAGAGTTATGCATTTTTACGCTGAACTGCATTTAGTTTACTAAGAAATGTTTGTAGAATATAGATAAAATGATATACAGGGTCACGCAAAGAACTGGATACATAACCGTTATGGATGATAATATCTGGAAATGTGATTTCAGTTGTTTTAAGAGTAGTTTAAATTAAAATTTGGCTAAATAGTGGCATGTAATAACGATACTATTGGCTATGGACGGTAACTGCTGAAATCAATTTTTAAAATTTTTTATGCGTCTTCTAACATGTTTACTTAGTTATCTTATTTCCCCAAATAACGAAGTTTTGTTGAAGCATTCAGGATGTGTTGGAAAGTGTTTCATATTCTATGCTTTGCACATGATTTTTCTTTCTTCTTAAGTCTTATTTTGCATTTATTTTATTCTTAATTTTTTAGTCTTATACTGCTTTATAGAAACTTTGGCACAGTTGTCATATACGCCAATTTGGAGAAAACATCAACAGCATAAACAACGACATCCGAGTTACCATATCAAGCAAAATAACGACACTTTGCCGCCAGTTAAGTACCCGTTGTGTATATGACATTGGCGTCAGAAAAAAATCGCGCCAATATATGACATCTGTGCCGAAACTTTAATATTTAATTTTTAAACTCTTCACTCCACACCCCTTGCATATAGTACAAACTATAACACAGATAGCGCAAAATAATAGACAGTTTGGTACTTTTCCACTGTAGGGGCTTTGGCGTTTTAAAAAAAAAAGCTTAGTGTAATTTGGGCATCAGAAAGTGAGATTTCGGTACTTTTCCGTTATATGGATACCATTGTCGCCAAGCGTAATTGTTGACGCAAAATGAAAATCACGTGAATTGAAGCATTTGAAAAATAAAAGGAAAAACATTGTCGATACTAAAGTGAGCATTTAAAAAATATAACATTTTAAAATTCCAGACTTTTACGAACTATTTCATTAAATCACAAATATATACTTAAAATAACTGAACAAACTGTTATAAAATAAAGCAATAAAATAAAACTCATATTAAACTGCTGGCATAAAATTACAAATATCTTTTAGCATTTTGAAATAATTGGCGCATTACCATACATTTTGGCATGGTGTCCGTATAACGGAAAACTATCGAGATTTGATGTCAAATCATATAAACAGCTATGAAAACAAACTTGATGAGTGTTTTTGTTTGTTTTATATGTTTATTTTATATGTATATTATTGATGTTTTTCGGTACAAATTGCATCTGTTTCTGTATAAAATTAGAGAAACGGCTTTTTTATATTAAATAAATCGTATAAATATCGAAAAAAAAGCGTGTGTACATAAGATGAAACAGTGGATAGGTTCCCGGAAAATATGTTGCCAAATTTCCTTTTTCGCCAGGGCACCTATACTGGAAAAGTACCTAAAGCACATTAAAATCGCGCAGTTAGGAGCTCACACAGTACAGCGTCGTCTATTGGCGGTTATTTTATTAGTAGCATCGGGAGGAAGATGTAAAGATGTACTTTAAATTCTCACTCATAGATTTTGAAAAATATCTCAAAAGAGCGGAGTTTAAATTAAATTTCAGTGACCTCCTTTATAAAAGATTAGTGGTTTTAAATGAGAATTACGCCTAATTAGCCAGCTATCACCAAATTGGCTAACATTTGGCGCTACTGTGGTAACCCTGCATTAGTTTTTTTCAACAATTACTCATTTCAATGAGGCGGTCCTACCGGAATCGTGAGGGACACACAGAGACTTGTATTTTATATAAATAGATAGGTGCTGAGGAAAAAAATATTTCTTTAATGGAATTCCATTGCAGTGTGCGATAGTCCATTACTCCAATGGATAAGGTAAAAAAATCGCAGCGAGAAAATATCGCATCGTTTTTTGGAATATGTCGAATATCTAAAGTTCAAATTTATCTTTAAAAGAGAGACAAACGAACCAATATGGCTTTGTATGAATTCGTGCTCATGGAAAACAAATATATTAAAATACCATTTTAATAACCCTTTAAGATCCTTTTCAAGAACATCACATATGTGTCGTCTAGTTGCAAAACCGGCCATCTCCAAAAAATAAAATTTTGGGGGAAAGCAGATTTTTTTGCCACACTTAGCCAAAATAAGATTGGAACCAAAACTTTTTAGTTTTATTGTCATCTGGACAGTATATTTGACCGAGCTTTAGCATTGTTTATTATTTCCAGATGGCATAAATGTTTATTTAGATCTTAAAAAACTGAACAAACACATTTTTCAATTTTGGAGTTGGCAGGTTTTGCAACTAGACGACACATATAATCTTTATAGGAATAGTCATTATTCTTGTTCAGGATAGATAAGAAAATGCTTCAGATTAAAATTGACAGATATCATTAAAACCATTTTTAAGCATATACACTTAAAAAAATAAAACTCTAAATACAAACAATCCAAGGTCTAAACGTAAAGACACAATAGTTTTCTTTCTAATTTAAAAATACTCTTCAATTTCAAAATGACTTTAATCATAGCAGTCCATCCAACATCTAATTTTAATACTCTTTAATTGGTCTCAGGACTCTTAAAATTGGGAAAAAAGAAAAAAAAAGACCCTTTTCAACATTTAATATCTTCAAATTTATATAATGTAAAAGCACAATTTTTATTGGTATGAAAGATATATGTATGTTCTTTCATTTCATATATTTAAGAGATTGCAAGATGCAAAAATAGTATTTATAGAGTTGCTCCAAACTGTTACACATTTCTGCAGCAAAAAAATGGTATAATAGCTTACGCGCACAATTACAAAATAAATTTTGAATCTAGAATAAATTTTTTTGTGCCGGATTATACTTTAGATTATAATAATTACCCTGAACCTAAATAAATTTGTCTTTAAAGCATTTTTATAATTTTAATACAAAGTTATATTTAGCTAATACAAAATTTTAAATATTTCAACAGTATATTTACTTTTTTTTTTTTTTTTTGTACCAAAAAAAAAAAAAAAAAAAAAAAAAAAAAGGTACTGTTTATACGTACTAACATAAAACATATGTTTTGAAAATTTCAGGAACAAATATTCATAAGTTTTTGAGATATGCTGCGCGTTTTACCCAAAAACTTCATTTGGAGAAAAATGACTTCAAAGTTTCGGAAACGTCGTTTCAGCTATTGAGCGGTTCTGTTCTAATGGGAATTTCAAGGAAACAATCATATCAAAATGTTCACAAAAGATAGAAATTCATCATCTAAAAAATTAATATTTCGAAAATTTTATAGATTTAAGAGTTCCGAGACCCCTTAAACTCCATTCAGAGCAAATAATTGTTCATACTTTTAGAAAACTGTTTTAGCGTACTATAAGAAATGCGTCAAAATGTTATCAGAATTTGCACAAAGTTCAGAAAATGATAAATGTTTCATCTTACTCCATTAGTGAATCTTTGTACAAAAACAATTCTTCGAGAGAAGTAATCCTCGTAGAGTGCGGCCAAATCCGGTGGCCAAAATATGAAAATATTATTCAAACTGCATGAATCTTCATATACAGGTGTCTTTTAGGATGCTGATTACGATTCCAAAATTAAAATTCGAAACAACAAAATCGGTCCAATATGACGGGCAAAATATTAGAAAGTTCCGAAAGTTATACAATTTGTATGAAACTTCATATTCAGGATCTTTTAAAGATGCTAATTATGATTGAAAAGTTAAAGCTTCAAAAATATTTATGTAATTTACGTAATTTATGTAATTTACGTAATTGAAGTGAACTCGAAATGAAAGTGTTTGATGAGATTAAAATCCATAAAAAAAACATTTTCTATCGTTTCGTCATATTGTAGTTTCGTGAAAAATCGTCTTGATACCTTTTAATATATTTTTGCACGATTCTTGCGCGTCTTCGAAATTTACTCAATTGGCCACATAATTAGTTTAATTATAATATAATAAACAATACTATCACTTACAAGGAAATGCAATTCTATCAGATCAATGATCGAGAATTATTTTCATTTTGTTATTACTAAACTTGCTTATTAAATTCCTTTATGCCTTGTGATTATAATACTTATTTCTATTGTAATGCCTGATAATTTATTGCAAAACTGAATAATTTAAAAATTTCAAAAATGTTTTTCATCTACATTATTGTGAAAAGTAATTAATTTCAGAGTTTTAAAGCGTCTAAAAAAGGAACATTTCTACTTGTTGTTGCAGAAACCTGCGCGAAATGTACAATAGCTGTTTTTAGCAGCTGTTTTTTTAATTATTCATTAGATAATTGTTCAAGCTATTCTATATTCATAAATTTAGTTCAGGAACTGTCTGAAATTTATAACCTTTTCGATGCTTGGAATCCAAAGGAAAAAAAATGTTTTTTTTTTTTTTTTTTTTTTTTTTTTTTTTTTGTTTTTTGTTTTTTTTTTTTTTGTCAAAAATATTACTAAATTACTAGGTTCAGCAAATAGTTCTGGGAAATTTTTGAAAGTTGCGTTTTTATGCGCAAATAAACAACAAAAGCAACAAGGACTATTCTTCAAAGTAGAGACCATCATAGTCCACGATTTTTTTCAATCGTTCTGCCAGATTCCGGATTTGCTGGAAGTACGAACTTTGTCGCCGTACCAGCTCCTTCGCCCTCATTAATCTCATCGACGGCTTTCATAATCGTTAGACCTTTTCTCCAATAATGCCGGATCAACATACGCAAATCGTACTTTTCAATAGGCATTTTGGAGCCGAAATTCCTGAACTCCTATAGCTACACCACTAGTACTCCTATATACGATACAAATTCTGGTAACTATTATATTAAAAATTTCCCAAAACTTTTTGCTCAGCCTAATACTAATTTGAAAGTTATTAGTATAATTTTCGTAAGTCATGTAAATAGCTTACTTACCATCATCGTGTGAATCCATTTTAAATCATTAAAATCGGATAACATGGAAATGTAGCTCATGTTTAAAGGAATCGCTATTTTGTTATTTTTGTTGGACTCGGATACTACTCACTCTATCGTCACTTTTAAAGTGATTCAAGTAGTTATAGTAAAGCGAAAACCTTTTGGTTCAGCTGTTCGGCATTCCTCCCCCACTCCGTGCCTCGCTTCCTTACTATTTGAAGTGGAATGGAAGCAAATGGTAGAGAGGTACTGGAGAAAAAAAACTCGGAGTGAGAATAAAAGCCATCGGAATATTCAAAAGATACTAAAATTCGCTTCCACTGTAGGTCAGTGTATAAGGAACAATTCTCTTCAGAGATGAAATCTAAGGTACTATTGGCAGTCTTAATACAAACATTACGGTATATTTCGCGCTGTTTTGCCTTATTGTTTGGCAATTTATAATGTGGTTTTGTACTTTATAGAAGAAATGCTTGTTAAATCAGGTTTCAATATAAGTTTAATAATTTTTATCCATTTGTTTATTCCGAAAGTTTATTTTAAATAGTTAAAAATTATCGAAACCTTTGGTTTGCGAAACTTTTAAAAATTTGGTACATAGTTTATAAAATTTTTAGTGTCGCAGTAGCTGCAGCTATAAGAGCACCAAATTATGGCATTTTATCAAGATTTGGTGTTTTATGCGAACCATAGATTGGACAAATTATTCTGAAACTTGGAAAAAATAAATATTGACTAACATTTCATGCTTAAGTTAAAGAAAAATTTGGCGTTAACTAGTTTAACTTATTAAATACTGACGCTGTGCTTTCGCAACGTTATATGGGATTTATAAAGTACAAGTTAGTGCTTAACAAAAAGTGGTGTGGTGTGAAATTCTTGTAAAACATGCTGGCCCTTAATGGGTTAACCATCCTGTCGTTGAATGTACTTCCGCACCAAATTTTGAACGAACCTAATGCGAAATTTTAATGAGTATAGATGCAATTCGATTAAATTGAAACTTCGGAAAATAGACGCATCTTGATAAAAGTGACAGCGGTGAGTTTTATCAGTACTTTTCGTGCATTTGAATTAAAAAAGATAATTATCTTTTAAGCTATTTTTCACTGAGCTATTTTATTTTTGTAATAATGCATTTATATGAGTTTCTCATTTAAATTATTTGTTAATAAATAAATATATAAATAATAACAGAATATTCATTAATATATGTTTTATTCGCATTACATTCTACAGTGTTATATTTACAGCAAATATACGGTTTATAGAAAAAAGGAATATGGAGAGTAAAATCAAATTCTATGGCTTATTCCAAAATATTTTTTTCTAAACATAAAACATAAAGGCATCACTTATTTTTCACTCTGAGGGTGTTTCATTCAAAGAAATGGAAATGTAAAACAAATGCTATTTCGAGTAAAACAAACTAGTGTTACTGCTCGACTTATCTCGTAAGGTTTTTTGACATTCTTAAAATAAATCGTTTCCCTTACATCAACTGCATGCAGAAATATACTGAAAATAGAATGATTACATGTGGAAAAGTATATTTCATGAAATAACAAATTTTATTCTTTAGAATGGATGAAATATATTTAATCCTAGCGTATCGCGTTGCCAAATAGTCACAGTATGAGCATAATATAAAAGCTATCTTTTTCCAAGAAGATGTGTTTACACTCATGTCTAGAAAATTCGATATTGTTGCCACGTTTCATATCCACTAACTTTATCCATGAAATGAGATATGAAATGTAATAAGGAATAAATTAAATTAAATTGAGAATGTAAAAGGATATCTTTATTTTTAGAAAAGAAATATGTGTATGCGATCAACTCACTCGTATATTGTAAAGCAGGAGATATATCATTTGCTATCTCATTTTCCTTTTGAAATACAATGAAATATTTGTGTTTTTTGTTTTTTGAAAAGTGTTACACATACGCAGTTTTCTTTGCTTGTAAATAGTGTTAGATGTCCGTTTAAAACTTCACTCTGATTTTTAAAATTTTTTAAACTAAAAAAATTGTGCGTCGAAACTAAGTAGTTCTAGGTTAATCTGAAAAAACTGTACTCATATATTTACATGTGTGCATATGTGAATGCGTCATACAAATTTGTGCGTTTGGGTGCATTATGAATTATTGTTAAGGAAATGTATCATAGTTGCCACGTTTCTTATATGATACATTTAATCATGAAATGGCGTTATGAAATTGAATAGTAAATAAATAAAATTCGAAAAATAATAGTTTTTATTTATTATAAAAAAAATCTGTTTATACAGTCAATTTACTTTATATTTTAAACAGAAAATGTAATTCATATGATATAATGCTCATTTAATTTTTTTGTCAGGAATATTAACTTTTAAATGGGGGCTCTGACAGAATATGGCTGCCTTTAGCATGTAAAGTGGGGCAGATACCGTCTGAAATGTCTTATAATGATTTAAAAATTTTGCTTGTAAGTAAGTAAAGTCAAATTTTCAATTAAAGCTTTACTCTGATTTTAAAAATTTGACAATTATATAAAATATCTCGTCGCAAACTAAAATTACCCAGTCGTCTTCTTTAAAAATACTATACATGTTAGCATATGTGTGGGTACACAGTATGATTGTCATGTACAGTCCTGAAAAGAAAATCACACAATTCCATACGAATGCAGTCGATGATTGCCGTATAAAAATATTTGACTAGCACTAATTGACTAGACATAATTAGTTTTAATTTATCCTATACAGACATTTTGCTTAGTTATTCGTCTACAAACCATAAAAGTCTTCCTTTACCAAACGCGAAGTTTTTCGATCAAGTAATTTGAGAGGTTTGCAGGTTTAAAATTTTGAACTCCTAATGTTAAATTCATTTTTAATCGTTAAAATGCATATTCAAATGCGGGTAGTTTTTCATATATATCTCAAAAATTATTGAGCAGAATGAGCTGTAATTCTGTATTAGCATACTTGAAGCTTCTAGAAATCTATTTCCGTTATACAAATAATAGTTTATGATTTATATTATTTTCGATATGTAAATTTTTTATTACTGACTTAGCAGAACGCTTGGTGTTTAGTAGATATATATATATAGGACGAGCTATGTTTGAGTGACAACAGCTAATTGGGGCTGGAAGTTGCATTTTTCGTGCACACACATTTATGAGAACTCTCAGATACCAGGTGAAATTATCATTAATCTAGGAGTCAGTTGAAAAAGTGGGGCATTTGACAGCCGATTTTCAACCAAGAAAACCAAAGCATTATCTTCAAGAACCACGAATGGTGATCACGTTCGGTTCAGTAAATTTGGAATAACGCCAATTACCCTAGCTTTCAACGTGTAGTCGTCAATTTTTCTGCCAGAAAAGTGTTGGAACATATTAGACAATGACTAGCCATTTAAAGGTTTGGTGACAATGAGTGGATGCTATAAACGTACTACGGAAAATATAAAAAAAAAAAAAAAAAGATGATTCTGAGCAATGACGAATCACGTTATATGAACAGCAATAAGATAGATATGTATGAAATCGTGCACGTCTTGTAAACTTTATTTATTGCATCACATTTTTCAAAGTTTGGAAATGAGTAATGAAAAAATTAGGGCCCAGAAGTTTTTTATTCGTTGGATTGCTATCCGTTGATTTGGCATCACCGGGTACTTGTATGTTACTAATCTTGTATTTAGAGTTCTAAATGTGTCTTTTCAGTTTCAACATGTTAAACAAGTTGGAAATTGCTCGTCAAACGTGGCAAATGAGGTGCGTTCGTACTATAACTAGTTTTATAATTATTTTTTGCACCCCATATTGTACTGAATGTGTATTTATTTGCAATTCATAAGTGAATAGTCTGTAACATCATTAAAATGCACTTGCAATAATTTTTTCCTATTCCCCTTAATGTAACGGAAAACTTTTGACTGTCCCTGTAATTAAGCTATACATCCGATTTTCATGAAATTTGAAATGGCTCGACAAAATTTTGCAGCAATTATATATTTAAAATTTCAGCCCATTCGGAAAGCTTTAAGATCATTAAAATGCACGTGCAATAATTTTTTCCATTGGCCGTAATGTAAAGAAAAACTTTTGACTGTCCCTGTAATTTCACTATACATCCGATTTTCATAAAATTTGAAATGGCTCGACAAAATTTTACAACAATCATATATTTAAAATTTCAGACCATTCGGTTGGGCAGTTTTTGCTCTATTATATGCGGACGGACGGACGGACAGACGGACGGACAGACAGACGGACTGAACGACGACTATAGGTGCTACGTATTTATATAATTACGAACGCACCTAAAAAGGCTAAATATACAATGTAGTTGTTTGACAATACGTTCTGTGTAAAAAATACCGGGAATTGTTAAATAAAAAATAATGATTTATTCACAAAATTTATTTTATCGCCTTCAAAGTGGGTTCTTTATAGTACAGTAAAACAATACTGCGTGTGACCCAATCTTCCATATATATTTAGAAGTATGAATGAGACATGGTCTCCAGCTCCCTCAACGAATTTTCTTAGGTGGCTTTAGTTAACTCAAGACGCCTTCCTTGAAGAGTTAATTTGAGCTTCGGGAACAGGAAAAGTCACACGGGGCCATATCAGGCGAGTACGATGTTTGGTTGTTCATATTCTTTGCGATCACTTTGTGCGATTGTTAATTAACGTTGTGAAACATCCGCACGAAATTTGGTAATTTTTAAGATTCTCAGCACACTAAATTTCATTTAAAACAAAACTTTTAAACAAAATCTTTATTCAACTAATTTTCAAATGTCAAACATCAAAGATCACTCAAATGTAATGATTAAAAATGCAGCTCTTATTTACTCACTGAGTCACAAATGGCACTTAAAATCCGTTTTATACCTATATACAGTGGTGCCCAGTTACATGAAAAACTTGTCGTGATATCAATTACAGTCCTCTTTTAAATGATAAATTCTGGTTCCTTTTTACACAGAATGTATTAGTTAGAAATACCTTGAGAAGACACTTTTAATTTATACTAATATTATGAAACAATAAAGTTTGAGGTTTTTTTTTTTTTTTGTAGTAGTAGTAATATCTGGAACTACTTAACTGATTTAAAAAATAATTTCGAAAAAAAGGCAGATGACCATCCTCTGCTCCAAAATAGGCTATATTTTCTGTCGATATAACAACCCACAAGGAATGTGAAAGTGTAAAAACAGTTCTAAAATTGGGATTTCTGTGATATTATTGGAATTCGAAATTCGAAATTTGGAGTGGCAGTTACTTTTAAGATGTAAATACTCGCTACGAAAGGTTTCTAAAAAATTCGAAATATGAAAATATGAAATATGCAGAGAACGTTCAAATTTACGATTAGTTTGGAATTGTTAGAACTATAAACATAGAATTTGTCATGGATGTTATTTTAGAGACATAAATGCTCCCCCAGAACAGTTTTTTTTAAATTCGAAATTTAAATCGGTGCAGGAGAAAAAAAAACGTACTAAAATTGATATTTATGTGGTATTGTTGGAGCTAGAAATTTTAAATTTAATGTGGTGGTTACTTTTAAGATGTAAATTTTTGCTAAGAACGTTTCTAAAAAATTCGAACTGTAAAAGGGTGAAATGAGCAGAAAACATTTTATGATTCTAATTTTAGCTCTAAATTACGATTCGTACGACATTGTTATGGTTTGAAACTTAAAATTTGGCATTTATGCTATTTTAGGGACGCAAATGATCGTCCAGAACGGTTTTCTAAAAAGTCGCACATTAAGATGGTGCTGAAGTAAAAAGCGTTCTAAAAATGCGAATTATGTGATAGAGTTGGTATAGAATCTTGGAATTTGGCATAGTGGATACTTTTAAGATGTAAATTTTTGCTAAGAACGGTTTAAAAAAATTCGCAATTTAAAAGAGTGAAATGAGTGGTAAATTTTCTAAGGCGAATCTAAATTACAATTTACTTCATGTTAGAAACATGAAATTTAGTATATTGGTTAAATTTGAGATGCAGATGCACGGTATACATAGTTGACTAAAAATTCAAAATTTAGTGATGTGAAATGAGCGAAAAATATTCTAACGGTTTATTTAGAATTGTTAAAGATAGTAACTAAAAATTTGACATATCGCTTATTTTTAAGGCATCAATGCTCACACAGAAAATTGGTCCCATTGGAAATCCCATTGGTCCCTCAAATGTGCGAAAGAAACAACGAGAATGTATGCTTAAATTACACTCTAAATAAAAAGCAGTGACTATTCGCTCCGGAGGAGTGAATAGTCACTCTATCGCATTGTCCAAATATGCCCAACCTCTTTAGAGTGACTATTCACTGTGAGCAAAAGTGAAATTTTTGACTCTCTGAAAGAGTTGAATAGTCACTCCTGGGAAGTGAATATTCCTCTAAACAGGGGTGGATAATCACTTTTTAGGAGGAGTGACTATTCACTCTTGCTAAAGGAGTGCGGTTTTTCACCCCTGGTAGAGTGAATAGTCACTCGTTCATAGGAGTGAATGTTCATTTTTTATGTAGTGGATTCTTTTTTTTATTTTGCTTTTATGGTCATTTTAAAAAATCGCATATTTTACAGAATGCAATGAAAAAAGATACAAGCGTGGTAAAGATTGGAATAAAATACTTTATTAGCAATATTTATTTAATTCATAGTCTGTAACACTAATTGAACTTTTAAGGAAAAATTCAGTTAAAATTACATACGAATTTAAATTAGATTACTGACAGAAATAAACTGAAATATTTTATTCTAATCTTATCCTTTGTGTTTGCTTTTATTGCATGCCCTATAAAAATATTACTTTTAAAGTTTTATTAATAACTTTTTAATAGGTGGATGTTATATGTTTAACAATGTTTGATTTGATTTTAATTTTTGTTTTAAATATAAAATCGTACTCTTTCCTTAAATTATTGCTATTTTTGCAAAGTCCAATGTTCTAAAATATTTTTAATTTTTCCATTTAAAAAGCTATGCTCATAAACTCACATCTTTTTTTAAATAAGTTCTAAGCATGATTTAAATATTAAGAATGTGTATTTATATTTTATCCGCTGTCACTTGATTTTGTTTTTTTTTTAATATGAACATGGTGTCTAAATTTGAAGTTCTCTGGAATATGCATATATTTTTCTTTTAAACATATTCCTTAACTTAATCATGATTTCTAATTTTCGTCCAATATTGCTGAAAATTGGAAGCCATATTTAATTTAACTTTTTTATTCGCGTAGATATTGTATTTTGTGAATATGAGCAAAAGAGATTTTATATGTTTTATAGGAAAAGGTTGACCTCAGAAATAGAAAAAAGTTGGAAATTGCTCGTCAAACGTGGCAAATGAGGTGCGTTCGTACTATAACTAATTTTATAAAAAAAATTTGCACCGCATATTGTACTGAATGTATATTTTAGTGAACTTTATAAGTGCATATCAATTTTGTTCTGTTCGACAAACTGTAACATCATTAAAATGCACTTGAAATATTTTTTCCCATTGACCTTAATGTAACAGAAAGCTTTTGACTGTCCCTGTTATTAAACTGTACATATGATTTTCATAAAATTTTGAACGACTCGACAAAATTTTGCAATTATATAGGGTAGATGTGCCAGTGGATGTGCCCTTAAGGAATTTCTTTAAAAAATATTTTTTTTAATAATAGTTATAATTATTATATTCCAGTTTTTTCAATATTATATTAATCTATCAACAATATTTAGCCATTCTTATAGTTTCATTTCCCAATATGAATCGAAATTTAATTTTAAATAACAGAAACATATCAAAACACCCAAAAGCCCAGTAATGGCCCCCATCTGTTCCAGTAATGGACACCCCATAAAAAGTAATAAATATAACTGTTTTTATGACTGCATTTAGAACCAGAATTTAATGAATACATACTAATGAAACAAAATAATTATTTTCAAATACATTTAACAATAAGGATACCAGTAATTAATAAAATATTTGTAATAATCATTTACTGTTTGCATCAATTATTGTAATTATCAGAAGATCAGTGTTTTAATTATTTTAGATGGATAGTTTAAAATACTAAATATCAGGCAATTACAGCTATCAAATTATTGAAAAAGTGGGGGATTTCGAAAGGTAATAATAATAAAAAAAAGTTTTGGAATGTTAGTGTTTAGTCTTGTCTCGCTATTTTTAACAATTAATCTTCCAGAGACTACTTGATATATCATTTATAATAATTAATATTACAAATGTGAAAGAAATGATATTGTGAGTTGAATATTTTAAATGCTAAGTTAAATAATTTCAAAATAAAACTGTAGAACTGACGTTTGAGGCCACTGATCTGCAGATTTACTAGTTTCATGAATAGCTTATAAATTAATGAATATTACTTTTTTCTCTTTTTTTCGTCAGAGATGAATAAGGAAACATTTAAGACAGAAAATAGATTTTTAATAGTTTCTGTAACTTAATTGTTTTTATTTAAACGGAGAGGTATTAAGCCCTATGAGCCCCTCTTTGACTGTCCTCTTAAACAATATTTTCTGCTTCCTAGCTGGTTTGATTGCCAGATTTTAAAATAGCAAGGCATATATACATAAAAAAGAATAAAATATTGAAATTTTATTAATCACATAAAATAACTTAAAAGGAGCTATTTATAAACGTTTTGGTGGAAAATGACTAATTAACCATTCCAGTAATGGACACCCCTCTTAAAACCTTAAAAATAAATGAAATTTCGTAAATGACCGTTAGTATATAATATTATAGTATAGTATAGTTATTTTATTTAGTCTAAGTTTTCTATTCAAACTACTCAAACAAAAGCATTCAAATTTTTCAAGAAAATAAATAATATATAAATTAATTAAACGAAACCAGTTCTTAGCCTCTTCATTAAGATTTTCACATAAAAACAGCAAAACTTTGAAACATTATTTTCTGCTTCCTAATTGGTTCGATTAAAAGTGTCAACAATAACCCAGTTTTATAAAACACGAAAGGGGAAAAATATATAAAAGTTAAATATTTATTAGTTATTTTTTTATGAACAAAAAACATCAAGGGGTGTCCATTACTGGAAGGGTGTCCATTACTGGTACATCTACCCTATTTAAAATTTCAGACCATTCGGAAGGCTGCAACATCATTAAAATGCACTTGAAATATTTTTTTCCCATTGGCCGTAATGTAACGTAAAATTTTGACTGTCCCTGTAATTAAACTATACATCCGATTTTCATAAAATTTGAAATGACGCGACAGAATTATGCAACAATTATACATTTTAAATTTCAAACGATTTGGTTGGGTAGTTTTTGCGCTGTCATATGCGGGCAGACGGACAGACGGACTGAACGACGACTGTAGGTGCTACGTATTTATACGAGGGTTACTCTGAAATTATTGAGATACGCGCAGATGAGAATTTACAAAATAAAAATAACGGTTTAATTTTAAAATACAAAGTATTTTAACACATCAGACGATTTTTTACTGACTTACTTCAACTTGTTTAGCGTAGAATAAATTTTAAACAGAAGAGAAAATAGAGTTGACGCGAGAACATTTTCGCGCTATGATTTTCTACGATTTTAAAGCAGGATTAAATCAAGAAGAATGCGTTCAATGGTTGAAATTAGCATTTGGTGATGAATCTCCAGCTCGTGCTACTGTATTCAGATGGTTTAAAGAATTTAGCTGAGGTCGCAATTTTCTTCAGAATGAAGAACATATAGGAAGGCCGCCGTTGGCAGTAATCCCGGATAATGTGTCTGCCATACGAAAAATGTTAATGGATGATAATCACTGTACCTATCAAATGATACAGAGGGAACTTAACATTGGATCCGCAGCCATACACAAAATTATTCATGAAGAATTGCACATGAAAAAGTAGTGTGCCTTTGGGTTCCCCATAATCTAACTGAGCACCAAAAAGAGGAGCGTGTCAGAATCAGTAAAGAAACTCTTAAATTGCTAAAAGATGGGGGCCACCGCATCATTTCTAAAATTGTAATGGGTAATGAAACGTTCATACCGTTTTTTGACGTTCCAACACTCGAAGAAAGCAAAGTATGGGTCTTTGAAAATGATTCCACGCCGACAATGGTGAAAAGACAACGCGCACGGAAAAAAGTGATGTATGCCGTTTTCTTCAGAAGTACGGGATTGGTCAAAGCCATCAAGTTGGAAGGACAGAAGACAGTAACAGCAAACTGGTATACCACTAAATGTCTTCCAGAAATTCTACAAGAAGTGAATGTTAGGGGACTAATGCTTCACCATGACAATTCATCTTCACATACAGCCGGATTAACAGTTGAGTTTCTTAAACAAAAACGAATTAAAGTGATAGAACATCCGCCGTATTCACCTGATCTAGCTATGTGTGACTTTTGGTTATTCTTTAATCTAAACAAGAACTTACGTGGACGTCGTTTTCATTCATAGGAAGAGATTGATGTGGCTATAAATGCTTTTTTTTTCATCTATTCCAAGAAATGAGTGGCTTGAGGCATTTAATCTGCGGAAAATTCGTCTACAAAAGTAAAATGATGCTGGAGGAGACTACTTTGAACACACCTAAAATTTTGTAAGTATAACTTTAAAAACCTAGTTGTATCTCAAAAATTTCAGAGTGGCCCTTATAATTAAGAATGCACTGAAAAATCAACTTTTACTTTTTTATATCATTAAATAGTTTAAACTTTTGTCTTTCTAACGACGTGTCACACATGTTTATATATAAAAAAATAAGTGTTAAAATTATTCATTCTTTCTAAGAGTACTTCACAGCTTAGTGGCCACTTAAATCTTTAATTGACTTATTCTCAAAACTTGGATTTTTTCCTGTTTATGTTCCTTTTTTAGGTGCGTTCGTAATTATATAAATACGTAGCACCTACAATCGTCGCGTCGTTCAGTCCGTCTGTCCCATTGTTGATTTCAGGGGGTGGCCCGGCGGGACACCCCCTCTTCCGAAACAATGAGATGTCCCCCCGGAAGATTTGAGATTTTGTATTTTCAATGGTCAAAAAGTGCAATCCCCCCCCCCCCCGGAGCCACAGAAATCCTTCCCGAAGAAAAGTGTCTGAATTCAACAACACTGCGTCCGCATATAACAGAGAAAAAACTACACAACCGAATGATCTGAAATTCTAAATATGTAATTGTTGCAAACTTTTGTCGAGTCATTACAAATTTTATGAAAATCGGATGTATAGTTAATTACAGGGACATTCAAAAGTTTTCCGTTACATTACGGCCAATGGGAAAAATTATTGCAAGTGCATTTTAACAACGTTACAGCCTTCCGAAGGATCTAAAATTTTAAATATCTAATTGTTGCGAAATTTTGCAGACTCATTTCAAATTTCAGGAAAATCAGATGCATAGTTTAATTACAGGGACAGTCAAAATTTTTCCGTTACATGACGGCCAATGGGGAAAAAAATGTCAAGTGCATTTTAATGATGTTACAGCTTTTCAGAACAGAATGAAATAGATATGAACTTATGTATTGCACTAAAATATACATTTAGTACAATATGCGTTGCAAAAAATATTTCTAAAACTAGTTATAGTACGAACGCACCTCATTTGCCACGCTTGATCAGTAATTTCCAACTTGTTTCAATATCTATTAAACTTAAGAACTCAGATTTTTTTTAATACTTATATTATGTTATATTGTATACTTTAACACAGAGATTTAATGATTTGTTGAGAATTATTTATTTTAGGCAGTGAAATCTCACCAAAAATGCTGATTTAAAAACGACTTTCAATAAATAATTAATGATTAGTTTTGAATTTCGCTTAGAACAAAAATGGTCTGTTAAAATACGCAAAGCATGTTATTTGAACTACTCGAAAAAATCTAGACCGCTATCTTTCACAATTTCTGAGAAAAATGTACATAAAGTTGGTGAATTTAACATGGCGGAGATACGACTTTCCCGGTCCCCTTAAAACAAATACATTTCAGACCGCTACATGAAAAAAACTCACAATTACTTTAGAACGAAAATGGTATGTTAAAACACGTTAAGCATGTTATTCAAACTACTCTAAAAAATCTAGACCTCTATCTTTCACCATTTCTGTGGAAAGGGTACATAAAATTGGTGAATTTAACATGGCGGAGATACGACTTTCCCGGTCCCCTTAAAACAATTACATTTCAGACCGCTACATGAAGGAATCTCACAATCACTTTTGAATACTCGACGATCTATCTTTTCTATACAACATACAACTATTTCTCTCATAATATTAACATTCCACATATCTACACGGATAAATGTTTAAAATTAAATAAGACTTACCTCTATTTTATGTATTCCATAAAGAATAATTTTAATGATATCCTAATCTGTTAATCTTAAAAAGGCGGACGAAAAAGTGATAATTTTTCTTATCTTTTAAGGGTGTCGTCGCCTTGCCGTTCTGATTGGTTAATAAGCAATGCATACGTAAGTCACACTTTGAGGAATGAGACATTTCACCCCTTTCTAGAGAGTGGAAAATTCCACTCTTTAAGGGGTGTATTTTTAAAATATTCGCTCCAAAAAAGAGTAAAAATGCCTGTCACTCTTTCAAATAGTGAACTTTTCACTCCTCCCAATTTTAGAGTGTATGTTTAACATTTAACTATTCTTTTGGTTTCGTATTTTCTAACTCTACTGCAACATTCTTTATTTTTTCATTAAAAAAATATATATTCCTTAAAATTTATTAACGAAGTCCAATGCGTAATTAATGAAAACATAATAAGGGAAGATAAGAAGAATTTTTTTAAGCATCGCCAGTTTCGGCCATATCAATATAGGAGTGATGCATTCAGGGAAAATTTTAAACTGGTCCTAATTTCTGTCCGAAAGAACAGTTAAATGTTTTGTGTGGAACATAATTTAAGCACACATTCTCATTGCTTCTTTCACACTTTTAGGGTACCAATGTCATTCTAATAAGTCCGTTAAAACATCTGTGTATGATGTTCTTTTATGTCCTTTTATATGTTTGAGTATTCCATGCAATTTATTTACTTTTTACTCTGAATTCTTATTCAACAATATGATTATTAATTAACTGAAAATTCAAAATCCTGACTGTATGAAATAATTTTAATATTGTTTGTTTATATTTGTTTACATATTTTTTACATAAATGATGTTTTACTTGAGAAATTTTTGAATAGCCTTCGGACAACTCAATTTCAATTTTTTTTTTTTTTTTTAGAAACCGCTATTAGCAAGCAGTTAAATCTTATAAATAACCACCATTCCAAATTTAAAGTCTTTCCCTGAACTGCTTAAAAATATAGCGATTTTAGAACGTTTTTTGCTTCTGTATATTTTTTAATTTAGCATTGCTTAGAAACTTTTATGTGCGAGCATTTACGTCTTAAAAATAAGCGATATGTTAAATTTTTAGTTGCTGTCTTTAACAATTCCAAATAGACCGTAATTTAGAATATTTTTTGCTCATTTTACAGCACTAAATTTTGAATTTTTAGCCCTTAGAACTGAAATCCTGAAAAAAAGGGAACATTCACCTATTTCTCCTCCCTGACCGGGCCACTAAAAAGCCGACGAATATCAGCCCAAACTCCTCATTTTGTGAATTCTAACCACTGGATTGAGAAAAAATAAGCAAATAAAAGAATGTCATTGTAAAACATAACTCATACTGAAAAATACTATTATAAAAGTTCATTTCTTCCATGCATAATAATAAATCCTTTTTTGATTTTCTTTTATTTCTTAACTTACTTTGAAAAGGGACGTTAAATCAAGTAAAAGAGAAAACCTTTTGTAGCTTTTCTTCTTTTAACTTTTAATTTTGCATAATGGTATTTTTAAAAAAATTACAAATTTCTTTTGTTTTAACTTTTTTTTCAAAAATTCAAGATTAGGATTTCTATTTAAAGCAATTTAAATGCACTTCTTTTAGAAGACGAGATAAAATGGTCGATTTTCATTCGTAAAAATATAGAATGATCATACAGATATATACAATCAAATTTGTGTGTGTAGGGAGGTTCCTGGTTGTGTGTAAAGCGGAATGAATGCATCGAAAATGTGTCTGGATATAATACATAAAAACTGAACAAATGTAAGGTATTTATCTGGGTGTGTAACAAATGTAACACCAACATATTAACACACTGGGAAACATTTTTTTGTCATTTTTAATGTAAGAAAATCGAAGCATTGGAGTGTCCCGTATGCGCTAACATTTCATTTTTGGCTCATTATAAACCTTTCTAATATTATAAGCTACGTTTTCTTTCATGAAAAGATCCTCATTTGACTATGGCAAATTTTTTAGCCAATTAATTCATAAATCTAATAGAAGCGTAAAAATACAACGTTAAAAGCACCAAAAATTTTAAATTTTAAGCATACCGGTTTCGGTAGCATATAGCATACCTTCCTCAGTGCTAAGGATGGCGGAAATTTGCTCACATATATAGGAGAGATGGGGATTCAAGTTAAAGGTTTATTGACCAATAGGAAAACAGAGGATTGCAGGTAACAGCCAATAGGAAAATAGATGGGAAAGGAAACCGAAGTAGCGAGGGAAAAAAATTAAGAGACAGAAGTTTTTATGTAATATTTCCAACAATCTGATAATGAGGGGATACCGAATTCACAATTAACAATATTTTTTAAATTTTTATAAATATGAAATGCTTAAAGGAAGTTATGTTCGTGTATAGAAGTAGGTTTAGAGATTATTTTAACCGAATTGAAGTCAAAAGTATGACTCATCTCCCAGCAATGTTTTGCAATAAACGATTTATTGGTTTCTTGTTTTTTAATATATTGTTGATGTTCTTTGATACGAAATTTTAAGCAGCGTTTGGTTTGTTCAATATAGGAAAGGCCACACTGGCAATTAATATGGTAGATGCCCCTTGAATTAGATAATTCAATAGGATCTTTGAGTTTGGAGAGAGTGGGTTTATTGGTAGGGGCAAAAATAATTTTGAATTCATATTGTCTAAGAATTTTAGCAATGGGAAATCATGATTTAGGAAAGAAGGGTAACACAATGCTAATATTGGAAAGAGTAGAAGACTTAGGAGAGTTTGAGGAACGAGGATGCTGAAGTTTAAATAGAGCAGTATCAATTATAGAAGGGTTGTAACCTCTGTCAATCGCAATGGCTTTAATGTATTGAATATTGAATCTCAGTCATTTAATAGTGAAATTCAATATATTAAAGCCATAGCGATTGACAGAGGTTTCAACCCTTCTATAATTGATACTGTTCTATTTAAACTTCAGCATCCTCGTTCCTCAAACTCTCCTCAGTCTTCTACTCTTTCCAATATTAGCATTGTGTTACCCTTCTTTCCAAAATCAAGCTTTCCCATTGCTAAAATTCTTAGACAATATGACTTCAGAATAATTTTTGCCCCTATCAATAAACTCACCCTCTCCAAACTCAAAGACCCTATTGAATTATCTAATTCATGGGGTATCTACCATAATAATTGCCAGTGTGGCCTTTCCTATATTGGACAAACCAAACGCTGCTTAAAATTCCGTATCAATGAGCATCAACAATATATTAAAAAACAAGAAATCAATAAAACCTCTATTGCAAAATATTGCTGGGAGATGAATCATACTTTTGACTTCAATTCGGTTAAAATAATCTCTAAACCTACTTCTATACACGAACTTAACTACCTTGAAGCATTTCATATTTATAAAAATTTTAAAAATATTGTTAATTGTGAATTCGCTATCTGCCCCATTATCAGATTGTTGGAAATATTACATAGAAACTTCTGTCTCTTAATTTTTATTTTCCTCACTACTTCGGTTCCTTTTCCCATCTATTTTCCTATTGGCTGTTACCTGCAATCCTCTGTTTTCCTATTGGTCAAAAACCCTTAAACTTGAATCCCCACTTCTCCTATATATGTGAGCAAATTTCCGCCATCTTTAGCACTGAGGAAGGTATGCTATATGCTACCGAAACCAGTATGCTTAAAATGTAGAATTTTTGGTGCTTTTAACGTTGTATTTTTACGCTTCTATTATATTGCACCAAGCTCCTTCTTTATAATTTATAATTATTAATTCATAAATCTATCTATCCTATTACTTTGTTAAGTCCCTCTTATTGAACTAAATGACTCTCTCGGCTAATTTGGTCTCAATTAAATGTATTCTGAGCATTGCAGAATGTTACTTTTATCCATTATTCACTTTAGTTGCTTAATCTTCACCAAATCAGAAGATTCTGGAAGGGAATTTAAAAAAATCTTTGTGATCATAACAGCATTTGGTTTATTTTTTGTTCTTATATATTTCACCTTTTTTGGTGGAGAAGAATTAATTAACTTTTTATCAGCTTGGGTTCGTTCTCAAATGTGGAAATTTTAAAACCAATTAGGTAATCTTCCGTAACTGGTTCACTGCCAATTTTCATGTTTTAGCTAATACGATTTTGAGCATTAATGGTGCCCATATGCACACTAAATCATATTGTCAGTACTGTATTTTTTTTGCTTCACATCAATCTTGGCTGTAGACTCAATTACAGATGATTTTTAAAATATTTCCTTATTCTCATCTAATTTTCTTGTATAAAGTGTCATAATTGAGGTGCATACTAATTGATGTATTTTAGCGAGTATGTTTGGTTAAGCATTGAACATTATGAAGCCATTTAAAGATACTCATATTCCCTTTTAAACATATCTGCTGTCAGTATCGCACACTTTGGCCACTTTTCTCCTTTGGTATGCAATCTGATTAAAATTCACAGATTTCCATGTATATGCCGTTCTTTGTAATTACAAAGCTCTTTTTCCCTTTCAATATTGTTAATATTATGCAATAAATTACATTCTATAGTTAACATTATGCAGTAAAAAAATTTAAAATATTAAGGGCATTTGCAGAAGCATTTTTATATATTGACATAATATAATAAAGATATAGATATGTGTCGCACATTCACAGATATAATATGTGATTACGATTTAGTTATCATATTCATTCCGAAATATATAACATACATCTAGAAACAAATCTATCATCCTAAATATATTTTCTAGTTAAAAGCTGAAAATCTGTTTAATAAAGACATGGTAAATTAATGCTTTGTATTTTTTAGTTTTTTCTATATCATTGACCCATTTTAATGATGTTATGTATTTAATAAATGTATATTAGGTACTTTTCCACTATAAAAGCGTTGGCTCTCTTTTTTTCTTTTTTTTTCTGTTTTAGCCCCCTGTGCGGTATGCTATTTCTTTCTCCCAGCTTATTTTCTGTCATCTCCAAAAAATAACGTTACCTTACAGAAGCCACCCGTAAAACAAAGCAGTACGATTAAATACTCTATAGCAATTTTTTTAACTTCTAAGCATTGCACATTTTCAATTTTTATACCGTCGTATTGGGAAAAAAGTACTTTTAAATGCAATTCGTTTGAAAACTGCATCTCCATTTATTTTTGAAATATTAATTTTTTGGTATTTTTTGGATCCATTTGCTTAATATTCGCAACCAAAGTACTCCATTTCTGTAGAAAGTAAATGAAACATAGTTGTAAAATATTAATTGTATATTTTTCTTGCCGTTTTTTAAATTAAATATTTTCGTTTTATAATATTACAACTCGTCAAAACTATTTTTCATTCTTTCTTTTTTTAATTTTAAATAAAATTAGTAACAGATTCTTCCGAGATGTACAGCCTTTTAAATTCATTTATCAACGAAATTTTTAGCCAATAAAATAATGGTAACTCTTTCGCCCAAAATAACAGAACTTTCCGTCATAATTCTATAACTAATCTACGTAGAACTATGTGTTATGGCTTAAAACCTTCCCTGAAACGGTATTTATCTAACAGTGTAAATGCTGTCAAAATCCATGCAGTAGAAACATAGAGGTTCGGAACGAAATTTCCGTTTGTATTTTATATACATAAGTAAATGATGATGCGATTTTCTGTAAAAAAATTCATCATGAAGTTTTCGCTTCAAACATAAACGATTCTTTAAACATTACAGCTAATACATCAGTTGGCGAGGTATCAGATTACGGAAGATTAACCCGGAATCCCATGCACAAATACTCAAAGAAAGGTGAATACATATATATGTTTATATACATATACATGCAATATACATATACATGTATAAATAAATACTGGCGACCGGATAACAGAAATGTACCAAAATGTTTCTTGAGTCGTACAAACATTTTATTCATATTTAAATATTTTCGTTTTATAATGTTAATTTCTCACTAAATCTCTTCCTTATATTATTTTAAATAAAATCACTAACAATACTTTTTCTTTTTGTCAAGGCATTTGTATTTTTTTTTTTTTCAAACTCATATAGCCGTTTTAGTTTCTATAACCAAGAGAATTAACAAAATGATTTCATTTGAATTTCTACCGTTGCTATAGTAACAAATGTACTGAAAATAAATGAATTATCACTTGTAGTGTTAGATATTTTCAGGTTTTGGCGTCAAACACACCGCCAAATTAGAAAAAAACGAAATATTTCCTCAACTATTGGGCTTAAAAGATTTTACTTGATACCATTCGATTCAGCTTGCAAAAATACATCAAAATATGTTGCCATTTGACACATGATTATAATATTAGATTTTTAAGAATTTTTTTTTTTTAGTTTGTTCCCCGTTTTATCCCCCTTTAGGTGTAAAATTTTAGAAAATACTTTGTTAGCGGGAGTCTATGTCATAAGAAAGATATTTACCCCAATTTGCAAGATTTTAGATTCAGTAGTTTTGCCTGTGCGTTGATTAGCGCCCCAATCCAGACTTTTTATATATAGAGATTAATTTCACAAGAACTTTAATTTTGCTGTTTTTTACACATGCATTACTTTTTTCAGCCAAATTTGCATCCAGCAACTATTGGTTTCTACAGCAACGGCTGAGATTCGAAATGTAGCATTATCAGTGTAGTGAAACGAAGTGTTGTGTTGATTTTTTTAAAAGATGAATAGTTCCGATGAGGTAGTAAATGAAATAATATCTTATTATAATTCCTATACTTCAATTTCCCAGAAGGAAATCGCTTATAAACTGGGTATTACATGTCGTACTGTTCAATACTGGATTGAGAAGCACAATAATAATGAAGGTTGTAATTGTCCCAAGCATGGTCGCCCTTCTAAGCGGTCTCTACCAAAATAAGTTCGTAAAGCAAAACTTCAAATTAAAAAATCTCAAAGGGAAGACCCAAGTTTCTATGCTCAAGAAGATGAATCAAGGAAAAAAGCACGAAAACGAAAAAATTGTTCTCTTCCAAACATTGAGGAGTCATCTCACGATGTTAAAAGGCAAAAAATGGACATTGATCTTAATCGGTTAGGTGAACAGCCAGGCTTTAAAAAATTATAAGATCGGTTTAAAAAGCTGTAACAGATGGTCCTAGTTATCCCTGCTACTGCTGAGATCGACTGTGGTTTAAAAAGTCTGTGCGATATCTTTCAAAATCGCTCTTAATCTCTAAAGGAGTCACTAAGGAATTTATAAGTCAAACATTTCATAAAGATATATGTGATACGGGTTACTTTTGTGCAACATGTTATAAATGCATGCTAAAACTTAAAATACATGAATACGCTATAAGTAACGGATTTACATTTCCTGAAATTCCAGATTGCTTGAAAAACTGGAGTCCATTAGAAGAGCGACTAGTAGCATACCGTATACCTTTTATGCAGCTATATGCAGTACATGGTTGTCAATTCAAATTAAAAGGTTCTGTTGTCAACGTACCCATTCAGTTAGATTACACTGTCAATATGTTACCAAGAAACATAGATAATAGTTTCACTGTCCATGTCAATCTGAAAAAAAGGCTTACAATGAAATCCGATTACATGTACGAGATCATTTCTCCAAATAAAGTATATCGATCCGCTGAGTACTTGCTTCAACAGGAACTCTATCAATCCTTCAAAATCGAATAATCAAAAAATTGGATGAAAACTTCTGAAGAAAAATAGTGTGATTGGCTAATTCAATAATGGAGTTTGAAGAAGAAGACAAGGATGACTTAAAAAATAACATAGATCATCACATTTTAACAAACGAGGAATTTCAAGATAAAAATAATTTTACGAACCAAAAGAAGCATGAACTTATACAAAAGATCCTGCCATCTGTGCACTCTATTTTGATTATAAATTTCGTGAACTTGTGAAAATTTGGAAAGAGAAATGTGGAGCTTTCGATAACTACAAAGTTAAGTATTCTTATTACAGAATCGAATTTCAGCACCGTGGTAGTCCTCATGTACATACGTTATTATGGCTCGAGAATGCCACTATTTATTGTAAAAACGATGTTGAATCATGCGAAAAATTTGTAGAAGAAATGATGTCATGTAGTTATAAATAATCAATTCATCGAATATCAAAAACATCGTCACACTGCCACATGTTACACAAAAAAAAGGAAAATATGAAGGTTGTCGGTTTCAAATTCCTTACTTTCAAATGGATAAGACAAGAATTTTGGATCCTTTTAATGATCTCGATCTACGTTGTAAGATTCTTAAGTCCGAATACTATTCTATATATGACTATTTATCTACCTAGGACTAAAAATAATAAACATACTTTTGATGAATTCTTGAGTTCCTTAAATCTTGCGTTAGACCTCTTACGTCATATGCATACTTTTCTATAGATATTGTTTAAAACTGGATCGTAAATGTGGAATTCTTCAGCGGATGCAAATGTCATCATTTTATATAAAAAAAGCGTCTATTTTAATACGCAAAACTGATATGTGTTTTGTAGAAGTGTATCATTTTCACTCCAGCGACTTTAAAATTTTCACAGGTGGAAATACTTTACTTTTGAAGATAACACTTTTGAAATCACACACTGATAAACGCAAAGTATTACAAAAATTTAGAGTCTCTTTCCAGAAAAGCAGTGACCTTTAGGTTAAAATAATACTTGTTTGAGAGTTAGACTAACCATTATAAGATGTATTTTTTATTGTAACTAATTTTGTAGGTTTATTATAAATCAATGAAACAGTTACTTCTTAAACATTTTGTTTCGTCGAAATTCGATGGGATCCACCTCGTAATAATAATAAAAATTCCTTTTTTTCCCTCATCGGGGGCGGCACTAAATTCCAAAAAAGTAGAATTCCTGCTTTTCCATATCAATCGATATTATTTTGTCAGAACTTTTAACAAATTTTTACGTCTATCCTACATTGCGAGACATTTTAATAAAGCTTTCTCCGAAGTATGAAATTTAGTTTCTATGAACTAACATTAAAAACACATGTAAAGTCTACCTTTAAAAAGAAAAGTAATGCTTCTTATGTTTTCAGCTATTATACATAATTAAAAATTATATAATAATGTCTTTGAAGAGAATAAAATACTGATTTTCAGTGCAAAAACATAAATATAGTTTGGGCAATTCTTCAAATTTACTACATTATAATATGTCAAAGGATTTTTTTGGGTTATTGATAGCAATTTGAATTTTCCGATGGTTAATAAAGTTTAAAACAAACATTAAAATTAAAAAAAAAACATTATTCCTCATACAATATGCAAAATAACAAACACTTTACAATAAAATGATGCATGTTTCCCTCTTAAACAGGTAGATATTTACCGTGATTCCATTATCTACAATTCAGATTAGAAAAGGGAGTGCACATTCGATTGATTTATTCTGACAAACGAATTCGATTTTAACAGTGATGGATTGTCTTTTGTATTGAACATGTGAAAAGTTTCAAACAAGAAAGAACAAATAAAACAGAAATAGTCGGTGTCTCGAAATGTTTCAAAGGGCTGAAATTTTCTGTTCGGGCCATTGATTAATTTCCAATTCATACTGGAAAATGTTCATTAAATTTATAAATCTTAATTCATGTATTTAAAATGCAGTAAAGTACTGTTGTATTTATTATTTATTCAGGTTATTTAAAAGCATTTACAAAATTCAGAATATGTCAGATTTCTCAGAGCTTTTTCTTAAAATATATAAATGATTTCATTAGCAGAAAGCTATGTTATTGGGTTCTAAATTGAATTTTAAAATTCTTATTACAAGGACATTATTACAAAACAAAGTTATAATTAAATATAATTCAAAGCATTAGCCATCGTTAGCTACATAATTTTGACATATTTTTGGTAAAAAAGAGATTTTTCGGCGAAAGAACGTTCGTCTTTGGTTGCTATCCATGAATCAAGCTATTTTTAGATATCTTTAAAGGAGTTGCAGTACTGGTCAGAAGATGATTCTGAATGGATCAAAACAAGTGATGGGGAATAAAGCGTTTGGGGTAGCACATCCCGCCAGAGCAATAACTAGCGATGCCTTCACCGTACTTGAGACGTGTGTCAATGTCGCTTGGTCTTTTTTCGTATAGAACCTAATTTCTTTGCTTTCGACTCCTATTAACTTCAAACGTTCCCAGATGGTCGTTAAGCATTTGACAATGATCTGCGCTCAGCAATGTCTCCAATTCTGGACTTCGAAAGTTTTAGCTTGATCAGGGCGCTCTTTGCGATCAAATCAAAGTCGCCATCTTTGAGTCATCGAAAACAGTGATCAAACGTTACAATCGTTGGCGCATAATCCCCATAAGCTGTGGCCAACAAACGATGACTTTCAGCTGTCGATTTCTTCAAACGTGTAACGCTTCCCGCACATTGAGTTTCGTCGGCAAAAAACCTGGCATCATCAATGCACAAAGGACATCAGTTCTTTATATATCGACTAAATAAAATATATTTATTCTTAAAGCATAATGAGAGGGTGTATTGCATGTGCCATTGGATATCGTAACGCCCAAAACTAGCCGATGCTACTTACAGCAACTATTCTCAATACTTTAAAATTAAGTTTAATGCCGAATAATCTGAGTTGAAGGAAGTGGATAAATATTCTGTTAATGTATATTTGAAAACAAGATATAATATTATAATGGATTTGAAACGTGTATGTTCTTTTGATACAACTAACACATACATTGAAACAATAATATTGTTGCATATATATTTTCGATCCTTTCTATCCAAAAATTAAAGTGGAAAAAAATTAAAATGTCTTTTTTTTTTGTTACTTTAAATGACAAAAAATAATAATGCAGTTTTGCCATTTAATTTTAAATAGTAAACCTTTTGATATTGTGAAATATCTCAACCCATCGGCACAACGCTGTGATAGAGATCCTATCACATATCACGATCTCTTCTGAATTAATTTAAATCATTTTGTTTTCTCTTTTAAAACGTGTTTTTATTCCCCCTCGTTGAATTAAAATTTTATAATTTAATTAGGGGCTTATTTTCCGTATCGAAATTTATCTTTTAGGTTTTTCTTTCATTCAATGTCCTCAGTTTATTTAAAGTAGTAATATTCATTTAGACGGTTGGAATCTGTCATTCCCAGAAAAGCAATTTACTTTCAGATAACTTGTGGGTCATTAAATAAATCACAAAAAGAGAAACGCAGCTGTTAGTAACTTTGATTCGTATATGCCCACGCTGAATTCTTTCACTCTTATTTTCTCCTTTTCTTTCGCGGTTACGAGGTAATAATAAAACATAAATAAAATGAAGTTTACAGCTTATGTCTCGGAAAATGATTGCAGTTAAGTTTAACTTCCTCTTTGTCTAATACAGATGCCTTTTATAAGTATTGCACATTTTCAAGTAACGGTCATTTTATCATATAATACATTATTAAGCATAAACAAATTTATTCAATTCAGAACTTTGACGCCGTTTTGATTACGCTTTGTGACAGTTATTTAACAACCATTTGACAGATGCCTTGAGGAATACCAGATTGCGTGGTATAATCATTTTGCGCGCCAATAAACCTTTGTTCACTCTTCGTTCACGATTATAATAGTAAAATTGGTGATGTATTTGTAACGCCAAGTTATCGAAGCTGTTTGTAAAATGAGTCACTCCTATGCTGACTATGTACGGAGAAAGTACTAACTTTCTGTATCGGCACTTCGGTGCATTTGTTTAAATGGAGGCCTCTCTCTCTCCATTATTGCTAGGAAATCCATGTTCCCTCATTGCAATTCTAATTTGCTTTCAAGTAATTTTAATAGTTAAAATAAAGTTTTTGTTCCCGTATTTTGTGTTGGAGTTTTTTCATAGCATGTATGAACCCAAAACCACTGAACCGCCTTCACACACATTGGCGCATCTGCCGGTTTTTTTTCTCCAACATAAAAAAAATACATGCATATTGGAGAGAGAAAAAAAAATTAACCCCCGCCCTCGTTAAAACGACTTTTTCTGCAAAGTAATTTGCTCCTATAAAGGATATGTCAGCGCCTGCGGACTCCTCCTGACTCATATTTCAACATTCGCCTGTGCCTGGTTTCCTGCTTTCTTTTGCCATCGCTATGCACTGGAAACCGTGCCATGTTACCTGCCTGCTGACCTATGATTCATCATCCATCACCTGCTAAGGTCCATTTGCGGTATATTATCATAGTTGCTGTTCTGTTCTGACCGATGTGTCAGTGACGCGCTCCTACTTTTCTTCAAAATGCTGCTCTAGTAATTAAAAACTGCTGACTGGTGTCTACGCTCACCCTTGCGATCAGTGGTACACTATATCACCTACTCTATGTGCTCCTCTGTGTTGTGGTTTTATTTCGCAGCCGACGTGTTCTACAAAATTTTTTAAAAAAATCGTCAATTAAAATGCAATGCCATGTGAACTGGTATGTTTCTGCACATAATGGGATACAAATTCATCGATCATCAATCGTTGTGTGTGAGATTCGCTGCCCGGTGATCCGATTGCACCAACTTAATTTATACAGAACCGGCTCTCTTCTATTTGTGAAATCTCATCAAATATGGCGTTAGGCAAGAAAATATATAAAAAGTGTGCTTCGACCGGTGTTGGTTTGTTCAACGCAAAAAAAAGATTGTATACCAAGGATTATAAAGACAGATATTTTTTTTTACAAATTTTTTTTAATATAATTCCTTTCAAAAACACGAACAGAGAAATGCTTCTTTTTCTTTTTAAAACTTTACTACAGTAATTACTTTTTCGCTTTCAGATTTCTCTCTTTACATGATATGATAATATATGTTGACCTATACATGCTTATTATTTAAAATTTACGTGTATTTGGTGATTTCAAAGTGTTATTAGTACTGCTCATTATAATAGGTCGAAACCAGAAGAAAGAAGATAGCACCAATATATATATATAAATTAATATTGGTTTGTGTTTTAAACTTACAAATTGTTTAAAAGGTAGGTGTTTAAGTTAATTTCCAGTACAGTTTTATTTTATGTTTGTTTATATGCTTTAATATTTTCATCTTTGACATGGATTTTTTTATTTACTATATCTGGCATTCCTTGCCGCTGTTTGACAAAGAACAGCCTTTTAAAATTTATCTAATTTATCTGTTGCACATTTTGTTGCTTTTAATTATAGTTATGAATGACATATTTTTAACGAAAGGTGTGATTATTTTTAATTTAATTTCTATTTTGATTGAAAAGAGATGTATTTGTATTTATCTCTGTTATGAATATTTAATATGTTAGGTAATATTTCATCTGCTTTTAAAAATATAAGTTGTTACTTACAGATTGGCAGTTGAAGTGTAAAGTAAAATTTATGAATAATTGAGATGCATTTCCTAGGGTATAAAAGAAAAAAAAAGGGTAACAATATTTTTTTAAGTTTGTTGCATTTGATTCATATTAGAAACTTCCTGAGTATCTTGCATTGACAAATTGACGCACTTCAGAGATAATATATTTTTTTATTTTATCTCCAGGCCTTGAAGTTGCTTCTCTGTTGTTTTATCATTTCTTGGACATAAATACGCTGGCTCGTATGCTGTCTGTTAACAGTATGATTTAAATAATATGTTGTGTCATATTGCAACTTATTCAGTATAGTGTCTTTTATGAGTAGTTCTCTGGGGATTATTAAAGGTATTTTTATTGTTAGTTAAGATGTTATCATTCAACCTTTCTTAAAAGTAGTAATAAAAAAAAGTCTATAGATATATTTATCTTAGATTGTAAATGACTTGCTTTTAAATACCTTTTTACACAATTAGATCTGGGACACACTTTTGAAATTTCTTTTTACAGTTAATATATTTTTTTTCTATGCAGAGGGTTTTATGTTTTATGGCTTTATTATATATATATATATTTTTTTTTTTGCACTGATTAAGAGTAATGTGAAATATGTTGGATTTGCATATTGGTGACAATTTAAAATAATTATAGAGGATGTGAGCATAACATTTTTTTTTCTCAGTTAGATGTGGGCACTTGATTAGAAATTTACATACAGTTGGCGTAATCATATTTAAAAAAAATAATAGATTATTTTATCTTTCACATATATTTTCTTGGATGGTGAACTTTGGCAAAATATTTAGTAAGCTTAGATTAGTTTATCCTGGCATACATTTTCTTTAGGCATATTACACAGCTCGAGTCATCATGTCATAGTTACAAAAAAATATTTTTTCCCTTTTGGCTCTCGTTTGCTTTTGCAAAATATATAAGATGCACAACAGAGGTTTGACGTATAGTTTTAAACAGTTTTTTTTTTGTATGTTTCTCAATGACAGGCATTCACATTAATACATTGTTTTTTTTGTGTGTGTGTGTGTGTAAGTTTGATTGCTAGTACTTCTGTCATGGTTTATGTGGGATACTTCAGTCATTGCGCTATTTTCCATGGGATAGCAAAATGTCTGAGGTGTGTATTTCGATCTATGGTTAAGAAAGTTGGCCGCTAGCTTAGTCAGGGATCGGATATGTTTCCTTACATATTCCATGGAGTTACACTAATATTAATTTTACAATTGGAGTAGTGTTCGCATTTTTTTTAAGTTGCCAAAATTCACCTATGATTGTTTCCTAATGCTGATTATGTATACCACTTTTACACTAGTTTACACTTTTATTTCTAACTTGCTATGGGCAGATAGCATTGTTAGGTATTAATCACACATATTTTTTTCTCCTCTCATGCACATGGTTGTTGTGATGTCATGTTTAGCCTGGTACTTCACACACATGCATATTTATTCGTTCAGTTTAGCTGATTTTGTACTATTTCAATTAACACTCACCATGCTTAGGGACATTCATAACTATCTGTGCGTGTTTTGGTTTCTTTTTATCAGCATTTGTAACTAGCTTATATTGCATTTTTTTTCACTGCATTCACAACTTTGTATTTATTTTTGATAGATTTGTTTTAAGAAAGATATTTTTTTGTTGGTGTGTTTTAAAGTTTGTAGAAATTATGTCATAATTTAACTATCGTACATTATTTACATATTCATCTTAAATTTTTATGCAAGAGATAATTAATTGGGTGTACATTTCTTTTACACATACAGTTAATATACTGTTTAATTTCATTGTTTACGCGCGGCTGGTGACTCGTTGCTATTTTATTCATAACATAAGGTAATTTTATTATCACTGACATGATATTTGATATCGGTAAGAGTTGTTTTTTTTTATAAAATTTATTTAAATGCATAATGTGAGCGGTTATCTACATTATTTTTCTTGATAAGACTATTCACATATAGTCATTAAAGTAAATCTTTGGCATTTTTTTTTCACATTTTAAATTTCTTTTGTAAGTTAAAAGTCTCACAGGTGTCTTGTGACGGATATATACATTCATATGACATAAGGTATATAGCTTGTTTGCTAGTTTTTTTTTTTTTCGCTTTCATGTTTAGCTTCCCATAACTTCTACATTTTAGCGTAGAGTTAGGCATTCTGCTAAGCACTTGTGCATTTTTGCACATTTTCGTTTACTTTATACAGTAATAACTTTATCAGATACTTCTTTATTTTAATTTTAACCCTTAGGCAACCATTTATCCTTTTTCTCACAAGTAGTTCATGTGTTGAATATTTGTGTTACACAACAGTTGCTTATTTTAAATACATTTTGGTACATTCTTATACATACATTACACTAGTTCATGAGTTGATTTACATTTTTGTTCATTTGCTTTTACACATTGTACTTTGCTAGTGATTTATTCGGCAGTATTTCTTTTTGTTTTGTTTTTACAAGTAGTTCATTGTGTAGTACACACTGGCTGGTTTAGAGTTTAACCAGAGTTTACACACACATTACAAGTAGTTCATTTGTTTTATTAAGCCTTATTCATTACATTTTAATGATAACTCATTAATTATGTAATCGAATCTCACTCGTATGCAAGTGTTTTGGGTTATTACACACGTACTGTCTGTTTATTTTGTTGGCAAATACATTACAATTTTAGTTCATTGAGACATTAGTACATATAGTTCATGTGGAATTATACAATTTGTTCATGTGTTTATTTCAAGTAGTTCACGAGTTTGGGAGTTTCTTTTCCCTCCCTTCATACACACGTTCTCTTTTCCTGTTACTTTTCTATATTTTAAATTTTACACCATGTTCTGTATTAAAATACTCTTCCATTTTTTAATTTTAACAGGTTTATTTTTTTGTGTTTGCATAATGTCATAACATATCAATGACACCATCACTTTGTCTTTGTACAAAGATTTTAAAAGTTTCTAGGAGTTATCCGTCACATGACATATTTAACTACACATACATTTCGAATTTGTTGACTTTTACATGTAACATTTTTTTTACACTTTCATTGGATAATTCTTACTTGAAGGTGGCAGATCAAGTAAGATATCTTGTTACACTATATAAAACAGTATGCAATTTCTTATTACTTTTTAATTTTGCCAGGAGTTAAATTTCATACAATACACAGAGAGTCAGGATGGCAGTATGAAAATTCATAAAATACTAAATTATAATATTTCTCATCATTGATGAACGGGAACTTAGTTATAATGCTGAAATCTAAAACAAAATTTCCCTTCTTATCTAGGGCAGAAGCACTAAGCTGACGCCATTATAAATTGTGTTAGTGCTACATATGCTTTTCGCGCGTGGTGCGTGCACATTTTCCAAGTAGTCCTGTGCGTTATGCACAAATTTTTATTTTCATATACCAGTAGAGATGCAACTTAAGATAATACAGATGAACATCAATTTTATAAAGGGATTCACATATCCTTAAAGTTACATTTAAATTTTTGCTGGTGTGTTTTTGTTCTTTTTTTTTTATTTGCTTGCATATTATGATCTCTAGTAAGATCAATTTCTTGAGAAGTGATAAATACAGTTTATGTGAATACTTCTCCTTATCAATATATGACAAAATAGCTGGTACCAGCACCACAAACACAATGCCACAAATGAATAAAAAAATTATAGGATCCTATGTCATCAACAAATGTGGCACACTTATTTTGTGGAATATTTTATTAGAAAAGATTATTTTGAATAATATGAGCGCTCAGTCATATAAAAATGTATATATACAGTTCTTTGGAATTGTTTTTTAATGCAAGCAAATGTGTCTACTTACTGTTGTATAAAATATTTTACGGGAACTATATTTTAAGAATTTGAGGTACAAGTTATGATAGTTTCCTCTTCATATATCATTTTAAAATGTTATTCTATTATTGTGTTAGGGTACATAATATGTAAGTGCGAAGGTTAACAAAGAGTATACATAGGTATAAAGCTGCAACGTGCACGTCACAGCTTTCTTCGGGTTGTCCGGTGAGATATGTGATAGAGATCCTATCACATATCACGATCTCTTCTAAATTAATTTAAATCATTTTGTTTTCTCTTTTAAAACGTGTTTTTATCCCCCCTCATTGAATTAAAATTTTATAATTTAATTAGGGGCTTATTTTCCGTATCGAAATTTATCTTTTAGGTTTTTCTTTCTTTCAATGTCCTCGGTTTATTTAAAGTAGTAATATTCATTTTAGACGGTTGGAATCTGTCATTCCCAGAAAAGCAATTTACTTTCAGATAACTTGTGGGTCATTAAATAAATCACAAAAAGAGAAACGCAGCTGTTAGTAACTTTGATTCTTATATGCCCACGCTGAATTCTTTCACTCTTATTTTCTCCTTTTCTTTCGCGGTTACGAGGTAATAATAAAACATAAATAAAATGAAATTTATAGCTTAAGTCTCGGAAAATGATTGCAGTTAATTTTAACTTCCTCTTTGTCTAATACAGATGCCTTTTATAAGTATTGCACATTTTCAAGTAACGGTCATTTTATCATATAATACATTATTAAGCATAAACAAATTTATTCAATTCAGAACTTTGACGCCGTTTTGATTACGCTTTGTGACAGTTATTTAACAACCATTTGACTGATGCCTTGAGGAATACCAGATTGCGTGGTATAATCATTTTGCGCGCCAATACACCTTTGTTCTCTCTTCGTTCACGATTATAATAGTAAAATTGGCGATGTATTTGTAACACCAAGTTGTCGAAGCTGTTTATAAAATGAGTCACTCCTATGCTGACTATGTACTGAGAAAGTACTAACTTTCTGTATCGGCACTTCGGTGCATTTGTTTAAATGTGGGCCTCTCTCTCTCCATTATTGCTAGGAAATCCATGTCCCTCATTGCAATTCTTATTTGCTTTCTAGTAATTTTAATAGTTAAAATAAAGTTTTTGTTCCCGTATTTTGTGTTGGAGTTTTTTCATAGCATGTATGAACCCAAAACCACTGAACCGCCTTCACAAATGCTACCAATGGGTTAGTATTACATGCTGATTATCTGCAAAATATATTTTTTTCTTTTGGGGTTTTAAGGACTAATAAGAAAGTTTTAAGTAAAAATTTAAAAATGTGGGGATATTCAAAAACTCTTATGACTCTAGTAACATTGTGAAGAGCTAAGACAACAACAACAACAGAAATAAAAGTTACATTATAGAGTTGTAAAATAACGGTATGTAATAAAAATAGTACATATAAGAACGGTAATTGTTTTTGTCGATATATTTACATTCGTTGGTCATTAACTTTCGAATCACAATTGCAGCATAATTTTTTATTAATTATTCATTCATATATTTTTAAAACGTAATATTCGTAAGGGAAGCTATCAGAAAAAAAAAATCACAATTCACGTGATTTTCCGGTAATGTGATAATAGGATGTTTGATAAACTGCTAGTTTTAAAGAACTCTTTAATCTGAAATGCCATCAATTTTCAGAACACAAATTACTTTTCAAGTATTATATTTACAGAAATATAGGTAATAAAAATGTCACTGTTTATCAGTTTTTAACATGTAAATGCAGATGTAAAACGATTTAGCATTCCAATTTACATGTGAAATATGAATAAAAAAAGTGATTTATGCCATTCAGACTTATTACAATTCGTAAAATGTCATCTTCGTTTTAAAAATAATAGCGAAGATGTTCTGATTTGCAATTTACGTAAAATATGTTCCTTTGTATATTTTTAACTTTACAATTTCGTTAAATTTAATGAACATACTACGTTTTGCGTTTTTTCTGAAAGACATTTCGAAATCCTATGAATTTTATATTCAGACATTTCAAAATGATACATTTCGTTCTATTTGTATAAGAATAATTAGATATTCTACTGCCTCATTTTTTCGCAATTTTTATTTCATTTATTCGAATAATTACTGAAATGTAATTTAAACATTACAAGTTATTTTACGCACTATTTCAAATATAAGATTGGAGCAATGCTTTTCGGTAGTTTAACAAATAACTGGATTTATCAACATTTTTTTTTTCATCTATAGTACCTTTAAACCAATAAAAAGACATTAAAATCACAAATTTAATAAAATCACACAAAATACAAGATAAAAAACATTGTAATCGTTTCGTGCTTTACCAAAACTCCTAATTAGTAAAAAAAATATCGACTGCCATACTTAACAAAGAACAAACTTACAATTGAAACACGCATCCAACGCAAACAACCTGGATCAAACGTCACAATATTATTGTATATTCGGGTGGAACAAAACTAGCTTCATTGAGAGGCATTTTGTAATTTTATAAATCCGCCTACAAGGAACACTCGACGTACAGTCGTGGGAAAAAAAATTAACCCCCTCCCCCTACTCACATCTAAATCAAATACAACACATCCTCAATAAATTATCGTAGAAGAAAGTTACTGGTATCGAACGACTGCAAATAAAATCTACTTTTAAATGAATATATAAAATTTGCTTAGGGGACCGTCTACATATTAAAACGAACAATAACTTTGTTTTTTGTTTCCAATAGCAGTACACAATTCTGACATAATAAATAACTACACACTTCAATTAGCCTAAAAACAAATTTGTATGCAATACGTGGGATAAGTTTCCGAAAATTTAATTATTTTATAACGAGCGTATTTTAGGGGCTGTATCGAAAGTGAAATTTTGTATTTGATTGTTAACCGAGAAAGCCTCCTTCTTGATCCAGTCATCTTAAGCGCTACTCAGGCAGTCATTGAAGACTGCTAGATAGCAGAAGAAATTTTAAAATATATAGTCACTTCTATCATAGATGGTCCCTTAAATCATCATTTTGCCGTTTTTTAAGCATAATTTGTAAACTACTTGGAAGAAAAAAGTGAAATTTTGGATTTTCATAAAGCAGGACTTAATAAAGCAGGACTTAATAAAGCTACATCCATCAAAAAAAGTGTAGGTTGCAATTCATAATGTTTTCGAATATTAATGTCATAGCTCATAATTCATATCATAAAATTATAAAATTTGCAAATTCAACGTATTTATGTTTGGGTATATTACTATTATTCCTACACAAAAAATTAGCACATTAGGAGTATAATTTCAGGAGATATAAATATAAATATGAAACTGTAATTTAACATTAAAAGCACTAAGATTTGAATATTTATAATTCAAAAATGTATCATTGAAATGACTTGAAATTTGGTGTCTTGGCATAATTTGAACCGACGATTTGAAATATCTTGTTAAAATTGGGTATTGCTATTGAATAAAATGAAGTTTGGGTTCATTTTAATATGTAGGTGGCCCCCTAAGCAAATTTTATATACATCATTTAAAAGCAGACTTTATTTCCTATCGTTCGGTAACAGTAACTTTCTTCTACTTTAATTTGTTCAGGAGTTAGTAGGGGTGTTTATTTTTTTTCCACGACTGTACATAATTGTCGCAATTTGTCTTGAATATTTTTACATTTTTAAAACATGATGAATTGCTATCAAGTGATTTACAAGCTATAATTGTAAATTTCTACTCCTATCTGCACGTTTATGATCTTTTAAGCGGACATTAGACATGTGCCCGTTTTGACTATATATACTGAATGACAGTCCTTACATGGAATATTGTAAATAACCCCAGTAACTCGAAAAGGCAAATTCTTCTGTTTCAAATTACAAATTATATTTTTCATAAAAATTTGTAGTTTATAAGCAGTATTCACATTAACTAATTTAAACAAGGGGGAGCATTTTTTAATAAGTTCTTATGATATGTTATCGATACATAGCCTGTATAATTCATGCGATTCATCTTTTTTCTCTACATAGCATTTATTTCAGAATAGCATTTCATCCTTTCAACAGTCAAAATGAAAATTTTGCAAATGGTGACAATGATTTGTTCTTAGATTTTAGAAAGCTTGGGGATAAGTAAAAGACAAAATGTCCTTTGAAAGTGCAAAATTTACTGACATACAAAGTAACGTATAGAACAATAGCTTGCAATATATAAACTAGGACTTAGAAGAGCAATTTTGTTTCCTTAAGTTGAAGTATAATCCATAAATATCGGTAGAAAATTGGGAATTTTAAAAGAAAATTTCCATTATAATAATGTTCATGGAACATATTTTTTAATTATTTAAATTAAACTTAAAAAATCCTTGTTCTACAATTACGTAAAAGTATATTTTTATTTAAGGGTGCATTCCAATTCAAACTACTTATTTTCTGATTAATTTTTAAATTCATTTTTGCTCTCAAACGCATCAAAGAAGCAAATTATCTTATTTAGAAAATACATAATGTGGCGTGCTTGTCGATTTTTTGATAAATGAAGAAAATATCGTAAAAAAGGCTGTCAAAGTTGGCGTTTTGAACCGAATTTCCGAAGCGGAAGATCTAGAAATGAACAAAAAAAATGGTTATACTGAGAAAATAATTATCTAAAAATCAAATTCTAATTAATTGAGCTAAAAATGAAATCACGCGGCCTCTTATACATCTCTCCAAAACTCACCTAAGCAAGTTTCATGTTTTTGCTTTTAAAAATGAGTCTGAAAATGTCACAGAAAATTTTGAGCTGTTGAGGGTGGAAAATTATTTTTTCGAATACACCTTGCCCAGTGGTAACGGAGGAAAAAAGGACGAATGCGGAATTGATTAGGGGAAAGCTGGAAATTGTTTTAATCCATTTAGTTTAGGTCTAGAATGAATATGCTAAATTTTCCTCCTCGTAGTAGGTGAGCGTTAGTGAAAAATATTTACAGATTTATAGTAAAAAAACACGTTTAATTAAATACCATAACAATATCTCAAAACAGCTAACTCTCTCAAAAACATTGTCAGTACAAATGTTGTAGATCTTAAAATTCTGAGTAAAATGAGTACCTACACTTAATATTTTTTTTAACATTAAGGTCACAATTCTACTTTAAAATTTTAGACCCGTGGTCAGGACATTGAACTCAGAATTAATTTGAAGAAAACTGAATTTTTTTTTAATCCCTTCAGTTTGGTCTAAAATGAACGTACTATGTTTTCTTCCTCGTACTTCGGTGAATGTTAGAAAATATTTACATACTTATTTTCGAAAAACACGTTTTTTTTTATTACCTTATCAATATGTCAAAACAGCTAACTCTATAAAAAACATTGTCAATACAAATGATGTAGAGCATAAAATTCTGAATAAAATGAGTACCGTCATTAATATTTTTGTTGAACATTAAGGTCGCAATTCTATTTCAAAAAATTTCAAATCAAGAGCTTGAAGCCAGGAGAGACCAAGTTAACTTAACAATATCTCATAATTGCGCCCTTAAAATTGAACAAAAATATTAAGTGTAGGTACTCATTTAATTCAAAATTTTAGGTTCTACAACTTTTGCATGGAGAATGTTATTGATGCAGTCAGCTGTTTTGAGATATTGTTAAGTTAACTTGGCTTCTCCTGGCTTCAAGCTCTTAATTAGCGATTAAGGCAAAATTTTGAAATAGAATTGCGACCTTAATGTTAAACAAAAATATTAATGATGGTACTCATTTTAATCAGAATTTTAAGCTCTACAACATTTGTATTGAGAATGTTTAATAGAGTAGCTGTTTTGAGATATTGTTAAGGTAATTAAAAAAAAAACGTGTTTTTCAAAAATAAATATGTACATATTTGCTAACGTTCACACAAGTACGAGGAAGAAAACTTAGTACGTTCATTTTAGATCTAAACTGGAGGGATTAAAACAATTTTCATTTTTCTCCAAATTAATTTTGAGGTCAATCCCCTGAGCACAGGTCAAAATTTTAAAATAGAATTGTGGCCTTAATGTTCAAGAAACATATTAAGATAGGTACTCATTTTACTCAGAATTTTAAGCTCTACAACATTTGTATTGACAATGTTTTTGACAGAGTTAGCTGTTTTGAGATATTGTTATGGTATGCAAAAAAAAAACTTGTTTTTTGACTATATATCTATACATATTTCCTAACGCTCACCTAGTACAAGAGGGAAAACATATCATATTCATTCAAGATCTAAACAGAAGATATTGAATCAATTTCCAGCTTTCCAAATTAATTCCTAATTACTTTTTCCTAATTAATTCCGAATTCAACTCCCTAACCACTGGGCTATAAATCATACATTTAGTTACAGATCTGGGTTTTGTCACTATAAGTTGTTATAGGCGTGTCGACACGTCACGCAAAGGATGCGGCATGACACGAATTTTAAATTTAAACGAACAAGTGTATTAAAACAAGAAATAAGTGGGCTGGCAGTGTAGCTAGACGCTTTTAAAAATCCATTTTCTTTCCTCTAACTTTTAATCCAATTTAAATATACAACCTTATATAAAAACTTAACTTACGTGATGCAAAATGGCTAATTCAGTTTCACTTCACAAAGGCTGACACGTGCAAGTTTTAAATGTCTTCTCAATTTGAAAAAATAATTAAGATACGTACCATGTCAAAAATTGACAGATTCGAACTTCAATTTATCCAGAATACATAAATAATAACTCTAACAAAATAACCCTCATTTGCTCCGAGAAACTATATTTTTACGCCATGTCAATCATGTAATTAAACAGGTGCAATATCTGCACTGTAATTCTGAAGAACTGTCTCACTAACCACAAGGAATTTGACTGATGCTTCATTCAAACTTTAATCTCAATATTTATAATTCGCAAGCTGAAAACTACGACCTAATTATAATAAAACTGCACTAAATAACCATGAAACTCAGATTCAGGGACGAAGAATCACATTTTTGAAAATTAAAGAAAAATAAAGTATAGATCACGCACACATGTTAATATCGGAGAAAACGCTGGCACTCAAAAACTAGACTCCCTTTACAGGTAACTATAAAGGACTCCTGCCACAAAGGGATATATTGAATGAGCCCTATTCTGATGTTCAATAAAAGTAAAACTGTAAATAATTCATATTTTTGTTTAATCATCTTTGTCTTTTTACCAGAAAAGAAACTAAATATTTCCATGCTGATGTTTCATTAATGATAATAATCCATACATTTATTTCAAGTTCTAGTTCTTTTAACATGAAAAGATACACTGGGTCGTTCTATGTTGATGCTTTTAATGTAACCCGTATAGAAATATTAATTTGCAGAAAATTTTCAGCAGTCTTATTTCGCAAACTTGTAAAGTTGCAGCAACTTCAGCATGACAAGTCTGAAAGTTCATAACAAAACTTCAACAAGATTATGCAAACTCTGAAGTCACCATACTTTGAACTTGCAGCTAACTTTTCGTGCAAGTTGGAGTCTTGTTCTTCAAACTTACTGCAAACTCATAGCAAACTAATAATATTGCCATGTCACACTATCTGCAAATGCATTGTAAACTTGCAATCTTGTCATGACACGCTAATTGCAAACTCGGATTCTTGTCATGTCCAGCTATCTGCGAGTATGCTGTAATTTCATAGAAATATTGTCAATTCTCTGAATTTTACATGTAGTACAGGTAAAATAGGATTTTTGGAAATAACTAATAGCCATTCACCAAAACTTGGGAAGAACTTCGTTTTGACACTAGAAATGAAGATCCAATTAGTCCTAAAAAATAAATTTGTTTTACCATGTTTTGGGGACAAAAGACGTCATTTTTATCTCAGGGAGGGGGTGGGACTCAAAAAATTTTATGCAGGTGAAGTAGGATATTGTTTATTATGTATTTTATAATTCAGAATCAAAATAATCCACAAGTCGATACGATCATTTCTTACAAAGTTAATCAGGTTTTATGAATACAAAGTCGAAAAAATACGTGTGCAGCTAAAAGTGGTTTGTACAGTAATAAATGATTTCTATTCACGAAAATTTGAGAAAAACATCGTTTTGGCACTAAAAACTAAGACCCGATGAGTCACCAAAAATTAAAGTTTTTTATCGAATTTTGGGAACAAAAGTGGACACTTTAACTTGAGAGGGGGGGGGGGGCAGAACTCAACATTTTTTAAATAGGTGAAGTGGGATATAGTTTCATATGTATCTTTTAATTTTGTTTCAAATAAAACCATCCGCGAGTCGAAACGACCATTTGTTAGAAAGTTACAGCAGGTTTTACGAATACAAATTCGAATATTTTACTTTATTTTTTAACATAGTTTTGTCACATTTATTTTACGTTAAAACATGTTCTTTATATCATATTAAATAATTAAATTTAATCATTATAATCTCAAAATCATTAAATGTCTTCAAAATAGCAATAATCAAAGTCAGAATCATTTGAGTTTACTCCAAAGCCATTAATGTTGCCAAAATCCACTTATAACTTGCCGTAACTTTGTAATGAAAGATCGTATCGGCTTGCGTATGGTGTCATTTGATTCAGAATTAAACACATCATAACAAACGATACCCCATTTGACTATTTAAAATAATTTCCGTTCTACCTTAAAGAGTTAAAATCCGCCCCCCTAAAAAAGATAAAACTACTTTATTTTTTGTCTCATCGAATTTTCATTTCTAGTGCCAAAATGAAGTTTTTATCAAATTTTCGTGATTGGCCATCATTTGCTGCTGTAAAAACCTATTTTACGTGCAGTGAACTATAATTTTCGACTTCGCATTCATGAAAACTGCCGTAATTATGTAATGAACTTATCTGTTTGCGGATGGTATCATTCGATAAAAAAAAAAAAAAAATACATAATAAACGGCAACTCTCTGTCGACCTACTTATTTTTTTTTAACTTTGTCCCCTTCCCTGAGTTAAAAATGCCCCTCCCCCCCAACCCACCCCCAAAAAAACATGGTTAAGAAACTTTATTTTGGGGGGACTCAAGGATCTTAATTTTTTGTGTTAAAACGAAGTTTTCTCCAAATTTTGGTGAATGACCATCAGTTGTCGTATATTACTCACTTTTTAGTACATATACTTTACTTGTGACTAATAGTCGTACTTTTCAGGGTTGTGCGTGTTTTGTGCAAGATTCCGCATAACAGGAGGTTTGTCAGATGCTCGACATATTTATGCTAAATAAACTGAGCAGACTAGGACTTATAGTTTAAAGTAGATTCGAAAGCAATTCTAATTTCTTATATAACGAGCTGTCCCTGCTGACCACTTTGTTTTTCCTTAAAATATATGGTAATCATTGTATCATTCTTTTTTATCATTCATAATTTAATTTACTTGCTCAACTCTTCGCAGAATCAAAAGATTCTGAGAGAGAAATCAAGAACTCCGTACTTTTGTATTAGCCATTGCATTTTTTCGTATTTCATTAATTTCATTCCTGGACCCATCATGAACAAATTTTAAAAGAAATTTCAGTTTTACAATTTTCGGTACTGTAAAATTTTAAACTTCTACGGACCTGCTCATACATTACGTACGCCATGAATTAAACGTTAATAGTGTTATTACACGTAAAAATTGCAAGCGACAAAAATCGCCTGCAACTCGTTCGTATTATCCACCTGAAACTTACGTATTATCCTAGCATTTCATTGGCTGTTCGGGAAAAGGCTTTTCCATCGTCAGATTTCTTGGAAATCTGACGACCAATTTTAAATAAAATTTCATTCTTAAACTACTAAACATCCTACAATATTACTTTTTACACCGTCATATACAGAAAAAAAATGTACTTTTAAATGCAATTTGTTTGAAAGCAGTATCTCAATTTGTTTCTGAGTTATTAATTTTTTTTCGTAGTTTTTATTACTTTTATGTCAGAGTGGCAACAGAAGTATCCATCTCTGTTGAAAGTAAAGGAAAATACAGGTTACTGTATAGACTAATCAGAAAACGAATAAAATGTGGATTAAACCAATAAAAAGCTTCAGATATACTTTTGATTTCCTACCCTGGGGAGGACAATAATCATTTTTCCAATTTTTTTTTAAGAAAAAAAGATAAATAATATAAACCAAGACATTTAATTTTAACATCAAAGCATTGTTTTAAGTTGCCATATGAAAAATAAATAAACGGTCAAGTGCGAGTATTACTCGCGCATAGAGGGTTCCGTACAATAACATAAGAATTAGTAAGTGTATTATTAAAAAATACACCTGCTAAAAGAATACTAAGACTTTGTAAAAACTATACAACGTAGGGTTGGGTATAACTGTATAGTATACAGGGTGCAAAGGAAAGTCCCTTTAACCTGAAAATACTTGCGAGCGGAGAGAGCTATAGCTATACAAGTAGGTAACGGTACAGTAAAATGATTACGCCAGACCTAATACAAACAACAGCAGTACCCCTAGTGGCGAAATTTGGAAGATAGCCATTGCAAATCGCAAACGAAAAGAGGTGGAGCAAATTTTGCAAGTAGAAAGTTTTAGAGCATCAATTAATTAGTACGAAACGACATTTGGTTCTCACGGATAAATAAAATCGTCGCCTGCATACCCAAAAATGTCCGAAATCGTTGAGCGACGATTCTAGTTTGCCTATTCATATTCCGGAAATGTAGCAGTGCACAATTAAAGATTGTGACGTTGTACTGTGCTGTAATGCCCGTAAAGATTTAATTTCTCATGCATTTAAAATTTTTGAATAACCCTTTCAAGGCCAGAAGAATTCTGTTCGTAAACTGATGAAGTAATTGACTAACACCACAATATTCAAACAATTTTCTAAGAAAACAGAAACCCCGCTAATTTGCACTTTCATTACAAAAGCAAAATTTTATTTAAATATTCTTGCTGCCATTTGTCAGTTTTGGAATTAAAATTAGGTGGCTAGACCGTCTAGCCACCGCCCTTGAAAGGGTTACATCTATATCGTCGTATTGAAGAGGCTTGCAATATACGTTCCATGCTGAGAAATGTGAATGCAGAATTACTCTCATGAATACAAACGTGTATCGTGAGCAATGGCGAACTTTTTGAGTATGCTGAATATTAACTTTTTATCATACTGAGACAGTTTGTCTTTTTTTTGTGTGTGATGTTATCAAAATGTATTGATATAAGTACGTATTTATAGCATAAATTGTGCATACTTCTTCATACTTCTGACTATTCCATTCAAACGTTTACACAAAAAGGAGTGCATCGATTTCGGACATTTTTGGGTAAACAGACGAAGATTTATCTTATCCATGTAAACCGAATGTCGTATTCTATTAATTAATTGGTGCTCTAAAACTTTCTAACAGGAAATTTTGCTCTATTTCTTTTCGTTTTCGATTTGCATTGGCTTTCGTCCAAATTTCACCACTAGCGGACGCTGCTGTCGTTTTTATTAAATTGGGCGTAGTCGCTTTACTATACCGTTACCTCACTTGCATATCTGTAACTCTCTCCGTTCACAAGTGTTTTCAGGTTAAAGGGGCTTTCCTTTGCACCCTGTATACTATAAAAGTGTAAATGGATATACCATAAAAGTTCAAAGCTATATGGAACCTAAATAATAGCAAATATAGCTATTCTGTATATTGGTTATTCCATAAAAGTTTTTAGTTAAACTTTAAAGACATAGTAGGTGTATTGAGAGAGCACTCAATGGAAACTAGTCGCGCATCCCATAGTATTTATGTGACTCATTCTCACTAAATTAATCTGTTTTTAGCAATTTGCTGTTTATTGCTTTTGTGCTGTTTTGGGGGATTGCATTACATAAATATATCCTTAAAATTTGTTATCTAGGCTTTAAAAGCCGATGGAGCATAGAGTATGCTGTGCCTGTCATTATGTATGTCCAAACTAGTGATGGGCGATTTCGTTTTTTTTTAATCGATTTAATCGATACTATGGCCAACTCGATTTAATCGATACTATAAATTTTTTAATCGATGTCTCTAAAGGTCATATCATTTTCATTTTCCTTCAAAAATTTAAGGTCAAGTAGTTGGATGTCCAATCCCAAAACTTTCTTCTGTCTCATAAATGTTAAAACTTCAAAATTCGCTATCACAGTGTCAAATTTAAATAACCTATACCCGTCATGAGGATCCAAAAGTATAGGTTCGTTGAAATATGTGTATTTAAAAAATATATATAAGAATCCCATTTTCCTAACAAACCATTGAATTTCGGCTCACACCCTCTTAGATGTCCGCAACGGAAAATCCCAGTTCAAAGGGCATAAAAGCGACACCTGTTGGGTAGTATACACCCAAGCCTAATAAGGATCTATTTATACGACAGTGTAACAGAATATGAAGTTTGATTAAATTCTGTGCATTAGTTTTGAGATATGGCTATCATGAATATCATGAAAAAAGCAGTATAGCAACGCAGCTTATTACATGATTAACACGAAAGACTCAGAAACAATTTACGTCAATGACTAACAGAATATTAAGTTTGATGAAGGTCCGTTCATTACATCTTGAGATGTTATCGCAAACATTGTGTAAACCCTGAAAAACAGTGTTGAATTCAGGGGCTGGTACGGTGGACCCTGCCCCCCTCCCCGGAACATTCAAATGTCCCCTAGGGAGATTTGAGATTTTATGCTTAATGGACGAATGTCCACCCCCTCGTAACTCTAGAATGTTCCTCGCCAGAACCATAGAAATCCCCCCCCGGAGAAAAATGTCTGAATTCAACACTGTTGATAAAAGCAGCATGGCAGCACAATTTGTTATATCATTTACACAAAAACCTAATCATGGCATTGTCTAACAGAATATTAAGTTTGATGAAATTTCGTCGATTAGTTCTTGAGATATTATCCCTAAAATTGTTTAAATCCTTAAAAATGTGATGAATTCAGGGGATGGCCCGGGAGGGTAACATTCCTTTCCCTCCCCCCCCCCCGCAACATTCAAATGCCCCCAGAAAGTTTGAGATTTTATGCTTTTTGTACATTAAAATGTACAAAAGTCCAATCCCCTCCCCCTCTGAACTGTCCCTCCCGGAGAAAAATGTCTGAATTCAACTCTGCTGATAAAATCAGCATAGCAACGCTCCCTGTTGAGCGATTTACACCGAAACCTAATAAGCAGCAATTTATGCCAACGTCTAACTGAATGTGGTTGTATGAAAATCCGTGTATTAGTTCTTGAGATACAGCTATTGCGAAAATCGGGGAAAATGCAGCATAGCAGCGCCACCTGCCGGTATATTTACATTAAAACCTAATCCTCAACAACTTATGTCAACGTCAAACTGAATCTGAAGTTTGGTGAATATTCGCGCATTAGTTCTTGAGATAGCAATCTTGCGGAAATCATGAAAAATGCAGCATAGCAGCGCCACCTGTTGGGCGATTTTCAACAAAAAGTAATCAGCACCAATTTATATGAAGGTCTAACTGAATCTAAAATTTCAACAGATTCCATGCATTAGTTCTTGAAATAGACCGCTCACAATTTTTTTGTCAGAGACAAACAAATAGACAGACTGACAGACAAAAAAATTATAAAAATAGTCAAATCGTATTCCAGACAAGAAGTTCTAAAACTATAAATCCTTAGAAACCGGAAGTCGAAAAATTTCACGAAAACAACACTTTATTTTTCTAAAGACAAAAGAAAGCAAGAAAAGATGAACGCATCGATTCTGCCCTTGGATCAGAAACGGTGAATCGATTCAGTTCAGATTCGATGCCGATGTCGATCTTCAGATGCGATCTTTAGAATCGTTATTTTTTTGATTTACTTCAATTCTTTAGATGCGATGTCGAATCGTTATATTTTGATTTATTTCAATTCTTTAGATGCAATGTCGAATCGTTATGTTTTGATTTACTTCAATTCAAATCGCATCGCGGTCGATCCACGATTCGGGTTGAATCAATTTTTCCAATTTTGCGGTTTTAGTGCCAGAATTGCTGTAAAATTTTGTATAAGAGCCTTTTTTTACTTTCTGGGTTAAATGAGTGTTGAATGCAGGTATTTTTCTCAGGGAGGGATTTATGCGACTTCGGTCGGGATTGGGGAGGGGGGTGTATCTCAGAGCTCCGTAATGGGCGGGGGGGTGCACATTTGTCCTTTAAAAAGCATAAAATCTCAAAACTTGCGGGAGGGACATTTCAATGTTCCGGGAGGGATGTCCTCCCGGGCTACCCCCTGAATTCAACACTAGGTTAAATCGTTATACTTTTGTTTAGAAGCCTAGTTATTCAGGTTACTAGTTTATTATATTGTATTTTTCAAGTTCGTCCCTTCTAATCTCTCCACCCTTCTCCCCTTTTCCTCGCTAATCTTAATTTACAGGGCCTTTCAAAATTTGCATGCAATTTTTAAAATATCCAATTCTTGTTCTATTTTATTATAAAGCCACATTTTGAAACCTTGACCAAAGATACTTTTGAGGTCGCCCCTCCGACCGTTTGGGGCTTACCTGCTCCCTCGGGGTGGGGAGGGGGATATTTTTTGTTTCTTCCAAACCATATCGTATAACATATCGTTGGAAAGCTTTTAATATGATCTTTTATTTTCTGTCTCTAGCCTTCCTTCTTTTTGGTAAGGGTCTATCGTGCTCCAACTTTTGTATTGATATTTTTGACAGTAATTTCAAAGGAATATATATTTATTCTTTCCGATTTACTGTTTTAAAGGCAGAACTGCTGTCAAATTTCGCATAAGAGCCTTTTTCTTTCTAGGTTAAATTGTTATATTTTTAGTTTAGGAGCCAAGTTATTTGGGTTACTAGTTTATTAAGCTGTACTTTTCCAGTTCGTCACCAATACATTCCCCCCCCCCATCCCAATTTTCTTAATTATGGTCCAATTTCAATGGGACATTCTTCCCGAGTCATTTGTTTACCAACTAAACACTGATATTATATCTGCAGCTCTTGGTGAGCACTATTTATGAATGGTAATAACAAATTTCGTCTCTTTTCCATTTTAAACTTATCATTCTTGGTTTAAAGCCACGTGATTCAAGGTTCTCGTTAGTTAAGCGGTATTTCACAAGTTTGTCAAAGTGTTTGAGTAAGTTGTATTATAAAAATTCCAGTCGTTTACAACCAAACTTACTGATTTATGATACTTTGAATTTTATGAAATTTCGGAGCTTTCCGAAACTAAAGGATCCCCTGTATGTTATTAATTTTTTTCAAGGGTGTAGGTATGAAAATACGTGCTAAAATGCTTTAAAACCTTTTTTTTTCAAATAATGTATTTAACAATTTAAACAAAGTGATTCCCGAGAATTTTATACTGTTTTAAAAGGGGACCACATCTTAGAATGTAAGGGGCGTAAAAATTCGAAACTTGGACAGGGCGATGCAAAAAAAAAAATTTCCATTCAGAAATTCGAAAAAATATTATCTTAATTACAAGCTGAGATATTAATTATTATTTCACTAATTGGTTTATTTCTATTAAATGCTTTTTTTTAAGGCAGTCACGTGATTTTTTATACCAGCATTAACGTTTTCTACCGTTTAGCGTGCGGTTCTTTGACGGCGGGCTGAGATAACTACTACCTTTTCAATATCAAAAATTTTATAAGTGTTCATACCACTATTTTCGAATAGTAAATTCACAAATATCTTGAATTCTTGCTTAAGGCTACCACCCCCTAGACTAATGTATCTTCGGATAGGTTGTATAAAGGAGTTTAGTTTAGATACACTTTTGTTTTGAATAGACTGCGCTCCCTGGTGGTGGAATATAGAACTAACAGACCGCGATTTCATTTAAAGTAGAAAATCTAACAAGGCGATCTGTTCGAAACTTTAAGATAGTTTATAACACATAAGAAAAAGTTTAAAAAAGAATGGTGCGAAAATTTCGGGAGGGGGGGGGGGGTGGAGGCCGCTAGAATTTTTTTAAAAACCTTAGCGTTCCTTACCGTTTTAGGTGGGGTTTTTTGACAGAGTCCTGAGATAAATGCTACTTATTAAATATAAAAAAGTCAATAGTTTAGTTACCACTATTTCCGAATAGTAATTTCGGCAAATAGCTTAAATTTTTGATCAAGATTGCCACACTCTTGAGTAATATATCTACTGATAGGTTGGTTAACGGAGTTTCGTTCATAGTTTTGTTAGGAATAGAGTGCGCACCCTGGTAGTGGAATCTGGAACTAACATAACGCGATTTTGTTAAAATTAGGAAATCTAACAATGCGATCTGTTTTAAACTTTAAGATTGTTTATAACACATAATCAAAAATTATAAAAAAGAATGGCGCGTCACATTTCGGGGGGGGGGATAGAGGGGAGGGGCAGAACAAAATTAGAAAATATAACAGGGCGATTTGTTTGAAATTTTAAGATAGTTTATAACACATAATAAAAAATTTTTAAATGATGAATGTCAAAAATTGGGGGGGGGGGAGGTGAGCGCGTTTTTCTGACCCGGTGGGCAAAGTGTGGGGGGGGGTACACCTATACGGTGCTGTAGGCAGCGGGAACCCGGTTCGCGGTTCGTTCGCTTCGAGATTTCATATTAGGGGGAACCCGCTAGTTACTAGCTATAATGTTAAAGATTTCCAAGCAATATACATGTGCGTTTACTATCCTTCTAAGACGGTAAAATTAATTGATTTTTATTTCTTCTGAGAAAACTAAATTTTCACGTCTTGCAGCGACGATTTTTTTTTTTTTAAATAAAAGAACTTTAATAAACTTTGCTATTTACATTATTAAACTCAAATTGTAAGAATACAAAATCGGTTCTTATGGCAACGTGAATTATGTCCCTGAAAATTTTAATTTTAATTCAGGCTGGAAGAAAATCACAACGATTTAATTACAGGGACAGTCAAAAGTTTTCCGTTACATTACGGCCAATGGAAAAAATTATTTCAAGTGCATTTTAAGGATGTTACAGACTTTCGAACAGAATGAAATTGATATGCACTTATGAAGTGCACTGTTATAGTACGAACGTACACGTTTGACGCGCAATTTCCAACTTGTATTTAACCGAGATCTTTCTTAAAAAATAAATTTAAATAAAATCTAAATTATAATATTAGTAAAATTACATCTTAAAACTAATAATTTAAAAGTTAAAAACTTTATTATTTGACTCAAAGGTCTGGTCTTACGACTGGGCCCCTGACTTTGTCTACCCTCTAAATGTGAGGTATGGGAGGTGGTCGCTACGGCTCTGCTGATTCGCTAAGTTTTGAAATTAATATTTTTGAGCTTATCTGTGCGAATCTGTGACTATCGAAATATCGATTCTAGAATTTGGGAATCGATTTTTATTGTGATCGATTCAGTTTTATACGATGTCGATTTTAATCGATTCCTGAATTTTCCAGAATCGCCCATCACTAGTCCAAACCGTCTGTGTCTTTAAGGGTTAATGTCTAGGCTAATTACCGACGATTTTTTCCAAAATTCATGGTCAACAATGCTTTTATACTTCTGCTACGATAGGTACCTTCAGCTCTGCTCAACACTTTTGCTGAAGCCCGTAAATCGAAATTTGAGTGTAACGAAAAAATGCGATTTTCTCAAAAACTATGTGACCTAGGGTAATCGCTATAATTTTCCTCCAAGGTTTAAATTAATGTATACTACCTCTATTTTTTTCATAATTTTACTTTTAATAGATTCGGAATTAGATGGAGGGGGGGGGGGACATATATTTACATTACATTTTCCACCATAACTTTGAATATATATAATACCTAAAATTAAATGAAATATATTTTTTATTTCAGCGTTACGAAAGCTTTCACACGATACCCCACACGATATACAAAGAAAAAGTTTTTTTTTCAAGTAACTTAATTAGCCCCTCTACATTTTTCCTAAATATATTTATGAATATTTATTAATCTGTAAATATGTGGGTCAATAGCCTTTATTACTTCCCCCAATTTGAACTTTCCACGTTGCATAGTTTACGAGTAAAAGGGCTGTGACATTCAGACAGACAGACACAGGAGTGATCTTATAATGGTTCCGTTTTTACTTTTTAAGTACGTAACCCTAAAAATGCTATTGACGAGATTTGCACCTTGCTAACATAAAAGTACTAAGAACTCTTTGCGATCATGGCAACATTTCGTATATATATATATTTTTTTTTTTTTGTTATGTATTTCACCTTCCTTTACAAATACAGCTTAAGTCACTTAAGTATTTATGCTTCATGTCCATTTGCTTATCAGTTGCAATGTGTTCGATAACAAATAATTTTAAACCTATTAAGTAATCTTCCGTAAATGGGTTACTGGCCAAATGGTGTATTTCAGCTAATAAGATTTTGTGCAATGGAATGTTTTTTTGTGAAAAATCTTTAATGATATCTAAATTTTCATTAAGCTGTATTGTTGCTGATATTCTTTTTGTTACACATAAGCCTTAGCAGGCAACTGACCTGCAGATTTACTCATTTCTACTATAAACTTAATTAATATTGCACTATTTTGTTGTGTACAAAGTAGTGTTTTGAGAGCTTGATAATCAAACATTTAAGACACATAATAATAGATTTTTAAAAACTTCTGAACTGGAAAAATTGTCTTTGTTTAAATGAGGAGAACTTTATCCCCATGAGCCCTGCCTTTCTTTATCTCCTTAAACAATATTTTCTGCTTCCTGATTAGTTTTATTGCTTACCAGATTATAAAATATGCAAGTCAGAGAGCGTTATTAAAAAAATCAGTTTTACTTACAATATTAAAATTTTTATTAATCACACGAAATTGATTAAAAACAGCTATTTATATTTTTAAAAAATTCTTTATTACATTCTGGTAAGTGCAATTTAAAGATTATATTTCATTAATAAGAGTTTCAGTTTAGACAAAAGATTTTATAAACTACAAACATCACCCAAATTGCACTTTTAGTTATGTCTATATAGGGTCTCCAATACTGGAAATTGACTAATTAAGCGTTCCAGTAATGAACACTAATCCTAAAACCTTAAAAATATTAATGAAATTTTGTAAATGACCATTAGTATACGGAATTCAAAGTTTCCTATTACTATCAAAACAAAAAACATCCAAAATTTGAAAGTAAATAAGAATATATAAATTTATTAAGTAAATCCAGCTCTTAGTATTTTCACCAAGATTTTCTTTAAAAAACAGTGGAAATTCGAAACATTATTTTTCACTACTTGATTTGCTTGATTAAGAGTGTCAAAAATAACGCAAATTATAAAACATTCCAAGGGAAGTTATGAAGAAAACTAGTATGTTGCGGCCATCACAAAACTTTCTTCTATATAAATCACGTCAATTAAATCATTTAAATAATACAAGAAATTACGTCAATTTAGCACCAATTCATATCAAATTATATCAGAATTTGAAGTTTGATGAAAAATCGTCCATTAGTTCTTGAGATAGAGCTATAGCGGAGATAGAGCGACCACAAAATTTGTGTTACACACAGACAGACTGACTCGTAGACAAACTCACAGACTCACAGATAGACATTTTGTAAAAACATGTTTTTCGGGTTCTCTGACCTCTAAAGCATGTAAATCCGTCGAAAACCGGAATTCGAAAATTTTCATGAATCCAATACTTTCTTCTTGTAAAGCTAGAAAAAGTAATAATAAAAGATAAATTTTTATTGCTTATTTTTACTTTCTTCTATCTTTACAAGAAGAAAGTATTTGATTCGTGAAAATGTTTGACGGATTTACAAGTTTTAGGGGTCAGAGATTCCAAAAAACATGTTTTTACAAAATCTCTGTGTGTCTGTATATATGTATGTGACACAATTTTTTGGGGCGCTCTAGCTCAAGAAATAATGCATGGAATTTAATAGAAATATATATTCAGTTAGTCGCTGATATAAATTGGTGCTGATTAGTTTTTGGTATAAATCTCTCAACAGGTGGCGCTGCTATACAGCATTTTTCACGAATTCCACTGTAGCTCTATCTCAATGATATAAAAAACTGGTGGAACCAGAGAGAAAAGTAAAGCTCGATCTAAAAAAGTTACAGTAAAAAATTGGCAAATAGTTTCTATCTAAAAAAGTAAGTAGCGCATAGAAAAGTAATGGAACCAGATTATCTGTAAAACTCATGAAATTACCCAAATTTTTGTTTGTAGCTGAAAATGTGGACTGAGCTTTACTGGTGCCTTAAAATCAATCTGGGAAGTAAAGGCATTTTTAACTCATTCTGAATTCCAATCATTCATAACCAGTTTAAAAATTTAGGTTCATAAGAATAGGTTAGAGGTCGATTTGGAAATGAGCGAGAACATGAGAGGTTTCAAAAACATGAGAGATCGTTCAGTACGAAGTATGGACCAAATTCCATTCCATGTGTCATTGATAAGCCTGGAAGATCAAAGTCCAAAGTAAGCCCAAAACCCTAAGCATGCACGATTCAACCATATGTTAACTACTTGTCTGGCTTAAGACCATTGACATAAGGCTCCCTTTTTACAGTAATTACATGAAATAAAAATTATTACGCTACACGTGTTATGTCAGAAATATTAATAACAACAATTCTTCAACAACTTGACTATATTAATGTTATACTTAAAATATTACTTCATTGTTTACATTCTTTTAGCATTGTGGTGTCTAGCTTGACTTGATGCAATCATGCTCACAATTCTGGTTCTGACAGAAATTTTTTTGCACAGAAGTACACATTCTGTTTACTATACCCAGTACTCATTTTGAGTGGATTCTATGATTTTGAATATAAGGCACCAGTAAAGCTCAGTCCACATTTTCAGCTATCAACAAAAATTTGGGTAATTTCATGAGCTTTACAGATAATCTGTGTGTATTAGTTTTCTACGCACTTCTTACTTTTTTAGACTGAAACTATTTGCCAATTTTGTACTGTAACTTTTTTAGATCGAGCTTTACTTTTCTCTCAGGTTCCACCAGTTTTTTATATCATTTCACATCTTTTTTCAGATCCTTTCAGGAACTTAATCAACCAACTTCAACTAACCAAACAACCGCCCCAACTAAACAACCAATGATTCTAATTAACCGGCCCAACCAATTGTCCCAATCAAAACCTAACAGAAACATTGGTTCACGAGTGTTTTTCAAGAACTCTGACTCTCTGACTCATACTTATTGCTAAACCCCATATTGTGATATTAACATATATTTTACTCAGGACTGACCGCCAGACTAGTCCTTAGACTAAGTTTTACACATAGTGTGATCTCTTGAATTTTTCTGCTATGTACCTAAGCTCCTCTGGTTTAAGGGACTATGCAGTATCTTAGGCCAGCCCCTCAAACACGCAAAAAGCTAGGGTAAGAAACAGTCATAAGAAATGAATTAAAACTGCAAAAAAAAAACTATAAAAAGGGAAAATTTCTGTTTTGGGGACTTGAAGGGAATTTAAAATTAAAAAAAGTCTGAAAAGGACTGGATGCAGAAAAAGGATCAAAAGTGAACCGTAACCTATTTTTGTAACGTTAACAAACGCGTGGGGTAAATCTCGCCTCATTTTGTTTCCCATTATATTTTCGGCTAAATGCGTTTTAAAAACAAGTCTACTACTCTGTATTGTAAAATGCATGAGCACTACATCTTTTTAGGGAAAAATCAAGCGTTTCATAATTATTTTCCGATTGTATAACAGTTTCTGTAAAAATAGCGTTTTTTTTTTTTTTTTTTTTTTTTTTAGAAAATATGCAACGACTAGTTTTACCTCTTAAAAGATGAATTATTTTATAAAATTTACAGTAATTACATTTAATACACTTTCATAAACATATGCAGGTAGCTTTTATTTCATTCTTTCAGTAAACTTATTTTAGTGTGTGTTATTCCGTAACGAATGAACATATCGAAATGTAACGTTTGTACACGTGCGGGATTATTTAATCCCAAAAGCCATATTACTACTTTTCTAGCTGACAAAGTAAAGACATTCCTTCATACAACCTTTCTCAACCTTGGCCTTGAAAGGTAGAAGGAAGGTCAGAAGTGTTTCATGACGTAATTTTGAAGTTTTTCACCTGCATAACCCCTTCTCCCGCCGGTAAACGCAACTTCTCCCGCCAGCTAGATCGTCCGCATACATACTACACCATAAAACGGAAGATCATATAGAAAAATGAGCTTTGCTAAAATGACGAATTTTTTAAGTTTTTTCACCTGCATAACCCCTTTTCCCGCAGGTAAACGCAACGTCTCCCGAAAGCCAGACCGTCAGCATACGTACTGCACCATACAACGGAAGAGCATATAGAAACATGAGCCTTGCTAAAATGACGTAATTTTGAATTTTTTTCACCTGCATAACCCCTTCTGCCGCAGGTAAACGCAACGTTTCCCGCCAGCCTTACCGTCCGCATACGTACTACACCATAAAATGGAAGATCATATAGAAAAATGAGACTTTCTAAAATCAAGTGACGAAAACGTTGCTAGCTCTTAGAGAAGGGATGACGAACCTTTTCACGTCCACATGCCAAATTTCCCCAAAAATATAATTTACATGATCATGATGTGCCAAGAATAAAAAAATTAATGGATCAAATAATAATGAATTAAAACTACTTAAAATTTTGTTTTTAGCATTAAAAAAATACATGTAATATTTGATGTTATATCGTAGAAATTTATTTAAAAAATGTTATTTCTGTTGTCTCATCTTAAATGCCAAATAATTTACACCAGCTTCGCACACTTAGTTATTTTCGATAGAATGCAAGTTTAATTGCACTCACTTGACAAGACGTTTTTAATTGAATTTTTCATTTTTCTTTTTTTTTTTTTTTTTTTTTTTTTTTCTACGAAAAGAATGTCTTGCAGAAAAAATTGTCAAAACAGCAAGCGCCAGAAACTACAGCTTTTAGCGTCTGGAATTGAATTCCAAGTTGTTATAATTTTACAATCAGCATTTTTGCTTTATCCACTTTTAATTTTTGTTTAGCGATAATCTTCTCAATGTTGAGTTAGATTCGGCTAAATTAAGTTATATTTCAATTTCTTCAATCTGTGTGACAATCACAACCAACCGAACTAATCGGACTCAAGTAACACAGACAACATTTGTATTAATTAAAGTATTTTGTGAAACTTTTCTATATTTTGATGTAAAACTTAAATCTATGCCGTGCCAAAAAAAAATCTGCAGCGTGCCATAGGTTCGCCGTCCTTGTCTTAGACTATTACTTTCGGTCCAACAATATTAATTTTTTTTTTAAACTCGCGAAATTGAATTTCATTTGGCGTTATAATGACGTAATTATAGTAAAGCGTTTCAGCTTTTAAAATTAAAATGCATGTTTTCTTTGGCGCGTGCAATAGGAGTATTACGATTTCCTTGACAATACGCAGGAAAATGTAATAAATACAACCAAATGAACTAGCATTTACCGAAAATTTCTTAGCTTTCACTTAATGGATGATAATAATAAGGATTAATTTCAGAACATCAGGGGTCTCTTTTCAGAATAAAACATCATTACAAAGTTTTGTCATTAAACAGAAATTGACGTCATACCTAGCAAACGATTTTTTTTATTATTATTATCGTTTCCTAAATTGTTTTCTTGAAATTAAAACTCCTGTATTAAAATTGATTTTTAAACATTAAAAACATTCAAATGAAAATACTACGTCATTTTAACACGTGTTTAGTTAAAGTTTTTACATATATATAGGAATTTTTTTCATTTTCTGATTAGAATGACGTCGATTTGAAAAATGCAAGAATATAGCGAGAAAATCTGATTTTCATTTAAAACAAAATACGAGTGTTATATCTTTTTTTTTTTATTATTATTGTGCCGCTTTTTAGGATGTGGCAACAGGAAAGAAAGATTGAAGGAGATATTTCTATATTATTAAATTATGAAACGCTATGTAAAGTTTAAATGGGTGCCATTCCCTTAATATTGGATATTTTTTGATCCGACCTTCGAAAGGCACATCGCTAAATTAAGAGCTTTCCAACAAGCCATTATTCATCACTGAATGTTTTCTGGTTTGGATTGTAATTGTGTTGTTGTCTTTTCATCATGTTTCAAAACGTAAAAGATGCGGCTGAGCTCTACTATACAGCACTAACGGGCTGTATGATAAAGTAATGCACGAATTTTCATCAAGCTTCAAATCCAGATATACTTTGACATGAATTGGTTCTAAATTGATGCAATTTCTTGTACTATTTAAATGATTTAATTGACGTGATTTATATAGAAGAAAGTATTGTAATTGCCACAGCATACTAGTTTAATAAAACAAAAGCTTTGAAGGGTGTCCATTACTGGTACATTCGTGGGAAAAAATAATAAACACCCCTTACTAACTGTGCAAAAAATTATCGTATAAGAAAGTTACTGATATCACACGATTGCTAATAAAGTCTTCTTTTAAATGATGTATATAAAATTTGATTAGAGTGCCATCTACATATTAAAATGAACCATAACGTTGTTTCTTTCATTAGCAGTACACACTTCTGACAGCATAAATGAACTCTACATTCTTCAATTAGCCTAAAAATAAATTTTTATGCAATTAGTACGATAAGTTTCAGAAAAATTAATTATTTTAAAAAGAGTGTATTTTAGGGGCTGTATCCAAATTGAAGTTCAGTACTCCTCCTTCTTGATCAAGGCATCTTAAGCGCTACTCAAGCAGTCATTGAAGACTGCTAGATTACAGTATAGCATAAAAAATTTCAAAATATCTAGTCACTTCTATCATTTACGTCCTCTTAAACCATCATTTTGCCTTTTTTAACACTTTCGACGAAGTTGAAAAGTGTTTATGATTTCGGTTTGTCTGTCCGTCTGGCCATCTGTCCGCGCTCTAACTCCCGTAAATATACTCAGACTGTCCGGAAATTTTTGGATGTTATTGACGTCTACCATAGCACGTTCTCTATTTCAAATGAAGTTTGTACCATGTTTAGTTCATTTACAGGAACGTTCAAAATTTTCCATTAAATTAGGGCCTAGATGTGAAGAAATTGTTTAAAATGATTTTTAATGATGTTACACGCTTTCAAACACAATAAAATTGATATGCATTTATGAAGTGCACTAAAATATGCATTCTGTAGAATATGGTGTACAAAGAATAGTTATTATTCATTTACAGGGCCATGTAAAGGGGCCACAAACAAAACAGCTGTTAATAAATATTATGGTCGATATTAACACGATTTTACTCCGATTACTAAAATGAAGCAGAAACTTAATATGAAAAAAAAAAATTGTTGTATTGAAACAATATCACTGTAGGATTAACATGTGTAACAACTTTTTGAAATGTGAACATGGATGACAAAGAAGAAAGTTTTGGGATCGGCACATCCGACTACTTTATCTATATATTTAAAACGCTAAGCGTTTTCTTTCGACAGTCCGTGAGAAGAAACTCTGCATCAAACTACACCAATCTATTTTTAAATGAAAGATATTTGGCCACAGGTTTGTTATCGCCCATTTCAAATATTTTATTAATTAGCCGTAATTTTTAATTAAAATTCTACAGTTGCGATGCGCAATATATAAGTACAAGTCTGCCTTGAGTGACGCGCTGCACATGCGCAAAGATGCTGGCTCAGTTAAACTATCACATCACAGGTCGAAGTTGTTTTAAGTTCGTCTGCTATTCGATCTTACTGTAAACAAGATTTTCTTTCTTTCACAAAGTTAATACTATTTGTCTCTTTCAGCAATACTAACAATGAAAAAATATATTGTGTCTATATTAAGAGCTAGATACAGTTTATTTCTGGGGTGCCATATTGTTTTGGTCTGATTACAAACAGAAGATAAACACAGTGATTCGAGGTTAAAATTTATGGCTGGTGAGCCGTCTCATGAATTGTCAATAGTTACACACGATGTATGGGAAACTAACATGTTAAGTTGTGGCTACTTCTTTGAAAAAATAAAATATCATAAATATTAAAAACGCAAAACTATTTCTGTAAGATCAGAACTCAAATTCGAGACATGTATCCGATACATTCGTATGCGTCAACTTGAACCTCTTCAATTTAGAAGGAAATAAAACTAGTTCTCGCTAGCGTAGCCAGTTAACGCAGCACTTTAAAGCTCGGATATTATGTAGATGATGCAGGTTCAAACCCAAGCATTGGAAAAGGTGTAGTATTTTTGTCGATAATTCATTTCAATAATGACATATTTTATTAGAAAGAAGTTATAGGATTTTTACTTTATTGTTATTATCATTACTTGAATGCTTTATAATTAAATAAAATTTAACACTCAATAATATTTTGAAAAAAATAGTGATTTTATATTTAAAATATCTAAGCTAAAATATTTTGCATGCCATTATCAATTAAATAAATTGAGCTGGTCTAAAATTTTTGTTATATTTTCGGACCATTATCAAGAATATATATGTGTGTGTGTCAGAAAGAAAAGTTTGTCATTCGTTTGCGTAAAAGATAAAACTGAAAAAAGAAAAATATTCGTATAATAGCTATGAAAGAAATTACCTTGATACCCAGGTTTAATATTTAAAAAATGCATAAAAATGTAAAATAAAATTCAAGTAATTAAAGTATATATTATAAATCGTTAGCTGCTTCAAGATTCAAATTTAGGTTTTTAAAGAATGAGGCAGATAAAAATAAAATTCAAGGCCGATTTTAATGGTTCTGTAGTTTTTATAAATAAATAAATAAATGAAAATGGATGATATTATTTTTTTTTAAATGAAGTCACAGTAAGTAAAAATAAATTCTCTACCCGGTGTTTTTAGGTAAATTTCTCATAAAAAACAAGCATAATTAGTTGTAAAGTATAAACTTAAAATTCTTTCACTTCATTGAATAGGTTAGGCTGACAGCCCCATTTACCGCCTTAAAGAAAAAAAGAATCACTTAAGCAATATAGAAATGCATCACGTAATTTGTCTTTCAATAATTAATTTAAAAGCAACTAATTAAAAATTCAAGAATTTTTCTAATGAAACATTCAAGTTATTTACCGTCAAATCTTGACGGCACTAACTAGTTTCTATTAACTCATTAAAGCCGGTTAGCAAGAAAACTTCCCATGCAAGGCGAACAAAATTTCTAAATTTCAATACCAGTATTTTAGTTTGGAAATTTTATCATTATCTAATCTCAGATTTTGAGCGATTAAGTAATTCAAAATTACAAAGCCGCAAAAACTGGTATCGAAAAACTAAAAGAAGATTAAAGGAGAATGGGTTAATAACGTATGTGAGTAAATAAAGAAATTTTAGGCTTAAAATTGAATATTTTTTTCAGAATTTTTACATAATCTTTATTTTTCCATTCCGATAATTTCTGTTGTTAAATTATTATGATTGTATTATAGCGTAATAGTGTTTTCCCTTTTACTCTATTGAAAATATGAAGTGCATTATCTATGAATAATTCTGTAGCTTTTATTTGAATCTAATGTACAACATTTAGAAAAAAAAATTAAGAAAGAAGAATTATAGCTTTTAAAGATTACTGGCTATTAAAAAAATCATGTAATAACAAAAATGAAATATCTTTTAATAAACATATATCCAGATGAAACAAATTCCAGAATTAAGGTAACAGTATCAATAGTGGAGACTGTAACAGTAATATACACTTTTAAATAAATCGCTCTTTTCTAAAATAAAGGAAACTAACGCAGTCACTGCCGAAGTAAATGATTTTTTTGTGACCGGGGAGTCTTTCTACGCTAATATTGGATAAATACTGGATACAAAAATATGAAAATTGGCAGTATTATAAAGAAATGTTTGATTAATGTGCTGAAGGAGAATAAGTTTAACATGCTGTTTTTAGTGCTAATCCCGGTCAGAATCATTCCATTAAAAAAGTTTTATAGGAGCAAAAACTACACATGGGAGTTTAATTTTTTTTTTCTAAAGATATTCATTGCAAACTTGCGGCTTGCAGACTGCATTTATTTTTTAATTTAACTAATTTTTCTTTTTTTGGGGGGAGGGGGGTTATTATTCAAATTTTCATACCGTCAAGAGATTTTTTTTTCTATATTTTAGCAAAAAAATTATTATTTTAAATTGTTGGCCATTTTAAAAACAGCGCAAATAATAATATTTCCTTTCAATTAAAAAATTAATTCAAAGGTGGCTATTAAATCGGATAAAGGGATTTGAAATTAGAATTAAATGATTACGTGTTAAAAGCCTTTAGTTAAAAGCCTTAAGATCTTTTTAGTCCCAACGGTATGCTAGTTCTTTCTTTCAGCTTATTTTGTGTCATCTTCAAAAAATAACGTTACATTACAGAAGCCAGACGTAAAACAAAGCAGTACGATTAAATACTCTAATACTCTATAGCAATTTTCTAAACTTCTAAGAATATCCCTCGTGTAAATAATTGGCCGTCACAAATCAACTCAACTCAACTCAACTAAACTTCTAAGAATCGCACATTTTCAATTTTTATACCGTCGTATTGGGAAAAAAAGTACTTTTAAATGCAATTTGTTTGAAAACTGCAGGTCCATTTATTTTTGAAATATAAATTTTTCTTTTAGTGTTTGGAGTTTAATATTGGCAACGGTAGTACTCCATTTCTGTAGAAAGGAAAGGAAAAATAGCTGTAAAATATTAATTTCATGTTTTTGTTGCCATTTTTTTCATAACAACCGAAAGAAAATGTAACTAAAATACGTGCTATTTTGAAAAAAATATATAAACGAATGATTTCTGTTAAAAGATGGAGCTATTATAAACTATATTTAATTTTAAGTATCCATATTAATGTTACAAACAAAATGAAGGCCTGTGAATCATTAGACAGCCGTTTTTTTCTGTCGAGTTTCTAGAATGACGGCATCTTTTTGCTGAATTTATGTATTATTTCGCGATAGTGACGTCCTATGTCGACTTTACTGTAGATGTTTAAGAGTTGATCGCAAATGAGGAATTCTTAAGCGGATGCAATAGACGTCATTTTACATAAAATAAAAGCGTGTGCTGTAAATGTTAAAATTGAAATATGTTTTGTACTATTTATGTATACGTATGTATTTTTTCTCATCGGGAACGACACTAAATTCTGAAAAAGCAGAACTCTTATTTTCTAGTTTATTTCATAGTATTAACTGATTAACAAAATAACAAATATCACTTTGTTAATACATATACATATATTAAGTCGTTTCGACTATTATTTTACTTTTTCTTTAAGAATTCAAATATTTCCACTACTGGAATAGACTAGTGTTAATTGCTGAAATATAAATATCTACTACTTGTTAATTTAAAACTCTTCAAAAAAAAAATAATTTTATGTAGAAAAATATCTAAAGCGACAACTTTTCAAGGTCAGTCGTTTACAGAAAGAGTAACTTTAGATACGCATACTCACTATTCTCGCAGCACTTTCTACTAAACTAGCTATTATTCTCGCTGTTGCAATACTCACTAGTTTATCACTGAAACTAAACATGATACACTAAGCATAGACGAAAAATTTTCCTAAAGTATCTACTACTGCCAGTTATTACGTTTTATTATTTAATTAAAACATTACTCGGTATTATAGTTTATTTTTTAAGATAGCTTGAATGTACTTAAAATCCTTTTTCTGTGTTTCGAAATTTGAAGTCATCAAAAATAATTAAAAATAATTCATTCACAATACGTACTTAAAATTTAAAGAAGATACTTTATTCTCAGTCGCATAATCTTTAAAAAGTTATTACATGCTTTTAAAATAAAACAATCTTAGACGCTGCACGCATTCTTTTTTTCTCACGAAATACAAATCCAGGTAAAAATATGATACTTTCGTTTTTGCTTTTCTCTTTTTGTTTTCTAAGTCGATTCTTATGCTTTACTATTTTTTTATAAAATAGCGAGAGAAATATTTAAAGTAAGATAATAAACATGGCTATATTCCGAGCACGTTTTACCTATAAAGGTTCTTATACAACATCTTAAAATTAAATGATCAATCTTTTGCGAAACAAAAAGCAGTATATTTTAAAAATAACATCAAAATGCATCTCACAAAAACATTTCTACAAACGTTTTCAGTAATATTTCATATATGTATAGGTTGTTTTTATTTCCTCTTGACACCTTACGATTTCATACTTTAAATATAAGCCTGCAATTATTATTACTGGTATGCACTTTAGATAAAAAGAAAATGAAAGCAGAAAAACTCTTCGTAATATAGCAAATAAATGCAAATACGTAATTATTTCAAAATGCAACACGCGAGACAGTTGTAGAACTTTATTCAAAATATTTCTATCAGAACTTAACCTTACAAGTAGCACAAAAAACTAGCATGCTGTCCCAATCACAAAATATTCTTCAATACAATTCTAATATATTAATTATATTATATATATAATAGCACAAAGTGTATAACGCTTCCGGGTTTGAACTCATCCGGATTCCACTTCGCTTTATCTTATTCCATTCGGCCATTTTTATTGAAAATTATTTTTTCGAATAAAACTTCATAAAAGTTACATTTTTAGAAAGATTATTCAAAATTAATTAACATTTGAGAGATGACTTACATTTAATTATATACATATTCTGAGATAACTTCACTTGAAATTAGTTTGACCCTCTCCCACCATAAGTAAACATTCATTTGTATCGCATTCATTGTGAACTTTGAGCTTTGTTGGCGCCATCTAACGGTAGTTAAAATAAAAAAGAAGTTTCTTTTGAAATTCTTTGAACTCTGAAGACACTGGGGGGGGGGGGGGGATTAATAGTATTTCCTATAAAATATAATTAGACTATCAGGGATACTTATTGCCGTGTAGAATATATATATATATATATATATATATAAATGGAAATAAAATTTTGCATTTTTGTATTTTGTAAGGAAAATAAATTTGTAATTTAATAAAAGAATTTGAGAAAAAAAATCTGTTAATGCAATTAATAGTTACAATTCGCTTAAGTGATAAAGTGTCATTTTTAATGATCAAAATTTATTATTGGTTTCTTTATGCATGTTTTAAAAAAAATAAGGATTTAATCTGAGTTAAACTTTTTAAAATTTAAGTTATATAATTATTATTTTGGCGTCAGCTATCGGCAATTAATCCGTGAAGGACTCTTATTTAATTTTTATTATAAGTATTATTCTGATTTATAAGAAATTGAAGGTTACTGATTCTTTTTAAAGCAATGAACGAAGAAGAAATTTAATTGACAATATATTTTAAGATAGCATTATTAATTCTAATTTGCATGTATTTTGTGAAGTAGTTCTTTAAATTTTGTGAGTGAAGTTCTTTCTTGCAAATTAAGTTTCGATTATAAATGGGCTGTTTTTATAACTATTTTACTCCCACCTGATCCTATTACTCAGATAAGATAAATTTATTACTTCATAATTCTTTTTATAATGCAATGCTATATCATTCTTTTGAAAATGCAAACACGTCAATACTGACGGGCTACCTTCTAGTGAATAATATCATCAACGATTATGAATATAAAGCATAATGCACTTTTGTTCAAATTTGACATGTAGATCGGTGAATTAAAAGGAGAACGAAACAACAGCGTCCCCTGTTGGGAATTAAACTTTAAAATTCGATCAATGTATACGTTTCTAATTATTAAATTCAAATATAAACTATCGTGCATTTATAATCAATGGAAAAACTTACACATCTGTAATGCTCCTCGCAAAATACCTAGCACTAATATTCCGTAATCCATTCTACAACCCAAAGTTGGGTTAAAATTGAACTATTCTGGCAACAATGGAGCTAAATTGCTCGCTAAATTTCATCAATTGGTCGTGAACCTGTTTAAGTTTTTTTTTCCCTGATCATACAATAGTAGTGCTCCTAGTTCAGACTTCAAAGTCCATCGTCTGTTAATATCAAGGTATAACATAATATTTAGTTTAGAGAAATTCCGTGCATTTCTCTTGATATATAGCTATCGCAAAAATTGTGTAAAACGCAGCATAGAAGATTGACCTGTTAGGCCATATACACAGAGGCCTAACCAGCATCTTATTTATATCAATGCATAACCGGATATTTGATCAAAATTCTAGCCTTATTAAAATAGCAATTAAAACTTTTGTGCAGGAATATTAAAAAGCAGTAAACTAACGTTTAAAATGCACAAATAATGCGTGAAAACCAGCAAACAGCTGTTGGCTCAGCCTTGCTTATTATAGCACGCTGTTCCTTTCTCCCTATCTTGCACTGAAGAAGATTCTCGCTGTAGATTCGTAACAGCTGTTTGCTGCTTTTCACGCATTATTTGTGCATTTTAAACGTTGGTTTACTGCTTTTTAATATTTTAGCCTTAATCCAAGATATCTAGCTATCATGATTATCGTGAGAGATGCAGACAAGCATAGCAAACTTTCAGACAATATGCACTCAAAACAGGAGCAAAGCATATGTAATTAAAAAAAAAAAATTGTTTCATTTTTACTATACTTAGGGTAGGATCGTATAGAAAAAGAACCGTTACTGATTATTTTACATTTCATATATTTATATTATTATTTTGTTATAATTATTTATTTCGATCTATCGTAAATTATTACAAATTCCATTCAATTTGATATGTTGAGGGCAATTAGATGAATTGCGAATATTATTACAATTAGAAATGTATTTTTGTAACGAGTTTTGTTAAATCCCGATGACGAGAAGCAGTCTAATATGTTAAAAGACATTCAATAGACTCACATTTCTAAAACAGAAAATAAATAATTTTAAAATATTTAATGAATAAAGAAAACAATGAAATAATACATATCAGGGAAATAAACACAAAATAATACTGAAAAGAAATAAGCACGAAATTAAGAAAGACGCGTAGTAACAAATCTGCCCTACATATATAAAATCCTAATGAAACGAATTTATGAAACGACTGATTATGTTTCACGGCTATTTCTACTAAAATATGGACTATTTGGCGTTGAAATTAACACCAATTATCCGTAATTATCCATAGGTGTCAAAACTTGTATTAGAATTTTTTAATTTGAAATAGTTTTCGAGATATATTTTTTTTTCTAATTTTAATGACATCTCTGCAATAATGTCAAGAAACTTACTTCATTTTTGTGGAAAAAATGGGAAAACAGGAAAAAACAATAAGGATCATTAGATTTCTTTTTTTTTTTTTTTCGTCTTTTCAAATTGAAATTGAAATTATCTTTTATTTCAATCTATAGTGAAACAATATTGTAATTAAATTACGTTTTTCAAGAAAATTTGAAAAAATAAAAATTAGGTTTGTTTTATGCCGCTATTTTCAAACTGAAATTGAAAAGAGACATTATTAAAAACAGAAAGAAATTTTTAAAATAAGAATTAAATAATCACATGTTAAAAGCAGAAAATAGGGAAAATTACTTCAAAATATTTGCACGTAAATATTAAAAAAATACTAAAACTTTAAATTATTAAAATTATTAAACGCGAAACGCATTTAAAAGGGATAATGACATCGCATGTATAATTCTCAAATATTAAATATAGTAATATTTAAAGTGCTTAATATAATTAAATTATTACGCGTGAAAAACTTTTAATGGTAAATAATAGGTCATATTTAAAAAGCTCAAATAATAATATTTCTAAATACATTTGAATTAAATAATATATGTTCCCGCGAATCTTAAAGAGAAAAAAAAGTTTAAAATAAGTAAATTATTACATGAGAAGTACATTTAATAGCGACAATTACGTTATATATTAAAACGATACATTGAAAACGTTTTTCGTTCCGGAGAATTTTAATGTGACATCACTTGATGCTGCATAAATACTGGTAAATGTAGGAGCAAAATACTTTCGTTTTATTTTGTATGAATAACTAATCGATAAATGCGCATTTTAGAAAATTCGGATATTCTTATTAATTAATATAAACAATATATATTGCGAAATGTGCATAATGGTATATTAAAATAAAGATAAGAATTTATGAATAAGCTATAGCTGTTCCTGAAAATATCTAAAACTCGGTCAAATCTTAAAATACATGTTTAAAATTTTCAAAACACAATGCTTTTCAATATCTTGGGTCTGAAAACTTTTCCCAAGTAGACGGAAAATTTTAAACCTCGAACTCAAAGGAAGGATATAGTCCATAGAGATGTTATAAAAGTGAGAAAGCTAACGCTATTTTTAACATAACAATTTTATAAAAGCTACTTTTCAAATATGTAATTGATCTTACTTATCAATCCCGAAAACAGTCGTTACGACAGCGATGGATGAGGTCTAGGTAACCGGAAATATCCTATTCAAACGGAAAAGCATGGCAACGCGATTACAGAAGATACCCGCGCTGTTACACTGATAATATCATTCAATCTTCGTAACCTGTTAATATTTGTTAAACAGGGCACATTACTATGTTTTTAGAGGCTGTGAAGTCTAAATGGGTGTTGGCTGGCGTAGCTTGAATGGGGGTTGTCTGGCGTAGTTTGAATGGGGGTTGTCTGGCGTAGCTTCAATGGGGGGTTGACTGGCGTAGCTCTCAGAAATAAGAGCCCCTTACTATTATGTATAAAACACACTAATGTTTTATCTCGTTTACTATAACTTGTGCTGTGTACTATAAAATATACTAATATTTCATAAAATATTAAAATCAATAATTCACATATTGATGAAGAAATATTGTTGCAATTTGTATGTAAACATGCCAATTAAAAGGTATTTTTTGTTTAAACTTGAATAAACTGGTAAAAAATGTTTATTTTGTCCACAAACAAATGATGCTACAGTATCTGCCATGTGTTTTAAAATAAAACGCGAGAAAAAATAATGTCTCACAATGTTCATGTACTGCTTATAGTTCCGGTATCTTGTAACTCCTATCTGAGGAAGTACTACACTGTTTGCAGTATTAAACATAATTTATGCTGGTATGGTATTGCCATATATTGTAGGATGACATCATTTACGTTTATGAATGATGTTGGTTTTTAGTGGTACAATTTGACTACAAGTATCTCACAGACAAAAGTATTATGAAGTGGTATCATATCGGGGATCTGAGTAGCTACGGATGAAGAATGAATTGAAGAAGGTTTTCATCCAATAAGTTAAGAGTGGCAGTTATCTTCCAAGTTCACCAATGACATTTTTATGTATATAATTTTTAATTATGACAGAGAGCGAATAAAGTTGCCCGTTTTAATAATGACATTGTCAGTAAAAGCTAGTTTATTAATACTGTCGGATATCTAATCTGTAATTCGACACCGGTATCTAGAACACTAAAAGCTCTATTCTAACATTAACAGTTTCTTTTAGAAAAAAAATTGATTTACTTTTTTATAGTTTGCAGTGTATTGTTTCATCATTAGTTTGAGAAATTTTCCTATTTTGTTTTGGATCACCATGAATTGAAGAAAAAAAATGATTACAAATTTAAGTAATGGTATTTTACGTCAACACAAAATTTTCATAAATAAACAAGTTCATAATCGACTTATTCAGAAAAAAAGGTGTGTTTCTCTGACAAGATAGAACACGGATATTCACAACTTTAACAATAATAAAAGTATTGCAACGAGATTTGTATCTAGCTTTCCTTATTTTTTGTGAAATATAATAAAATCATGAAAGAGGCCTAAAATCAATCATCTGTATAGAAACGTCACTGTAATGGGCACACTAGAATCCAGAAAATAGCTACGAGTACATTGCGACTGATGTACACCCACATTTTTGGGGACCTGTGGTCCTGGCTAAAGCCTCTGGTTAACACTTTTTGTGCAGAAGATAAAGTTTGTAATCTAGTGAATGAATAGAATAGTAGAATCAGTAAAATAATGTCATCTGGGTGGTGATTCCAGTTACAGTTGTCACTAATGCCGAGTTACAATGCACTTTCTGTATGTCTTGTGATGCCGTAACAGAGAGTAAAACTTGTTTAAAAGTAAAGTTTAAAATGCCATGAATTTAAGAAAAAAAAGATGGTCACAAATTTAAGTAATGGTATTATGGGTGAATATCACAAAATGTGAGATTTTGAAAACAATTTTTTTTTTTTTGAAAATGTAAATCGTTTCAAAGCTTCTGATTTGTTTTTAAATGTTGGCTGAATAGCTGAATAAAGGACTTTCTATGTAAAATTGTTAAAATTTCAAGAGCTTAAGTTCATTTTTATGTAATTATAATTACGTATCATTTTTTTGACATATGTATGCCAGGATAATAATAATTTCATTCTAAAACATTTTTCACATTCTTGTTTTTATTTTTATTTTTAGATCTAAAATTTAAATTTTGCTTAAAGGAACACGTTTCCTCTATAGTACCTCAAATTCAGTGTAATGTTCAGTTTTATTTGTAAGTTATAGAAGCCAGAAAAATGACATAATAAAAGTCTACTCAATTTTTACAAAGCCTTTAAACACATTATTTTCAAGGAAATATCTAAAAGATCTTGCTGTTAGCAATGATTTTACTACTTTTGAGTTAAACTATATTAAGAACAAGAATAATTACTCAGCAGCGCCATCTTTATACCTCATAAAGAACTAAAATGAGCAGGCCAGAACAATGACATTGATTTTCAGTGTCAACCATATTTTAAGTATGGAAAATTATTTGTAAAATACAGAACTTGTTACGTTCCACATAGATGCATTACATAAGGTATAATTATTAATTCGAAATTAAAAAAACTAGAAAAAGATGTTTGTACATGATAGCAGAAAGCCTTTTACTTTGCACACATCACATTTTGACATGCCAGATAAATGACAATGTGAAATTTTAAGTCTTTTAATTGCTTTATTTTTGTGTTATTATGAATATACTATCTCTTGAAAATACTTCTAAGAATATTTTTATTAGAATGTAAAAAAAAAAAAATGCATTATATAACATAAAATTGAAATTTTATTGTGCGGACTGCAATTTCCGTATTTTGTGATATTGACACTTATACTTCTACACAAAACTTGCATAAAGAAACCAGCTCATAATCGACTTACTCAGAAAAAAGGGTGTGTTTATCTGACAAGATAGAACACTGATATTCACAACTTTAACAATAACAAAAGTATTGCAACGAGATTTGTATCTAGCTTTCTTTATTTTCTGTTAAATGTAATAAAATCTTGAAAAGGGCCTAAAATCAATCATCTGTATAAAAACGACACAGGGTTGGATAAACTAGAATTCAAAAAATAGCTGTGAGTACATTGCGACTGATCTACTCCCACACTTTTGAGGACCTGTATCCTGGCTAAGGCCTCTGGTTAACACTTTTTGTGCAGAAGATAAAGTTTGTAATCTAGTGAATCAGTAGAATGGTAGAATCAGTAAAATAATATCATCTGGGTGGTAAATCCAGTTACAGTTGTCACTAATGCCGAGTTACAATGCACTTACAGTATGTCTCGTTATAGCCGTCTCAGAGAGTAAAACTTGTTTAAAACTAAAGTTGAAAATTTGGCCAAGTTCCATCCGTTATCTTTAAACTTATGACCGAAAATCCTGGAATAAGATACCTTGTTTCTTACTCAATAACTAGATTACAAACTTGGTCTCCTGTACAAAAATTGTTTTTCTTGATGTGTATTATCTTGTTTGAAAATGAGACTATTTTTCGTCTTTCAAACTGTATAACATTTTTATGCCATATCTACATAAAAAAAACTTCCATTCGTAAATTTATCAGTATGTGTCGGGACCACCAGCGGCTGAGAGGTTCAATTCTCAAAGCTGTTTTATGTGAGGATCTCGCACTTATCGACCTTACCATTCGGATTTTTTCGTCTTTTTTCAAAACTTGCCGTAATTACAGTTTATGTTTCCTTTGAAAGAAACCATGGAGGAATTCTCCCCGTCTGCCTATATTATTCGCGCAGATATTCAGCCGCAGCGAAACAGCAGTAGTATATATATATTTTTATCTATACAGGGTGCATCTTAAATGCTTCGACAAACTTAGGGGAATGATAGTACTCATCAAAACGAACAAAAAATGCAGTGGAACATGGTGTCGCAAATGACATTAAACGAGGGAAAATTGCAAAACTGATAAAAATACCGAAATCTCGCATGCTGCTTTTCTTCAGAACTGGCTAGTAGCACGAAGCTGGTTTTCATTTCACTTTGTGCATATCCGGTCAGAAAGAGATAACAAAAACTTGGAAGAAAGCAAAACAAATCTGTGAGCAGGAATCCACGTATGCAAATTTGAGCGTGTCCGCCAATCGTTCCTCCGTAGATGTACTGTGTGTAATAATATCCGCGGTCGACACTTTGAACAATTGTTGTAAAATATTTGTTTTTTCTGGACATCACGAGCTGTGTTGTAGCTATTCTGTGCAATAAATATGTTTCTGGTTGGGTTTTTTTCTTGTCTCAGTTTGTCCATTTCCAGACGCATTTTCTCAATTTTCATTCTTTAAACGTCATTTGCGTCCCCATGTTCCATTGCATTTTTTGTTCGTCTTCATGAGTACTATCATTTTTCTATATTTGTTGAAGCATATCAGATAAACCCTGTACACTGAATCTCATATTTGGATTCTAAATCCTTAAAAATATCTTATATTCGTATATTAGTTTTATTAATTACAGTTATTGTATTTTTAAGTTATTGCAATTTGCATAACTTTCATCACTAATCTGAAACTTTACTCCCCTGAAAAATAATGGTGTATAAGAATGTTTAATAAAATAAAATTTCTATAAGCAGCGTGATTGAATGATAAAAATATAATAAAGAAAAAAGTAATAGATTTTATACATTTATTTAATTGAATATGCCCCGTAAAATAATTTAAGAAGCACAAAAAGCCACGAAAATGGTTTATTTCAATAAAAGCAAGGAATGCTCGTGTCTTAAGTCATTTGATAAGGTTTTCTAATGTGCAAAAGTTATTCTTTTTTTATAACGAAAATTCTTTTCAAATTAATATGTTTTTCGCTAGATCGCTTTTCTTTTAAGTATATTAAAGCTTCATAAAATGCGTTAATAATGTTATGCTAATAATTTGCTTTCTAAAAGCCTGGAAAAAAGTAGAAATGTAAGGAGTTTGTTTCGGATACAAATATGCTGCATTTGGTATTCTATTTTTAAATAGATTAATTTTTTAATAAGATTTGAATATTCTTGAATTAATATTCTAAAATAACTGGAGTATAATTAACCTATTAACCCTTTGTGACTCAACGTCTTCTATTTTAAAAATATTTACTTCCGTGTCAGAATACACCATTCTAAGCATGTTAAAAATATAAAAAAATCAGGACATAGAAAAAAAAATATATTGACAAATGGTTTCATTTTACAAACTTGCAATAAACTGAAAATTACATATCATAAATATTTTCGATTTTTTTTAAATACAAATTTGTAAAGTATAAGAACATACCTTTGTAAAAAATTTGTTTTTAGGCATTTCCAGCCTTTTTAATTTTACAAAATTTACGAAGATAGTTTTACAAGTAACGATATGAAACTGCTCAAATGATAAATAAAACTTTAGCATGTAAAATTAACTTAGTTTCGCCGTCTTTTGAGAATTCGGTGAACAATTTATATTATGCGCTGTCTTGGGAGATAGCTACAATCAATAAAATTGTCTTTTTAAACCTGTTGCATCATTAACATAAATTTTTGGGTATGTTACAGATATTCAGCTCAGGATATAACGGGTTAAGAGCCATTATTTTGAAAATCAGACAAGTGCGATTGTTGTATTTTTTGTTTTGTTTGATTTTTTTTATGTTGAAGTAGATAATATTTAATGAATAATGTGAAATTTTGAAGCTCTGAAAAAATCTCCTTTATCCTGTAGAAAATGTTAAAGTTCAAGACCATGAATCCCATTTATCATGAAAATTGAAATTGGTGTTTGGATTGCTATATCTCTGGAAAGCAACAACATCCCTAAATTTTTTTTTTGTCATAAACTGTTAGTATAACACTACATGCTCAGTAAAATTTACTTGTTTACGTGTTAAAATTTACTTGTTAATTTTCATTGTTATGTTGCCACAAAATGCAATCAAAATGACGTTTTGTCCGTTTTCTGCACTAATTATCTTAGTTAAGCAAGAGTACCCCATTTTTTTTTCTTATAGAATATGAAAGTTTACTATTAGGATAAGCTAAGTAATATGGAACTTTACCGGGATATCGATGCTGTTAGCAGATGTAATCTGTTAAATATTCAAAAGTTTCAAAATCTGCAACTTATGAATTAGTCTTATCTCAAAACAGCATCACAGTTGAATAAAAAAAAAAAAATACATCAGGTAGTAGTTGAACATGTAAACAAAAACATGGAAATGAAAAATAAGTGGGGCCTCATGCTATTTTTAGAAGAAAAAAATGACAAACTTTACAAAAAGGCAATGCAATAATCAGGCTTTTCCCCTACAAGGAGAAAGAGAAAAGGGATGTTCCATATCCTCATAGGGGGAAAAACATACGAAAGAGAAAGAGAAAAGGGGTAAATCATTTTTTGATAGGGAAGAAGCCTGATATTGACACTGCCTTTTTGTAAGTTTTGTCATTTTTTTTCTGAAAATAGCATGAGACTCCACTTATTTCTCGTTTCCATGTTTGTGTACATATGTTCAACTACTACCTGATATATTTTGTTTCATTCAACTTTGATGCTGTTTTGTGATAGGACTAATTCAAATGTTGCAGATTTAGAGACTTTTGAATATTTAACAGATTATATCGGCTAACAGCATCGATATCCCGGTAAAGTTCTATATTGCTTAGCTTGTCCTAATAGTAAATTTTCATATTCTATAAGAAAAATTTTGAGGCACTATTGCTTAACTAAGATAATAAGTGCAGAAAACGGACAAAAACGTCATTTTGAATGCATTTTGTGGCAACATAACAATGAAAATTAACAATGCCCCATGGAACCAAGTAAATTTTACTAAGCATGTAGAGTTATACTAACAGTTTATGACAAAAGAATTTTGGGAAGTTGTTGCTTTCCAGAGATATAGTAATTCAAACATACTGGCATTTCAAGTTTAATGAAAAAGGGGATTCATGATCTTGAACTTTGACATTTTTTACAGGAAACAGTTAAATTTTTTTCAGTGCTTCAAAATTGCACAATATTCATTAAATATGATCTACTTCAACATAAAAAAAATAATCAGGCAAAAGAAAAAATACAACTATCGCACTTGTCTGATTTTCAAAATAATGACTCTTAATAATACTTCAAGCAATATAGTTTTAAATATTAAGCAATTTGAATATCGATTATTTCTGCTTGTAATATTTAAAACAAATATTTAATTGTAATCTATGTATTTTATTTCAGAAAAAATGGTTTCATTTTAATGATATTAATCTTCTTCAGAACATACTTATCGGCAGTATAACTTCCTTTTAAATTACTAGGTGGCTCTGTCCCCTACGAGCTACATTTGCCAATCCGGTCAAATACCGCATTCTCTAAAAACACGCTAATTTGTTTGACTTTAAAAGGATTACGGAAGACTGAATTATAATTTAAAAAGCAGTGGCGATCTCCCTATAAACGGTTTTCCATTCATTTCTCTTTGATTAGGAAATTTTAATGCCGAATCATCTGCTGTTAAGAGGCCCAATGGCAGTTTCCAACTTTGATTATTAAGATCAGTTAAGCATTTGAAAATAAGCTAATATAAAATAAATTAGGTAAACAGAGTCTTTTTCTCTCTGTATTTTTTTAAAAAGCTATAAGAATGTTGTTTTAAATAAGATATTTTAAATGTATCGTTGTAAATCTGACGTAATTTTCACCAGTTATCTTACTCTTTTCAATAATCACTTAAAAATACTTTTCTTGTTAGGAATGAAATATTATTTGCGCTGTCTTTAAACGTATAGCTATAGTTAAAAAGATCATCTCAAAATATAAAATAAATGTCTCGTGTAAATATATTTTTATACTTAATCTGTTTTGCAATATTATTTGATCATTTTAAATATGATCTAATTTCTCCTGTTTACTGCTTTTAAAGCATATTAAATTTATTATAAGAAAAGTTTTCTTTCTCTTTTTAATATTAGGTAAAAATACTTTTGTCGCTAGAATGGAAATATTTTTATTTGCGCTGCCTTAGAATATGCAACAATAGTTTGAAAGATTATCTAGAAATGTAAAGAAAACGTGTCGTGTAAATATATTTTTTAATTTAATCTGTTTTGGAATATAATTTGATCATTTTAAATATGACCTAATTTCTCTTATTTACTGCTTTTAAAGCATATTAAATTTATTATTTTAAAGTTTTCTTTCTCTTTTTAATATTCTCGTAAAAAACTTTTGTTGTTAGAAAGCAACTATTTTTATTTACGCTGCCTTAGAATAGGCAACAATAGTTTAAAAGATTTATCTACAAATGTGAAATAAACGTGTCATGCAATATATTTTTTTTATTTAAACGGTTTGGCAATATTTTTATTTAATTCGTAATTTCCTCCATTTACGTCATCTAACGCATATTAATGTATTTATTAGTTTAAAATTTTCTTTCTCTTTTAAAATTAACATGTAAACATAGTTTTTATGACGTAATTTTTAATATTTTCATGCTTTTAATACGCAATCATTTAATTATAACTTGAAAGTTTTTTTTTTTTTTTTTTTTTTTTTTTTTTTTTTTTTTTTTTTTTTTTTTTTTTTTTAAATAGTCACGTGTAAATATTTTTTTTATTTGAAATAAATGTTATTATTTGCCCTGTTTTTAAAACTGACATCAATTTAAAATAATAACCTTTTCTAAAATATGTAAATAAAAATCTCTTGAAATGCTGGAAATTTCAATTTGAAATGGAAATAAACCCTCAAAACATTAGTCAAATTAAAAAATATATGCTGTCTACACAGCGGGAGCTTCTCATGTACTATCCTTAGAAAAATTATTAAATTTCGATGTATAGTTTTTGTTCCCATTAAATTTTTTAATGGAAAGAACCAACTTTAATATTGAATATCTCTTAAAAGTTTTTCAATTTAAAAACTGTCTACATCAGCGTGTTCATCAAACATTTCTTTATAATACTACTCATTTTCATATTATTGTTTGCAGCAGTTTCCTTAATATTAACAAAGAAATACACCCGGTCACAAAAAATTCATTGACAGCGGCAGTGACAGCGTTAGTTACTATTTTTTTTAGAATAGAGAGATTCTATATACATAAATAAAAAAACAAAGATATGCAAATCACATGAAAATAGCAATTTTCACTAAAAAATAGAATTTAATAGTATTGTAATTATTTTCCTAAATCAGTGTCGCATTCTTCAAAAATCCTATTTAACTGTGTTTATACATTCTATTCCGGATAAAATTATTTTATTTTAATAATATTCATCTTCTTCAGGAGATACATATTATTAGCACAATTAAAAATTTTAATGAAGATATGCGTAAGCACAAGCTGTTACAAATCACATGAAAATACCTATTTTCTCTTACAAGGAGAGGGCCAACCTTGGTAATCACTGATTTTGATTATTTTAATATATGTTGTAGGATAGAGACTCCTTAGTCTCAGGTTCAGCGGATTTTATATTCCTTATTTCTTGAGAAACCGGGGGTGAGGGTCTAATATTTGTGCACCACCTAAATACTTAATTTGTAAAAAAAAAAAGGATAGGTTGGTCGTAACTCAGCTGGTACGGCGTTTGCTGGATGAGGCGCGGGCTGGGGTTCGATACCCAAACGCGCTAAAGTACTCGTTTTTTGTTTTATAAATATACTTGTAATTATAATATAATAATTTCAATTAAAAATTTTAATATCGTACGTTAATTATAATGTTAACAAATTTAAATTTAAATTTATCATTTTTTATTTTGAACTATTATTTCTCATCCTTTAAAGAGATTTAAAAAGAAATTGGATCGATTATTGAATAATAAAAAATTCAAAATCGTTACAAAACCTGTTGTGGCGTCATCTAGTTATGATAAAATAAAACATATTCATAAAAAATAAATATAAAAAGAGAAAGAAATTAAAGGGGAGTTAATCATTAATGGCGCAAGAATACGTATTACAAATTTAAAAATCTTTAATATGCAAAAAATTGGTTGTAATTTAATTCTGATGCTAATTTTTAATATAATTATACTTGTTATTTTAAAAATAGACTAATAGTATCATCGTTTTGACTTCCCTTGTGAAAGCAATGTATACATGATGTTTTTTTTTTTAAATGACGAATTAACACAATTGTTCAATATCATTGCATCAATAAATAATATATGAAATACATTTTAAAAGTGATTTTTAAAAATAACAGATTTATGATGTTTTATACAACTATTTAGTTAAAAGTAAAAAAAATTAAATAGGTTTAAATTATAGTTGATATACAATATTATAAATTTTAATTGACAATGAGATTATTAAGTTAGAATTACAAGCATATTTATAAAACAAAAAATGAGAAAAACAAATCCAACACGTTCGGGTATCGAACCCGAAGATCAGCCAGCAAACGACGTACCAACAGAGCCACGACCAACCTATCCTTTTTGTTATAAAGTAAGTATTTAAGTTGTGTACTAATAATAGACCCCCCCCCGGTTTCTCCTGAACTAAGGAGCGTTGTATGAAATCCATTAAACCTGAGATTAAGGGGTCTCTACCCTACAACATATATTAAAATAATCAAAATCTGTGATTACCAAGATTGCCCCTCTCCTTGTTATAAATAAAATATACTCTTATATGTTTTTTTCATAAAACGGTGAAAATTTATACCAGAAAAAACTAGTATGTTGTGGCCATCAAAAACATTCTTCTATATAAATCACGTCAATTAAATCATTTAAATAGCACAAGAAATTACATCAATTTATCACCAATTCATATCAAAGTATATTTGAATTTCAAATTTGATGAAAATTCGTGCATTAGTTCTTGAGATAGAGCTATTGCGGAAATTCTGAAAAATGTAGCATAGCAGCGCCACCTGTTGAGAGATTTACCCCAAAACATAAACAGCACTAATTGATATCAATGTATACCTGAATCTGAAATTTGTTGAAAATTCATGCATTAATTACTGAGTAACTATAGTGGAAATTCTAAAAAATGCAGCATAGGAACGCCACCTGTTGAGCGATTTGCAATAAAACATAAGCAGCACTAATTCATATCAAGGTATACCTGAATCTGAAATTTGTTGAAAATCCAAGCATTAGTTCTTGAGATAGAGCTATTGCAAAAATCGCAAATAATGCAGCATAGCAGCGCCACCTGTTGAGCTATTTACACCAAAATGTATAAAACGTCAGTTCATGTCAATGACTAACTGAATCTGAAGTTTGATAAAAATCCATGCATTAGTTCAGGAGATTGAGCTATTGTGGAAACCGTGAAAAATGCTGCATAGCAGCTCCACCTGTGGAGAAATTTACACCAAAACATAAATAGCACTAATTCATATACAGGTATATATGAATCTGAAGTTTGTTAAAAACCCAAGCATTAGTTCTTGAAATAGATCTTGAGATAGATTGCTGAAATCGCAAAAAATTCAGCGCCACCTGTCCATCGATTTACACCAAAATGAAAAAAACGTCAACTCATGTCAGGACTAACTGAATCTGAAGTTTGATGAAAATCCGTGCATTATTTCTTGAGATAGAGCTATTGCAAAAATCGTGTAAATTCTGCAAAATGCAGCATAGCAGTGCCATCTGTAAAGCGATTTACACCAAAACGTTACCAATACCAATTCATATCAAGGAATAACTGAATCTGAAGTTTGATAAAAATCCGTCCATTAGTTCTTGAGATACAGCTATTGCGGTAATCGCAAAAAATGCAGCATAGTAGCGCCACCTGTTGGACGATTTACACCAAAAACTAAGCAGCAGCAACTTGTATTAAGGACCACTGGAATATAAATTTTTATTAAATTCCGTGCATTAGTTCTTGAGATAGAGCGCCCACAAAATTTGTGTCACCTACAGACAGACAGACAGATTCACAGAACCACAGACACTCAGACTCACACAGACATTTTGTAAAAACGTGTTTTTCGGAATCTCTGACCCCTAAAACGTGTAAATCCGTCGAAAACCAGAAGTCGAAATTTTTCATGAATCCAATACTTTCTTCTCGTAAAGATAGAAGCAAGTAATAAGGGAATATTGTACTAATACTACTAAGTAGCTTACGGATACATCTTTTAAAAAGTTTCTCAAATTCTGGCTTTTATAAATTTGTTTCGGCATTACTAAGTTTCATTAAATGAGAGATTTTATTTTTGCTTTTTGAAGCCATCTTACGATGTGTAAGGATTATTATTTCGGACAGGAAATGTCATCGATGTTAAATTCGGACATTTTTCTCCGTTAAGAATTTATGCAACTCTGGGGACTACATTAATGAATTCAAGGTGTTAGATTTCCAGGGTCTGGTTTGGGGTATTCTCTGCGGGTTGGTAAACACACGCAAGTAAACAGTTGTTCTTTTCCTTTTGCTTTCTTTCTTTCTTTCTTTTTCTTTTCCTCAGTCATAACTCATTGTCATGCCAGGATGGTATCTAGAAATAATTACCATTATTTCCAGTTTATTAATTTTTTAAATAAAGTTTTGCTTGGTTTTTAAGCAACATAATAATTTAGAGTAATATTACACCTAGAAAAAGAGATGAAAGTGAAAAAAACAGGACTTTTAGAACAACGTAATAAAATCGTGTATTTTTGAAATTTCGGTGAAAAGAAATTAACATAACTTTATATTTCTTCCATTTATTTTACGTATAAAAACGTTATTCAGTAGACTATAAGATTTTAATTTAATTTTCTTTCAGAAGTAAAACTTATATAACATGCCTATAAATATGTATTTTAATCTTTTTTGTTCAAAGCACGTTTAAAAATTAAACACAAACGTCTTGCTAACTAAATATTAAATTGTGTCTAACTTATAAAGTAATTTACATTCCCACATTTAGATAATTATAACTAAAAAGTGAAAGATTGCAATATTATTAATACACATGAAATGCAATTTTCTGAATTTGAAAGAAAAATGTAGATAGTTGGCCTCTAAAAGAACATGCAGCTTTTGTAAATTATTTAGCTTTTAATATCCATACTACAGCGTCGAGAAGAAAAAAATCCTTCATACATGAGCGCATACCCAACGGTGGAACACTGTGGCGTGAGAGTAACGCGACCCAACTTAAAAATTTAAAAGAAATATTCATTAAGTAACTGATAGCAAATTGTAAAGGAAAAAGAAAGGTTGAGGTTAATCTTTACAATCGGATCGAAGCTGTTTCGGGCTTACTCTTTACTCTCGGTGACATCTCTGTTCTAGACACTGTAATGATACCGATGAAATAAACAAACGAAATCATACAGAATCATTAATTATTCTATTGGCATGCCAAGTATCTTGAATGGAGATACCGCTTTGAACTGAGTTTGTGCAGCAATTCCGGTGTCAGATTTCAACTGCATGCTACTTAAAGCTGTTTTTATTATTATTATTATTATTCTGCAGGATCCTAAATGTGGAATGCTTTATGGACTTTACCTACGAATGTCAACAGCCACTCCATTGCGGGTGAATCCCTCCGAGAAATACTTTATTGGACGAAGGGGAAGCAGTATTAAAATGTTTTTCGCGCCTTTTGGTGTTTCTTTTTCTGTATACCAACGGCTGACTCACATAGGTAAAGTCCATTGTATGAAAATGACATCGTATTCAATATGAATTATGTACTTTAAATCTTATAGCTGAATTATATTTGTATGAGTAAAAAGGAAGTTTTTTTCATAAAACCAGTATCGAAATTTCTCGAAAAACAAAATGTTTTCGCAAACGATATCACCTTTGAATAAAATGTCATTAACATCGCGAACTGAGTAACATTTTCTGTAATTGAAAGTGCCATTACAAGAGGGAGGTGACATAAGAACACTGCATGCACTCAGAGTGGAAGATATAATGACAATCTGCACATTTTTTTTATCCAAAATCCTCTCTAGTAATGCAGTTTTAGTTTTTTGTTTAACGATATGTTGCGATTCTGTCATAAAAACACTCTGCTATAATTGCATCAAAGTCGTGTAATTTGAAAAATGTTACTTTCTTAAAATTCAGTCAAACTGCATTTTAAATTATAATATTTTACTTATAAGAAGAAATTTAATAAAATTAATGTTATCTATTCTATATATATAAACTCCTAATGAAGCGAATTTATGAAACGACTTTATGAAACGATTTTTTGAAACGACTGATTATGTTTCATGGCGATTTCTCCTAAAATGTGGAAAAAAAATGGTGAAATTAAGAACAAAAATCCGTATTGATCTGCAGATTTCAAAACTGATATTAGAATTTCGAAATTTGAATTAGTTTTCGAGATATTAATTTTTTTTCTAATTTAAAACACTTTTCTCTAATAATGCTAACTCAAAATTTAATCATATCAAATATTTTTTTTTTCATTTTAGAAAAGGTTATTATATTAAAATAATTTGGCGACCAGTTTGGTTTCCCTTAAATGTATGCTAAGAAACGTATCATGTTGCTTTTATTCATAACTCAATTTACTTGAACAGTCTTTCGCCAAATCGGAAGATTCTGATAGTCAAATCAAGAACTGCATATTTTTATGTTAGCGAGACGCTGGTGATAAATCGCCAAATATTTCTCGCGTCGCATTATTTATTTATGTATTTATTTATTGTATTTCATTAATTTCATTTAAAATATAATCCTTCATACATCTTATTTAAAACACAAAACTTTAATTTAAAACTGAAACATTTAAAGTTAATGGCTTTCACTTCTTTCTTTTTTTTAACCAAACGAAAAGAAAAATATTAGGCACAGATGTCGTATACGCACAAGGATACCTAATTGGCACCAAAATGGCGTTGTTTTGCTTGACATGGTAACCCGGCTACTGTTGCTTATTTATTAATAAATGTTTATTTTCTTTTATTTTCTTTTTTTTAATTATATGATTTGTTTTGTTCTATAGTTATTAATTTTTTTAACGTTATTTCATTTTAAAAATAATAGAAAATAATTAAAAAAAATATATGTAACTGGCATTCGAAAACGAGGTTCTCGGCAAATTGTCGTTAAAAAAAAAAAAAAAAAAAAAAAAAAAAAAAAAAAAAAAAAAAAAAGCCAAATCCGATGCGTGTATGACTTCTGTGCCAAATATGCAACAAACCATGACATTTAGTATCAACTTCAAAGCTATGTTTTAATTTACCACTCGAAAAATAAAAAAAGTGCTAACTGTCAAGTTTAAAAAAAGCTATTGGCGAGATTTCCACCCAGCTAACATAAAAGTACCTAGAACTTTTTGCGATCATGCCAACTTTTATGTAGTATTATTCGAAAAAAAAATTTTTGATTTTTTAATCAAAATGGAAGCATTTCATAAGAAAAGCGAAAGAATCAGCCCGTAATTATTTATGGCAGTTACATGACTTGGACTATTATAATATAGATGAAATGGTGGAGATAGAATAATATTTGGCGACTTATCACCTGTGCTGGGCTAACATTAAAGTACCAAAATAGCACCTAAAATATAAAAAGCGAAGTGGGCCGCCCGGAACTATTGATGATAGTCACATGACTTAGGCTATTATTATAGATATTGTTTTCAATTCTAAACACAGCACAAATAATAATATTTCCTTACGATTAAAAATTGTCAATTTCTGTCACTATGATTTAGCCCCTAACAATCCATCTATATCGTTAGAATTGCATTTCCAAGCCAATTATAAATCTACTATCTATATTATAAAGGACAAACATATCTGTGCGTAACGCATACGTCATTTTGCGAATAGCAACACTTTGAAATTTGAGATAAAATTTTGATTTTGCAGTTTTCTGTACTGTAATTTTTTTAACTTCTAAACATCGCACATTTTAAATTTTTACACCGTTGTATAAGGGAAAAAATGCTCTTTTAAATGCAATTTGTTTTAAAGCTATATCTCAATTTATTTTTGAGATATTAACTTTTTTGTAGTTTTTAATACCATTTTTCTTATCATGGCAACAAAAGTACCCCATTTCTATTGAAAGTCATTCAAGTAAGCGGAAAATAGTCGAAAATAGGAGATACTGTATCTTTTTGTTGCCATCTTCCCATAAAACCTGTAAAAAAAGTTGAAATTAAAATATGGGTTATATCAAGAATATTGTCTGTTATCCCGTGATTATGACGTCATATGCATACTTTTCTATAGTCGAAATTTAAGACTGGATTGCAAAAGTGGATTGCTTTAGCGGATGCAAATGACGTCATTTTATAAAAAAGCGTGTATTTTAATTCTTAAACCTGAATTATGTTTTGTAGAAATGGGTCATTTTCATAACCCAGCTGCTTCGAAATTCTTCACAGGTGAAAATGTTTCACTTTTGAAAATAATGTAATCGAAATCACACACTGATAAAACGTAATGTTTTACAAAAAGTTAGAGTGTCTTTATAAAAGAGAGGTGACATGCAAATAATAGCGATTTATATTACAGAAGTTGATGATTCTCGCTTGGATGGATTTGCTTCGCCGAGTTCTGCTGAATCAATTTTACTAATATATATATATATTTTTAACTGAAAGCTTCATTTGTAGATATGATCGCACTGTTTTTTGTTTTTTAAATATCCCCACTTTTATATTTTAATTTTAAAAGCATTTTATGAAATTTCTTCAAAGTGATGAAAATTAGATAGCTTTCATTATTCCAGACAAGAAAGAAATAATGAGGTATTTTTATCTTTATTCATGCTATTTTCTGATAAAAATTCAAAGTTGTTGATAAAAATTGTTGTATAGAGTTTAGTGTCGCAAAATCCCATTAGGAGCAGAATATTATATTAGGGGCATAATAACGGAAAATGACATACTGCTTTTGAAAACACGCATTTTTCCTCATAAATTTTCTATATTGTTTTTCGTTCTGCATGTGTACTGAAACTAAGTTTCAGACACTCGGCGAAATGCTTATATAAGTGAAAATGAAGTCATTTTTAAAAGAAAACGATCATTTTTTTAGATAAGACAAAACATTTTAACTATAATGTGTCTAAAAAGCATAAATTATGGAACTTTTTACTCTCCGGAATAGAGGTTAGAATCTCAAGTAAAGAGTGCGTCTGTTCATATAAAAGATGTTGCTGACAATCGTGACTTCAAGTTCTGAGTTAAAATGATTTTTAAATGATCAAACGAAATACAATTTTTTAAACGATGAATATGAGAAATGCGTATGCAAATTTTTAGAAGGTGAAATTTGCTGTTTTTCATTCCGGAATACAAAGCATAAGAGCCTCAATTGATAACCACATTCTAATAACTGTTCTATATTATATTTTACTGATTAAGTATCTATATTATAAAGAACAAACGTTTCTGTGCGTAACGCTGATGTCATTTTGCGAATGGCTCATTTCACGATTAAATTTCGGTCTTGAAATTTTCGCTACTGCAATTTTTTAATCTTATGACCATCGTACATTTTCAGTTTTCGTCGCGTAGGGAAAAATTGTTTAAAAACTGTATCTTAATTGACTGGTGTATTATATTTTCTAAAGCAATTTTTAAGCATGATTTTTTTAAAGTTTATCTTATCACGTGCCGGTTTCAATACATAATAATAATAAACATTTTGCACATAAAGCAACAAACATTTTTCAGCATTTGTTTCTGACTATTTTTGCATAATGAAATTAATACTTCCTTTATAAACAAATAAAAGAATATCATTAAAAAAACCACCAATTTAACATATTAGTGAAAGACAAATTAACGAAATTAATACTTCTTTTATAAACAAATAAAAGAATAATACTGAAAAAACACAAATTATTTTGGGCGATAAGGTTACCATTTTAATTCTTGGAGAACTTTATCGTTGATGAAAAATTGAAACGACTGTTACACCTCGAAAAATAAAAGAAAAAAACTGTTACTAATTTTATTTAAAATTTAAAAAGAAAAAATGAGAAGAATAAATCAGTTTTGACGAGTGATAATATTAAAAAATTAAAGTATTTAATTTAAACATGAAAGGGAATTTTCATAATGCTTAAAAAATTACGCTGTTGAAATATTGCAATTAAAACAGGATTTGGCGATTTATCTTTCTTTTGCGTCAGGTTAAGTAAAATGCATCTGAAAAATTGATAAGATGATATCAAGGAAGTTCTTCAATAAGCGCATACTTAGAAATATTTAAAAATATATAGAGAGAATATTCTTTTCATGAGGATATAATTTATAAAGAAAAAATCAGCCGAACCTCGATTTAGCTTTCGTAAAAATAAATAAATAAATAAATAAATAAAAATAAAACATCATTTTCTTGCGATTTAACGCTGGTTGGCGACGCAATAAAATTTTTAATAATTCTATGATAAATATTCTTTGAGAAAACTTTTTCGAAATTAGTTTAAGTAAGTTTAACTTAAATAAATACATTTTTATAATTGTAGTTTTGTTATGTACATGTATGTGTAAATAATGATATTTAAAGATAGTAATTATGCTATTTAGAACAAAGTTTAAATGGATTAAAATTGCTTCAAACTCAAAATTAAGGTCCAATTCTGAGCATTGGCAGTTTGACATCGATATTGTTAGTGTCAGAGACAACAAAAGAAATGTATTGTTGCCATGGAAACAACGACTTAATATCGAAATTTTTAATGATAGCATTCTTAATCAAAATGCACTTAAAACTTATCCAGCTGAGGGCATCGTATAAAATTAAATAACTACAGCAACACGCAATTTGTATAGATTATATAAGCTTGAAGAAAAAATAATAAACTAATTCATCTTTTGAGTTTAAATTCGTTGAGTATTAGGCATTTAAATACTTATTTAACAAGTAATTTATAAATGAATTTCAATCTCTTGCATTTGGCCACGAAATGTTTTGGTTCGCCAAATAGCGTGCACGTTCGTCTTTTCGCGCCAAAATGTTATATTTTTTTACATATTTTCTACTGGGATTCTGCCACTACATTTGACTGATCTTTTTTTACATACATGAGTAATTTTATTAGCATTTTCTTTTTCAAAATATTGTGAGTATGCCCTTTAAGGAAACCTTCCAAATGAGTAACAATTTTGTTTTTGATTTTTTTTTTTATTATTATTTGCTTTTTTTATTATCGAACCCTTACAGAAAAAACTAGCAGATTTTACTTTTGTCGCCAAACAATTTGATTTTAATCCAAAAAGGCGTAAACCTGACATCAGCCCCAGGGATGTTCACATTATAGGTGATTTTTAAAGCGTAAGACAGAATTTTTGAGCAATTTTTTATATTCAAATTTAAACTATATAAATAGCAGTTAAAATTATAAAAGTGGAGTTAATACTTACATTTTAGTTCAAAAGTCTGCACCCCCCCCCCCACACACACACACGCACACACATATTGTAAAATATTTTAATTTCAGACATTTAAAATATTTTTCACTACGGAAACATGCTGGTTTGTTTTTCCAAACTTGCGACTTTTATAACATCGAACGTAGATCACCGAATATAATCCACTCTTAAAAAAAAAAAAAAATACGGCCAATTTATTCTTTTATAAATGTCTACTGCTTCAAATGTTAAGTACTAAAGATAATTCTTAAGAAAATTTATGCAATTATGCGTTTTTAATACCAAAAAGAAAACATTTTACACTAAAAAATGCTTACTGAAATAAATTTTCGATAATCTTTTTAATTCGTCATTCTCTTTTCAGTTTTTTTTTTTTTTTTTTTTTTTTTTTTTTTTTTTTTTTTTTTAAGATATTGGCTTAATTTTCCGTAATCAGGTTACCCGCTAATTTGCGTAATTACTGTACCGTTGGATGTTTCTTTTTATATTTGAAAGAGACTCTGGACAGTGAACCGGATTGCAGAAGATTACATGAAATTTGTACTTAGCGATTAGTAAATTCATGATTTATCATTATTACTGAAATTATTGTGTTTCATCATGAAATAAACGAACAAAAGAGGTTTTGTTATCATTTATTCTTTATCTCAAATTATTTTACCTCATAAAAAACAATATTTTCAATGGAGAGGGAAAACTTTATTATTCCAATGGTGGCAAATGTAATACTATCTGTCGACTTAACATTTTAACCTACATAGGATAAAACTACCTCAAATTTCGATCATCATAAAGCAAATTGTCCTGACGCACTCCCTAGCAGCTAATCGTAGAAGTAAATTAAGAGTTATTTTCATAATCTGGGTTATTTACACAATAGACGGAAGAATAATTTACTCTTGATAATGTAAATATCAAGCCTATTCATTTCTCCGTGTTAATAGGCTCTTTATGCAAAATAAATCTTCAACCGTATTGACCAAAATGCATATTGCTAAAAATTTTGTATAACTAACATTATTTATCGATGTCAGTCCTATTTAAGGTATGGAGATTTGTTGGTGAAATATCTATAATTGAGTCAATAAAAACTGCATTATTTATTGGAACGTAATTTGGCGGGTAATTTTGTTTTGCAATTACCTCTGGTGCATGTGTAACAATATTGACGCATCACTTTTAATGTTTGTCCCAACCCTCACAATGAGGTCGATCATGGATGATTAGAAATATTTTATTAAATGCTTGAAGTTTATTTTTCTAAGTCGTAGAGTTTCTTTCCGGGTTAACGATTTCATCTGGTCTACGCAATGAAAATGACATTATGTTAATTTTATTCCAACGATTCAGATTTAAAAACACACATTTTTTATGCGTCACTTTTCTGTTAAAAATGAAAGTTAAACACTCCTTTTTGTCTGCAAATCATTTAATAAAATACATGCAATTATCTTAATACATTTTTGACGGTATTTACTCTACTAGAATTTCAAAGAAGGAAAAAGTAGTAATAGAATTGTCAAGAGAGGACATTTATTACGGAGTATAAAGTATAATTCAGTGAAATTGTATTTAAGCTACCAAAACCACATATGCTCAAGCTTAGAGACCAGGCGTTCAAGAACAAGCACCCAAAAGTTAACTATTCTAACATTATTCGTATTCAATGGTCAATATCTATAATCATTGTAATACTATCTAATTTAATAGTGTCTGATTAGAAATCATTTTAATTTCTGTTGTCATAATGTCCTCATTTCACTATTAAAATGCACTGTAAATGATCAACTGAAAGTATTGCTTCTTAATAGCTCAAAATTTTTGCAATTCAGCGGTAATATAACATCGCAATGACGTTCGCATCGTTTTCAGCATTGTGGAAGGATATCCCAGGTGAAGGTCTACATTGTTTTAAAATACTAGGTCAAATTCACATTTTGCTTGACTCAGGTTTCGTTTGGAAAAATCAACCAGCGTAGCAGGCGCAGCCTGCAAGTAATATAAATATAAACAATTTAGTATATGTGCAATTCTTATTTCTTAAAATGATGTAATATACCTTTGAAAAAGATTTAAATCTTTATTCTCTGCCACGCAGTTCTCTAGAAACTTTCACTCAAAATATTCCTAAATGTCTGAGAAAGAACGAAAATAATAACACAACTACAATATTACTTTTCATCGCAGAATAGTTTTAAGGTTGGTTTAGATTTCAAATTAGAAAATAAAATTCTGCAAGCGAAATGATTTTGGTGTACCATTTTAGCGGACATTTTTCATTTGTATGAACAGTGTATTTCTTAAGACATTCTATTTCAATCTTTTCAGATACAAATCCCGAAAAAGTGACATTTTATGGTAAAATAAACTACTTCTATATCCAGGGATATGTAGCAATATATTTCGACTGTCTGAAAAGACATAAATGCTCTTATATCATCCACGTAAGAAAAGATTACATGAGTAAAATGATTTAAAGAAGTAAATGCATATTCACATGAAATAACAAATTTAAGACTCGACTGTATATTAATAAGGTTGCGTATTTCTATATGGCATTGCCAGAGATTCTGCTATAAGTATGAAATAAAGCTATCATTGTTGAAAGTAATCTCTTTATTATATGAGACATATTAAATAATGTTTCTGAGATTTTTATGCACTGCTATAAAAGAAATATGCCAAATAAAAGTAAATAGATAAAAAAATCTAACAATATTTTTAATCATAAAAATATATTATTAGATCTTATTTTAAAGTCACAGCCATGTATTTTATGCAGTTTGCATGGACAATGAATACATAAATGTATGCATTAATAGTGTTTTCACGTTGCAGAAAATGAAATAAAATTATCTTATGTGTTTGAGTGTATATGCGGAAGAGCGATGTAAGTAACTTAAAATAATTATCTGGTACTTGCACGTGAATAGGTTTGGTTGATGAATCGCCAAATATTGTACCATTCTCCAATGTTTGTATTGCGCACATTTCATTAAAATATATGTATATCTTTTCTTTTAAATGTATATCTTTTATTAATTTCATAGAAAATTATCATATATTACATACATTTAAAACACGTCTTTCATTATTTTCATTTAAAATAAAAAATAATAAATAAATAAATAAATAAATAAAATAATATAATAAATGACAAGGGTATCTCGAAATCAAAACATTCTTTCTAATTTACACACGCAAAAAATAACAAGAAAATAAATCATGCGTTAAGCATAAATTATAAAACACTTTCTAACACTTTCTGAAATCTTTAATAAAATTTCGTTATTTAGGGAAATAATGTACATAAGATAATTAAGTAAAAATTTTAGAAAACAAATAAAACATTTGAAAATCCGATTTCCGCAGTTACCTTCCATAGCTAAATATGTATTCCACTTCTTTTGAACAGCCCTATATTTGATCTGTAGGCTGATGTATATACTATATAATGGTAAAATTTAGTTAAGCAAGAAAACGCATAATAAGGTTAAATTTCTATTTCAGCAATTTATACTAATAGAGGGAAACATACTTGAATACTTTTCTTCAGTCATGTAGTTTACCTAGTACCTTTATTATACGCCACTAATCAGCTAAAATTTAATTCAAATTAAATCACTCTTAAAACTACTGAAATCACATTTCTGGAATTTTTCATGTATCCAATTCTCTCCGTAACCCTGAATACCATTTTATCTATATTCTACAAACATTTCTTAGTAAACTAAATGCAGTTCAGCGTAAAAATCCATAACACATTTAAAAACCATCTTTCAGCAATTTACGCTCATACTCAGTAACATTTACGAATTCATTTGTGTAGCCCTGTATATCAACTACAACATTTATGCACACCATATAGTATGCATAAATATAGTGAAACTTAATAGCGCATATCGTAATTAAAAATGCATTTCCTGCCATCATCGCTAATATACAGTACTTCGTATAGAATATACTTTTCTGAAATACTTTGTGTGTCCCTATAAATGCTATGCACTTCGCATTACCCTTGAAATAACTTTCAGTAAACCTTACCGACATTTATCAATTTCATTATATATGAAATTGCATAATTAAAATCCGCCGCAAACAATTACCCCCTATACCATTATGTAATGGAATTATTTTGTGTGGCCCTGTAAATGAATAGTAACTATTCATTTCCCCCGCATATTCTACAGAATTCATATTTTAGTGCACTTCGTAAATGAATATCAATTTTATTATGTTTGAAATGGTAATACATTTGACTCTTCTTCTAAAAAACTAAACATACTAAAAACTTCATTTGAAATAGGTTCGTGCTAGGCTAAACGTCAATAACGTCCAAAAATTTCTGAGCTATCCGAGTATATTTACGAGAGTTAGAGCGTGGCCAGACAAACAGAATTCAATAGCATTTTTCAACTTTGTTGGAAAGTGTTAAAAACTGCTACTGGGGAGAAGCAAAAAGGCTACTGTCGACATTTGAGCCCGGCTAACATAAAAGTAACATATATTTTTCTGTTAGAGAAAATATTAATCCATGCTATGTATCACTTTCATTGGAAAAAAAATTAAATCATTCAAATTTTTTGTTGCGAATTTTCTTAAGGCTCCTGTCCCGTCAGGTGAAAATACTCGCGAGCTAATGCTAAACTTATGGGGAGGTTCTTTGCCAATATATCGTTTACATTTCGACATTTTAAAATATTTTTTTTCATTGGACATCTGAGGTCGATCACTACAGTGACCCTTTTTTACTTTTTAGAGTTTGGTTACAGATATTCTTTATAAAGTTACTTTCACTTTCGAAATAGTTTCTGAAAGTGAAAGTGTCATCATAAAAAGAACTACAACCAAAATTGAAAAAAGAAAAAAGAAAAAAATAGACACTGTAGGGGTTGACCTCAGCTGTCAAATGCAAAGAAAATTATTTTAAAATGTCGAAATGAAAACGAGATATTGGTAAAAAACATTTAGCATTAGCTCGCGACTGTCTTCGCCTGACAGGACAGGAATCTTAAATATTAGAATTCGAAGAAACGACTCTTATTAACTTAACTTGGAGCATAACGACGTTATGATATCCACATTATGTTATTCGCAGTCCCCATACGTTGTTCAGCCAAATTGTTATTTTTGCTCTTACAAAGAAGAAATATTTGAAAAATGAATGAAAGGAAATGCTTTAAGACATTATATGAAGAAGCTTACTGCTTCATTTCTAGATTATCAACCAATATCACTAAATGTTCATCATGACGTGGTACCATTGCTTTCTTTCTTGCAAAACTTTTCTGGGATTTCCAATAATTTTGGTTTTCGTAGAATGTTTATAACAAAAACTCATTTCATCATCTGTAAATCATTTGCTTGTATTAATGATTTCTCCAGTTTTGTAACAAAATTTCTTGTAACTCAGAAGGATTCTAATATTCTAAGTCTAAGTTAACAAATGATTTTTCTCCGTATCATTAAAACTCTTAGGTACGTTTATAATGTTATTTAGAGCTTCCTCACAAAGTATCACTACGGTCTGAGAGCTTTTTTCTATATTTGCTTAACTATATACATTTTTATAAAATAATACGAGCATTTTGCATAGTAACTGCATAGCACTGTAACAAAATACAAATGTCACTTAATCCAGAAAATATATAGTAACTACAAGCGAAAATATACAATAAACTCTTCCGAGTTACCCAGTATTGCGAAGAACCTTTAGAAATCCATAAACTACGTACTTGTACCCAATATGGTCAGTGCTCTCAATATGGACACCCCTAATATCTTTAAAAGTCACAATTTTGATCGAGAGATGGCGCTACATGTCCGTGAAGAAAAACAGTTGAAAAGATAATTAAACCTGTAAAGTGCAAAAAAGCGCGCTATTCGCCATTTGCAAGGAAGCTTGTTGTTTCGTGGTGTGCTGATCGTAATTACAGTTAAGTTTAAATCCTTATTAGATATGGTAAAATTACTTTAAATATTAAAAAGTTGAGTGTTTTAGAAAGCTGATAAAATATATTTTCGATTGCTATTGCATATATTGCTTAAAAATGTTCTCTTTGTTTATTTATTACAAGATTAATAAAACTATGCCCGATTCCCAATATGGCCAACCTATGTTCACTTTCGAAATACAGCAAGTGAATCTTCATATTCACAAATTTGTAAAATATCTGTTTAATGTCATCTGAACAATCCTCCAAGAAAAAAATCCTCCAAAAAGCCCTTGCAGAAAACCCAAAAGAAGCCTCCCCCAGTAGGGTATCTGTTGGCGAAATCGGAGGTAGCAGCGGTATGACTTCCTCAACAAAGGAGGGCTACTACTGCTTCTCATGCAGTATTTATGCTGCTGCAGACATGCAACTATGCATCACATGCCGCAGATATGTCCATTAGGACAATGTGGGACTTACCGCCCAGTTTATATTTGTCCATCTGTGAGGACTGAGTAATAACAGATGTAAATTCTACAGACAGGTGAAATAAAGCAAAGCCAAATCAACCACAGACGTGTGAAAATTATTAGAATAATTGGTAAATTTACATTAAAAACTTGTTATATTAAAGAAATATTTAAAAAATATTGATATATTTAATATTTAGTGTGCATCCCCTTATTTTTTTATTAAAGAAATGATGGCATACTTGTCTTGGCATACTTTGTATAAGTTTTTGGCAATTAATTTGTATTTCGTTGTCATGATGCCAAATTTGGATGAGTCCTTCTATCAGATCAGTCTTGTTTTTTATGTTGCATTTCTTTATTTGTTTCTTTACAATGGCCCAAAGGTTCTTTATGGGGGTTCATATCTGGACTGTTTCTAGGCCATGGAAGTGTTTTTCTTATTTAAATTAAAGAAATGCAACATCACAAACAATAATGTTCTGATAGAAAAACTCATCCAAATTTGGCATCATGACAACGAAATGCAAATTAATTGCCAAAAACTCATATAAAGAATGCCAAGGCGTATCGAATCTTTAATAAAAAACAAGGGGATGCACGCTAAATATTAAATGTATCAATATTATTTAAATGTATAATTTCTTTAATATAACAAGATATTAATGTATATTTCACAACTATTCTAATAATTTTCACACGTCTGTATATTATTTGATAATATTTTGTAGTAAGTGAGGCGCTTTGCATGGGTCTTCGAAGAGCCACAACCAAAAATGACCCCCCCCCCCTCTTTCTAAAGTGCATGTTCTGAAGATATTTACTGTGCCCCCCCCCCTTCCCCCGCAATACTTTAAGATATATTTTTTTTTATCCCCTCTCCTCTAAAATCCCTTGGAAGAGTGGTTCTTCCATACACCCTGTGTAGTAGGTCGATAAGGAGCCACCTGTCCTTAATATGACATGCATGTCCATAATACGGACAGGTGGTTCCTTATATGGACACATGTATACTTTTTTGTTTTTATCATTAAAATTAAACCAGAATAATTACAAGGTCGCTAATTTTAAAAATGATAGTCAACAGTCCAGGGATAGTAGTCATATATTTTTGGAGTCCTATGACGTGTACACGGGAGGGAAAAAATTAATTTTCCTTAGGGTGTCCATATTGGGTAGATGTACTTTATATTTTCGAGATTTAAGAAGAATTTATAATAACAAATTATGATCAATCAACTATTTTTGCATAAAATTTTAAATAATTACTAAACCTTTTTAAAATTTTTGCGAACATAATTTATGTATCATTACAGGTATTAAGAATGTCGCCGTTATTTTGTGTGTACAAAACTAGTCGGTTTGATTATTAAAATGCACTTTAACATGTGTATTTTTAAATGCGTATTTTTTTAATTATAATAAGTGAGTTTTCTTATATAAGACATACTTTTACTGTGAAAAATGTTACGTTATCGCAGTAAGTGGTAAAAGTGCCAAATATCTACAGGAGAATAGTTCTGCACTAGCGGCTCCATATTTTTTAATGTAATTATCAATACATAAAGTGTCACTTATAAAAATTCTATGTACTTTCATCGTTTTTCATGATGGCATTTCATATGGCAAAAATCACTGTAAATATGTTGAAAATTTCTTTAGAAAAATTCCATTATTGTTGTTGAATTTATGAACAGCCGTTATGTTTAGATTGGAGTGCAACGCCATTTATTTTGCAGTGAATAAATGACCTTAAATTTATGTATTCGTATGTTTATGTTATTTTACCCTTGAGTGAAGACACTAAATTCTAATTATCCTTTTAAACATATATATAAAAAATATATGGTAGTATGATTTTAAACATTTTAAGAGAATTTAGGAAATGTAAAATTCGAAAATATATTTTTACTACATAAACAGTTTCCAAATCCATCGAAATTTCAATATTTACTATTATTTATTCATAGAAAGAATGAACTTAAAAATGCTATTTTAATGTTCCGTTGAAAACTTTAATATTTAGGCACAAATAAATATAAAACTGTAATTTAATTTAATATTTTATCACAAGTTTCGCATAAATCTCTGAATCCAATTAACAAGAAATGGAACGGTTAAAAAGGGATTATAGTGTACGTGTAAATATTGCTATCAAAGATAAAAGTGACTTTCGAAATAAATGTAAAATGTTTACTTTTTTTAGAATTAAAAAGAAATTATCAGACTTTTAAAAATATTTTATTTTTGCTTACATATATAATTATTTATCTTAAAAAGTACAAAATAAAAATTTTCTTAAGTATTTCTAACGAATTTCGAAATATAAATTAAATGTATACAAGCATGCAAATTTAAAATCTAAAAGCATTTGATAGCACATGTATAAATTAATTACATTGGTTGAAATTATGAAAAAAATTTTCTTGAAAGTATGTGTGCCTTTTTGAACGCTAAAATAATTTAGCAGAGATTACTTTTAAAACGTAGCTCGAATATGAAAGAGACTATAAAGCTTCATACGTAATTTTTTTAAAAATCTATATGTGAAATTTTGACATACAGAAGGGAATAAAAGAATAAAATGCTTTTCCATGGAAGCATATGAATTGTCTTCTGTGAAAAGTAAGATAAAAGAACTTTTATGAAAAAATATTCTAAGCTTTCTATATTCAAAGAATTTATTAGAAAAGTTTTCCAAATTTATTGAATGACGAAAGTTGTTGTGAAATAAGAATAAAGAAAAGTTTTGTGAATGTCTTTTACTGATTATTCTTTAAATAGAAAAATATTTAAAAAACGAAATGATAGACATTTTTCTCCTGTTTGTTCGTTCTGTTTTTCTGTAATGTAATTTTTTACCGAGTTTTCTTTTTCATCTCTTTTAAATCAAATACCATATTTTAACCCTTTTGAAGATATTGAATATTGTGTGGATGCAGTTCAAACTACAAAAGGTGCACACTGTGAAATATGATAGCTGATTGTACAAAGTAAATAGTCTGTAATTTTTGTCTTTCGTTGTTAAAGATATTTTAATTTTAAAGATGGGGTGCTATCTATGAACAATTCTTTGAAATATTTTTTTTTAGTTTGCTCAAACAAAGCGTTTGGTCATGACCAGCATTTTTGTTTAAATCGTACTCCCGTACCTTCAGGTAGTTGAATTCATTGAATTTTTACATACGCCGTAGAAATTTCGTACACTTTGCATACTGAAAAGTTTCTGAGTTGGATATTAAGAATAAATCACTATAATTTGTAGATTGATGTACATGATGCATATCTTTGATTTTAAAGGGGTCCTGGACACAAAAATCTCCAAATTCTCAATTTTTTTTTATTGGATTATAATTTATCTTGTGTTTTTTGCTTAAAATGACGTTTAAATCATGTTTTTATCTTAATTAGTAGAGGAAATATTAATTTTTTCGTTTTGGTTTGTTTTCAAAATCTACTTTTCAAGCTATGGTTGTCATAAAAGCGGCATCTTGTGAAATAGCGTTTTTCTTCAGGATGGGTTTTTTCACCATTACTCTTATTTAAATTTTTATAAATCAAGAACCGTTACAGATAAAATGGTTGAAACTTGGAACATGTCTTTTTGAATAGTTTTATTTTAATTTAGATTCAGAAAATTAAAAAATTATAGTAACTTTTGAAAATATGATTTTTTTCTTTTTAAAGTTACATCATTTTTTTTCTAATTTTTACTTTAAATATTTTTAATTAATATTTTTTAAATGCTGAATCTAAATTAAAACTTATATCTTTCTGTTTATTTAAATGAAAAAAAAATAAATTCTACAAATTATATATCAACTTATAACGATTTTAAACTACCCCCCATTTTTAACAAAATTTAAATTTAAAAATTTTTTAAATAATTATGAGAAGTTTTATCATGTGATTTTGTTTATGGTTAACCATCACAAAATATTTAAAAATTTTATCTCAATAAATAAAATGTTTTTGAAAATGTGTCCCGGACCCCCTTAAATCTATTTAATGATACAATTTTTCAAGATTCCCAGCTTTTGTTACAGTAGTATAAATTTTAGATAATCAAATTTAAAGTTAAATTTAATTATACTTTATTTTCATTTTTCAACAATCAGCATATCTTAATAACATTGTTAAAAGCCGGTTTTTATTTTACATAAACATTAATTGAAATTTTATTAGTATCCTAATGTTCTACAAAATACCATAATTCTTTTTCAGCCCGGTTGATTCTACTTGATATCAATGTCTAAAACAGAGAATGTATAAAACCTTTATTGATTTGTTTAATTTTTATTATAGAAGACCAGAATGTGAGGATACAATTTTTTTCTTAAGCTAAACACTAATATATATTTTCAATTCTATAGTAGGTGGGTTATCTGTAATGTATGAGCTACTGATTTCACGCTGGCAACAACAAAATATCTGTAGTTGAAAAGTTTCATTTTTACAGATCAAATGTAAGTATTAAACTCTATTTTAAAAGGATTGAAATGCTTAAAAAATTTTTAAAACAAGAAAAATGAAGTTTAATGTATTTCTCTATGTCCTGTGTTTCCATGTCACTAAATAAGTTAAGCGTAAAAAAGCAGAATGGGTAACTTGATAAGCCATATACTTAATGCACTTGCCTGGAAAAAGCATGCAATACTCAGAGAGAGGGAACTTATAAACATAATTCACTTTTTTTTATGTGTTCAAAAACACATAGTAAATTTTGTAATTTTGAATCTTTTTACTTTCTTCTATCTTTACAAACAGAAATGATTAGATTCGTGAAAATATTCAAATTCTGTTTTTCGACGGATTTACTCATTTGAGGGGATTCCGATGGGAAGAAATGAAAGAAAGAAAGTATTGGTTTCGTGAAAAATTTCAAATTCTGGTTTTCGACGGATTTACACATTTAAGGGGATCCCGAAGGGGATTCAAAGATTCCGAAACACGTGTTTTTACAAAATGTTTGACTATGAGTCTATCTGTCAGTATGTGACACACATTTTGAGAACGCTGTATCTCATTAACTAATGAACGGAATTTAATAAAACTTTAAATTGAATTAGTGCCTTATATAAATTGGTGCTGATTACTTTTTGGCGTAAATCGCTCGACATGTGACACTGCCATGCTGCATTTTGCACGATTTCCCCAATAGAGCTAATGGATGGATTTTCGTAAAGCTTCAGATTCAGTTAGTCTTTTATATAATTTGGTGCTGATTACTTTTTGGTGTAAATCGCCCAACAGGTGGCGCTGCTGTACAGAGTTAGTCATGATTTCTCCAATAGCTCTATCTCAAGAACAATGCACGAACTTTCATCAAACTTCAGTTTCAGTTAGTCCCTGATATAAATTGGTGTTGTTTTGTTTTTAGTGTAAATTGTCCAACAGGTAGCGCTGCCTAGGCTGCATTTTTCACGATTTCCGCAATAGCTGTATCTCTAGAACTAATGCACGAATGTTCATCAATCTTCAGATTCAGTTAGTCTCTGATATAAATTGGTGCCGATTAGTTTTTGGTGTAAAAGTCCAATTAGGTGGTGCTGTCAAGCATAATTTTTTACGATTTCTGCAATATCTCTATCTCAAAAACTAATGCACGGATTTTCATCAAACTTCAGATTCAGTTAGCTGCTGCCATAGGTTGTTGTTGATTAGGTTTTGGTGTAATTCACCTGAAATATGGCGCTGCTGTGCTGCAATTTTCATGATTTACACGATTATAGTCATATCTCAAGAATTAAAGGAAAGGAATTTGATATTATTAGAATCTTCTTGATGGGCATAGATTGTCATTTAATTCTGACACTGTGATAGCGAATTTTGAAGTATTGACATGTAGGAGATAGACGAACGGTTTGAGATTGCTATATCCGTCTAGTTTTGTCGTATTTTTCTTTTTTGTTATTAATGAACAATTTAAGTAGTCGTTTATTTTTTTCATAAAGTTCAAAATAAATTTTCAAATAGAACTTAATCCATAAAAAAAAAAAAAAAAATTAAATTCCTTTGAATCAATCAGTGATAAATTCTCTAGAATACATCTTCATGAATACAGCCAAATCATTATTTTCACACTGCAAATAGAAGCGTCTTAAATTTAGACACATATGTGACTGAAAAAGAATTTTAGACACTTAAGTGTCTTAATCTGAAAATTCAGACATTATAGATGTCTTAATTTAAGATACATAAGTGTCTTACTATGACCATGGTGTAAACGAACTGAGAATAATGTCTAAAATATCCGCAAACGTCTTATTTTAAGACACTTCATTGCTTTAAACGTGTCTTAATTTAAGACGTTTTGATACTTCGGACGCAATAAACACCAGGGGGCACTAGCACTCCCAGTTGCGCATGCGTTTTAGATGTCTTCGTTCGAAGTGGTATACGTTGTAATTCAAACAAAGTTTGTTTTTATGTACGCGTGTATTTTAATTCGTTTTTTGCGAAATGTGAAGTACTGTGATTTTAATTCGTATTGACTTGGATTATTTATTTATTGAATACATACATCTGACGTGTGTGCTCGACATCAAATGTCTCTTAGAAGCTGTCGTCGATACAAGGGCGGGATAGACACAGAACAGAAGTAGACGACGGTTGAAGATTACACCCGGAAATTCTACAAAGCGTGTGCAATGGGCTTAGTGTTAACTCGTATCAATTTATATCAATAATATTGTGTTATTCATCTTCGTCCTGTCGAAGCTGGCAAAAAAAAGGAAACTTTTGTCTGGCGGGTCCTGTTTTTAGGATGAAACATCTCATTCTTTAAATATGGCTAGTCGGATGTATTATGGGATTACCTTTTAAACTGATGAAAGTCTTTCTCCCTCACTGTGGTTGTGGTAGTTTTTAAAATTTCAAATCGAGGAATATTTCTTACCTCTTGCAAACAGCGATTAAAGTAAGTGTTATAATTTCTTTATAGTACTAAAATTATTGTCTTTTATAATTTTATTTATTGTACTAAACAAAATCTTACATGAAATTTAATTAGTTTTGAATCTTTTTGCAAAAAAAATACACTAATTCTAGAAGTATATATTTTTAAATTTATGACGTTGTCTTTTATTACAAATTATGTATTATTTATCCTCATCTTTTTTCTCAAATTTAAAGTAATAACATCACTAAAAAACAGACATATTTAAAAGTTAAGTTCATTCTCTTGTTTTGTTTTGTTTTCAATATGGCAGTTCTTAGTTTCAATTTCAATGGCTAATGCTTATCTCATACTCGACCACAAGGAAATAGAAAAAAAAAAAAACTTTGAAAGATCTCCTAAAGTTTTCTTACTTCCTAGCTAGGGATTACAATCCCGGATTGAGATCCCGGGATCCCGCTTTACTTTTAACCCCGAAAATCCCGGAATTTTTACTGGAAAATTCCGGGATTTTCGGGATTGCCTTTTTTTTTCCATTGAACAATATTCAGCTGAAATTAAAAAATATATTTATAAACTTTCGCTTTTGGAAAAAAAAATCAATTGATTTTCATGAAATTTATATATAATTGAAAATGAATGTTTATCTCAAGTATTTCTTAGATATATTTCTAAAGCTATTAAATCTTTTAATGCGTGAAAACTTTTGATTTTGAAACATAGAAGTAAGCCAGACAGGAAAAAGGAAATCATTTGTTTATTTAGATTTCGCTGCATGCGTGGATTCGAAGGTCATTTTCCAATTAGACTTTACTGATAAGCATCGCAAGTTTGTATCATAGTGATATCATGTGCTAACTTTTTTTTTTTTTTTTTTTGGCTTTATTTTGCTTTAAAGATGTCTTGTTTAGTACCTCATAGGAATGATAACAATAAGCCCATGTGGCAATATAAATTTTAAAAAAATCTAATTTTTAAATGATAAGGATTTTTATTTTTTTTCGGGGAGGGGGGGGGGGATTTTGTATGAAATTTTCGTAAAGTTGCTACATTAAATCTTGCACTGATTATAATGAAAGTTTTGAACTTTTAGAGTAGGAAAAGATTAAAAAACACAAAATATAAATAAACAAAATACCGAAGTAATTTTTTTCTCAATATTAACCCTTTGCACTCGAGGACTCCGGAGCGGAGCCATTTAAAATTTGTCTTCAAACTCGAGGTCTCCGCTACGGAGACAATGCAAATAATTTTGTGATACCATGTAATCTTAGCTTTTCTGGACAGGTATCACAAAATTATTTGCATTGTCTCCGTAGCGGAGCCCTCGAGTTTGAAGACAAATTTTAAATGGCTCCGCTCCGGAGCCCTCGAGCTCAAAGGGTAAAGTAGAATATTTATTTATTTATTCATAGTTAAATAGCTGTTGTGATTATCATCTGATATATATGTAAAATTGCCTATGTGGCAATATAAATTTTTAAAAAATCTATTTTTAAATTATATGAAGTAGAGTAGGACAAGATTGTAAGAAATATATATATTTATCCATGTACTTTAAAAGCCCTCAATAGCCCTTGCCGCTGAATATGTCCGATAATCGGAGATTGTCTGCTTTTGTGAGGTAAAAATATACAAATATGTATGCCATGCGGATTAAAAAAGTATTCGCTAAATAGATGTTTCAGAATAGCTATTCGGGAATGTCCATTAACCTCCACAACGGATACTCCCGAATACCGGACATCTCAATTAAGATAACAATAATGCAGGGTTGTATTTTTTGCAAAAGAACTTCTTGATTAAAGAATGGGCATACTGGGCCGTGCCCCGCCCCCCTACGATTTTAGTGCCCACAAATTTGATGTGCAATATTTGTAAAGTTTATATTTTAAATCTGTTTCAAAATTCCACTGATTATAATCAATATTTTGAACTTTTAAAGTAAAATAAGATTAAAAATAAAACAAATTAAAAAAATCTAATATTTAGATAAATATTTTTTGTTTTAATCTTGTTCTACTCCTGAAATTCAAAATATTGATTATAATCAGTAAAATGTCGTAAAAGATTTAAATTATCAGCTTAACAAAAATTGCGTACCAAAATTGGGAGCACTAGAAAAATCAGGTTGTAGGGGCGGGGGCAGGACCCCAGCCAAATATTTTTCCAGGATTCAACGTGGTCAAACATGGCTACGTATGATGCTTACAAAAAAAATGGATGCTATTAAGACGTTTGAAGTGTCTGAAATTCAGACACGAAAAGTGTCTGAAAAAATTCAGACATTTTAAAATGTCTGAAAACTGAACACTCCGTTTCAGACACTTAAGTGTTTGAATTTCAGACATTTTAATTTACAGTCCATTTAAATTAGATCTGCGAAAATATAATATTCTTAAACTGAAAATATTAAAATTTTCAAAAACCTATATTTATTTATAGTTTTAAATGGGATCACACTAAATATTATTATAGCAAGTTGTATCCGAAATTGAGCAAAATATATTGATTAAAAAAGGTTTTTCTAAACATGCCGCTTTTCTGCTTACCCCACCACCACCCCAATATAATAAGAATTTTATATCTCACTTTAGAATTTTTATTGGGGAAGTTTTAAAAGTAAAAATATGTTATTGAAAATATTTTTGAAAAATATGAGCTTTATATTCTTTAACAATTATAGAAATAGTATTTAAAATTCCTTTTCTGATTTACGAACTTAAAGAATTATTCTGGAATATTTTTATAAAGTGAACAAGAAAGAAAAAGAGAAAATCAATTAATACGGATTGTTAAATTCTTTTTAATGTTACGAAATATAATTTCGATTTCGAATCTTACTCATGTATTTGTATCAGCTCGGGTGATACTGTGAATGAACCAGAGACATTATTTTTTGCGTAATACTTCAAAAACCGTTTTGTTATAAATCATTAATTATGCCATGTAATAAAGTCAATTTGAAGACATCTGGCTAAATATAGATTACATTAAAAAAGCTTCAATATTTGATGCTTAATTCAGCATGTAATCCTTATTGAATGTGTGGACATTTGTTTAACTTCAAAGATGAAAATTATTTAGATATGGGGCTGTACATATATAACGTTTTCAACATTTTGGCAATTTTGAACGCCATCCCCCATTACGATATCATATAGGGTAACTTGAAGTGAGAGGCCGTGTTGTACAAGATGCCGTATCACGTAGTTTTCGTATGCGCAAGCGATGTAGGGAAATGCCTCTCCTTTGTAAGGAAGAGGGATCCCTAGTGATACTTTAATTTCCATTTGCGTTCTTTTAAAAAGAGTTTTAAACCATACTTTTTTATTGCTATTTCGTCTTAAGACTTCTGGTAAGTGTCCAAAATCATTTACCTGGCTTCTTTAGTTCCCTATAAAAGTCCTAGTTTAAACAGCAGAGATATAAATCTGATTTTTTTAGAGAGTACTGATACCTGGCCTTTCTACAAAGCTTAAATGGTGGCCGGTTCCCGCTTCTTCACGTCAGTAGAGGGCACCGGCGTCTTGCCCAATTGTTTGGAGTGAGTCGACCAAAAATTTTTTGGGGGTAAAATGCCGGTTGTTTTCCCTTGGGGTAAGATGCCTGTTATTTTCCATTGCGGTCAACTGCCTGGTTGTTTCTTCATTGTTTAAATTACTCTTGGCTATTAAATAACATGTCAACAATTTTAATCGGATAATTTTAATCAGTGATTAAATCGTGATTTTAATCAACTGATTAAAAAAATCATTGATTCAAATTATAAATTTTCTAAATGTTTAAAATGACATAAACAAAAATTAAAATATAAGGTGAACTTAATTTGAAAGGTTTCTATAGGTATTCTGCCTTATAAATAAACTTTATTGGACTTATAAATAATTGTTTAATAATTATTAATTTTAATCATTATTAAAAAATTATGTTAAATGTAGTTATAAATAATTTTAATAAATGCAATATCGGTAGTATATATTTTTGATAACTAGGGGTTTCTGCCCCCTACGAGCTATGCTTGCTAATCTGCATCCTGGCACCGCAGACTCTAAAAACACGCTAATTTGATCTGCTTTGAAAAGATTACGGAAGATTAAATCGCAATTAAATGACTATTGGCGATCTCACGTAATCAGTTTTTCATTCATTTCCCCTTTGGCTGAAGGATTTTAAGACAGAATCAATTGCCGTCGAGACAGCTAACTGCTACTTTCGTGATTGATTTAATACGATCAATTTAAAATTAGCTTCTATAACATGGCTAAGTAAACAATTTTATAAAGACGCTATATGAAATTTATTTAAAATTAGATATTTTAAATGTATCATTTTAAATATGACGTAATTTTCACAAAGTTTTTTTTTCTCATTTTAATATTCAAATAAAAATAATTTTAAAGGCCTGTAAAAGCCAAACTAAATCGGTATGACAAGAGTAACTGCGAATTTCCAGGTGTCTGAAGCCTAGTCTAAAAAGGAATTAGATAAGATGTCAAAGTGTAGAAAGACAGAATCTTCAACTAACGATGACATGGATGATGATTAAACTCCCTCCTAAAATTCAAAAGACGAGGATTTTTTTTTTTTTTAAGCGAATGAGAATGATTGTTCAGAGTGTTTAGCAGAGTGAAATAAAACCTCGGGAAATTGTGATGGGATCAAGTGCATTCAGTGAAACTGTTGGTTATATAAAAACTGCTCAAAGTTCCTAATCAAATGTGCAGTTTGCGGCAGACCTGAGATATTGCTAAAAAGAAAAAAGGGACAAATGAAAAACATTTACAAAAAGAGTGACTCTAAAGCACTTTATCACAGTGGCTTTACCATAGTTAAACTTGTTATAATGTTTAAAAATAGGCATATTTAAGAGCCACAATTCTTTTAAATGTTGCGTAGAACGTAATATATTAAATAAATATTATACAAACAAATATATTAACATAACATAAATAATTATCTAATAAATAAATATTAGTTTGTTCTTTTATTATGTTGCCAACATTTGTTACATTCACATTTTTGATAGTTCCTAATATTAAGTACGTTAACAACTTTAGTATGTCTAAAATATTACAGTTACTTTTATTCATCCCATTATGTTTTATACTGTTAATTATTGTTTACATTGTAACTCCATAAGGCATCTTACCCTAAATAGTTGGCCATCTTACCCATAAGTATGGGTAAGATGCCGAAATGCAAGTGTTTACAAAAACAAAATTTTCGATGCTTTCTATAACATCTGTAAAATGAAATAAGTTTTAAAATCTCATATAAGAGTCCAATCTCTAACAATAAATCAATGAACAACAAATATAAACAACAGGCGATTTTTAAAACAATTAATTAAAAAACTACGGTATCTTCACCCAATCTACCCTATTATCATTCCTCGACCTCGCTCTTCATAATGATATCCTTATCAGTGTCTAAGAATTTAATATTTTTACATTTTTTTTCTTTCCTTTTTTTATACATTTGCAATGATATACAGATATTGTTTTACAATTACTATTCGAGTACTTTACAGATTTAAATGAAGAGAAAGAGACAATAAAATAATATTATTATAAATGCAATACTTCAAACGACCATTTACTGTTTAAAAGATTTTAATAATAGTTTTTTGATAAATAGTGAATTAAACAGTAATATTCTCTTCTTGTACTTGCCAATTGCTCGGGGAAGAGGTCACCAGAACACCTTTTCCAGAAATAGGTGGATATCTGTATACACCATTTTTTTATAGCAAACATAACATGCATCTTTTCGAACCTGGTTTCTCTAACAATTGTTAGCAACGCTTTATGTGCAGATATGGTATAAAAATAGGAATGCCAAAAGTTGGGATATTCCATATTTTGGAATGAGATCATTTTATAACTTTGCATTTTCATAAAAGTAGATATGATAAGATTAAGATAGGATAGGATAAAGATAAGATAAGATAAGATAAGATAGATTTCAGTTTGATCAAAAATTATAACGATATCAAAAGACAACTTCCCCCTTCCCTAGAGATATCTTACGATATCAAGTATCCCTCCTCTCTAAAGTGATATACAATGTAATTATTAAAAATTCCAGTTTCCATTATACTTTCATACATTCTGAGATTTTTGTTTTAAATCGATAATAACTTTTATAATGTTATAAATATCTTGCCTTCAAAATATAGATCAATATGAATATATTTTCAAGTAAAAAATAAATTTGTTTAAAATGTTAATGAAATATATTTTCCTCAAGAAATTGAGTTTGCTTAATATATTTTGGTCATTCTTTATTTTTACTTTTGCACAAAATGAATATCAGGTTTATACCTACATAAAATATATTACGGAATGTAAATTTTATTTTTAAAGCGTAATTTAAATCTTGAATAATTTATTTAAACAGAATAGTTAGACAGCTAAAAGATATAACAGTTTAAAATTTGTTTAGATAATTCAAATTAATTTTAAATGGATTAAGTTATAAAGTAAAGTTTTGCAATTGTTGTAGAAACCAGAATCAACTATTATTGAAAAAATAATCTAGAATTCAAAAATTCTATTTTAAAAATGCTTTAGTTTGTATATTTAATTTTTTTTTTTTTTGTTAAATTTCATCGTAGTATATTACCTTCAATTAAAGAATATTTTTTTCGATTTACAAAATGCTGTTTATTTCATATTTTATGTAAAATATATTTACATACATGTACGTATCGTAATAAGATTTTTTAAGCAAATCCGAATAATATAATCAAACATGATAAACATGCTATTTCCTCAAAAATTAAAAAAATAATAATAATAATTTCTGCGTAAATAGTTCGTTTATCAATATTGATTTTAAAAAGTCGCTGACTGTGCGTAAGAAACATGTATATATGTTTATTATAAGTTATTTATACGCCTTTAAATGTACATTTTTCATGTTTAGCATGTTATAGTCTTTATTTTAGCATGTTTTTAGTTTTTAAAAAAAATACGTTTTTGGATTTTTTAAAGTAAAAAAAAATTACACGAATCTCACTACGATTTTCAGACAACTTTTATCTAAAAGCGCATTTTTGTCCTGTTCTGTGCATTAAAGACTTAAAATTAAAAGACATTTATAAAAAATATTTTAACGATATGACAAGTGAAAGAAATACAGCGTGGAAATATCCAGTATATTTACTAGATTTATTTTAATTAACTTTTAAAAACTTTATTAAGTTTTTAAAAGTTAATTAAAATAAATTGAAGTAAATCTTAAGAAAGTTAATACTCTTTAAGTTATTTTTAGTTACTTACTTGCCCAATGTCTTACGTTGGACATGCACATCATAGTGTAAGAATGTACTCTGCAGATCGAGAGCCAGAATTTGTTTTTACTAATATGTGTGAAATGTTATGGTTTACTATCTTTCTGTTTCGAAAACAAAGTTATAAATGGCATAGCTTTACAAACAGGACTTTGGCTTATTGCACATTTTGATATTTTTCAAATGAAAATCAAATTTCAAATATATAAATCATATATATATATATCATTTGAAATATTGTATTCAAGGCGATTGTTTCTCTCTGGAAAAATTTCCAAATATTAATATTGATATTTTTCGTTTCCAATGCTCTTTTATATGTGATATCTCTGTGTCCTAAATGAAATGTCGTAAAAAAAAAGAATTATTATATATTATTTTCAAAAAGATATATTATATCTTCTTTTAAAATATATATTATATAATATCTTGTTTATATATGGTCATATCGATTCAAATATAAGCGTTAAAGATTCAATTCCAATTTTTAGACTTACATAAATCGGCAGTAAAGGAAGCCAATTTTTACTTCCTTCTATGTATAATCGAACAAAGTATTTTAATTGATTATTTTTTGACTTCTGGTTTTTGACGGATTTATACGTTTTAAGGGTAAGAGATGCCAAAAATCATGTTTATACAAAATGCCTGTCTGGCAGTCCGTGATTCTGTGCGTCGTCATTGTACCATCGACAAGTGTAGGAAGTTATGCATAGAATTGAAATAAATTTCATTTATACGTTTATAGCTATGGTAAGCAGCTCCTCTTTAAATTTGGAAAAATTTCGTCTGAAGAGGGCGTTGCAATAGCGATTTGTGCGCCATTTTTTTATGTTGTACCATCGAAAAGTGTATGACGTTATGCATAGAATTTAACCAAATTCCATATAGGGGAGACTAGGGAAGCTTGACCATAGTGGAGGCTTAACCCATGCATCAGTTTTCATATTTAAAAGAATTTCAGAGTTTTATCAATATAAGTCAACCAAAGCTGCTGGAATACTCAGACAACAGTCTTTGTTTCACACAGATAATAGAAATAAGTGTGGAAAAAATAAACTGTGAGGCGTTTTCAACCTAAAAGTTGTGTTTCTTAGACATATTTTGTAAGCTTTTTCAGTAAAATATATCATAGAAATTTAAGTAAGTAGGTTTTAAGTAATGCACAGATATCGACCTTTCATTCCAGGCATAAATATTTTACAGTAAGTTAGGCTTAACGTAGCAATGCGCTATTCTTTAGAAAAGTACTATGTGGGGAAGCTTGACCCAGTCAATGTGAGAGAGGTTGACCAGATGCTCAAGATTCCTTTAATTAAGTGGTTTTAGAAATATTTTTATTATACACGGTGCATAATGAAAGGTTAATATTTATATATAAAAAAGAATGTAAATTTATTCTCTAAAGCTAAGATAAATGGGGTGATGGAAAAGAAAATGCTTAAAACTGGTTAAAGAAAGATGTGAAAAATTGCTATAGTATCTACTGCAAGAAAAAAAATTAATGAAATATAAATGGCAAAGTTGAGAACTTTTTTCTATTTAAATGTTATTTACCCAGGTCGAAATTCATGCTGGTATTTGTTTGCTAGACAAGCATTAAATGCTGTATCCCAGCAATGTTAACTAGCATAAACTACCATAACACATTTGCTGGTTCCACCATAATTACCAGCAAGTCATGGTGTGTATTGGAACACTTTACTGCTTGGCCAGCATACAAATTCCAGCTTATGTTGCTTGAATATGTTGCTGGTCTAGTAGCAATCAAAACCACCACTTGCTTGTAATTTCTGCTTTCTTGCAGTAATTCACCAGCAACAGATATTTTTTTTTGTTGTTGTTGTTGCTAGTCTATCATTACATTTCTACCATCAGTTGCTTTTAATTTTCTAGCATCACTTGCTTTTAATTTTTGCTATGCTGGCATTACATTTCTAGCATCACTTGCTTTTAATTTTTGCTATTCTAGCATTATTTTTCTAGCATCACTTGCTTTTATTTTTTGCTATTCTCCCGGTTAAAAAAAAAAATGACGCTGGTGGCGCCATCTTTGGAGAATTTCTGAAGTACCTACAGCTTTTGGAAGGGGAAACGTAGGTCGGCTTTTCTTTTCCTCTGAGAAGGACAGAACGCAGTATCTCCGGTTTGGAAGCCAGGTGCTTTACTTACTTCGCTACTGGGGTCGTATTTGCAAACGCTTTTAAATGCGGGTAATGGGCGTAGAGCTGATTCTGCTGTGCTTTGATATTTTTATAAGATGAAGGGTTATGGATTATTATAAGATTATTTATAAGACATAGAATTTATCGATGCTGTTATCATCCAAGTTTCAAATAATAAGGTTAATTTATAAATAGGGTTTTTTCTATGTTTAATGGATAATTAGAATATGGCTTGATTATTATAATTCATTAGTGGAATTTTCTTTGCTTAATGAATGGTTTGAATATGGTCATAATTATTTGTTGCAGAAAAATAAAAGATTTTGAAGTGTATTTAGGGTAGAATTTATCAATTTAGGATGGGGTTAAGAATTTAAAAGTTAGTCCTTATTGGAGAGGGGGCGGGGGTTCAATTGTACATATTTTCAATTCGATTGTTATAAACTTATTTCTTAAATGAAATGGTGCTCCTTGAATTTTGAAATTTAACTAACTAAATTCTCTTTTTGAAAAGCACGGATTTTTTTTTTTTTTGTATAATTAAAATAATTAAACACTAAGTAAATGAACAGCTAAGAATTTTATGATGGGGAAGGGGGGGGGACGCTTTTCCCAATAATCCTTCACGGAAATTAATTTCAAGATTTTTTTATATTTATGGATTAAAATTTTATCTAAATTGAGGGGGGGGGGTGCGCTTTTTCCCAATAAATCTTTTATAGAAATTAATTTTCAGTTTTTTCTAGATTTATGTGTTTAGATTTTATCTAAAACGGGCAGACGAAGAAAGTATTGAATTTACGTTGTAGTGGTTCGAAAAAGGAAATCTACTGCCCCTAGATTTTGAAATTTAACAAAATAATATTTTTCTCTGATGTTAATAAACATAGCAAATTTAATCTTTTCGAGAAACTTAAAAGAATTAATACTAAGAGAAAGTGCAGCGAGGAATTTTCTTCCAATTCGGTGGAGGCGGAGTGGGCTTTTTCCCTTTAAGTATACCATGGAAATTATTTGTTAATTTTTTTAAGTTTATGTGTTAAAAAATTATCTCAAACGTGTTCAAAAGGCAGTGTTTAATTCAGGTGTCGGTGACACATCCCCCCCTCCCCCACTCCCAGCTTTTGAAATTCAATAAACAAAATTTTATTTTTCTCCCATTTTTAAAGATATAGAAAATTTATAATTTACAGGTAACCTAAAATAATTTAACAGTAAGAGGAAGATCAGTTTAAAATTTTCTGTTGGGGGGGGGGGGTTGCTCTTCTATATCCGCTTTGGTAATTAATTTTTAGTTCTGTTTCTTTTGATATTTAGATGTTAAAATCTAATCTCAAATGGGTGATTTAAGACAGTATTGAATTCAGGAGAGGGCCAGCCCGGATTTTAGACTTTAATGAACAAAATTTTCTTTTTCTAAATTTTTTAAAGATATACTGCATTTTTTCGAGTAAATTAGAATATTTAAATTCTAAGAAACAGAAAAAAAATTCCTTTATTTGCGGCGGGGAAAGGGGGGGGGGGCTCCCCTAGAAGACTCTCATAGAACTTAAATCCCTCATAGAATTTAACCCACCCACATAAATGTTAATTTAAAAAATAGATGTTATATTTTACATCTTGCAAAATTGCAATGTACAGTGAAACCTCCATAACGCAAACTCCTGAATATTCCGTTAAGGGAACAGGGCTTAGGTGATCCATTAAAGCCTCCTTCGAATTTGAAATTTAACTAATTTTTTTCTCCGATTTTGAAAAACAAATTGAAATTTAATCTATTATCTTAGCTTAAAATAAAAGAGAAACTAAGAATTTTCTGTTGGGGGGGGGGGGGACGGAGGTGGAAGAGAGCTATTGTGTCTCCCCGGATTTGAAAAAATAATTTAATTTATAATTAAAATTTCCTTTTCTTCTGTTTTCAAAAAACATAGTCAAATTTATACTTTCGAGTAACAAAAATAATAATAATAATAATAATAATAATAATAAACATTTGATGCTTCCAGGCAATAACAAGCACACAATTCTTCATTTAAGTAACCTACCTCATCATTAGTCGGAAGAGGCTTGTGTAACAAATTAGCCCATCTTACTGGCACATAGTACGTCATGCTGTTTTCTATCAAAGTTCGTCGCTTAGCATATTATGCTGGCAAGCATAAAAAAGCATATAATAGCATGTTGAAGTACCTACCTCTCCATGCTTTAAAAAAAGCTTAAACAGCAAACAAGCATAGAATGATTGTACGTAGCTTGTCCGGCTATTTCTACCTAAGCTGGCTGCATAGCATATTATTCTGGCAAGCATAAAAAAGCATATAATAGCACGTTAAGGTACCTACCTCTCTATGCTTTGGAAGAAGCTTAAACAACAAACAAGCATAAAATGATTGTACATAGCTTATCATGCTGTTTTTCTCTAAGCTGTCTGCATAGCATATTATGCTGGCAAGCATAAAAAAGCCTATAATAGCACGGTAAGGTACCTACCTCACAATGCTTTTGAAGAAGCTTAAACAGCAAACAAGCATAAAATGCTTGTATATAGCTTGTCATGCTATTACTCTGTAAGCTAGCTATAGAGCATGGGATACTGGCTAGCATTGTAAAGCATATACTAGCATGAAAATCTAGCAGACAAAGCAATGCATAGCAATAACTAGCATATTTCTGATGCTAGTACTAGCAAGAATTTTGACCTGTGTACAACAGGTAAATAGAAAAAGTGGAAAAGACTAGAAAGGGTTAGAAAGTATGACAGAAAAAGTCTTAACACTTTAAGGGGCAGTGGTATGTTTATAAAACCACTTAATTTTAATTCCCAAACGTCACAATGGCACCAAAATTCTGCTAAAATCTTTTCCCTTTAATATGTATGTGAAATATAGCCTTTTTCATTTTTCCAAATAAATTTGTTCATAAATTCCCGTGCCAGTCATTTATTTTAAAATTGTAGTACTGAAAGTACTTTGCCTCTGAAAGGCTTAAAGTTGTTAATGATAAGTTATGTGCTCATGCGGCTTCAAAGGAACATAGCATTGGTCGAAAAACTTTAGGAAGGTATATAGACAAATATCACCAGGATGAATACAGTGAGATTAAGCCAAACTATGTGACAACTGTATTTGAAAGTCGAGTGTCCCAAAAATTAGGACAAGGAGACAAAAAAGCGGGACTGTGGCTCTTAAATCCGGACATAATAATACATGAAACCCTATGAAAATGGAACCTGTTTCTAACGGAATGCTGTCAAAATGTTACAATTTAATTTTCCCTGCGGTACAGTTATACCTACTCAAAAAAATCTGATTAAAAAAACTTTTTTTCTCCTCTGACCTACGATTGTGTCTAAACAAGTTTGTTTGAGCGTCATATTTTCAAAAATATTTTTTATAATAATTAAAACATGTAGCATAAAGTTATTCTGCTTTTTTAAAAACTGATTTTATTTCTCTCAGCAAATATTTCAATGTAAAATAAAGTGGGTAAAGCCTCACATATACTGTGTCAACCCTCCCATATGTCGGGAGCCTTGACCCATTATTTTCTCATGATAAAAATCAATCATTTTTCAAATTTCGTATATATTACATTTATGTCGTAGTTTTATTTTTATAACTGATTGTATAACGAATAAAATGATAAGTAAAATTTATCTATGTTTAATATTTTAAAATAAAAAATCATTTTGTAAAAAGTGGCTCGGACCTCCCTAGTCTCCCCTATATGTTTTTTGCTATGGCAAGCAGATCCTCCTTTAATTTAGAAATATGTCGTTGAAGAGAGAACTGTAACAGAGATTTACTGTATGGTTACTGTAGTAGCGATTTTTGTGTAATTTTCTCGATTTTTCGTATTTCTGTCATACACCAGCGACTCGTGCAGCAACAGAAAGTTCACATCTTGTTATACCGATTATTTTCAAACAGCTGACGTACAACAGAATAACGAGAAATATTGATTTTATTAAATATCATGGTGGAGATTAACTCGTGTTTACTCCCATAAATTGACTGAAGCAGAAATTTAAGATGAAAGCCAAAGTTGGTATAATAGTGAACCAATAATATTGAAGTATTACTATTTGTAACTACATTTTGAAATATTATGATGTATTAGGTAGAATGTATGCAAAATAATCTTTACCAGCGTATTACGTGAGCACAAAAAAAAGGTGATTTTTATCAAGAAGTATGTTATTTCTATCGGATCTTTTTTTTTAAATTTCCAGTTGGCAAGTACTATCAATAATAATAGGTGTTGAAAGCTTTGAAAATATATTTTTAGAGCAAGTACTATAATTAAAATTAAATTATAAAGAAAAACAGCTAAACTTTTGCATATACACTAGCGTGAAAAAGTCTTTGGTCAATTTAATTGATTGTTAAACAGATTTTGATTACACAATATATATAAATATTGATTTCAGTTATTTCTCAAAATTAATTATGTTTATCAGCAAGTTCCCAAAGCAGAAGTTCTAATTTGGAACATGCAAATTTTTATATCTATTGAAAAGATCACAGATCTTATAGCAGCCGCATATTGGAACATTATTTAAGTATAGGAATTTGACTTTTTTGTTTAATTATCGAGTTTAGTATGCATATTCATAAATTTAGGTAAGTATACTAATTTTATAATGATTACTTAATTGTATGTTTTTCAGTTCTAATACTTAATCCATTTAGAGATGAATTAAGATTACTCTCTATTGAAAATAATATTGATTGCTTGTTAATAATTTTTTTAATGAAGAAAAGACAGGAATATTTAGTCAAATTAAGTGGTACAAATGAAATTCCATCTCAAGAATATTATACCCATAAGAAAATTACAAAAAAATTATGTATATATGTATATATGCACATGTATATATATATATATATGTAATAAAAGAAGAGAATCTCCAATATCCGTTTATACAGATAAGCGACGTCTGAGTAGGGGAGACCACGACTAGTAGAAGCAGTTTTTAGTTCTTGATTTTTATGAATTTTTTATTTAAGTTTTTTAACAAACTTTAACTGCACTTTTAAATAATAGACATTTGGCTATAAATACCCGGAGTTTTGAGTTTGTAGCTTTTGTAGTTTATCTTTAGCGGAATTGTGCGCCAACCTACCCCGTCACGGGTCAAGTTGCCTATACCTATGGTGTAAGTTGGCACACGTTTTATAAAAATTTAAATGAAGCTCAAATAAGACACGCAGTTAAGCGAAATCAATTTCATTATTACCAGTAAGTTTAGACTAAGGCGTTATAGCCGTACAATGTAAATTCTAAATTATACAGACATAAAAATAATGAATAAAACATTAAGATTGAGTAACTTCTATCCTACTCTATATCATCATCAGAGTTACAGTTGCCACAAATAACAAATCGAGTGTCTCCTTTTGGGCAAGCCACGTGTGCCCAAAATCTTGCATTGCAACCACTTTTCTCGTTGTTTGCTGATTTTCAAGCTACCAGTGCACACCAAACACCAAGCCAACTTGCCCCGTGTTTAATGCGCCTACTTGCCCCATAATAAATTTCTTCACAAAAGAGACACAGTAAGCATAACTCACTCTAAGCATAAATAATCCAAGTAAATCACATATGGGGTAGGTACAGCTAATCATACACTAAGAAAAACTGCACAAGTTAAATCGCAATTATTAAGATAAGTATTAGAAATTAGAAAAAGAATGAAACAATGAAGCAACAAAAAATTACCCATGACTGCAAAAAACAGAAAAATCGTAATAAATGTCCACTGCACGTAGGTAATGATGCAAAACTACATTGAGGATTGTAAAAAGCAATAAGAAAGGTACTCTGTGACTGGTTGAGCAATCTATCCACAAACAGGCAATTTATGAGGACTGTGCCTACTTACCCCTGTAGCCAACTAGCCCCGGTCTCCCTACTGTAAGTTTGAATGGCTACTTAGCTTGTTGAAAGCCGTTCATAAGAAGTATAAATAAAACAAGCATCTTCATTGGGCTATCGAACATCAATCTTGGACACTGAGGGAATGGGAAAACGTGTTTTGGACTGATGAATCCAAGTTTGAATTGTTCGGAACCAAAAGACGTCAGTATGTTCGAAGAATGGTCGGTGAGCGTGCATACAAAAATTGTTAAATCGCAAGATGAATAATAGAAGAGGTACAGGTGTGTTTTGTGGTGTTTTTGGAGGAGAAAAAATTGCATTTTTCATACAAGTTAATTCAACAAACGGTAAGAAAATTTTTACGGTATTTTAATACATCATGCAGTTCCATCTGGAATTCGAAATATTGGCGCATTCACTTTTCAGCAAGACAAAACTCCAAAACATACATCTAAATTATGTTTAAACTATTTGAAAACAAAGGAGAAGCAAAAATCTCTCAAAATTATGATATGAATCACGCAATCACCTGATCTCAATCCAATTGAGAAATTGAGGAACGAAATCGACAGAATAGTTCTTATGACGCCTCCAAAGAATCTTCGAAGTAATTGAGAATGTTGGCAAGAGACCTAGAGAAACATTCGCCTTAAAATATTAGAAAAATTGGTATCTCGAATGCCAAAATTGTGCAAAGCTGTAATACGCATTAATCCTTTAACGGACAGTGTCCACAAACAGGTAAATATTAAATTTAAAAAATCAAAAAATCCGACTGCGTAAAAAGTGAACTAATTAATTATTTTTTATCAATGTGAAACTATTTTTTATAGTACTTGCCTTTTTTTATTTACTTGTATTGATGACTTTTAAGTTGTGTTTAATTGTTAATTCCTATCTATAAACACTGTTTAGATGTCTATGAAGGTTAGGGTTGCAGTAAAGCTACAGATCCTATCTACACAACTTCCAGGTTGTGTAATATTTAAACGGAGCTTCTGACTGTAAAATAGTCAAAGAAACATCGTCTTCATTTTGAAAGACCTATCCAATGATATGACACTCAATAGGGTGCGTAAAAATTTTTTTCGTCTCTACCGCCATTTTGTATTTTACGGCCACCATTTTGAATGTATGAAAACAAAATATAGCCTATAACCATCGGACAGTTAAGAAGAATCGATAGAGACATCATTCATTAAAATCCATCCAGCTGTTGGGATGTTTCGAGGGTATAAGGAAATCCACATACCCAGACACGCGTGAAACACATAACCCTTCTTGGCAGTCGGGTAAAAGGGTCACCTAATTTTAAGAGTACTGGTACCGAGAATATTTAATTAAAATTCCCCTTTTATAAAGTAATGTAAAATCAGCAAGTTTTTATTTTTTAATAAATGTGTTTGTAAATTCCGGTGTCAGTCCATCATTTCATCATTTTACAAATAGAATTACTCCACGCCGGAAAGGATTAAGGGGACCGGGAAAGCCCTCTCTCTGCCATGTTAAATTCACAAATTTTATGTACCTTTTTCTCAGAAATGGGGAAAGATAGAGGTCTAGATTTTTTAGAGTAGTTAGAATAACATTATTTACGTATTTTAACAGACCATTTTCATTCTAAGTAAACCTCAAAATTAATTATTAATTATTTATTGAAAGTCATTTTTAAATTAACAATTTTGGTAAGATTTCACTGCCTAAAATAAATAATTCTCAACAAATCATTAAATCCCTGTGTTAAAGTATGCAATATATCATAATATAAGTATTAAATATAAATCTGAGTTCTTAAGTTTAATAGATATTGAGAAAAAGGAACACAAACATGAAAAATCCAAGTTTTGAGATAAAGTCAATTAAAAATTTAAATGACCATTGAGCTGTGAAGTACTCTTAGAAAAGAATGAATAATTTCAATACTTATTTTTTATATATATAAACATCTGTGACACATCGTTGGAAACATAAAAGTTTAAATTATTTAATGACATAAAAAAAAAGTAAAAATCGATTTTTTTGGTTGAATTTTGCTTTCCCGGTTCCCTTAAAGAAAGCCAAATCGACAAAAGGAAATTATGAGTTCAAATACATTTTTTTAGTTAAATATTTAAATGTTGACCTATAATTTGTTATTACATTATGTATAACATTCTTCTACATTAAATTTATTACTATTTTACTATACTTTTTTAACCATTTGGAAAAATGGTTATTGTTCTCGTCAGGGTAGGAAATTAAAAGCGTATCTGAAGGTTTTTATCGGTTTAATCCGCATTTTATTCGTGATCTGATTGGTCTATACAGTAATATGTATTTCCCTTTACTTTCAACAGAGACGGATTACTTCTGTTGCCACTATGACAAAAAAGTAATAAAAACTACAAAAAAAATTAATAACTCAGAAACAAATTGAGATACAGCTTTCAAACAAATTGCATTTAAAAGTACATTTTTTTCTCTATACGACGGTGTAAAAAGTAATATTGTGAGATGTTTAGAAGTTTAAGAAATAAATTTCATTTAAAATTGGCCGTCAGATTTCTTGGAAATCTGACGATGGAAAAGCCTTTTCCCGAACAGCCAATGAAATGCTTGGATAATACATAAGTTTCAGGTGGATGATACGTACGAGTTGCAGGCGATTTCTGTCGTTTGGAATTTTTACGTGTAATAACACTATTAATGTTTAATTCTTGGCGTACGTAATGTATGATCAACTCTCGTGCGATTTTTTATGTCTTAAATTTTAGTCTTTGAAAAAATCATTTTCCAAATGGTCGTTGTAATCTGTTAAATATTGCTTTTTTTTTTTTTTTTTTTTTTTTTTTTTTTTTTTTTACTATTTTACTGTACTTTTTTCCTTTACTGATAATTTATTCGCTTGGCCAAAGACTTTTTCACGTTAAAGGATAATATATATATACATTTTTTTTTTTTTTTTTGGCTTTGAAAATAAACATTTGCATGCATACTATAAATTACAAATCTAAAGTGCAGTAAAAAATAACAATATACTTTTCTAAGGAAAAAGTATGGATTACGCGTATGGGTACTTGCTACCCTTCATTTGGAGAAAAATGTGGCAAATATTAATTTTCCAATTTTTTCTTAAAATATACTTAGAAGTAACGTAACTATCCAACATATACATATAGTTATCAAGTATCACCACATATTTATATCGGTCATATTTAAAAACGTGGAAAAAGTTTTTACTCCATCCATTTTCCTATAAATGATTCAGAGTTGCAATCTTTCAATGTAGTTTTCTCAGTTTGTTTTCCTTTAAGATATAAGCATATACTTTTCAATTTACTCTTTTTTTTTACAATCATTAAGATGCGTTTCGTAAAATTATAGACCGGATTTACTATTATATAAATAATTTATTTAAAAAAATAATAATTTTAAGTCCAAAGGTACTAAGTCCTTTAAATAAAAAGTATTAGTTTTGAACTTTCTTTAAGATTTCTAATAATAAAACAAATGTGTCAAAAAGGCTGTTGCAAGCTTTCTTTTAATGAGTAAATAAATTTTATGTCACTAAAATTAAGCTGAATCAACATTATTCTTTTTATTAATTATTTTAAATTCAATATACTGCTGATAGTTTATAAATTAGATGTTTATTAAGATTAGTATTAATTAATTTCTATAATGTAAATATTATTTTTAGTAGTTGTAAAATACGTTTGTTTGTTTTTTTTTTATTTTTACATTTTATTTACATATTATTTAAAAACGGTTTTATATCTTATACAATAAATATAATATAATCCAAATAAAAGACTATAAAAAAGTGCCTCGTACATTTAATATTTCAAAATGTTATAAAAAATAATTCAACAACTAAGCAAATCACATTCTTTGCATTGTCTTTTAATTTCTGCTATTGATAAACATTTTTTAAATGCAAAATAATCTTTAAATATTCCACATTTCATTGCTTCGGGGATTGTTTATTTAAATGAGAACATTTAAAAAAATTTAAAGGAGCATCTACTTTTATTTATTTATTTTTATCTACAAAGAATTAAGCACCGTTTTTTTTTTTGTTTTTTTTTAATTTGTATTCATACTGGCGGAAAGAGTTCGAATACGTTTTATTTGCCATTCTGATGCAATTAACTAAAAACTGATTGTTTTGTATTTTGTAATTCTATGGAAAATCTTTTTCTATGGAAAAACAAAGTTTTAAGCAACAATTTTAAAAGAAAATTTTATTCAAAGTATTGTTTTTATGTTACTAATGCAAAATTTAAAAGATAAAATAAATCCAAATTCTCACTTTCTTGTAAGATATAGACTTAATCTAACCCGGTGATATGCATTTTCTTTTCGCAAAATGAAAGCGGAGTTATATAAATTATGTGCTCAAGAAGGGAAAAATGCAAATGTATATGCGTCAGTGTTAAAAAAAAAATCCAGAGTGTTTTATTATTTAATTGCAAAGTAAATGCATTATATATAGAAAATTTAAGTATTGCGCGGCAGCGCAATACTTATTTATTTCCAGTGTCACTTCTCAATATTAATTTAACATGGAAAAGCCTATGGAGATCATAAGTTTTTCATTTTTTCTTCCCACCTTTTTGTCCCTGATGCCACTCATTTTTTATTCTTTACTAATTCTAATGATACTATAAATTTAAAGTGTAAAAACTTTTGACTGACGTCAGGGTCAAAACGAATTGTAAAATGCCTTTGCATATGGGTGAATTATAACCCAGAGAGAAACATGGGCCATTTTTGTTTTACATTATTCAAATATTTTTCTTAATAATTCCAATTTTCGCTTTTTTCATAGAAAATGTAACATTTTTACTTCATTGTTGCAAAAATTTCAAAAACAGTAATAATAATTTATTTATTTTTAGTTGAAAGATTTTCACGTGAAATATTAAATTGAGCTAGTTTTATTTTTTTCCCAAAAATTAAAAAGGTGAATATGGCGTCATAGTGGATATACTTTCAGAATATGTTTTTGCTTTGGTCAAGTTTATATTTCTGTAAAAAGTTTCTAGTGGATAGCTATTTTTACGCAGGTAGCGAACTTAGTGGGGAATTACATAACATAAATTTTAAAATGCATTTTTTTTTTCCGAGATGAGAACTTTTTATACCCCAAGTTAAACTTAGGTAATAATTTTCTGATGTGTTTACATTACTAGGGAGAGAATAAGGTTTAAAAATTTAAGATAAAAGTTTTATTTTTTATTTTTTAGTATATCACAGCTATAATATTGTTAAATATTAGCAGTAAGGATTCAACACAATTTACATTTTCATTCATAGTGTTCCTGAGTGGGAAATAGGGTATCTAAATTTAAGTGAAGTTAATTTTTTATGTTTTGATTATAGATTTTTTTACGTTCAGATTAGAAGTTTTTGTCCAAACTACCACAACCTGCATTACTACAGTGGTGAAACATTTTGAATTACACATTGGTAAACTGCATCCCACATTATGATGCAATACCGCATACATCAAAGCCTGATGATGATACTCTCTATTAATTTTGAAATGCGTTCGTCTGAGTGCATTAGTTATTAAAAAACTTGACATATTAAACAAAAACATAAATTGAAGAACAAATTTAAAAAAACAAAATTTATTTACTACATTGTTTAAGCCCGAGAAGGGACAGATATTAAGTTATTTCATTCAATTAGTTCTACATTTAATGTTGAATTTTTGTAACAAATTAGTTAAGCCAATTGAAGATTAAAAAATAAAAATAAAATTCATACAATATGATACTTAAAACACCCTAAAAAAGTTAGATTCCGTTCAAATGAAATCGAAATAAATCTTAGACTTTTTTTTTAATTTTGTATTTTGCATGCATCTTATCATTTTATGCACAATTGTCATAACATAATACAAAATCTGCAATACAAATATTTTCAATTAAAAATGGAAGAAGTCTAAGATTTGTTTCGATTTCATTTGAACGGAATCTAATTTTTTAGGGTGTTTTAAGTATCATATTGTATGAATTTTATTTTTATTTTTTAATCTTCAATTGGCTTAACTAATTTGTTACAAAAATTTAGCATGAAATGTAGAACTAACTGAATGAAATAACTTAATATCTGTCCCTTCTCGGGCTTAAACAATGTAAGAAATAAATTTTGTTTTTGTTTTTTTAATTTGTTCTTCAATTTATGTTTTTGTTTAATTAATAATTGATTTTATAATTGTTAAACATTTTTATGATATAAATATTTTCTTATTGGATTCTAACGTACAAAGCCTAATTCTGATACTGGAAACTTTATCAAAAATTTTAAGTGCACGTTACAAACCATTTTAAAATTTGGATATTTTTTTATTTTTTTTTTTAAGTAAACCTAAGAAAGCCCCTACACTGTAAAAAATATTAGTGTACAACACATAAATTGATATAAGTAAAAACCACCTGTAAATTGGTGTAATGAAACAGCACGAAATTTATTTCTTTCATAAAATTATAAATATCTAGTTGTCGATTTAATCCAACTTAAATCCTTTATCATCTACTAGCTGGCTTCGTCCACTAGCGGTCCAGTGTGTGGTTGAGTATGGTATGTAATATTCTAAGTAACAAAATATGAACCATTAAACATATAATTGCAGTACAATTTGTAAAATCGTGCGCACAAAATGCATATTTCAATTTCATATTTTTCAAAAGCCACTTTTGTAGTTATGATTTAATTAATTAATATTACTAAATATAGGTGTACTAGCAGAACTACCCGGCTTCGCCCGTGTCAGTTATAAGTGACCATTCATGTAAAATAATAAATTAAAATGAACTACTATAGTAATCACAATAACTGAGATTTGTGCATTCCCGTCAACAAATCATTAAAATGACAATTAGAAAACAAACGTTATTGTCTCGCCACCATGATGAAATATTTGAGCTATAATATTACAATGCTCGTTTTCTGCAGCTGGTGTAACAAAAAAATTTGTAATTTTCTGACAATACGAAAAACAAATCCACCAAACGGCATATCATATAATGAAATTCTCGTTTATATGGCGTATATCTACATTACTAGCGGGCATGACCGAGCTAAGCTCGGTCAAAATTAGCCTTGTGGTCAATTTGATATTTCATTCTCACTGTATATTTTTTGCTGTTTAGACAAAATTGGCATGATCCTAAGCCATAGAGATTCCCTAAACGAAAATTTTCGAACACACGACCTAACCAATGCTCTTCTCGAACCCGAAAACGATAGAATACAAAATTTAGTCAAAATCGCTGAATTCATTTTATATATATAATTAGCTTGACCCACAGTGACACAAAAGTGACCCACTAATTGACTTTTCCTCGAACATGTGACTTAGCCTAGTGGTCATCTCATGTCTGGAAACGGTATATTACAGAATTTTGTCAAAATGTTTTGGGCCTTTTTTTAGATTCAATTAGCTTGATCCTGACCCATTGTGACCCAAATTGACCCACTAATAGAATTTTCTTGAACATGCGATCAAGCCCAATGGTATTCTCGCTCCCGAAAACGACAGAATACAAAATTTCGTCAAAATCGTTAGAGCCGTTTTCTAGATAAACTATGCTTGACCCACATTGACCCCAAAATGACCCACTAATCGAATTTTCCTTCATATGTAACTTAGCCCATTGGTCTTCTCGTAATCGAAAACGGCAAAATACAAATTTTAGTCGAAATCGTTAGAACCGTATTTTAGATAAAATTGGTTTGACTAATAGTGACCCAAAAATGACCCACTAATTGAAATTTCTCGAACATAAGACCTAACCCAATAGTTTTCTCGAGCCGAAAGACGGTTGGATATAAAATTTAGTCAAAACGATTGGGCCGTTTTTTAGATATAATTAGCTTGACCTTGACCCATTATGACCCAAAATGACCCACTAATCGAATTTTCTAGAACACGTGACCTAGCTCAATGGTATCTTCATGCCCGAAAATGGTAAAATACAAAATTTCGTCAAAATCGTTAGAGCCGTTTTCTAGATAAACTTTGCTTGAACCACAGTGACCGAAAAATGACCCACTGATCGAATTTTCTCTAATATGTGACTTTGCCCATTGGTCTTTTCGTAATCCAAAATGAGAAAATACAAAATTTAGACAAAATCGTTAGAGCCGTTTTTTAGATAAAATTGGCTCGACCCATAGGGACCCCAAAATGATCCACTAATCGAAATTCCTCGAACATGTAACCTAGCCCAATAGTTTTCCCGTGCCGAAGAACGGTTGGATATAAAATTTAGTCAAAATCGATTGAGCCGTTTTATAGATATAATTAGCTTGATCTTGACCCATTATGACCCAAAATTACCCACTAATCAAATTTTCTTCAACATGCGACCAAGCCCAATGGTATTCTCGCGCCCGAAAACGACAGAATATAAAATTTAGTCAAAATCGTTAGAGCCGTTCTTTAGATAAAATTGGCTTGACTCATAGTGACACAAAAATGACCCACTAATCGAAATTTCTCAAACATGTGACCTAGCTCAATAGTTTTCTCGTGCCGAAAAACGGTTGGATATATAATTTAGTCAAAATTGATTGAGCCGTTTTTGATATAATTAGATTGACCCTGACACATTATGACCCAAAATGACCCACTAATCGAATTTTCTCGAACACATGACCTAGTCCAATGGTATTTCCGAACCCGAAAATGGTAAAATACAAAATTTCGTCAAAATCGTTAGGGCCGTTTTCTAAAACTTTGGTTCACCCACAGTGACCCAAAAATGACCCACTAATCGAATTTTGTCTAATATGTGACTTATCCCATTGGTCTTCTCGTAATCGAAAACGACAAAAATTTAGTCATAATCGTTAGAACCGTTTTTTAGATAAAATTGGCTTGACCCATAGTGACCGAAAATGACCCACTAATTGAAATTTCTCGAACATGTGACCTAGCCCAATAGTTTTCTCGTGCCGAAAAACGTTTGGATATAAAATTTAGTCGAAATCGATTGAGCCGTTTTTTAGATATAATTAGCTTGACCTTGACCCATTATGACCCAAAATGACCCACTAATCAAATTTTCTCGAACACGTGACCTAGCTAAATGGTATTTTCGTGCCTAAAATGGTAAAATACAAAATTTCGTCAAAATCGTTAGAGCCGTTTTCTAAAATTTTGCTTGACCCGCAGTGACCCAAAAATGACCCACTAATCGAATTTTATCTAATATGTGACTTATCCCATTTATCTTCTTGTAATCAAAAACGACAAAATACAAAATTTAGTCAAAATCGTTAGAGCCGTTTTGTAGATAAAATTGTCTTGACCCATAGTGACCCAAAAATGAACCACTAATCGAATTTTCTCGAACACGTGACCTAGCGCAATGGTCTTATCGTGCCCCAAAATAGTAAAATACAAAATTTCGGCAAAATCGTTAGAGCCGTTTTTAAGATAAAATTTACATACACACACACACTACACACACACATCATACACACACAATTTTTGCTCGCATTATAGTATAAGATAAAGTAAAAATATGCCTGTGAGTAACGGTAACATCATACTGTTGATAGCAAAGACCTAACAGACAAATTATTCCTATACAGCAATTTTCTTAAATTCTAAACGGCACACAATTTAACTTTTTAAGCTGTCAAATAGAACAAAAATTCTTTTCAAATGAAATTTATTTGAAAATTGTATCTCAGTTTTTTTTTTTATTTTAATGGGTTTGAAAGTAATTTTCAAACATAGATATTTTTCAATGTGCGTGCAGCCCAACGAACCCATTAGGAAAGATGAACCCGTTTGCTCTTAATGCAATATTATGAAGAAAAGGCATGTCTATGTGTAACTTTGTCATCATATTATTGGTAACAACAACCTAATCTATCCACAAATTCCGATTTTACTACAATTTAACTCCTAAACATCGCACATTCGATTGTTCCAACGTCTAATAGGAAAAAAAAAAAAAAAAAAAAAAAAAAAAAAAAAAACTTTCAATAATATTTGTTTGAAAAGTTTATGTCAATTTATAAATTTTTATAGAATTTAAAGTGATTCTCAAGCATGAATATTTTTTAAATGTGCGTGCAATTACAAAAGATTAACTCAATTGCTCAAAAACGCAGCAAATAATTCAGTACGTGTTTCTTTTCGTGTAATATTTCATAACTAAATTGGTAAACGAAATTAAAAAGCCGAAATAAAATAAAATAGAATAAAATAAAATAAAACACGAATTTAACAGATATCAAATCGAACTGCGCAAAATAATCTATTATGTATAGAAAATGCAAATGGGAATTTCGTTCCTACTGCTTAAACTTGAGTTCTTCTGAATGGATTTCAATGCGACTATCACTTTCTCAGGAAAGGTTTTAGTGTATAACATATTGTTTTATGTTGCTTAGTCATAGATTTATAGAGAAACGTTTTTTAATCATGTGAGCCCGATTATGAAAGATTAGTATTTTAAAAAAGATTTTTATTAATGGACTTCCTTGGAACTTGCGTCATTTTATGGGTAATTTTACATGGATGGTTTTAGAATACTGCATTTACGTCAGGCAGTTATCTAAAAAATTATGGAAGAAAGTTCAATAATCAGATGAGGCCGATTATAAAAGATTAGCCTTTTTAAAACGTTCTACTGGACAGATTTTGATGGAATTTGCGCTGTTACTATGCACGCATTTTTCTATAATGGTTTTAGTACATCCCATTTTGCTCTACATGTTTTGTTATAGAGTTAGCTGAAAAGTTACTAATCAGTTGAACCCCATTCTGAATGATTAGCCTTTTAAAATGTTAGATAATTTTTCAGGGATAGTTTTAGTATATAGCATATCGGTCTATCATTCTTAAACCAGTTCTACTATAAATCATCAACTAAAACATTTGGCCCTTAACAACCGAAGTTTTGTCTTAAACATTAGAATGTATAATAGCTCAGTGGCGTTAGTAACGTTTTCATCTACGCGGAAGGACGTTTAGAAAAAGACCCATATTGCATTAAAATAACGGATCAAATTCACCGATATATTTCATTTAATCCAAGATTCGTTTGGAGAAACCGACCAGCACAGCGAGCGAAATGTGCTACTCAGATTGTAAGGGAATTGTAATGAAAATATTCACGATTAACTGCTCGCTATAATACGAAAGTACCTAAAATGCTTTTTCATGTAGTTTTTGAGAAATCTAAAAAATACACTAAATATATTATTGTTTCAAATTAAAAACGATTTTTATTTATTTTCTGTTAATGCGTACCTTTAACCTTTAAACCATTAACCTTTAAACTTAATAGGTACCTTTAAACCAGTGGCGTGGCGTCCGGTCATCGCTGGATGCGGCGATGACCAAGCAATATTTTAAAACTCTTAATAAGCTTTTAAAACTCTACGATCCAGTTTTAGCAGAACATTTGGAGTTCATGTATAAGTGAAGGTAAGATTTAAAGTTTCTTTTTTGAACATTCAACCATTGAATTTTAGAGTTAATAATTTTTCACCACAAACTTAAATAATTGCGATGACCACCGAAAATTTTCACGCCACGCCACTGCTTTAAACACGGGTATCCTAAGATTCATTTCCTTAATTTTTAAATGGAAACTCTCACTGATCTTAAAATCCAAATCCACAGCGATTAACATGAAAATGACGTCAATCTATGAAGCTTTGTTTAAAATGAGAAAGGTAACTCTAAAAAATATAGTTGTTATGTTTTAATTTCAATTTAATATAAATCGTATAAAAGTAGATTTTACATTATGGTATTTGATGTAAATCGTAGAATCTTATCACTGCATTTAAAATATTAAAACATTTACCTAAATGGCATAATTAAAGAAACAAAATTATAACGAAATAGGAAAAAAATCATAGCAGCCGGTTTTTAGAGCCAGTTTAAGGCCTTGTTTATCGAAATTGACGTCATAATTTATTGAAAGTGGCGCCGTATTTAGTGATTTCTGTCTCTGATCCTTTTTCTTCGAATAGAAAAACCTATATTTTAGTGAAATTGTAAGTTCAAACATATTAAATGGAGGTTTTTAAGTTTTCTCAAAGCCTTAAAGTTTTTTATTTAAAATATGAGAAATGCGCACTTTCTGCTTAGAGAGACATCAATTTAAATAAACGGTCAAGTACGAGTATTACTCGCGCACAGAGGGTTCCGTACAATAAATATATGAATTAGTAATTGCATTATTAAAAAAATCCGTTGCTAAAAGAATACTAACACTTTGTAAAAAATTATGCTAAGTAGGGTTGGGTATAACAGTATATACTAGAAAAATGTAAATGGATATACCATGAAAGTTCAAAGATATATGGAACCTAAAAATTTTCAAATACAGCTAATCTGTATAACTCATTTTTACTTTCTTCTATCTTTACAAGAAGAAAGTATTGGATTCGTGAAAATTTTCGAATACCGGTTTTGGACGGATGTATACTTTTTAGGGTATAGAGGTAATGAAAAACATGTTTTTACAAAATGTCTGTGAGTCTGTCTATCTGTGTGTGACGCAAATATTGTGGGCGCTCTGTCTTAAGAACTATTGAACGGAATTTAATAAAACTTTAGATTGATTTAGTCCGTGATATAAATTGGTGCTGATTACTTTTTGTTATAAATCGCCCAACAGGTAGCACTACTATGCTGCAATTTTCCCGATTTTCGCAATAGCTGTATCTCAAGAATTGATGCATGCATTTTCATCAAACTTTAGATTCAGTTAGTCCCTGATATGAACTGATCCTGATAAGTTTTTGGTGTAAATTGCCCAAGAGGTTCCACTGTAACTCAGAACTTTTCACGATTTCCGTAATAGCTCTATCTCAAAAACTAATGCACGAATTTTCACCAAACTTCAAATTCAATTAGAAGTTCACGAAAGTTATCCGTGATTAGATTTTGGTATAAATCGCCTAACCGGTGGCGCTGCTGTGCTGCATTTATCAGGAAGTATTGACATGTATGAGATAGAAGAGAGTTTTGGTATTGACTCATCCGACTAGTTTAATATTATTTTAATCTCTTTATAATGAACTTAATTCGGTACTGACAGAAAACACTAAAAGAAATGCATATTTAAACTTCATTTGTCATTTCATAAAACTTAATTCATCATAGTAATAACCTTTCTTTCTAAAGTGCAGCTAAAACAAAACATTCGTTCAAAGTTCCCATTTGGCATTGCGCTAAGCGCGCTTCGAAAGGAGGTCACAAAATTGCAACGCCGCCTTGGTCCTTGCCGCGTTTCCCAAATAGCTTTTTAATTAACTTTTAAAGCCACTCGAGGCGTATTGAAAGAGCCATTCAATGCAAATTGTCGTGAATCGCATAGTATTTATGTAATTCATTCTAATTAAGGGGTCTCAGGGATCTGAAAAATTGGAAAAAATGATAAAAAAGAGACCATATTCAACATTTAATAACTTAAAATGTATATGATCTTAAAACACAATTTTTATTGAGACGAAAGATATAAGTACGTTCTTTCATTTTATGTATTTAAAAATTTGCAAGATGAAGATTTAGCATTTACAGGGTGCTCCAAACAGTCAGACATTTGATAAGCAGAATATTGGTATAACAGCTTACGCGCACGATTAAAAAATAAATATTGTAACTAGAATAAAAATATTGGCACCTACTTATACTTCAGATTATAATAATTACCCCGAATCTAAATAACTTTGTATTTAAAGCATTTTTATATTTTTAATACAAAGTTGTATTTAGCTAATAGAAAATTTTGAAAATTTGAACAATATAATTACTTAAAAAATATTTTTTTGAACAATAAAAAGGAAATTTTAGATTCAGTTTATACAAATCAATATAAAACGTATGTTTTGAAAATTTCGTGAAAAAATAAAATCGTGGGCGTTATGCCAAAAAAAGTCAATTGGAGAAAAATGACTTAAAAGTTTCGAAAAGGTCGCTTAAGCTATTGAGCGGGTATAAGTCTAAAAGCCATAAATTCTGTTCTAATGAGAATTTAAAGGAAACAATTATATTAAAATGTTCAGAAAAGATGGACGATTATGGACGACATCTAAAAAAATTAAAATCAAAAATTTTTTGAAGCTTTAAGAGTCCTGAGACCACTTAAATTAGTCTGTTTTTAACAATTTGACGTTTATTGCTTTTATACTGTTACTGGCCATTGCATTACACACATATATCATTAAAAGTTGTTATCTAGGCTTTAAAAGCCAATGGTACATAGAGTACGTCACCCCTGTCATTATGTGTGTCCAAACCGTCCATATCTTTAAGGGTTTATATCTCGGCTAATTACTAACGATTCTTTTCGAAAATCATGATCAACAATGCTTTTATACTTCTGCGACGATAGGTACATCCAGTGCTGCTCAACAGTTTTGCTGAATGCCAGTAATGCTGGAATGTGTGTAACGGAAAAATGCGATTTTCTCAAAAACTATGTGACCTAGGGTAATCGCAATAATTTTCCTGCAAGGTTTAAATTAACGTCTACTCCTTCTAATTTTTTCATAATTTTAGCTACAGTAGATTCGGAATTAGATGGGGGGGTGGGGGGCATATTTTTGCGCTACATTTTCGACTATATGTTTGAAAATGTAATACCTAAAATTAAAAGAAATATATTTTTTTTTACGATATACAAAGAAATATTTTTTTTTTTCAAGCAACTGAATTTGCCCCTATACATTTTTACTAAATATATTTATAAATGTTTAATAATCTAAAAATATGTGGGTCAACAGTCCTTATTACTTCCCCGAATTTGAACTTTCCACGTTCCATAGTTTACGAGTAAAATGGCTGTGACAGACAGACAGACAGACGGACAGACACAAGAGTGATCCTATAATGGTTCCGTTTTTACTTTTTAAGTACGGAACCCTAAAAATGTAATAATATAGAGAGAGACTGAATTTGTATTGGTTTATGAAAAGAAATTACACGTGTTTGCCTTTTTTTTTTTTTTTTAATTATTTGTGCCGTTTTTTGGGGTGTGGCAACACAATAAAATAATTCAGATTCTCTCTCTGTATTTTTGCATTTTTGAAATCGACGTTATTCTAAACAGAAAATACACATTTTTCATATATATATGTAAAAACTTCAGAATAAAACATCATCAGAAAGCTGTGTCAGTTAATCAGAAATTGACGTCATATATAGCAAACGATTTTTATTATTATTATCTTTTTCCTAAATTATTTTCTTGATATTGAAATGGCTGTATTAAAATAGAATTTTTAGCTTAAAAATCATTCACATGAAGATATACTACGTCCTTTGAAAACGCATTTAGTTAATGTTTTTATTTTATATGGGGGAAATGTGCCTTTCCTGATTAGAATGACGACAATTTCGAAAAAGCAAAAATATCGCGATTGAGTCTGAATTTTTATTATCTTATAAAAAGAAAGTACGCGTGTTATCAATTTTTTTAATTATTGCACCGTTTTTTAAGTTGTGGCGAAAGGAAAGAAATGATTGAATTATAAAATTAAATAAAATAAATATTTCTATAATGTTAAATTATGAAAGGTGGTAGAAAAAAGTGATAAATAGTGGCCTGGTGGTATTTTAAAGTAGACAGTGATCTTTTCCACGGTCTAAAACGTATGTACATGAAGTTTCGTACAAATCGGTCAAAAATTGAAGATTTGTATAAAGGACATACATACAGAGAACGGCTTTTATATATATAGATTTAAATATTTTATCAAACCATAAGAATGTGTGAAAGGAAAGAAAAAATATTGTTGCGTGTCATTTATTGGTTAAGAAACTACATAGTTTTTTGTACTGCTTTAAATACAGTAATTTTCTGGCTAGTCAACATGATTTGCTCCCTTAAAGCGGAATAATTGAGAAATCGGTTCTAAAACGAACCTATGTATGACATATTTTTTAAGCGCAATTAAGCAAGTTGATTACGACGGATTTCAATTCGAATATTAAATCGACAGCTAGACATTGAAAACAAGAAATAAATAATTTTTGTGGTGTTTCCTTACACCAATTTACAAGAGGTTTTTCTTTACACCACTTATGGTGGCAGCTTATTTCTTCGTTATTTTAAATTGTTGTCAATAGTAAAAACGGCGCAAAAAATGATATTCTTTAACTTAAAATATTTGTATGCGATTATTATAAACAGAAAAAAGCTTTCAAATTAGAATGAAATGATTACATATTAAAAGCGAAAAAATATTGGAAATTACATAATAAAAAATTTAGTTACACGAGAATATTAAAAAAGAAAGAAAACTTCAAAATAATGAATTAATTAATCTGTGTTGAAAGCAATAAATTGAGTAAATGACGTCATATTTAAAATGTCCAAATAGTAATGTCGCTAAATAGTTTAAACTTAAAAATACATTTGCACGAGACATTTATTTCATATTTTGAGATGATCTTTTTAACTATTGTTCCCAATTCAAAGACAGCGCAAATAATAATATTTCCATTCTAACAATAAAAATATTTTCACGTGACTATTAAAAAGAGAAAGAAAACTATGGTGATAATTACTTCGGTTTTAAAAAACGAAGCATTTATAATGTCTTATTTAAAACAATTTCCTTATAGCTTTGTTAAAAAATACCGGGAGGCAATGACTCTGCATATTTTGTTCAATTTATATTAGCTGAATTACAAATGTTCAACTAATCTTATTTAATCAAACACAAAAATGGCTATTAGATGTCTTAACTGCAGCAGATTCGGCTTTAAAATCCCTCAATAAAAGGGAAATGCATGAAAACATGTTTACCGGGAGATCGCCACTGTTTTTTTTTTCTTTTTTTAAGCTCTTATTCAATTTTTAGTAATCTTTTTAAAGCCGATTAAATTAGCGTGCTTTTAGAGTCTGTGGTGTCTCAACGGTGGTCGGCGAGCGTAGTGGGCAGAGCCCCTTAATCCTTTAAATTATGTCTTCGTTTAAGTGGTTTACAAAACCTTTTTGATATTTTATTACATGTTTTTATGAAAGAGGATGATTTAGTCAAGAAAAGATGCAATTGTTAGGGTAAAGGCATGAAACATTTAATTAAAAAATATATCATTTCAATTCACTTTTACAGTTATGATCTTTTATATTAAAAATAATTCATATATTTCTATTATTTCATATATTATTTCACGTATCTTCTATAACTGCAGAATGAATTTCCAAAATAATAACGAAATTATTTTTTAAATATCAAATTTAATGAAATGACTTTATTGAATTTTCTTAGTGTTCTTATTTTTGTTTTCAAATAATGTTGTACTATATTACTGGAATTCCTTAATTTTAATTTTTCTTTCATTGTCTATTAAAAAATTCGAGGGAATTGAAGATTGCATGTTGAAGTTTTAGCATTTTATTTATATGATACATTTAAAAAAACACAACCTGAGTAATTAACTCGGAGTCATTTAAATTGAAATGAATGGAATAAAAAGTGGTGTTTTAACGAATTTTTATTTATCAAATCTTTATTAAAGTTCGTCATATTATACTACATTTGTCTAAATCCATCTTACGTAAAACAAATTACAAAATTCTCATTGTACTGAATCCCTGTAATGATATTCGGAAAGACAAAATGCATTGAAAATTTGCAAAGAAAGTTATCAACCTCTGCATTTTTAAAAGTTGATACATATAGACATTCTTAAAGCTCAAAGGAAACCTTTTATATATTTTTATCTGCAACACCAATTCATGTGCAAATCAAATTCATATAAGGCAAGTATAAATCAGTTGTCTGAAAAATTCGTCTTTATACACTTAATGAATATTCATTTTTAAACAAATATTTTCCGTTAATTCTTCCCAGAAGTCTGTAAAACAGAGGAAATTTCCGTTTATTCTTTACACGCTAGCGTATTAGCTGTATTAATACCAAAGTTTGGATTTATTTTTGAAATAAAAAACCGAAAATTCAACAAAACTTAAATTTCTAATTTATTTAAAAATAAACAAACAAAAGTAATGCTTTCTAATTTAATAAAGTGGTAATTTCCCCATTCATTAAAACTTATTCGCAAATTATTCTTTACAGTATTTAAAAAAATATATTTGGATGTAAAATATATTCTAAACGAACGCATTTAAATAATATATAGTGTTTCAATCAAATTTAAAAAATCGAATTTATTCAAAAAAGCAAACATTTCTTCTCGAATTTAATTCGAAATATAATGTTCATATTTTACATCTAACAATCAAATTTTGTCTTATTGAAATTATGTCTAATGTGTAATAATTTTTCTCCTCTATTAGTCTAAAAGTCTTAAAATACTAACAATTATTTCATAACTACGAAATGTTCCTGCAATCAAGTTTAAATTTAAAAGCGTTGTGAACAAGAAATTTAACTAGTGTTCTGAATAAGAAATTTAACAAGCCTTACCAATCCCCCCATTTGAAGAAAAACACATATCTTCATTTTTAACTAGACGTGCATTAACTGCTCTCTGGCCGAGTTGTTAAGATGCTCAATTCGAGACGCAGGGTCCCAGTTTCAAACCCAAGGGGATCCATGGGAGAACAAGAGACGTATTTTTAAAAAAGCTCCTTTTTTGAAATTACGGAAAATTTCTGTCCTTGAAAGAAAAAAAAAATAACGGAAAATTCTTCAATTCTTGGATATATACCGATAGCAGTGCTGCCAGGAATATTTCCGTGAAATGAAGAAAGCATTTCTGAGATTATACTGTACATCATGTACAGTAAACATCCTCTAATCCAACACATTGGTGTCTTTAAGCATGCCGGATTACGAAATTTTCCGGACTACTGAATGAATGTCGAGGAAACCGTGTTGAAGCTAGAATTAAACAAAAAATGACAATAAAACATGTTTTTTATTCTTTAAACAGCTTTAATAGAATAAAAGAAAATACTTAATAATGTAAAGGACAACATATGTACATGACTATAAAATGAAAACATGCACTGTAGGTCTACACAGTAGGCCTGCTTGTGGAAGCCATCTTAAGCATATATCGAATATTAGGTTGTTTTGTAGTAGTCTTCTCTCTTCTAGCTTTTAGGAAGTTATTTCGCATGAGGTGGTGACCCTAAACACATGCCGATACACTATGCTCGGCACGATGTGTATCAAACGTGCATTCCGATGTTTTGAGATCGATATAAATTTGAATGTACTCCGAAAATTCATCTAAATTATTTTGTTTATCTATCACAGAAATAAACAAGCATTTGAATCTAACGATCCACATTCAATATTTATTATTTAGTGACTGATATCAATTTCCGTTTCAAGTTGAGAAATCTTTTCTGAAATAGAAAAGGTATTTAATTTTGATGATAAAAATTTATTTTTCCTTCCAACAGTTTGGTTTCGCAAATTATCCACAGGAATGTTTTTTTCTTACACCCCCCCCCCCCCGTCGTCGGCGGGATGAATGAGCTATTTATAGATTTGCAATTTTCAACCGTTTGTAATTGGTTTAACGTGCTAATTCCTCATTCTGAAGTTCCACCAGATTATTATAAACATTAGGTTTAATTGAACAAGAAATACTATTTTTTTCCCGAAAGTCTTGCCGGACCGTAGGATGCCGGATTAGAGGATGTTTACTGTAGATCTAGTTCACAAACAAACCATTTAAAAGTTATTATTCCATATATTGTATGATGAAAAAAAATGTTTCAAGTAACCTATATGTACAAATCCTCATAAAACCTCAACGTCCTATTTTCACATGAGTAAAAAGTTAATATATATATATATGAATATTACACATATATGTAGCTATGAAATCTATACAATTTTATTTAAACGTTAGAATTTTTCAATATAATATTATTTAGAACGTACATTGTAACAGAAATGGTAGACGTAGGCTGCCTTATTAATAAAAGGAAGTGTTAAACATCGTATAAAAAATTATACTTGCAATATTAAAAAGGAAGTCACCTGAAAATTTCCTTTCAAATGAAGTCAACTGTTCGCCTTATAAAAAATAAACTATAAATGAATTTAAAATTAGACTTTTCTCTTTTTTTAGACTTTACTTACACAATCTTTATAGAAAAGAGAATTTAATAGAATTATTCAAAGGAATGGAATGAAAGCTCATACGTAATGTGAGAAGTCTGGAAGTACCTTTTCATTTCTTCTTTTCTATAAAAATAGTAATAAGAAAAAGAATTCACGTTCTTCCTTATTGCACTGTTTTAATTCTGGATCATGTATTTTTACTTTTTCTCCTTTTTCTTTCTTTCTTTATGTATTTCAATCTTTCTCCGATCTGAGAAGAAATAAAACCTTTTACGATATTTTAGTTTTCAAAAGTTGCACTAGAAACAACTGATGAAAATACGTAAATCGCGTCTTTTGCAAAGAGAAATCTGATCCTTTTTATTTAAGGAGTAAAGCTATATAAAAACGAAAATTTTGAAAATTTTGAATTTTAATATGAGTTATTAAAGTCAAAATTTTAGATTTTGTTTTAAAGCTTCTTAATAGTAAGAGAGTATCTTAACCCACTAATGCCCATAGTAGCATATCTGATACCATATGCTCAGCTTTAATTTTTAGCACGAAATTTCATAAATTATGTATATTTTAAGTCATTACAACTATAATTGAATCCTTATATGATATTAGTTATGAAGTTTAAATGCAGATGGCATCTCTAAATAAGAAAATAATTAGTTGGAAGCAACATGTCTGGCAAAAAAGACAAAATGGCATTTACAGTTGTAAGTTTTTGCTCAATTTTTGAACTATTTTATTGAAATAAAAATAAATGCATATGATATATAGGTAAAAAAGAGTAACTTTTATTCTTTGCCCCAAAAAAGTTCAATGTAAGTTTGTTTTTTTAATGGTAAAACGTGTAATTAAAATCAAAGTAGCAGATCTGTTACCATGGGCGTTAGTCATCATGAGCCCATGGTAGAAGTTTTGCTACCATATTATTTCCATAGAAAATTTGTTCTTCTTAGAGATAGCTTTGTACTTAAATTACTTGTTGTTCTTTTAATTTACATGCTCATGTTATTAAATAAATCCTAAATAAACCAGTTTAAATTTAAAATTTCGACATACAATAAAATGAAATTATTTCTCTTTTTACATTTTTTAACAAAATATTGAAATTCCTTTTTTATATATAAATATATAAAATTATGAAGTAAATCCGGAATGAATATTTTGAACTTTATATTTCTGAATATAAATATTAACTTAAATTCCAAGTATAAAGCGTTTTTCATTCAGCGCTATCACTCAAGAATTTTATACTCGTATTTAGTATGTTTGTTCTACGCGGTATATATTACACTAGCTGATCCCGTGCAGATCAACTCCGCTGTAGTTTAGTATATTTTTTTATTAGTATTAAGTCCGTTTTTCCAGTTAAGTGCATTGCAAAAATTGCACATATTTTTAATCATATTTCCAAGCTATGCTCTGCGATGTTCACTTCAAATTGTGAATTCAGACAGTATCGACTTCGCGGGATTCTTTTAATAACGTTATAAATATGCAGCTGCTTTCTGTACTTATTCGTTACATGCTCCTTGTATTACTGAAAAATATTTGATATTTCCAATATGACGTCATAATTATTTTATTTTGATTTGTTGAAACTTTTTATTTCAGTTAATTTTTCAAGTGTAATTATTTAAATTGAAAAGTAATTGCTGTGTGAAAAATTTTATTGTGCGTTTTGAATTTTTGGCAACAAAATTTTGGAAATCTTATAGGAAAGCTTGATATCTTGTTAATTTTAAAAAAATAAAAATTAACTGTAAGTTAGTTAGAATCCGGATTACTTTATTTGCCTCCGCAATGTTTTAATACATCTGTATATAAAATTTCACGATTCTAGCTTATAAATAGTGTATTTTTTAGAAAGATAGTCAAAGTTACAAAATTTCATTTATATATACATATTAGATAAGCAAAAAACTCGTTGTCATCTGCAAAAAAATAACTGTTTTTTGGCCGCTACATATTACATTAGTGTTTTATATGTATAAATTATACACAGAATCAAACTTTAATTTTTATTAAATTTTGTATTTTTGTTTTTCAAATTAAATTTTTGTTAGTGGCTTTAATCTCAACTGGATAAAACATCGCTGAAAATGAAGCCGTTTTCATTTGCATCTAATATCAACTCTCCATGAAAGGAAAAACATAATTTTTCTTTAAAAAAAAAGTCATTTTTACAAAAGGAGAATTATTTCGAGGGGGAAATGTGTGAATATTGAATATTAATAAAAAAAATTAAATAGGAATAATTCATTAAAAATCATCAGCAATTTCTTATGTCAAATGACCAAGCAGATGTACATAAAAATTACATATTTACAGAAATTTTAAATTTTTATCGTTCTATCTGATTTCTGTTAGACATTTATTATCAGGAACAACATTTTCCCCCTTCATTTTTCTAAGAACATAAACATCATATGCTACCTTTTAACAACTACGCTTTGCTAGTATAAAATATAATCTCTATAATAATAGCCTAAGTCATGTGACTGTCATCAGCAGTTTCGGTTTCACCGCTTTGCTTTTTACATGCCGGACGGCCAATTTGGTAGTTTAATATTAGCCGGACGCAGATGATAAATCGTCAAATAATCCACTATGTCATCGATATTATAATAGTCCATTTCATGCGACTGTCATAAACAACTTTTTGCGTGGTTAATTAAAACAAAGTTTTGATTTTGATATTAAATGTCATGGTTTATGGTATTATTTATTACTTTTATTTTCTTTGTTTAAAAAAAAAAATCTCTATAATAATAGTCTAAGTCGTGTAACTTTCATTAACAGTTCCGCGTTGACCACTTCGCTTTTTACATGCCAGACGGCCAATTTGGTAGTTTAATGTTAGCCGGAAGCAGGTAATAAATCGCCAAATATTCCACCATGTCATCAGTATTATAATAGCCCATTTCATGCGACTATCGTAAATAATTTTTTGCGTGGTTTAATTAAAACAAAGCTTTGATTTTGATATTAAATGTCATGGTTTATGGCATTATTTATCACTTTTCTTTTTTCTTTTCTTTTCTTTCTTTTAAAAAAATAATTGAGAATCGTAAATTTTAAATATTTCAGTTTTTAAATTAAAGTTATGTATTTTAAAGGAAATGAGAAAAAAGTATTATATTTTAAATTAAATTAATGAAATACGAAAAAATATGTCGCGAACAATGTTTGGCTATTTATCACCTGCGCCCGCCTAACATAAAAATACCGAAGGATTGAGCAAGTAAAATAAATTCTGAATAAAAGTAGCATGATACAACACTTAGCATGCATTTAAGGAAGACCAAACTGGTCGCCAAGGGGGGCTAGTATATTATAATTAATTAATTAAAATACATGAAAACGACAATTATCATTTGAAAAAATAATTTATAATATAATATAGGGTGTCCATAAAAGAATGTCCCAGTTATTTTAATATCATCAACTATAAGAGAGGTAGAGTGTTGGTTTAAGGTCACAAATAAAGAGTAACTCAAATAGTTTTTGATAATCGCATGCGCGAGTACTGCTTTGTTATTTACTTGCTGGCAGTAGCACATACGCAAAATGGCGACTCCTGGGCGCAAAGCGTTATTGCTGGGCTGAAGATTTAATTATCGTTACAACCCTGCGAGTTTTTTTCCTTTTGGTGCTTTATAAAAGATCGTGTCTTCGTTCCACCGCTACCTTGTGATTTTCTCAGAGTAGAGACACAGAATTTAAGAGATTAATTACTCCGGGCTTGTTAACCCGAGTTTGCTCGCGCTTGGTATGTCACAGCCAGTGCTGCTTTTTAGCTCACAGGCTATCAAAGTCTGAGAGCTAATGTGCCCGCCCGTTCTGTATGTATGTACGTACGTAACGCGATAACTCTTGATAGAAACATCCGATTTGCTTCATTTTTTTTTCTAAGTTCATTCTGATAAGGCGCTTCCCTGATTAGTTTTGGGAGTTCATTGGTTAAGGATAAAGGGGGGAAAGGGGAGTTGGTCCACCACCCCCCCCCCTTAATTCAGATAAATGGGTTTTTCATGCAGAATTATTCGATTTGCTTCGAATTTGGTATACCGGTTTATTATGTTAAGGAACTTCCCTGATTAGTTTTGGGGGTTCATTGGTTAAGGATAAAGGGTGAAAAGGGGGGTTAGTCCACCCCTCTTAATTCAGATAAATCGGTTTTTCATGCAGAATTATTCGATTTGCTCCGAATTTGGTATACCGGTTTATTATGTTAAGGAGCTTCGCTGATTAATTTTGGGGGTACATTGGTTAAGGATAAAGGGGGAGAAGGGGCGTTAGTCCAAGCCCCACCCCCTTAATTCAGATAAATGGGTTTTTCATGCAAAATTATTCGATTTGCTCCGAATTTGGTATACAGGTTTATTATGTTAAGGAGCTTTCCAGATTAATTTTGGGGTTCATTGGTTAAGGATAAAGGGGGAAAAGGGGGGTTGTCCACCACCCCTTAATTCAGATAAACGGCTTTTTCATGTAGAATTATTCGATTTGCTCCGAATTTGGTATACCGGCTTATTGTGTTAAGGAGCTTTCCTGATTAGATTTGAAGGTTCATTGGTTAAGTATAAAGGGGGAAATCGGGGCTTATCCCCCTTCACTTATTTTTTGAGGGGCATTATTCTTTAAAATAAGAGTATAATATATAATTATTTTGAATAGCATGTGAGCTCAATGCCATCAGTTTAGCTGGGCACTTTTCTTTTTTATTTGCAGTTTTTCTCCCTAACCTTTCTTCAGAAATGGATGAGTCTTTGTGTAGCTGTCTCGAAGGTCATAATCTTAGAGTGGGAAAAGCGGTTAAATAATTCAACATATAGATGTATCGTAATCGCCACATATGGGTGTCTCACACCTAGCGCGAGTAATTCTGTGACAACTCTGAGTACAGATATACGCAGGAAATTTGCAGAATAAATGTAAATAACAGTTTTAGTATATCTTTAAAACAATATTATCCCTTCTTTTTTCGTAGTGTTTTATATTGATTTTAAGGTAAAAACATTGAAAGAAACCGCCATGGGTATGACATACCCAGAGTGAGTAAAACCGGCAGTTTTTGTCGCGCGTGCATTCAGTATAGATAAATGCAGCGGATGTACAAAATAAATGTAAGTAACATGTTTAATATCTGTTTAAAACTCTATTATCCCTTCTTTTTTCCTAGTGTTTTATGTTTTATATACATTTTATGGTAAAAAAATGGAAGAAACCCCGCCATGGGTAAGACATACACAGCGCGAGTAATCCCGTTCGTTTTTCTCGCGCGTGTAATGCCGGGTTAACCGAAGTGTGGGAAGCTTTTGACTTTAGGTTGGATGTGTGCCGTATAACTATAGGTGCGCATATTGAACATTTGTAAGAAACACTAGTTTAGTTTACCTTTAATTTGATGTACGATTTGTTGTAAATGGTCTAATTTAAACTGTTATAATGTACCATTGAAACTGGAACATTTTTGTATAGACACACTGTATAATGAAAACTCGAACATTGATATTATTTTCAAATTCCTTTTAAAAAATGAGAAAAAAGAAAATTTTTTCGTATATCCAACAGATAATCTGAAAATGTTCAGAAGCGTAATTGAAAATATTCAGCAGTTTTCTCTTTACGCGAAATATTTTATTCAAAACACGTGCAGAAAATTTAAAGAGGATAATTTTCTCTCCGTTTTAAAAATCTATAAAATATTGTAATATGTATTCAAAACAAAACTGGTTCTGCCGCTGTACATCTATGTTTCCCCTTACTAAATACAAATGCGGGTAAAGATAGAGTTTTATTTGTTTTCTTTCTTGATCAATTGTTACGTTTTTCTCACTTGTGCTAAAAGAGTGATAGATTATTTATGTAAGTTTAGAAATATGCTTATATTCAGAACACGTTTTTCCTATAGCGCTTCTCATGGTGTAATTTCCTAAAAAAGAATCGATCTTTAGTAAAACGAAAAAAAAAGTAACACTTGCTTTGCAAAACAGTATTAAAAATTAAAGTCACGAAGCTCTTTTTTCAATAAGTTTAGAAAATGTATTTTTTCTTACATGTTTTTTGGATTGTTTTCAAAGTTGCCTCGTGTGTTATTTAAATAATATTAGATAAATTAATAGTATTATGTATTTCGATAAAAATAATATGTTATGTTTATTGAGCTTTTAATAATGTATTCTTGAGCCTTAAGTTAAAATAAAAATTAATAGAAACTTAGCATATAATGCAGTTTTAAATATTTCTTATAAAACTATTATAATCTTCTTTCGAAGTCCGATTTAACAAAGCATATTTTTAGGATATTTAAAGAGAAACAATTGAATGCGTATTAGAAAAATAAAATATGTTATAGTGACATTGAATAGGTTCCTGAAATCTTGTGTATTTTCACTTACATAATTCCATAACAATAAAATATTTAAATCTGTAAAACAGATGACATTCTAACAGCCAAACATACGAATCCCTAACTAAATGAAATTGATACCATATTTTGTATTTCTTGTTATTTTAAAATAAGTATTAAGAGAAATCATACTTAAAATGATCTCAGAATACATGCTTTCATTTAATCTGAAAATTACAAAAAAAGTAAAAAAAATACTTTTACCTTATTTATATTCGATAAAACCATGAACTCTTCGAACAAAATCATTTCTGAATTATTGAAGAAACAAGTGGGTAAGTGTGATCACACCTCGCACAGAGGGTTTGTTTAATATCCCTTTCAAAATACATTATCCTTTAATTAATAAAGCGAAATTGATAATTTATGATTATTAAATCCTTAAAAACCACACATAAAGCGGTAAACAAATTTTTAAGGTTAAAATAAAATTAGCACCCCTCCCCCACTCGCGAAATTACTTGCACCATTCTTTTTAAAACTTTTTATTATGTGTTAAAAACTATCTTAAAGTTTCAAACAGATCGCTGTGTTTGATTTCCTAATTTAAGTAAAATCTTGTAGTTCCACATTCCACCACCAGGGAGTGCACTCTATTCTTAACAAAACTGTATCTGAACGGAAAACCTATAAAAACCTATCCGTAGATATATTAGCCGAGAGGGTGGCGGTCTTAAACAACAATGTAAGATATTTGCTGAAATTACTATTCGAAAATATTGGTATCAACACTTAGGAATTTTTTATATTTAATAAGTAGCATTTATCTCAAGTCTCCATCAAAAAACCGCACATAAAACGGCAAAAAATACTAAGGTTTAAAAAACATTAACGCTGTCTCCCCACTCGGAATTTCTCTAACCATTATTTTTAAATCTTTTCATTATGTGTTACAAACTATCTTAAAGTTTCAAACATATCGCCTTGTTAGATTTCCTAATTTAAATAAAAACATGGTCTGTTAGTTCCTTATTCCACCACTAGGTAGCGCACTCTATTCTTAACAAAAGTGTATCTGAACGAAACTCCTTTCTACAACTTATCCGTAGATGCATTTGTCGAGGAGGTAGTGGTCTTAATGCTAGTTTAAGATATTTGTTGAAATTACTATTCTAATGTAGTGGTATCAACACTTATGAAATTTTTTATATTGAATAAGTAAAATTTATCTCATCACGCCGTAAAAAAACTGCACGCAAAACGGTTAGAGAACAGCTTCAGTTTAAAAATGATCTTAAGCAAGAATTTAAGATATTTTCTGAAATTACTGCACGCAAAACGGTAGAGAACAGCTTCAGTTTAAAAATGATCTTAAGCAAGAATTTAAGATATTTTCTGAAATTACTGTTCGAAAATAGTGGTATCAACACTTATGAAAATTTTATATTGAATTAAGTAAAATTTATGCTGTATTTTTAAAAATGGGACAGCTTTCTGAAGAATCCTTTAAAAGCGATCGGTTCTTCAGTTTTCCTAATTTTAACAAATTCCCGTCAATTGTCTGTGCGAAAAAGCATCTCTTTTATAATCGATTTTTATAAAAGTTTATAATCGAAAAGTTTATAATCTATTTCTTCTTAAGCCGGAAAGTTGTGGTCCGATCTTTTTTTAAATTTAGATTTTATGAATCAGCATACGAAATAACATCCGGATGCAAAAGAAAAAAAAATTGTAAAATCAATATTTAAAAATTCTTGTACTGCGTTTATCATACCCAAGTATAAACATTTATCTCTTTTTCTTTCCGTGTCACGTGGCTTGCCGTGCAAAAAATGAAATTATGGAATTAATTACCAAAAAGTTAATTATCTTCGCTTCCGATTGTCGAAATTAAAAAATAAAGACATATTCTGAAAGGGAATGAAATTTTACATTGGGTGGCGTAAGAATCGCAGCTTAAAAAATCGATATTTTAAAAAATTTCTCAGTCCGTTTCTGACGCACCTGTTTTTTATTCTCTTGTTATCGCCGAAAATTCAATGCCATCAAACATCTGTTGCCTTCACAAATGAAAGAAAATAAAAGATTTTTTACTCGATTTTTAACTAATTTTCGAGTTTTTATGGTACGATCGAGATAATTTTTAGAATTTCTGAAAGCTGATTTTTTCCCCGTCTTGTGGTACTAATTTCGAATTTCTGGGATGAGTAGAAGAGAAGTAATCGCGCCTTAAAAAATTCGCCCGCCCTTATCTGCTGTTAAAATGACGCCTGTTTTTAATTTGTGGAAGAGATCGTTTTCGTAATTTGATTTTAAAAAATCCATGCTTTTGTTGAATTATGAATGCCTTTTCAATATTGTAATTGGGAGGGTTTTCATTCATAACGTCCGTTAATTACGAATTTTTCAAAATTTTATGATTTGTCGTTTGATGTGAGGTGTTCAGCTATAAGTCTACAAAATTTCAAGTCTCCAACATATATAGTTTCTGAGAACAGACTATATGACAGACGGACAGACAGACAGACAGAGGAGTGGGACGAATATAGTTTTGTCAGATGAACGAAATCCTAAAAAGCATGAAAGTAACTTCGATTATTGAAATAAAGGTAATTCGAACGTAGAAATGTTAATTGTGTAGTTTGTAAATACATATCTAAATACACATATCTCTGTAAATTATTTTGTTGAAATATTAACAGAAGATATTTTATAAAGGCGACTACATGCGATCGTAAATATTGGAGGAATATAAGGTATATGAAAAATTATCACCACAATTATCTTAGTAAATCATTAATCTTGTGAAAATGAATAAAATACTTTTTGAAATTCACATCTCATTAGTATTTATTATTGCTTTTAACAACTCCTATGAATCTATATTAAATCTTTAAAAGTTATTAGATGGATGTAGAAATTTGTATTAGCGTAACTGGGCAAAACTTTCCAGATTTCAGTAAAAGTCTCCATCGTCATTATTTTACCCTCATGAAACGGTACGTATGATCACATCAAACTGCAGAAGCATTTATAATCAATAAAAAACATTTTTTTTTTTCAAATTATTAAGAAGATTTTGTAAACTTTTCGCTATTTTTATTTCAGTATTTTATGATATCTTTTAACATATTATTATTATTATTTAAAATTAACTGGTTTAAAGAAGAAAAAATGCAATTTTGTAGTAACATTTGATAAATTTAATTAAAAAATAAAACTAAACTTCTTAACAGTCTGAAACTATTTTTTTTATTTTTTTTCCCCTTGTGCTCTACTATTTGTGTAGTTTTATGACATACTATTTATGTTTTGTATTGAACATGTACAGAAATATTAAAAATTATTATTTACTTCAGATTTTTATATTAAAAACAATTAATATTATTAAAAATTTTACCCATAATTATATGAAACTCACCACAAGGATCTTCCATTGAAATATATAAACATATCAAAAATATGTTTTGAATATTTAGTATTTGATTTATACTCATGCACTGAAAAATCACAAACTGAAAATTTAATTAAGAATTGTATATCTGAATTAATTAATAATCTAAATAATTATTTAAAGGAAAATGGATGAAATGAAAAGCCTTTATCTCATTTCTTTTTTATCATCGTATTTTTTCGTTTGCAAAAAGCGTTCTTTATATTTAGAAACCTTACAAACCGATACATTTTTTATATTCAAAGAAAGATTTATAAATACAATGTTTTCCTTAAAGCTGCTGATTTTCGGGAACCTTTCCGAGTGCCTTTTATAGTGCATTAATCAGTTTTTGCAACCGGAAAATCGATTTTTCGGATGCTATCAAATCTTAATTCAACATTTTCTATTCATAACTGAATTTTTACATGCAAGAGTACTATATTGATACTAGATTAATATTAACACAATTATTCTAATTGGCAAACAAATCATATTAGATGTAAAATTCCAACTGGGCGAAAAATGTCCGGACCAGGATTCGAACCCGGACCCTCCTGGCTGAAGCCGCCAGTGCTCTGCCATCTGAGCTATCTTGAACGATTCTGGTCGAACTCTTTCACCCCTATTAGAATAATTGTATTAATATTAATCTAGTGTAATTTCGTATCCAGCGATTTCTGGAGTTCCATTACCTGAGATTTATTCTATTGAGCTGAACCAGGTTTCAGACCAGATGCTGTAATCATCAAGGTTAGCTGGGTGAAAGATTTCGACAAGGGTCGTCCGGGATAGCTCAGATGGCAGAGCACTGGCGGCTTCAGCCAGGATGTCCCGAGTTCGAATCCTGGTCCGGCCATTTTTCGCCCAGTTGGATCTTTACATCTAATACTATATTGATATTATTATTATTATTATTATTATTACAATTTAAATTTTAGTAATATTATTAACCTGAGAATTTATAACATAAAAAAAACTGGAGAAAACTAAAATTAACTTAATTAATATATTTTAAAAACTACTCTGAAATGTTTCTAAAAAGCGAAATAATTTTTGTTCTTATAAATGCTTTTTTAAATCTCTAAACTATATTGGTTTCTGAGGTTTTTAAAGATAGAGATTCCGTTTCGGAATGAGTCGAATTCGGAAAATCGAGAAAAACATCTCGTTATCGCCCATCACTAATGTGACATGCTGATCCTCTTCAATCATCTTGCGCACAACTTTGATGTTGTTTGCAATCATTACCGATTTTGTCGTTCTTCACGAGATTCATCACTGATGGACTCACGACCATGACAAAATTCTGCAAACCAATTGTAAACAGCCTTTTCTGATGACGCTTCATTACCAAAAGCTTCCCGAAGCGATACTAAGCATTCTTGTTGAGTGAGGCCTTTCTTAAAATCATAAAAAATCATGCAACGGAAACCTTCGTCGCATAACTCGAGAGAGGTTATTGTATAGACTATTTAGTGGATTATTATATATATATTTTTTCTTTTATTAAGAAAAATTTGTCCTTTTTTTTATTACTTGATTTGTAAACTCATGTTGAGCAAAAAAAAAAAAAAAATAATAATAATAATAATTGAAACTTTTGTTATAATTCGACAACTCAAGGATTACAGAATCCATTTAAGTCTGGACATATGTTGAGTATTTGGATATTTCGCGTATCTGGAAAAGATGTAACTTGATTATAACTTCAATACTTAATCACAGTCACACTTTCTTTGAGAAAAGTTTATTAAATTTTTCATAACTGTATTAAGAAACAATAAAACTGATTGTACATATAATAAATTGGAGCCCAACACTACACACGATCAAGCTCCTTTATAAATGTCTTAAATAAATTAGTAATAATAATAATAATAATAATAATGATGATGATAATAATAATTTTACGATTTCAACAGCATTGTAAATAAAATTAACCAATTAAGAGAATAATAATATTTATTAAAAACATTTTACTTCTGGATTTATTTCCATATCTGCGAAAAATAAGTTATCTAATTTCTCAGAAATTTGTTTTCATTGTAAACTCAAATCAGGAAATATTTTTTGGATTTTCTTATCGAAGTTATCATGCACTCAAATTTTAATAATTTGTTTAATCCATTCTTTCAAATTGAAATAAATATATTTTAAATTGTGCCAGACAATGTCTCTTATACTTGAAAAAAAAGTAAACAAATATGAACTATGTCTCCTGAGAAAACAAGCATTAAACAAGCCACAGACCAAAATGTAATATTCATCACGCATGATAAGTATTTTATAATTGGATAAATGGATGTATTCTGTTACGGGCTATTTTTACCGTACTGCTATAATATAAATCTTTTTAGGGAGCACATATGAAGGAATAGTCACGGGAATGTTGGTTCCCATAAAAAAATCTAGAACTCCCACATAAAAAAGGAGAAATATTTTTGTCATACTTTTACTGTTTTTTTTCAAATATCCTCCCCCCCCCCCCCTCTTTGCATTCATATTAATTAGCCAACATTTATTTTTCTACCTAGTTCTCGTGCAAGAAAAGATATGAAATAGCCAGCCTACCATAATTTTTTTACATAACTTTAAACATACGTTTTCAATTTTGAAAAAAATTGCATTTTTTATAACTTTTGTAGATTTAAAATTCAAAACAGTCTCATTTATTGCAAATTGTTTGTCCACATTAAAAATATCTTTAACGCGATATTCAAGTAAAAGTTTCAGTTAATTTAGTAGAAGTGTGTATACGAGGATGGATCGAAATAAAACTGAGCTACTAGCAGCAGTTCTTGAAAGGTAATTTTTGTAGAGGGAATTTTTCCCCTTGAATGGAGACAGATATCGCTAGTTGTCTCACAGCGGTTGTGCGGGTAGGTAGTGTAAGTTCGATAGTCACGTGTTCAGACGTGTCACAGTGATTGAAATGGTAATACATTTTGTAAAGTGGTCTCGCTTGTCACACATTCACAAGGTTACGTAAACACCAACACAAATGCTTTGGCAAGTTCAGAAATCGTGTCATCTTCCTGCATGACAATACCAAACCCAATACTGGTCATCAACATAAGAATCAAAGTTCTAGTAGAAAGTCTGGAACCACCCACAACACAGCTCAGATTTGGCACCCGTTGTCTATTTTCTCTCTCCTTAATTGAAGGAACACTTATCTGGAACAAGGTTCTCTTCGGATAGTGATATGAAAACATTTGCCGAGAACTGCTTCAATGGGGACGGAGGTAATTTCTACCAAGCTGGCTTGAAGAAGTTCCTCCTGCGTTTAGATAAATGCCTAAATAAATTTGTTGATTATGTGGAAATGTGAAAGGTAAGTATGCCTCTTAATTCCCTTTGCATTTTCTATCCATTGTTAATAAATAATTCTGGACTATCCTTGTAACCTCTTTTTTTTATCCATCCTCGTATATTCAAATTTAAACTGATTAATTGCTTTAAAATAATTAAGAGTGTTTTTTATATATGATTAGAATTTGAACACAAAATACCCCAATGATGTCCTTTTTATATGATACTGGGTTCGTACGTATCAAGGAATTCAGGGGAATTAGGTGTTTTAGTACCAGAAATTTCGTACGTATCAAGGAATTCAGGGGAATTAGGTGTTTTAGTACCAGAAATTTCGTAAAGTACTAGGTGCTATATTAAGATAGATATTTTTTTCATTAAATGAGACAAATATTACTTTACAATAATTTTGATAAAATGTCCATGAAAGCCCTCTAAGCGTACGAACCCTGTGATATATATTGCTTTATTTTTTTATTTTTTTTCATAAGGACAACTACATACAGATTACAATACTTTCCAGAATTTTAATCTTCATTTTTTTAAAATTCATTAAGTCTTGAATTATAATAAGAGAATAAAAATAAAAAGCGTGATGGCTGTATATTGCTGATCCAATTTTCAGTCTTACATATGAGGCATGCTGAAATAAAAGCAGACTCCTTCAATTCTTTCATGTATAAAATAAACTGCTTCTATTTTAAATAGAAGTAATGTTACAACAAATGTTATAAAAAATTTAGAAGTCAAAGATACAGCTCTTATTTTTATATAAGATGAAAGGGTTTATTTCTAGAAATAAATAACCTGCATCTGTATTCTTGACATTTTGAACTATAGAATTGTTTTGAAAAGTTAAGAGTTGCAATGTTATATAAATACAAAAATAAAGTGAAAACACTTTTATATACAAGAAATTATAAATAATTCAATTAATTTATAATAACACACTACTTTTTCATATTTTGCGTTTGTTAAAAAATTATGAACAATTGCAATGACCTTTTTTTATCGAATTAACAGAACTTATTATTTCTTCTCTTAAAATTATTTGTCCACGTAATTTAATATCTCTTGTCAAAGTTGAGAAGAATTTTATCTCTGTTTTACTTCTATTAATAACAACTTAATAATTAAGTTCAACTGCAATTTATAAACTGGCTTTAACATTTTCTCTATTCAGTAGATTCAAATATTTGAAAAAAAAAATGAGGTTCTTCTCATACATCCAGACATTACTCCTTACATTTATAACAAAACTTATACAAAATACAATAATTTCTTCCTGTGGAATTAGAAATTTAAAAAGGGGGGGGGGGGGTACATTATTCTTAAATAACCTCGTTTTCGACCAATTTGGAATATATTAGAAAAAAAAATAATAATACGTATCGGGAAATGGTGGGCAAGAGGACGAAGTGATATGAGTAATATGAGCATACATCAATAAATGATTATACCATTCCTGTTATGGTTACACCAGTCATCTGGCAGCACCTGGTCTGGTTCACCAGAAACCTTTCTTAGCGATCCATATAAATCCCTATCAAAAATCTACTTCAGAGCACTGCGAGTAGTTGTGGGCGGAAGTTCGATTTTCAAGTGCGTTGTATTTTTTTTTTTTTTTTTTTTTTAATCTCACAGTGCAAGAAATAACTTCTCTCTGATAAATTATTTCAATGATTTTAATAAAGTATTTTCATAGTACGATTCAAAAGTTAAAAATTCATAAAAAGTATAGGTTGATCATAATAAACAATATACTGATAAACTTAGTCCATACAAATACAGCGGCGGATGGGGGAAATCACAAGCATTACAATCATATAAACGAAAAGGTGTACATTATGCATTATTTGGAACAGGTAATTTTAGTTCCAATTAATGACCAAATATTAGGATCATGCTAATTGTTCTGGTTAATATACAGATCAAGTCAATGACAGATCCTGAATAGGTGATTTTCGAATTTGAGTTTTCAATTTTAAAAATGTTATGAAAAAAAATTATGAAGTATGTATATGAGATATTGTAAAATATAATAGTTGTAACTTATACGTATCTTGATATCTTTAATAAATAGTTTACCTATATACTAGTAGTTATTTTATTGTTATTTAAATTAAATAGTTGACAAATCGTCATCTTAGACCCTATGAGAGTGAAGGTGACAAATATGACTTTCTTTCGGAAAAATTAATTTATTTTCACCTTTTAAAAGCAATTGTAAAAAGTTAAATATATCCTGATGGATAAAAGGTTTTTAAGTAGTCTCTTATCAATTATAGCCTTTTACTCCATCTGATAAATTCTGAAAAAATCTTTGAATTTTAAGATTATCATCTTATTCTCCTTTTCTCTAACTTAAAATACATTTTCCATTTTCCAGAACCTAATAAAATATATTATAATAAAGTATATACAAAAACAATGTTGGCCTGAATATTTAATGTAGCGTCGAAAAATTATCTCAAAATATGCGCTAGCTTTATATTCGTTAAGAATTCTAACGTACTTTAATAGGATTATAATTTTTTGTATGATATTATTTTCAGAGAATTACTGCTTATATCTTGAAATAATATATACTCTGTACTAAACATCGAGTTTAACAAATTATTATATCTCTTTTTTTAAAGTGTTTTAAGAAAGTGTTATATTATATTTAATAAATATATTAAATGATATACTTGCCTTTTCGCTCTCAGAGAGAGTCTCCGAAATCCTCAAGGGCTCGATAGCAGTAACTCTTTTTTAGCATCCATTATCGATCGCTACTGTAGGCTTTACATGACTGCTATATTTTTGATTTTGTCTAAGTCAGTGAAACAAAAGAAAGATATCTAGTATGCTACATCGATGACAAAACTTTCTTCTATATTACTACTCGATTGTTCAAATTTAAACAGAGCTGCGTCATTCCATACAAAATGAGCAAAGAAGCTGTGGCTGACATGTCATAGATTTTAATGAAAATCGGCATATAAGTAGATCATATTCATTTATGAGAAAATGCAAAACAATAGATTTTAGGATTGTTTATTTAAGTATTAAAACTTATATTAAAGGTTGATACGAAATCGAGATTTTGTCTATGTCCTTGAAAATTCAATTTTGATCATTACCCTTAATAATGGGAAAGCATTATCAATTTTTTTTTTTTATGATGAAGACTGAATAAAACGTAATAGCTTCGCACATTTTTCTAATTGTCTTTTTATTGCTTTTAATAAAACTTGCAATAATTTTCTCCTGAAATAATGCTTGTAAGTCTTAATTATTTTTCCGTATGATTGATAATATGGAACGAACAGTCAGGAAAACGAAAAATTGTTTTGTAGCAAACTCTGTGAAATGTTAAATTTCCTAGTTTGTCTTTTATTGTATGACAAAAATGGGTGGCTTAGTATTGTGACTGGCATTTCACCAAATAACTGAGATTTTTTTAAGAGGTTTATGATTTTACATGGTCCTAAGATTCTCGTACCCCATTAACCCCTTCACCGGCTGCCCCAAGATAATCTGGGAGTAAAAGCACTGTTTCCCCATAACAGTCGCCGGTGAAGTGGTTAAGGATGATCTTGGTTGAATACCACTTGAAAATATACTTATTACAGTGACAATTCTATCATCATCAGAAAGTAAAATTTAACAAAATCGAGTAACACATTTCCAACCCGATTGGGGAAGTATTTCAAAAAAGATTTAAATAATCTGTTGCATAACTGTGGACTCATTTTGTTTTTCTTAAGTATTTTATACTAGTATATGTTTATATATGTTTTCTTCCATGAAGATCAGATAAAATATACAGTTTGATAATAATGTTTTAATCTGTATTAACTTTGATATATTTTTATTGCAGTACATGATATTCATGTAAGTGAATATACAAGGTGGCCATACAGCATTTCCCCTGATTACAATAAATTATTACGAAATAACCATTGAATGCAACACTGTAAAATTTTTATTTTCGAAAAGCCATGTTTTTTACGTTTTTTTTAGTCCATCCAGTGGCGCCACTTATGTATAAAATTCATTCCATTGCTATCAAAATGGCGTCGCAGCAAGAAAAAGCTCATTGCGTTCTTTGGTTCTACGAATCCAAATCTCCAATTGCTGTTCAACGCAAATTTCGAATTTGTCATGAACGAACACCTCCAGACGTGAAATCAATAAAACAATGTTATGAAAAGTTTAAATTCCTTGATGACAAATTTACTTGAAGATGAATCGGTCGAGATGGGTCAACACCATGGCCTCCTTGCTCACCCGTTATTACTCCTCCAGTTTTTTAGGTGCGTTCGTAATTTTATAAATACGTAGCACCTATAGTCGTTGTTCAGTTCGTCTGTCTGTACATCTGTCCGCATATAACAGAGCAAAAACTACCCAGCCGAATGGTCTGAAGTAATAAATATATAAATTTTGCAAAAATGTGTCGAGTCATTTCAAATTTTATGAAAATCCTATGAATAGTTTAATTACAGGGACAGTACAAACAGTTTCCGTTACATTACGGCCAATGGAAAAAAATTATTTCAAGTGCATTTTAATGATGTTACAACCTTTCGAACAGAATGAAATGGATATGTACTTATTGAAGTGCACTAAAATGTATATTCAGTACACTATGCTGTGCAAGAAATATTTATAAAACTAGTTATCGTAAGAACGCACCTAATTTGCCACGTTTGACGAGCAGTTTCCAACTTGTTTTATTTTGGGTGTATATACAAGATAGAGTGTTTGAAACACTAGTGAATGACAGTGAAACACTCAAGGTCACGATCACAGATGCTGTGTCTAATGTGACACCCCAAATGTTGGGCATTACGTGGCAAGAAATGGATAACCGCTTTGAAATTCTTCGAGCTACCAAGGTTGCTCACATGGAAATTTATTGACGTAAGTACTTGTATTTAAAACTTCATAAATGTCTTTACAATATATTGAAACAAACATATGCCTAATTATATTAGTTTTTCTGCAATAAATTATTGTAATCAGGGATAGACTTTATGACCACACTGTATTATGTTAACTGAATTTCACGTTCCTGTATATCTACGTATACAATTTTATATCACATACATCACTGAAAGAAGTTATTAAATTAATATACATGTCCCCCTTTTAGGATACAGAAGTGCATTAAATTTACATATTTTATATCACATACACTACTGAAGATAAAGTTATAAATATATATACATATTCTCCTTTTAGAAAACAGAAATGCAGTAAATTTACATATTTTATATCACATACATCACTGAACATAAATTTATTAAATAAATATAAATATTCTCCTTTTAGGAAACAAGAATGCAGTAATTTATTTTAATGTCCATATTAGCCATTCGTGTAATTTAAATAATTTTAAGTTTAGATCATTAACAGATAGTTTTTAAATATTTGCAAGCAGAGAAAAAAATCATTTGCAAGATGGTCATAAACATCCACAAATTCGTTGTCCAGTTACTCTCTATATAATAAACAGAAATAGTCTAGTTGAAAGCCAAAACATATCATTATGAGTCTTTTAATGAGATATAGTATTTTTTTTTTTTTTTTTTTTTTTTTACAAAATATTAATTCCTATATTCTATGATATGACAAAAGTATGCTGCCAACTGACTCTCTATGTCATCATCGAATGGCCCATATAATGTAACAAATATTACCTTTTTGAACCCAATTCTGTTATGTTAGGAATTAAAAGGCAATCTAGAATTTTTTAAAGCATATCATGGGCTTAAAGTTTCTTATGCCTATCCTATTCAATATTGTGGATGTCTGGTTTTTCCTTCATTTGATTTTTATGTAACATAAGAGGAATAATTGTGATTTTCTAATTTTATTTAGTTTCTAAGCTATTTTCAATATGAGGGAAAGAAATGTTAACTTTCATTCTGGAGCAATGTGATTTTCATATGTAACACTACATCAGGCATGAAGTTAACAGATCTTTTTAAATTTCTTTAATTTTCTCAAGATTGATAAATTTTCAGTTTCTACGACCATTTTAAGATTAATCCTTGTGTTACCAAATTTTTATTACTTAATAAATATGCAGACAGTTTTACAGAGATTACACTATATAAATATTTTTCCATTTTCGTGAAATAACTTTCAAGATGCGGAACTCCAAACTTGAAACTTTAACCGATTGCACATATGCCATTCTATGACACAATTTTTTTAAATGTCCAATTTTTTTTGTCAAGATATTTTGCGCAATTCTATTTAACTATGAATTGAATCTCTGCATTTAATTTTATTAAAATCTGGTACTATGTGGCTACAACTTTTATTTAGTATTTGCTCATTTTGTAAGGAATGAACTTGCTGTTATACACCAACAGTTACGAAGTGAATTGCATTCTATTGAATTTAACTAAGAGTTATTGAGTTAGATGAATAAAAATGCTCACTTCAATTAAATGTACGTCCCCTGTTCGGGATTCAAATACAAAATAAAACGGCACATATATTTTTAATAATTTAGTTTCCACAGAGAGAGTCCACAGTATTTAGACTCACACATATGTCATGTGTCACACATAGACAATCAGACATTTTCCAAAACTGGAAATCGTATTTAGGACATCCTCATAACGTATATATCCATCAATGAACAGAAGTTGAAAGTTTTCACGATTTCAAAACTTTCTTCTTTTGTATATAGAAGAATGTAAAAAAAATAATAATGTACAAATTTGAATCACAAAAAATTTTAAAATATCCTGGGAAGGACAATGCGTTTATTTAAAATCTTATTATGTAAATTAAAAACACCATCTCGTATTACTGTATATTTTGGACAAATACAGCATAAATGCTAAATGATCTTAATTTACTTTGGTCAGGGTTAATAAAGTTAAACATAAATTAATTTAAATATAAAAATCGCGTTGTGAAATTTTACAAGGAAACCCCAAATTATGTAAGAAATGGTTAATCAAATTAATTTCTACATAAAAATAACGTTAAGAATTAAAGTAATTCCGTAATTTTTTGGTCTTGAAAAATTAAGTAAATAAAAAAACAAATGAGGGAACCAAAGTAGAAAAAAATTAAAATTCATTAAATACAATTTATTTATAGTTAAATATATGTGAAACAACGCATCCAAAATTAATTAAAAATATTAAATGCATTCTTTTTAAGATTTCACTGATGCAATTCGTTGCAAAGTTGTTTCGTATAACTTCATTTCTAAAGGTTGTATACTTTAGCAAATTCTAAATGAAGCAATTCCTTTTTATTTAAAAAATATTAACTCCGTTAATTTTTTAATAACAAAGGCTTATCCAACATTTAAACGTCTTATAATTAACTTATATTTTATATTCTTTGAGTACTGTCCCTTAGAAGACACTATTGCACAATTTGATTTGAACATAATTTAAAACAATACCGTGTCACCATTTGAGGGCTTTCTGGCGCATTGATCATCGTCAGACGATTTCAAGACATCATACGATGAACTCGCAGTAAATAGTGTCACCTACCGGGTGTCCCAAAATGGACTGACTGATTTTAAAATTCAATAACTTCCAAACGGTGACAGATATTAAAAAAATTCTTGCAGGAGGGTTATGCATAAAGTCAAAAGTTTTATTACAGTGATTTTCGATTTTAGTTCGAATTACAAACAATAGATGGTGCTGTAATCAATAGTCGCTAAATACAGGCTCGATTTTTGGTCCTTTCTGTTGTTCCATTCGGAAAAAGGAGATGGAAATGTATTATCCGGGCCACGAAGTACCAAAAATCGAGCCTGAATTTAGCCTCTATTGATCACAGCGCCATCTATTGTTTGTAATTCGAACTAAAATCGAAAATCACTGTAATAAAACTTTTGACTTTATGCATAACCCTCCTTCAAGAATTTTTTAAATATCTGTCACCGTTTGGAAGTTATTGAATTTTAAAATCAGTCAGTTCTTTTTGGGACACCCGGTATATTTTACGGAAACTTATGGACAAATTTAATAACATGTCGTCATAACTACTACTGATGCAGCTGTGTAGCCACAGCGATCCATAATGCTGCTCGCAAAGATTCAATAGAATTCATACTTGGAGACCCCTCTAAACGTAATGCTTTCACAGGTTGATACTAAAGTAAATACATAGTTCTAAGTCGAATGCATAACTCTCAGATAAAGTAATGTAATCATAACATAATGTAGCTCATATTGTAAGAATACGAAAAAAAAATCATAATAATGATTAAATTGGTTGAACAAGAGAGAAATTAGGACAGAATGATCATTCACAAATGTTCTCAGATTTTAAACCGTACTTTACGGGCTCTACAATCCTTCCAACATTATTTTATTCGCACTGAAATGTTCGTTCATTAGTTGGTGCTTTAAAGCAATAGCTGAGTAAAGGGGTTTTCCCCTATTCTTGTAAATCAGGTAGTTTTAAAGTTATCAAACTCTGTGTATTTTAAAAGCAGACATTAGTCAACTTGGCGCCGCCGTAAAAAATGCTTTTTCCAATGCATGCAGACTAGAGATGAGTTCGGGCTCGTTTTATGGAGCCCGGGCCCGCCCGAGCCCGATACCAAAAACATACATAAAAAAATTGCATGATATTTAAAAATTGTTTCGAAAGTGATCTCATTTTTTAAATCTTTTTACATAGAAATTACTGTTAAATGGAAATTTAAATTCAATCCTATGAAAAGAGCAGTTCGGTATCAAATAAAAATATACTTTATATTTAAAAGGATTCTAATTTTTTTCCCCTTTAACACGAAAATTTGATGAACACGTTAAAAAAAATTTGTTTAATGAAGAAATGCATGAAGTTTTCAGAAATTACTATTTGTATGCTGAAGAATAGAACAACGTTTTTCAATTTCCTAAAAGATGTACGTCTTTAACTACAATCTATTCCTTCCTCATAACAGTATTCCGTGATTCACGTAAATCGGAAAATCAACATAAATTACAAAATTGACACCGTTATCTTAAAGATCCGATGCTTTTACATTAAAAGAGGAAACATTGACTGATTGCTTTCTATCGGAATAACAGGGTGATTATATTTAATTACGAAGGAAAATGACCTCGTAAATCTACAACAGAGTCCTCAGCATGAGCAGAGTTCATGACAGATATATATAATAACCAGTAAAGTTATTTCCATATGAAGAACGATTAGGACTCGTGCGCAATATAAGATTAAATAATTTGCAAACCTCAAGCTAATTCTGGTCTACTAAATATCGAAGAAAACATTCTCTTCGCGTTAGATAACTAAATAAAAAATTAATAAACGATAGGCTTAAAAAATATCTTCTGTCACAAACGAAAATCCTACTAAAAATATATTCATGTTTGTGTTTGTTTTGATTGGCGTCATATTAATTGATCGCCGTTGGAAATGCCGTAGACATAAATCAGAAAACATCACAAATTTTCTTTTGAAACAGCAATCAAATACTAAAGTAAATAAACAAGATTTTTGTTCCCCAAAAAATCAAATTTGATGAAAATAAAATTGAAAATACTTGAAAAGTAATTTTAAACGGGAGGAAAAAGTTCTTTCAATATTTTGTAAGCATAAATAAATAAAAATTTCCGGAAAGAACGAGCCCGAACCCGAAGACTAGGATAAAAATAGAGCCCGAGCCCGTGTCGGGCACAGGCTCGGGCTCGGGCTTTCGGACTCGGTCTGGGCCCGTCTCATCTCTAGCAAACCCCATAGGAATATAATATAAAATTATAAGCATAATAACAAGATATAACAATTACTATAAAAATTATTCACACGTGTAAAATCAAATATCATTTAGAGTTATATGCCAGAATCCTGTAAATATCGCAATTTATTTGGTAGCTTTGAATACTTGAACAATGAAATTCTTTTATATTTCTTCCTCACAAAAATGCGATGGCATGGGAATTAGAGGAGTATGATTCTTTTTCCCAAAATACACGTGAAATTTTCGCACTTCTTCAAAGTTAATCCTGAAAAGAACTAACTTGCTCACTTTAAAAGTCTTTTTTATATTTAAAAGAAAATTAAAATTCTAAAACAGAAATCTATACAGATTAAAATTTAATATTTAATCACAGTTTTCATGTAAAATACTTAAGCTTATTAACGTGAAAGGAATTAGCTTAAAAAGGATTATAATATATGAGTAAATAATCCCGTCTATGACAAAATAAGGTTTGGAATAATTGCGAAAATGTATATTTCAAGAAATATTTATAAAAAATATTCTTCTTCTTTTAAAATATTATGCATTTGCTATCATGTATAGTTATTTATCCTACTAATTAAAATAAAAGTTAGTATAGCAGAGCGCAGATTATCGGAACTCCAATTAACCGAACTTCCGATTATCCGAATAGCCCATTTCTCTCAAAAATTTTTTAAACAGAACTTTCAATTACCCAAATAGTTTATTTTTCTCTATTTTTTTTTTTTTTAACCAAACTGCAAATTATCCAACCACCGATTTCTCTCATTTTTGTTTCCTTCAGATTTAGCATGCGAAATCGAATCCTCGGTTAATGTAACTTTGGGAGTATTAACAAGAGAATAAAAGGTTTGGGGAAAGGGTTTGATATCAAAATCAAAGCACAGAATTCCTGTTTATATTATCTCCTCTTCGCCGCGGAATTTCCTTTGTATCCTTCGCAGTGAATAAAGTTTTGAATAAAGGAAACTGATAGTGGATCAGAAAATGAGAAATGTAAAACAATAAACAATAAAGAATATGGGAAGAATCCTAAGCTACGAAGAAAATGAAATTAACGAATTTTAAGTAGTACATAAGTAGTACATGACCGTGGATATGAGATTTTAAATGCACTGTAAAAAAAAGTCTGTAGTTCTACAGATGTAAAGTTACATGCTTACTAAACTTTCATTTGTAACTGTACAAAAAAAGCTGCAAATCTACAAAACTAGTTTTTGTAAAGCTACAGAAAACTGTAACTTTACAAATGAATCTGCTAAAATTACAGTAATCTTACTAAAATTTTACCTGTAACACTGGTAGCAGTTACATGAAAAGTTCTAGGCATCCCAGTTTTCTAAAAAATTCTTAGTAACCTTACAGATTTTTTGATTTTCGGCGTAAAAGTGTGTCTGTTACATGAATTTTTGTTGTTGCCGTTACATATAAAGTTCTAGGAATCCCAGTTTCCTAGGAAAACTTTAGTAACTTTACAGATTTTTTTTTTTTTTTTTTTTTTTTCGATGTGATGATGAGATTGTGAATGAGATTCCAGATGTAAAAGACATTGAAGAAAATGAAAACAAAGGCTCTGAAAATGACCCAGGTCCATGCCATAACAATGCTTTTGAATGTTTGGAAACAGCTATAAATTGGCTCGAACGGCAGAAGAACCCTGATCCTATTCAACTAACATATTTAAGAAGTATTCGAGATATGGCAGCATTAAAAATAATGTTCTTTGAAGCAAGCAACACTCAAAAGCTTTTTGTGCTTAAATTATAATCTGTGGAGTTCAGAAAAATAATAAAAAGAAAAAAAGAAAATTTTAAATGATAAAGTAAACAAACAAATGAAAATAAATAAAAATACAAAAAAAATACAAAAAAAAATTAAACACGCCAGCACTAACTGATGTCACCAGTCAAAAGCCTGGATAAAATTCGAAGGTTTTAGTATAGCCATGAACACCACTTAAATTATAATAAAACACTCATACTACAATATATATTAAAACACACATACACACATAAATAACGCCTGCATTCAACAGTTAAAGGTATATATAAATATCATACAGGCATACAAACAATAAATACAATAAACCCAACTGGAGTGAAAAATTAGCCAACATGGTTTATTAGTGAGAAATTGCAGACTCAGGTATCGGCCGGAGTAGCTCAGTGGTTAGAGCAGCAGTCTTGTATACTGTGGTCCCGGGTTCGATTCCTGGCTCTGGCTAATTTTTCACTCCAGTTGGGTTTATTGTATTTATTGTTCGTATGTCTGTATAATATTTATATATACCTTTATCACTTAAATTGTTTGTCCATTTATCCGAACTTTGCTTATCCGAACTAGGGTAGGTCCCAACTTTATCGGATAATCGTAGCTCTACTGTATTTTAAAAGAATTATGGATTACAAATTTAAAAGGACATAAAAGTATTTTAAAGTATTTACATGAGTTAGATTTAAAAAAAAGAAACACTCAATATACAATTTAGTTTTATTCTTATTATTTGGCAACTCTTCATTAGACGACAGAAATATGCTATTAGTCTTACATTTCAGTTTATAGTAACCTATTTTTTTTATCCAAATTACAGTCTAGAACGATCCATATTTGTAAGCGGGTCCACTATCATTTGCGATATTTTAAACAAAGCGTTTTGGCGCAAAATTATCTATATTGTTAAAACCATCTTTGCATTTTTCGAGAGACAAACATTTCATGGCTTCCTAGGTGATTATTTCCATGCTTATCATTTATGTCAACCTCGTCTGTGAACGCGATAACTAAATATTAGCTGTCTATGCTTCTTGGTCCAGTTTTAAATTAAAATGAATACATTGTAAGCGAAAAATCAGATTTACTTAAAATTATTACCATGTTCTTACGTAATCGGGTGTCGGTTTTACCCCAAAAACGCAAAAGATCTGATACAATACAAATTCAACACAGCCGGTTTCTGTGTAGTAAAACGTTTAATGACTTAAAAATAGAGATTTTTACATATTAATGTAAAATTATTAACTACCTTATCCACATACATAATTACAAATATAGGTTCCGAGACTTAACATTATTTTTGGTGTTACTAGATATAATTTATTTATCACAGGATATGACATAACTATACAAGTCTTTAAGTGCCAACAATAATGTTTCCTTATTGTAAACGCTTCAATTTAAGAGCTATATTTTATAGCCGTTTTATAAAATAAAATATCTAAATCTTTAACTGACTTTTAACAATATATGCTTTAGAAGAAATAAGAAGTACATATTTAGTTCGATTTGACATTATATTATTCAGCATACCATTCTCCATTAAATCTTTCACCAATGACATATCTCCACGTACAAAATGTCCATGATCCTCATTCACATATTCTTACAATTTGCCACAATTACAAATCATTTCTTTTTCTGTGTCTATATTACGCTATTTACACAATAATTTACTAATTGGTTTTGTAAGAACTTTACTAATTACCCCTAAAGACTATTTATTCACGAACTATTAATTCGGGAGAAGATCCCCCTAGGGTCTTCTGGACTTTCCCACGCTAAGAGGAATCTCATAAACTCATAGTTCATCTCTGAACAAAGCTATGATGCCGTCGAGTCTGCAAATATGAATGGAACTGGCAGTACAATTTCGTTCCGGCGCTAACTTAACATTCCATTGAATTGCACAGAGAGCAGGTGTTTCAGCCGTCCAGTAAGTGAGCGGTGGCAATGGCTGAGGGGGAGAAAAGACGATTTCTCCTAGGGCGGCGAGCTTCAGCCTTCGAGAAATAGGCGGTGGCATCGGCTAAGAGGGAAAAAGACGAGTTTTCCCTAGGACCGGGGGTTTTCAGCCTTGGAGAGAAGCGAGGTGGCAATGCGGGAGGAAGAGAGAAGGGGTTTGAGACGTGAGAGAGCGAGGACGCTGGCGAGGAGGTCTGGCTGGACCTAGTGGTGAATGAGCGAAGCGAGGAGATGAGATAGATGGTCGTCCGACCAGTCTTTTCTCCAATTGAAGCACTATATCTGTGGAAGCAGCCCGTTGGTGGAACTTTTTATCCTGTAAAAATGACGAGAACCCAAACCAATATTGTTTAACTTGTAAATATTCATAATTTAATCGAGACTAAATAAAGGACTTAGATTTTGATAACTTACGCTACCATAGACTCTTGTCCAGTGATATCTAAGTACCTACAGTGGTGGCAGCTAAAGAGGATTAAGAACTGGTGAATATAATCTATCACAGGTCCTCCAAAAAAGGAAGGGCCGCAACCAGACCGCAAGTTAGAAAGGAGACCTTGATCCCCAGACCAGAGTCTTCGGCGAATCCAGCAGGGATTCCAGAGCCAAGGCAATCCGTCGCCGTGCAAGAGGTTCCGGAGAGCTGAAATCGACAGACGGAGATTAGAAAGGAGACCTTGATTCCCCAGACCAGAGTCTTCGGCAAATCCAGCAGGGATTCCAGAGCCAAAGCATTCCGACGCCGTGCAAGAGACGTAAGACGTTCCGGAGATCCGAAATCGACAGACGGAGGGTAGAAAGGAGACCTTGATCCCCAGAGCAGAGTCTTCGGCGAATCCAGCAAAGATTCCAGACCCAAGGCAATCCGACGCCGTGCAAGAGACGAGAGACACCCGAATGCAAGGAAGTCGAGCCCGCCGGATGGTTTAGCCTACAGATGACCGGAGCTGTACCAGTATAAGACGAAAGTCAGAAGAGCAGTCAACAATATCTCAGGTTAGCACTCTTTATTTGATTCATTACAGAGGTTTAATCGAAATAGTATAGTTAATAACAAACATGTTTTTTTTTTAATCATTGTATATTTAATAGAGTTTAGGAAGTAAGGAATTTGATAATAACATTTTGTGAAATTTTTCCAACTGGTAAGAAATTTAAGTAAATATTAATTTTCTAAAGTTCCTTAAAACTGTTTTAAATAAGTATTACTTGTACTAAAGGTTAATAATTCAGTGAGGATAATTTAAATTGCTTATGAGAGGTGGCGCATCGTTGGATGCACTGAATGCAAATAATTTAAATTCTGTTATGTATGTGAATTTTATTCACAATGTATGTTTTCAAAATTGAAGAGACTTTCTGAGCAATTTACTTAAAAGAAATGATACCAAAGACTATATAAAGTTATATATGAAAACTTGGTTGGTTAATGATAAGGCTGTTTATCATATTAATGTTATTGAAATTGTTGTGATATTTTTATGTCGCGAGAGTTTGTGATTATCCACAACTAGGGAAATATTTAGAGACTTCGAAGTGGATAATTGCATGATTGGCATAGCATTTTTTATAACTGTTATTTAGTAGGAAACATGTCAGTGTTTGCGGGTAAGAAAAAGTGCGATCTAAAAGAGTTAGCTATTGAATTCGGCGCGAGCATAGAAGAGTCGGATAATATATCCAAAATTATTAAAAAACTCGAAGAAGCAGAGGACTATGACGAAACTTTAGCACTAGCCCAGCTAAAAATCTTAGAGAAAGATAGGGTTGAGAGCAGTGGTGTAGTCGTAAAAAAACAGAGGGTATACGTTCTAAGCAGAGGGTATACGCTCAAGGCAGAGGGTATACTCTAGTATATATATACTATAGCTTTCTTGAGAAACAGAGGGTATACGGTGTTCCTTAAAAAAATCCAGAGGGTATACGGCGTATACCCCCGTATACCCTCCACCACATCCCTGGTTGAGAGAGAAAATGAAGAAAGGTTAGAACGAGAGCGGAATAAGGCCTTTGAGAGGGAAGAAAAGCCTAAGGCTTTGGAGCGGGAGCATGAATTGGCGAGAATTAGGTTAGAACGGGAACCAGATGAGTTTAGTTTAGCTTCTAGCCAAAATGAGAGAGAGCCGAAAATATCTTTAAAATCAGTCCTGTCCAAATTCGACTCCGATAAGTCCGAAATATCAATCTATCTCAGTTTATTCGAAAGACAAGCGCAGAAAGCCCAAATCGAGAAAAGTCAATGGGTTACGCATTTACTAGGATTTTTACCGACGGAATTGGGGGAGCTTATCTTGAGAGAACCACCCGCGTGTTCCGACGATTTTGATCATGTAAAAAAGATGTTACTAGAAAGGTTCCAGCTTTCGGCAGAAGACTTTCGACTAAAATTTCTTACGACACAAAAGCCCGAAAACAAAACGTGGAAAGATTACGTATATGAGGCTTCCAATTACTTTGATCAATGGTTAAGGGTTTAGAAGTGGGAAATTTCGACCAACTGAGAGAGTTAATAATCACAGATCAGTTAAAAAGAAAGGTTAATCCAGAAACGAAGCATCATTTCATTGATGTTTGGGGCACGATAATCACTCCATTTGAGTTGGCAAAGAAATTAGATGCGTATGATTCGGCTAGGAAAACTATGAGACGGCAAGGGCCCCCGAAACTTCAAAACCTTTCCCCAACCTCTAGAGCGAAATAAATTTGCGGAGCAATCAAAAACGGATAGTAGAACGGAAGAGAGTAGGACAAACTGGAGGGATAAAGACAACTCGAAAAACAGAAATGAAATATTCGATAAAAAGAAAGAGATTACATGTTTTTTGTGTAGGAAAACCGGCCATTACAGGTATTCTTGCCCGGAGCTAAAAAAGGCTGAAAAGACCGAAGCAGTTTACCATATCGCGGGCCTACAAGACTTAGAAAGTGCCTTTGAACCCTACGTCAGTCGCGGGTTAATTAATGGGAAAGAAATGACTATTCTACGCGATAGCGGAAGTAACTTGGACTTAATATCGGCTCACGATGTAAATGAGGACCGATTTACGGGTGAAAGTGTGTATGTTAAACAAGCATTAGATAATAAACTTCGGTGTTTACCTATTGTAGAAATAGAAATTAATCTGGGTACCGGTGATACTATAAGGACAAAGGCAGCCGCAGTAGATAAAGAAACGGACATGGTTCATTATTTGTTAGGGAACAAAACGCAGCAATTAATTGACAGGCGGAGACGATACCCGCGTTCAGTCATCGCAGTTCGCACTGGGCCGCTAGCGCACCCCGGAAACGCGGATACGAAAAGCGAAACTAAATCGCAGAGCTCATCCATCCCCCCTACCGTAACGGAGAGCGAAAATGAAAAACCAGCCGGTTCACCTAAGCCGATGGATCAGCCAGTTCTCCGCGCCGAGGTAGAAAGAGGAATTTTTAAGTGCGACCCCCCGAGGTCAGGGAGTAACCCAGAGGAGGGAATCTTTGTCGAAGAGAAAAGGGGAATTTTTTACCTGTAGTTGAGAGCGCACAGTCCGTACCGAATTTGAATCCCGTTAATGATCAGGTTTTGAACTTGACTGAGAGAGGCGATTTAGCTGGAAGGGTGGGGAGAGTCGAGACTTTAAAATTCAACCCCCGGACGCAGTGGGAGAAATAGGAGCCAGTTTAGTAACGGAGAAAAAGCAAGAGACTTTTCTACGCTTAAGCGAGACCGTACCGCGGGATGAGTTGGGCTGGGTTGGGTTGATTTTTTGACGGCCAATTATCTACACGAGGGATATAGGCCCGGGGGGACTGCCCTCCGTGGGGGTCTTTCTAAGGGAACCTAATCCGTATTAACGCATGGAAGATCCACGGCTCGAAGAAAACCACGAAAACTCCGAACGATTAGGCCGACGGGCGCGATTGGGATCGAACCCAGCACCTCCCGTCTACCAGCTTCGAGAGCAGAACCTCTCGGCCACTGGTGGGGCCACCGCGGGATGAAAACTTGACCCTAGGAAACAAAGAGAATATGAGTGATGCGCAAGAGAATGTCAAGTTCGATTGTGTTAAGCAGAGAGCGGACGAGGTGAAATCACATTTTGAAATGAACGAGGGGTTAGGGATTAGGAAAATAAAAGATCCCAGGGAATCTGACCGAGAACAAATGGTAATCCCGTTGAAAGTCAAAGGAGATATGTCATCCTTATGTAAGGAGAGTGCAGGCAGACTTCTAAGTACGAAAAAGAAGTCAGGTTATAAATTCTTCAATCGTTATTGTTGGCCAAAAACCGTAAACGAAATTAAAAAGTTATACGAGAGATGGAAAAGAGATGAACGTTCTAAAGGTTTAAAATTCATACCTAGATTGGATTTAATTAGACGTATCAGGCAATTTCGTGAATTATTAGTGGAAACGGGGACGAAAACTCGCGAGGTTAAGAAGAAGAGGGGTGTCTTCCAGATTAATCCGGGAGAAAACTATTCGAGTACGCACGACTTAGATTTAGGCTCTAGAAGGAAAATGAATTCGAATTATGATTCTCCTAAGATATTTGGTTTGTTGTATTTAAACAACGCGAAAAGGGTTTCCGATTATTGGAGTAATCATATGGGACAGAGAGGAATTGTATTGAACCGCATCAGAGGAGTAAAAATGAAAGTGAAACTATCTAGCAGAAAATCAGCGCAGAGTACCAGTAAATATTGGGTAAGGTTGATCCGAAACAACGCCGTGAATAGTCCAAGATTGATCTACTGGTCATTGATGCGACAACCTTATCATTGTACAACCAGGCACCGCCCGGGAAAAGAAAGAGTGCACTATTGCTTAAGTAGGGCTGAATAATTTTAGGAAAATTGTATATAATTCTCAAAAAAAAAAAGAAAAAATTGCTTGCATCATAAGGTATAAATAATTTTCATTTTGTATATATTGTTGTAATTGTCATAATAATGTTCCTGGAAAAGTGTGTAAATTTATGTGTGATTAATACAAAAAAATGAATGGTGAACCTCTGTGGTGAACGAATTTTGAGTGTAACACTGACTTCACTATAGATTTTCCAGCTACGTGAAAAATCTCTCTTGGAGGGGGGATTGCTGTAAGAACTTTACTAATTACCCCTAAAGACTATTTATTCACGAACTATTAATTCGGGAGAAGATCCCCCTAAGGTCTTCTGGACTTTCCCACGCTAAGAGGAATCTCATAAACTCATAGTTCATCTCTGAACAAAGCTATGATGCCGTCGAGTCTGCAAATATGAATGGAACTGGCAGCGCAATTTCGTTCCGGCGCTAACTTAACATTCCATTGAATTGCACAGAGAGCAGGTGTTTTAGCCGTCCAGTAAGTGAGCGGTGGCAACGGCTGAGGGGGAGAAAAGACGATTTCTCCTAGGGCGGCGAGCTTCAGCCTTCGAGAAATAGGCGGTGGCATGGGAAAAAGACGAGTTTTCCCTAGGACCGGGGGTTTTCAGCCTTGGAGAGAAGTGAAGTGGCAACGCGGGAGGAAGAGAGAAGGGGTTTGAGAAGTGAGAGAGCGAGGACGCTGGCGAGGAGGTCTGGCTGGACCTAGTGGTGAATGAGCGAAGCGAGGAGATGAGATAGATGGACATCCGACCAGTCTTTTCTCCAATTGAAGCACTATATCTGTGGAAGCAGCCCGTTGATGGAACTTTTTATCCTGTAAAAATGACGAGAACCCAAACCAATATTGTTTAACTTGTAAATATTCATAATTTAATCGAGACTAAATAAAGGACTTAGATTTTGATAACTTACGCTACCATAGACTCTTGTCCAGTGATATCTAATTCCCTACAGTTTATTATACGTAAGGAATTTTTATTTTAACATCCTTTATCAAAATAGAAGTAATAATATTAGTTACAAATTTCACAAAATTAAATATAGTTATGCAATTTTTCATAAATAAAAATGTGCAATGCTCCATGCGCATATGTTTATTTATGAAAAGATTTTCACTTATATAGTTCACATTTTTTAAAATTTGAAAATGATTTTCTTTACATTGTTAATACTGAAACTGGGTTCAAAATCTCTAATAATCACATTTAATCCATGTTTTGGATTACCATGTTACAATATACCTCTTTTATACCATTAGACTTATTTCATCTCTTATTTCTTATGCTATAATTTCTCAAATTATTTTTAAAATATAATATTAGAGATTAAAACTATATGAACGTATTGAAATGTATTTGTTCATAAAAACACTTTCAAATCACAATAGCCTTTCATAATAGTTCCACAAAATTTAAATAATATATTTTTGGAACCATGAGCCTTAAAAGGCCTTGTTTGAAATCTTTTAAGATTGATATTTTTTTGTTTGATTTTTAAATAATTATACATCAAGACGGTGTTGGTACATTCTTTTTTTTCATGCAATTAGACGTTAGTTCTATATAAGATACAAATTCCGCATCTCATTAGACAGGCACACGTAAAATAAAAATAAAAAATAATTATATGATGCTTAAATAAATCATTGGATATAAATCGCTGGACATATTTTCATAGCTTATCAGAGAATTCTATAAATTTTACACCTCGTTTCACGGTATATATTTTACAACTAGTATCCCGAATACCACTTTGAGACAAAATTTTATCAGAACAACTATATATAAATAAGCCAATGTAACCAGTACCATTCATCCAATTATTATCAGAATTTGAATTTCAAAATATTTTACTTTATAATAAAAATTTTACCGAAGAAAATAGAACATTTCTATTTAACTTTTTAAATTTTATTATGTTTATTCATCTATTTATAAATTTTTCTTTATTTTTATGCTTTTCAAACATGTTACTGGAACTCATATGTCATAACTATCAAAATTTATATTATAATTTTCTTACATCATCATAATAATATGCAATAATACCAAAAAATCAAAAGTTTTCTACGTAAGCAATAACACAAATCCAGGAAACCAAAACAAACAGAAATGCGTGTCATAAACCAATTAAGAATACAACGAAAAAAATCTTTAAAAAAGAAAAGAAAAGAAAAACTGCTCGGATGTGCCAATCCCAAAACTTTCTTCTATCTCATGCATGTTAATAGTTCAAAATTCGCTAGCATAGTGCCAAAATTAAATGACAATTTATGTCCATTATGAGGATTCTAGAGATAGGAAATTCCGTGCATTAGTTCTTGAGATATGATTATTGCTAAAATCGTGTAAATCCTATAAAATTCTGCATAGCAGCGCTACCTGTTGATGGTTTAGACAAAAACCTAATGAGCAACAACTTATGTAAACGTTTAATTGAATCTGGAGTTTAGTGAAAATCCATGCATTATTTATTGAGATAAAGCTATTTCGGAAATCGTAAAAAATGCAGCATAGCAGCACCACCTGTTGGGCGATTTACACCAAAACACTATCAGCACCAATTCATATCAAGGACTTACTGAATCTGAAGTTTGATGAAAATCCGAGCATTAATTCTTAAGGTAGAGCTATTGCGAAAATCGTGAAATGTGTAGCATAGCAGCATCACTTGATGGGTGATATACCTGAAAAACTAATAAGCATCAGTTTATATCAAGGTCTAACTAAATCTAAAGTTTTGTGAATTTCCATGCATTAGTACTTGAGACAGAGCTTCCAGAAAATGTTTGTCGCATACAGGCTCACAGAGACAGGGAGGATGACAGACAGACCTACAGAAGGACATTTTCTGAAATTCATCAAATCGTGTTCAGGAACTTCTAAAACGTTTAAAACTGAAAGTCGAAATTTTTCACGAATTTAATACGTTCTTCTTGTAAAGTTAGAAGAGAGTAAAAAGAACCGTTTTAAATTACAGCCGATGTGAAAAGTAAAAAATCGTACTAAAATAAAAATATAAGAAATAGGTAATCAAATTTAGATGAGATTTTTAATTTTTTAATAGATAATTGTGGATTAAATGAAACCGGAACAGTGGTTATAATTTGGTTTATTTTATTTTTTATTTATTTATTTATTTATTTATTTTTGTATAAATTTGGTGAAAATTTCTGTAGAGGTAGAGCAGTGGTGTAAAGAATACAAGCGATGCTCTGGAAATGGACTTGCCCTAGTTTACCCAACCCTAGACCACCTAGTTTACCCTAGACCACCCAAAAACACGTGATATGCGCTGGCGGTCAGCCAAAAAAACTGTCCGGGTGGAAATTGGTTTTTTTTCTTATTCATCTGAGTCTGTGGAATGTTTGTGACTACAAAAAAAGTAACGCAGTGTTATTCGTTATTTTGGTAGAAGGAGTTAGGCTTCATTAAGGGTATCGGCGAACGAAGGTAGTGTAAGGAGAACACGTTCTGTCATTTAATCATGTGCAGGACGGACAGAAGCCTTGGCGCTTGGTAATCTGGTGAAGTTTCGGTGGATTGTCTTGGAATACCTACCGTACAGCACAGATCTTTAGCCATATGACTTTCCCATCTTTGGTCTGCTGAAAAAGGCAATGAAGGTTGGCCGTTTTTATTCGGATAGAAAAGTCACGGACAATGATCAAAGCAGGTTCAGATTTCTGCCAAAGAACTTTGCCATCAATGTTTCCCCACTTAGTAAAACAGTGTGACATGTCCTTGTGAAGCTTTGGAGATTATATATTAAATAAATTATGTAATTTCAATCTGTTGCTTATTTTCCATTTCCATTTGATCCATTCTAATATATATATATATATTACGAAAATTAAATTTCTGCGCTTCATTAAGAATATTCCATGAAAATTTCCTATCTAACGTTATTCTACAATCATAGTTTATTAAATTATTTCTTATCTTATAAATATTTCAATCATTCCGTTTACTTAAATTTATTTCTATTTAAAATGCCTATATTTAAAAATATTTTATTTCTTTTTCAAATTCTATTCTAAAAACATTTTACGCAATTATCATTTGTTACAAGGTCTTTTCATTTTTTAATCTTAAACTTCGATATGAATTCTATTAAAATTTTCTGTTCTATAACTTTTATTTTTTTTCCTTACCATTTCTTTTTTATTTTATTTTATTCTAAAAGCTGTATTTTCGGGGTTGTTAGGAAAGCCGGTTCGCTTAATTTTTCGTCCGCATTTAAAATATAGTTCGACGCTTATACGAGCTGTCATTCGCTAATCAGTATATCTGCATTGCCTTAAAAAACACTGTTCCAGAAGATATTTAGCACCAAAACATGAATCAGGAGCGAAGTTTTTTGGGTCAGCATTTGTAAAAAAAAAAAAAAACTGCTTTCGCTAGGAATTGATTCTTTCTGAATAATATATGACACCCATAACATCGTTTTAAAATGTAATTCATGATGGCTAACTACTAAAGTTTAAATAGTGAAAATGTCATAACATTCTATGGAGTTGTGGCGAATATTTTATGCATTCTACTCAACTGAGTTAATAAAGATGCTTTCCGCTACGGATAAATTTGCTGTTTAATAATGAGGAAACACCATACAACGTGCTACTTTAGTAATGTCGACTGCAATTATCATTAACTAAATAATTAGCTGAAGTCGTGCTAATCAGAATTTCTAACTAGGAAATACTGTGAGCATTTTCCGAGAAGTCTTTATAATGGAGCTATAGAGAGTTGTGTTTACTTGTCGCTTTAGTTTTCTTTATTGTTACAAAATACCGTTATATAAATATATATATATATACATATATAATGCTTTTCAAAGGTGTATAACGAAAACAAGCCTAGTGCATCAGGCGGAAAGCAGCTTTCATATTGATAATGTCGATATAGTTTTTAGCTGAAAAGTATGAGGAACATGAAAATTATGAAAAGAGGGTGCAAAACATTATAAAAATAAAACCTTTAAAACAATTGAAACAAGAACAATAAATAAACACAATTCCTAGCTCTTCAGAAGGTGGCAGGAGCCAAGAAGTGCGTACCAAACAAAAATGGAATCCTCCCAGGTTTTGCAAGGTACACGGAAAGAACGATTTTGTTAAAACAACAAAAAAATAGTTATGCCAACCAAATTTTGCCTAATCCAAATATTTTTTGTTGGACTGACAAAATCATTTTGTTAGTTCAATAAAAATTTATTGAAAAAACAAAATAATTTGATTAGTCCAACTAACATTCGGCTGGGGCTATATCAACTAAATATTTTTTTTTCGTGTATGGCCAACCCACATGCTCCATTAGTGTAACAAAATCAAATAGAAACACTTAAACAATACAAAATTAATAATTTAAAATTTAAAATTTTGTAATATAACTTAACAAAACCAACTGCAGTATAAACAAAAACATTCAATCAATTTAAAACTAAAACCAAATCAGTTTTTCTGGCTTTAATATTTAAAAAAAAATCATGCAATTAAAGAAATAATTAACTTAAATCTTAAAATAGCTCAAAATTAAATTAATTATGAACATGTAAGTAGTTCATATCCCCACCTTGACCCGTGAAGACATGAAAAATTGTGATACTTCTTACAAATCCACAACTCCCCACATCCACCATTGATCAGTAGGAGCGGCAAGGTCTAAGATTCCAGTAAGGCCAACATCAAGAAGACTTGCCTAGCCATAAGTCTAATTCAATAATGCCATTTCAGTCTACCTCAGTTTATCTTGAAAATACTTCACAATGCACATATTCTTAAAACAGACATTAATCTGCATTCTTCATATATTCAAAATGTCGCTTCGACTTCCTTCATGGTGTTTGGCCGTTGGGCTGTTGCCACTTCAAAAAACTTTTCTTAAGCTGATTTACATAATGAAAAATAAATTGATATGGATATAAATTGTTACAAAAAAGATTTATTAAATTAAAAAATCTACAAACTTAAAAATTCTTCACTGATACAATTTTTATAAAATCTGCAAACTTGGCCCAGTATAATGTTGTAATGATTTCCTTTTAAATGGGAAATCTCTCTGTGCGTGGGAATAACCTTGAACAAACAACCCTGCATAGCGAAGCCAACTTTACTCGAATATTTTCTTTGTTGAGAAGGATCCTGAACAAAATAATTCCAGGGATTTGGAACCAGGTAGAAGACAGGTAAGAAAAGACCTGAGTTACAAATGACCGTGGGGGTAAAGATATCACCTTGGTGAGAGGTGCACTGCGATTTCGTGTTTCCTAGGTTGAGATCCAGGAACGGGTCTGATTATAAGTGACCTCAGCTGTTGGCTACAAATTGGAGTAGACGAGAAAAACGCCCCCCCCCCCCGCGTAGAGAGAGGTTGAGAAGAGAGTGAAGGCAGTTGTGCAAAGGACTCGAGAGAGAGTGGCAGCCAGCTCTCGTGGAGCGAGAGAAGGATATTGTGGATGAAACATAATGTTGAGGTGACAAGGATAAAAGGTGTTAAAAGTGGAGAATCACCGGAGCTCAACACGAGCGTTCTCTGAACAATAATGACTGATGATAAATATCTGTCCTGGAAATATTAGAAGGAGGTAGATAATTTCAAAGTCTAAAAACTGTTTGCTCATATATTCAGACTGTGAATTTCAGAGTGTGTGCATTTATATATTTATAGACTCTCATAACTAATCCAGACTCCGTTTTACAACTGGAGATATCATGTCAAGAACCCAACTAAAAAAATAATATGTAATAAGTTTTTTTCTTCGTCTTTTGAGCAATGAAGATTAATCTTAAGATTCGAAAGAAAGGTGTGTCGTGCGCTACCATCAAACTTACAATTTGATTTGACATACTTCGAACTTTTTACAGATGGTGGCAGCGGTGGGATGTTTTATGAAAAAGATCGCCAGATTAACGGATAAAGATTTTTGTTTGTGAAAGTACTAAATCTCCATTACTGTGAAATAGACATTTTATTGAACTGTGATTAAAAAAAGACCTTTTAAGTTGAAAGAATTCCCCCAGTCTGATCTGAATGCCGGAATAAAGGATTAGATGACAACAAGCGAGACTCATCATACTAATCCAGGAGAAATGTGTGACAGACCCCAGAATTCATGAAAAGAATAGCCATTGGACAAAGAGTGATGACCGGATTGACAACAGGTAAGCTCTTTTTACATTTAGAGTGGCTTAGAAATTTTTGGTTGTGTTATTTTGGGGACAAAAACGTAAAAAAAGTAACTGTGTGTTAGTGTGTAGTGATACTTCTTACAAATCCACAACTCCCCACATCCACCATTGATCAGTAGGAGCGGCAAGGTCTAAGATTCCAGTAAGGCCAACATCAAGAAGACTTGCCTAGCCATAAGTCTAATTCAATAATGCCATTTCAGTCTACCTCAGTTTATCTTGAAAATACTTCACAATGCACATATTCTTAAAACAGACATTAATCTGCATTCTTCATATATTCAAAATGTCGCTTCGACTTCCTTCATGGTGTTTGGCCGTTGGGCTGTTGCCACTTCAAAACACTTTTCTTAAGCTGATTTACATAATGAAAAATAAATTGATATGGATATAAATTGTTACAAAAAAGATTTATTAAATTAAAAAATCTACAAACTTAAAAATTCTTCACTGATACAATTTTTATAAAATCTGCAAACTTGGCCCAGTATAATGTTGTAATGATTTCCTTTTAAATGGGAAATCTCTCTGTGCGTGGGAATAACCTTGAACGAACAACCCTGCATAGCGAAGCCAACTTTACTCGAATATTTTCTTTGTTGAGAAGGATCCCGAACAAAATAATTCCAGGGATTTGGAACCAGGTAGAAGACAGGTAAGAAAAGACCTGAGTTACAAATGACCGTGGGGGTAAAGATATCACCTTGGTGAGAGGTGCACTGCGATTTCGTGTTTCCTAGGTTGAGATCCAGGAACGGGTCTGATTATAAGTGACCTCAGCTGTTGGCTACAAATTGGAGTAGACGAGAAAAACGCCCCCCCCCCCCCCCCGCGTAGAGAGAGGTTGAGAAGAGAGTGAAGGCAGTTGTGCAAAGGACTCGAGAGAGAGTGGCAGCCAGCTCTCGTGGAGCGAGAGAAGGATATTGTGGATGAAACATGATGTTGAGGTGACAAGGATAAAAGGTGTTAAAAGTGGAGAATCACCGGAGCTCAACACGAGCGTTCTCTGAACAATAATGACTGATGATAAATATCTGTCCTGGAAATATTAGAAGGAGGTAGATAATTTCAAAGTCTAAAAACTGTTTGCTCATATATTCAGACTGTGAATTTCAGAGTGTGTGCATTTATATATTTATAGACTCTCATAACTAATCCAGACTCCGTTTTACAACTGGAGATATCATGTCAAGAACCCAACTAAAAAAATAATATGTAATAAGTTTTTTTCTTCGTCTTTTGAGCAATGAAGATTAATCTTAAGATTCGAAAGAAAGGTGTGTCGTGCGCTACCATCAAACTTACAATTTGATTTGACATACTTCGAACTTTTTACAGATGGTGGCAGCGGTGGGATGTTTTATGAAAAAGATCGCCAGATTAACGGATAAAGATTTTTGTTTGTGAAAGTACTAAATCTCCATTACTGTGAAATAGACATTTTATTGAACTGTGATTAAAAAAAGACTTTTTAAGTTGAAAGAATTCCCCCAGTCTGATCTGAATGCCGGAATAAAGGATTAGATGACAACAAGCGAGACTCATCATACTAATCCAGGAGAAATGTGTGACAGACCCCAGAATTCATGAAAAGAATAGCCATTGGACAAAGAGTGATGACCGGATTGACAACAGGTAAGCTCTTTTTATATTTAGAGTGGCTTAGAAATTTTCGGTTGTGTTATTTTGGGGACAAAAAAGTAAACAAAGTAACTGTGTGTTAGTTATAGAGTCATTTTTCTGTAAAGAAAAAAAAGGGTTATCTTTTAACTATTGTTATTTTGAAATGCTTAGATTGAAAAGGTAATAAGAGTGCCTATTTTTCTTTTGTGCATTGGAAGATAACTGTATTTTAAATTTTAGCTAGTATTAAGAAATTACGTCGAGCTAAAATTGGGGATTAAAATAATAATAGCAATAAATGATGCATGCTGAACATTGTAATGATTCACACAAGACATAGAGTAAATTTTGCTTAAATTTAATAAGTGATTTTATGCTTGAAAATTTTGCTATTTTTCTTACGTTAAAGCTAAAAAGCATATCAATGTTTCAAAATCTCAGCTACGGTTGCAAAGATAGAGTATCTTAGAAACAGGGGAAAATTGTTTTTAAAAAAAACATTTATGTATTTTTTTTTCTCTTTCTTTATTTCTGTTTAATTGTATTATGTGAGAGAATTTTTAAACCATATTCGTATTGTACCCGAATTCGTCAGTGAATTTTAAGGACGGGTTAAAATTGAGAAATACTATATGCATATTGATTTTTCTAGAGTATTTTTGTTATATATGTATATGTTTGAGATGAAATCAGATATCTGAGAAGTCGTATAGTAGGTGAAAGCCTAAAGTTTATTTCATTGTTTTTAAAATTGTGTGAGCTAAAATCTTAAAAAAAAAAAAAAAAAAAAATGTCGGAATTAAAATATTACAGGAAACCTGATTTACAAATGTTAGCTAAAGAACTTCAAGTAGATTTAGATGAAAGCGATACAATAAAGAAAATAATAAGAAAGATAGAAGCGATGGGTGATTATGATAAGGATTTCGCGGTAACTCAAGTTAAATTCATAGAGAAAGATAGGGAAAATAAATTATGCGAGGAGAAAGAAAAGGAAAGATTAGCGTTAGAGCGTGAGGAATCGGAGAGAGTGCGTGTTGAAAAGGAAAAAGAGCGTTTAGAAAAAGAAAAAGAATGTGAATTCCAATTAGCTAAATTGAGATTAACTCAGGAAACAGAGGCACGTAGCACGTCAAATAATACCTCTGAAAAAACGAACAAATTACCGCTTAAAACAATTATGCATCGTTTTGATGAAAAAAATTCATAAATTTTTTTGTTTATAAATTTATTCGAGAGACAAGCAAAAAATGCAATTTACAATCAGATGAGTTAGTAACTAATTTGTTAGCTCTTTTACAAGTAGAAATTGCTGAACTGATTTTGAGAGAACCGGAAGATAAAGTGGACGATTATCACTTTGTAAAAACTAAGTTGTTAGAGCGTTTTAAGATGACTACAGAAGCGTATAGACAGAAATTCAATAAAAACGCAAGAAATCCAAATAATCCTTGGAAAGATTTAGTTTTGGAATTAAACGGGTACTTGGAAGGGTGGCTTGAGAATTTAGAAATTAGGGACTTTGAGCAATTAAAAAAACTGCTTGTAACCGATCAGATTAAGAAAAGAGCGTCTCAGGAAATGAGAGACCATTTTATTGATAATTGGGCCAATTTCAAAGATCCGGAAGATTTAGTTCAGCATTTAGGTGAGTACGAGGCAATCAAACGCCCACCTAAAAGAATATGGAATTCTAAACCTCTTCTTGAAAATAAAACGGAAAGGATTAGGTCTTGCGACAAAACGCGTGGCGAGAACAAAAGCCCTGAAAAAAACTTAAATTGGAGGGATCGTAGTGAGAACAAAGAGAGAGAGAAAGCTTTCGAAAAAAGGCGTGTCAACAGGTGCTTCATGTGCAGTTCCTCATCGCACTATAGAAATAATTGTCCGGAACTTAAAAAGAAAGATAAAGATATAGCGAGTGTTAATCATGTTAGCAAACAGCCAGAGTTCGAGGGATCTTTCTCCCCTTATTTGAGTAAAGGATTAGTAAATGGGAGGGAGGCAACAATTTTAAGAGACAGCGGGACTTGTTTAGATATCATTTCAAGTGATTTTGTCACTCATGATCACGTGAATGGACAATATGTCTGGGTAAAAATGCCCTTGGATTGTAGATTACATTGTTTACCTATGGCTGAAATCACGTTAGAAATTGATGGAGTAGGGGTGGTTGAAGCCACGGCATGTATAACTGATAGCGAAACAGATATGCAATATTATTTATTAGGGAATGAAACTCAAAAGTTATTGGAGCGAGCTAAACAGAAAACTCAATTATTAAACGCTGTATTTACGCGAGCGCAAACAAAAAGAAATCTTGACCTGCCTGATGCTGACAGCGAGCAGAAAATTGACAAAGGGGAAGAACGCTCTAAGCCGATAGAAACTGAAGAAAATTTAAACGTAGATTCTTTGAAAGAGGGAGAAAATTTGACGGGTGAAGGGGACGAAGAAATTATAGAACCGGGATTATTGCCTTTAGTACAAAAAGATGGAATTGTAAGTTTAGCTACAATAGGAAGGAATGAATTCAAAAGGGAGCAAGACTTAGATCTCTCACTTAAAGAAATTAGGGAAAATGCTAAAGAAAAGAAATCGCATTATGAAATCAGAAATTCACTCATGATACGAAGCACAATGGATAATCGCAAAAACGAGAGAGTGCAATTGGTGGGTTCAGTAAAAGGGAGAAAAGATATTTTAAGTGCGGGTCATGAAGGAATCGTGTTACACTTAGGTGAATCAAAAACTAAAGATAAGGTCTTGCGTTATTGTTTTTGGTGAAATATTGTTAAGGAGGCGCAGAAAAATGAACGCATGATGTAATATGTTCTTAATTTCTTTAATAGATTAAAAAGATGTCAGGATCTTGCTATCGAAAATATGACTTTAACATGCGACAAAAGAAAAGTCTGGTATGACAAAAAGGCCGTGGAAAGGAAATTCAATGGGGAAGATGAGGTCTTTGTCTTAGCAACTAATAAATTGAATAAGATGTTAGTTAGTTGGATAAGGCCTGGTAACATGGAAGCACAGACTTCCGAAACTAATTGCATTGTCAATATGCCAGGTAGGCGAGGTAAGTCACAGATATACCATATAAATTTGTTAAAGAGTTATGGAAAATGGATAGAATTAGAAAAAAATTTGACGCGAGTGAAAAATGAGATTGAGGAAAACCGAAATCTAAAAATCATATTTCCTAGTGCGCATTTTGGAATTTATAAGTTTGATAAAGTCGTAAAAGAAAGTAATTTGGAATCTAAATGCAATTCGGAACAACTACAGCAATTAGAAATTTCGTTGACTCGATTTAGAGTTGTTTTCTCAAAAGATCCAGGTCGCACAGATTTAATCGAACACGACATTGAATTGTCAGAGCGTAAAGTTATTAAATTGAGACCCTACAGAATGTCACCATGACAGACGGAAATACTTCGCAACGAAATGAAAAGATTGTTAGATATAAATCTCTTAGTGGAAGGGGATCCGATAATAACCCATTTTGATTGTCCTACCTAGATGACATGGTCATCTTTTCCGAAGATTGGGAAAGTCACGTGAAGCAATTGGAAATAGTTCTAAAAAGGGTTAATGAAGCGAAATTGAAAATTAAATTAGCAAAGTGTAAGTTAGGTCAGAAAACAGTGAAGTATCTTGGACATACAGTGGGGGAGGGGCGTCGTAGCCCGGAAGAAGCAAAAATGCAAGCAAAAAAAGAATTACCAATTCCGAAGAATAAGATTGAAATTCGCAGATGTTTAGGCATGGCGGGGTACTACTCCCGTTACGGAAAATATTATGCTATCATTGTAGAATCGCTGACGCGTGCATTGAAGGGAAAAAATAAAAAGGAGCGCATAGTTTGGAGTGAAGAAATGAATAAATCATTTGAAACCTTAAAAACAAAACTTACCAAAAAAACAATTTTATATGCTCCGACTTACCAAAAGGAATTTATAGTGCAAACAGATGCTTCCGAAAAAGGGGTTGGTATAATTCTAGCGCAAAGAGAAGGTTCCGAAGAACATCCCATAATCTACTTAAGCCGAAAATTCTCCGAGACCGAAAAAGTTTTAGTGCAACGAAAAAAGATTGTGCCGCAATTATTTTTGCCATAAAAAATTAAGGCATTATATTGACGGCCAGAAATTTTCCATTGAGACGGATCACAATCCGTTAGTTTTTTTGAAAAGAAATTCTGGTAATAATCCTAGATTACTTAGATGGGCTCTAACTCTGCAACGTACCATTACGCCATTAAACATAGGCCTGACAAAGACATTGCTCATGTTGACTGCCTTAGCAGGGTAGAATAAAGTCATTAAAGAAATTTTTGTATATAGTTATTTATTTTTGTAAATTGCTTGTGTATTATGTGTAATTAAAAGTCTGGTCAGTTATTTTTCTTTATTAAGGATGGAATTATGTAAAAATGAGTATTCTCAAATAGGGTAAAAAGTGTATCAGCTTTTATCAGAGCGCGAATTAAAATAATGTATCAATGTTTTTAATTATTTTTGCCACACTGATGTAATAGATTTTTCGTGCCATACCCGAAAGAATCCTCTTAAGGGGCGGGTGTTGTAATGATTTCCTTTTAAATGGGAAATCTCTCTTTGCGTGGGAATAACCTTGAACGAACAACCCTTCATAGCGAAACCAACTTTACTCGAATATTTTCTCTGTTGAGAAGGATCCTGAACAAAATAATTCCAGGGATTTGGAGCCAGGTAGAAGACAGGTAAGAAGAGACCTGAGTTACAAATGATCGCGGGGGTAAAGATATCACCTTGGTGAGAGGTGCACTGCGATTTCGTGTTTCCTAGGTAGAGATCCAGGAACGGGTCTGATTATAAGTGACCTCAACTGTTGGCTACAATTGGAGCGGACGAGAAAAACGCCCCCCCCCCCGCGTAGAGAGGGGTTGAGAAGAGAGTGAAGGCAGTTGTGCAAAGGACTCGAGAGAGAGTGGCAGCCAGCTCTCGTGGAGCAAGAGAAGGATTTTGTGGATGAAACATGATGTTGAGGTGACAAGGATAAAAGGTGATAAAAGTGGAGAATCACCGGAGCTCAACACGAGCGTTCTTTGAACAATAATGACTGATGATAAATATCTGTCCTGGAAAAATTAGAAGGAGGTAGACAATTTCAAAGTCTAAAAACTGTTTGCTCATATATTCAGACTGTGAATTTCAGCGTGTGTGCATTTATATATTTATAGACTCTCATAACTAATCCAGACTCCGTTTTACAACTGGAGATATCATGTCAAGAACCCAACTAAAAAAATAATAAGTTTTTTTCTTCGTCTTTTGAGCAATAAAGATTAATCTTAAGATTCGAAAGAAAGGTGTGTCGTGCGCTACCATCAAACTTACAATTTGATTTGACATACTTAGACCTTTTTACAATGTTAATTAAAACCATCTTACTTAAATTTCAAAACCAGTGTGGCATTGATTGAATATTAAAATTTAAAAAATCTCGTTTATCAAAAAGTTTAATTTGTATATTATTACCTATAATCATTAAATCTAGATCCAAAAAATTAACATGCAAACAATCATCTGAAGTTTTATTTAATTTCAAACATGGAGGGTAGTTAATCGATATCAAAAGTTTGTCATCGAAAATAATTAAATCATCGATATATCTTAAAGCTGTACAAGTTTTATTTTAAAACATAGTTAAATTCTTAATAAAAACGAACGAGATTGGCTGCAGAACTCGAACATTTTGTACCCATCCCAATGCCACATACCTGATAAAAAATTGAGCTATTAAATGCATAGATTCAACATCTCTTAATTATTCCGGAGTCTGATCCAAGACAAACATGTTTTAAACCGGAAATTTTATTTAATAAACGATTTTTAAATGAAATCTAATAAGTACCATATTGAAAGAATACACATTAAATTATAAACACTTTCCGGTTTTAAACGTGTTTGTCTTGGTTCAGACTTCGGAATAATTAAGAAATGTTGGCATTTTGTAAATGTGATGAAATCATTATAAAAATAAACGATACATAAACTCATAAAAAATTTCTTTTTATTCCAGGTTCCTCTTAAGTATAAAACAAATCAAAAATATATTTTAATGTACTGTAAAGACAATCAATCGGAATATTAGAAAAAAGATTTTCAAAATTTATCAGTATGCTAAATTCCAGTATGTAAATTACTGGACGTTGTGGGCATATCTTTATATTTATTTAAAACTTCATTGCTATTGTCAATACACAAAACATATCTAGTATCTCTGTATTTAGACTTTAAAAGACCATAAATATGCTTCAAAAACTCCTGTAAATTAACATTTAAACTTTTACCGATACCTCTTGATGTACAACAAATGAATCTAAATGTAATAGGCGTTTTATGAAATTATAGAGTTAGAAACAAAAATGGAAAACTGTAATAATTATTAATAGCAAAAATTTATGAATACATTTTTGTTCATATTTTTGACTTTTTTGGTATTAGCATTAAATTTATTGACAATAGCAGTATGACTTAATTTACATTCTTTATAAAATTTACCATTATTTAATTCATTTTTTTACTTTGTCAATGTAAAAATGTTTTCAAATAATTGCATAGTTGGAAACCTTTTCAACAGGTACAATTACAAAATTTTTATGTAAAAACTGAATGTAATTTTAATCTGCTTTACTGAGGCTATGATAAACAGTATCATTACGGTTTAGTTTAATACTAGAACTATCGGAAATTTGATTCAAGTTTTATAAAAATATTTCACACCAGAATTTTGATTTAATACAGTTTAACTTTATTATTTAACTTTTTTCTTCTTTGTATCGTTTAAACTTCTTTCATAATCAAATTTCTGGTTTGAACCGAAACATATTCATATGGTAGCCGACAAAATGACGACTTTTCTCGGTAGTTCTAGTGTTATTATTAACGAAAAATTCAAATTCGTTCAACATATACCACTAATTGCATAATAAATGTATTTAAATCCTTCTTGTACACTTGAATAGCTGTCTTTTTGTTATTTTTTGTATTTAATCTAAATTTAGTGCCCAAACCCATCATAAAGTACAATTTTTTTGTATAATATTTAAATTTCCAGTAACAACATGTCATGGAAATCATCATTAAAATCAACAAAATCAATCCCACGTTTTCATGAATCATTAATTTCATTACAAAAAGCAAGAGATCTGTAATTGAACAATTTTTTACTAAGAGAATATTTGTAAGCAACAGCAATATAAATATCCCTAAGAGGGCAAATAATTTTATAATGTTTGAAAAAGCCCTTTATCTTAAAATCATCAAAATATTTCTGTTGAAAATTTAAAGTAAATAAAACTTTTTCTGAACAAGAATCTAAAAAATATTTCAATCTGAAATTGATAAAGTCACAAAGCAAGTCCCTGAAATGCATATTTGAAAATTTATTAATCCCACAAGCGTTGCTTATCTTATTTAAAGTTTTAAGTCTAAGAGTGAAAACCGTTTTCTTTAAAGCTTCATTATTACAGTTTACAATAAAATCATTTTCAGTACTACAAATTCATTCATCAGGTACTAAAAAATTTATTTTTTTTGCATATTGCATGCGAACCTCTAGTATTTCTATTGATTATCTTAAAAACTTTACGAAAATTAAAAAATATATAAACATTACTAATGTTCTTCAAATTATAACCATTTAACACTGTATTGAGAAAATAAGGATACAGAGCTGTATTCTTTAAAATAAAATAATTTTCCACTCTCATACATTCATTTTGTTTTTCAACATGTGCCAAAATTTCAATTAAAATGTGACTAAAATAATGCAATTTAAAACGCAAAATCTGAAAAGATATATATTAGAATTCATATTATTATCATATTAGAAATCAACATTATTGACATTCAACATGTGATCATGAATTCGAACATTTAAAGAACCAGAAGTCTCACCAATATATGCATAGAACAACTCAATCATATAACTTTATAGACAATATTGTTAAATATACAAAATGTGTAATAACCTGATGGCAAAACTTCAGCTTGGACATGACTCACCAATCAAGTTTTACAAAGCTCACCTTTTCATTTAATATACAGGGTGTCCAGCGAATAAGACCCTAATTTCAAAATTAAATATCTCACAAACAAAGATCAATAGAATTATGCGGTAAACGGTTTCTTTATTAGTTAAGTTGTAAAAATGTTATACAGAAGTTTCGAAAATTTAGTTGCAAAAACCGTTAACAGTACTAACCGCTGTACTCGATATGCCTGTAAATTATTCTTCGAAATCCAGAGCGGTCAGTTCGAGGCACTTCACCCATTCTGAGGAGTCGATGCTGAGTCGACTCACTTGATTGATGAGTCGACATAGTGAATTGACTCTCGACTCACTTGCGCAAAATGAAAAGCAACTGATCTGGTAAAACTTGCTGGATCTGTTAGTATGAATATTGAAATGTGCGATGTAAGCATCGCAGTTAATGTTGTATTATTTAAATTACTATGAAATAAAGTTTATTTATTAGTTCAATAATAAGTTAGGTATCTTTCAATTTTATGCAATTTTACTCTTTATTAACACTGAACTGTTAGCGGTCTCACAGACAACTACATTTTTCAATTTTCACAGTTAAAGTCGTAATTTCCAGTGAATACCATGAAATTTTGTTTCATTTGGAGCCCTAGAACTATTGCTAGAGATTCTGAATACGAGAAATTTAATTATGATTGTCCTGTACTTAAAGTTTAGTACAGAAACCTATACTAAACCCTGTGAGTTAATAGAGACTTTCATTCATCTGTTAACTTTCTTACCGCCTGAACTGATATATCTGTTCACTAAACTGTAGGTTTCACTGCTATAGAAGTATAATTTAGATTAATATAATTCTACAGATATAATCCAGTTTGTAAAAATTGAGTTATGATGAATACTTTCAATGATTATATTCTTATACGTAATTTTTTTTATATCATGTAGGAAAAATGATCTTCCTTTAGCAATTTAAAAAAAATTACTGAGAAAACAACAACGCAATTTAGCCCTTTTGCTTGGCGCTCAGGGGGTCAATCAAGCTGTCTCGGAGACGGGTTAAGTAATTCGAAAAATAATTGCAATTACCTTAAATTCTGTTAGCGTTGCTTTTTTTTTTTTTTTTCACAGTTTAACTTGTAATCCTGTAGCTACCACGCCCCCCCCCCTTTTTTATTTCGTAAACAGCTAGGCTGTGTTTGTGTCTCTATGAATGTAACTCAATACTATATGGTTATATATTATCGTGGTTTTCAAAATAAAATTTTAAAAGGGAGTAAATCAAAAACTATAAACATGAGAAAACAAGAACATTTTTAAACTTAGTCTCATCCTCCCTCCTCGGGGCGGACTCATTATTGAATTCATTTGTATTCGGAACCGCGTAAAATTGACAGGTGTTCTTATTCAGGAACAATGTAATCGAATGGCGTTTTCCTTTTTTTGCCAAAATATCTTTCAAAAAATGTTGTCAAAGCTGGAGTTTTTAATCGAATTTCCGTACACGTTAGCACGAAAAGATAAAAACTTGCCGTTACGTGACAAAAATCGAATTTTACTTGATAAGCAATTTATTTATGTTAAAAAAATGGAAAAAGCTATTTGATTCCAAATCGTCTCAATAGTCAGGCCTGTGAAATTTATAACTTGATAGTTAAAAATGCTGCCTCTGAGCCTCGCAAACTAAAGTTTGTGTGTAACGGAAAAATATGATCTTCTCCAAAACTATGTGACCGAGGGTAATCGCTATAATTTTCTAGCAAAGTTTGAATACACTTCTATGGCCCCTAATTTTTTTTTTCATCATTTTAGTTTCAGTACATTCGGAAATAGGTTGGAAGGGGGTGGGAGCGCTCCCCGCGCGCACACGCACACACACACACACACACAAATCCGTTTCCCGTTTTGTTTTCAGCACAGAAAATTTTAACTTTTAAATTTTGATATATATAAAAAGTAACTCTTCAAAACCTTCCAATCCCAGTTAAAAAGAAGGTAATTTTTTAGACATGGGGGGGAGCTACGGGTTTAAACAAGAACATTTCTATATTTTACAGTTTGGCTTAGAGGTGTTTACCGGCCTAGCCCGTGGGCAGGGCTGGGACCAATTTTTCGCAGCACTGGGGTCGGACAGGGCTTTACTTCTTTTCTGAAGGCTTGGGAAGGGCCTAGGTATTGCTCTTTCCGGACAAGGCTAGGGCCTTTCTTTTTTTTTGAAAGATCGCGCCGAGCCGAACTTAATTTTTCAGTACTGATCCGGGACTGACTTCATTCTTCCAAGGTTTGCAAAGGCATTTTAAGTGCCGGCCCAGCCCGTACGAAAATTATTCTCTTGGCCTGGTCTGGCTGGTGCAAAAATAAGTAAAATTTGGCCCGACCCAAAACTTTTTGCAAAAAATGTATATATTTTTAAATTGCCATTATACTTATTGCCATATTACTGTACAATTAAACTTTAAAATTTATTCTTTTTAAAGAATAGTCATTTCTAGGCAATAAAATTAAAATACAATAAAACATGTGAAAAAGAACCTGTGTATGACGGAATGCTAACTTAAACTAAAAAATGTGTTGATACATGAAAAATGAATGTAATAGTATGTGAGGAAAAGTATATAATAACACTTAAACCTGCACAGAAGGAAACTTGTCCATAACGTATATTTTTTCATTTCTAAGCAAGTTCGTCTTCGACGATTTTACTATATAGAATTTTTTACATTGTTAAATCTCAAATGCATAGAATATGGATTAACGATATTAAATTTAACTGAAACATTTACATACAAATAGAGATTCATAAAAAACATAAATATCGCACCACAGGTCTCTTCTTTAAAAATGAAGATTATAAAAATGAAAATAAAAGCCAAAATAAGTATTTTTGGTCAGAACTCCTCGTAACGAAGAATTTTTAAGCATATTGACGTAAAAATTCATGTTTTCTAGAAATTTAGTGGACTGGACGGCCTCAGTTTGATATTTTAACATTTTTCCTGGCCGGATCAGTTTCACACCGAGACGGGTCATTACTTTTTTTGTACGGGTTGAATTTTTAAATTTTATATAGAGGTGGGCCGAATTTTTTTCTAAGGGCGAACCGGGCCATGTCTTATAAATTTGGGCCTTTGCAGACCTTTAGTTTGACTGCTCCCAGCTCCCATCCAACAAAGTCTAATATAAAAAACTTCTTTTATGTAAAATTAAAACCAAAATAATTCAAACATACACTCAAAAAGTTTCTTATCTGCGATGCGAAAAATAGAATTGCGTCATCTTTACAACCAACCAATGTTACTTCCGCAAGTGAGTGGAGAATCGAGTCACTATGTCGGCTCATCAATCAAGTGAGTCGACACAGTATCGGCTCCTCAAAATGAGTTGAAGTGCCTCGAACTGTTCGCTTTGGACTTCCAAGCACAATTTGTAGTCATATCGAGTACAGCGCCATCTGTTAACGGTTTTTGAAACTAAATTTTAAACTTCTGTATAACATTTTTACGACTCAGCTAATAAAGATACCGTTTACCATATAATTCTATTGATATTTGTTTGCGAGATATTTAATTTTGAAATCAGGATCTTATTCGCTGGACACCCTGTATCTCATATAACAATTCTCATAAGGAATTTTTTACAAACATTCCATTAAAGACTTTTTTCTATAAATTTTTGTAGGCATTTAAACCTAACTGCAGAAGAAAAATACACCCAATTCTACATATGATAGATGAAATGAAAATTTAATTCATAGCAAAAGAAGCGCAGAGCAACTTATCATATTATATAAATGTTAAATGTTCATGCCTCTGAAGAAAAAAAAAAAAAAAAAACATAACATTGATCAAAACACTTTAGGAAGGTATCTAGACAAATTTCACCAAGATGAACACAATGAGATGAAGTCAAACTATGTGGCAATTAGTGTTGCCAGGTCGAGTGTCACAAAAAGTGGGTATTTAAAACAGGATTTTTCTCCTGTGCCTTGGATTCCATCAAAGCAGGTTTGTTTATGTTAGATAAAAAAATGAGACTTAACGTGTTATTATAATAATCACATTAAATCACAAAATAAAGATAAGGTAAATCTGCTTACCTTTTGGTTCATGATCGTCCACGGTAAAAAAATGAACTTTCTTTAACGTTTCCAATGAGGGATAGTATATATCCATTTGCTATATAAATTATCTTTGCATGTTTATCCTGTAAAAGAAACTTGTGTTTTCTTTTGTTAATATGTGTACTTTTTTAATTCATAATGTATCCCATGAGTTTTTCAGGAATATTGTGACAGTTCTGGTTTAAACTATAATTTTTATATTTCTTAATATACAAAACTGGAGCATACATCTTTGCTCCTTTCTGATAACATTTCTATATACATACTGAAAAAATTATAACGTACAAAAAACATTATTGATATTTGATTAAATAACATAAATAAAAAAATTCTTGATTATATTTATCGATAGAATACTGAATATCATTTAAAGTCTTAAATTATTAATATAGTTCTTTCATCGGTCAAAATCGCAATCTTTTAATCTAAATGTTTATCAGTTTTCGATTGACACATTACATAAACAAGGAAGTCATTTTGTGAAAGAATAATCAAGTCTTATTTACGACTGGCATTAAGAGTTTTTTGGAAAGCAATTAACTTGATTTATAATGAGTTTATCTAATTCTGAAAGAGATTAGTATTTCCAACAGTTTACACATCACATTTTCCCAAATAATTTTTAATACTAATTAAACCATGTAGCATAAAGCTATTCTGCCTTATTTTAAACTGATTTTATTTCCTAAAACATATTTCAATATACAATAAAGTGGGTCAAGCCTCTCATATGTGGTGAGCCTTGACCTATTTATTTCCCCATCATTACAATCAATCATTTTTCAAGTTTCTTATGTATTACACTTACGTCGCAATTTTATTTTGATAACTGATTGTATAACGAATAAAATGATGTATGAAACTTTCTATGTTCAATGTTTAAAACATAAAAAATCCTTTTGTAAAAAATGGGTCAAACCTCCCTAGTCTCCCCTCTCTCTCTCTCTCTCTCTCTCTCTCTCTCTCTCTATATATATATATATATATATATATATATATATATATATCACTCTTTTATGGACACGATAACTTCCATAATTCTGCCCAAATCTCTTTTAACTGGCACATAAAATCAAGGGGCAGAAAATCTCGGACAAGTTCGTTAATGGACAAAATAAAACCAAGGGTGTGGAAATAGCGATAGGTTTTGTGAAAACATAAAAAATCTCATAACTTCTTAATTATAAAAAAAAATCTAATCAATTTAAAGTTATGATTACTTCTAGGAAAAGGGCCAAAAATGTATGTATAACAGATTTTTGATATTATTAAAAATGGGCTCAACGGGCGAAAAAAAAAAAGTTTTCGGAAGAAAAAAAATTATTCATAACTTCGTCAATTCACAAGATATCTAATCCACTAAAATGTATTATAAATCTTTTTAATTTTATCTACAACTTTTTATTGACAAGTTTTTGATAGGGCCAAAACTTACAGCATTTTTTAAGGGGGGGGGGGAGGTGGAAGAAGATAACAATTCATAATTTGGTCAATTCGCAAGCTATCAAATCAGCTTAATTTTATTATAAATCTTCATAATATTATCTACAACTTTTATATTGACAATTTTTTGATAGAACCAACTCTTACAGCAAAAAAGAATATATATATATATATACATATATATAAAAGAAGTTGAAAAAAATATTATCGTATTAACATGATTATGATAAAACCTGCTTTTACAGAAAAAATCAAATGAAAAGCTCGTCAAAAGCGACCAGATAATATTGTTAAACTGGGTTCATCTCTACTCTTGATTTATTTTTTCTTGGTGAAATTTGTACTTAACTTCGAAAGCTAGCTGTGCCTGTAGGCCGAGCTAGAAGGGATTTTTTAAAACGAATACGTAATTTACTAGATTTTAGATCTCGTAACTAATTTTTTATCTCATTGCTCTACGTTAAGTTTACGATGTGTTGTAGTGTCCACAAGTGAATCCGCTTATTTCGAAGCATTCAAATCAATCAGCTACAAAGCTGCCATTTTTAAATATATCAACTAACAAAAATACAGATTTCTACTTTAATATAAGTTCAATGATTTATTGAAAATTGATTTTGTTAAATACTTTGCAGGTCTGACAACCCCCCCCCCCCCCCCCACACTAAAAAAAAAAAAATCTCTAGAAAAACTGTAGGTAATTGGCCCAAAAATCTATAGGTAATTGGCCCGTTTCTGCAGATATTTTTAAGAATATCTTTAAAAATTCTGCAGATATTTTGAAGGTAAAGCTAAATGTGCAAAATTTCTTTAGATTTCTGTAAAATTTCTGGAGAAAGTGGAGATTTCTTCAGATAATCTTAAGATTATTTTACCACCCCACCTAAATTTCTGGCCGTCAAACGGGTGTTACCCCTTACGTTAAATTTTGACACATAAAACTTTACAAGAAGAGGAATCTTTACGGTGAAAGTTTCTGAATTCGATTCTGTTTAAAAGGAAGATAAAAATACATTTCAGAAGAAAATACTCTCTTCCTTCCACGTTAAAAGAATTCCTTAAAAATTTTTTTATTTAATAATGAATGTTGTCATGAAATACATGAGAATAAAAGAAATAGCCTGTAAAAGTCGTTTTTTCCCCTATGGAAATATGTACATGCAAAACAAAGATTAATTTCATAACTCCCTGGTTGTTCTGTATTCTTTATTTCAGTCAAATTGTTCCTAATTGTTTGATTTAACTCTCATTTTGTTCGGGAATTTAAATAAACGTCCTTCTAACTATCATTAACTTAAATTTGTTGTACACAAAAGCTAAAAGTATAGTTAAATATAATTTCTCAAATGCACCTTTCAAAAGAAAGAAATGCACTTAACAATAGCAAAGAAAAAATTTTGATTTACTATTTCTACCGATTCTTGCTACTTCTATGTGCACACGGTGTTGGGATTTACTCTTACGTGTTATCTCCTGTTGGATATTATAACACTCGAGGTATTTTAGAAGTAGAAACATATATTCTAAAAGAACAGAATAAACGTCGCATAAAGAAAAAGTTGTTTAAATTAAGTTTGGACACACAAAACTATGAAAGAAATGGAATTTTTTTCTTGAAAGCATAATCAGCGTCTGCTGCTTAAAAGAATGATAAAATGCATTTGAGAAGAATATTTTCTGAACTTTCCAGGTTCAACGAATTTATTTTAAAAGAGTATTCCAGTTTTTTCAACTATAAATGTTGTCATAAAGTGCATTAAACCTTAACAAATAATCTGTGAATGGCTTTTACAGATTTTGTTCACCAACAATGTTCTATGCTTATCAAAGGAAAATATTTTGACATATCTTTTGTGTCACTTTTTGTGCTACGTTTTTCCACCCGAATTGTTGTTTATTTAATTATATTTAAAAGTTTTTATGTTCCAATATTTTATATATATATCCTTTTAACTATCATGAATTTAATTTTATTCTAAAACAACTTGCTAAATATTAAATATATATCCATGAAAAGTTAAAGATGCACGTAATGTACATGCATTCAAATATATAACAACAAAAAATGTTTGCTTCTGAATTTCTACCAATGTCCTTCAAATGCATTTCTTTTTTTTTATTACATTTCAGAATATTTTCATATATTAACAAGCAGAAAACCAACAATAAACAATGCACAAATAATACGTGAAAAGCAGCAAACAGCTGTTTCGAATCTACTAGCGAGATTCTTCTTCAGCGCAAGATAGAGCAAGACACAGCGTGCGAGAAAAAGCAAGGCTGGGCGTTGGTTTCCGGCTTTTTAATAGTCCTGCACAAAGGCTTTAATCGCTATTTTAATATTTTCATACAGTTACGTCAATAATACCTCTTGTATTTTGAAACCTATGCCAAGATTATGTGGAATTCGCAGTCATTCTATTTTGGATTTGAAACATGTATCGTACGAATTACCATATTTTAGCGATATGACATAGTAAGAGAATAATATAATTAATTACCAGAATGATCTTCTGAAAATAAAGAATTAAAATAAAAACATATCAAACAAACAACAGAAATTTTCAATTTACAAAATATTGTTAAAGAATATTACATAAAAACATAAGACAATTCGATATATATAATTTTTATCATTTCTTCTACTGAATGTTGAACAAAATATTTGCAGTCCAAATATCCAGAAAATCTATTTCCTAACAAGTGTTCAAATTTGCTGCTTTATATATCACACGTTGAGTATACAGTAGAGATTTTAGAAGTAGTAATATGAACTCACTCAAAAAAGTATTAAACTTGCCTTGTAAAAAGTACTCTTTAAGTTTCCTTTTGGCGTACAAAAAGAAAACAGATCAGAAAAGTTTTTGTGACAGCATATGAATTGTCTGTTGTGTAAAAGGAAGATAAAAATCCATTTCAGAAAAAAATATTCTACGCTTTTCAAACACAAAGTTTTTTTAAAAAGTTTTTCTTCTGAATTTATTGAATAATGAAAGATTTTCATGAAATACATAAGAAAAACAAAAAGGTCTCCGAATATCTTTTACTGATTATTTTCAAAAAAGGAAAAATGGCGAATGATGATTGACATACATGTTTGTTTATTTTTTGTAATTTTTCAGACAAGTTGTGTTTATCGAAATCTCCCTCTCTCTCTCTTTTTTTTTTTTTTTTTTTTTTTTTTTTTTTTAAGTATTCTTGACTTATTATTACATTTTGTATGTCTCTGAAAAGCAGAAATGTTATGAAAATTGTTTACATGAAAATAAACACAACAAAATATTTTGCATGTCGCATACATTTGATTTATTTATTCCTTCAAAAATATTATTTCCTAGTGTTTTGAAAAAAAATATTTTTTAAAGATAATAAAAATATTAAAGCCAAATTATTAATCCCATTATTTCAGCTTTTGATATCATAGTTTAAAAGTCAAGTGTTCGAATTAATATATTGCTTCATTTTTCTACAGTCAGCCTACCTTGTGTTTTTAAACGAAAACTGTTAACCTATCCTACATTTATTTAGGAAAGATAAACTTTAAAAATTCCTTTTGAGTTCTTTTCTGGAAATGTCAACATTCTTGACAACTCTCAACCAAAATTTAAAATATTAAAGCAAAATTTCTGCAGAGAAACATAACTAGCGTGTTTACATTGAGCGTTATAGAAATGCAATGCATAGAGCTTTTCTGGTGTTGTTTCCTGACTGATTGTTTATAATGAATATACTGTAGAGCATCTCAACTTTTTTTTTCTTTGAAATATTTTTACTGTTGTAGCATTCTATGTTCTATTGAATTTCCTAGAATAAGATTGTTGAAAACATTGACTATAAATTTCTTTAAACGTTAGAAAAAAATTATAGTTACATTTTTTTGAATTACTAAATTAGGAAAAACTATCGTTAGCTTCGTTATGTTTGCGCGCCTCCAATAAAACAGTCGCCGAATCCATACCTGTTAACCAAATCTGTAAAACGATGAAAAAATTTTTCGTTAGCAGAGGCACTAATTAACCCGGGGATTTCTTTCGGTTAAGAATTATGCTTAGACTTTTGAAATATTATAAGTTTAACTTTTAGCAGTACCTATGTTTGATTTATTTATATCTATATTATGAAAGACAAACGTGACTGTCCGTAATGCTGACGTCATTTTGTCGGTGGCAACACTAGACTCTTTACTGCTAAATTTATCTTTTACTTCAATTTTTTTAACTTCTAAGCATCGCACATTTTAATTTTTACACGGTCGAATATGGAAAAATGTTACTTTCAAATGCAATTTGTTTCAAAACTCTATTCCTATTTGCTTTAAAGCTGTATCGGAATGTATTAGGGTTTTTTATTATATAATTTTTAAAATGATTTTCAACTGTGAATTTTCTTAAATCTCTATCGTTAATTTCTTAAATTTCTTAAATCTCTATCGTATGCAGACGATTACGAAAGAAAAAGTCGTTTGCAGTCAAATTAATATAAGTAGCTCAGTATTTATTTCGAGCTTATATTCATAAAGAAATTGAAACTTCATCAATAAATAAATTTAATAATAAAATTTAAATAACGCACAAATTTAAGACATATGATGGATGTACGCACTTAAACACCTGAAATAATCAGATTTAAAAAATGCTGATGTAAAGGCTGGTGTCTTTGGTGAAATCTGGGTTAATTGGTCAAACTCATTCTTTGTTTAACTCCTAGCCCGAGGCCAATACGAAAGTATTACTTTCAATATATTTCAAAACTTTATTTGAATTCCTAATTGCTATTTTTTATATAAAACATATTTTTAATGTTGTTAGTGCGCATTCTAAAACACATTGAATACGGTTGTGCAGACGATTACAAAAGGAAAATTCGCTTGCACTCAGATTAATATAAATAGCTCAGCATTTGTTTCCTGCTTATATTCCATAAAAAATGAAAATTATCAATAAATAAATTTAATAATAACATTTAAATAACGCACAAATTTAAGACATATAATGGATGTACGCACTTAAACACCTGAAATAATCAGATTAAAAAAGTGCTGCTGTAAAGGCGTCTTTGTCAAATTCTGGGTTAATTGGGCAAACTCTTTCTTTGTTTAACTCCTGGCACGAGGCCAATACGAAAGGAATATCTACGTGTGAACAAAAGACGTGATTAGAAATAACTAAACCGTATCCATTTAGAAAGTCTGTGCCATTTTGGCATTGTCTTTTATTTATATTTTTACAGTCAAGCATTGTTCTACTTTGCCAAATACAGACATGCGTGTCGAGAAAAATTGGGAACTCTTGCAATAACCGAATTATCTATGGAAAATAATCATTTTCTCCAGTCTGGGCTAATCGCAACCACTTTTGAACGTCAAGCGATATAAAGACCGCCTAACAGTTAGAAGCAATTAGTACTTTTCCTTAGGCCGCTAAAATGTGCTAGATTTTCTAATCACAAAAGCACATTTCAAACATTTAAAAGTAAGAAACTTAATGTATACGATTATTTTTTACATCCTACAAAAGCTCTGTAAATATCATTAACTTGAAAAGACATTTTAAAATCAGACATTTAATATAACTAAAAAACAAGAATATTGCCATATATTTAAAACAATTACAGTATACTTTTCAAGCTTCTAATCATTACATTGTATCATTGCTATCAGAGATTTGTGTATAGATTGAAACGTCTACTGTAATTGTTTCTATTATGTGAAATTATTCTTTTTTTTATTTTATTTGATTAAAAATTTGATTTAAAAATGTCTTTTTAATTTTGATTATTTGATTCAGGCTTAATATAGTTATTTGAGACTGCACATATTAATTAGACCATATTCAACACCAATAATTCTGAAGTAATCCACAATAACAAGTGTAACTTTCACACTAATAAATGCATGTTTATTATGTGTTATATTGGGAATAAGTATTACATTTCGTCTTAAATACATTTCCTTAATATTAGAGGATGTTAAAAATTGATGTAATTCTGCTAAATATGCTCATTTTTAATTTCAAGAAAGATAATATACGAAATTGTTATTTATCTGGGATTAAAATTACAATGCAAAATATAATTTTAGAAAAAAAAATTAAACATATTTATAATTGTATTTTTTGTAATATAAAGCTATATATATTATTATATCCTTTAAAATTAATATTAATTTTAATCTTACAACTCTTTTGCAGAAAATAAAGAGTTTTGTAGTTTTTGTAAATTTTATTGAAATTATATGTTGCTACATTTTAAGTAATTTCAAAGCTAATTTTTGGTGCAATGTAATTTAATGCATTTATCCACACCTAAAGCATAAATTATTTCATTTTTATAATTTTAAAGCTTAAGAAAGGACCAGAAAATTTTACTTTAAAAAAACTATTCAAAAATAAATTATGAAAATTGTGTACGTATTTTTTCAATTATTTTATTACATTTCTTATACAATTTTTTAAAAAGGTGATCGGTGTAATATTTTCACATTTCAAACTGTCCTCTGAGCTAAGTTTTAAGCTATCCAAAGCAATTTTTGATGTAAAGCAATTTTATATATTTTTACACAACTAAAGAGTAAATTAATTCTTTTAATACATTTTGCAGAATAAGAAAGAATCGTAAATTTATTTTTAAAAAACGCTGAATATTAAAAAGTAAGTGGAACTATTTTGAAAATGTATTATCTGAAATAAACAATTCTAAAGATTCTGAATAATTAAAATTTTTCTCTATATCTTTTTTTTCTCTTAACGTTATCTTTTTAATTTATTTTCGGAAATGTTAATTAACATTTTATTGGCGATTTAATCTCCGATTCTTTAAAATATTAATGTTATTTCAAATGACTAAATTCTTCATAACTGTGAAAAAAAAGTTTTTCTTGCAAAACTTTTTAAAAAATATCTATTATTCATTTTAAACAAAACAGTCTGTGTCCTTGCAAATTTATTTTAGTTTCTTTGTCATGAAAGACTAAAATGAATAAAAAAAAAATCTGTGCACTTATGAATTATTTTAAATACTTTCCAAACTTTACTCATTTTCGCTAAAACAATGAAGTAATATTGCAAGCATCCTTACATTCAAAGCACGTTTCCCAAAAATGTCTTAACTTTTTCTTTTTCGAAAACAAACATTCAAGTTCTAGTGATAAACTCTTTAAATTTTTTAGTTACTAGAAATTAGCATAAGTACAAACTATGCAAATATCGATTGCATTTCGTAATACATTTTCAGATATTTTTCCCTCGTTTGTACTAAAACAAAAATGAGCTAAACAAATACTAATATTTCATATTTAATATTCTAATTAGTTTGATACAGCTTTTTTCCTCTGCAAAATGAAAGTTTAGATTTTTATTTAACACTTTTAAAATGTTAGGTATGTTTCATAGAGCATGCCGCATGTGATGTAAGCGTAATCTAGAATTGTAGTACTTTGAATCTTAAAAAAATATAGAAAACGAATCAGGTGAACATTTTAAATAATATTTTTAATGCAGTGTAAATGTGAATCACTTTGCTTTCATAATTACTGAACTACACCGAATAATAGTTATTGTACTAAAAAATATAAAACATTTTATCTGTTTGATATTAAAACGCAGACTATCTCTAAAACCTTGTACTAGCTTTATAAACGATTAAATTTAAATTAAACTTATTAATTTAAAATAAATTTAAATGTATTTTTATATACAGGAAAGTTTCAAATAATCTTTTTAAGAACAATTTTTTTCACATAAAGAACAAAAGGAAGAAAATACATACGGTCAATGATATGGGATAAATTTCGATATAGAAACGTACTTAAAAATAATAATGTGTTTTATAATGATAAAAAAGTGAAATTTATATTTGTAGCTAAAAAAATGAAATGTTTTGTATTTTTTGGACTTAAAATCTAGACACATAGAAATTCCTCACTGTTTTTCTGAGAGTGTGTTTGAAAATCAAAGAAATGGAATTTCTGTAGGGAAGAACATGTCAGCCTTCTAACTCTCAAACGTACACATCTATTTTATGGAGCTTTTAATTCCAAAGCTCATATAAAAATGTAAAAAATGACATTTTCAATAGACACCGTGCGTGTGCGTTGTTAAGTAAACAATTTCTTCATTGTTTTAAAATTTCTTCAACATACTAATATGACTTCTAAAACTATTACATATATATTCTGGAATGACATTTTGCGGACTTTTTGAAATTACAGTTGTTTTTCTTCGTATGTCATTATAAATCATAAAAAATAAATATTTAGTGATTCAGAAGTTCGTGCCGGATTTCCGATGCATCTAGTTAAGAGTATCCAATTTGTTTTAAATTGCTATATGCAGTCGAATTGTCAACATTTAGTCTCATAGCATTCTCTTCAGTAGTAATCCGTGGATTATTTTACTAAATCAAGGATTAAATCATTATCAATGCTAGAAGATCGCCCACATTGAATTTTTTCATTTAGATTAAAATACCCATTTCTAAATCGACAAAACCACTTTTTAACTGTCCTAATAGCGGGAGCATGATCCCAATAAACGTCTTGAATATTTTTTGTAGCTCGTATAACACTCATTCCTTTTTAAACTCATAACATAACATGACGAAAATGTAACTTTTCATTTTCCATTTTGAATCTTAATCTTGCACGCAAATTAATTAAACAAAACTTATATGCAACGTTATGTTCCCTCCTGACACATGTAGATAACTATCAGAAACTAATATAGTCATAAAAGAAACATCAGAAGAGTCAAAATTGCAACTTTCTGCCATCTATGAAATACGGCACGAACTTTTACAGTCACCTAATATCTTCTGTACTTTCGACCCATATAAATATACTTTAATCGGGCCTTTACATGAATTACATATCCCACTCAATTAGTTAAACAAATTCAATATTGTTATTAAAGAACATTTAAACAATTGCATTTGAATTTTGGCTAACGGAGGCCTTTATTAATGGATTTTTCCGCTTACGAAGATTGTTTTCGGTTTTTTTATGCTTCGATATGAATGTTTTACTGGATACACATAATATCATAAAGTAGTCATTTTACAATTGATAAGCACTTTTTAAAACTTTTCCAACTTGCTAAACATGTTTTAATGTAACTTCGATTACCAATTTGACAGAATTCTGGAAGAATTATTACAATTACTTTTATGTTTTTCAAGTCAGTGCCATGTCATGAGGCATAGTACAATTTAAAACAGTTAATGCTAAAGGGAAAAGGTATTTTAATATTGCTGTTAGATAAGATATTCAGTTTCGCTTGTTATAGATTCTGAAGATGTTGTTAAGGAATTGCATGTTGAAAACGATAAATAGTGAATACGTGAGTTCTCTTGAGAAAATCATTGCATTTAGAAGTAATTGAAGAAGATATAGAAGAAGATATAGGAGAATTAGTTGACTCATTTTAAGGTGGATGGTCGTATACTACCCATGACTTTGAATTTTCTTTTTCTTTGTAATGATTTATTAAAGTTGAATGATGGTGCTCATCTATTATACGCATTTTCAGAAAAACGAAAAAATGTCTTCAAAAACTTTATTACCGTATTCAGTGTATAGGAATGCACTAAATATGATATTCTCTTCGGATTTGCATAGGGGTGATCACCAAAAATTAATTTGAAATTGTTTAGAACGTAAATCATAGATTTTCGACGTTCCCAATTCGCCAGTAGCTATCTAAAAGTGCATAAAAATATAGATAGATTAAATACAACAGTCAGAATTTCATGGAAGTAGTAAATATTCTTTGGTGCCGTATAAGATCCTGTGGCACAATCTCAATAATGTTGACTATAATGTACAAAAAACTTGAATGTACTCATAAAAATATGTCAATTAAAAGTAAGTAAGAAAAAAAATTAGTTTTTAATTTTACCTGACATAGGCCAAAAATGATTTAAAGAAAATGCTGAATATGGCAAAAGAATATCTTTGAAACTGGATCATGAAAAGGGAAAAGAAGCAAAATGATGCTCAGAAGTGATGGAGAAACACAGCAATATGAAGAACACGATGACAAACGGATAGATTAAACAAATGCTGGATTACTGGGAAAGTCTGATATTGACTGCAAAGTGCCTTTCCGAAACAGACAAAATAAACAAACATGTGCCCTTCTTGAATGTAAGTGTGTATAATAGTTTTAATACATTTTCAGAATAAATAAGAGTTCATTCAGCTCTTGTCTTTATTTTTCTTTACTTTTTTTCCAGCAAAGACTAATTACCAAAAATCTTTAAATTTATTTACATAAAATAAAATTTCAAACTTTGTAAGGACAATTATAAAGAATTTGTGTAAATCTTTTTCGTTCTACTTTCCATTCCACATCACCCATAAAAAATAGTTCACCGCAAACTTCGGAAAGATTTTTCCTTTTATGTTGTTTTCTTTACTACTTTCTACTTATGGTTAAATTGGGGAAAGATTCCAGAATGAATTAAGAGTTTGTTTAAAGGTATATATAAATATAGACTCATTGAGTATAAATAAATTTAACTGTTGAATGCAGGCGTTATTTATGTGTGTATGTGTGTTTTAATATATATTGTAGTATGTGTGTTTTATTATAAGGGTTTATTTGTTTGTTTGTTTTTTGTTTTTCTTTTTTACAGAACATTATGGAAAATAACGCTTTTGCTAACAAAAGTTTGACTAAAGTATGCAATTCTGAAATGAATTGTCTTATTTGGCAAAATTATCATTATATTAAGTTACTTGGTGTTTTGGCACAACTAAAAATATAAAACGATTTTTGTCCTTATATGAGGATTGTTTTTTATTTCAACCTCCGATGAACTATAACAAAACAAAAATAAAGATCAAAATGAAGGCATTACCAAAAATTATGTACGAATATGATTACTTTTCTACGCAGTTGCCGGGAAGTTTGAAGCATTCGTCATATCGGTGAATGAGCTTTATGATCTCCATACTTCGAAGAACTTTGCAGCCAGTGATGTGAAAGAGCTTCAAAGGTGGTTTGGCTCACCATTCTTCTAAAAGCTGTTGCTTACAAGTCAGTTCTTTAGTTCACTTATCGTAAGCCTCCGCTTTTCTCGGAGCATTTAGTTAACACATTGAAGAAGGTATTATGTTGTAACAGACTTGCATTCTTGTCCTCATTCACCTTGAACGTCAGTTTTACCGTCTTTAAATTTCCGACACCATTCACGTAAAACATCAACCCTCAGAAACTATTCCCCATACACTTGGGTCATTCTTAGGCGAATTTTTTCTGCACTATTACCTTCTGCTTGAAGAAAGTGGATAACACTACGTAACTCGCATTTGGCTGGACCATTAATCGTACCAGCCATGTTTACGTGTCTGAAGATCAGACACTGCCCTCTAAATACGAGATGACATAAAAATGGCGGCTGTCGTAGGTGGATCTTTTTCAGTATTTGTAACGGTCCATTGAGTTTTAATACCACTAAAATCAAACAGGTTTCCTCAACTGTTTTCAAAATAGCGAAATCTTTAAGAAAACACTGGTGTCCGATGTGTAGAGACCGTACAAACGCGGGAAAAAACTACGATAATCGCCATTTTTGTGTTAGCGCATAGGCCTTGTATTCAGAGGGCGGTGGCTCAGCTCAAAATGACGAGCTGGGATCGGTATAGCAGATATTATAGTTACGGATATGGGCAGCTGCCCACCGCGCATCCTTATCTCTTATTAATTGTCTGACGAGCGGAGGTTTAAAAAATGGCCCGCTTATTTTAGATTTTATATTAAATAATAATGCGAATAGCTTAAAAAAGCTATTTTAATTTATTTTCATTTTTTTGGATAAATAAAAATAAAATCTTAAAAACATCGTACGTTCCTTTGAAATTCACTTTAAAATAGTTCGGAGTGTTCAATATAAAACCCTGATTTACTAAATATAAGGGAATTCTGCATTATAGCATATTTTTTAAAAGGAAATTTCTTTATCCAGAAATATAACTTCGATTTTTTTTTCACTGTTTGTGCTTCATTCAGCATAAAACCTTTAAGCAAATGTTATTTTTAAACAAAATAAAATAGTGGTACACTCCACCTTATCGCATAACTTAGTTTGACATTCTTAAAATAAATCTCTTCCATCACATTAGCCGCATAAAAGAATATTTCCGCAAAAATTTGATTTCATTTTAAAATATATATTTCCTCGGAATAGTAAAATTCATACTCTTCTGAAATGTTCTCTTATATTCTGTTTATTTTATTACCAAATAGACATACCATGAACGTAGCAGAAAGGCCTATCATCTTCCCTTCAAGATTTGTTTTCCCTCAAATATAGAAAAACTCAACATTAATTTTTCGATTTTTTATATACTAACTTAAATGGGATACAAATTGAAAAATAGAAAAAAATAAAAAATGGATTTTATAAAATCTCAATATATTTAGAATAGCAATTACATCATGCAAATTCCTATTGCATGTCTTAAAACATTTAATGTATAATAATTAAGGACTTTAAGTTGTAATATCGCTAATACTAAACAAAATGGATGTTTCTATCTAACGTACGCTTTATTCACAAATTAAAGATGATATAAAATAAACAAATGAATAAAATAAATCTCAACTTTCGGTTTAATCTTTAAAACCATCATCAAGTGTAAGATTTTCTAAAATGCAAATCGGAAGGATGCAATCAGTGTGCTACATCTTAAAAATTAAATTCAAACAATTGAATTTAATTTTTGAATTTTTTTTTAATTTAATTTTAGTTCGAATTTAATTTTTAAGATATAGCATACTGATTGTTTCCCGCCGATTTGTATTTTAAAAAATTTTACTCATGTTGAGGGTTTAAAAGATTAGACCGAAACATTGAGATTTATTTTATTCATGTTTTATTTTATATCATCTTTAATTTGTGAATAAAGTATACGTTGTATAGCAACATCCATTTTGTTTAGCATTTGTTGTAAATTTATTGAATGTTATGTAACTTCATTATACTGAAACCTCTATTTTCTGTACCTTTATGTATTAAATCGATGCTTTAAAAAACAAAAAGATACTCCTTTGGCTGAAGAAATTCAGAATTGAAACACAAATTTTAACGCAAATGTTTAAACAAAATTATTTTCGATCCCTATGTAATGCATAATTATACAATAATATAGGGGTTTTATACAGGGTGTCCGGTCTCAACGGTGTCCAATGGCTAATTCCTAAACCGTTAGTCATAGACATATAGTTCCAATTGCAAAAATGTTTCAAATGAGTTAAGGAAGTATTTTTAAAGCGATTTGGGTCAAGAAGAACATTTTTTAAAAAATTACGAAATTTAAATTTTTATACGGTCCCCAGGTCCTATAAGTGATATTATTTAAAATATCCTATTTCACTGACAAGTAAGACAAAAAAAGTCCCATTCCTCTGCGATTAAAACTGACCAAGTAATAGATGTTTAAAGTTGGAGTATCTTTTTTACTGCAAAATAGGGGTCAGTCACAAATTTACTAGAAATAAAAATAATCGTCAGATATAAAATTTAACATTAAACATTGATAGTAAATTAACATTACAAATCTAATTTGAGATTTTTGTTCATTTTCACATATTAAAACAAAATATATATTTTTTTCTAACCACATTTTGCCATTTATGCTGTATTTCGTAATTTGATTGGTCAGAGTTTCAGCATTAAAGTGACAATTCTTGGCGGGAATCGTGCTTGACGAAAGCCATCAGAGGATAGAGTTTCGATAAAAAAAATAATTCGTATGAGGACCAGGAGAATTAGAAAAACTAAACTATCTTAGAATTAATAGAATTATATTAAATTAGTTTTCTATTTGGATTTTTTTTTTTTTTTTTTTATCCAATCAATCAATTTTAAATATTAACTTGCGTTATTTGAACTTTTAATGTGTAAATATCGCCTCCACGTTCGAACAAAAAAAAGGTAATCTGTATCATCTACAACAAAAGGGGGGAGGGGGGTGTATATTCTGCGACGAGCTATCTTAAAAAAAATTCTTCCATGGAATTAACAATAGCGAACGGGTGTTTTTGCGTGAGTTGGGCGAAGAGAGAGTAGAATTTTTAGGGGGTTGATGTGGTAGATTGGTTAGTTATTTCTTGCATAATAAAATAAAATATAGGGAAAAATACATACATAGTTTTAGACAGTATGTATTGACCGAGCAAAAGTTGGGGGTGGGAAGTATAAATTTTAGGGAGGATTGAGATGATTAGTAACTTACTATAACTATAAAGTAACGGCTAACTACAAAGACAAAGTAGAAAATTTTCCTAACATTTTAATAAAGTTATTAATTTTAATAATTTTAAATTTAATATACTTTTTATATTTTTTAATTTAAAAGTATGTCTATATATTTTTAATTTAATCAGTAATTTATACTTAAATAAAATTATAATTGAAACCTATAATTGCTTATATAACTTATAAATTTGAATCTTTTTTTAATGATTTTAAATTTAATAATTTTTAAAATTATTACCTCTTTATGCTTTAATAATTGAGTGTTATAATTAAGACAATAGGAAATAAAATTTTTAACGGGCGTGGAGTTTTAGAAGATGCATTATTTAATTAGACAAATAGAGTAGAATAGTAAAAATATATGTATAAACCTCTATAGATTTTTAACTTTGCGTGCAGGTGAAGCAAAAAGTGGAGAAGTAGAAATTTAAGGGGCCGATTAATTTAGATGAAGTCTTCAAAAAAAAAAAAGCGAAAATTTACTGATGTGCAAAGAATTATCACGCTGTAAAACTTGGGTAAAAAATTTCCGACTTCTTTATTGCTGCAATAATTAATAAGTAATCCATAATCTATATTCCACCTGAAATTGCAATTTAAATTTTTCCCTCACTGGCTCTCATACGCACAAAGTTTATAATCCCGAAACTACATTTTTTTTTTATGCAGCAATATCTGTTGTAGTAATGAACATTAAACAGCCGTATCAATTCCCCCTGAAATCTCTCCCCCCCCCCCCCCTCATTCTTCCCGTCCCAAGCACAGACACAAGAAAGCTCAATTTGTAAGTAATTTGTTTGTACCATCTTAATGTTTTTGTTTTTGTTTGTTTTTTTTGTATGCCTATATTTTTATACATAATTTTTGAATGGCTGCTCTGAATATGTTAAGGAAATTAATATGTCCATTTTTGAAAATGATCGTCGTATCACTTTTATTTTCTTTTACAATAAACATCAATTATTTGAGTTATATGATTCAACCTGTGCGATTACTTGAATGATTTAAATAAGCATAACAAATTTGTTACAATATTTTAATATATTGTTCTAATAGAGCACAGATTTATCCATTAATCGTCGGACATCATATAACCGCCAAATTCTCTCTTTTTAATTAACTTTTCTTTTTTTAAGATTTTGTTCCATTTGTCATTTTATTGTAACGATAAAAATAATAATTATTATTATTATTATTTTTTACATTACCCCTTCTGAAAATCCCACTGTCTCTCCCCTCAGCAAATATTCATTAGATCAGTTATTTTTTTTTATTATTTTTTAATTAAAAATTAGGGGGGAAATATTGTTAAATCAAAACATATATTAAATTATTGAGGACGTCAGTTTCGAAACTGACCTTATCTGAAATTTAAAAAATCGTGTTTCTCTATCAATCTATTGGTATAACTGTACCAATCAAACACTACAATCTCTAAATTTTCAATGAATACCAATGGGCGCATTTAAAGGTTTTACGCGATTTCCCAAAATTTGATTTTCTCGATAAGGCGAGTTTTGAAACTCACTTCTTCAATTATTTTAACCAATCTGAAAGTTAATTACTAAAAATAAACACAACCGTAATATTTATACGGGGTAAGCACCTTCTGTTAAATCGCTTTAAAAATGCTTCTTTATATTATTTAAAACCTTTTTGTAATTGGAACTATATGTCTTTGACTAACGGTTTAGGAATTAGCCATTGAACATCGTTTCGAGTGGACGCCCTTTATAATACTTTAAGCACTTCGCGTACGACCCCTGAAAGCTTGGTCCAACTCATCTGTTTTCAGTTACAGAAAAGTGGTTTAAGTCATAAAATTGAAAATGTCATAACTCGGTCAATTTTAGTGTTAGATGAATGGGACTTTTTTTGCCGTACCTGTTAGAGGAATAGGAAAAGTTTACTAAATATCACTTATAGGACCGGGGGACCGTATAAAAATTTAAATTTCGTAATTTTTAAATAAATGTTTTTCTTGACCCAAATCGCTTTAAAAATACTTCCTTACCTCATTTAAAACATTTTTGTAATTGGAACTATATGTCTATGACTAACGGTTTACGAATTAGCCATTGGACACCGTTGAGACCGGACACCCTGTATAGAATTTTCTCAATTTCTACTAAAACTAGATACTAATTGAATTAAATCTTTAATAGGCGATAATAGTTTTTCTTCAATATGAGCGTTATTATATAAAATTTTATAAATATTGCTTTACCTGTGCTATTTAAAGAGAAAACAAAACATATTTAATTTTGTTACTGAAAAAAAATTATTAAACATTTAAAAAAATCACTTTAGTTCAGAACACAAATGTACTACTTTTATAAAAATAACTAGCTAAAAGGGTAGTTCTTACATGCCACAGCCATTTGAAAAAAAAAAAAAAAAAGGGTTTTTTTTTGCTGTTAGATGTTCATGAAAACACATACATACATTTATATACGAGGATGAATCCAAAAAAAAATGTTACAAGGCATTAAAATATATTTATTAACGATACACAGGAAATATAAAAGGGAATTAAGAGCCATACTTGCTGATCACTTTTCCACATAATCATCAAATCTAGTTAGGCATTTATCTGAACACATGACCAACTTGTTTAACCCGGCTTGGTAGAAATCACGTCCCTGCTCATTGCGCCAGTTGACGGCAGCTGTTTTCACATCTCTATCTAAAGAGAATCTTATTCCAGATAAATGTTCCTTCAATTTCGGAAAAAAAGAACAGTCAATATGTGCCAAATCTGGACAATATGGGGATGCCCAGATTTTCCACTTGAACTTTTGAAGACATTTTTTAGTTTAGTGATCTGTATGGGGTCTGGCTTTGCCATGCAGCAATATGATGCCATTTTTCATTATGCCAGGGCGTTTCGGTCTGTAAGCTTTACGTAACCTTGTGAAATATGCATATCGAGACCACTTTTCCAAATTTCTAGCAAGTTCAATTGCTCTAACGCGTCTGCAAACTTAATCTATCTACGCGCACAATTTCTGTAAGACAATTACCGCTATCTGCTTCCAATGTGGGTGGAAATATTCCCTCAATATTAATTATGTTTCGAATGCTGTTACTTATTACCTTTATTTTGGACAATCGCCGTATATATGTGAATGTTTTCATGAAAGTGTCATATCGAAAACAGTCCCCCTTTATTACAATTAAATCAAGAAAGCTTTCCGGCTTTTGAAGGAAATATATAAACAATATTTTTTGAAATAATTCCTCCTTAAATAAAAATTTATTTACATAGAACAATACGGAAATTTATTTTTGTAAAGATCGTTGTCAAAATAAAATCTAAAACTGATTTCTTTTTAACAAAGAAATGAATTAAAAATAAAATGTTGGTGTTTAATAAAACATGTTTCATTAACATGTTTCAGTATGTTGATAATTGGCTGGCAATACTAGTTGCTTCACTGTTTTTATAATACATAGTTTGTTCTTATTATTTTAAATAATTTTAAGTAGCTTTGAAGTACAGTATAGTTCAACTTAAAGCATCTTTATTTGGAACATTCTGGTGAGACAACCCATGTACGTGACACGTCTATGCTTGAAGGATACACGTTTTTTAAAAAACAACGAGGAAATTATTGATGTAATATACATATTTATTGAAAAACGACCAACAGATGGCGGTACAATTATTTGGGGGGAACAGAATATTTTTACTGGTGCTGTATAGATCAAGGAGTGACACTGTTTATGTTGTTATCTATTCAGAGCAGTGGACATATTGAATAAAGTAAGAAAATATTTAAGAGTCTTTGCAAATAGTTTTTTTACAAATATGATAGCCTCGTGTCTTAGCCTTTAATCTTAGCGTAATCAAGTTTTATGTGTGTGTGTTACCGTGCAAATTAATAAAGTTACATAATTATATCGTAATATATCGACCATACATTTTCTCAGTATCATATTGTTTATCGATAATGCTTTTCTTTCTTTCTAACCGATGACCAGGTCCCTACCTGCCAGGTTGCCCCAGCTTAACCGGTTTAGTACCTGGCATCGGGGCGATTGACCGCCTAATCGCCGCAAAGCGGCAATAAACCTGATATCTTTGCCTCGATTTGTCTCAAATATATGTCCTTTAAATATTGAGGCATTACGTATATGGGTTTTCTTTATGGGGTACTTTAAACAGGGGTATTTTAATTTGAATAACCCTGGAAATTTCTAATCAAAATTCTTTTAGTCTTTACCAATTAATTTAATATACTGCTTTATTAAAGCGTATGGAACAGTCCGTATATTTTTCTTCTTTTTAATTTAGCAACTGTCTAATAGACAACTAATTTAGCAACTTTCTAATCAATTAACAACAGTCGTATCCCGACAGATGTAATACAGACTCAAAACCACCATTATACAGCATTCTGGGAGTACACATAAATTAAAAATCTTCTCTCCAACTGATTGTCGTAAGACCCTTCGTTCTATAACAAAACTATAACATTTTCATTAACCCTGCAAGACACTTTTTACTTTTCTGAAAGTTCTAATTATTCATTTTGTTGCTTTAAGGTCCATCTTCTTATCAAAACAAACCCAAACTGTTTTCAATAGAAATACCCAAATTTGACACAATCAATAAATTCTACATCCCTCAATTAGCCTAAATCCAAAGTTTCATGAAATTCGTATGATTATTTTTCAAGATATTAATTATTTTAAAATGAACATATGTTAGGGGCTGTATCCAAATTGAAGTTCGGTACTCGATTATTGAAATGCTACTGAATGACCAAATCCACTTCTATTAATGTAGTACTTTTTGCCCATATGAACATCTCTCTCGCAAAAAATGTTTCGACTATTGCCAGCCCAAATGTTTCAATAAAATGAGTAAAATATATTTTTTTCAAATTATGCTTTTCAGGACATCACAGACGACTCCTTAAGCCAACATTTTGAAGTTTTTTACTCATAATTCGAAAAACTACTTGCAAGAAAAACCCTCGAAAGGGTTAATTCTCTCCTTATGTTACACACATGAGCCGTAGGAACTAATTAGGGAACACTTTTTCAATAAATAAGTATTTACAATTGGAAGGCGATCGGATATTTCTATCAAAAAATATAGAGTTGCGTGCGTATGTACGTACCTACATACGTACATATGTACGTACGTACATACATACAGACAGAATATGTAAGTGCAGAAGCTCTTCGGAAATATCCTGTGAGATAAAAACCTGCAATACGACAACAGTAAATATATAGTTCTTATCTCTTCAATTCGGTGGCCGCAAAACAGAGCATTTTAAATAATGATAAAAAAATTTATAAAAAAATGGCAATAATATGCGGAAGATTTTTTTGCAGAAATTAACACTCAAGACTATAACTAATACGATTATAATTACAACATGGCTGGGCAAAGAGCGGCACATATTTAAAAAGCTGTTGATATGTATAAATTAGAGCCAAAAACGCTTTAAAAATAACCCTTTTACACATTTAATGTTTTTTTTTTATTACATTAAAAACGAAACTATTTAAATTAACACACAGTTTAACACTAAACTCTGATCTTTGTTAAACACGTAAGCCCTGTTTAGTTTATATTCAACAATTCATTGAGCCACAAAAAAATTATAATTAAACACAACAACAATGCCACATAACAACAAAAAAACACGTCTTCTAAGAAAGAAACTTCCTCTTCAGCTGATGTCAGAAGCCACCGGATACAACTCAGATCTCTAAAATAGATCGATGCACCAATTAGTTAGCTATTAAAGAATATCATTTTTACAATTGTTGACGAAATTTTAATTTTTGCATTTTTGGCCAGGTTTTGGGGTCAAGTACTCCACTGTGAGACGCTTCAAATTTTTAGGATTAACAAAAGTTATTGATGAAAATCTTTCTATGGAGACTTGAATACCATTTAAAATTGCCCATTATCTTTTTATACATGCGTCCGCAAACGCACACACACACAAACACATATATATATATGATGATATACAGAGTTTCCCCCAGGTTTAAAAAAGGGCAGGGTGATGCTTGTGGGAAAAGGGCACTTTTGGATTCCAAAGGGCATGTTTTGGATTCCTAAGGGCATTTCTTGAAAATTTTAAAGGCATTCTTTTGATTTTTAAAACTACTTTTTAATATTTAATATACAGAATACCAGGGATGCAGAATATGTCCGGTCCGGCAATCTAGGATCGGGGGAAATTTTGCAGAAACATTACAACTGATTTCGATTTTAACAACAAATTCCATTATTCCCTGAGATAAAAAAATTTCACTACAAATAAAGAGGTCCGTATGGTGACCTTCAGAAAATCGATCTCATAATAATATGTACCGTATATCAGGGGTGATTCTGTTCCGAATTTTCCGAAAATTAAAAAAATTGGTCACCAATCTGAAAATTCAGACATAAAAATACCTCTAATTTTGTCACAAGATCGCAAAATAACCGCAAATTTTGTAACGCGCAAAAAACCGCGAATTTCGTCAAAAGATCTCAAAAAAATCGCACATTTTTCAAAAGTTCGCGAAAGAACCACAAGTTTTGTCAAAAGATCAAGAAATAAACGCAAATTTTATGAAAAGATTGCGAAAAAAACGTTAATTTCGTCAAAAGACCGCGAAAAAGACGCAAATTTCGTCAAAAGACCACGTAAAAAACGCAAATTTTGTCAAAGATCGCGAAACAACCGCCAATTTCATCAAAAGACTGCAAAAAAGACGCAAATTTTGTCAAAAGATCGTGAAAAAACCGCAAATTTCGTCAAAAGATCACGAAACAACTGCAAATTTTGTCTAAATATCACGAAACAACTGCAAATTTTGTCAAAAGATCGCATAACAGCAAATTTCGTCAAAAGATCGCAAAACAACCGCGAATTTCGTCAAAAGATCGCAAAACAACCGCGAATTTCGTCAAAGGAACACGAAAAATCACGCAAATTTCGCCAAAAGATCGCGAAATGAACGCAAATTTCTTCAAAAGATTGTGAAATGAAAAAAAAATTGTCAACAGATTGCGAAACAACCATAAATTTCGTTAAAAGATGGTAAAAAACCCGCAAATTTCGTCAAACGATCGCAAATCAAACGCGAATTTCATCAAAAGATGGCAAAAAACCACAAATTTCGTCAAAAGAGGGCGAAATAACCACGAATTTCGCCAAAAGATCGCGAATTTCGTCAAAGGTCCGCGAAAAAAACATAGTTCTGGGAGTGGATTCTCCCCCCCCTCCTTCCCCCACTCTGCTGTAACCTTTCAGAAAATTAGCTCTGAATTTCAGAATTTTTTCTTTCACTCAGAATCACCACTTCCACATGTATACTTGCGCATAAGTTGAGAAATATTGGAAAAATAAATTTTTTATGCCTATAGTAATACAGCATTTACCTATAACATACCGTAAAATTTTGGGGAAATTTTCATGTGGATTGGGGGAAATGTTGAGAGTAGAAACATTTTCTGCACCCCTGCAGAACACTATTTTAAAGACAGCAATGAGTCAATTTTTACTATACAAGTAATTTTTTTAATAAACAAAGGAGTAAAGGCACTTTTTCAGGTGGGGGCAACAAGGGAGCTAATTTTTTAAATACGGGGCAAGAGGGGTGCTATTTTGTAAACCTAAGGGCAGGCAGGGTGCAGCACCCTCCCGAAACTGCCTGGGGGAAGCTCTGTGATATATATATACATGCCAAATATAGTTATTATAAGGATATGCAAATAGATAAAGCATTTAAAAGTATGTACTTTATATAAGGGAAATTCGACAAATAGATAACAGTAATGACTATAAATATGAACATTTCTTCCTTTAACAGAAATAAAGCTTTACTCGTTTTTTTCTCTAAGTTCATAACTCATTTTGTAAAGAAACACGGAATTAAATAAAAGAAAATGTTTAACTTAACTTCTTTTAGCTTTTCATCTTTCCTGTAATCTCCTGAAAAACTTCTGCTGAAAAGTTTATTTTCTACGAATTTTTCTTTGGGAAAATTTACAATTTTTATTTTAAAGTTTTCAAAGTGCAGTAGTTTCAAAAGAAAAACAAATAACAAAGCCGAATTGCCATTAATAAAATGTATTGTATGTTTTCGTATATTAAATATACATTAATACAGATATATTAAATTATGTAAATTTATATTCAGATATATATGTAGATATAAACGTAGATTTATATGTTTTTTATGCACAGTCGTAAAATAATTTGATACAAGCCGAGTAATTCTACCCCTAATCATGATGCAGAATTTACGATTCATCGATAATTAATAGCATGTACTTTCAAATCTGATGAGTGGAGAGTTATCTGAAAAACGTCTACTGCATAAACGTTTAATAAAGGAATGTTAAATTTATAGTGCTAAATTCATCTTGAGAAAATAATAAAAATTTATATAAAGCACAAAATAAAATGTAGTAAAAATGCTCTTAGGTTCGTATATATATATATATATATATATATATATATATGTATGTATAATATAAAATTGTTTAAAATACTTTAAAATACCTTAAAAATCCATTAAAATCCCAAAACATTTTCAACCCAATTCCCACGTCCATCTAAAGTGGTTATTTAAAAGTTGTTATTTCTATTTGTGGTACGTCAAGGAGAGACCCTTTTAACTTAAGGGTGGAATGGAAGATAAGTTGAGAGGAAAAGGTATTCATATTTTAACAAAACAAGCCTTCATCTACTATGTAGCAATTCTTTAAAACTCCATGGATGTCATGTCACAATGAATCGTTACAAACTATGACTTTTTTGGAAATTATTTCAAAGGATTCTCTCGTAATGCCTTCCTGGTAAATACTTGTACGAAAGATAATTTGGAACTTCATGGAAAAAAAAATACACGTTACATCTTCAAACGATATTTACCGCCGCCGTCTGATTAGTGAATCAAGATGTCAATTTATTGAAGAGTAAAATTCCAAAGCTTGAAACTTCCTCAATCATGCCTAGTCTAGATATGGTATCTTTATACCAGTCTATCGGTAACAATTAAGTCACTAATAGTATTGGTCAATTCTGATCTTACGTTTACAGTAGGTATTAAAAATACATTGAAATTAGGTTTGAATTTAAATGTCAAAAACGTTTTTGTATTCAACAATCAACTCTATAAACAAGTCAATAAGGCTCTAAATCGCTCCCCCCCCCCCCCACACACACACTCATTTCGGGTTTACTGAGTTTAAATTACGCCGGCTTGAGAATAACACCCGCATATGCCCACATGGAAACAATAAGACCGGGTCATGATTATTGGTTTAGATAGCTTGATAATATTTTCAATTTGAGGAATCACGGTGCAGATGAATTATACTCTTTTTTAGTTAAAATCAATATGTTAGACAATAAAATTCACACTAGAAATACAATAAAATCAAAAACTTGCATTTTTAAATCAGACTCTTTATCGCACAGTTTTTAGGAAGATTAACAGATCTAATGCCATTATCCCTTTTATTTCTAGTTTGCCTATAAGTTACAAATTTGCGCCGCCATTTAATTATTATATAAAAAGAGCATTTTACTTTTGTTCAAGCCATCTCCTAAAAGAAGGACTTTGATGTAATTAGAAAAATAGCAATAGATAATGGAATTCCATCACGTTTGTTTTTTTGGTTTGTTTTTTTTTTTGGTTTGTTTCGTTTGTTTGTTTTTTGAAAAAGTCATAAACAAGTTTGAAATGAAAGACTATGGAAAACAAAGCACAGTTCAAGACTAAAGGTTTAAAATTTGTAATGATAACTATATTCCAAGGCTATTGAAAAGTATAAGACATACCCATTTAAATATCATGTAAAATTAATCACAGTATCTCCTCGAAAGTTAAAAGATCTGTTAAATACGAAAACTGATCCTGTCCAAGCTATCAATAAATCAGGGTTATACATTATGCTTTTCAAAAAATATAATAAATATTTTCTTTATATAGGTATGATATTCAGAAATTTTCGATAGAATAAAAGAACATGAAGCAGATCTCAGATTAAACAGACCTCAAGACCTCATATTGCGTTAACAACACTGTAAAAAAAAACGGACAAAAAAAAACGAAATACTACTGGCAATCTAGACGCCAGTACTATTTCCATTTTTTTACGGGAATTTTTACCCATAAATTACTGAAAATTTTAATTGACTGATTAAAAACGGAAATTTTTCTGTAATTTATGGGTAAAAATTCCCGTAAAAAAACGGAAATAGTACTGGCGTCTAGATTGCCAGTAGTATTTACGTTTTTTAGTCCGTTTTTTTACAGTGAAGATTAGCTCAAATTCAACCTATAAAAGTAGATTTTAACAAATCCAAAATAATCTTTCGTACAGTTAATTACCAGAAAGCCATTATAAGAGCATTCCTTGAAATAATTTCCAAAAAAGATATGGTTTGTAACGATTCATTATCATATGACATCCATAGAAATTGGAAAGAATTGCTACTTAGTAGATGAAGGCTTGTTTTGTTAAAATTTGAATACCTTTTCCTGTCACCTTATCTTTCATACCACCCTTAAACTACAATGTTCTCTCCTTGATGAATAAGCGCAAAAGGAAATAACAACATTTTAATATCCACTGAAGATGACCGTGTAAATTTGGCTGAAAGCGTTTTCAGATTTTAATGGATTTTTCGTGTAGGGGAAGGTGTTCTTTTGACCACTTTGCAAAATTTTAATTTTCGTAGCTTAACTATTAAAGCTAAATTCAATTTCTTTGTTTTATTATAATCAGTATCATCTAGTTTATTATATGTAATTTTTCCCAGGTTCTAGTTTCACTTTTATTATGTTTAATTTCATTTTATAAAAATAATAACATTGTGGTGAAAGGTAAAACACATAGTTGTACCTTTGACCATGGGTTGTTATACCTCTGACCAGCCAATTAGATAACACTGCAATGAAGAAAGAAAATCATTTTATTGAATATCATTGTTTCTTGCGTTTAGGGTATTGCTTTTTTTTTTTTCAGCTTCAGTAATTAGCTTTTCAGGAGTATCTGTCAGGTTCCTTTATGCAGACCCCTATTTGACATTTTCCTTGCTTGCACTTTTGGATGAGGCCTCACAGTTTCAGGTGTTATGATAAGTGGCGATAAATTTCAACTGCTACCCTGAGGAATGATATTGTCAGTTTGAGCTGCGCCAGCCGCTGATGGTTAATCAAAATAAGTTCCATGCGGCATCGGTCTGCCTGTTACAGTAGCTGCAAGAAATTCATTATCAGAGGAAACGTTCTCATTGAAAGGCACAGACACTGTGACCTTAAAACCTTTCATAGTATTATTTGGAACTACGACTTTAGAATCTGCTATTCCCGCAAGTTCAGCAATGTTGTAGATTGTAAGAGGCTTTCTAACATTTCCTGGAGCAATCATCCAATTACTTACAGCTTATACACATTGCTAGAGTGTGGATGAAACGTCATTAGTATCTCACCACTAGCCTTGGCTAAATCAATTATTGGTATGGTAAAATGAGGTTCATGGTTATCAAATAATAACAATACTGGTCTTTCAGTACTAGTACTAGGTCTAACATTTTTCAGAAAATGTTAAAAGAACTGTTGGAATATGGCTCATTTGACTAGCTTGATGGGTTTGTATCCCCTGATTGATCCAAGAGGCGTTCTGTAAAGCATAAATGGTTTAAAGTTGACACGGGGAAAAACAAACAAATGGGGAATGGTGTTTCTGAATGCACTAACAGCAGTAATCGTAGTGATAGTTGATCCCCTTACGGCAGACGTTATCATCTCCAACTTGTTTTTTTCCTTTGAGGGCTATGAGTGCAGGAGGTACATGAAATATGTTTATCCCAGTCTACATATTTTTTTATTATTTATGAACAACTGAAGTAAAAAAAAAATATCGTTAACTAAATTCAAGACAGTTGTAGTAAGTGAAATGTTTAGAAAATTTTTTAAGACTGTTGTACCTTTGACCTGGTCAAAGGAACAACAACTAATAAATGTCAGAGGTACAACACCATGCTAGTGCAAATTACAATGTATGCTACAGTGTTAGGGTTATGATAATCAGTTTCACAAGCCGCACCATATTCATAAAAATCTTTAGCTATCATGTCAAATTATTTCTATCAACAAAGACAGCACAAAAAATAATATTAGGCAAAACATTAACAAATAAATAGTTACATTTTTATGATGGAAAAGGATTAATATTATCCACAGGAATCGCCTTTGACTTGAATAAGCCACAGTAGGTTGCACAAGCCCTCTAGTGAAGGAAGTATGCACTAATTACACAAAAATTAATAAAATGCTGCTAGATTTATTATTTTTTTCAGCCTAGGTGGTCAAAGGAACAATACAGACAGAGGTACAACGTTTTCCCCTACTTTTAAGGTATTTTAATGTAATATAATTTTACTACATTTTATTTTGTGCTTTTTATGAATATATATATATATATATATATATATATATATATATATATTTGTAAATGTAACACCCAGTTTTGATACTTTTTTGAAAAATGAGAAAGACAGAAAATTAGAAGAAAAACTGCAGAAGAGAAATGCAGAAAATTTTGCTCTCTGGATTATTACCAATTTCTGCTTTTTACCCATGTTTCTATAATCAACATTTTTGCTTACAAAAGGACTAGAAGCAATAAGATGTATAAAAGAAAAATTAAAGTGTAGTCAATAAAAGCAAAATTTTACATTGATAAAATGTATTGTCTTCTTTTACTGCAATTTAAATTTCTTGATGTTTAAATTGCTTGTTAATTTATAATGTACGAGTTTTGCAAAATATGCGTCAAAATTTCAGGATTTATCTGAATGATTACTATATGTAAAATTCAAATAATATAATCTCTTAATTAAATTTCTGTAGCATTTTAAGATTTTTTTTTTAAGTTGAAAAATATTGATTAGCAAGTTTTCTTAATTTGGTATTATGCATAACTTATGCTCCAAAAACATAAAATGGGAAAGAGGTTGTATATTAAAAGCGTTAAAATATACTCAAGATTTCTATAATCTATTTTCTAAAGGAATTTTTTATTTAAGAAGTTAAGCAATTCATTAAATTTATATTTGAATTAAAAATATATATTATGCTCAAATAAATTATATTACACAGTAAAAATTTACATATTTGCAATATAAGCTATTTATAAAAAATGTATTTGAGACTTAGAATTGCTTCCAAAAGAATATGTTAGAATTTTCAATAGGTGAACGTTTCATAAAGATTAGTTCAGCATAAATAAAGTCAAATGACTTTAAAATAATTTAAATTATACAGTACAACTTAATAAAATATTTATAGAATATAAAATTAAATATTTCTTATTAACTAAATTGAGAATTTGAGCAATTGATTTCAGAGAAATAAGTGTGCTTACGATTAAAATGCTTTAAAAACTTTTTTGCGTACAAATAAGTTTAAGATATTTCAAATAAATTAGATTATATTTAAAGAAATTACAGAATAAATTTTACGTATATTTCTCAAAGGCATTATTCATGAAATAATAAATTGTGTTTTAAATTAATTAAATGGAAGTACACTGTAGACATCTTATATTGCATAGATAAGTTTATTTTCATTATTTAGAATTAAATATTATTCAGTAGCTTCCTCATAATTTTTAAGGAGATTGACGAATTACATAAAAAATAGCGCAATTTTGGTGCTTTTCATTGTCAGTTCACATTTATGTTATTAGCTGTTTAAGCCGTTGTACGCACGGGAGTTCATGAATTTAATTCTAAAACCAAAATTTAAAAAATACTATTTGATTTAGAAAAATAATTTCCTACTACTGTGCATTATTGTAATGAAATTTAATTTATCATGTTACCATGGCAGCAGATGATAGAACGATATCTTTGGAATAAGGGAGTAAATAGAATAAAAGGTTTTGTTGATGTTTGTGATAAATGTTTTCCTTTATTTTTTAAAAAAGATAATAATTAAGCGCAATTAAATAATCTCGAATTATTTGCATGTGATGTAAAATAATTATCGCAATATCCGATACTTTTCAGTATTGCAGCGTGGCGCACGTAATATATATACCTCACATTGGTTAGAGCTCGCGTGATTACGGGTTAAACATAAAAAAAGGCGAAAATTTAGTGAAAAACATAAAATATTTTTTTTCTCAATCGTTCACGGGAACCTACCAGCAACCCACGTGCCAAATTTCGTAGCCCTGCGCCCCGTGGTTTCCGAATTTTTAAGGTTACATAGATACGCGCACAGATTTTAATAGGGTAGATTATTAAAAAAAAACGGCTAAAAAAAGCGTCAAATCAGAGGTGATTTATATATATAGGGTGTTTCAAGCCAACAAATTAAGAGGGATGATAGAGCACATCACGGTTATGAAAAATTACAAATAACGTGGGATCGCAAACCACATATTTCGTCACAAATACAAGGCGTTTCATCCTAACTGAATTTGCGTTGACGGTAATAATTTTGAAAAAAAATCAAAACATTACAATGGAAATTTAACAATATGTATCTTATTTTGTGTGAAATGTTATATCATGAAAAGTTCTGTAAAAACAGGGTGCTCAAGCAGTCGATGGTACCGTATGAACTGTCAATCGCAGTCCGAAATGTGGAGTGCCAAGTGCATACAGCTAGCGCGCATAATGGAAACTTCTATCACTTTTTTCGATATTATCGCATTTACAACAAAGGAGAGAATGGCTATTAAAAGTTTTATTATAATATACTTCAGTTTTCTGAAAGTTGTTGCCGTCAACCTAAGTTGAATTATGGCGGAACATCCTGTATTTTTGATTAAATACGTGGTTTGCGTCCCCATCTTCTATGAAAATTTTTCATCCTGTTGATGCTTTCTATTAGCCCTCTTAATTTGTTCGTCGAATTTTGGAATACCCTGTATGTCTCACAGTGATACCTCATTTAAAAGAGATTAAAATGCTAGGATCCATTATTTTTCAATAATATGTAAATTAGCGTTAAAAATACGAAGAAGGGTTTAAAACTTCTATAGACTTATATATTGGTGATTATCACAAAGTACTGGAATATGCAGATGGTTATAGAAAACTGAAAAAAATTACGAATAACGTAACCTGCGTAATTAACAATCTACAATGTTTGGCAAGTAGTCTGATGTTCTATGTGTTCCTTTAGACGTGTAATTCAAGTTGCTTCAAGGAATTTTATACCAGTCATTCAAGAAAAATCGTTCTTTAGAGAAGCTGGTAGGTAATAATGACTTTTGGCTGTTATAACTCCCTATACCTAAATAAAATCTTCACAGAAGAATGGACTATTAGTCTCATCACAGGGAACAATCCATTTTTTGTTTTGTTTTGTTTTTTGGCTCGGAGATGATGATGCTGTTGAGAACGCTAACTTTCAGAGTTCCTCTATACATCATTGCTGACAGCGAAAAACCATTGTAATCATTACCGTCAACCTACTTTGGTTCGTGTGAGGTTATTTTGGTCCATCCCATAAACAAAGTTTTATTTTCTTGTATTGAACAAACAATACAAGATAATTTGGAGTTTTTGCCCTTGAAAATTGTTGTATACCCTACTGTAGGGTATTTGAGTAATTTGGTGGTAATTTAATTTTTTTTAGGGGCAACACTGGATGTGTTTCTAAACAACTGTTTTCGTGTGTAAATTTTAACTCTCCAAACTTTCTATGATGAAACAATCTGCATAAGAGCTACAAATAAAGGCAAGTGTCAAAATATTACTAGTAACTTGTAACCCATGTGTGATCATAGCTTTTCCTTTAACTTTTTATTTTGATAGGAAATGTTTACGTTTACATAAAGCTAACATGAAAACTAGTATTTTGGGGCTACTTTGTGCCAGGCGTTTTTTGGTCCGAAAATAGCCCCAATTACTTAGAAATGCCTTTTATACAACCAAATCTCTTAAAACATGTTTTAAGTAAAATTTTTTCAAATGCTACTCTAGCCAAATGTTATATTTATTGTTTTTGTTCGAGTTGCTGAGGATAACATGACGAAAGCTGTTATTCGTTTCTTTAATATTAATAATTGTTAAAATTAAAAATTAAGTTAAAATGGAAATTTTTATAATCTCAAAACAAAAGAAAGGATGCGGTCCATCCAGTCCTAAATAACATCTACAGAAAAGTATGCATATGACGTCACTATCATAGAATAATACACAAATCCAGCAAAAAGCGATGCCATCATACAAGAAACTCAACAAAAATAATCGCCTATCTAATGATCCATATGTCTTCATTTGTTTGTAACATTAATATTGATACTTTAAATTAAATGTAGTTTATAATAGATCCATGTTTTATCAGAAATCATTCTTTTATATTTTTTTCACAATAGCGCGTATTTTAATTACATTTTTTCCCGTTGTTATGCAAAAATGCAACAAAAAGATATAATAATCTACTATTTTTGAACTATTTTTCCATTACTTTCTACAGATATGAAATACTTCAGCTGCCAAAATTAAAGAAATGGAGTTAAAAACTGCAAAACAATTAATATCTCAAAAATAAATTGAGATACAATTTTAAATCAAATTGCATTTAAAAATACTTTTTTCCCCTTTACAACGGTATAAAAATTTAAAATGTACGATGCCTAGATGTTTACAAAATTGCAGTAGAGATTATCCGTATTTAACCGTACAATGATACATCTGATTAGTTTTACGGCTGGCATATGTAACGGAACGTTATTTTTCAGAGAAGGCATTTTAATTGCAGGACGAAAGAAATAACATATTGGGGGCTAAAAGAACAGACAACTCATACATATACATGCTAACAGATAGATAATAGAAAACATAGGCTTTATTTTTCAAATAAGATTCACATGTACGAAAGCAAGCATATTTTTATATATGCAGCTTTGATTATGAGGCATTAGATTGCATTCTGACAGATGACTTCATATATATGCATTTAAATGTCCAAAAACGTGCCCAAAGATTCATTTTGCCCCACTGAGCATTGGACTCTCTTATGGTATGTCTATGTAATTATGTTACGCATATTTTCATTTATAGGCTATTTTACAGCTTAAATTTATTTCAAAATATTAAATTTGTCTAATGAATTCTCTCTAATTTCATTCTTTATTGAATCCTCCTAACTTAAAGTGGTCAGCGATAAAATTACACAATGTAGTTTATAATGAGTTTAATTTTTTTAGCTGTTGTTTTTAGACTTTAGCCTTCAGGACTAGACTTTAGCCTTCAGGGTCATTGCAGTTCCAGAAAGGACTTCGAAAAAGAGAAATGTAAAATTTATCGCGATTTGGTTAATAATAGCTATCCTATTTGTCTTGTTAAAAAAATCTTTAAAAAATACTTTAAATCTTGTAAATTCTACCCCATCTCCCCCCCCCCCCCCACACACACACACCACCACCACTTTTCAACATAGTAAACCAATTTCTTTTATCTGCCTCCCTTCGTATATAACATTTCTGATAAAATTTCCGGCATTCTAAAATCATTCAATGTTGGTGTTTCTTTAAAAGTAAGTTCCTTTTTCAATAAGCATAAATTTCAATATGATAAGTCTAAATTACCTGGTGTCGTTTATGTTATTCCTTGTAAAGATTGCGATAGTGTGTACATTAGTAAAACTGGTAGATAGTTGGAAATTTGCCTTAAGGAACATACTGGTGTTTTAAAAAAATAATAATTAGAATTTTAAAATTGTCCAACATGCTCTTCAAACGCATTAATCCCGCTAATTTCGAACGTCTGTATTTTGACATCGGGTTGCAACAGTTACCAAGATAGATTACTCCTCGAGGGTTGTTTCACTCAACTAAGATCACAGACTTTGAATGAAGCTCGTTCTGTCCCTAGTGAATAGTCTGTTTCTAAAAAAATAACTAACTTTAACTGCTCTTGATTTGTTCCGTTGTTTCTTGTGCAATGTATATGTTGGTATTGGTGACGCCTTGCGTGTAACTTGGCGAAAAGTTTATTAATTTTATTTTTAAATTGTTTTTTAGTATTTTTTTTATAAAATTTTATTTTTTAACTGTGCTTAAGTCTATCTTATTTTATTTTATTTACTTTTTTAAAAGTTTAATTTTACTTTGGCTAAAATATCTGTACGATCACACCGGAAGTAATTGTGTATTAAATCGGTTGTTCGAAAAAAATTTAATATATAGTCCAGAAAGCAGCGTCACATTCTTGCAACCAATTTTAGGGTCGATGATTTTGATGTATATGAGTGATTAGGTGGTGCAGATAACGAAACTGACAGTCATCTGGCGCATAAGTGAGGGGTTTCTTTCCGTAGTAATATCACATAGCCGACATTAACGTTAAATGATCGGTACCAGATTACTGATGATGCCTCTCAGTCCTGGAACCACCATTAATCGAATTGTCATTCCATAAACATTGAACAGAATATGAGATGTAGTTATGACAAAACCCCCAATGGTTCCCAAGCTGACAGGCAGTATCGTTATAGGCCAAAAATTATAGACGTTAAAAATGTTTGCAAAAATGTGACGCTGCCTGTGGACTCCTGTATAAAAATTGCTTCGTATAGCGTTCTGTACTATGCATTAAAGTTTGTCGAAATTTTCTTGAATCACCTTGTACATTTTTTTTCACTTAAATGTACTTCTAATAAACTATTTGGAAACTATTAAAGAAATTCAATACTTAAATTTGTTAACTTCATTAAAATTGACCACATACGGAAAATTGAAACAATAAACAAAAATCAAAGAGAAAAATATTTTAAATGTGTGACAAATTTTCAATTCTGGAGTTATTTCAATAAAAATAATTCTGCATTCTAGCAATTACAAGGAAATTGTATTTTCTTATAACATTTCTAACAGATGTTATTTCAGCAAATAACGGTATTTGTTTTCTCTCCTACGTTTATTGATTATTAAACATTTTTTGAGAAATAAATATAAATTAAACTCTAACTACAAGTATGTTGCACATCAATGCCTTCGGGTTTGTTTCAATGAAATATATTTAAAAGAAATCTCAAACAAGCATATGATTACAAATTATTCTTTTAACTTCAAAAGTTTAAATAAAATTTAAAAAATAATTTGCTTTTATTCTACTGGAAAGATTTCTAAATAAATTTTTATTTGCAAGGGAACAGCAACTAACCGAAAAAAGTTATTACTTCTTATTTTGTAAGACATTGTAATATTTATTTTAAATAAACGATAAGGTTTTAAATTGGAATATAAAAAGCAATTAACTGGAAGAAGAATCTGTTTATTTTAACCACAGGAAATAGAATCAACAAAAGAAATATTTTTGTATTTTTAGTTTTCTTGATTATTTCAGCAAAAATGCACATTTATTTCTAAATAATGTATGACTAATTAAAATTTATGCTTTAACATTAAAACATGTGTAAAAAATATTTCTTTGTAACTGTGTTTGATATAGTAAATTTAGGCATATGCGTTTCTTGAAAAAAATCTTAACTTTATTACCTATATTTTTAAAATAATATGTAATACATGTGTTGATCAATCGAATCAAACTATAAGTTTTTTTTCCGGAAGTATGTATAAATTGACAAAATAACTTCATAATCTTTAATTTTTTTTCCTTTTGTAGTGATAAATATTTGGAAAGGCTTTGTGACAGGTGAAAGGGACTGTAAAGTTTTAAGAATGATTTTATAACACAGATTTTATTTCAATGAACAGAATAATTTTAAAGGGCAGTACCTTTCGGTTTCTCCTTGCAGAATCCAGCCGTGTTCGAAAGATGAATTACGAAAGCACTTAATTAAAACTCAGGAACCTTTGACTACTTGCACTGGTGATTCGAGATTAAAAAATTACTTAAAGAATAAAGGATTTTCTGAAATGAATATGATTTAACTTGGCTTTTTATTCGTACAGAATAAGAGTGACCTTTAGCATTACCAATCAAAACATTCTATACTTCGATAGCAGTCCTGCAGCGAATGCAAGAAAAATAAAGAAAATAAAAATTATGTATTAAAGAGAAAAGGACAATGATTAATATACATGATACATAAAAATGATAATAAGAATTTTAAAATTAAAAAAAAAGAGTTAAAAAAGAATATGTTTTACAATGAACTAAAATCTAATTTATCAGCAGTAAATAATTCTGATCAAAAAGACAGCTTTTTCATATTTTAATGCTGCATTCTACAGTGAGTTTTGATTACTAAAAGTCTCTGTCATAAGGAAGAATCATACAGTGACCTTTAGCGTTTATTATCTTTGTTGATCGGAAGAGAGACGCTGAGGAAATAGATAGCAAGATTAGAAAAAATAGGGAAGGATATGATGCAGAACCGCTACCCCGCTCTCAAGCTCTTAAAGTGTGAATCATTGTTACTTGTACACACACAGAAAAAAAGAAAAAGCCTTTAAATTTCGATTTCAATTTCTCATTAACATATAAAAATTACATGTCAATCCGAGTATATTTAAGGGGTCTCAGGACTGTTAAAGTTTCAAAATTTTCGAAATTTTAATTTTTTTTTAGATTTAAACTCTTATCATTTCTGAGCCTTTTTATAAAATTGTTTCCTTCAAATCCCAATTAGAACAGATGTTAAGGCTTTTAGAATTATACCCGCTCAATTGCTGAAGTGTCTTTTCCGAATCTTTGAAGTAATTGTTCTCCAAATGGAATTTTTGGGCTTAGCTCGCAGGATATTTAAAAAACTTCTGTATATTTTTTCATGCAATTTTCAAAACAAATGTTTCACGTTAGCCTGTATATACTGAACTTTGTTATATTGTTCAAATTTTCAAAATTTTGTATTAGCTAAATACAACGTTGTATTAAAAATATTTTATTGATTTAAATACACATTTATTTAGGTTTAGAGTAATTACTACAATCTGAAGTATAATTAGATACAAAAAAGTTCATTCTAGTTCCAAAATTTATTTTGTAATCCTGCGCGTAAGCTGTTATACCAATTTTCTTCTCGACAAATATCTGACAGTTTGAAGCCTCCTATAAATACTAATTATGCATCTTACAATTCTTTTAAATACATGAAATGAAAGAACACACCTATATCTTTCATCCCAATAAAAATTATGTTTTTAAAACATAAACATTTTAAGTTATTAAAAGTTGAAAATGGTCTTTTATTTACTTTTTTTTTCAATTTTAAAAGTCCTGAGACCCCTTAAGCGAGTTAGAGAACTGTCGGACAAACAGAGAAATCCAATAAACAATTAAATTTGAAAAATAAAAAAACCCGACTGAGTAAAAAGCGAACTAATTAATTATTTCTCATCAATGTGAAAAAATTTTTTTTTCAATTCCTACTATTAGCTCACACTCTCGCTATATATATCTTGTTCAAGTTTTCAACCGTTAATAAAATACTTATTATTCATCCAATCAAGCTCAAATAAATATTTTTAAACTTGTAGTGGATGACACTTGATGTTAATACAGTTTTTTTTCAAATATTAATTCATTAATTTAATTAAATTAATTAATTTTCAATAATCGAGAGAGGATCAAATCTGAAGGTGAACAAGGTTTTTTAAGACCGACAGAGCCCTCTTCTTGATCAAGGCCTTTTAAGCGACAATCAAGATGAAAGAATGGGAGAAAAAAAAATTATTTTATTGACCTAAGTAGGAATTGACTTAAAAAATATATTTTTTTTATATTACTTGTATCTATTACTTACCTATTTTTTATTTACTTGTATTGATGACTTTTAAGTTGTGTTTAATTGTTAGTTCCTATCTATAAGCACTGTTTTGATGAGGTCTATAGCTATCTATGATGGTTAGAGTTGCAGTAAAGCTAGAGATCCACAATACATACACAACTTCCAGGTTGTGTAATATTTAAACGGAGCTTCTGACTGTAAAATAGTCCATGAAACATCCTCTTCATTTTGAAAGACCTATCCAGTGATATGCCACTCAACAGGGTGCGTAAATTTTTTTTTCGTCTCTACCGCCATTTTGTATTTTACGGCTGCCGTTTTGAATTTATAAAAACAAAACTTAGCCTATAACCATTGGGCCGTTAAGACGAATTGATAGAGACATCATTCATTAAAATCCATCCAGCCGTTAGGACGTTTCGAGTGTATAAAGAAATCTACTCACACAGATACGCGTGAAACACATAACCCTTCTTTTCAGTCGGGTAATTAAAAAACACTTTTCAACTATGTTGGAAAGTGTTAAGCCACATTATATTTATGTTATTAATTGAATTAAACACAATCATCCTTTCACTTCTAATACTGAATAATTTCATTGAATTCTTCAGCATTTTATTCTACCTAGTTTTTAGTTTCACCAACCACCCTCGGACGAAACATCCGAGAATCCGAAGCTCCCCCTCTTCAGACCCCAGGGATTTTTTTTAAACTTCAGTTATGAATTTATATTAACAAACTGGTAACTAAAAAAGATTGAAAAGCGAAAAAATTTAAATTTATTTTTTGTACATAAAATTTGATGATAGGTGACTCAATTCACAATTTGCTAGGATTTTCTATTTATTTATTTATTTATTTATTTTGCATTACAAAAACAATGAAAAACATTAAATAATTATACATTTAATAATTTTTTATTACTAATAGACTCTATAAATGGCGTGTTAACGTACAGAAAAATTATTTACATTTTCGTTTTTGTACATTTCGTACATTTTGGCTGCAAGCCACTTTGATATAACTCGTATCTCGCTATAAAAAAAAAAAAAAAAAAAAAAAAAAAAAAAAAAAAAAAAAAGCGCTATAAGAAACAAATGATGCTTTGTTTAGTTCTGCTATCTGTTGGTCTCTATTCGCACCATTTCTGTTTAATCATTATTTATGTACTTGAAGAAAAAAGTGTAAAGATGTGTATCTTATGGGATACATCGGGTCTAAGGAGGTTAGTCACGGATGAACGCTCTATGCATATTATCGCCTCAAATTGAAGGGTGTCTGAATCTGTAATTTTAAGGTGTCTGCCTACTTTCGGAGCGTATTTCTTTATAAATGTACAATATTGAATAAATACACATATTTTTAGTTCAGTCGTAATACTGAATGATGAAAAAACATAAAACCCTAACAATATCTCCATAATAATTTTAAAAATTTGAGTTGGATTTTTTGCCATTGTTTAAACAAAATTTCCTGCTTTCGCCAGGCGGCAAACACACAATTCAACTAAATATGTTTAATTTTTCTTTGTACTACATACTACTATTACACTTATCTGTCAGTGAACTAGGAGTTTTACAATATCTTCAAAATTAGCTGAAATATATCAAATTATGTCAAATAATTACTATGTTTTTATGTTCGAGTACATATAAAATAATTTCACTACCATGTATAGTTTAGAGTCTAGTTCTGAACACAGTAAGTAATATGGGAAACATTATCACTATGCTAGATTAATTTTAACACAATTATTCTAATTGGTAAACAAATCATGTTAGATGTAAATTTCCAACTGAGCGAAAAATGTCCGGACCAGATAGCTGGGTGAAAAAGTTCGACCAGAATCGTTCGGGATAGCTCAGATGGCAGAGCACTAGCGGCTTCAGCCAGGAGGTCCCGGGTTCGAATCCTGGTCCGGACATTTTTTGCCCAGTTGGAAATTTACATCTAATTATGACTATGTTCCACTCAAATATGTTTAAAACATTTTATGTAATTCAGTTTATCTAACATGGAAATAACGAGAAATTGCATTTTTTTTTTTTTTAATCTATACTGCTTTTTATCTATAAAAACTAATCTTATCTATAAAAGTAACTAATCTATAATCTAAATATATTATCTATAAGACTAATAAATGTCAATCAACGTTTATTAGTGTTTATATGTATAAAAAATATGTAAGAAAATCATGCATAGAAACATTGTTTACATTTGTCCTGGCCTTCCTGCTCACTTCTGGAATTTGATTCATTATTTCCTGTTAGTTAAATTTTCCACAGCTCCTCTTCTAGTGATCGTAGGAACGAAATTAAATCAGATTTAGATTAGTAAAAGATTTCTATTTCAAATAAAACAATGAAAATATTTTTAAAAAAATCCCCCGAAACAGCCGTTTTCATGTAGGCCTTAGCACGCTCATACTCTTCGCGTTATAGTTTATTACATATTGAAAATTTAATGTAAATTCAAATGAAATTATCTGCAACAGTGAAAGTACTTGAAAAAACAGGAAAAAATGTATTTATACAAAATACTTTTTATAAAATGTTAATGAAAATAGGATCTTCAACTACTTCATCTGACTGGTCGCAATTAACTGTTATATTTTAATGATTGTAATTTTGCTTAGCATTCTATACTCGTAGGTGCCTCTATTTAATCAGAAATGAGCTATTGTTGGTAATATATATTTACTTTAAAAAAATTACTTAGAAAAAATTATATTTAATACAAGATTTTTTTAAATTTTATAAATATCAACTAAAAAATATCCATGTATAAATTTGGTTTTATTATATTGAAATAATTTATTTAATACAGAGGATGCGGTGATAGTGACATTTCGAAACAAGACCACTAATTACAATTGAACTTTATGGTGTGAATATCTTGGTTGGGCGAAACTACAACTAAAAATCCTGTAAAACGGGGAAGTCCTAGGGGAAATCCAGTAGTAAGCATATCCCATTTTTAACAAATAAAACGATGTACATAATAAACATACTGAGAAGCAGCTATAAACAGAGATTTCATGCAGGTTATAAAGAGCAACAACAGCATCTTAGCAATACATCAATGTTTAGTACAAGTTTAGTAATTAAAACTGGATAATTTGATGCGAAGTGTGGCAGCTTTCTCTGCAACATATCAATTTCCAGCCCCCCCCCCCATTATTCAAAATCTACTTTGAACAAGTAAAATCATTAAATTAATTATTTTTCTTAAAACAATACATAGTTCTATCTTCATGTATATATATATTTTTTTCTTTCTCTCTCCTTTTCGCAATGAACTTAACTCAACACTGTCAAATACAAAGATTTATGATTTTATTTTCCACTTATTTAAAATTCCATTCTCGCATATTTTATTTTTTATTTCTTAACGATCTTTATTTAAAAGTAATCAAATACGCTTAATAAGTGCAGCTGTCTTTTTAACATTACATTTTCTTTTATCGTATTTTATCTGCGTTGAAATAAGTTATTTTTTATTGCAGTTAGAATTTGATTGGTAAAATTAAATTTAAAAAAAATAAAAGTATTTTATGGGAATTGCGGTTTCAAAAATATTTCATTTATCTTAGCACATATGCCTTCTGCATTTTCCATACATTCATTAAGATTTCACAATCGCATTTAAGCTCAATTTGTTGGAGTTAAAGTAAACAAACCCAGACTTCATGTCGCTCTTGCTCATGAAATAATGTAGGGTTGCTTTACATCCCGTGAGTATGTGCTGAAAGAGGGCTGCCACATTATTTTCTGCTAAACCCCCCGCCAATGCTTTGTCTGCTTCTTTCCGAAGTCAAAAAAACTTTGTAGATTGACGATAATGTATTACGCCAAGTCATGTGAATCAGTATGCAAAAAGTAGTTGGCTTTCACCCGCTGTAACTGTAAGATCCGATAAAGGGCTGTTGCGTTGTCGGTTAGACTGCAGGTTCGGTAAATTCAAATTATTTCATAGTGCTTCGAAGAATAAAAACGTCTTCATAACTTAGTTCTAATATATTGTAAATAAAATTCGTAACTTGAATAAGTAAACACACTCTACAGTTCAAATTAAACTTCTTTCTTAAAAAACAACTATGTACATTTTATTTACAAATATATAGGTATATTAATATTATTATTACTCTCATTTGAGAGTTCCATTATTACCGTCAGACCGGTTCAAAACAAACTTTACATCTACATTGAAAAGAAAATCGGAAAACAATAAAAAGGGGGTTGCCACAATGCCGACTAACAGAAAATGGCAAGCATCGCCAAGTTGGCATTCTCAACATCCTGCCCCGGGCTGAACACTTAGTTCAGCATCTATATTAAACAATTTAATAAACATAAGAATATACTTACATACATGACAAATTTTCAGATACATACAGCTACAGATATAAAAGCAAAAATAATAAGAATGCTGCAATCTACGAAAGAAAATAAAACACATGAATTGTATGAAAATTAAACAATAATAAGGGTAAATGTGAGTAACAAAACAAATTAAATGTTCGATAATAGTTCTTATTTTTAGTGTAAGAGTTTTAGTGTCTTTTAGTCCACTAAGTCCAATTCAAGATTATATAGCAATTGCACAGGTCGTTTAAGATCGCCTTTTGCAGTCTGTAATACACATGATCTGATTTTAGAGTCACGACCAAATATGAGTTCTTTAACACGACCACACTTCCACATATGTTTTGGGAGCTTTTCATCATGAATTATCACTATATCGTTAACTTTGAACTGAGGCGATGAATTTATGTTTTTCACTTGAAAAGCAGATCTAAGTTCTAACAAATATTCGTTTCTCCACCTTTTCCAAAAGTGGTCAGTAATTTGTTGCTTATATTTATATTTTCTCGTCAACAAAATCTTATTAGATTTCTCTTGCGTACAGACTGGTAATCCATAAGAAGGTAAGGACATTAATCGTTTACCAACTAAAAAATGAGATGGCGTTAAAGGTGATGGTTCAGCATTTTCTTCGTAGAGATAACATAAAGGACGTGAATTAATCACCGCTTCAATTTCTGTAAGTAGTGTTTCTAGCTCTTCATAACGGAGACAAGTTTTTCCTAGAACCTTTTTTAAAGGTGTTTTAACTGATCTGACCATCCTTTCCCAGAAGCCGCCCCACCAGGAAGCCCTGGGAATTATAAACTTCCATATTATTTTATTCTTTCTCAAGTAATCAAAAATTTCTTGCTTAGAAATTCTTTCCCAAGCATCTTTTAACACCAAATCAGCCTTAGAAAATGTCTTGGCATTGTCACTGTACATTATTTTGCAGAAACCTCTCCTAGAGAAAAATCTTCGTAGTGCTAAGATAAAGGTTTCAGTACTTAGATTGGTGACTAACTCTAGATGAATCGCTCTGGTTACAGCACATGTGAATACGACAATATAAGCCTTGCCAGTGCCTTCAGAAGTTTTATAATAAATCGGACCGGCAAAATCGACACCAGAGGTTTCAAAAACTGGTGTTTTGATGATTCTATCTTTCGGTAAAGGTGCTATTTCCACCTTTCCAGGAATAGCATTAAGTTTTCGACATATCATACACGATCTTAAGACGGATTTTACAAATCTTCTTCCCTTTAATATAAAATACCTTTCACGAAGGTGAGCTAAAGTGACAGCTACACCAAAATGGTACATTCTTTCATGAGCATCCTTAATTAGTAATTTTACAAAATAAGATTTATTAGGAAGTATCCACGGATGTTTTTCCTGCTCTGTAACTTCAGAAAACTGAAGTCTTCCGGATAAAACAAGTAAGTCATTTTCATCGAATTGTGGATTAAGCTTGTACAAAGAAGAATCTTTATTAAGTGGTTTTTTTTGTTTAAGTGCTTCTATTTCAACTTTAAATGAAGTTTCCTGAGTTTGTTTAATCCAGTATTTTTCTGCTGTTTCTATTTCTGAGGTAGTTAAAGGTCCTAAAATTTTAGGGTTTTTCGAATTGGCATTATGAATAAAACGCATTATCCAAGCAGTAATATTATACACGCGATTTAAACTACTGAACTTTGCCATATCAAATACTGGCTTAGGGATAGAGTTTGATTCGTTACACGATAATGTTAAATTTGGTTTTGCTTTCATTTCATTAAAAGCTTCGGGAACCATTTCTATAGCCCTTTTTGAAGGCCACAAATCTTCTGATAGTGATAACCAAGGTGGGCCGCACCACCATACATTATTACCCATTAACTTCGATAAGTTTTCCCCTCGCGTAAGCAGATCTGCAGGGTTTTCTTTTCCGGGACAATAATTCCAGTCCTTTGGATCTGTCAATGACTGAATTTCGGTTACACGATTGGAAATAAAGGGTTTCCAGTTTGTAGTAGAACCCTTAATCCAACAGATAGTTATCTCTGAGTCCGACCATAACTTTATATTTAAATTCGAAATATGTAATTTTTGTTTTAAATATTTCCACATTCTAGCGGCAACTACTGCACTGATCAATTCCAGCCGTGGAATAGTTAACTTCTTGAGGGGGGCTATTCTACATTTACTCCAAACAAAACTAGTTTGAATTTCGCCAGTTAATGAAATGGAACGCAAATAAGCAACTGCTCCATACCCTTTGGGACTAGCATCACAGAATATGTGAATTTGTGAATTTTCAGAAATCTTTATCATATTAGGAAAATATTTTCGGGTTATTTCAAATGTGCGTAAATGTACAACTTCTGAACACCAAGTGTTCCACTCGCATTTCAAATCTTCAGGTAATTTATTGTCCCACTCTAAACCTCTTTGCCATGTTTCTTGCAACAAGGCTTTAATACGTATTACAAATGGATTCACAAATCCTAATGGATCATAAATTTTCAGTAACATTTTAAGAACTGTTCGCTTCGTGGGATCATCGATGTAATATTCTTCAAAGGGCTGCGCATCTAACATCAAAATATCAGATTCAGTATTCCATATCAGTCCAAGCACTTTTAAGATACTACCTGTGTTTTCCTCACTTATACCTAAGTTACCAGATTCCCACATTTCTCTAAGTTTAATAGAATTTGTTTTTAATTTCCTCAAATTCATCCCAGCTTCTTTAAGAATTTCAGAAGCTGTAACTGATAAATAATAAGCTTCGTTATCTAAATCTGATCCGGAAATTAAATCATCGACATAGAGGGAATTATCTAACATATATACAACATTTGGATGTTGATCTCGATATTTCTTTATATGATGTTTAATTGTGGCAGCCAAAATAAATGGTGAGCATGTAACGCCAAATGGTACACGTCTAAATCTTAAAATTTTGAAAAAGTTGTTTGCGTCATTATCGAACCAAAGAAATTTAAGGTAATCTCGGTCTTCTTCAGCTACAGAAATTTGAAGAAAGGCCTTTTCAATATCTGCACAAAACGCAGTATTGAATTTTCTGAAATTAATAATAATTTCTAATAAATCGGGGTTCAAATTTGGGCCACCGTACAAACAATCATTTAATGATTTGCTATTTTCTTTTGAGGAAGCATCAAATACCATTCTAACTTTAGTTGTGGGTTTATCATCTCGCAAGACAGGTCGGTGGGGCATAAAATAACCGCTATCTACAGTTTTATTAGAACATGCTTCCACTATGTTATTTAATTCCTGTTCAATCACAATTTCTTTATATTTCTGCAATAATTCCTTATCTTTAAGCAATTTTCGATTTAAGTTAATAAATCGGTTTCTAGCATTGTTATAATTACTCCCTAAATCTCTTCTATCATCTTTCCATAACAATTTAGCTTCGTATCGGTGCTCAAGAAAATGCAAATTGTTTTCGAATTTTTCGATTATCTCTTTATCTAATTCAGAAATATTTTCTTCAGTGTGCATCCCTAAAGTTTCTAACTCCCACAATGTTTTCAAATCATTTTGAATAGGTTTCATAACCTGAGTGGACAAGACCCCAGCTTGCTTACTCTCACTATTTTTATTTACGTCAATTGTCCCGCAGAGGGAATGCCCAAATAAATTTTCACAGACGAACAATGATTTATTTATGGGGTATGTTTTGTCATTAATTTGATATAAATAATCAGCTCCTATTAATATATCAACATCACTATTTTCCAAATGTTCCCACGTGTCAAGACGAAATTTGGAAAGTTTTCTCTTAATTTTGATTGGAAGAGGAGGAATTTGTATCAGAGAATTAGTTATTAGCGGTGTGACTAATGCTTCAATTATTATACTACGTTTTCTATTCGTCAAGTGAATTAGCTTTAGCTTAACGACATCATAACATCGTTCTTCAGATTTTCTCGAACCGAAAGTATAGACAATTAATTTTTCCTTTCTAATGACCTCAGGTTTTAATTTTGAAACTAAATTTTCTGTAATAAAAGTTCGATGACTAGCAGAGTCAAATAAACAAAGAGCAGTTTCTGAATTTTCACCCGCTTCCACTTTTACATGAATTGTTTGCAATATTACTTCTCTACTGATATTATTTATATTGCCTTTGCAATGATATACGGAGGAAATAATGCTACCTGAATTTTTTGATTCTTCTGTTTTTTTATTAGAATTACAAAGTATAGTATGATGATATGTTTTACCACACACTTTGCAATTTTCATTCGAAATTTTACAAAAATTCGCGATGTGAAATTTACGGAAGCATTTAAAGCACCTTCCTTCCCTTTTTAATTTTTCTCGCATTTCCGGAATGGTGAAAGACTTACACTTTTCAGTATCGTGATCAGTTTGATTACAAAATATGCAGTTATTTTTAATATTTGTGGTTAAGGCAGAAGCTGATGGAATGAATTTTTTATAATTTTTCTTATAATTTTCCTGCTTCTCAGGGATTTTTTCAAAATGGTTTAATTGGACAGTGGTCTCGCGAGATTCAATTTCATCTTTAATGAAATTTATCAGCTCATTAACATCCCAGTCAGTGTTTTTAATTCGTTTTCTATTAAATTCTAGTGCAATATCTGATGGAATAAGTTTCAGAAGAATCGGACATAATAAGTGCCCATATGAACCTGATACAACACCTAAAGAATTAAGATTTCTTATTTGAATTTCGCATTCATCATACAAATCTCTAAAAGCCTTAATGTTACTAGAATTTCGTACTGGTTTCAAATTTAGCAGTTTAGTCATGTGACTATTTATTACCAGGTCATTACGACCAAAACGATTTTTCAATAATTCTATAGCATGAGCATAATTTTCCTTAGTCAGCGAAAAGCCTGCTATAGTATTTGCAGCACTTCCGCCCAAAAGTGACTTTAAGTAGGAAAATTTATCAATCGGAGTTAAATGTTCATTATTGTCAATCGCATTCGAAAACTGACTCCAAAATTCGAGCCATAAACACGAATCACCATAATATTTAGATATATTAAGTTTAGGAAGTTTAATCAAATTTTGATTCAGAATTTTCTGACTTTTTAGTAGAGAACTATTGTTGCTACTACTATCACTTTCAATGTCTGAAGAATCTTGTTTAGTTTCAGGAGTAACTGTGTTATCATTTAAAAATTTGGAAATTTTATATTTCCATTCAATAATATTCTCATTATAAGATTCCGATTTCTCGATTTCTTTTTCAAATTCAGTACTTGGAACCAGTGGTTCAATTTCAGAATTTAATGATTTTAAAGTTTTCATTTTGTCATTCAATTGCTGTTTCAAAAGATCCAGCTGTGATTTTCTATTCTCAAGCTCTAATTCTTGTGTATTATCTAATAAATCCCTTATTTTATCAAATATTTTCGTAGTTTGACTACGAATCGTAGCTCTTTTTTTTTTCAATGTTTCGTAATCCATCATAAAATAAAGAATTCAATTTATTCAATACAGTTCAGTTAATAAATGTATTCATAATTCTATTTATTCAATATAATTTAATTTGAGGTACTTACCTCAATCGATGATGAAATCCAGACATCCTGGAGCTTTGACGCCAGAAAAATGTTGCGTTGTCGGTTAGACTGCAGGTTCGGTAAATTCAAATTATTTCATAGTGCTTCGAAGAATAAAAACGTCTTCATAACTTAGTTCTAATATATTGTAAATAAAATTCGTAACTTGAATAAGTAAACACACGCTACAGTTCAAATTAAACTTCTTTCTTAAAAAACAACTATGTACATTTTATTTACAAATATATAGGTATATTAATATTATTATTACTCTCATTTGAGAGTTCCATTATTACCGTCAGACCGGTTCAAAACAAACTTTACATCTACATTGAAAAGAAAATCGGAAAACAATAAAAAGGGGGTTGCCACAATGCCGACTAACAGAAAATGGCAAGCATCGCCAAGTTGGCATTCTCAACAAGGGCCACTGTTTATTACTTTTTGACGTTATGGAGCACTTCGCCCTGAATAGCTATATATATATATATATCTACAGATCTCCATAAATGACGTTTTTACGAATTATCTGTTTTCATTTGAAAAGGAATAAATATTGACATATCTTTCACCTATAATGTTGGAATTTTTTTTTTATCTTGCAATACCATTCAACCCCTGAACCATCGTTGCATGAAGGGTCAAACGTCTCCATACGAAGAAACTATTTTTACATAGTCATACCCTTAATTTTTTAATCCTGAATATAATATACTACTGTTAACTATTATGAGAAACAAAGTAATGGGTATAACTGATGCTATTCTTACATCTGTCAGAAATGTATTATTTAGACTGAGATTTAGTATATTTTTATTAACTAGCAACAACATATCTAATGCACTGATGCAATTAATGAAATAAACACTAGGATTTCTGAATTTAAAAAAATCAAATGCATACATTTGTTGTTCATGACAAGAGGGGCCCTGTTTTAACATTACCTATAAAGGTATTTTTTACAGCACTTAATTGTTAATTTCCTCTAATCTATAATTAGCAATTTTAAAATTGGTATTATAAAGCTAAATTTCTGTAATTAATGTTATGACATTCTCGTAGTTGCAGAGATAGAATTCTATCAGAACAGAAAATTAAAATATTCGCATGATAGTAATTTTCGGAGTCCATGGAAATAAGAGTATCAAACAATTATTGCATATGTTTACCAAAGAGGAGAAAAACATCTTCCCAGGCAAGGCCGGCGTATTTTCTATTTTACAATAAGTAAGGGAGATCTGTGTATGCTGGACCATCATTTTGCAAGGACCACTGCCCTTTTTAGCTCACAGGCTATAAAAGTCTGAGAGCTTATGTGCCCGCTGGTTCTGTATGTACGTACGTACGAATGTATTTACGTATGTACGTACGTAAAGCGATAACTTTTGATAGAATTATCCAATTTGCTTCAAATTTTTTTTCCGGTTTCATTCTGATAACCCGCTCCCCTGATTAGTTTTTGAGGTTCATTGGTTAAGGATAAAGGGGAGGGGGGAAAGGGGGGCTAGCCCCCCCCCCTTAATTTAGATAAATGGGTTTTTCATGCAGAAATATTCAATTTGTTCCAAATTTGGTATACCGGTTTATTATGTTAGGGAGCATCCCTGATTAGATTTGGAAGCTCATTACTTAAGTATAAAGGGGGGAAAGGGGGCTATCCCCCTTAATTTAGATAAATGGGTTTTTCATATAGAATTATTCGATTTGCTCCAAATTTGGTAAACCTTTTTATCGCGTTAAAGAGCTGCCCTGATTACATTTTGAGGTTAATTAGTTACATATAAGGGGGGAAAGGGGCTACCCCCCTTAATTCATATAAATGGGTTTTTCATGCAGAAATATCCGATTTGCTCCAAATTTGGTAGACCCGTTAATTATGTTAAGGAACTGCCTTGATTAGATTTGGAGGTTCATTAGTTAAGTATAAACGGAGGAAAGGGGGGGCTAGACCCCCCCCCCTTAATTTAGATTAATGGGGTTTTCATGCAGAGTTATTCGATTTGCTCCAAATTTGGTATACCGGTTTATTATGTTAAGGAGCTTCTCTGATTAGATTTGGAAGTTCATTAGTTAAGTTTAAATGGAGGAAAGGAGGGCTAGACCCGCCCCTTAATTTAGATAAATGGGTTTTTCATGCAGAGTTATTCAATTGGCTCCAAATTTTGTATACCGATTTATTACGTTAAGGAGCTTCCCTGATTAGATTTGGAGGTTCATTAGATAAGTTTAAAAGAAGGAAAGGCGGTCTAGACCCGCCCCTTAATTTAGATAAATGGGTTTTTCATGCAGAGTAATTCGATTTGCTCCAAATTTCGTGTACCGGTTTATTATGTTAAGGAGCTGCCTTGATTAGATTTGGAGGTTAATTGGTTAAGTATAAAGGAGGGGGGGGGCTAGTTCACCCTCTAATTTAGATAAATGGGTTTTTCATTCAGAATTATTCGATTTGCTTCAAATTTGATATACCGTTTATTCCGATATGGCTTTCTTCATTTGATTTGAAGGTTCATTGGTTAAGTATAAAATGGGAAAAGGGGGGAAAGTGTCTCCTCCCCTTAAATGAGATAATGTGTTTTCATGCAGAATTATCTAATTATTTTTTTTCTAGTTTCATTCTGATAAGGAGCTTTTCTGTTTAGATTTGGAAGTTCATGGGTTCAGCATAAAGGGAGAAATGGGGGAGCTAATACCCCCCCTTAATTTAGCGAAATGCTTTTTTTCATGCAGAATTATCTGATTTGCTTCAAAATTGGTATGCCAGTTTATTATGCTAAAGAGCTTCTTGATTAGATTTGAAGGTTCTTTGGTTAGGTACAAAGGGGGGAAATGGGGGCTAATCCTTTTATTTATTTTTTGAGGGGCAATATTCTTTGAAATATGAGCATAGTATACAATTAGTGTGAATAGCCGTGAGCTTAATGCCACCAGTTTAACTGGGCAATTTTCTTTTTATTTTAAATGGTATTTTGAATCAATGTTTTATTATTCCTATGGGTGATTAACAATAACAGTTACTAATAGTACAGCCATTTTGAATTTTAATGGTACTTATAAGTACCGTCAGTAGATAAAGGGTTAAGAAGAATGCTTTTCTTAATAATCAAGTTTCTAATTTTAGGTACGTAGGGGAGACTGGGCAAGATGACTTTGGCCTTGGGCAAGATGACAACACTCAAAAATGTTGAACATATGTTATCTTTTGAATATGTCACACGGTTTAACAAATGATAACTGTGTTTTTACATCTTACAAGGTATCAGACTAAGCATAATGCATTGCAACGTAATGTTGAACTGTTTAGTTGTGCAGCTAACAATAGTCACAAATAAAAATGCCATTTTCATAATTGGAACATTCCTCATGCTACTACTCTTGGCATTTACAGCACTGGATCCATTCTTCTGCTGATGGGTCACAATATTTGAATTACTTGGGAGGGGAGGGGGACCTACGGAGGATGAGGGAGGTCTTGACACCGAGGTCAAACCCGGTCGAACGGTACTCCCCTCGTATCGATCGGACGCTTGGAAGCGGAGATACGGACCCCGACAGGGCTTTTCTTTCGTGGGGGTGCTAGGGGGGCTTAGCGAACGGCAAAATTGTCTTCCTCTGATCGCCCTCTTTCGAAAGACACCTCCCCCGATTCGATGCGCCCCTTAGCCGCAGAGAGATAGAAGCGCAAGTTCGCGCGGACAAACACACAGACAAGCAAGAGTTTACAGGATTTAAATACTAGAATGGACAACACAGTTAGTTTAATATATTCCGAAACACGGGGCTCGTCATCTTGCCCCAGACTGCCTGTTTAAAAATATTCGTTTTCATTGCCATAGAGGAAGGCAATTAATTGACATTTATTCATGGTAATAGGTAGTATTTAAACTAAGTTAGTCATAAATATTAAAGAGAAACGCTATATCTTACCTGTATCTGTAGAAGAGCTTATTTACGCATGCATAAAAGTTATAACGTGGACGCGGCAAACAAGCAAGGCTTCATAACTAACACAAAAATGGCGATTTCAGCGTCTCTATACTATTGTTTGACGACCGGCCGATAGGAGAGCCAGTAGTATAGATGCTTTCACTTAGTGCAAAACGGGAAAATTAAGACATTCGTCATCTTGCCCCGGTTTCCCCTACGATACTTCTAATAAGAACTAAACGTTACAAACATGCTTTCACATTAATTTAAAAGTTTTAAAACTGGTTAGTTGTTCAATTTTTATGCGTTAAAAGGCTGACCTGATGCAAGTGTCCCCTACCCCTTCATTTTACTTTGTTAGATTAAATAAATTGGTGGTATAAATTAGTATTTTTAGCCATTAGAATAATTATTTTTTATAATTAATCATTTTGACTATTATAAAAAAATCTACATCTAGATGATTCCAATAATATATCAGTATATGGGGCATTCCCAAAATCTTTTGATTTTCATGTCCCTGAATAATAATTTTTATTTTAATACACTTTTTGTGTTTTTTTTATTTCATATACTGGGGAACATCCCATTGCATGACTGCATAACTATATTAACGAGATAAATAAGATTTGGATGATGTTGGGAGTCCAAATAACAGGAAAACTCCGATACTATCCCGTGTCCCTGATGCTGATTTTTAAGTTTGGAGCTGTCTGTATAAAATTGTTTCAATAAAAGTAATTCGATGAAATTTTTTTCCGAAACTGGAACTATTGTTTTATATAAGTATGTAGCAAAAATTTAACCTGCACACATTTTTACGGTTGATATTATTTTTTTAACTGTGTCCCTGAGTTTTTCATCCTTACCGTCCCTCTTGCTAAACTTATACAGAAAATCACTTCAGATGCAGCCACAGAATTTTTTTTCAAGATTTTCTCATGCAGAAGTACGCTAGAGAAAGAATGTCTAAAATTATTTAACAGGAAATTTAGTGCAGAATTTAAATCAGCATTTAAATATCAATTTCAAGATCGTGGCTTTATTGGTAATCTTACCGTCCACAAGGTTTATTCCTGCACCTTTCGAAATAATTAAAAAAAATAATTTAATCCAATGTTAACAACTGTTTCTGAAAATAAATGAACATTGTGGCTACCACTTAGTCTTAACATGATTTGCCTAAAATAGGTGGTAATTTTCCTTACCATTTCATCCTTACCGTCCCTTTTTTTCCCATTTCGTCCCTTTTTTCCTATACCGTCCCCTTTTTTTGATGGACATAAATCAAGCTAAATAACTGTGCTAAAGATAATTTCTTCAGTTACATAAATAATACGTCGTTTCATCTCAGTCATAAATCTCTTCAAATGTATTTAACCTTGAAAATCCTTTGATAAAGATAATGACTTGTTGAGTGACTGCATTAAGACTCATAGACTACATTAAACTGATTTATTATTATTATTATTATGATATTATTATTACAATTATTATTACTGATTTATCATCTTATAATGTAAACATCTTATTCATTCTCAACATGTAGTTTCTCCAGAGAAGAGGCATGTAAAATGCTCTCTCTTTTACAATTTAAACAATGTGAATTAAATAGCTTAAAGTGTTACCCCTGCTTATTCATTTGATATAACAAGTATTCTACAAACTTTTTTGTCAAAGGAGATTATAAAGAGTTGGTGATTAAAATTAAGATAACCAATATATATGGGATCAAAACAAAGTGTGGATTTACACTGAAATGGATAAGTATCCTGAAGAAGGGTAAGTCCCAATTTACAATTTATCACTTACTCACGCCTTTTTATTGGGATTCAAATCCCATCATTTTTACCTTACCGTCCCTTCTTTAATACCTCTTTATGACAATTTTATACCAAACTTTTGTGCTAAAAATACTACATTGTTATTATTTCTTATTTGAATGTCCTGTGGGTACTATGCAAATTCATTATAAGTAAAAATTTCGAAGAAAACAAAAAGGTTTAGTGATAAAATAGTAAGGAAAATTAAACTCGCAAAGTTTAATTTTCCATGACATAAGTTTAACATAAACCTCAGTTAAATAAAAAACTTTTCACTGCTAACCATTTTTTCTTTATTTTGAATCATTAAGGCATTCGTCTGTCAGATTAAAATGTTATTTTAGCAAGTTTAATTTCACCAGATTTTTTTCCCCAAAAGTCAAAAGATTTTGAGAATACCCCAAATATAATATATTATATCAATCTATATCTATCATGAACAAATTTCATGGGGAATATGAAATGTCTTTCATGGCAATAAAAAATTAAGTGAGTATTAAAGAATATCTTTAAATAACAAACTGTACGTATTTCTTTTTAGAATTCTAAAAGAGAATTCATAGAATTCTTTAGAGAGAAGAGAAAAGAATTCTTAGAGAAGAGAATTCTTAGAAGAGAAGAGAATTTTAGAATTCTTAGAATTCTTTCATGGCAATAAAAAATGAAGTTGGTATCAAAGAACATGTTTAAATAACAAACTGTACGTATTTCTTTTTAAAATTCCAATTGAATTTTTTTTGTTTTTTTTTTTGCGCTTAAAGTATCTACAAATAAATTTAAGCATTATTATCAATCTTAAAATATTTAAATGACACTAGAAAATATGCTCAATATACATACATGTTTAAAAATAAATATTAATTTACTGATAGTGCTTCGAATAATTTTATGAATAAACAAAGGTTAACAGGAAAGAATAACATGTTATTCATCGTGAAGTAAGGAAAATAACGCAGCGAATAAGTTGACGGTGCATGTTTCCTCCTGAATAAGATAACATTTTTCCCTGTTAATTTTATCAGCAACTAAAATTAGAAAAGGGACTTGACTTTAAACTAAATTAGTCGGTGAAAAGAACGGAATTTTAACAAAGATGGATTGGCTTTTGTATTGAACTGGAGAAAAGTTTTAAAACATTGTAAAAAATAAAACAGTGAGTCGTTCTTGAACTACGTCGAAGGATTGAAGTTCCTGATTTGGTAGTTGATTTATCTCGTATTAACTTTGTGCCTCTCTGAACACAATATAATTGCAAATCTTAGTTTATGCACATGAATGGAAAAAAACATTTTTGTACTGTATAATATTTTAAAAGATATAGCTTTGAGGCTCGCAACTCATGTAAACTCTGTCATTTGTTAAACTATGGGATTTCGTCAAATAGTAAAAATTAGCATAAAACGAATTTCTCAATTAAAAGATTAACAATACAAATATTGTCAGAAGTAAATAAAAGAAAAATATGCAGTGTATTTTTTTTCGCTTCAATTTAGATTAATGTATACTAAATTGTAAAATTGCATAATTAAAGCTAGTTCAGTATAATTTATATTTTGTTACATGATTATTTAAAGTGAATAAGAATTTTGTTTATCGCATTACTTACGTAAGATATTTTATTCAATAGTTATTTTCCTTAATAATAATAAATCTTAGTTGAAAAATATTGCATTTAATGTTTATACTTAAATCGTATCCTCTGTGAATACGAGAAACGTTTACAAATGTAAGCGATAAACAATTTTAAGATAATACAATTAGTGCCTTCTTTGAACACCTTGTAAAATAATTATCGTTACCCTAGTATCAAAAGTCTATGTAGCATCTATGTAGGTCTATGTAGATATCATATGTATATATCAAAAGTCTATGTAGGTGTAATGAAACATGTGGTCACAGTCGCAGTGCTAGCGAAAATATGAATCCTTCTATCGTCACATTATGCTTCTCAACCTCTAATTCTTGACTTCTATGTGAAGTCAGTGAGGACGACATTTTAACCATCTAGAACTCGCCACAAAATAGAACACATCGCCTTCACAGTAAAGTTGTATACAGTGGCGGTCAAAAGTTTCCGGCTAGCATAAAATTTTTGGTTAATTTGTAAGTATACCCATATGAAGAGGAATCTCAAAGTGATACTTATACACTTTATTGACGTAACAGTTAAGAACTTATTTATGGAATAAAAAATAAATATTAATAAATTTAATTGACAAAATTAATTGCAAAAGAAAACGCATGTTATCAAAAGTTTCCGGCCACCTTGGCAAGTTTGGAAAAAAATGGTGTTATAACAGAAAGTAACAGTGATCAACAACATTTACAATTAGTATTTTCTATTTATACATTTAGCAATAAGTACTGCAGCGCAGAAACTTGGCATCGATTCAATGAACGGTTGTAGATCGTCAATGTCATGTTTTTTCCACGGCTCTTGTCATTTTTGCGAAAATGCTGCTGAATTGGAATATTTATAATCCCACACACGTTTTCAAGTTAGTTTTAAAGATTTTCTAGCGGATTCAGATCGGGTGATTGGGTTGTCCATTTCAAAAGCGGAATTTTTTTTGTGCGAAAGCCACTGCTTGACGAGATTGCATGTATGTTATCATGGTGAAACAGATAGTTACGACCACAATTTTTCCTCCAATAAAGCAGCAAATGATCTTGCAAGATATCCTTATGTATTACACAACTTATCTTACCGCGGATTTCAAATAACGAACAGGCAAATTTTCTAGAAAATGCTCCCCACAGCATAACGTGTCCTCCGCTATGCTTCATTGTATGAATAACATATCCTGAATCTTATATTTTGTTTTTAGATCGTCGGTTGCAGTGTCTGTTATCACTCCTAAAAAGACTAAACGTCGATTCATCGGAAAAAAGTACTTCTTTCCAGTTTTCACTTGACCAGTCATTGTATTCCTTGGCAAACGCCAGTCGGGCCCTCTGATTTTTTTTACTTATGAAAGGTTTTTTAACACCGACTGTTCCATAAAGTCCTACGTCACGTAAGAGTTTTGACACGGTAGACCAACTTATTTCAGCAATATTTTAACACCGTAAATCGTGGGAATTGCAGCGGCATTTTTATGCGGGTCACCAACTGCTTTTCTCCTGATAATTCTGCCCACAAGAATAGTTATTTTCCAGGGTCCCCAGACCGTGGCAAGTTCCGTATGCCATGACCATCTTTATATTTTTGATTAATCTTTATATTTTTGGTTATTTTTGGGGTTTTAAATATCGTTCACAGCAAATTTTCCGATTTAGCGATAGCAAAAACTAACGGATGACGAATGGCCGGAAACTCTTTCACACTCAAATTTCGAATTCCTCCACTTTGCATAAAGTATCTTCAGTATCCAATCAAAGTGATCACGTGGTCAGAGGTGATTTACTTATTACTAATTTTGGAGCAATTGTGCTTCCTCTTCGCTGAAACGTTCTGTCAAACAAATAAAAAAAACGAAGTGGCCGGAAACTTTTGACCGCCACTGTACAGCAGATTTTTCCCGTGACATCATGACCGTTCTGACAGTTAGAATTCAAAGTACTTTAGCATTTCGGTCGCATTTCAATCACGGTACAAATAAAGTACACTTTTAACGTCTTTTGCTTGCAGGATGTAAGAAATCATATTAAAATTTATTACTGTATTTTTAAAAAAGGCAAAAACTTATAAATAACATTAGAAACTTAAAAAATGCGTAAGGTCCTCCGAAAGCACTTTGTACCTTCAAAAATTTTGTGCATTTCTTAATTTTATTATGATATTATGACATTTCTTTACCTTTCTTATGTATCACACCCGTTTCTTCAACATTATAATGTATTGCTGAATTATTTGCAAAAGCTATAATAAAGAGAATTCCTGCTTAAGTTGGACTACGAAATACTAGAAACACAAATCTGTATTTATCTAAACTTTGCATACAAACCACCCGAGAGGCAGCCTGGATTCCATAAGGATTTGAAGGATTTGAGATATCTTACACTACTAACGAAATTAATATAAAATCTACAGATAACTACGAATGCAAAAAGAGATCTACTACCATAGCTGCCAACGTTCAACTAATCTTCCGTAATGTCTGGATTAATTTGACCCAGGCTAAGCACTTTGGAACCAGATCATTTATTGCATGAATCTTTATTTATTTAATTCAAGGTTTCTACGTGAAATGTATTTAATTTCATTTCTTAAAAAAGTTTCTGATTCGAAACGCATTAAACCAGGGTCAAATTAACGCACGTATTACGGAAGATTAGTTTGAGGTTGGCACCTATGTACTACTAATTATTTAGTTGTATAAGCATATTTATTACACTTTTTGGTTTTATTTATTGATATAAAATTCAAGATTTAAATATACAGTTGAATTACCACATGTAAAAACGTTTTTTGGTGTGGCTATGTTAAAGATGCGTTTATGTTCTTTTTTTTTGCAGACCCCAGTCCCCACATATTTTGCGTTACTAGAGCTCCATTCAGCCTGATCCAGAACCTGAAAGTACGCAGTAAAATATTGCTAATATCATTTTAAAATTGATTCAAGATTATCTTTTCATTTAATGATCGCTTCTTACAAAAAAATAACAAGATATCCTAAAAACACTCCCATGACGACGTTTTGTGTTTTTTATGCTCCTGAAAATCTGTTTCAATTATTAATTTGCTATTTATACCCAACCATTGAAAACAAAATTATAAAAATCACTACTGAAACACATGGGATTCTATTTTCCAGTAATTCTGATAAATTTCTTACAAAAAGAGAGAATATACAAAGGATATCCCAAGACTTCTGTGTGTTACTAACACTGACCATTCCAAAGTTACAGAATCAGGTAGAATATTTCTCAATATGTTGCAACCAAAAACTATTTTAATCCCATTCAAACTAACTTTTAGAGAACTGCAAAACAATTTACGGAAGTTAGAGTATAATCTTCTTTCGCAAACAGCATCAATGATTTTTTGTTCTTTTTTCAATTAGTTAACAAATAAATATGTTTCTCTGATCCCAAGGTCATCCGAGCTCCAAGACAACCTGATCCCCAATGAAACATCAGTGTGAAGACCGGTATAAAAATGGAGCCGGGCCCGTTTTGTGGCCCGGATACGGGCACGGGATGAGCCATTTTCATCTCTACTGTATGTTTCTTGAAATTTTGATTGGGCAAATTGTCTTCGGAAATAATGCCCAAATACTATCTGAACATATGAACGCATAAATTAAATCTAATAATAAACTTACGTAAATGAAAAAAATAATTTACGACATCTGTAAAATAAAAAAAAATATATATTGAGGGTGTTCTAAACTGAGTGAGTGGACATCATGCTTTCGCATTAGAATATAATATGAAAGTAAGTTTATTTAAAGATTATTCCTAGGTGAAAAGGCTGTGAAGTACTAAAAATTTGACTTATTTTGTAGTATGCGCTTGTAGTAATGTATGTTTCGGTTAAACATTTAATGAATCAAATGTTTTTTAATTATTATTTTATCTTTTTTTAAACATATATAACATGCTTATAATCATATTGCATTTTATTTACCTATTCTTGAAAAAAAAAGGAATACATTTAAATTTCATACGGAATGCTTGAGATATTCTAATGTACTTGTATGGGAATTTACAAAAAATGCTTGAGCTATTTCATCTAAATTGTTTAAAAAATAGATTAAATATTCAAGCATTGAAACATCTATAAATTTAACTTTTTATACGGTGAATAGACGTGTTTTGCAAAATGCAGAAATTAAAGAAAAATATGCTTAATATTATTATTTCTTCTGCGTTTTTGCACGTATAAAACATAAATCAACATTTTTGCTCGTAAAACACATAGAAACATCATGGAAAAATTCTCTTAGCCACTTATTTAGAATTTTAGGATTTGTCGTACAAATGTCATATAAAGTAAAATATTACATCCCAGACATAATTTGGAAAAAAATTCCACATATTATAAAAATATATATAATTTTAGTACACAAAACGCTTTACATTTTTATTTTCAATTTGTACTTTTGGCGTATAAAGGTGAAAGGATTCATGAAAATTTTATGAAAAACAATATTAAATGCATAGTATCTAAAAAAAAATATTTAAAAAAATTTACCTGTGAAAAAATTATTCCGCATATTGCATTTACAAGAAATATATCGAGAAAGAAAATTTACGAGATTATTGCGATAAAATGAACACTGCTGGAATACTCAAGCTGAGGAATCTGTGACAGTAGTGTTTTAATGTGAGACTCAAATTTAAGCAATAAATAGGAGGATGAAGCATTAGAATCCACGTTAAAGTTAAATTTGTATTAAATAACTATGCTAATGGAAGTAAGAAGGAAAAATCATGCGTCCAGAATAGATTATGAAACGCTTTCCAACACATTCAGAATACTGTAACAAAACTTTACAGTTTATTATGGCTAAAAATGCCTCAATAAACAATTTAGAAATTTCATAACACATTTGAAAACCAAATTTCTCCAATTACCATCAAAGTGGGAAATACACCCTAATTTTATTCTGCAGTCCTGTACGTGTATATGATTTGTATGTGTACTGTATAGTATGCAAAAAAAGGTACATCAATTAAATGCATAGCACAATCGAAAATTGCCGTGCAGTAATTTCCGTAAATAAACGGAAATGTACTTCCGACCTTTTGTGTAGTCCTGTAGATTATCCATAGAATTTATGCATACCAAGTAATTTTCAAAAAATAGTTAAATTTTGAAACGTGTACCGTAACTGATAATGCACATCGAGATATTGTTCTTCGTTGGCAATACTGTCGCCAACTATTTTTGTGTGTCCATGTAAATGAACGATAAATTATATGCAAATTAGATTCTACCGTAAGCACCTTGTAGTACATCTCAGTGACGTATATAAATTTCAATATGTTTAAAATAGTATAGTATCATTAAAATACACCTCAAACGATTTTTTCCCACAGGCCGTAATGTAAATGAACCGTAAGTACTACACACATCATTTTGAATACCGAGCATGCCACAGTGAACTTCAATAACATATATCAATTTCATGACAACCTGAGTTTATTTAGGATAGTTAGAGCACGGACAGACAGAAGGACAGGCAGACAGACAAACCGAATTTATAAACTCTTTAAAACTGTGTTGAAAAGCGTTAAAAACACTATATTCTCAAATAAAGATTTTCATATTCAACAAACATGAAAAATAACAGCATCAACATTAAAATTAAAATTAATAGCTTTAACCGTAACATAAAAATTAACATTATTTGAAACTCTTGCATGTATAAATTCTGTTTCGTAGCTGACACTATTCACTTAAGAATTAAGAGAATCGAAAAAAAACCTACATTCCGGATAGAGAACACGTATTATTGCATTAGAAAAACTACACAGAAACGTTTCCTAAACTTACGGACAAAAAATATTTTTTTATTTTAGAAATGCTTCTTTAAATCTAGGAAATTCATTGGTTTCACAGTCTTCTAAAGATAAAGGAGAGCTTTTCGAAATCGCTGGTAACTCGGATGAGTTGGAATCATATTTTGGTGAACCTGATGAAAGATAAACGCTAGATTGAAAAATATTTGGCTTTCTTTACAGTGCAAGTATTTCACTAGAAAAATGTGTGATAATTAATTTTCAAAAAGATCACATTGATTAACGGAAAATTGGCAGGAGATTGTACACAAATTTTGAACTTTAAATCTAGGAAATTCATTGGTTTCAGAGTCTTCTGAGGATAAAGGAAATCTTTTCGAAATTGCGGGTAACTCGGAAGAGTTTGAATCATATTTTGGTAAACCTGAAGAAAGATAAAAGATAGATTGAAAAATATTTGGCTTTCTTTACAGTGCACGTATTTCACTATAAATATGTGGGATAATTAATTTTCAAAAAGATCGCGTTGATTGATGGAAAATGGGCAGAGAGAGATTGTACACAAATTTTGAAATCGCTTCTCTGGGGGGGGAAAGAAGGAACTTAAAATTTTCGTTGTTGTTTAGCAAGCTGTTGCGCGTTCAATTTCTATAGCTTGTAAATTGCTCTCTCACTTTCAATATCGATTCTATCTGATAAAATATCATTTTCGTGCCTATAAAAAACTAGTCGTTGGGGGCCACCGGAGTACTTACCCATCATGGATATGCGTAATATAAAATATGAAAATAAAACATGCGTAAACTGTTTATAAAATGCACTGCAATTACAAAATAAAATTTAAACGTATTTTTAAATATTTTTAATACATAGTAATGCTCTGTTACTGAATTGCGGGTACTATTGATTATCCCGTCGCCCAATTTCTACAAATTATATAAATAGCCAAACTACTCGCAAAATTATACAAATTAGCAATTGATAATGATTAATATGATTGATGATTAATATGACTTGTGTGTGTAGGAAGACAATAATGATTATTTCACTGTCTATTGCTTCTTTTATTGTTTGTATGGCACATGAAAACCACGTACATCAAATATTAGAAGAAATAGTTTTCTAGTTGCTTTTACATATTTGGCTCTAAGTTTTAACTCAAAATTTGATATATTATAAAAGAACTTGTAAATACAAACAAACACATTTTGAATATTTAAGATTAACCCATTTTCTAATTCGAGCAGAACTATTTCAAATTATAACATTATTTTCTTGTCAAAGAAATAAAACCAGTACTACAAAATAAAAAAAAAATAAAAAAAAAAAAAACATATGTAAATATTAAAGATTTAACGCTAAAAATTATATAAAAATCAGTTTTATTACTATTTGTAAAATTACAAGTGCATTTTAAGCCTAATTAATACTCATATTCTCCTATCGCATAAAAATACTCATAAAAAAGAAATATTCAAAAAACATTTTTTAGTACACTATAGTCAAACTGTATTTCATAATCTCTTACAGAATAATAAAAGGTAAATAATAATCATAAGCCAAAAATATATATATATTAGTTTTATGGAAGTTTTTAGGAGAAAATAGATAAGGAATCATTTCTGAAAGAGAAAGAATGTTGTATATGTTGCCAGATTCAAATTGCAAGCTTGCTTACAGAGTATAAATATTGCCTGAGAATATATGAAAACATTTTATAAGGTTTAAACATTTTTTAAAGCATAATGTATGTTTAATAGGTAAGTTTTTTAAAATTGCGCATTTTTCTCAACTACTCATTTTACACCACATTACCAGAAGGAATAACATTAAAAATGCCTTAAACAAGGTTTTTTCAAGATATTTTATAGGAATTTATATTTCTCATGCATCAATTATTATTCTCTATAATCATGAACGTGCCTTTAATAATAATAATAATAATAATAATAATAATAATAATAATAATAATAAATATATTAAACAAAAACCTAATTTGCAGAACAAATTAAAAAAACAAAATTTATTTCCTAAATTGTTTAAGCCCGAGAAGCGGCAGATATTATGATATTTCATTCAATTCGTTCTACATTTTATGTTAAATTATTGTAACAAATAAGTTAAACCAATTGAAAATAAAAAAAATAAAAATGAAATTCATACAATATAATGCTTTAAGCACCTATATACTTAGATTCCGTTCAAATGAAATCGAAATAAATCTTAGACTTTTTTTAAAGTTTTGTATTTTGCATGTACCTTATCATATTATGTACAATCGTCATAAACATAATGCAAAATCTGCAGTACAAATATTTACAACTTAGGGGTCTCAGGACTCTTAAAGCTCTAAAATTTTCGAAATTTTTATTTTTATTAGATGTTAAACTCTATGTTTTCTGAACATTTTGATATAATTGTTATCTTGAAATTCCCATTAGAACAGAAGTTATGGCATTTAGAATTATGCTCGCGCATTAGCTGAAGCGGTGTTTCCAAAATTTTGAAGTAATTTTTCTCCAAATGACGTTTTTGGGGATAACGCGCACGATATCTCAAAAACTTCTGAATATTTTTTCATGAAATTTTCAAAACATATGTTTCATGTTAGTCTGTATAAACTGAACCTAAAATTTCATTTTTATTGTAAAAATAAAATATTTTATTAGGGGTTTATATTGTTGAAATTTTCTAAATTTTGCATTAGCTAAATACAACTTTGTATTAAAATATAAAAATGCTTTAAATACAAATTTATTTATGTTCAGTGTAATTATTATAATCTGAGGTATAAGTAGGCACCAACATTTTCATTCTAGTTGCAAAATTTATTTTGTAATCATGCGCATAAGCTGTTATGCCGATTTTCTGCTCGTCAAAAGTCTGACAATTTTCAGCCCCCTGTAAATGCTAATTTTGCATCTTCCAATTTTTCAAATATCTGAAATGAAAGAACATAATTGTATCTTTCAGTCCCATTTAAAATTGTGTCTTAATATCAAGTATATTTTAAGATATTAAATGTTGAAAATGGTCATTCTTTTCATGTTTTCCAATTTTAAGAGTCCTGAGACCCCTTAAAAATGGAAAAAGTCTAAGATTTATTTCGATTTCATTTGAACGGAATCTAAGTATATAGGTGTTTAAAGCATTATATTGTATAATTTCATTTTTATTTTTTAATGTTCAATTGGTTTAGCTTATTTGTTACAAAAATTTAACATTAAATGTAGAACGAATTGAATGAAATATCTTAATATCTGCCGCTTCTCGGGCTTAAACAATTTAGGAAATAAATTTTGTTTTTTTAATTTGTTCTGCAAATTAGGTTTTTGTTTAATATGTCAAGTTTTTTAATAACTACTGCTTTCAGACAAACACATTTCAAAATTAATGGAGGGTATCATCATCAGGCTTTGATTTGTGCGATATCGCATCATAATTTGTGATGCAATTTACTTATGTATTAGGGCTGGATTATTTATCAACAGATATATATCGATATTATATATCGACAGATATTTATATTTCTTAACTATCGCACTAACAATATCTGAACTTTGACTCTGTTGATATATCCCAATAAAACAAGTGTTTAACACTGCAATTACGAACACGAGCCCCGAAAAAGATATCGTCAAATATCTCAAAACTCAATAAAATAATAATGTTTTGCGCTCTCCGCCAGAGCCCCGGAAACAAAAAAAAAATCTATTTCAATGTCTTCAACCTCCTGCCTCATCCAAAATAGAAAATCTACCTTAATAATCTTTTTTTCCGCTCATTATCTCCGTTAAAAATTATTCCAATTATTGCGATATTTTCCTTCACTGTAAACCTAGATTTCTTTCGACTGTCTGCGTAAAATACTGAATAACACTTATCGTCCGTTCTTCTGTCGTTGGACTACACGTATTGCAATAACTCCAGATATTGATAAATTATGAATATTCACATTACTGGGTATTCGTTGTCGCGTTTGATACAGCTGGTTTATTGGCGTTGCGCCAGAAGACAGCTGGTTATCATCGAGTCTATACCTGAGCAGCTGAAATGCTCGGATTTCGAGCAACCAATCAGAATCCGCTAATGGGAAAGTTTCGTATTTTGTTAGAAACAAGTTGGTGAAAAGTTCAAGATCAAAGCAGTCATTCACTGTGATGATTGGTTGCTTCCCAGAAGAACTTCTCAGTCAGTAATGCATAGTTATATTGTACCTCGTTCATTCTTCTTCGTCGTTTTAGAGCAAAGTTTCCTCGAGTGAATTTAGTATATCCTGTCTTGATATTTTTCAGCTATGAATATTTATCAAAAAACAAATTTTAAATTAATATAAAAGTATTCCCAAATGTGATTTGAGTATTTATATATATATTTAAATGTTTCAATGTTGTTGTTTTTTTTGTAGTAAATAGGTAGCTAGATATAACTACAATTATTTTTTTTTCTATTAAGAATGAATTGATTCCTTAGGGAAAGATTGAAAACCAACATTTCTGTTGCGTCTATCATCCACTGAAACCTATTTAATAAGAAGTATATTATCGTGACATGTGACATTAAATTAATTTTAGTTTTCCTCAAGCTTCCTCTCTTCCTGTGCTAATTAAAATAAAATCGTCAACGTCATAAATTTGAGAATATTTTATTTTAGTTTGCAGTGTTGAATTCAGGGGGTGGCCCGGGGGGGTACATTCCTCCCCAGAGCAATGCGTTGTCCCCCCCCCAGAAGATTTCAGATTTTTTGTATTGAATGGTCAAAAGTGCAATTCTCCCCCGGAACTCTATAAGGTCCCCCCCCCCGGAGCCAAAGAAATCCCTCCCGGAGAAAAGTGTCTGAATTCAACACTGTTAGTTTGTATTTTATAATTTTCTCAGTTATTCGCAATGTAATTAAATAGTTAAAATCTTACTGATAAACAATGCATAGGGTAGGAAGAATAGGAAATATACTATTTTTGAAGGAAAATACTTTGAAACAAATGGTATAAGTGTAAACATATATCAAACATTGTTTTCTTTTCTAAAATATTTTTGTATGGATATACTATATACTTAATTTAATGATGCTGTGTGAACATATCGGTGTGAGACATTGATTCGTTGCTCTCTACATTTGTTTTTACTTAAATTGATGCTATTATACCATTCATGTTTCTAAATTAACAATATTTGTATTTTGCACAATTTAAGGGAGGTATCGCGATATATCATCAATATCAATATTAACTCTTTGATATATTGCGATATTAAATTTCTGATACCGTCCAGCCCTACTATGTATAATTCAAAATGTTTCACCAGTGCAGTAATGCAGATTGTTGTAGTTTGGTCAAAAAATTACAATCTGAACTTAAAAAATCTGCTTGAAAATGTCATTTTCTTTTCTACTATGACGTCATATTCATCTTCTTTTTAATTCTTAAAAAAAAACTATTTCAGTTTCTTCAGTTTCATGTTTCACGTGAAAATCATTCAACTAAAAATGGGCAAATTATTATTACGGCTTTTGAACTATTTACAACAATGAAGGAAAAATGTTAAATTTTATTACAAAATGTCCGGTGATTCTCAATGAAAAAAGTGAAAATTGGAATTATTAAGAAAAGTATTTGAATAATGTAAATAAAAATTAGCCCATTTTACTCTCTAGATTATAATCCACCTATATGCAAAGGCGTTTTATGATCCGTTTTGATCCTGACGTCTGGCAAATGTTTTTACACTTTGAATTTATAATATTATTAGAATTAGCAAAGAATTAAAAATGAGTGGCATCAGGGACAGAAAGGTGGGAAGAAAAAATGAAAAAGTTACGATCTCCATAGGCTTTTCTATGTTAAATTAACATTGAGAAGTGACACTGGAAATAAGTAAGCATTGAGCTGCCGCGCAATACTTAAATAAATAGAGAGAAAAATTATGTACTTTTCATCAGCATAAAAATATCATTCGTGAATCTTACTGTTCTTTATGTCGATGTTTATAGGCAGTTCTCCGTAATAACTTTTATTTGTCTCATATACTGAAGTAAAATGTCATTTTGATATATTTGTGTTAAAACATTTACACATTTATACATTCCTAGTCAGATGGTGATAAATTAATAAAACATATTTAAGAGATTGGCTGGTGTTTACTTATGTAAGGATCTGATGCTTCAAGCAATGTACCTGACATAAAGTTTTTCATGCAATCCTCTTGTACAAAAATGAAGTAATTAATGTTAGAGAAATGTAACAAAATTGTTTCTAAATGTATAAATATTTTCATTTAAATTTCTGTTTGCATCCATTTCCCATCTTTTTATATTGTATTTACATATTTCATACGTCAATAATATATTAATGATGTGGAACCCCTTGAAATTCGTCGAAAGAAAATGTTTAAAAATAAACAGTTAGATTGAACTTATAATGAACCTATAAAAGTAGTTACTGTAATAAATCAGTCATACATTGGCTAGTCTAACTCATAACCCTCTCGTTGCGCAACCCGGGTAATTCTTAACACGATATTTCGTATGCAAATCTACTTCTGATTATGCATACGCACTTGATACTTTATTCGCTAGATCTGAAATTTTATAAAGCTTTCTCTTTTTCATTTCCTATTATTAGTTCACACTCTTCCTATATATATCTTGACCCTATATATATCTTGATCTCGTTAACCCTCTCGCTGCGCAGCCCGAGATCTGGTCGGGCATGCATTTTTCCGTCTAATTAATACTATTTGCTTATCTCCACCAGTTATTTTTCAGCAAAGACTTTGTCTTATTTAATCAGGATATTTTCCCCAATTACGAAAAAAATTCTTCTTTAAAGAACCGGTAATAAAAGATTGAAAATTCGGTAAAAGACGCTCATCGCGAAGAGTTACTTACGCAGCGAGAGGGTTAACACAAATAGTATTTTAAACAAAACTTATAAAAACAAATTCCAATAATTTCAACTTTTCAATTATTAAAAAGTTACATTTTTAGTATAATTAATCAGTAGCATGTAATCAAGATAAATAATTGCGATAAACTTATCAATTGAGGCTCTGATCTTCGATATTATGATATGAAATATCACAATCGTTGAATTTTCTTCAACAATATCTAAACACAACATCATTTTTACAGTCGCAAAATTTGCATACGTATTTCTCACATTCATATTCACCATTTAAAAAATATTTTAACGCACAATAGGTTATTAAAAGTAAGATTTTCAACCTTGACGTCACGTTCGCCAGCTACAACTTTGCATCTGAACCTTCTCACGATTTACTTGAGGACTTAATCTCTTTGCTGGCGAATAAAAATTCAGATATTTACCAAACGCATTGCTAGTAAAATTTTTAGCTTTATCAAAGAAAATGCTCCTTTCTTTTAAATTTGAGATCATTTTCCCTTACTTATGCATCTGGCAACTCCCTTACCGTCTCAGACTCAATATTAGCAAAATGAAATATATGGAAGTGCAGCCTTATCAGTAAAAATATGTGTTTTTTTTAGAACATGGCATTATTTTCTTTTCAAATTATGTACATATATATATATATATATAACTGTAAAAAAATGGTATCAGTAAAGATATAGCAAATTCCATTTAAAAGTGGAAATATGCTTAACCCTTTATCTACTGACGGTACTTATAAGTGCCACTCACTTTAAACTTTCATCCCATAGTGAATATAATTAATATTCTAATGGTACTTTCTAAAAATACTCTTTTAACTCCCCTTTATCAGGATACATAACAGCAATAGTTCTAGGTCTGTTATTTTAGCAAGGAAAGAGGCTATCTTTGAAACAAACGAAGAGTTTTGTGCCGACATTTTGTACAGATTGTCACTATTGTATTTTTATTTCTGCAAATATAGTAAAGAACACAAGATAACTGTTGGATTTTTTTTATGTGCACATTATGATCTTAGAATACAATCTGACTAGCTATTTTAAGTGAGTGGGGTATGTATGCAGTTGAATTATTCGGTGGTACTTATAGGTACCGCCAGTACACTGGATGTTGGAGAATAACGTCTTGTTTAATTTTCGTCTGTATAATTATTTATCTTTTTATATGCATTATAATGTAATTACTAAATTGTAGTGTAGTAATGTTTTTCCTGATATTTTTTTTCTGTTTCATTATTATTTTTTATAGGAAATCGAAAAAGTTGAGGCACCGGCTCTTTTTTGCTATGCCAGAAATAGCATAGGTAAATTCATATATTGCATATGTGGAGATGCGAGAGAACATGTTGTCCCTGGAATATAGGCGTCGCATATGTAAAGGACCGGACCCACCGTGGCTGAGTAGTTAAGGCACCACACCGCTAATCGCTTGAGAGCGTGAGTGGGTTGCAGGTTTAACTCTCGCTAGTTCCGATGCACTCTCTTTGTGGAGCTTACTGATATAATTCTCTAGTGTTGTAAATTTTCTTGTGTTATCTCATCTTTATATATTGACGATGACTTATAAGCGGGGCCCTGATGTCAAGCACACATGTCAGATGTATGTATTCAATAAATAAATGAATAAATAAACTTCAGGACTGCTAAAAAGATTGAAACATTAAAAAAAAACTTTTTTTAATGCCATCAAATTTTAATTTTTACCCATTTTTCATCTGTAAAATAAAATTATGTCAATTTAATATTTTTTTACGGTTAACTTATAAGTACCAATTGGTTATTTAGCAGTTTTAAGAGTTTAAACTTTATTTGAAATATCATGTAGCTATTTCTACTAAGAGGATATTTTAGGCATAGTGTACTGACGATATTTTAAAGTATCACATTAATTAATTAGCTCTAACGAATTAAATTTCTCACGGGTGAGTATTTTTTTTATGAATATCCTTTAATTTTCGTTGTAGTAACAGAAAAAAAAAAATACATGAAGAAAATTGCAGTAGATCATAATGCAGAAGATTGCGATTTCATCTACAGAAGAACAACTCTTAATTAAAAAATAATAATTTTTTTAATTGATTCACTAGAAAGTGCTGGGAAAATGACGAAAAGAAGAGCTTGCGTTTTAAATATGCAGGATGTTGCTATGATCGTGGGACAAAGATGAGGTGATGCAGCTGATTAAACAAACATATTTTGTATAGAAATGTATGTTCAGAAAGGAAAAGTTTTGGCGAAAAACAAGAAATGTGGAGGAACTGTAAACGAGCGTTGTTTTGACGTAGCAATTACAGTAAACTCTGAAATGTACCACTGGTAAGTATTAAGTATGAAAAGAACTTCTTAACACACCATAAAAAATTTTTACATGCGGTAGGCCTTTCGAAAGATTTGGATCTTTCATCGTTAGGCGCAAAGAAGACGTGCTTCTACTATGAAAGCAGCAGCAAGACTGAAATGCGAGATAAGGGAAAGGAAAACAAGCTGAAGAAACAGCCAATAGGAAATCAGAAATAAACATCCAATAGGAAAGCAGAAGACAACAGTCAATCACAGAAAAGTATAGTCAAAACAGAATAACACAGACACACATATTAAAATATGTGAACACATGAAATAAAAATAAATAAATGAATAAAATATAAAAACAGACTAATATTAATTAGTACTAAAAATAAATTATATGCTAGTACTGAAAAAGTTTTTCCAAGCTGCAGAGAGCATTGTGGTATCAGATTCATCATTAACAATAACTTCACTATTGAAATAAATAGCTAAATTTTCAAGAAATTCCAATTCAGAGATACTATTGACATTAAAGACAATTTTAGCATTTTGAAAATTAAAATTATGGCTGGAATCCCAAGAGTGCTTGGTAATAGATGATTTAGAAATTTCTTGATTAATTACATAACAAGAGACAGGAGTTTTAGTTTGACCAATATAAGAAAAACCACAGACGTTAACAGGAACATTATAAATTCCCCATTTACAAATATCTGGAACAGGAGATTTAGTGGAAGGGATTTTGAATTTATTGACAGGTTTAAAAATAACGTAAAAACTGAAACGTCGTAAAACTTTAGTTAATTTGAAGCATAAAAGAGGATAAAAGGGGAGGACAACTAAATTATCAGGTTTGCTTTTGACAGATTTGGAAAGGGTAGATTTATTAGGCGGTCTATTGAATTTCTTTACAGCATTATTGATAACAGAATGATTGAAACCTCTTTTGACAGCAACAGTTTTTAAGTAATTAAGTTCATCCTTAAGGGATGCAGAGTCGGAACAAATTTCGAGAGCACGATTTACATATGTGTAAAAAACACCGAATTTTTGGTTGGCAGGATGATTTGAGAGAGCGTGAGGTGAGTTAGAGACAGAAAAGTGTTTTCTATAAACACACGTTTTGAAAGAAGAATCACACTTGGTAACTAAAACATCAAGGAAAGGAAGTTTATTATAATTTTCTAACTCAAAAGTAAACTGAATATGTGGGTCGATAGAATTGACAGTTTGAAGGATGGTAGAAATATCAAAAGGATTATGAACTAAAACAAAAGTATCGTCGACATAACGCATCCAACATTTAAAATTAACCAGATTTAATTTCTCCTCAGAATAATGCATATAACTATCACAAAGAATTGGAGATAAGGAATTACCCATACTTAAGCCGTCTGATTGTTTGAAAAATTTATTATCAAATTCAAAAGTCGTTTGAGTAATGCAAATTTTAGTTAAATTAACAAAAGCTTAGACTTCAATATCAGAGAAATGAAATTCAAGTAATCTTTTTTCCAAGCAAGAAAGAACACCTTCAATCGGGACATTAGTAAATAAAGATTTGTCATCAAGAGAAAGCATGGAACAATTGTATGGGTTAATATTTTTTTAATTTACTAACAAAATCATGCGAATTTTTTATCGTATGAGAATTAGAAATGCATAAAGGAGAAAAAATGGAAGTTAAAAATTTGGCAAGAGTGACATTACCAATATTAGAGACAATAGGTATTAAGGGGACATTGTTTTTATGAACTTTAGGCAAAGCATAAAAACGAGCACAAATGGCTGAATAAGGCATAACATCATGTTTAGTGTGTTCATTTAAAATAACAGAATTCTTAACAACTTTTTTGAGAGTGGAAAGATGCGAATTGGTAGGATCTTGTTTAACTTCAACATAAGTATCTTCAGATAAGAGAGCATAAAATTTATCAGAGTAATCTTTTTTATCCTTAAGAACAATTTGACCACTTTTATCAGCTTTAGTAATAATAAGATTGTTATTGGACTTAAGCTCATTCAGATGTTGAGAACATGAAAGATTAGGTTTATATTTTGAATTATTAGAAGAAATAGTATCAGCAAGAATATGACGAAGAGTTTCTTTTTGAAAAGCTTGTTTAAACTTTACTATGTTTACTATGTTGTACTGACTTTACTATGTTTAAAGGAAGACTCAATAGGCGCAATCAATTTAGGAAGAGATGGTTTGCAAAACTGAGAAAAGTTTTAACCAAGATCCAAAATGTATTTTTGCTGATACCACTGCTACCAATGGTAGTGTCTAGCAAATAATTGGTGAACCTTTTCACAGATTCCAAATGGTCACGAATATTTCCAGATACGACTAAAAGTCTTACAATGAGGTTCTCATCAGAGTCAATCAGTGTCTCACAGATTAGAGATCTGGAACATTCGAAAGCGTACGTCAATCACTTGCTAGACGATGTCAGGTATGTGTCGATGTTAGTGGTGGCACATTTAAGCACTAACTGTAATTGTTATGTCAAGAAAACACTTGTTTTCATTTCCTCCGCATTTCATGTTTTTTTTGCCAAAACTTTTCATTTCCGATCCTATATTGCTATACCAAAACGGCTTTTTTTCTATGTATTTTACGTTCCCTTAAAGTGTGTACCATGATCGTAGAAACACCCTGTATAAATAAAATAAAATCTAATACGATATCATTAATTCCAATAGTTAATGTAATTTTAAAATTCATTTAAAATGACATTTAAATACTGTTTTTCTATATAATAGCATACTGTAAAAAGGGAAAAGAGGTAGTTCATTCTAAAAGAAAATTCACATTTTCTCAAAACGCAAATTCCTTTTTTTCTTATTTTAATCTTTTAGGACGAGAATCTCACACAAAAGATTTTTTTGTAACATAAACTGTTTATGTATTCCTACATTTCCCTTAAGATGTTTTGACTTTCGAAAATAAATATCCTCCTTTATACCAGCCAGATAAAGGAAAATTCCAAGAATAACACAACTTCAAAAGATACAACATATTCCCATGAATTAAAAATTTTAGATTCTACTATACAAATATAATGTGGAATCTTTCGAATGTTCCAAGGGAAATGTAAAATTTAAATAATTAAATTAAACAAAATTGCAAGAATAAAATATCCAATAATTAAAAAAAGATAAATTATGCGTTATCTCTTAAAAAATATAAACAATTCATTTATTTTTACCGTAAATTAAAAATTGTTTTTCATATTTAAGGGTCAGCAAATGCTTTTAATTATTGTTTAAAAGTAAAATTTAAACTAAAATATTAATTAGAATTAAAAATAAATTCGTGCAAGGCCCTGAAATTGAATTTCACTTTCTTGTTCGTCAAACAGAGCCTGTAAACGCTTGCTGCCATACATTTTTATTCCTTTTTTTTCTAATGCTTGAAAAGAACATCACATAATGGAAAATGTGAGTTATAGGAAGGACAGTATTGTTCTGAAGTGTAACATACTTCCTTGCTTTAACCCTTTATCTACTGACAGTACTTAGAAGTGCCATTAAAATAAATTGTTATAAAATTCATTTAATACATCTATTAGTAGTAATACAGTTTAGAATGAATTATAGATACATTACTTTATCTTGTTCCAAAAGCATTATTGATTACACAAAACAAAAATATTTTTTAAAGCATGATTTCTTTTGCCTTTGCATCTTTTCAGCTTTCTTGACGTTAGGGGGTGGGAATTTTTCAATTCGGAAATATTTCCATGTTTCTATTGTAAGAACATTATATTTGTACATTTCGTAATTCTACAAAATGCTAAAAAAATTTTTTTTAAATAAAAGATTTGAGTGGGGTTATAAATATTGCACAAAATCCCTATAAATTTAAATTTAATTAATCCTTCTAAATCCTCCAGCCCTTCTAAAATCCTTCTAAAATTTATTAAATGATTATGCAAATCTTCTAATGCAGTTTGGAATTCACGGAAAATGCTTCAGAAGATAAAATTTTCATGAATTCACAATTCAGTACATAAAGGATAAGAAAAATTTCTAACTAAGCATTTTGACCGCACTAAGCGGAAACATTTACACTAAAAAAAAAATGAATTGTACATGTACAAAGATTACAAACTATACAGCAAAGTATGGAAAGACGTATACTAGGCATAACTAAAAGAGACAGAAAAAGAATAACTTGGATAAGAAGTCAGACGAAACTTTTGAACACCATCGAAAAAATTAAGCTGTAATCACAGAAGTAGGCTGGGGATATTGCGAGAAGACAAGACAATCAGATGGTGAAAAATACCCTACAGTGGTATCTCACAGATGTAAAACAGCCAAGAAGACGACTTCAGGTAAGGTGGAACTACGAAATCTGAAAAGGGGACGGTATTAATTGAATTACATAATATCTGGAGAGGAAACAATAAAAAAACTGGGTAAAACTTACATCCAGCAATGCATCGAAAACAGTTGTTATTTTTATTGATGGTGATTAACGTGATATGTATATATATATAGTGTATAGTGTGTGTGGAAACATGTTTCTGTAAGTACAACATATATGTTTATAATGTAAATTAGAAAAATGATGATAGAAAGGTAGAGAATCCAAACAGCATATTTTCCTCTCTATGGGCGTACTTTCCTACGAAATTCAAATTTTTATACACCCCCCCCCCCTATATAAAAAATACCCTGTTATAAAGTTATCTCTGTTGCATCCTTATTCATATCCAAAATGCTTGGTTTGAATATCTTCAAAAGTAGCGGAAATATAGAAAGTCAAAAATCGTGACTTAGCTCTTTTTTCCACAGAACTGAAACCGCAAAAACTTGACAAAATAAAGCACCGTTTATGAATCTATGGTTTTAACAGGTATGCCAATCGTGTTTATTTTTCTGCTTATCTTTCTAAAATGCAATTTAAACATTTTCGTATACTTTAAGACAGTTTTCCACTTATTTATGCATAAATTAAAAAAACAATTTCTAAATACTGAAATATGGTAATAAGTATTGAAAGGAAAATATTTCATTTTATTATAGAATCATCAGTTGATTGAGCTTCGAGCCTGTAGTACAGAAATATATTCAACAAAAATTTTAGTATAATAGAACTTCAATCTCCCCGTTATACACGCTTGTACGGAAGTTCACGTATGAAAACATTTATTAGACAATGTTTTTATGAATTTTTACTTTAATAACATCAGAAAAACTATTTGCTATTACGACTACATACCCTTTAACCGTTTGGCCCGGATTTTTCCGTTCCGAGAAATCATGTTAAAATGGCTGTAGACCAAAATATTTTAAACAGAATTCTATTTTTAACCTTATATAAAAAGTAGTGATATTAAAGATATTATAGCATGAAACTGAGATTTAAAAAATATATATCCTGGGATTTACAAGCATTCTTATAAAAATACTGCAAAACCCTCGGACGGTGAAAGGGTTAAAGAAATGAAAAAAAGTTATACAAATAGGTTTATAATATATAAATAAAAATACTTATTACAAACGAAGTAAAAACATTTAAGGTCATGTACTATACGTTTTTTTCTGATTTATTTACATGAGAATAAATATTTTCAGTAAACTAGCCTATCCATCATTCAAAAGTTTTTATATATAACGGTTACCTAACCATGATATGAAGCGCTTTCTGATTGGTTAGATAAAATTACGATTGCCGCATATTCGTTAACAATACTTCTCTTTTTAACTTGGACGAAATATTTGGAAATTAAAGGTGTTTATACCACTTTCCAGATAAATAATGAAGTGTCCGTATAATACATATACTGGGTGTTTCACTATCAGAACGACAAACTTGCAGGAAGTTTAGAGGGCACAGAGACGACTTGGAATCACATAGCAATGCAGGGTCGGAAATGCAATCCTAACGAGTTTGAGGGTTGTTAGGGTCTGAATCATAGTGATACTAAATTGATATTTAAAGACAACAAGCTTAAAATAAGTCATGATTTTCCTGATAATGAAGTTCTCCAAAGTTTTCTACCTCCGTGCCTTGTTCTTACCATCTACGGTTTTGCACATTTGAGACGTTTTGAAATGGCGCATTTTCATTGCTGCTGCAAACGTCCGAAACAAGCCCGGTGTATTTCAAAACATCCGAGATTCTATGTTATCAGTGTTTTACTCACACTTTACGAAACATCGGACAACTAAATTATCAGGAAAGTCATGACTTATTTTAAGCTTATGGCCTTTAAATGTCCATTTTCTATCAATATGATTCACTCCCTAACAACGCCGCCTATTTGTTAGGCTTGCATTTCTGACCCTGCATTGCTATGTGATTCCGAGTCATTTCTGTGCCCCCTACACCTCCTGCAAGTTTGTCGGTCTGGTAGTGAAATACCCTGTATATGAAAACTGAATCTTTATTTTACGGAAAAGTTTAGCAGTGATATGTTCACAATTATACTTCTAAAATCGATGTTAGAGGGCACTGAAATCAAATCGTTAGCTTTACATTGTTAGCACTTTTTTTTAATTTTGAATGAAATTACAAAACAAAAATAAGTAAGCGAAAAAGTCGAATTTAATTTGTAAGAGAAGCATGTTTTATCTAATTTAGAAAAACATCCAATACAGAAAAACTATTCTACATAAGAAAGTTTCTCGGCATGCCTTAATAGAAACTTTTGCAGAGCTTTTTGCTTTGCTTTTCACGAATTTTATAGAGAAATTCTAAATTAAATAAAACAGTAAAATCCATATATGTTTTGAATGATCTGAGTTTACTGCTTCTTCATCATTCTTTTCTTTTATCTTTTGTTTTCTTTTCAAAATAGGTTTTTTAAGGTGTAATTAGATTTTTTTCCCTGAAACATAAAAATTAGTTTGAAATTAAGCTACATTTTAAATTAGAGAGTGAAAAAAAAACAAGTATCTCGGTCTTTTATGTGTGTTAATTTTGCATTTTTAGATACAAATGTCTATTTATTGATTATGTTGCTAATAAGACTAAAGATTGGTAAATCCTATATTTTACGGATATATCCTAGTACCCTCTGGCTGTGTAAAAGACAAAAGTTGCTTCTGGTAGCTTCGAATCATTACCTAAGCCTAGTAAGCATTTCCAGGGGAAAATATATGTATAATTTGAAATCTTATTCCAGCATTGTTAAATCATGGTTAATCTCGTCCTATACAACAAAACTTATCTTTGTAACATTTTGTGTTAAAAAAAATGCCGACTTATTTTGAGGAAACGCGTTATAGTATCATAATTTATATCTAATCATTATATAGATATAAATTATGATACTATGATGCATATATTACAATATATGCATATTCAAACTACATCTTCAGAACTGAAGAGACGATATTTTTTCTTTCAAATATATTTATTTTTTGTAAAAGACAGATATGAAAGCTTTTTTACGCATAATACAAATTAGGTCAGTGGCCACAAGGCTTGAATAATTCATCTATATTAGAATTGACATTATGAAGTTCTTCCTTCGTAAGGTCTGAGATAAATGCACTTACTATATGATCTTTAATGTAGTCACTACTTTCAAGAAGTATTTCTATTTAATTAATTTGAAGAATAAATTATTCGAACGTTTTAATATAATTTAATTTATTGTCTTTTAGAGCTTTTCTAAATTTTGAGTTTTAATTTTCTTTTAAAAAAAAATTATTATTCAGGGTGCCCAAAATGTATCTTTACACTTTAAAAAAATAATTAAAATACACAAACAATGATATGCACTTACGTTTTTTTATGTTCTATAAAGAAAATATAAAAGTTAATTTTTCAATAACGTGTACACTAGATTCAAAGAAGAGGTCCGATATATGACCACCTAGATCTCCATAGATAACACCTTTCGACTTCTTTTGATGAGGATACATGAAAATATTTTTTACCAATCTTCAATTTGTGACACTGATGAAATGAAAGTCGAATTTAAGCAGCCATCCAGACTGTTGATTTTATAATGCTTCATAAAATGCGGTTAGAAATCTCTTATAGATTCAGTAAGTTGCGCATGACTAAGGGTGCGCACATTGAAATCATGAAAAAAAAATATTGCAAAAAAAGATTATAATTTATTTGTGGAACATAAAAAACCGTAAGTGCATATTATTGTTTGTTTATTTTTAATTATTTTTAAAAGTGTAAAAATACATTTCGGAGACCCTGTACTCCTTCGAATATATCCCTTTAAGACCTCCCCTACGCAATTGTGCAGTGATCCTACGGAAAAACAAAAAAACATTTCTTGTTTTCTGTGATTTCAAGCCGAGCCTGCACCACACAATTGTATGGATCGTCCCTTGAACGTCACCGGACATCGGAAATTTTTTTAATATATATATATATATATATATATATTTAACCAAATATAATCCTATTAATTAGACGTGAAAACCATGACTTTTAATTTCTACCAAAACTCGTCAGGCCTTAAAGCGATATCTGGTTAACTAATGAAATCATAAACTATTATCTCTTTAACGAAATTAATTAATTATAATAAAAAGCATTAAAAACTATAATTCCAAAAATAAAAGTTATGAAAATGAAATTTGGATTTCACGGAAAGAATGTTTTTGAAGCTTCCCCCCTGTTATATGCTTCATCATGATTCCAACGCAGTTCTTGATTAGTCAGTTGCGAAGTTTCCTGCCTATAACATTTCGATAAAAATTCTATTTATTACGATTTCTTAAAATTTTTGTTTTAATTGCCAAACAGTGATATATATATATATTTATTTATTTTTTGACAATTTGATTCGAAAAATGGATGAGGATTTTTTTATATTAAATATAAAATACAAAAATCTAGAAATAGATATTTAGGAAAGGAAATTGTTTACCGTTTCATATATTATCTCGAATATTAATATTTTTTAAATAAATAACATAGTTGTAATTTGAAAGATACCCAGAATAAGTGAGTATTTTCTTTTTCGCCTTTTGATGAGGGGTGGATATATTTCATTTGTAACAAAATACATTAATGCATATTATCTAATTTGTAACAAAAAGCATTGTATTTATCAAAATTTGATTTATTATATAGAAAAGTAAAATGCTTTTCCTTTACAAATTAGATACATTTTATGAGAGTAGAATACAATCAGTGGCGTGGCGTCCGGTCATCGCTGGATGCGGCGATGACCAAGCAATATTTTAAAACTCTTAATAAGCTTTTAAAACTCTACGATCCAGTTTTAGCAGAACATTTGGAGTTCATGTATAAGTGAAGGTAAGATTTAAAGTTTCTTTTTTGAACATTCAACCATTGAATTTTAGAGTTAATAATTTTTCACCACAAACTTAAATAATTGCGATGACCACCGAAAATTTTCACGCCACGCCACTGAATACAATGGTATTCAACTTGTTACATCGATTTTATCCTAATTATATTTTGTAGTAAAATAATTGCAAGTATTTATGAAAATTGGTTCTGATGGTCACAAAAGTATCAGTCGACGTCCCCATTCGTTGTTCTCTTTTTTTTTCTTCCAACTGAACTCTCTGAGTAAATCCGTTGGGTATGTGAAAAGTATTAGTGATTTACCAACCTTCATCATCTAGTATACTTCAAATTAAAGGTGAGTCTAACAACAGAGAATACTTCGTAAAACTATCTAATACAGCTGCTGAGATATAACGAAATGACCTAAAAGTTTCGAACCTCAGTTTAATCCTCTTGTAGGGTGGTGGGGAATTTCCAAAATCCCTTAAATAAATGTTTAATTGTTTTTTTATATATATAAATTTGTTATCCTGATTTTCTCGCTCATACCTAAAACGGCTGATGAGATATGGCTAAATGGCATAAAACTTTCGACAACCCTTTAACTACTTTAGAGAGGGGAGAGGGGATTTCTAAAATCTCTGAAGTACGTGTTAACTATTTTTTAGTAGATTTATTTACTGATATTTCTCGCTCCTACCGAGACTACTGAGATATGGCCAACTGTTCTAAAATTTTTGACCCCCCTCCACTTTATCCCCTTAAGGGGGGGGGGGTCTAAAATCGCTGAAATACATGTTTAAATATTTTCTTAGTAGATTTATTTTCTGGAATTTCACGCTCCTACCAAAAGCGGCTGCTAAAATATGGCCAAATATCTTAAAATTTTTGACCCCCCGTTGACCACCTTACGAGTGGAGCAATTTCTAAAGTCGATAAAATACATGTTTAATTATTTTTTAGTAGGTATATTTTCTGGAATTTCACGCTGCTACCTAAAACGACTACTGAGATATGGTCAAATGCTCTAAAATTTTTGCCCTCATCATTTAACCCCTTAGGGGGAGGGGAATTTCTAAAATCACTGAAATACGTTTTTAATTGTTTTTTTTAGAAGATTTATTTTCCGGAATTTCATAGTCCTACCTAAAAAGACTGCTGAGATATGCCAAATGTTTTAATATTTTCAACCGCCCTTTAACCCCTTAAAAGGGAGAATTTCAAAAGTCCTTTCTTAGTACATTCTTATGTCGTAAGAAGTATTTTCTCCACAATTTTCATGCTTCTAGGTTCAGTAGTTTGGGCAATGCGTTGATTATGAATTTGTCAAGACAAACTCTTTTATATGTATATATAGATAAGTACATTAAAAAAATTGTAAAGGTTTTTGAATCTCATTCAAAATAACCGTCTAAAAACGATAAAAATAAATTCGATCACTGATTTAAAATTTTGGAGTGTAATGTGGAGAGTCTTAGGGCACCAAGAGACTATTTATGGCTATAAACGAATTGTGCGCAGTCATAGGTTTAATAACAAAGTTTAATTTCAACGTATCCTGAAGTACATGTAGTTTCATTGAAATAAAGGTAAACATTAATTAAAAAATATGTCATTTAAGTCCAGTAATTTACTAATAATGTTCTCTTCCTTATTTATATTGATGTTGCACTCTTTAATATTCAAAAGATTTTTTTTTTTTACATTTTTAATAAAATTAAGATCATTAATACAGCATTCAATGTTTTTCTACACTAATCTTTTAAATCATACATAGAATTTATTTTTAAGATACGGAACTAAAAGATAAAAAACGACAAACAAGATAATGTAGAAAGATTATTTTAAAAAACAATTTTCTTCGGGCAAATAGGCAAATTCATTTTCTTAGCTCATTTTATTTCAATCTTTTAGGACGGGAATCACGAACAAATGGCATTTTCCTGTAAAATAAACTGCTTGTATATCCCGGCTTATGCCGTAAGATATTTTGACTGCTGAATACAAATAGCCTCCATTATATAAGTCACATAAAAGAAACTTTCAGGATTAAAATGATTTCTAAAGAGAAAACAAATTCCCATAAACTAATAACTTTCAGATGCTACTGTAGAAATATAATTTTTCATATTTCTCCCTGGAATTGCTGAGGAATAATGCTAAATTTTAATGCTAAACCGTTCTTTGAAAATATATGTTTTCCCTGTCTTCTAAAGATATAAAAAATATACTTCACTCTTTTTTATAAGTTTATTCTATGCTGTAAAATAATAATGAATTGAGAATAAAAACTTGGAAAAAAATAGCTTAATTTTAGTAATGTAACGTGATTGTATTATTTCCTCTGTGTATTTATGCTTCCTAACAAAATGTTTTTCATTTTGGAAAAGATAAATGTGAATTTGTATTTCCTAATGACATTTATTTTTTAAATGAAATTCTTTACAAGAAAATATTTAATTAGCATTAAATTAACATAAATTTCACATGTAAGAAACTTCGCGTAATTTACCGCATTGTATACAAGTAAAATCTATGGCATTCATTGTAAAAGAAATTACATTTTTACACTTAAGGGCTATCGCATATTTCTGCGTATTGAACAACAGTAAAAAGTAATCTTAAATTTTACGGTAATAAAAAACGGGCAAATAGTTTTATTTATATTTTCCTACGCTATATAATCAAGAATCTATACATTTAAAAAGCGAAGTTGGATTAATAAGACAGATTTCAGTTGATCTGAGCATGCGCATTGAGAAATTTAGGGCGCCTTAATCTAGCTAAGCGGAATGGGAAACCAATTTTGAAGTTGTTTCGTTGGGAAGTTTATCGCAGACGAGATGGGGCCGAATGGTCTAAGGATCCAGAAAGGAGCATACATATAAAAAGTTAAATTAAATTAAATTAAAATTAAATTAAATTAAATTAAAATTAAATTAAATTTAAATTAAATTAAATTAAATTAGAAAGTTAAATTAAATATAAAAAGTTACATATAAAAAGTTCTTGGCAATATTCGACCCCTCAACCCTTTATGATATTATACGTTATCATTCCTAGAATTCCCGCTCCCCTAATTGTACTGTTATCTGTGTCTAAAAATTCTCTTTTTTTCTTTTACAAATTTTTCTTTCTTTTTTTTTTGATACGTTTGGAATGATATACATTTATTATTCGCGTATTTTATAGGTTTATGTTAAGTGAAGTCAATAAAGTATCACTATTATACATGAAATAACTTTATGCCAAATAACACTTTAAGGAAATAGTTACAATCTAATAGTATTTAATAACAACTGTTTATTACATAATGCATTAAACAGTATTACTGGCTTCTTGAATTTGCTCCCTGTACGGGGAGGAATAAGCATATCAACAAAGCCTGTAGCCTACACTCTTCCTTATTTTTAGGTTCGTAATTCTATAAATACCTAGCACCTATTGTCGTTCTTCGGCCCGTGTGTCTGTCTGTCCTTCTGTCTGTTTCTCTGTCCTTCCGTCCGCAAATAACGGAACACAAACTACTCAACCGAATTGTCTGAAATTTCAAATATATAATTATTGCAAAATTTTACCGAGTCATTTCAAATTTTATGAAAATCGGATACATAGTTTAATTACAGGGACAGCCCAAAGTTTTCTGTTACATTTCAGCCAGTGGGAAATAAACGGTCAAGTGCGAGAATTACTCGCGCTCATAGGATTCAGTACAATAAGTATATGAATTTTGAATTGCATTATTAAAACAATCGTTTTTAAAGAAAAAAAAAAGATTTCGTAAAAACTATACAACGTAGGGTTTGGTATAGCTGTATATATACTAGAAAAGTATGAATGGGTATACCGTAAAAATTCAAAGAGATATGAAGCCTAAATAATATCAAATATTGCTATTCTGTATAAATCTTATTTAAATCTTATCCTAATCTGTTCATGATGAATTTAATTCGGTTCTGGCAAGAAAAGTAGTGCATATTTAAACTCCATTTGGCATTTCATAAAACTAAATTCAGCGTCGTATTAATCTTTTCTTTTTACAGTGTATCAAAAACAAAACCCTTGTTCAAAGATTAAACTTGGCATTTTGCTAAGCTTCGAAAGGAAGTAGCAAAGTAGCAACGCCGCATTGGTCTGCGCCGCGTTTTTCCATACAGGTTTTTAGTTAACCTTTAAAGACACACAGTAGGTGTATTGAGAGAGCCACTTCAAGTAAACTAGCCGCGAATCCCATAGTATTTATGTGATTAATTCTCATTAAATTAATCTGTTTTTAACAATTTGACGTTTATTGCTTTTATACTGCTACTGGGCATTGCATTGCACAAATATATCCTTAAAATTTGTTATCTAGGCTTTAAAAGTGATGGAGCATAGAGTACACTTTCCCTGTCATTATGTATGTCCAAACCGTCCGTGTCTTTAACGGTTAATATCTTGGCTAATTACCGACGATTTTTTATGAAATTCATGATCAACAATGCTTTTATAGTTTTGCTACGATAGGTACCTCTAGCACTGCTCAATACTTTTGCTGAAAGCCTGTAAATCGAAATCTGTGTGTAACGGAAAAATGCGATTTTCTCAAAAACCAAGTAACCTATGACCATCGCTATAATTTTCCTGCAAGGTTTAAACTAACGTTTACTACTTCTATTTTTTTCAGAATTTTAGTTTCAGTAGATTCGGAAATAGATGGGGGGCGGGGGTGACATATTTTTGCACTACATTTTCGACCATAACTTTGAAAATATAATACCGAAAATTAAAAGAAATGTATTTTTGAGTTCCGCTTTACAAGAGCTTTCACACGATACCCCACATGATATGCAAAGAAAAGATTTCTTTTTTCAAGTAACTTAATTAGCCCCTACACATTTTTCCTAAATATGTTTATGAATATTTATTAATCTGTAAATATGTGGGTCAATAGTCTTTATTATTTCCCCCAATTTGAACTTTCCACGTTCCATAGTTTACGAGTAAAGTGGCTGTGACAGACAGACACAGGTGGGATCTTATAATGGTTCCGTTTTTACTTTTTAAGTACGGAACCCTAAAAATTATTTCAGGCGCATTTTAATGATGTTACAGCGTTTCGAACAGAATGAAATTGATATGCACTTATTAAGTGCCCTAAAATATACATTCAATACAATATTCGATGCAAAAAATATTTATAAAAATAGTTATAGTACAAACGCACCTCATTTGCCACGTTTGACGTGCAATTTCCAAGTTATTTTGCTAGTAAACATAACAGTAAAGTATCATTTCGTACCTGGTTTCTCTAACAACGCATTATATGCTCACATAATAGAAGAATGGGAAGGCCGAACGTTAAGATACTCTATATTTTGGAATAAAATAATTTTATAATTATTTAATTGTTGTAATAATAACTTTGTATTTTCATAAAAATAGATAGCACAAACAATAAGGAAAAAAAGTTAACATACAATTTTGATGTAAAGAAAAATTTACCGAAAAAAAGTAAATTTTGGTTAGATCAAAACCTATAACGATATCAAAAGACAATTCCCTTTCCCTTTTCCTAGAAATATCGTAGGATATCAAGTGCCAGATACCCTCCCCGCCCCCCAAAAAGTGAGAACGTTATTACCAAAAAGCCCCAAAGAAGAATTCTACTAGTCCCAAGGGAACATGGGTTTCAACCAACCTTCTCGCATAAGATGTTTCTCTGATATTGTTAGTGTTCTGATAACTCAGTTCGGTTATGTTTAAATTCAGGAGGAAAGGTTATAGAAATTCCTTTTATCTTCATTAAAAAACAGAAAATTTGCTATCTTGAATTTTTTTTTTCATAATTGATTTTGTATTAAAATTTTAAATTCAAATATTTCGCATGTAATTATCGATTAAATAAATTAAATTGATCCATCATTTTTGGTATATATTCTAATACAATTGATTATTGATAAAGAAATATATATATTAAGAAAAGTATGTGATTATTTTCTGTAAAAATAAAATAAAATACAGAGAAAAAAGGAAAAGAATTTATATAAAAAACTTTGGGACTATTTATCGATATTGTTCTTAATTTAAGGGGGTACACTTTCAAAAGAATCAGTTTTTGGTTTTTGTTTTATTTTAAATATTTTTTTTAATTTCTCAACAATATTAAAAAAATCCCATTAAAAATCTACATTATTTCTTGAGTTATAATCATTTATAGATGGTGAGTGCAATTGAAAGTCCGTAGATATTGAAACTTTAAAAAGCGTTTTCTCAGATTAGTAAATTTGGAGTTCGCGCGCACTGTTACTTTTGAACTATGTAAGCTACAGCTTAAAACAAATTAACAACCTATGCGTTTCTTTATATTCTAACATATATTAAATATGCGTTTCTTTATATTCTACAAGCTAAAACCAAAAAATTGCACATATTTTGGTTATTTATTTTTTTGAAACTTAAAAAAAGCTTGAAAATTTTGAACTTTTTTTTGTGCTAAAATATAATTTTGTACATACAAAATTTATTTTTCTGGATAATGTATTTAAGGATATATACTTTAGGCAGAAAGGGAAAAATATCTTAATTGCATGTTGTTTGTGTTTTGGTACTTTGAAAAGTGTGATGTTTTTTTATCATTTCGACAAACTCAAAGGTCCTGTTCTCCCTTGAATGTTTATACTTGAGAAAACTACTAAAAGTTTAAGTTGAAAATTTTCTTTATTAGTAAAATTTTTAAGAAAGAAAAATAGAGTTGCTGTCTTTTTCGATTAAACAATATAATTATCTGTAAAACATTCTATTGTCTAAACCAGTGCAAAAAGAGTTAATATTCAGTCGGTCTACAGCCCTGTTATAAAAGGAGGAGTTTTTATTAACCATTTGTAAAAATTGTTATTGTTCTCTGCAGGGTAGGAAATCAAAAACATATTTGAAGAGTTTTATTGGTTGAATCCGCATTTTATTCGTTTTCTGATTGGTCTATACAGTAAGCTATATTTCCCTTTACTTTCAACAGAGATGGATACTTCTGCTGTCACTATGACAAAAAAGTAATAAAAACTACAAAAAAAATTAATAACTCAGAAACAAATTGAGATACAGCTTTCAAATAAATTGCATTTAAAAGTACATTTTTATCTCTATACGACGGTGTAAAAAATAATATTGTGGAATGTCTAGAAGTTTAAGAATGAAATTTCATTTAAAATTGGCCGTCAGATTTCTTGGAAATCTGACGCTGGAAAAGCCTTTTCCCGAACAGCCAATGAAATGCTTGGATAATACGTAAGTTTCAGGAAATCTGACGAGTCGCAGGCGATTTTTGTCGCTTGCAATTTTTACGTGTAATAACACTATTAATGTTTAATTCATGGCGTACGTAATGTATAAACAACTACGTGCGATTTTTTATGCCTTAAATTTTAGTCTTTGAAAAAATCATTTTCCAAATTGTGGTTGTAATTTGTTAAATTGCATTTATTTATTTATTTTTTTTTTTTAACTATTGCGAAAAAACATTTAGAAACATTTTTGATATTTTAATGATGTTATGATATGAACCTTTTTCTTCTGTGGAAGTTTTAAGTTCTTTATCGCCATGTTTTTTTTGCGTACTATATAGTATTTACTTAAATATTTCAATAGTATATGAACATACACATAAACATAAAAAGTACTGGACAATTTTAGACGATTGACAAAAAAATTAGAAAAATAGTTCTCAAATTGTTACTGAAATTCCGAATTATTTAAATTAGATAAATAACAACACAGACAACGATTATTGATACATAAAATCGCTCTAAACAATTAGAAAAGAAATTAGATAAATCTGAAGTATAGTGTTCGAGAAAAATTTGCAAATATTTTTGCATAAAGTTCAAATAAAATATGATGCTTCCGGTGGAGATTAGGAAGATTTACAGCCAAAAAGGTTAAATTAGAAACAAAATAAAATGAAGCAATATTTTCAAAAATCTCAAGAACGATTCAGATTTCACAAATTCCATCTATTCCTCTGGTTTCGAAAATAAAGAAAAAGTGCCATAGTTCCACAAAAATCTAAACAGAACTTATAAGTGTGGAAGCAAGAAAGCCTTTAAAATCGTGATACAAATAAAATGTCACGTAATAAGTATTTGAATAATACTCCTATGAAATTGAAAGGCACAAATAGTCCAGGCAATAGGGGATTTTATCTGGCAAAATTAATGGGAGTTCTGAAAATCGGTTTACTTTATGTTTTTTTGGGTTTCTGAATCCAAATTTGTAACTTCCCACCAAAATGTCCCCCGGCAACCCCCCACCCCAAAATTTTGGTAAAATGCCCCAAAAAAGGTTTTTATTAAAAAAAAAAAGCATTTTTTTATTGTTTTAGGGGAAAAGTATCTAAAATTTCAGAAAGTAGACAAAATTTGCAACAAATAGGATATATGACATTATCACGTAGGATAAACGGGGAGAGGGGGGGGGGCTGCTTCGGAACATTCCCCGCGCGCTCTTCTCAAAAGCCAAATTTTTTCAAAAAATCAAATTTTTTTTTTTTTTTTTGGGGGGGGGGCTTGATGCTGGGTGAAATTTTGGTGGGAAGTTACAAATTCTGATTCAGAAAACATAAAGTGAGTCGAAATCCAGAACTAGTATTAATTTTGCCATATAAAATCCCCTATTGCCTGGACATGCATAACTTAGTGCAAGTAGCGCCGCATGCATGTTCAGAGGAAGCCTTCCCCCTCACTGTTCATCCAATGTCATAGTGTCTTTTATCCTATTTATTGCAAATTTTGTCTACTTACTGAATTTCTACATACTTTTCCCCTAAAACAATAAATAATTTAATTTAAAAACAACTATTTTGGAGGGGTTGCGGGGGAGGATTTTGGGGAAAGTGAAAAATTCGGATTCAGCGACACAAAAAACTAAAGTAAACCTTATAGGAAAAGTTCGGAGGGGAGATGGGAGGGCGAATGTAAACGATGTGAGGTGTTAAGTCGAATTGCGCAACTTAGTCCACGCAGCATCGTGGCGCATGTTCCGAGGTACACCCCCCCTCCCCATTCATCATTCATCATACGTCATAATATCATATATATAATTTGTTGCAAATTTTGTCTACTTTCTGAATTTCTAGATACTTCTTCCCTAAAACAATAAAAAAATAGATTTTTTAATAAAAACCTTTTTGGGGGGCATTTTACCAAAAATGGGGGGGGGGTTGCCGGGGGAAATTTTGGTGGGAAGTTAAAAATTCGGATTCAGCGACCCAAAAAACATATAGTAAGCCTTTTTCCAAAAATACCATGAATTTTGCTATGTAGAGCCCCTATACGGTCTCTGTTGCATGGACTAGAACCGTAAGATGAATTTCAAGATGAAACTGGAGTAATTTATAATAAAGATTATAAAGCAAATAAAATAAATAAATAAATAAATAAATAAATAAAAAACGAAAACAGAATTTGAGAAAAAAGAATCAACAAAATACAAAAGAATTTCTTGAAGAAAATGAAAAATAAATTTCATATGTATTCTGAAGGTGACAACGACTATGGCAATTATGCCCATTTTGACAAATACTATCTCAATCATGACAAATCGCTTTGTTATGAAGAAACTCTGATATCCCGAAGAAATAAGATGAGTTCATCTGTGATTATAAAATGCAATAAAAAAGAAAAGAAGATTAAAATAAAAGAAGAAGAAAGTAGTGTTTTAGCGATGCTAAAGCCATAAAGACGAATTTCGCACTTTTCAAATTTAAACATTTAAGAATCGTGAGTTTTGACAGAAGCATTTGACAAAAAGTGAATTTTTAGGTGGTTTTGAAGTTATATTAATTTCTTGTTATGTAAATAAGTATTGGATGATTACATAGCAACTGCCTCCTGTAAAAGAAAACAGTTAAAAGTGTGTTATTGTAATTTTCTAAAAATCTTCTTCGCTACTGGTTATTTTTCTTATCTTTTCAGATTACCAGTTCTGAATTCCAGTTGCTGTTGCCGGTGGTTGACTAAAGCAAACCGAATTATCGGTTTCTCCAAATTGCAGAAATATCTAGAGAGATATTACTTTTCTACGTAGATGGCAGCACTAGAGATTTCATAGGTGTTCGCTTATGTAGCTTTATGCACACTACATGTAATTTCGAAAGTAACGGAAGACAGAGTAGTGTAGTAAGAGGATAACATGCACTGACCAAAGGACGCATGAGAGAATCCGTCGACGTAGACAAGTTTGTTTACAAAATACTATTTAGGTAGCGAAGGATAGTATTTTTTGTTGCAAAATTTATAAGTCAATAATATACAATAAAAGGCATTAAAAGTTCAGAAAAATATTAATGATGTTGTGAATATTAGTTCGTTTGTAAATATTACTAAACGATAAAGGATTTTCTACAAATTGCCTTTTTAATCATATATCCCAGGATAGATTCACTGTATTATATAAAAACTATTAATTCTCTACCTATACATACCAAGTGGGCAAGAAGTCCGTAAAAACTTTAAAAATTCATTAAAACAGGAAAAATAACCGAAAAAAAAAACGGTTTGCAAGGTTAGCATCTATAGATCACGGGACGTTTTCTAAGACAGGAAAAAAATCTTTAAAAAAGCCAATAGTGGGCACTGACGTACACAAGTCAAAGAAAAGATAAGCAAATAACGAATAGAATGTATCCAAATCGTTTATTACAGCACGATGTGTTCCACATGCCACAACCACAGGGGATAACACATTGTAGGCGAGTCCCAAACCCAGCAACAGCAAAGTGTAGCAGGTCGGGATGTACACATCACACCTCTCGGCGGATCACATCTTTCAGTTCTGACTGATTGGATGGACCAGATCGATACGCTCGGGATTTCAAATGTCCGCATAAGCAGAAGTCTGCCGGTGTCAAATCTGGAGACCGAGGACGCCATGGGAACCTGCAACCCCTGCTAATGATTTTGTCTTCCCCGAACGTCTGTATCAGGAATTACTTGACTAGAGTATAGCAATGTGACTAGGTGCTCCATCTTGTATCAAGGTGATGGTAAAAAGCGCTTCTCTTTCACGCAAACATGGCACGACCTTCTCGCGCAAAAGCATTAAATAACGCTAAGCATTCACTGTAACCGTTTTCACCCATTTACTGGGCACTGCGTTTCAAAGAAGAAGGGCCCTATGATGAAAAAGCCTGTTAATCCACACCACGCTGTCACTTTTGGGGAATGCAATCGTATCTGGGAGTACCCACGTGGATTAGGCGCCGCCCAGATGCGACAATTTTGGGTATTAATGTCGCTCTGAAGCGAAAAATGAGATTCATCTGCCCAGGAGATGTTAATTACCCAGGTGAGATTCTGTTCGATTTTAGAGAAAGCCGAACTCGCAAATGCTCACTCTGCACGGTATCCGCTGGTAAAACTTCATGGCACGACTGCGATCTGTATGGGTACAGATCAAATTTTCCATGAAGTATATTATGTACCAAAGATAGTGGTAAAACCTAGCATCTGGCACTGCTGGTCCCTGCAGCAAAATCCGACACTAACGCTTCCATTTCGGCTGCAACACGTAGCTAACGTGCCTTCATTAAACATGGTCGTCCGGATCTTACACGATCCTTGAGCGTTCCAGTTTCCTCCAAATGCCGAAAAAGCTGTCTCTGTTAAAGGCCCTTTTTTAGCTCTCAGATTCTTCTGAACTCAGAATTTACGCAAAGTAATGGTCGCTGATTCCTGGTTCAAGTAAAACAATCTCACCAACAATATTTATCCTTCGCACTCAGCATCCTTGCTCACATACACGGTTTACAACGGTGAACTAGTTGGATTAGGAACCTAAGTTCTTATAACTGTCTCATTTTCATATTTCCATCAAAGTCGCTTGTACCAGCGCCATTTGTCGGTTGTGTTTAAACTTATTATATTTTCTGTCTTAAAAAAATTCCCGTAGCCTATAGATGCTAACCCTGGAAACCGTTTTTTATTTCAGTTATTTTTCCGGTTTTTATGAATTTGTAGTCTCTACGGACTTTTTGCCTACCCGATATATATTTATAAATGAAGAAAAATATTTCACATATATAATTCTATGAATTACAACTTTACATAAATTATAGCCTATTTTTAAAAATATGCAAATATTTCAGCTGTATAAAATAATGCGTTCCCTAACCTTCTTTATAAGAAATTACAACTGTAAACAATTAAAAATGTGCAAAAGTTTGATTTGAAGTTAAGGAAGAAATTTATTAAAACAATTATTTTGACCAATTCTGTTTATTTTTAAAATATGTATAAAAATTTTTATCATTACTTTTCTCACAAAAATATTTTTAAATAAAACTCACATAAAAACAGTCGAATTCATTATATATATATATATATATATGAGAATACCCACCGTAAATAAACCTAAAATTATTTTTGAAAAATCATTTTCTATTTTGCATAAAAGGCTATCTATTAATTTTAAAAAACAACGAAACCAAACTTTTGAACTCAAATCAATTACTTTATATCATAAGAATACTCACAATTTTGTATTTAAAAAGAAAAAAGGAAAATAACTGAAAATAACTAAAGGGAGAAGTAAATTTTCATTTGCAAAAGAAGCACGTTTTACCGAAATTAGAAAAACTCAAATAAGCAATACTAAAAATGATTCTAGGTAAAATCTTTCCTTACTTACTTTGTAATAAACTTTTCCAGACGTTCCTTTTTGTTTTCGGATTTTATAAAGAAACTTGAAATTAAATTAAGACTGCAAAATCCATGTATTTTTACTTCATTTTAGTTTCGTACATTTCATGCCAGTTTTCCTTTTACAAAATTTTTATTTCCAAAGACAATAATTATTAAGTATATGCAATTTTAGCTATAATATGCAAAGTATTTTGCTAAGCTATCTAACTATATTTTATAATTATAGCTACAAAAGAAAGACACGATATCCCATTGTCGACTACTGCTTTATCAGAAAGTGGTATTTTTCAATGTATGAACCTCATAAGAGATGGTTAATTCAAATTTCATAAAAACTAGGTGATCTAACCCGAGATTATAGTGTTACAGAATACAATTGAAATCATTTTTCAATTGGAGGGTCTAACAGATTAATTCCATTTAATATATATATATATATTTAGCTTGCTCAATAACGACGCCCAAAACTCGCAATTATATGTGCAAAGTTTTGAAAATTTATTAAAAGCGATATTTTCTTGGAATATAAACCGGAAACAAATGCTAACCTATTTATATTATTTTAAGTGCAACGTGATTTATTTTTCAATATCGTCTACAGGCAATAGAGATATGTGGTTTAAAAATATATCATGCTTTAAAATTGTTTTAAAAACAATAAAAGGGGAGTAAATTGTGATACAAATTAAAAGGTTGATAGTAAATTTTTGAGAGTTTGAAAGTAAATTTTTTTTCGTATTCGACGATGGAAAAATTTAAAATGTTTAGAAGTTTAAAATATGGTTTTAAAAGCGTAATTGAATCGTCTGATGTGGCCAATTTCAAAATGATGTCAACGTTACGTTTCGGGCACGTATGTCTTTTATAACATAGTGATTTAAAATTTGTTTTTCACTAACTTTTATTATAAGTGACAATTTTTATATATCAAGATCTCGTATATGGTACAAGTCTTATTTTGATACACAATATAAAATAGCACTTTAACTAAATCAAAATAAGGATTTTTTTTCCCGCACATCGGAAGCTAGAGGTTTAAAATTTAGGATATAAATATACACAGGTTTCCAAAAATTAAGGAAAAATCACAAAAAGAGCGATAAGCCGTTCAAAAATGAACATATCCGTATGAAATTTGCATATGTTGTTAACTAAAAGATACTGAATAAATTTACAAAATGCAAATTAGTGGCGCTACAATCGGATTACGTCATCGGTGAGGAGCATAAAAATGCATGCTAGAGAGTACGGGTGCTGTGGTCGCAGTGATTATGATTGAAGAAAAATGAGATAGTCAATTCGTTAGTATGACCTCGAGGTATCATTTGTCTACATAACTGCAATATAAAGCTATTGGAAGATTGGAGGCAGGTTATAGTCAGAGGTTGCTAGATGGCTAAATCTGAGTCTTTCTGTTGTTCATATGCTTTGGAAACAATTTTAAACCCCTGATTCGGCCTCCAGAAGGTTTGTCAAGGACGGGCAAGAGCTACGACAAGCCCGATGACCAATAATTGTGGTTATGTGCACGATAGAATAGAACAGCAACACCCTCTCATCTTAGATTCTCCCTTGCTGCAGCCTCTGAAAGGTTTGTATGAAGGTCTACTGTGCGTAGAAGGCTTCATGAAGGTGGCCTTTATGCGATGCAACCAGACATTTGTGTGCCGCTCACCTCATGTCACCGGAGGGAACGTTTAAGGTGGCAACGTCAAAATGTCCACTGAACAGCTGGTCAATGGAGGCGTGTTCTCTTCACGAATGAGTTCTAGTTCAGTCTTCAAAACGATAGTAGGCTTTGATTGATTTGGAGAGAACATGGACCGCGCAGGGCTCACACCGTAGAAGATTATCTTCAGCACCAAACAATTCCGCGCATGAAATGGGCAGCTCGATCACTGGACTTGTGTCCCGTTGAGCATGTTTGGTATGCCTTAGAAAGATATGTCGCTGCTCTCAATACCCCTCCTCAGACCCTTGCCACGCTTACAACTGCTTTACAAGAGCAATGGCTCACACTTCCCAGCGAACTTATCGATCGAATAATTGACAGTATCACACATCGCTGTATGTGCTGTATTGCTTCTAGCGGTGATCCTACTCCTAGAGGTACTTTTCCTATACCAAACTGACTCATTTACTTTGTTTATTTTATAGTTGTGCTAATTTCTGAAACATCACAATCGTCTGGTAATTTCTTTTATTGTTATTTTATACCTTACTATGTGTTGTACATTGTGGTTCAGCTTTATTAAAATCTACTTGTAACTTTTTGAGTAATCGCTACTTTTGTTGTTTTTCCTTCATTTTTGGAAATCAGTGTATATTTGGTGTTTTCCAAATGCATAAATATTTGTGAATCTTAGTACCACCTCACACTGTAAAAAAGCTAGAAATGTTTCTTAATTTTTTTTAGGAAAACTTTACGAAAACATAGTATAACCTCCACTGTGTTATCAACGATTTCGAAAAGTACTCCTTTTTCTCTCAAAAGTAATGGATTTCCGACATTTAAAGAAGCATTTACTACACAAACGCTTCCTCTTTTGCTCGTTATTTTTATTTCGGATACTCACATACAACTTTTAGCATCTACGAGTAAGTGATATTTTGATTTTTTTCGTTATAACATAAATTTATTGCAGGATATTCCAATTAAGACAGCTCTAAAATTGCTAAAGCTGACAAAAATCATTGAAATATCGATAAATATTTACTGATAGTAGGAGCAGAGAAAATTGTGTAAATATCCAAAACTTTAAGGGTTTTGTTTTCTCAAAATTGATTATGACGAATTTGCGACAAAATTACAAGGAATAATAAACACTTTTCCAGATATTTAGAAGACCAATATATCCAATCTCAAACACGTTGAAATAGATGCCACCGAGCAGAAAATTGCCCGCAGAATTTTAACTGCTCTGCAGACATAGAAACATTTACCGGAACTTTTCCCTTTGCCACAAATTCGAAAGTTGCACTGGGCGATTGCAAGTAAAATCATCGAATCTACATGAGAAATAAGCAGGTTTACTACTTACCCCTGTGTCCCCTGACATTAAAACGGAGATATCAAATATGCCAACTGCTATGCAGTTTTCCCCAAATCAACCGTTTCGCTCTGATATATTGAGAATTTCCTTCACCACCTTTCTGTAACGGAAACAAATAACATTCAGTGCTTGCTAACAAGCTTTGAAGTCCTGGCAGACTCTTCTAATTCTTCTCATGTGCAAATGTTTATTTGTGTTGAACGCGTGTTGAAGGGCTTTACACTCTTGTTTGTGGAAAACGAGTCATATGTAACATCATATGCTGCACTGAAAAAATCATTACTATTAGAATTTGGGCATGTTCCATCCCCAACGCGAATTCAAAAACTATCAGCCAGCCGCGGTTGTCGCCCTAATGACAAATTGATGGAATATTTTTTGCACATGCCAGAAATTGTGAATCGCGGTAATATTGACTAACTGTCCCTTATACTCTACGTAATTCAAGGTATTTACTATACGTCGCAAAATAAAGACCTGTTATTTAGATGTACAAATTTATCATAATTTAAGCAAAAATTGTTTATTCCGTCAACCGGGGTCACTTTACCCAGAATTAAGATAAATGGCAAATGGAATTAATATATGTAGCAAACATTCCATATGTTGTTTAAAAAATAAATTACCTACATATGTTAGATCAGCCATTGATGTGGTTGTAATTTGTTTGGGTTTTTATCTAACATGCCAATATTGTTTGTAAGGCGAATGTTTCTCTCTGGAATAATTTTCATGTGTTAATATAGTTTCTATAAATGCTGTATTTAATTAAGTTTCGTGTTCACCCCAGGTCGGTGGCTCACGATAAATATTCCATCTTGTGCTGCGTTTGTAGCCTTGCCAACATATAATAGTGAGAAATTTTCCAGGCTCGGTATCGTTCCATGGGGTTTAGTCGGTAGAACGTCAGTGCGCTATACTGATGGCCAGGGTTCGAGCCCCGGAATGGAATCTTTTTCACTATGTTGGCCTTTGCGCCTCTTAAGCAATTACTTTGGAATTTGATTTTCATTTGAAATATTGTTTGTAAGGCGAATGTTTCTCTCTGGAATCCTCTAATTTGTCCCCGATGTCGCGCTCATTGGTTCCTTTTTTCCCATATGAGCGCTTTTTCTTTCAGGCGGGATTTCAGGTGATGGACACGAATGTGTGAACTGACGAAGATTTTAGCGTTTATTCTTTTTATATCTGTATTAAATGTTTTAGACCAATATAACTAGAATTTGTTCTATATTCGTATCTCACGTATTTAATTAGCTATATTCTATGGTGTAATGGTGGTGTGGTGTAAAGATAATTCTTGTTCTTTATATCCTGAAGATTCAAATTGAATTCGTCAAGTGTTTCTTTAGATATTCGATAAAACGTCTAAATTCCAATATATATATATATATATATACTAGGGGGCTCTGCTACCCTGCAAGCTACGCTCGCCACAACCCCGTTCAGTCAGCGCAGATTCTAAAAACACGCTCATCTGATAGGTTTTAAAAATATTAGAGAAGATTGAATTATACTGAAAAAAGCTGTGCAGATCTCCCTGTAAACGGGTTTCCGTTCAATTCCCTTTGATTGCAAAAATTTAAGGGCGAATCAGTTGCTGTTAAGACATCCAATGGTTGTTTTCGTTTTTGATTAAAGAGGATCAGTTAAACATTTGGAAAGAAGCTAAAATAAAATAAATTAAGTATACAGAGTCTTTGTCTCCCGGTATTTTAAAACAATCACTATAACAATAGTCATCTGACTATGAAAAAGTCATCTGACTATCATCAACAGTTCCAGGCGGACCACTTCGCTTTTTATACTCTAGGTGCCATTTTGGTACGTTAATGTTAGCCAGGCACAGGTGATAAGTAGCCAAATATTATTCTGTCGCCATCATTTCATCTATATTATAATAGTTCAAGTCATCAACAGCCATAAATAAATACGGTCTGATCCCTTCGCCGTTCATATGAAAGTTTGGCACAGATGTCATATACGTCCCATATTGGCGCGATTTTTTAACGACGCCAATTTGGGCAACGCATCAACAGCATAAACAACAACATCCGGCTTACCATATCAAGCAAAATAACGATACTTTGGCGCCAGTTAAGTGCCCGTTCCGTATATGACATTTGCGTTTGAAAAAAAAATCGAGCCACTATGGGGCCCTAAGATTTCCATTTTTATTAAAAAAATCAAAATTTTTTTTTCGAATAAAACTACATAAAATTTGCCATGGTTGCAAAGAATGCTTGGTACTGTTACGCTAGCCGGATGCAAATCTCGCCAATAGCTTTTTTTTCAACTCGCCAATTAGCAATTTTTTTTTCCGAGTGGTAATATTTGGCCAGATGTCATATACGCACAGCAGGTTTGGCGTGTTTTTTTTTTTTTTTTTTTTTTTTTTTTTTTTTTTTTTTTTTTTACCAAAATTTCGCGAAAACCTCGTTTTCAAATACCAGTTACATATGCATTTTTGGTATTACTTAGTTATTCCGTCAACCAAAAATCTATTGCCAAACTATAAGATTAAATGCCAATAATGGTTGATCGTAAATGTCACATTCACTTGACTTTAAGCAAGTTACACGTGTTTACGTCATAAAGTGATTTTTATTTCGACTTTTTATTTGTACATTTATTAATGTTATACTAATTTATTTGTTCTTTCGTTATTTAAAATAAAAATTATGTCAATTTGTATAATTTGGTTAGTGATTTGGCAATTTATATAATTTGGCGAAATTGGTCGACGGAATATCTAAGTAGTACCGTATTTTTTAATTATTTTCCATTATTTTCTAAAGGAAATATAAAAAAAATTAATTAATAATTATAGAACAAAATAATTTATATAATTTATAAAAAGAAATAAAAGTAAATAAACATTTATTATCAAGTAAACAACAATAGCCGGGTTATCATGTCAACCTTTTCTGAAATATGAAAAAAAAAATATCTGTTTGATTAAAATTTGAGTTGCCATCATTAGAAAAATGTATATAAAGTTAGAAAAAAATTAATATTTCGAAAACTAATTCGAATTTTAAAATTCTAATACCAGTTTTGAGATTTGCGGATCAATGCTGATTTTTGGTGTTAATTTCATCGCAAAGTATTCCATATTTAAGGAGAAATCGCTTGAAACATAATCAGTTGTTTAATCAGTAGATTCATATATCCGTTTCATAAATTCGTTTCATATATCCGTTTCAAAAATTCGTTTCATTAGGATTTTATATATATAGGGTAGATATATATATATTAGACTCTTGTTAATACATCTCTGCTTCAGACGTATCTCCGGTTAATGCAGTCAATTTCGTTTTCCCCTTCAGTTTCAAAGTGGAATTAATGTTAAGAACCTCACTTAGTACATATTACAAATCGGATAATGTGAATTTCTGCATAACATTGAATATAAACTAATTTTGTACATTATTGACTCAAAAGTAACTTTGATGCACTCTTGATTATTGAGGGATTAAGAAATTGCGAGTGACATTGATGAAGAGAAAGAATATATAATAGCTTCAAAAATTGCTTTAGATTAATTTTAACACAATTATTCTAATTTTCACCCCAGCTGTTTCCTCAAGTTTTTGTTTAAAAATCTCTCGGCTAATAAAATTTTAATGCTATTCATTAGGACATTCTTCTATAACTTTATCAAAATAACATAATTTATTTAATTTAATTTTTCATAATTTTATATAATCTATATATTTAAAACACAATTGTGTTTTTTAGTCAGTTCTCCTGATCTTTCTGCTGAACCAATTTTAGTAATAATTTTTTAAACTGAAAGTTGATCATTTATAGATGTGATCGCACTAGCTGTTTTTTTAAATATCCCCACTTTTATATTTTAATTTTGAAAGCATTTTATGAAATTTCTTCAAAATGGTGAAAATTAGATAGCTTTCATTATTTGAAAGAAGAGAGAAATAACGAGGTTTGTTTATCTTTATTCATGCCATTTTCTGATAAAAATTCAAAATTGTTGATCAAAATTGTTGCATAGGATTTAGTGGCGCAGAAATCCCATTAGGGGCATAATATTTTGAACGGAAAATGACATATTGCTTATGAAAACACGCATTTTTCCTGATAAATTTTCCATTTTGTTTTTTCTTCAGTTTCGGACACTAGGTGAAATGCTTATTTAAATGAAAATGAAGTCATCGACTAAACCACAGGGAACGATACTTAGCCAGGAACTTCTCACTATTACAAATTTGCTAGGCTACAAACGCAGCACAAGATGTAATATTTTCCGTGAGCCACCGACATGGGGAAAACACAGACTCATAATTAAATCCAGCATCGATTGAAACTATATTAATATTTGGAACTTTTTCCGGAGAGAGACATTCGCCTTACATACAATATTTCAAATGAAAATAAAATTTCAAATTATTTTTCTTAAAAGGCGCAAAAGCCAACCTAGTGAAAAAGATTCCACTCCGGTGGTTCACGGAAAATATTCCATCTTGAGCTGCGTTTGTAGCCTTACCAACCTGTAATAGTGAGAAGTTCCAGGCTCGGCATCGTTCCATGTGGTTTACTCGGTAGAACGACAGTGCGCTATACTGATGACCCGGGTTCGGGTCCCGGCATGAAATCTTTTTCATTAGGTTGGCTTTTGCGCCTTTTAAGCAAAATAATTTGAAATTTGATTTTCATTTGAAATCTTGTATGCAAGGCGAATGTCTCTCTCTGGAAAATTTTCCAAATATTAATATAGTTTCAATCGATGCTGGATTTAATTATGAGTCTGTGTTTGCCCCATGTCGCTGGCTCACGGAAAATGTTCCATATTGTGCTGCGTTTGTAGCCTTGTCAACCTGTAATAGTGAGAAGTTCCAGGTTGGGCTATATATATATATATATATATATATATATATATATATATAATATATAATATATATACATTATTTACACAGAATTATTTTATAAATAAAGTAGCATGCAACAGTATTTACTTAGATATAAACTATAAAATACGAAAAATATAAAAACAAACTAAAAGAACACTTTTCAAATAAAAAGTATCTTGTGAAATATGGGATTTTTAAATTTAACATTGATGAGTTAATTTGTATCTATTTTGAAACTACATCAAATGAAAAGGTCTGAATCTGGAAGAATAAATACACTTGTTTTTCTTCACCGAAACTTTAAAATTACGTTTCGTTATGTTTTGAATTCAGCAAACAAAATTGCAACGGTTAAACAGAGTTTTTTGCATCATTTTAATCAGATTTGTGTTTGTTTTGTTAAAGATTTCATTGTATATCCCAATAAAAATATAACTCTATCTAATATATAAAACTATATTATTGTTGTGGTTTTTATCTGCATATTTTATTTATAAAACAATTATCAAGTGTACGTAAGTGCGAATTTACGTAAGTCGAGTATTACGTAAGTCGAGGAGTGCCTGTGTGTATGTTAAGCCTTATAACTGAAATATGTTTTGTACTACCTATATTTATTTATTTATTTATTTATTTATTTATTGTCTCATTTTTGGACACACTAAATTCTGAAAAAGCGGAATTCCTGTTTTATAGTTTTTATTTTTATCAGAGCACCGTGTATGGCAATAAATAATTGCACAAAAAGAGATGGATAATAGGAAAATGACCTTCAAAAATATCTTTTTTAAATGATGAATATTCATATACATATTTTTTTAATGAAATGTGACATGGAGAGTAGAAAAATAATTTCTATGCGTGTTTTTTTCCCGGGCCTCTTAGACGATAATTTAAAACTATTATAAAGACGGAAAATTTAAAACGAACACCAGATTTTTAAATATTAATTATTAATTGAATATATCATCAGTACCAAAGATATACCGAAAAACACTAGGGTTTTTCTTTAAACTCAATTCGAACTTCAGAAATTTTTATTTTAAAATGCACACTAAACGGTAAATTTTTAAACGACCGCCAAAAAAATGTTTTTGAAATAGTAAAAATTCATGTTTTTTTTTTCCCCTTTGTTTTTCTTTTAACGAAAAATACACTCAGTGCCACGTAAGTACCATAATATAACTCCACCCAGGTTTCGGTGATTGCAATTTTAAAATGCACAAAAAACAGAAAATATGAAAAATACCCCTAGAAGATAATTTTTTAAATAGTAAATATTCATATTTTTTAATGAAAAGTACAATCTTAACCAAGAAGGTGCCCGCTATTGGACGATTTCCTTTATTATTAATATTATTCTTATTTCCTTGGGGAACCGAGCAATCGTGATATAAAATTCCAGGAAAAACATAATGTTTTCCTCTCGTGTGCGAGTTATGTGTATTAAAAACCAAGTTTTCCTATTGTATGCCTTGAAGCTATCATAATGTATGCGAACTGAGGAAAACTGAAGCTTGTTCATTATATTTCTATAAGGTTTTTTAATAAATATCGCGACTAATTGTGAAATAACAAAATCTGAAAAATCTAAAAATGAAAAATATGAGTCTTATGGTAATTGAGATCTGCTTTAGTTTATCCTTATTCAACATTGGAGGTCTCTACATGCGATAACTTCCCTCACCATTGCCAGCAAACAAACAGACAGACAAAAATCTATCTTTTATTAATATAGATATCTTCTTCATCATCTATGTTTAATTTTAATTCAGGAGAATTTATGAATTTTAGCCTTAATAATTCAGATTATTAAAAATAAATACTATTCAGTTAAAATAAGATTCATAAAATCAAACATTTAATTTTTATAACTTGTAAGATATCTAAATAACGGAAAATCTCTAACAAATGAGTCCTATGATTTCTTGTCGAAATCTTGAGTTGCTTTTAAATATTATATTTTATGTTCCAAGTTATAACGCAGCAGAGCTTTCAAAAGTAGTGACATATATTGCAATGGAAATATGGAATGTATAAAATTCAAAAATACAAAGAAGCACGGAAATAACTTGAAATTTTACTTTAGTCAAGAAAAGGGGAAAGGGAAAGATATTTCTAAGAAAAGGACGTCAACTATAAGCTGCATAAAATAAAAATAAAAAAATATTTTGAAGGAAATATTTCTATGATCTTCACAATGAAGACTTTGTCCAAAGTGAGATTTTCAGAGTTATTTCAATAGCAGCAGTTGACAAAAATGTGAAAAAAAAGAAAAGGAATTCTCTTTGAAATTTATTGTTCTGTTTCTGAGAAAACATCAAAAAGAAAAATGATGGTCATTATTTTCTGTTTATCTAGAAATTTAAATTTCAGCCAAGTGTTTCGTGAAGAATTTTCAATTTCTGTCGCTGTAGGACGGTTTTCCTGGTCTTATTTAAATTTTAGAAAAAGATACATTTTAAAGTAAAGCTGTATAAAATTTTTATTGATTTATGCATGTCAAAAAATAAATTATATTTATAACATGTCCAGCACATTCTACCAAATACAATTTAATATAATTTCAATGAAATAAATTTCATTGCTGAACTTATAAATTGACTTTTTTCTAAGTAATAAATGAAGTATCATATAAGAAATAAATAAACGGAAGAAATATAATATAAGAAATAATTAACACTAGAAAACAGGAATTCTGCTTTTTCAGAATTTAGTGTCGCCCCCGATGAAAAAAAAATGTATGAACATCTAAGTAGTGCAAAACATATTTAAATCTTAAGACTTAAAGCACACACTTTTATTTTATGTAAAATGACGTCATTCCCATCCGCTTAAGAATTCCACATTTACGATCCACTCTTAAACATCTACAGTAAAGCAGGCATAGGATGTCACTATCGCAATATAATACACAAATGCAGCAAAAAGATGCCGTCATTAAAGAAACTCAACAAAAAAACGGCTATCTAATGATTCATAGGCCTTCATTTTTTTGTAACATTAATATAGATAACGTAAAATTAAATATAGTTTATAATAGCTCCATGTTTTAACAGAAATTATTCGTTTATTTTTTTTCAAAATAGCACGTACTTTAATTAAATTTTCTTTAGGTTGTTATGAGAGAATGGCAACAGAAAGATATAATTGCTATTTTTCTACTATTTTTCCTTTACTTTCTACATAAATGGAGTACTTAAGTTGCCAAAATTAAATAAATGGTGCTAAAAACTACAAAAAAAAAATAAATAAATAAATAAAAAAATAAAAAATCAATGGAGATACAGTTTCCAAACAAATTGCATTTAAAAGTATTTTTTCCCCAATACGACGGTATAAAAATTGAAAATGTGCTATGCTTAGGAATTTTAAAAAAATGCTATAGAGTATTTAATTGTACAATGATACATCTGCTTCGTTTATTGCTGGCTTCAGTAAGGTAACGTTATTTTTTTTTGGACACAAAATAAGCTGGGAGAAAGAAATACCATACCGTACCGGAGGCTAATAAAATATACCGATTAATTGTCCTAACATTAATCTGTATACAATGATCAATTTATGTGAATGAGCTCTATTATGAAGATAGCTCATAAAATAAAATGCTATTTGTTAGACAAGGAAATATTCAACATTCCAGCATTTTGCATTTCAGTATGTCAAGAAGCCTTAACAAAAAAAAAAAAAAAAAAAAAAAAAAAAAAATTGTTGAGAACGGATTTAGAAGTTGAATTACTTTAATCAATGACATCTTATGTTGGGATTTATTTAGCTAGACCGGAGACTTTAAAAAAAATGCAGATTTTAGGCAAGACTCTATGAAATTCGGCATACAAAGAAGTTACTTGAAGCAGCACACGCACACTTGTCTTTTCAAATGCCATTTTTGTACAAAGACAGGTGGACGTTCTGCTTAAAATAAACGTAAAATATAATTGGAAGGAAATTAATACATGATTTTCATACACGAAGACCAAGTTAGGATTTGCAGTGTTTATTTCACAAGAGTATTTCACAAAACAAAATCTTAATTTAAAAAAAAAATCTCATAGCAGCTTTAGATTGTCTTTCGGACATTTTACATTTGGTATGTCAAAAAGCCTTAACAAAAAAAAAAATTATGAGAACGGATAAATTGAATTGCTTTAATCAATGACATCGTATGTTGGGATTTATTTAGCTAGAACAGGGACTTAAAAAAATGCATATTTTGGGCAAGAATATATGAAATTCGGCATACAAAGCAATTTCTTGAAACTACACGCTTGTCTTTTCAAATTACTTTTTTGTGAAAAGACAGGTAGACGTTCTGCATAAAATAAAGATAAAATATAATTGGAAGGAAATTATTCCATGATTTTCATACACAAAGACCAAGTTTGGATTTGCAGTGTTTATTTCACAACAGTATTTCACAAGACAAAATCGCAATTAAAAAAAAATCTCATAATAGCTTTGGAAAGTTTTTCTTATTCTCGTTTAATATCAAAAGAAAGATATCATCCATACTTTTCATATTTTTAATACATTCTAACGGTGTCGAAGTGTTTATGATTTCGTTTTTTCTGTCTGTCTGCAGTCTGTTTGCCTTTCCGTGCTCTAACTTATGTAAATATGCTCAGATTGCCATGCAATTGATATATGTTAATTAGGCATACTACAATAGAATGGATGCTATTCAGAATTAAGACCGCAAAATTTATATTTCGTTTACGGGTCACTGAAAAATAATGTTAAATTATGGTTTATGGAGAAAAATCATTTCAGGCGAATTTTGATGATCTTGTGATAATTCAAACATAACGAAATTTATATGCTTCCGCAAGGCGGTCGGTAGCATATTTTTTAGAGAGTATAGAGTTGTTAGCATTTATATTTTGTTTACAGTAACGCTCAAAATATTTCCATTAATTTATGACCCATAAGGAAAACATTTTTGCTGTGTTATTTCAGTTATGTTACATTATTTCAATTATACTTAAATTGATTTATGGTAAAGAGGTGCATTAAAACATGTTTTCTATTAATTATGTAATGCGTAGACTTACAGTGACACTCAAAAATCATTTACAGAGACACTCTTTTTTTAAATGTTTACTGATCTGAGGATTTGCAGTGTTTTTTAAATACATAATAAACATGCATGTAATATTTAAATACATGCTATTTATGAGTGATTCTCCATAAAGAGGCAAATTTGAGAAGCACAGAAGGGAAAATATGAACTACTTACTTTTTTAAATTGTTACATAAATGTTTGTTCTAATGCTAAATGAACATAGAAAATGCATCAGCAGCGAATGTTTTGAAAAATTTACAAAGTTATGGGGATTTTAAATTTTTATAAAAATGCATTGCAAAATTTTATTTTTAGTTTTAAACTACGCTTCATGAAACATTTTATACATTTATGAATGTATTATCTGAAGTATAATTTAGTGTATTATTTTATTAACGGAATTGTTACATATTAAAATGAATATTTGTATGAAGTTTTTGAATTATGAAGTTTGAAATAATATTTCCGAATGATATCAATTCACTTTTAATAAATTCAATTTTGTTCCACGTGTTTAAATTTTATGCATATTTCAATATATATGTATTATAATTTAACACAAAAACCTATGTTTTCAAATACATCTAGATTTAAATACATGCTATTTATGAGTGATTCTCCATAAAGAGGCAAATTTGAGAAGCACAGAAGGGAAAATATGAACCACTTACTTTTTTTAAATTGTTACATAAATGTTTGTTCTAATGCTAAATGAACATAGAAAATGCATCAGCAGCGAATGTTTTGAAAATTTTACAAAGTTATGGGGATTTTAAATTTTTATAAAAGTGAGAGAATGACAGTAAAGTGAGAGAATGATACTTTGCATATGAGGAAATTTTTTAAAAAATACTTATATCGGGGCAATAAGCTTCTTTTATTATAATTTCTAGTTTATGCACACAAATATAAAAACACATAAATTAATCATAAAAGTAGGATAAATTAATTTAGTTAATGTAAATAGGGAAATGTAAACAAGGTAGCCCTTCTACCTTAGAGCACTGCTGGTACAATTATTTTTTATAATATCAGAAGTATGATAAAGATGAATGCCTGGTTTTCGTGCTGGCCATTTATATGTCCATGGGGATTTCCTGGGATGCATTGTACTGAAACATTGTGTCAAACGTGTCATTTATCTGTGATATAACTTCTCTGGGATATTTTTCATCTTCATATAGCAGTATCACCCAATCTCCTGCAGATAATTTAAAATATATACAAATGTATTATGTGTAATAAAATTTACAAATTCTTATTATTACGTAAATACATTTTTGAATCTTACTTTTTTTTTTCAGTAAATGAGAAGTTTGGGCATCTGTAGATTTACTTGTTTCCAATCCTCTGATATCCTTCCCCGAGGAGCAATCCTGTTGGTTCCAATCAAAGTATCTTAAACTTCTGAAATTTTGTTTAGGTTTGTCTTTCCTGAAAATAACTTAATGCACATTTTGAGTTCCTTTGAAGGCTTCATAATTAGAATCCGCAGCAAACGTTTTTTTAGAAATCTCTATTTCTTCTGAAATAACATGAAATATTTTAATTTCACCACATTTTTCTTTTACAATTAAAAAAAGAAGTCCAAAAGTCCTGATCTAAATAGGACATGATCTAAATTATCTAAATAGATTGAAACCAAGAATGGAATGTTGTACTAGAATGCATAAATTTAGTTGGTTAGTGTTTTGAAACAATAAAGCCAATCTTTTTAAATTATTTTGACAAGTTCTATCATTCCTATACTTATATAGTTATTCCCTTATTTCAGCAAATGTGAGGGAATGATGGGTGAGGGAATGATAATATTAAATATGGCTGCCTTTTTCAAGTTACACAAAATGGGTGAAATGATTTACGAATGAGTATCAGTCATATAGCACAATATTAGCTAGAAATGATTTTTTTTTGTGTGTTACCTTGAAATAGATATCCTGTGTGAGGTAATGATGATTAAAAAAAAACACCCACGCACAAATGTTTATTTCTTTATTTTATTCTGCAACACACAATGTCCACCTCAAACTAAAGACTCCCAAACAGAAAGGTGTAAATGCAATAAACAAAATGACCCTAATATTGGGAATAATGCTGCCCTCTTGTGGCTGAAATTTAGATTTTTTTTTTTTCAAAGTGTGAGCGAATGATTTAAACTGTAGGGGAAATGGTAATTGTTAATGAAAACAACTTTTTAATTAAGTAAAAAATAAGACACTAGTGTTTATGATTAATATAATTATTTAACTTTGCTAAAACACTTTCATAATAAATATTTATTTTAATTAAATTTGAGAAAATATGTTTAAAATACATAGAAGGTGTATGGAACTAGTGAGGGAATGACTATCATCTATTAAATTATTTTTTTTTTAAGAATTTATAATTAATAAATCCTCTTGATGAATTTATTTTAAAAAGAACACTAATGTGGAAATACATATATAAAAAGAACAACAGTTTTTGATAATATTTTTCATGTTAAAGATAAGGGAATGCAATATTGCCTGTTTAGGGATAATCACTCTTATACAATTTATATAAATAGCAGGTTCCGAAATCATTCGCTCTTACTATAAGACTATTTTTTGCGACAAATTTCCTTTTAGAATTTTCTTGCAAATTTTGTAGAAAGCTTCTCCAAAAGTTACTACTGTTGCAAATTCTGTACCAACTATTCAGAAAGTTTTTTATATTGCAAATGTTGTAGAAACCTACAAGAAAAACGTTTCTTTGAAAATACTGGCATTTAGACAGTGGAGCACGTTAGTGCCTTGAAATAAACATAGTATTAAACACGTTTTCATAGTAAATGTATTTATTTTTCTGATAATGTCGTTTAAATGTATTGAACAAATAACTAATAAAGTATTAGACTTCGTAATTCAGATTCTTAAAATTCAGAAGCATTAAAATAATTAATCTTAATAAAAATTAAGTATTTAACTTTTATAACAGGTAATTCATTTTAATATGTTAAAAGTTCTAACAAATGAATTTTTGAGTACTATTCAGATTTTGAGATTATTTAACATATGTCAACTTGAGAGAGTTTAGAATTATAACTAAGAAGACGTTTCAGATGATGTGCCGTAAATGAAACTAAGTTAGAGTGGTGTAAGATAGATTGTTATTAAAATTTGAAAATTTTATCTATTTTTAAATTTTAAATTTTATCCATTGTTAGTATAAGTCGTTTTTCCCATTAATGGATGCCTTATGTGAATTCTTGAGTTTAGTACAGTGAAATATCATCTTTCTATGAAAAGGAACGTTGCAAATTACAATGACATATTATGAAGCATTTGGATTTAAAACTCTGCAAAACGCAGAAACTTTTCATTCAACTATAATTATGTTAGTAAATACAGAACTTGTGCGGAAATATAAATTATTTAAAAAACAACGTTTAAACACACAATAAAATAAGTTGATTTGATCATACGTATACGTTTCGTGAGTACTAGGACTCACATACTCAGTGTAAAAAACTTTAAAAACAATATCCCCCCAACTACATGAACAGTGAAAACCAAAATGTCAAAACAAAATACCAAAAGACCATCAAGTTCTAACAGCCAATGAAATTAATGCGGAAGTGAAGTGTCGTGACACAACAAATCCACCCAGAAAGTTGAGACGTATGGTGTACTAGATAAATCATTAACCAAGGAGTCTTTAAATTTATGGATATGAACAGCCTCAAAAAAGCCTAAATCCAGAGGAGTAATGCATTTCTTAATAATGGTAGCTGAGTCAAAATTAAAATTATGTCCCTCCCCCCAGCAATGAGAGGCGATAGAGGATTTCTGTAATTATTTTTTCTTTACATAGTTTCTGTGTTCATTGACTCTGTAACGGAGTTTTCGTTTAGTTACAACATTCAATGCCAATGTGGTTTGTCCTACATTGGACAAACTAAACGAAAACTTTAAGTAATGAAATGGGGGTATTCTGTAGCAATAGTAATTCAAGCTATAAAAACTCACACTTTAAAATATATAAGAAGATCATTAAATATTGGTTATTCGGATAACTCTTTTTCAATTTTAAGAAGAGAAAACTTCAGAAGCAGTAAGGCTATAAATTCAAAATAAGAATATTTTTATTTCAAAATATTACGCTTAGTACATTAAGAACGTCTAAAAAATGACTTTTTATACCCTTAACCCTCTCGCTGCTCAACCCGAGAGTTTCTTGGGCAACGTAAAAGTAGCAAAATTTGCGCAACCCGAGATTTCATCGGGGATGCATTTTCTCCGTCTAATTAACCCACCTTGATCATTCCCATCAGTTACTTTTTATTGTAAATTTTGCCTTATCTAATCAGAGCATTTTCCCGATTAAATCAGACGAAAATTTTTGTTTTGTAAAACCGGTGGCAAAAGAATAAAATTCTTAAAAGACGCTCGTCACGAAGGAATTAAGTACGCAACTTTTGAAGCTATTTTGATAAAACAATTATGCAACGAGAGGGTTAATCAAACTTTGAATTGCTTATTACTCCTGACACCTTTCGTTGAGTATTCCCAGCAAAGAGGAAATTGCTGGCCAGTAGCAAGATAGCTGCTGGCAATGATGTAGAAGTGCAGGCTGATGGTCTACCACTGCATAACCACTGCTGGATAGATTCAGTCAACTTTGCTGTTCGAAATCATCAGATAAAATTCTGGTGGGCATCCATTTTATCTCAGGCGCTGGCCCACCACTACCTGGAAGTGCACGAATTTTTGCAGTATTACTGCTGGGAATCCTTACGCTAGGTGGCGCTGCGAATATCGAAGACATTGAGTATTTCAACACAAATCTGAAATGAATATCTTAACACAATTTAAGCTGTGAAGCTATTTTTTTTTAACTGTAAAAAATATAGCATCACTGCCACCAACAAAATAAATAAGTAAATGAATAAATAAATAAATTCTTTATTTCAACGCAATTTTTTTTCTCCTTAAATCTGGTTTTACTAGGTTACAAAGGATTTCGGTTTTCATAATTTACGCAGTTCAGAATCAATAATAAAAAAAAGCGGATAAAATACAAAGAATTTCTATACAATAAAATAATTTCTATACCAGTTTAATGATTGGAAACGTAAATCACAAAAGAAAAAAACTTGAAATAGTGTAATGAAAGATTGAAAACTACGAGCAGTCGTAGCGTACGCTGAAAGCACTTGTTTATGTCCGATCACGAAAACCAAGCAGCATCGAGCGCAGTTAGTACTTGGGAGGGTGACCACATGGAAGCCAATAAAAGTTCAAATATTTCTATCGACATTTCTAAAGATCTTGGTGATACTAGCTTATAGAAAAAAGAGCCATAATTATATAATACTTTGTTTTTTTTATAGAATTCTATATGAAATATTTGTAAGGAAAAGTGCTGGCCCAGCAAAGGAATAGCAGTGGGATAGCTGCTAGCACTGCAGGAAAAGTGCCGAATTGAAGTAATGTGATGGCATACCAATGCTGCCCTGCTGCTGGCCATCACTGATGGGGTGCTGCATTCGGCTTGGACACTTTTCGACAGGTTTAAGTAATGGCACCCCTGCACTTTACCGTTGATGGCACTGCTCGCTGCCATCTTTTTTCCAGTTGATAGCCTATCTTTGCTGGGTTATAACGGAGAATTTAATAGTAGAAACACATATTGCGATAGAATATATAATCTACAGAGAAAAGAAAGATATTTTTCTAATAAAAAACGTCACGTCTGTAATACACAAGATAAGAGTAAAATATATATATACATCATAATATATATTAGGACGAAATTATCTTAAGCATTTTACAGACGATAACTTTGGCTAAAGAAAAGTTTGGAGAGTTTACTTTAGAACAGTACTGCACAAAAATGTCTCTTGCAATTACAAAAGTTTAAAATAAGCAAATGCAACCATGCTTTTATTTCTAAAAAAATCTTAAAAAGAAAGATAATTTCAGTCATTCTTTTCGGTTTTTCTACCACCTTGAATGCCAGTCAAATGTATCTTTCCGAAGTCACTTTTTTCGTTCTTTGAATATTTTGCTATTGTTAGTAACATTTTACAAAATCTGCTGTTGTTGTTTCTGACTACCTGGTATGATCTTGTTTAGATTACTTCACTGGATCTTTTTTTTACTTTAACATTCCAGCAGGCGCGCGAATGTGAGAGATACACTAGAGATGAATATCGTTTTATATATTCAGTCCTATGGTGGGAACAGCTTCTGGAAGATTAATGATATATTAAGAATATTTATAGCAGGTTTATATTAAAAGAAATATTCCCTACTAACCCTTTATATTCTGACGGTACTTTAACGTACCATTAAAGAAAATTCAATGTAAAATTTATTTAATTCGTCTACTAATAAAGGTACATTCCACTTTTCATACAAAATAATTTGCTCAATCCTTTATAGAAAGCACAGCGAAACAGTCGAAGCTAAATATTTTTTAATGCGCTTTTTTCTCAACCTTTTATCCTATTGAAAAGTGTTATACGAATCATTTGCAACTACAAAACTCTTCTCTGATACAGAGAGGATCACAATACATTTATTTTCACTGTTCTTATAAAATTGTGAGGTTTCCATAATAGTATTTTATTTTCTGTTAAATAATTTGACACAAAGTAGCTAAAATGAATTTGAGAACAACTTGTGTGAATTAACCCTTTATATCACGACGGTACTTTTAAGTACCATCAAAGAAAATTCAATGTAAAATTTATTTAATTCGTCTACTAATAAAAGTTCATTGCACTTTTCATACAAAATAACTTGCTCAATCATTTTTAGAAAGCACAGTGAAACAGTCGAAGCTAAATATTTTTTAATGTGCTTTTTTCTCAGCCTTTTATCCTATTGAAAAGTCTTATAGGAATCATTTGCAACTACAAAACTCTTCTCTGATACAGTGAGGATCACAATACATTTATTTTCAATGTTCTTATAAAATTGTGAGGTTTCCATAATAGTATTTTTTGTTAATTAATCTAAGAGTCACAAAGTAGCTATAGAAGGAATTTGAGAACAACTTGTGTGAATTAACCCTTTATATCCTGACGGCACTTTTAATTACTATTAAAGAAAAGTCAATGTAAAATTTATTTAATTCGTCTACTAATAAAAGTACATTGCATTTTTCATACAAAATAACTTGCTCAATCATATTTAGAAAGCACAGCGAAACAGTAGAAGCTAAATATTTTTTAATGTGGTTTTTTTCCTCAACCATTTACCTAGCTGTAACTTTTATCGTATAAAAAAAAGTTATACGAAAAATATGCAACTACAAAACACTTCTCTGTTACACATAGGATCACAATACATTTATTGTCTGTTCTTATAAAAAAAATGTGAGATTTCCATAAGAGTATTTTTGTTAATTAATCTAATTATTCTTGTAAATATTTTGCAAAAAGAGCTCTAACTACCGATTTATTAAATCAGTTTTAATTAAAAAAATTATCTAAAAATTAAATTATTATTATACCTGTTGTTTTGGATATCTGAGACATTACCATAAGTAATTATTTAGGTGAAGTAATTTTTATATTTAAAATTCAGAATATAAAGGGTTAAAATAGAAATTTCTATGAGAAGTATTGTATTATCCAGTCTGCAATATTAGAATTCCAATTAATATAGTTTTATATTTGTAATAAAAAAATAATTAAAGTTTTAATGATTAGTTTTATTAAAATTTGAAACGTCAACTAAATATTCATTTTTTTTCTTTTTTTCTTATCACAAATTTAACCTCTGAGCTTTGCTGCATTTCCATATAAATTCTGATAAAACTCGGGTTTAATTAAATATTTACCCTTAATAGTTGTAAAAGTACTTTTAACGTATCTTCAAGTTAGGTAGTTCTTTATACCTAATTCTGATTAAATAATTTTGTCTGCAGCCAGTTTAATTTATTTAACGCAAACGAAATTTTACATGACAGCTAAATAACGTATTGAATAGAATTTTAGAATCTTTATAATAGATGCGTTAGTTATATGTATTTTTAACTTCCTTTCCAAAAATGACTTGACGTACACTGTAAAAAAAAAATATGTGAAATTGACAGGAAAAAACTGTCAACTTTGGCGTCAGTCGAAAACCGTTTAATTTACAGAAAAAAAATGTAATTTTTCATTAAAACAGTTTTTTTTCTGTAAAAATTGCAGATATTTTCTGCAAAAATTACGAAATTCAGTTTCTTTTACAGAAAAAAACTGTTTTTCTTCCAAACAGTTTTTTTTCTGTAAAAAATACAATTATGTTCTGTAAAAATTACAGATTTTTTTTTCAGTGTAGCATATAACTTTCTAATTTAGCAGTGTAACATAGATTACTAAAACACAAGATCTATCGTCAAACATTTTTTTTTAAATAATTAAAGTAACACATTTTGTATGGTTTAGTAATAATTCGCTTTATGCAATAACAAGATGCATTTTTGAAAATTTTAGAAGCTGAATTGCGATTTTGAAACATATGCAGGAATTCGGTGTGCAGAATATTACTTTCTTCTATCTTCAATACACTGTAAAAAAACCACTGTAGATTTGCCAGAACAAACTCGATCACAGTGAATGTGCTGTATCTTTCTTTGGTTTCCTGACTATATTAACATGGAAAATACAGTAGTTACGTAAAATTAACAGCACAATGTGCTGGCAATTTGGACGCATTTTTTTTTTACAGCACAAACTGCTCGCATCCAAATTGCCAGCACATTGTGCTGTTAATTTTACGCAACTACTGTATTTCCCATGTTAATATAGTCAGGAAACCAAAGAAAGATACAGCATATTCACTGTGATCGAGTTTGTGCGCGAGATGAACAGTACTTTGTACTGTAAAAATGTCGTTTTTTTTTTACAGTGTAGAAGAAAGTATTGTAATCGAAATTTTTCTCGAGTTCCAGTTTTCGACGGATTTACACGTTTTAGGGGTCAGAGATCCCAAAAAACATGTTTATAGAAAATGTCTGTCTGTCCGTGTGTCCGTCTGTCTGTCGCCATTGTACCATCAAAAAGTGTATGAAGTTATGCATAGAATTGAACCAAATTTTTATTTTAAGTTTTTGGGTATAGCAAGCAGATCCTGCCTGAATTTGGAAAAAATTCGCCGGTAGGGGGTGCTGTAATAGCGATTGTTTACGATTTTGAATATTGTACCATCCAAAAGTGTATAAAGTTATGCATAGAATTGAACCGAATTTTTATTTTAAGTTTTTGGATATGGCAAGTAGGTCCTCCCTGAATTTGGAAAAAAATCGCCGGTAGGGGGCGCGGTAACAGCGATTTTTGTGCGATTTTGAATATTATACCATTCAAAAGTATATGAAGTTATGCATAGAACTGAATCAAATTTTTATTTTAAGTTTTTGACTTTGGCAAGCAGGTCCTCCCTTAATTTGGAAAAAAATCGCAGCTAGGGGACGCTGTTATAGCAATTTTTGTGCGATTTTGAATATTGTACCATCGAAAAATGTATGAAGTTATACATAGGATTGAGCAAAATATTTTGTGTTTGTTTTTGGTCTTGGCACGAAAGTCCTCCCTGAATTTGGAAAAATCTGCGGGAAGGGTGCGCTATAATAGCGATGTCTCTACCATTTTCATTATTGTACCATCGAAAATTGTATGAAGTTATGCATAGAATTGAAAGAAATTTTTTGTGTAAATTTCTGCTATGGCAAACAAGTCCTCCCTGAATTAAAAAAAAAAAATTGCCGGAAAAGGGGGGGGGGGCGTTGTAATAGCGATGTTTGTGCCATTTTCTTTATTGTACCATCGAAAAGTGTATAAAATTATGCATACAATTGAACCAAATTTTTTGTGTACGCTTCTGGCTATGGCAAACAAGTCCTCCTTGAATTTGAAAAAAATCTGCCGGAAGGGGTCGTTGTAATAGCGATGTTTGTGCCGTTTTCTTTATTATACCATCGAAAAGTGTACAAAATTATGCATACAATTGAACCAAATTTTTTCGTGCATGTTTTTGGCTTTGGCCAACAGGTCCTCCTTGAATTTGGAAATATTGCGCGGTAAAGGGGATCTGTAATAACGATTTTTGTATGCCTTTCTTGATTTTTTGTAGTTCTGTTGTCCATTGGCGACTCGTGCAGAGGCAAGAACTCGATATTTCCTAAGCCGGCTATTCGCAAACATCTGATAACAACAGAATAAGGAAAAACTATTTAATTTTAACAAATATCATGGTATTGATTAACTCGTTTTTAGTCCGTTTAATTGACTGAAGCAGAAATTTAAGATGAAAATCCAAGTTGGTATAGTATTGAACTAAAAATATTGAAGTATTAACATGTGTAACTATTTTTTGAAATATTATGTATAAGATAGAAGAAAGTTGGCACATCCAACTAGTTTTTTGTTTGTGTTTCGGAAGTGTTAGATATTAGTCGTGTTCCTATAAATTTAGAGAAAAGTAAAATTATCTTTCCTATATTTCTTATAACACTCTATATAAAGCGAAATGCTCTTCCAAATTAAAAATAAAAGCGAGCTTAAAAGTAATGAAATAAATTATGACATAAACACTCAAGAAATTTAATGTTATATTATAAGACCCTACAACTCTTACGAAATGCTATAAAAAAACTGTCACTGAAGTACCTTTTTCTTGTAAACTACTGAAGCGATTTCAACATTTAGTTCAGAGTTTCGGAAGTAACTAAACTATATATAGCTTAATTCGCAAAATACAAAAAAAGGTAAAAATAGCGCGTTTTTCAAATAGAAAGGTCCAGGTTTTGTTTAAAATTATGTTACAGAAAAGGAATTAATTTTCTCGAAAACAAAACTATCAAAATATAGTTAATTATGATACTAAAAATGTATATAAATCGCTCCTTGGAGTCTTCGAGAAAATTTACATCAACATCAGTGTTTTCGGTAGGATTTAGAAATATTTCTTTGTCCCCTAAAGTGCTGAAAATTGAAAGAAAATCGTTCATCAAGCATAAATTATGAAACACTTAAAAATTAGGATATCTAAAAGAAACATGTAACAGGTGTCACATATATACCTGAAGTTTTATCGTTAGGGACAAAGTAAATCAGAAATAATTCAAGTACATAGGCATGAATACTACTGATTTCAAGACAGAGTAAAAGAACATATTACTGACATAAAGTATACACTGTAAAAAAAAAGGACTAAAAAACGGAAATACGACTGGCAATCTAGACGCCAGTACTATTTGCGTTTTTTTACTGGAATTTTTACCCATAAATTACAGAAAAATTTCCGTTTTTCTGATTAAAAACGGAAATTTTTCTGTAATTTATGGGTAAATATTCCCGTGAAAAAACGGAGATAGTACTGGCGTCTAGATTGCCAGTAGTATTTCCGTTTTTCAGTCCGTTTTTTTTGTTTTTTTTTACAGTGTAGTAAACACTCAACAGCTCTATCCTGATTAAATCAAAAACAAGATATTGCCATAGATTTCAGTAAAGCAAGAATCATAGCTCATACTTCAAATTACTACGCATCAATAATCAAAGAATATTTTGGCAATTTTAACACAAAGAAAGAATACTTGCAATGATGTACTGTCCTACTACATATCCAAGATCTTGTATGGAATACTAAATATTTCTAACGATTTTGAAAGATAATTATCATTTTCGCACTCCTCTTCCCTCCTCCTCCTTTACTTTGAAATAGACTCATCTACAGCTACTTAAGCTAAGAACATTGACGAAATTTCACTCTTCTGATCTTTCCCCCTGATGATGGCTGTTATAGTGCAGTTCAAAGCGCTTGGGGTTTTTAACATCTTTTGACAGATTTTTATGTTATAATAACCTTTTTATCTATATTTTAGCATCTTTTAAGTAAAATATATCAGAATTTTATCTCGCATATTTTATTTGATAACCAAGGTGAACATGACGCTCAATAATTATAATTTAAGCTATATTTTGAAACTTTAATTTTAAATAAGAATTTCCATTAATCATTTACCCTCATGGATAAAAGTTCCTTAAATTTCCTTTCATTTCATCTAAGTAAACAATTAGGAAAACAAATAACACATTTGAAAGCACAATTTAAGCAATTACCATCAATTGGCAGAAGAGTACTCGTTTTTTTTGTGAAGACTGTATATGATCAACACATTTGTAGACATACTACATAATATGCTAAAATTTAGTTCAGTTAAGAAACACATAACACTTTTGAAAATTGCCCTTCAAGAATTTCCGCTAATGAAAGGAAATGCACTTAAATTCATTTGTGCAACCCTGCATATGATCTCTAGAATTTATAAACACAAAGTAATATATATACATATATTACGCTATCGTTCGTGGCACGGAAATCGCCATTATTTATTAATTGTTTAATGGCAACGCCCGAATAAAGCGTATCGCATTGGTTATTGAACAGCATTTAATGAATAACCATACCTATAAGGGGTTACCGCAGGGGGAACACTACTCTGTCACCATACGCAGCCAAGTTTGTCGTCAACTTGGAGGTATATCGCCAAATTTGGCAACCAAAATTAGTCGCCAAAAGTGACACCAACTTGGCGATATCTCTAATATTTCGCAATATTCCCATAGACTTCCATTGTAAACCAATAGGGTTTACTAGCTTGCAGAAAATCAACAAATTGAGATGTTTCAATGCAACAAAAACTAATATTAGCTTAAGAGATTATGTTAATTATATTTAAGGGAGTCCAAGTAGATTAAATTATGAATTAAATTAACATGATACAATGCTTAGCATGCTTCCCCAAACATAAATTTTAAGGGCGACCAAACTGATCGCCAAGGGCGGCTAGTATAAAAAAATAGTTAAAATCGAAAAGACATGCTACTTTGGAGAGAGTGGCGCCGCTGGGATACGAACCACGAATCTCATGATCAGGAGTCGAGAACGCTAACGTCGAGCAAAAGGCCAAGCCAGTTACTCTAAGCTAGTAACTGGCTTTATACTGATCATGTGAGATGAGATCGCTACACACTCCCTCCCCAGTGAGAAATACATCTTGTTGAGCGATATGAACTCGTGAGTGATGCGCAGTATGCCAGACTTATGTGTTGTGAGCGTTTCACTGGCTTATTGCTGGAGATGTTTTATTTGGTGCTGCCATCTGTTGGTTATGAGGGGTGATTATTATTGTTGAACGTTACGATATTACGTGCTTCCGGGGAACCATTTTGAAGAGAGTGGCGCCGCTGGGATACGAATCACGGATCCCATGATCAGGAGGCGAGAACGCTAGCGTCGAAAAGGCCAAGCCAGTTACTCTAAGCTAGTAACTCGCTATACACTGATCATGTGAGATGAGATCGCTACACTACAACTTAAACATCACTTGAAATCATCGCGAATAGATAGTAATCTAAAGGAATTATTTTGAAAGCCCCTGTAAACGAACTATAAAAGCTACTCACTTCATTTTCATTACTGAACATGTCATAGTAAATTTTAATAATATATATAAGTTACATGCCAATCCGAATATATTTATGCGAGTTGGAGCAAGGACAGACAGATATACAATGTCATATAAATTTGTCAACTATATTGAAAACAGCTAAAAATGGCTAAAAAATATAGAATTGAAAGTGAAAAAAAATTATGTTTAAAAAAATAAATCTTCCAAAAATTTAATCTTTAACGAATTAATTACTAAGCATATACTCAGATTCTGAATTACTCTTACATATAAAATCTCACGATGAGATGTGGCGCACATATTTTCGAATTAGTGAGACATTATATTGCGGAAAACTACACGAATTTCAGTATTCATGGAAATTACTGGAAATTGCGTTTTAGACATAGAAGGAGAATGGAAATTAAATTTAAAAAATCAAAAAACCCGACTGGGTAAAAAGCGAACTAATTAATTATTTCTCATCAATGTGAAACAATTTTTTATATTACTTACCTTTTTTTTATTTACTTGTATTGATGACTTTTAAGTTGTGTTTAATTGTTAGTTCCTATCTATAAACACTGTTTTGATGATGCTTATATATGTCTAAAATGGTTAGAGTTGCAGAAAAGCTAGAGATCCTACCTACACAACTTCCAGGTTGTATAATATTTAAACGGAGCTTCTGACTGTAAAATAGTCAATGAAACATTGTCTTCATTTTGAAAGATCTATCCAATGATATGCCACTCAGTAGGGTGCTTAAAAAATGTTTTTCGTCTCTACCGCCATTTTGTATTTTACGGCCGCCATTTTAAATTTATAAAAACAAAACCTAGCCTATAACCATCGGGCGGTTAAGACGAATCGATAGAGACCTAATTCATTAAAATCCATCCCACCGTTGGGATGTTTCGGGGGTATAAAAAATCCACATACCCAGATACGCGTGAAACACATAACCCTTCTTGGCAGTCGGGTAAAAATGCATTTTTGAAAAGGAGTATGTGCCGCTTAAAATAAGGATAAAAATACTTCTTAAAGAAAATTACTGTACGCTTGTCACACACGAAGACTTTGTCCAAAGTAGGATTTATAAAGTTTCTTTCACAGCAGGAGTTGACAAAAAGAACTATCGAGCATAAAAAAAGACATTCTCAAAATCCCCTTTGTTGACTATTCTTGTTCTAAGAAAATTTCAGAATGATAGATGACAGTATTTCTTTTCTACGTTGCGTTTCAGTTAAGTGTTTCTTTTAGAGTTTTATTTTCCCTTCTTTAAATATTTCATTGACGTTAGAAATATTTTACAAAATTTTATTTTTAACATTTAGGCAGCACATTTCTTTTATTGTTCTGGAGTTATAAGTATCTTCTTTTCATGTATTTAGGATATTTGTGTATTTAAAAAACATACTGCATGCAAAAATATAAAGTTTTAAGAAAGTTTTCGAGTTATGTATGTATAAAAGTTACATCAAAACATTTTCGATATAATTTAAAGAATTATGTTTTACTACTGCTAGTTAAAACTTTAATGCGGTTTCTGAATTCAGCTTTATTAATATTTTAAATATAACAAAAATTTACTATTTTTTTTTCTTACTTGTAATAAGAAAACCTAAACAGAATAACATTTATCATCAAATAGAATTAGATTTACATATGAAATATGAGGTTGAGAATTATAATGGAATACTGAAATTAGAAATACTGACGTACATATTCGAGGATGGAGTAGCACAGTTGACATTTATTCCAACAAAGCGAAAAATGTCCAGACCAGGAATCGAATCTGGATACTTGGCGTGCCGTGCCAATGCCTTACCTGTTACATCCGGACGATACCTGGCTGACATAATTCACTCTTATTTGTTGGACAAGAGTGAATTATGTCAGCTTGGTATCGCCGGATAGCCTAACAGGTAAGGCATTGGCACGGCACGCCAAGTATCCACGTTCGATTCCTGGTCTGGACATTTTTTCGCTCTGTTGGAATAAACGTCAACTGTGCTACTCCATCCTCGAATATGATTTAATCCAGTTGGAAAAAATATTCGTACTCTTAATTATGTACTGACATACTTATTATGGGAAAACACGCATTTCATTAAAATATGATTTGAAGTACATTATTTTATACTTGTCACACAAAAAAATTTTGTCCAAAGTAGGATTATTTTTACATTAAAGAATTAAAATGTATTTCAGAAACATTCAAATATAGACGCAATAGTTACTTGTATTTTACTACATTCTTTTTAAAGAAGAAATTATTGTAATGGAGATTTTTTTTGTCTCCAGTTTTTAACGCATTTACATATTTTAGAGGTCAGAGATCCTGAAAAACATGTTTATACATGTTTTATATATGTCTGTCCGTCTCTCCGTATGTCCGTGGGACCACTTTGCACCATCGAAAAATGTATGCAATTATGCATACAGTTGAATCATTATTTTTTCTATGTTTTGGCTATGGCCGCCAGGTGTTCCTTGAATTTGGAAATATTCCGCCGAAAGGGGACGTTGTAATAGCAATTTTTGTACAATTTTCATTACTTTACTATCGAAACGTGTATAAAGATATACATAGAATTCAACCAAAACTTTTGTACATGTTTTTGGATATAGCCAGCAGGTACTCCTTGAATTTCGAAATACTCAGTCCGAAAGGGCGCTGTAATAGCGCATTTTACCATTTGCATTACTGTACCATGGAAAAGTGTATGAAGTTATGCATAGAATCGAACCAAATTTCATATATATGTTTTTGGGTATGGCAAGCAAGTCTTCCTTGAATTTGAAAATATTCCGGCGGCATGGGGCGCTGTAAAAGCGATTTTTCATAGCTCTGTTGTACATCGTATGTTCATATAGCGACGGACAATTCGCGTCCAAATAATCCAGCGATTCTCAATCAGCTGATGAACAACAAAATAAGGAACAGAAAGAAGAAAAATATTGATATTATTAAATATTATGATGGAGATTAACTCGTTTTTACTCCGATTAATAAAATGAAGCAGAAATTTAAGATGTAAATTAAAGTTAGTGTAGGATTGAAGGAATAACACTGAAGGATTAACATGTATAAAAACTTTTGGAATATTAACGTCTATGAGAAAGAAGAAAATTTTGGAAATGGCCCATTCCACTAATTTTCAAATGGTTTTTCTCGATTTCTCACGTGACCGTAATGACTGTCATATCTTTATCAAGCTATGTAGTTAAAGATTTTCTTTAAACAATTAAAATAATGTAACTGTTGTATAGCTCAAAAATGTTAATTTTAAGTCGTGTACAACTATATGTATGCATTATTAATCGATTTTCATTTAGGAAGTTTCCAAAATTTCCTTCTATACATTACTCAATGTACGTCTTTGTATAACGGTTCAGCGAATGCTTAGGTTTTAGTTTAATTTTAAATGATGGTATTTTTACTCCCTATGTAAAACGTGAATTTCAAAATTTTATTTTTTAATTTAGTTTAAAGTAATAAAATAAAATATTACATAAAACACAAAAGTTTTAATATTATGTAATAAGGTTTTAAAATTTGATTAAACAGTCTATCTATATTATAAAGGACAAACATATCTGTGCGTAACGCATACGTCATTCTGCGAATGGCAACACTTTGAAATTTGAAATAAAATTTTGGTTTTGCAATTTTCTCTGCTGCAAATTCTTAAACTTCTAAACATCGCATATTTTAAATTTTTAGACCGTCGTATAAGGGAAAAAATGCTCTTTTAACTGCAATTTGTTTGAAATCTGTATCTCAATTTTATTTTGAGATATTAATTCTTTTGTAGTTTTTAATACATTTTTTGTAATTGTGGCAACTGAAGAACTCCATTTCTGTTGAAAGTCGTTGAGAGGTGAAAGTAAAGGGGAAATAATCGCGGAGGAAAGAAAATAATATATTACTGTACCTTTTTGTTGCCCTTTTCTCATAAAAACTGGAAAAAATTTTGAAATTAAAATACGTGCTATGTCAGTGATTTTTCAAATTTCTAAATATCGCACATTTTCAATTTTTAAACCGTCAAATAGAGAAAAAAATTCTACTTTGAAATGCAATTTGTTTGAAAATTGTATCTTAATTGGATGAATTATTATGGTTTTTAAATTAACTAGCCGCCCGTGACGCCCAGTTTGGTCTTCCTTAAATATATGCTAGGCATTGTATCATGTTACTTTTATTCATAATTTAATTTACTTGCTCAATCCTTTGCCAAATTGGAGAATTCTGATAGAGAAATCGAGAACTCCCTACTTTTATGTTAGTCGGGCACAGGTGATAAATCGCCAAACATTGTACCCGTCGCATTTTTTTTTTCATATTTCGTTAATTCAGATTAAAATATAATCTTTTTATTCATTTTCTTTAGAATGAATAACTTTAATTTAAAAATGAAACCTTTAAAATTCATGACTTTCACTTTAAAAAAAAAAATCTTTAAAAAAGAAAAAGAAAAGAAAAAGAATAAATAAAACCATAAACCATTTAATTTCAAGATCAAAGCATTGTTTTAATTTACTCCTCGAAAAACAAAAAATGCTGCTGTCGAGTTAAAAAAAAATGCTATTGGCGAGAATTGCGCCCAGCTAACATAAAAGTACGAGCTGTTTGCGATCATGGCAACTTCTATGTAGTTTTATTTGAAAAAAATATTTTGATTAAATCGGTTGCCAGGAAAAAATTTCTTTTCTCGCCATGGACCTTTTCTCTATCTCGCCAAGTACCTATACTAGAAAAGTACCTTCGTTTATTTATTTATTTATTGTATTTTAAATTAGATGAATAAAGGACGGCACAGGTGTCATATACGCACTACGTTGGCGCGACTTTTTTCTGACTACAATGTCATACACGCACCGGGGTACTTAACTGGCCCCAAAGTGTCGTTATTTTGCTCGATATGGTAGCTCGGATGTTGTTGTTTATTTATTAATAAATTGTTTATTTACTTTTATTTTATTTTTTTTAATTATATAAATTGTTTTGTTCTATCGTTATTAATAAAACTTTCTATTTATTTATTGTTATTCCCGTTTTAAAAATATTACACAATAACTAATGAGATACGTTTCATTCGGGCGTTGCCATTAAACAATTAACAAATAATCGCGATTTCTGAGCTACGCTCGATAGCGTAATATATATATATATATATATAGATTTTCAAGCATAAATTATTTTTTAATTTATCTCTATCACGTGTAGCTCGATTACGAAAGGATAATCCCCTTTCCCTTAAAACAATGTAAAAATTTCAGCAGTTGTTTCCGTCTAATGTTCCATAACAAAATTAAAACTTATTCCACAGAAAAATAAATTAATTAATGCAAATAAGAAACAAATTTAACAGGCATGTGATTGAACCACGCGCTTATGTCCCGAAATGATCGGAAAGACTAACGCAAGTCGCAAAATCTTGGATTAATAACTCCTGGCATGCGGTGACATGTGAAAGTATCGCTTTTAATAAATTTCAAAACTTTATTTGATTGCATAATTGATATTTTTCATATAAAAATTCTTTTTGATGTTAGTGGGGAATCTAAAATATATATTACATGTAAAAAAATAATTAGAGTTAAAAAAAATGTTTTTCACCTTTATTCTGTAACCCGAGGCGCTTGTGTTCGATCCCCTAGTCATAATAAAGAACAAATATCAATTTCAAAAAGCGAAATCTTCATACATTTCAAGTTCTTAAGAATTAAGTTTTTAGAACATGTTGAGAATTAGAATTAGATTTACAGGCGAAATATGGGGTTGAGAATTATAATGGAACACATAATTCAGAAATACGGACACATGTCAAATGAAAAAACGAATTTCATTATACATAAAAATCACTTGAAATTGCACATTACACATAGAAAAAGAAAGTAAAGATGATTTTTCTGGAAAAGGACACGAAGTACGTGCTGCTTAAAATAACTATAAGTTTAGTTTAGTATAACAAATAACTATAAGTTAAGTTTTTAGAACATGTTAAGAATTAGAATTAGATTTACAGGCGAAATATGGGGTTGAGAATTATAATGGAACACATAATTCAGAAATACGGACACCTATCAAATGAAAAAACGAATTTCATTATACATAAAAATCACTTGAAATTGCACATTACACATAGAAAAAGAAAGTAAAGATGATTTTTCTGGAAAAGGACACGAAGTACGTGCTGCTTAAAATAACTATAAGTTTAGTTTAGTATAACAAATAACTATAAGTTAAGTTTTTAGAACATGTTAAGAATTAGAATTAGATTTACAGGCGAAATATGGGGTTGAGAATTATAATGGAACACATAATTCAGAAATACGGACACCTATCAAATGAAAAAACGAATTTCATTATACATAAAAATCACTTGAAATTGCACATTACACATAGTAAAAGAAAGTAAAGATGATTTTTCTGGAAAAGGACACGAAGTACGTGCTGCTTAAAATAACTATAAGTTTAGTTTAGTATAACAAATAACTATAAGTTAAGTTTTTAGAACATGTTAAGAATTAGAATTAGATTTACAGGCGAAATATGGGGTTGAGAATTATAATGGAACACATAATTCAGAAATACGGACACATATCAAATGAAAAAACGAATTTCATTATACATAAAAATCACTTGAAATTGCACATTACACATAGAAAAAGAAAGTAAAGATGATTTTTCTGGAAAAGGACACGTAGTACGTGCTGCTTAAAATAACTATAAAATATGTTCCGAAGTAAATTATTTTACGCTTATCACACATGAAAATTTTGTCCAAAGTAGGATTTATAAAGTTTGTTTCTCAGCCGCAGTTGACAAAAAGAAGTTTAGAAAATGGGGGGGGAGGTTGGAGAGGCGTTGGAGAATTGTCAAAATAACTTTTGTTGATTATTTTGTTGCTAGGAAGAGTCCAAAAAGTTATATAACAGTCTTTCTTTTTTCTTTCTCTAGAACTTTATGTTTCAGCTAAGTGTTTCTTTTTGAGTTTTATGTTTCCTTCTTTAAATATTATATTGATATAAGTGACACTTAAAAAAAATGATTTTAATATTTCACAGTATATTTATTATATTGTTGCAGCGTTATGAGTGCTTTTTTGTGTATTTAGGATATTCTTATATTTAAAGACATATTACATTTAAAAAAATTTAATTTTAAGAGGATTTTCGAGTTTTACTTCATAAGTCCCTTTCGAGTTCCTTCCCTTACTTACTTTTGAATTCCACTAAAATTTACTTCCGAATATTTTTTATGTGATGCTGCCAATTAAATGTTTATTGCTGTTTTTAAATTCACTTTTATTCAAATTTGAAATATAAATATTAAATTAGTTACTGAGCTTTTTTATATATTTGTTATCGCGTACATTAAAACTTAAACGTATTTCAGAAACATTGAATAATAAACACATTAGTTCCATGTTTTTTCTTTAATGATTTTCTAAAATCCCTTAAACCCCTTAAATTTTTTCTAATAACAGTAAAATTCAGATCACTATTATCTGTTTAGCAAGAGTTATGATTAAATAATTTTTTTCCTTTAAGTATTACAGAAATGCAATTTTTGTAAGTTCTTTAAATGTTAATTGTAAATCAAGCAACGTCATGAACATATTTTTAACCGAATTTCAAATATATAAAGGTGTACAATTCACTTGTATACATTATTCAATGTATTCTTGCATAGCGTATGGAAAAAAAAAATGCTGGAGTTTAAATTGATTTGCTTTAACACTATTTCCACTCGCTATATAAAAAAATAAACCTCTAAATTATATTTTTATATTTTTAGTTTAAAGTAATAAATCTAACATTAAAAAAGAAAATCAAACATTCAATTTTCTTTTTTGTTTTATGGTTTTACTGAATTAGTTAAATAATCTATAACTAACCAGGAAAACAGAAATGAAATCAGTTTCAACAATAGAAAGCTTTATAAAATGTCAGATCTAGCGAATAAAGTATCAATTGCGTATGCATAATCAGAAGTAGATTTGCATGCAAAATATCGTGTTAAGAATTACAACGGGGCACATATTTCCGAAATGGTGACCGATGTTTGGGGAAAAACCCGAATTTATGTATAGAAATCTTTTCAAATTGAATATTAGATGTAGAAAGAAGACAGGAGAAATGACTTTTTGAGAAAGTGTATTAATTATGTGCTGCTTGAAATAAAGTTAAAAATATATTTCAAGGAATATTGATCTATGCTTGTCACACATGTGCACTTTGTTGATTTTTCTTATTCTAAAAAATTTTAAAAAGACAGATGAATTTATTTCTCTAGAATTTTATGTTTTATATAACGTTTCTTTCTGAGTTTTATTTTCCTTTGTTTCATGTTAGCAATTCGGTTCCTCCGATGTTAACAATATTTACCTACATTTTATGTATAACATTTGGCAGTACATATATTGTTTTGCCGTTGTAGAGTTATGAATGCATGGATTTGGGATATTTTAATAAATTTTGTTTCTAATAACATAATGCATATTAAAATATAAAGTTTTATGAAAATTTTAAAATTATGTATTCATAAAATTTACTTCAAAAAATTTCGAAAGTATTCTAATAATTATGTTTTTATACCACTAGGTTAAAATTTGAATGCTGTATTAAATTCAATTTTGCTTATGTAAATGTAACCAACAATGCAAGGGGAAGAACACTGCAAATATAGGCGTCTTAAATTTAGACACATAAGTGACTGAAAAAGAATTTCAGTCACTTAAGCGTCTTAATCTGAAAATTCAGACACAATAGATGTCTTAATTTAAGATACATAAGTGTCTTAGTATGATCATGGTATATACGAACCGAGAAATATGTTGGAATTATCTACGAAGTGTCTTATTTAAAACAGTAGTTGAACATTTCTTTTTTGTACTTTTCTGAACAGCCAATCAGAGCATTGATTTCCGCGCATGTCATCTATGGCTCCTTCATGATATAGAAAGAATCACATTTTAAGCGTCGCCATTGCTTGGATTAAAAGAAATGCGTAATTATGGAGTATTTATCGAATGAAAGCGTAAGTCATATTTAATTTTAAATTTTTATACCAGTAGGTTTGTATCTTATGAATATAAATTAAATAGTTTTTAAAGATTGATCTCTTTTTTTGTAGTTTAATGTTAGTTTTTTGATTTCACAAGCTGTCGTCTGTTATACCTTCTTAATGTAACGGTATCGAATATAATTGTTTTGATAATTAAATTGCAATGCTTTAATTCAGCGCGCTTGTCTCCTGTGAATAAACGAATGAGTGATAACTTGTTTAATCTTCCTTTTCGTTCCTGTGATCGGAAATATCCTAATTTGTCGTTCCCCAAAAGCAAAACGTGCAACATAAACAGATTTGAAAAGCTGAATGATTCATAGTTCCATTAAAGGGAGATAAAAACATTAAATGGAAGCCGTTTGAAACTGTATTTATTCTATGTTCTGTTTCTTCTGATTTTTACTGTTTATTGATTATAAACTCTTGCAGTTTATGTATCAGCACTTATTGTATTTTTTGTGATTATTATTTTGGAGCTAAATATGATATTCATTTATGATTATGATATTCGGAAAAGTTTTCAGATTGAAAAAAAGCATTAATACTGTGAAAATTTTCTTTACATATCACCGTTTTTAATCATAGTACTGAAACTTTTTAAAGATTTATTCTTATGATTGATGCTTTAATTTATTATTGAAAATCGGAAATTTTGATAGTCAAAGTTTCATATTTAACATTTACCAAATTTCTAAAAACATAATAGGTATTTCTTATACTATCATTCTGTATGATTTTTTAAACATAGAACAAATGCAGAAACATTTTATTCATTAACTGCAATTTCTGTTCTTGTTTAACGGTATATTTATAAAGTATTCATTAATATTTTTTGAGTTTTTTTAAATTGGTACCTATATTATTTTTTTATTTATATGTAAGCCTTTTTCTGCTATGTTTTGTTCATGATTTTAAATTTTCAAACCTGAGAAATTTCAGAAACAATTATGAAATTTCCCTTTATTGCAATCGCATATGCAACGTTTCTGATACAAACAATTATTAGTACGAAAAAAATTAAACATGATAATTTAGGCATAAATAAAAAGTTGTTTATGCTTGATATAAAGTTTATAGATAAAACTGAAATAGTATATATTTTTAAAAGTTCATATTTACTTATATATTATATATTTTTAAGCGATTAATAACTACTTTTTTTATATTCAAAGTATTTTCAAACAACTAAAAAACAGTACATATTCTGTCATTTCTTTTCCTTTTCTTCTGTTTTCTAGGTTAATTTTTCTTATCAAATCTGTAAAATTTATGTAACTCATATTCATAAGATACAAAGTTTACAGGAATAAAAAAATAAATATGACTTATATCCTGTTGTTCCATAACAGCTAAGGAATATGTTTAAAAGGAAAACTTTTACATATTCCACAGAATGTGTAAAATTAGACACCAAAGTTAATTTTTAATTAAACTGACAAAGCACCGCAAATGCAAAAAATATATATTACACATGTTCACTACTTACAGTGACTAAACTTGTTTATTTATATGTACTACTTGAAATGCATATTTGAGGCAAGTTTTGAAACTAGCAGTAATTATTTTCTGAATGTTATTAAATTAGAGTACTTATTTATTATTTTGTATTTATAGTTAAATAGATCTTGTGATTATCTGATCTGTGTAAAACAATGTATTTGCCAATATAAATTTTTAAAAGATCTAGTTTTTAAATTGCATGATTTTTTTTTGAGGGGGGGGGGGGATTTTCTTTGCAATTTTCGAACATCTGATATTATAAATATCTTTATTTTTATCCACTGAGTATAATGAATATTTGAACTTTTAGAGTAAGACAAGATTACAAATATTTATATATATTTATCCATGTACCGTAAAAACCGTCAATAGGGAACACTTTGGGGCTGGGGAATTTGTCAGATAATCGGAGATGTTTCCTTTTGTGAGGTAAAAATATACAAATATGCATACATTGTGTATTAAAAAAGGTATTAGACGTCCACTTTTCGGAAATGTTCATTAACCTTCACAACGGACACTTCCAAATACCGGACACATTTAGTAAAAGACATTTAGTAAAAGATAATGCAGAGTTGCATTTTTTTGCAAAAGGACCTTATTAAAACATGGGCATGCTGGACAGTGTCCCGTCCCCCTACGATTTTAGGACTCAAAAATTTGATGTGCAATTTTTGTAAAGCTTATATTTTAAATCCATTTCGAAATTGTACTGATTATAATCAATATTTTGAATTTTTAAAGTAAAATAACATTAAAAACTAAACAAATAAAAGAAATCTAATATTTAGATGAATATCTTTTTGTTTTTAATCTTGTTCTACTCCTGAAATTCAAAATTTTTAATATAATCAGTACAATGTCGTAAAAGATTTAAATTATGAGCTTTACAATAATTGCATACCAAATTTGGAAGCCCCAAAATCAGGCTGTGTGGGGTGGGGGTGGGGGGGGGGGGGACAAGACCACAGCTAAATATTTTTCTAGGATTCACCGTGGTCAAATATGGCTACGTATAATGCTGACAAAAATTGGTTGCGATTAAGACGTTTGAAGTGTCTGAAATTCAGACGCAAAAAGTGTCTGAAAAAATTAAGACATTTTAAAATGTCTGAAAATTGAACACACCGTTTCAGACACTTAAGTGTCTGAATTTCAGACATTTCAATTTAGAGTGAAAGATGTACATATTCAACCTATTGTTTTCTTATTTGTTATCACAAAAATTTAATGCTGCATTAAATATTTTATTAATGTAAATATAAACAAACTGGATGGGGATTTTAATGACGTTTGTGCTTAATAACATAATGCATATTAAAACGTAAAGTTTTAAGAAGTTTTTTAAACTATGTATTTATAAAACGTACTTCCAAACGTTTCGATACAATTTTAACATTTATGCTTTTATACTGCTAATTAAATTTTGAATAGTTTATTAAAATCCATTTATTATCAAAATGTAACCAAAATTTACTTATTGAACATTTATTTTCCCATTGGTTATCACGTACATTAAAAAATATATATATCTCAGAAACATTCAATAATGAAGTATTGAGCACACATTCAGATTCTGATTTACTTTCCATACAGCATTTCACGTTCCAAATTACAATGCAGCCCAGATTTCCGAAATGTTGACATATTTTAGTAAAGAAAACATGAATTTCAGAATACAAAGAAATTACATGAAATTGTATTTTAGATATGAGGGCAAGATGGAACAGATATTTTTCTGTAAAAGGACATAAAGTATGTGCTGCCTAAAATAAGAATAAAAAGTGTACTTTGAAGGAAAATACTTTTGCTTGTCACACACGAAGAATTTGTACAGAGTAGGATTTATAAAGTATATATTACAGAAGCGGTTGTTCATATCTTGTGTAGATTATTTTAATATATGTACATTATTTTAATGATTTTTGTTTTTAAAAATATAGTGAATATTAAAACGTTAAGTTATAAGATTTTTTTTATTTATAAAATTTACTTCCACAATTTTTCGATACAATTTTAATAATTATGTTTTAATGTTGTTAATTTTAAAATTATCTATTCTCGGCAATTGCTATGTTCATATCTTGTGTTCATGTACGTAGATTAATTTAATGATTTTTGTTTTTTAAAACATATTGAATATTAAAATGTAAATTTATAACATGGGGGGGGGGTTATTTATTAAACTTACTTCCAAACATTTTCTATTCAATTCTAATAATTGTGTTTTAATGTTGCTAACTTTAAACCTTTATTGCTGTTTTTACCGACTTCAAAAAAAGGAGGAGGTTATCAATTCGACGCGTATGTATGTTTTTTTTTTTTTTATGTATGTTCACCGATTGCTCCGGAACTTTTTGTTCGATTTATGTGATTTTTGTTTTAATTGAAAGAGGATACTCTCGAATTGGTACCACTTCCGTTTCATCGAAATTGGTTCAGTAGTTTTTTAATAATTCAACAAAAACCAATAAGATGAAGGATTTCACCCAGATTATCTTTCATTGTTGCAACCAGTTTCTCAATCATAAGCATAAAACTATGTATTCATATACGTTAGCGCCAAGTTGTCGCCAAACATGGCGCAGTTAAGTGAATTATCGCCAAATTTGGCGGCCAAAATAAGTCGCCATAAATGAAGCCAACTTGGCTGTAACTGACTAATTTGGCGATATTCCCATTCAAATTCAGTAATGGATCTTCCCCAATATGTTTCTTCGCATTTTCTAATCGCAGTCCTATTTAAAATTCTCAATTGGCAACTTCCATTAGATAACATTAATGATAACTTTCCTGTATAGGAGTTTTGGAGAGAAAATGAAAATTTCACGCATATTTTCTAAAAACCTATTAACTGTCTCGGTACTACTTAGTTATCCCGTCGACCAATTACCGTTCGCCAAATTATATAAATCGCCAAACCACTCGCCAAATTATACAAATTGACATAATTTTTATTTTAAATAACGAAAGAACAAATAAATTAGTACAGCATTAATAAAAATACAAATAAAACGTCGAAATAAAAATCACTTGATGACGTAAACACGTGTAACTTGCTTAAAGCCAAGTGAATGTGACATTTACGATCAACCATTATTGGCATTTAATCTTATAGTTTAACGATAGATTTTTGGTCGACGCGATAACTTAGTAGTACCACTGTCTCATATACACAAGGAAGTTTTTCAATATCTATAAATTTATTTATTCTAAACAACCATTTGTCTACTTTTATATGCAAACACAAGTTGAGCCAAGATCCCTTATGCTGTTAAAGTACAGGATTAACAACAAACAAATAAAAAAAAGGAGTTACTCTAATTAGTATTATAGGCGGCATTGTTATGGTGCCGTGTATTTACATGGCACAGAACTTAAACATCAGTAGGCATAAGCATAATTGCGAAAGCAAGTCAGTGAGTTGCGCAGTCATGAAAACATTTGAATTGTATCAAGAAATGAGAGCAAGTAAATTTGAATCAGATTGCCCGATAAAAGCAAAAGGTGCGCGATACCAACAGCAAACATGGTGTAAAGGAAATACGAATATCATAAGTTGCTTCCGAAAGTTCTATATATTTTGCAGTACTATATTCACTAAAATACGTCAGTTACTATGCAGACCGATGACACTTTAACCAAGACTATTAAATGAGCATGACGATGAATTTCTAATCTTCCGTAATCGAGCCCACAGTTAAGACTAGCATGAAACAAAAGAAAATATCAGCAGCAATGTGGTTTAATGTAAATGTGGGTATCATAAAATATTTAATTCGCAAAGCGCTTCAATGCACCAAATCATATTAGCTCAGAAACAACAATTGGCAGTGGACTCAATAACGGTAGATTGCTTAATATTTTTAAAATCTCCACTGCCCAACGTATTGCAAATGATGATGCAATAAGAAGCATAAATGCCTAAGTGAATTAAGCTGATTTTGTCAAGAAAGATTAAATACATAACCAAAAATAAACAAAATGCCGTCATGATGAAATGAGTTCTCAATTTCTCTATCAGAATCTTTAGATTTGGCGAAAGATTAAGCAAATAATTTAAATTATGAATAAAAGTACCATGCTGAAATGCGTAGCATACATTCATTTAAGCACATTGGCATTGCGCATTATACATTACATATTGGCATGTGCATAATATCTCCATATAAGAAAACATTAATGCCACCAAAAAATAATTTCTAAATTCTTGAAGCCACAAATGAATTATATATAAATTCTCTTTTGATACTATAAAAATTTCATCAATGACCAGCCATTTGAGGGAACACCATTTAAGACTTTTCCGCTGTAGTCTTTTCACGATCATTTTTTGATAAGTTATTCGGTTTTCATCTACCCTAATGGCTCATGGTGCATGTAAACTCCGTCGCAGGTGCGAAGACCTCAAAGTTACCTATGAATTATACCTCTAAGGTGCCTTGCCAGGTAAAGGTCTCGTCATCTGATTAAGCTTCTAAATTACAAGATTAACATGAGTAGCAATGCACAGGTGCTAAACAACAAGATATAAATGTTAAGTAACTGGCATAAAAAAGTTCATAATTAAGAAATAGGCACTGCCGATAGAAAAACGAATTAGACGCTCATCAGGTTTATTGCCGCTACGCGGCGATTAGGTGGTCTCCTACGCCGATGACAGGTATCAAAAACCCGTTTATCTAGGGCAACCCGGAAGATAAGGGCCTGGTCATTGGTTAGAAAGTATGAAAAATGAGTCATTGGGTCTCTGTTCTCTATTTCATAGAGCACTTTTAGTAAGCCGAAGAACTTTTTATTGTCAGTTTCCAAAGTTCGATATTTTTTCATGCGAGCAGCATCTCTTGTCGTTCTACCCATATCCAAATAGAGAAACAAAAATATTCAATTTAAAAATAAAGCTATTAAATCTGAAGAAGAATAAATGTAACATATATATATAAAGAATTTTCACAGAAAACCTGTGTTATTAATGTACACACAAATCTGGACAAAAGTATTTACTTATCAAAATAACATCTTTAAAAGTCCGTAATTTCCTCCAAAAGAATCATGCAGAAATTGTAATGCGAAAAAACTAAAAAGTGAAAAATAAACTTTTTTACCAAAAATAAAACCGACTTCAAAACTACTACAAAGTAAAAAATAATTTTTTTACATAATAGTTAATAAGAAATTAAATTAAGAGCATTGTATTTATCATGCGTATTATTATATTTATGTACATTAATTTGATTTTTTGGAGTCGGTGCCAGCCAAGCCAAGTTCAAAATTAAAATTGTTCATCCAATATACATCGTAACAAGATTCAGCAAAGCCGTTTAGGAAAAAAAACATTCCATTGTCAATCAACTTTGACATCATCCTGCATTTGAAAATCTGTCTTTGGCTATGATTTTTTTACATAATAACCTGTATAAACGCACTAATTTTATAATAACCCTAAATTTAGCACACATAATTACAGCTAATCTCACTTGAAAATACACGTTTATAAAATCAGATGAAATGTTTCAAAAATGGTAAAATTAAAATTTAACTAAATAACAAATCCTAAAAAATTTCGTAGATATTTGGATGTGTGTATGTTGGATAATTATACTTAACTTCGTTTGGCTGGCACCGACTCTAAAAAATCAAATTAATGTACATAAATATAATAATACGCATGATAAATACAATGCTCTTAATTTAATTTCTTATTAACTATTATGTAAAAAATTATTTTTTACTTTGTAGTAGTTTTGAAGTCGGTTTTATTTTTGGTAAAAAAGTTTATTTAATTCAATTTAATTCAAATTTGGAGTAAAAATAATTATTAAATTATTGAACTTTTTTTACCTAGTAAACACATACATTAAAAAACTTAAATTTATTTCAAAAACATTCCATATTAAACACAATACTTGTAGGGGTTTTTTAATGTTTTTCAAAACCTCTTAAACCCTATAAAAGTTTCTAAAATTACAGTAAAATTCAGATAACTGTCACATATTTAAGAAGATTAATGTTACGGATTTTATTTATTTAACAATTATAGTAATGCAAGGTTTTTTTTTTTTTCGAAATGTTAATTTTAAGTCCTATAACGACATGAATTTTTTTTCAATGAATTTTAAATGTGAAGGTTATGCAATTCACTTGTACGCGTTATTCCAAGTATGCCCTAACATAACCTTTGGGAAATGTTTCGTTTATAATTAATTTTAATTAAAAATATTTTTACTCTCTATTTATAATAAGAAGAGAGACATGTGCGCGTTTGTCGGATATATTCTTAAAAGATTGCTGCACGCAGCACTACAACATTTTACGGGAAAGTACCTGTATGTATGAGGTTTTACAGTATTACATGCAGTTATATCAAAGCCAGTTTTTGCATTTTTTGGATTACATTTCTTGCTTTTTAAATTTTTATGCTATTTTTAACGTTTTTTCCTGTTTTGCGGAGATTTTTCTAAGTTACTGAATGAAATCCGATTTCAATCTTTTAACCGAATATAGTACTTTTTTTCCTTTTTTTCAATAAAATTATTAGGAATTCCTACAGAAATTTTTTAATTTTTCGCGAATTTTGTATGCGATTTTTAAAGGGTTTTTTACGTTCCGTGGTGATTTTTTGACATTCGCAAAAAGAATTCTGCTTCAAAATTTTAGCGTAATTTTGCTCACCGCAATTTTGGAATTTTTACAGAGTTTTAATACGATTTTCAACGCGAGTGTAAAAAAATTTTCGCTTCCTGCAGCGATGTTTCTACATTCGTTAAAAGAATTCTGTTTTAAACTTATAGCCTAACACAGATTTTGAACTCCATGATCTTTGAATTGATGGCGATTTTTAATGGAATTTTCAATGCAATGTTTCGTGTTCCCCGTTAATATTCTGATAATCGTAAAAGAATATTTTGTACAGTGTTTTAGCCCACAATAGTAAATTTTGTCAACTGTGATTTTTTAATTTGTAGCGATAGTTTGTACGATTTTTAGATGGTATTTTTGCGTTTCGCAGAGAATTTTCAGCATTAGTAAAAGAAACACGGTTTTAATTTTCTATCACAATAAAATAAATATTGTCCTCATTCCTGGAAAGTTTATTTGGAATTCGTATAAGGTTTTGGAAAATTAGCAACCTTTTTGAAGCAATTTTAAGGGACTTTTTTCGCATTTCGCCGCTATTTTTCGACATTCATAAAGGATACCTGTTTTAATATTTTAAACAATTTAGGAAATTTAGTCGTCTACGTTTTTCGAAAGTTTTTTAGTGTTTTTCGATGCGATTTTTCCACATTAGGAAATGGACCCCACCTCCAATCTTCTAGTTCAATACAGTAAATTATGTCATCTTTTCTATAAAGTTTATGCGGAGTTCTTGCAGCAATTTTTGAATCCTTTCGCTTTTTAATTCGATTTTTAAAGTTTCTTCGTGTTTCGTGCGATTTTTGGCAGATCCGGACTACGCCAAATGAGTTAGCTAGTATAAAAAATAAACTGCTAATTTATATTTTTAATTTTTAGTTTTAAGTACTAAAATAAAATATTTCATAAAAGAAATACAAATTTAAAGTTATGTTTAAAAGATTTAAAAATTAGTTAATAATTAAGATAACTAATTTTCTGTTTCATAATAAGAAAGCTTCATAAAACTGAAACTCGTACGAATGAAGTATTAATTACGTACACAAAATCTGAACTATACTTGTATATGAAATATTAGTCCAGTCGTTTTGCCCCTCCCACTTTTTTTACTTTTTTGAAATATCTCAGAAACTGCGGGTTTTCATGAAAAAATTGCCCTGGCATAAATAAAAGAGCCTAAATTCTATACAAATGACTGGTATACAAAGTGGAACCTTGGTTATCCGTCATTCACGGGACCGGAAAGTTGACGGATTTTTCACCAAAAGAAATTCATTTTCTTTTCAAATTTATTTAATTTCTATTCACATGTATTAAATATTGTCACAAAAAATAAATAAAATAAAACAGAACACTCCAATACTACAATACTGCACGAGATAATGGCAGGTAATTAGTTAATGAAAGATAAATATTCACCATTATTGAATTGTTTATTAATGTGAAACATTATAATTGCGAGTATAATATACTGAGAAAACTGAAAGTAGATACATACTAATTTATAATTAAGTAGATATTATGTAATTATGAAGTAGATAAGTCTTTAAAGGGAATCTTTAACATTCTGGCTTGTTTTTTCCTTCAGTATCATCATCAGCGAAAGTGCATGGGTCGTTAGGATCATAATTATCACCTCATCTTCTTCTTTGTCCTGTACTTATCCCCTTGATCCTGAAGACAAATATTTATCATTAAGAAAATGTGTAGGTCATGCGAAACTTTGTTAGTGCGACAAAACATAATAGAAGACAATGAAAACTGCTAATTTATCACTAAGATGATATTACATACTAAGTCGTAATGTTCTTTTTATTCTTTCACACATCATCATCAGCCGAAGTGAATGATGCATTAGAAGGTCTTCCCATCAGGATTGAATCAATAATCGCCTCCTCATCATGTTGATCTACATATTTGGGTGTAGCATTCAGACAGTCACCATGACAAATGTTGCAAACGATTGTGCAGTTAATGGCTGCTCTCCTGCATCCACACTTAGCTCCATACCCAGTAGTGCATTTGAAGAAGACGGTATTTAAGACAGCCTAAGGTGCGAATGAATCCTTGGTTGTTATGGGTATAAGACGATTTTGTCTTCGTTCCCAGCCCCAGAGTTCGGATTGTTGTTTCTGCTCAAGCCAAAGTTGTACCTGGTGGTACACCCGGAAAGAATGCTGTCTGAGCACTCATTCTGTTGGTGGGAGGTATGAAATGTCAGGTTTAACATTCGATACAGATTTTGCGAAGGAGTGGTATCTGAAAGTATTAAGATAAGTAGCTGTGGCGGGTATAATCTCAAAAAAAGTTGGTTTTCTCCTTCTGCAACAGCATCACGGTTGAATTCCTTGTTATTGAACACATAAGCAATTTGTGTACGTCTTCTATTAATACTCCCAGATCCTCCAATTTCCATTTTTAAAAACTGTTCCTGTGATTTCAAACGGCTTTAATGGAATAACCCGCAACTGCCTAACAGCCTCAGCAACGGGCATTTTAGTTAAGTTCATGATTGACGATCCACTTTCAATATGTTCTGGTGTTACACACTTTAGGCTAACCATGTAGTGAAATGTGTTGAGTTCATCCGGCGTGGAAATATTCAAATCAGTGTTATCGTAAACAAACTGACAAAACATTCCTTGTAAATCTAGTTGACCATGTTGAATGGCAGAGATTTCTAACAGTCGGGACTTATAATAGGACGAGCAAAAGCCCAAGTTTGAAATGAGATAGACTAAATTCTTGTGGCCATACTTGCTGTACAAGAACATACCAAGGCTGGTAAATATTGGAGAAACAAAAGACAGTGGACGTACTGCTGATATAATGGCATGGCCTATTGTAATGCATTTTCTATTTCGAGCAACATCGTTCTGATGACTTTTCTTCATCATGAGCACACACTCCAGAAGACAGCTGAGAGATTTAGGAATATCACTCTTGGCATCCTTGAAAAATTCATTACTTGGAGGATAGCTCGTAGAATCATATACTTTTGACTAGATGTCCTCTCTAATGATTGCTGCTGCAGTTTGCACAATTCTTAGTCGTTCATCATCACAATCTTTTTCTTGTTTGTTTTCGTAACATGCATCTGATAGCACTTTCATTCCTGTGTCAACAGAGCAAACGGAAGAAATCTTCCTTGGATTTTCAGTTATGATGTTACTCTCCCCATATCTCTGTTTTAGTTTATCTTTCACTGTCCGTTCATCTGGGACACACCCAGTTACTGCGGAACGCAAATCAGACAAGGCATGTTGGCAATCATCATTATTTTCAAGAAATGAGCAAATTGCTTCCGTGGCTTCAACAACTTAATCTATTTCTGGCCGTCCTTATTTGCCTCCTCTTGACATGAGATAAAATTTCTGTAAACAATCATGATGGTAAATTCCGTCAGCAGCAATTATATCAACTACATTACTAAGGCGAATTTTAACTTCTTCTCCCCACTGATAATTTCTCATTTCTGCGGTTTTAAGGGCTCTTTGTGTCATGGTTGGACCGTTTGTTTTTAAGACTCGCACCTCATAAATTATTCTTTGCAAAGGAATTTGTTTCTTTTTTCCTTTTCCTTTGAAATGTTCATCAATTACATCAGTACAAAGGAAGCATCCTTTTTTGAAATTGAATTTAGTTACTGATGACCGAAAAGTAGCCGGTTGTCCACTGACTAATGGTGTAGGTTCATTTCTGAGCGCTTTTAATGCTTCATTAATGCTATCAGGTCTGGTGTATTTTTTACAGTATGCAGTGTGTACTTTCAGAATCGTAGTATTTTAAAACTGCTGAAATTTTTGGTCCTTCCGCTGAATACTTGCTTTTTTAAAACTTTCGATGCTTTTTTCACCCACTCATACTACAGCAACACTTGACTCATAAACATCTGTATCACAAATGAAACACTTATCCGTTGACATGATGAGCGTAAAAGTTGTTAAGTACTATAAACTCGATGTTAACTACTATAAATGCGAACTACTATGAACACACATCCACGTCGCCGTACTGCGTTAAAGAAATTAATTGAATGAACGAAAGGATACCAGATATAAAAACAACGGGTGTGGAATTGGAATCCCCGACCCCTCGGAAACGCCATCTGCAATACAAAAATCACGTGCTATTGTTTACTTAAGTTTATTTTCCCATTGACTGCCGCGAGATTATTTACCACTCATCAGTCGATTTAGCATGTTTGTAAGTACTCAGAACTTAAGTTGTTTTCTGTTTTCTTTTTTAGTAACAATATTTAATAAATTTTGCTAGACATTAAGTAAATAAATTTGAAAAAAAAATGATTTTTTTGCGGAAAATCCATCAAGGCTTCCGTCCCGTGATTGATGGATAACCGAAGTTCCACTGCGTATACATGTCATTTGTAGAGAATTTTATGCTCTTTAATTTATGTTGGAGTAATTTTTTTTTAAGAAAACCCTCAGTTTCGGAGATATTTACAAGAAACTAAAAAAAGGAGGGGAGACTTATTTTTGCCCCTTCCTCCTCCCGCTATCTTCCAATCCATCAAGACTTTTTACCTAATTAAAAAATAGCTATCAATGAACAGCTGTACCAATTTTTATCTCTGTAGCATTTATTATGGAAAACTGCCCCAAAACGGTCTTATTTGATTGGACTAAAGGCCCCGGACCCGTGACTGACGGATAACCGAGATTCCGTTGCGTATACATATAATTTGTAGACAATTTTATGCTCTTTAATTTATGCTGGAGTTATTTTCTTAAGAAATCCCATAGTTTCTAAGATATTTTCAAAAAACTAAAAAAAAAAAAAAAAAAGAAGGGGGACTTATTTTTGCCCCTCACTTCCTATCCATCAGGACTTTTTACCTAGTCATTAGTAGGTATCAATGAGCAATTGTACCAATTTTTATCTCTGTAGTATTTACTGTGGCAATCTGCCCCAAAACGGGCTTATTTGATCGGACTATATCATGTTCAGAATTGTAATGGAGCACATATTTTAAAAATAGTGGCACATGTTTGAAAAACAAAAAGAATTTCAATATACATAGAAATCACCTTCAATTGAATGCTAAACATCAAAAGAGGAAAGAACAAGAATTTAAAATCATGTGTTCAGCATAGATTATGAAACAATTTCCAACACATTCAGAATACTGTAATAAAACTGTACAGTTTATTAAAGTGAAAGGTGTCTGAATAAAAAATTTAGAAAATGCATAACGCATTTGTAAATCCAATATCTGTAATAACTATCAATAGTCGGTAATATATCCGAATATTTCTGTGCAGCCATGTATATGATCTATGGTTTTGTATGTATTTTGCATTAGAGGTGGACGATATCAGAAATTTAATATCGCAGTGTATCAAAGAGTTAATATTTATGTTGGTGATACATTGCGATAAATACCTTAATGCGCGTAGGATTTGAAAGAAATCCTTATTTCGAAAGATAGGTAGGTAGCAGCAATTTAAATACTAACAGTTCTAGAAAAATAAATCAATTGTTTTGTACCTATTTTCTCACAGAGTATCCCTTAAATAAATAAATATATATATATATATATACATATATTTCCAGGACGGTGGTCACACGGCGTGACCAATTAATTTTAATTCCAAACCGACAACCGGCTCCAAGAATATTTTAATAAATTTTACTTTTATAATGAAAGTGTAGAAGAGAAAGTTTTTATTTTCTAAGAAATTCATTTTAAAATTCTGGTGTCAGTCACTTATTTCGTCATTATACGAACAGAATTTTTCTGCCCCTGAAAGGGTTAAAATAAGTGAAACGCAAAAGAAAAATTAAAATTGATTTATTGCCACATGCCTTGCTAATATATTTGTAATTAAATAGGTTCTAATGGATGGGAGATGCAGCAGAAATGCTGTTTCTCAATATTTCTCTATGGTATCAATGCTTAATTCAAAAATGAAAAGTAAAAAATAAATGTCACTGTATTTATACCTTCCTAATTATACCTTCCTATTTATACCTTGAAATATTAATCAAAAGACACATGGAAATAGTTTTATACTAATTGATTTTTTTTTCATTGAGTAATATTTATTTTAAACTACTAAGGCAGCTTACATTAAATTCACACGAAAAACATTCACTATACCGCTAATACGGAAGAAAAAATAAGATCATACATTCAATTGGCACAGCAGAGGCAATTTCAAGACATTAGTAGCTAGGAAATTCAACTCAAAAGCAACCAATGAAGAAGCAGAGAGGCTTTGCCATGGTAACGAAAAGCAAAAGGCGAAGATTACTTATTACGAAGCGTACCATTAGCGTATTCTGATTACTTGTTTTTGAGCAGAGTTTTCACGCTGTTTAGCTACAATAATATTCATTGACTCCGCACATATTTTAGCTCATGATATATCAAAGCCTTGATACATATCAATAGGTCTAGACCAATAGCAGCGGCGGAGTAACGAACAAGAAAGGAGCTTTATCCAGTAACGAACGAGCAACGACATATGCGGCTAATAGCAGCAAATGTAGTTAACGTATTCGGATATGTTGGGATATGAACAAACAGAGATAATAGGGGATATTCTGCTCTGAATAGAGCTGGGCGTTGAATAATTGTGCTCTCTAAAGTAAGGATTTGAGAAGGTATTGCGATATGTATTGGGATATGAACAAACAGAGATAATCACTGGTGGGGGATATTCAGCTCTGAATAGAGCGGGGCGTAGAATAATTCCGCTCGCTAAAGTAATAATTTGAGAAGGTATTGCGATATTGGGAACGAATATTTTGAGCTTTTTTTCATGGTTTAATGTCGCGGTACGGAAAGAAAACATGTTCTGAGGATATATTGGTAGAGTCAGAACTTAGATATCGATATTGGGATACATCATCAGAGGCAGAGCTTGGATGTTGTTATTGTGATAATTAAAAAATATCAATATTTGTCGATATATTGATAAATAATCCGTACCCATTCTCCAGAGTATGCTGAAAGTTAGTTCAATTAAGAGCATAGCACAGTTGAAAATTCCCATTCAGCAATTTCCGTCAATAAAAGGAAATGTTCATGAGATCTTGTGTGTAGCCCTGTATGTGGTCAATGGAATTTATACACACCAAGTAATATTCAAACAAATAGTTAAATTTTAAGCGTACCACAACTAAAAAAGCACTTTCGGCAATTATTCTTCATACGCAGTATTCTAGCCAAATACTTTTGCGTGTGTCCGTAGAGGAAAGATAAATTATATGCATATTAAATTGTACAATAAGCACCTTCTAGAGCTCCTTAATGATATATATAAATTTCAATGTGTTTGAAATAATGTAATATCATTCATATACACCCTAAAATGATTTTTTCATTGGCCGTAACCGAAGGGAGTTCTTCTGAGCGTTCCTGTAAATGAGCCGTTAAAGTTACAGACTCCATTTTCCATACCGACCATGTCATACTAAACACCAATAATATATATCAATTTCATAGCAATTTTACTATATTTACATGTGTTAGAGTACGGACAGACAGACAGACATAGGGACAGATAGACAGGTAGACAAACCGAATTCATAAAAAAAATTCAACAATATTGGAAAGTTTTAAAAATGACTTTTCTGAGAAAGAGCATTAAGTATGTGCATCTCAAAATAAAGATAAGAATATAGGACTTAGTGGATTATTCCTATTCTAAAAATTTCAAAAAGACATATGATATTCTTTCTTTTCGTTTTCACTAGAACTTTCTGTATTAGCTATATGCCCGTTTCTTAATTTTATTTTCCTATATTTGCAGCCAGCAAAATTTCGTTCTTCTGATATCAGTACCTTAGAAAAAATTTATTTATAACATTAGACAGTATATGTATATGAGGCCATCAGTTTCAAAACTCGCCATATCCGAAATTTTAAAAAATCGTGTTTTTTCTATCAATCTATTCTATTGGTAAACTTGCGCCGAAAAATACAACAATCTACAAAAAAAAAAAAAAAAAAAAAAAAAAAAAAAAAAAAAAACGTTTTATCCTGTATTTCAATCATTGTAAAATTTGGATTTACAAGGAAAACCAAAGGACACAGTGAAAGGTTCGCTTTTTTTGCCAAAATTTGACTTTCTAGAAAAGGCGAAATTTGACATTCACGTCCGCATATATATATATATATCTTAAAAAGGCGCAGGCATTTATAAAATTTATTTCAAATGTTTTCGCTACAACCTTTAAGAGTTGTGATTTTACTGCTAATTAAAACTTTAATTTTGTTTTAAAGTCCATTTTATTACTATATGAAATGTAAACAAAAATGCACTTATTTGACATTTATTTTCATATTTATTATCACGTACATCAAAATACAAACTTATTTCAGAAACATTTAATAATGAAATATTAAGTGACCTTTCAGATTCTAGTTAACATTTCATGCTCAAAATTACAATGTAGCACAGATTTCACAAATGCTGACATATTTTTGTAAAGAAAACTTGAATTTCAGGTTACAAAGAAATTACAAGAAAGTGTGTTTTTGATATAGGAACTCTATATATACATATATATTCTGAAAAAGGGCATCAAAAATATGTTGCGTAAGCAAATGATTTAGAATGTGTTTGGAAGGAAATAATTCTATGCTTTTCACACTCAAAGTTTTTCGTAGAAATAGGAATTATTTCTCAACGGCAGTAAGAAATACAGGTCTCACGAATAAAAACAAATGAATTATCATAGTAGTGTTGTTGGCTATTCTTATTCTCAGAAAATATCAAAAACTAGAAAACAGGAATTCTGCTTTTTCAGAATTTAATTTCACCCCAGATATATATATATATATATATACATGTAAATAGAGATAGCACAGAACATATTTCAGTTTTAAGACGTAAACACACGCTTTTATTTTATATAAAATGACGTCATTCGCATCCTCTGAATAATTACGATCCAGCCTTAACCAACATCTACAGTAAAGTGTTCATATGGCGTCACTATCGCTGAATAATACGCAAATCCAAAAAAACAAATGCTGTCACTCAAAAAACTCGACCAAAAAAATCGGCTATCTAATGATTCGTATGCCTTCGTTTGTTTGTAATGCACACTCTTCATCAAAATTAAAGGATAATCAGAAAAAATATGATCATTAAGTTAATGGCGCAACCAATGCCCAATGCTGCAATTATTTATGTTAATTAAATACTATTGAACTCAAAATTGCACTTCCGCGCATACGTTAGCATCGGAAATATGCAAATCAGATGATTGACAAAGTGGTGCGCAATGGACGTATGTTGGAATTCTGGTTTGAAGTGTTGTTTAAAGTGAATGTGGTGTCTGTGTGTGATCAATAATCATTAGTTAATGCTCAAAGGCATCAGTTAAGTTAATGTCAAAATTGGTGAATAATTGGTAGAATCGAGGAAGGTCAAACACAAATGGAGGTCGCCCAAGATTTGAATATTCCTCAAAGTGTCATATCAAGAGCTTCGAGCCGTTTTTTAAGCACTAGATCCTTTGATAGAGAGCCTGGTCAAGGGAGCCCAAGAGCAACAACTGCATCCGAAGACCGTTTTTTGTCAATGTGACTCGAAGAAACCGCGAAGCGACTACAAGAGATTTGGTTTGAGACATTCAGGCTGCCACAGGAACTCAAATTAGCCGTTCTACAGCTGCACGAAGGCATAACAAGGGTGGAATGTATGCCATAAAACCAATAGTTTGTGTCCCACTCACTCCAGCTTCCAAAGGGACCCGTTTAAACTGTTGCCTCATCACGTTCAATAGATGCAAAAAGATCGGGTTCAAGTATTGTTTACTGACGAGCCCAGGTATAGGCTGAACACTGACTCTAGACGTGTTTTGATCTGGAGAGATGAAGGAAGATGTAACTTGCCATTTCCTTGTTCCTGAAATATCCTGTTCGAGCACAAGAAATTTTTGATAGAGCCCAAGAAATACTAGAAATTTTTAATTTTATATTTTAAAGCGTAGAAAAAAACTGATGAAATATTCTAGCGCTGAAAAGCATTCAATAAATTATTTCCGATTTCATAAAAGTAAAATTTTGTAAATATAAAAAGGTCTGAATATTGAAGAGGATTTTTTTTCTTTTTTTTCTTCTTTTTTACATTTCGATAAACCAAGAAGTTCTAAGAAATGAGTTTTTTGAGCACATATCTTTTACTTTTTCCGCAAGACAGCTTATGCTGAGAAATATAGACTTAAGAAATATTAACATATATTGTAAAAGAATATATGAAATTCAACATACAAAAAAGTCACTCGGTAATGCACTTTAGACAAAAAAAAAAAAAGTTTTGGAAGAATCTTTTATGATTTTTACGCTTCAAGATTTTGTCAAAAGTAAAACTTCCAGGATTTATTTCAAAATAGCATTTGTCAAAAAGTAAAGTCAATAATAACTGTTGATTATTTTTATTTTCTGAATACATAAGATGGAACATAATATTCAACCTTTTCCTTTTCTCGAGAATTTGAAATTTCAGTCAGGTGTCTTTTCCAAGTTTATTTTTTCCGTTCTTTCGATGTTTTACTGTTATCAGCAATATTTAAAAAAAATCTTTTAACAAAAGTTAATGTTAGTGGATTTTGGAACGTTTAGTGGATTTCTGAAAATGTCTTGTAGAGTCTCGGATTCCGATATTCTCTTTTATTTGTTAGTAAAAGATATATTGGAACTAAAATAGAAATTTAAATTTATTATTTAACGATACAACTTCATATAACTTATTTAGAAGATTTCGATAAAATTCGAATTTCCTGTATTTTTAGATAATATTTTATATATGTGTCGTCTAGTTGCAAAACCGGCCATCTCCAAAAAACAAAATTTTGGGGGAAAGCTGATTTTTTGCCGCACTTAGTCAAATAATGTTTGGAACCAAAACTCTTCCGTTTTATAGTCATTAAGACAGTATATTTGAAAACACGTAAAACGGTTGCAGGGGCACATGAAGGAAGGGGTTATTTAAGTCTTTGTTTTGGATTTGGCCGCTTTTGACTTACTTTGAAGTTGGCCGGTTTTGCAACAAACCAAAAATTAATTTTTGATAAATTTAATCTGACATTGGGTTTTTCGGGGTAGCAAATACACAAAAATGTTTTGTTGAACTAAATGTTATTTAACAAAAATAACTTTAGGAAAGTTATTAACGTAAAACGACATTTACACAGTTACTGATTGTTACGACTTACTAACAGTTAAAACTAACTGACTAGCTGTTAAAACTGACTTAAATGTCACTAAACAAATGATTTAAATGACATGATATTATTTTAAATAAAATTATTAAATTTAAAAAACTTAAACAAAAATCCTACTATTTACATGTACATACAATTTCAAAATTTAGTGGTCTCATCGTTTTCGACCAAATTTCGTCATGATGGTCCATCCATGTGTCTTCTTCTTCATCATCTCTTCTTTCTGCTTCTTGAGCAGCTGACACTAATATATTTTTGTAAAAAAAATAACCGCTTGTCAGCATCCAATTTGGTCCAAAATGTTTTGTCAGTAAGTTTTGGACATCCCGAAGTTTTAGAGGCTTCACCACGGTATCCGGAGCCACGTCCTCAAACTTGCTGTTCATAATACATCTCTTACTCTTGAAAGCAGACTTCTTGACTTCTAAATCAGATTTGTAGAAGACCTCCCTTGCACCAACATCTTATTTTTATATTTTGCTATGATTTTTTTTTTCGTAGGAGCAAATTTGAAATGCCACTGTGCAAGTGGTTTGAGGAAGAAATTGCTGGTCTTCTTCCATTCATGGTCAGTGTAATTTCTTCTCCGCTTGAAAACTGCTCCATGTTCAGATAAAATTTCTTCATATTTTGCAGGTTGTTCGAGGGACTCGATCTTCTTCAATCTCCTTTCAATTTGAGCTAAAACACGGTCTTGCGGGATAAAATAATACAGAATCAACTTAGGGAAGTTATTAGATTAATACATATTATAGCATCATGATGATTAATTAATCAAAATATGCTAACTATGATGCTATTATGCTATCAATTAATTTTGTATTATATTATCACCAGGGTGAATTACCCATAAAGCCAACTTAGGCCATGGTCTAGGGGCGTACGCTGAGTAGAGTTTGCAAAATTAAGAAATTTAATGTATTTAAATTTATTGAAATAACGACGATTTACAATTTTTACGAAAAGTGTTAAATAAAAAATGATTTTGTAACAATTACATTTAAAACAATTTTTCTACTTTTCGATACACTAACACAAATTTCTCTCAGATTTTAAATGTAACAAAAGCCCATTCATTCACAATCTACAATCCTCAAAATAGTAAAATTTATAAAACAAAATTTTAATGGATTATTAATTAATTAAATAGATTAAAAAATTCTTAAATTTATCAGGGAAAATTCATTTACAGTTTTATGAAGGGGGGGGGGGGGTCTCAGAAAATAATTTTGGCCTAGGGTGTCAAAAAAGGATAAACCGCTCTTTGTTATCAAAAGGTGTAGATTACCTTTGAATTTTGGCTTTTCTCCTTTACCACATCGTAGGTCCACTTTGCCGCTTCCTTGGTTCATTAGTAGACACTTCTTCCATAAACTTCCCCAATGTCGGAGAAAACACGAACCTAAATTATTAGAAAATGTGTATGCACCAAGGGAGAGCAGTCACAGGCGAGAGAAAACAGGACAACGTTAATCTAATCAACAAGTGAGAGGTTATTATGTGGCCGAGCAGAAGCGTCATCTAGCGGATATGGCGATGGCCGGTTTTGAAACTCACCGGCTGAAGGATTTGGCCGGTTTTACAGCACATCGTGATTTTCAAACGCATATAACACAGGGATTGACCGGTTTTGGAATGGTTTATCGTTTCCAGGTGGTAGAAACCTTTACTTAGAACTGAAAAAACTGAAAAAACACATTTTGCATTTTTGAGGAGTTGGCCGGTTTTGCAACTAGACGACACATATTTAAAATATACATTATTTCACAATTAATCAAATAGAAAATTAAATTTGTATCAAAATTTATTTTAAATTTATTTTTTAATCAGATATTTCTTCATAAGAATTTCCAAATGCATAAAAGAAGCAATTTTTAATAAAGTTACATTGAAATATGATTTAAAAATGACAATTAAAACTTATTTTCGCCGCTCATAAAATAACTATTAAAATATTACAATCAGATCATAATCTCTAAACATATATTGTTGTCCTATAATTGGACATATATGTAGGATATACTTGTATTCAACAATGAAACCTTTGGGCTGGTATCTAGTGGGTGGTAATAAGTCCAGGCAAATTTTTGACGAAGCCTTAAAAAAATTTAATATTCTTGAATATATATGAAAATAGAACAGGTATTTACAGTTTGCGGGTAATTTTAAACAGCATAGCCAACCATCTGTTGGCTTTTCTTGTTTTCATTCAACATCGATGCGAGATTTCGCTTACTCTAGGTCCGCCTGACCCGGATTTCCATGGCATACACCCTCGTCAGTGGCACGTTTGCTTACGAGCGCATCAAATTGTTGTCTGCTTAATTCTCACAGTAAGATTACATAGTCCATCAAAATCTATTCTTCGATGGTCGAGGTTTCTCTTCCAGAAGCTCACTGAAGAATCTGCCTAGCTTTGCGGTACAGAGTTCACTTCCTGTCACCACGTATGTGGAGTACCACTAAAATCACGTCAACCTCCGTTAATATCAGACCGTCGACATCATCGTGTAGCAGATATGTGAAAACCAAACAGTCAAACCGTGTTTTCTCACAAAAAAAAATAAAAAATGAGTTATTGTTAGTTTTATAAATTTTGTGTTAAATTGCACAGAAATAACCTGTTATTTTAACAACAAAATTTTTTTCCGTTTATAAACCAATTTTAAAACTTGGCGTTTCAATCAAACAGTTTCCTCCAAAGCCTGCATTCAGTCAAACAGTGATTTCTCCAGTCTGCCAATCACAGTTGTCACTTAATGTGTACTTTCGAAACCTACCATACATATCACAATTGAAACGTATTATTTTAGAGAAAAATAAGAGAACTATTAAGGTTAAAGGCATCCAGAATTATAGAGTTCAAGATCTAAGTGAAGAATATGGTGTAAATCTTCTTAAAAAGGGAGTTACTGTTGCCCGTTTTCAAAAGGTTGTTTTAGAATCTCTTCCTCTTACCCACGCCATATCAGTTGAAAAGAAAAAAGATGTTGGCAAACTTTTGAAGGCAATGTATGGCAAACAGTGGCTAAATCAACCTGATGATGTCTTCAAATGATACAACCATATTATCTATCATTTACCAGCCTGCAATGGAGAAGAGGGGGAAGTGTGTGACTGTCTAGATGAAGATATTGGTCTTAACATTTGAAGTGGATTTTTGGCAAATGAGTATTTATTTAGTACATATTTAATGAATACTACTAGGTACCATAATCTGTCCTTTTATTTTATCAATAATCAACTGAAGTTCAGTATTTGCTCAAATAAAATAATGCTTTTGTATTATTTGTAAGTTAGAACTTATTTCTTTGAAAAAGCGTTTTATCCACTTGTCAAACAATCAAAACATATTTCCTCCTCTGAATTCGGTCAAAACGTGATCTCTCCAAATATTAAATACACTTTATTAATTTGTTTTAGGTTTAATATCTCATGTACGCTTCCAATTCTTTCTAATAATCAGTAATAAAAATATACAATACAAATTAGAATTAAATACAAATTATTTTCTGATTTATCAGCTTTTTGCGCTTTTTAAAACTTTGTATTTAAAGGAGAAAGCATGATTTGAATGTTTGCTCCCCATGTAGCTTACAGCGCCATCGAGTGGCTAACTTTGAAATTAGAATTTTAATCTCGAAAAAAATCTCGTTGTATTACGAAAAAAATTCAATTACAAATGAGTCCTTTGTTAACGGGTGGCTATGATTTTGCATTAAAGGAAGTTTTGTATGTAAAAATAACTTTATTTAAACCCTAAAATGTAAATTTTTTTATCATATTATCAGCTTAAATACGCCACCAATAGCTTTCAGAAGTGTGGCATTATAAGACAATCGCACATCTATACTAATAAAAGAAAGATATTTGTGTGTGTGGGTGTGTCTGTCTATGTGCAATGAATAGGAAAATCCAACACACGTAGAGATCTGAAAATTTGGATGAAGATAGTCGAAGGCAGGTCATAATGTACTGGAATATCATATTTTTTATTTATTGGTGACTAGTCGAGATTACTTAAAAACCTCAATGGAAAGGAGGTTGCAAAATAACGTCATAGCGGTGCATACCAGAACACCGTTCCGAATGGCGCGCGGAAGCAAAGAATTTCCGAAATTGCATGAGCGCTTTTTTTCGTATTGCTAAGCACGCATCGGCCGCACTGTTCAAAATATGGAAAGCCTGACGACACTATATTATATTTACATTCTTTAGGCTTTCTTTCTTAGCAGTTTATTTCTAGCAATACTGACACGTAAAAAACTAATGAAACGATGAATTCGTATTTTTATCCCTGTTTTCGAAATCCGTATCCATTTAACTTACAAAAATACGAAAACACCAACAACTTCAAATTAAAACTAGCACTTTTACGCTTAAAACGCCGCGTTTCGTTAAAAAATATCAATATTAACGCTTTTTAAAATATTTTTACGAGATCTGTTTTGGTATTTTTCGTGATTTGTATAATCTTTAAAAATCTGCATAGGAGATTCTTATCAAAATATAAAAAATAAAAAATAAAAATGCTTGACTACATCTAAGTTCGTTTTTCTTTCTGAATCCTCAGTTCTATTTCGAAAAATACTAATATTAATTCTTTTAAAAAAAATGTAGATGGATAGGCATACAAAACTTTCTTATTATGCAGAATTTTTGGAAAAGTTAGAGCATGTTCAACTGCAGTGCCATTAGAATCTATTCTTTTTTCTTGCATTTTTAACCTGAAGGTTAGAAGGAATAAATGTAAGGAATTTTATACTTAATAGTATCACGGACATTTTGATGTGCAATGTCTGCATAAACATTAGAAGCCAAAACATTTAATCTGAGGGCGAAGTATTTAATACTTCAGCTGGTAAAAGAGCTAACTTAGATAATTAAATAACTACTACTATTGTTACTACTATTGTTGTTTCTACTATAAAATTTCTTTTGCATGAAATTTATATCATTGCTCTTTTAGAAGATCTGGGTTCTGTGTCAAAAATTTTAAAGCGTGAAAGGTTAATTAATTTTAAGCCCAGTTATGGTAATTTGGTAGTTATATTTGTTAATATGTGTCACTAATCTAATTTGACTGAAGAAAAAACTTAAATAACACATACTGGACAATTACACCATAAAATATAATAAATAAAGACACAATCTTGCTTAATGGTACACAAAACACGAACTTTAATAAGCTAAAAGTTAATTTCTGCGTTTCGAGCTGTTTCTACAACCGTCTTCAGGAAAATATGATGGTAAAAAGGCTCAAAGTTTAGAAACGAAAGCTTCCTGTGCAAGAGATAACTAGTCGAAACTTCGCCAATGATTTGAATACAAAAATGTAGTGTTGTCATCCAGTGAAAAAAATAATTATTAATGAACTGAGATCAAATGAAACAAAAAGGTCTATTTAAGAAACCACGAGTGCCGCCATCTACACATGAGGGATAAAACCACGCTCAACTGAGTTTTCATTCATGTTTTGGCAACATAATACAAGTTTAATCTGAAATATTGTAATTAGATGCAGAATTATGACTTTATGATATTCTGCCAGATTTATGGGATATTATAGGATAAATTATCGTTACAAGGTTTATCTTCACGTGCAATGATTTCAACTGATTCTCTAATTTTACTTTCAAATCGGTTATTGGACGGAACTATAATTTTTGCTTCAGTAAAGTTAATATGGCAGACTTCATTAGCTAAGTACAACCTAGAAAGAGCTGTATTCTGCTTACGATATTTAATGTCTCTGCGATGCTCAATAATCCTTTCTGATAACTTACGTTTTGTGATGCCGATGTAGACTTTTTCCACATTATTTAGATAAAGTGATAGGAATTTCATATATACCAGATTTTTGATCCATTGGGATCTTGTCGATCTTATTACTGACGATATCAATGAGGTAAGGAGGTGGAATAGCGACCAACTTTATATTATATTTCTGTATGATCTTTTTTAGCTTTTCGAATATAGTGGGAATGTAGTGAAATTTTCTGTAGACCATAAGTTGATTATTATCCTGTCGTTGACATGGAGGAGGGGGAGCGTTGTACTTCTGAATTATCTTGTCTATATATTTTTCAGGAAAACCGTGATCAAATGCTATTTTCTGTATAAACTCGATTTCTTCATTTAATTGTTCATCTGAGCAAATCATAAATGCTCTTTTAATGAATGATTGAAATGCAGAGATTTTATATTGAAAAGGTACTTTTGCTAAAAAAGGGATAAGTGTTTTCTTTAATAAGTTTTCTATAAACTGAAAACTTTAATCCAGATCTGCATCTATTAATTTTAACATCTAACAATAGAAGTGAAGCATTTTCTTCGATTTCAAGGGTGAATTTTATACAGTTATTTATTTTATTAATATCTTGAAGAAAATCAGTTAAATCAGATAAACTGTAGTTCCATAAGATGAAAACATCATCAACATATCTTAACCAACATTCGGGTCTCGAAATAAACGTATCAAATATCTTATGTTCTAGAGTCCTTAAAGCAAACTCTGCAAATAAACTGGAAACTGGTGATCCCATCGGTGCACCATGTAGTTGTCTATAAATATTCTTATTAAAAATGAAATTATTACTGTAAACTCTGAGGTTAAGTCCAGATTTTAGTGAGATTTTTATATCTTGAGATATATTTGAATTGTTATCTATGATCATATTAATGTATTGTTTGCCTTCATGCATATTGACGGAAGGATATAGAGATACTATGTCTAAACTTGCCATAAAGGTGTTTGTATTAATTGGAAATTGTTTAGCTTTATCAATAAAATCTTTTGTAGACTTAATAGCAAAAACTGAATCAGGAAGTATTGACTTCAAGAAGAATCGTCATCTTCTTGATCTTTCTTCATCTTCTTGAAGTAAATACTTCCTGATTCTGTTTTTGCTATTGAGCCTACAAAAGATTTTATTAATAAAGTTAAACAATTTCCAATTAATACAAACACCATTATGTCAAGTTTAGACGTAGTATCTCTATATACTTCCATCAATATGCATGAAGTCATACAATACATTAATATGATCATAGATAACAATTCAAATATATCTCAAGATATAAAAAGACTCACTAAAATCTGAACTTAACCTCATAGTTTACAGTAACATTTTCATTTTTAATAAGAATATTTATAGACAACTACATGGTACACCAATGGAATCACCAGTTTCTGGTTTATTTGCAGAGTTTGCTTTAAGGCCTCTGGAACATAAGATCCTTGATACGTTTAATTCGAGATCCGAATGTTGGTTAAGATATGTTGATGATATTTGCATCTTATGAAACTACAGTTTATCTGATTTAACTGATTTTCTTCAAGATATTAATAAATTAAGTAACTGTATAAAATTCACCCTTAAAATTGAAGAAAATGCTTCACTTCCATTTTTAGATATTCAAATTAATAGATGCAGCTCTGGATTAAACTTTTTAGTTTATAGAAAACCTATTAAAGAAAACACTTTTATCCCTTTTTCAGCAAAAGTACCTTTTCAATATAAAATCTCTGCTTTTCAGTCATTCATTAAAAGAGCATTTATGATTTGCTCAGATGAACAATTAAATGAAGAAATCGAGTTTATACAGAAAATAGCATTTGATCATGGGTTTCCAGCAAAATATATAGATAAGATAATTCAGAAGTACAACGCTCCCCCGCCTTCAAGTCAGCGACAGGATAATAATCAACTTATGGTCTACAGTAAATTTCACCACATTCCCACGATATTCGAAAAACTAAAAAAGATCATTCAGAAATATTATATAAAGTTGGTCGCTATTCCACCTCCTTACCTCATTGGTATCGTGAGTAATAAGATCCATAGGATCCCAATGGATCAAAAATCTGGTATATATGAGATCCCTATCACTTTATATAATAATGTTGAAAAAGTCTACATCGGCATGACAAAACGTAAGTTTTCAGTAAGGATTATAGAGCATCGCAGAGACATTAAATATCGTAAACAGAATACAGCTCTTTCTTGGTTCTACTTAGCTAATGGAGTCTGCCATATTAACTTTACTGAAGCAAAAATTATAGTTCCGTCCAATAACCGATTTGAAAGTAAAATTAGAGAATCAGTTGAAATCATTGCACGTGAAGATAAACCTTGTAACGATAATTTATCCTATAATATCCCACAAATCTGGCATAATATCATAAAGTCATAATTCTACATCTAATTACAATATTTCAGCGTAAACTTGTATTATGTTGCCAAAACTTGAATGAAAACTCAGTTGAACGTGGTATTATCCTTCATGTGTAGATGGCGGCACTCGTGGTTTCTTAAATTGACCTTTTTGATTGATTTGATCACAGTTCATTAATAATTATTTTTTTCACTGGATTCACACTGGATTTCACTGGATTTCACTGGATTTTCACATTTTTGTATTCAAATCATTGGTCAAGTTTCGACTAATTTTCTCTTGCACATGAAGCTTTCGTCTCTGAACTTTGAGCCTTTTTACCACCATATTTTCTTGAAGATGGCTGTAGAAGCAGCTCGAAACGTAGAAATTAACTTTTAGCTTATTAAAGTTCGTGTTTTGTGTACCATTAAGCAAGATTGTGTCTTTATTTAAAAAACTTAAAGTTTCATGGCAGACATCAAAATTGATAACATTAAAAAAATCTGTTTTGTAGCCATTGCGAAAAATGTGACAAAAAATGATAAACCCAAAAGATAACAACAGAAATTCCGCATATGATGTATGAAAGAAATAATAAAGGCACAAATAATCAGAGTACAAAAATAATTCAAAAATGAAAAATAATATATATATGTATATATCACAAACCAAAAAAAAATGTTCTCTTCGTAACTTTTTGAAAAAAGAAGAAAAATAAATATTACAAATAATTTTACCCTAAATTAATTGAATGAATTGATAAAAATCAAAATGAATACTTTATTCTAACCTTAAAAAAATGAAACAAAATTATACTTCTTTAAACCTTATTATAGAGCGAAAAAATAAAAAGGGGACTTTTTTAAGTTTATTAACTTAAAACTAACTAAATAAAATTGAACAGTATTTGATTTTTTTTAAGTACATATGAAAAGCGAAAAAAAAAATTATATCTTTCATTTTTTTAAAGAAAACGCACTAGATTTGTGAAAAATGTATATTAAATCTCACTTCATTTTAAAAATGCAATAACAAAATTCATAAAATATTTTCATTTAGAGGTCAAAGAATATACAAAAACTAACACATATATTAGCTTACTTTATGAAATACTTAAAATTAAAAAAATTAAAAGACCATGACACTGTAAAAAATGTTGACTTTAAGAACAAAAAAAGAAAGCACACCTCTGACATATAAATCTGTAAAGAAACTATATAATATTAAATGATTTTTTAAAGCACTTTCGCTGTTTGTTTTTTTTTAATTATTGTTGTTTCTGAATAAGGAATGAGATAATTTTCTTATAATAAAATTTTAAATAATTTTTTGAAGTATGCAGCCTTTAGTACACTGTACTCTTCATATTTACACAAACTGTAGATAACTTTGTAGAAAATACGGCCGCACAAATTTTCAGAAAAGCATTTCTGTAAAAACGGACGATTTTCAAATGTGGCGCAAAAACATTTTTTTTTCCTTACGGACACATTTCTTTTTTTTGTTGATGTTGTTGTTGTTATTGTTGTTTTTGGCACAATTTTCTCTATGATTTCCCACAAACAGCAACAAATCGAAACGCTTTATTGAATTCTAGAACGGACTGACACTAATAGTGCCGAAATTTTACACAAAAAAGGGTGACTTTTTTCTTAATTTAGAGCACCGGCTTTTTTTTTTCACTTTTGTTTTCTTGAGCACATGAGATATTTTGGCACAAACACAAACACAAACACACACCACTTTTTTTTTATAACAAACCTGAAACCACCGATATCAACAGCTTGAAATGAGAAAAAAAAAAAAAAAACAATGCTGATGAGCACACCACCAACAGTTCGACAGATTTGAGGAGACACGCGAAGGGTGAGAGAAAGCAGGGAATATGCATTGCAGTTGTTTGAAAATTGAAGAATAGGTTCCCCGTCCAGCAGGTTGTTGGAAGAGTTGCTGAATATGAAATTCCATGGACAAGTTCCCCTCAGAAAAAAAATTAAGTAGTTTTTCTATAACATGATGTTCATGTGAAGTCAGAGTGATGTAGATGTGAAATCGTCTCGGCCTTTTTTAAGACCCTCTGTAATGCCACATTGCTACCACTTTGTGAAGTTATTGTGTTATTACTTGTTAAAAGTGTGACATTTCTGACGATACTACATCGGGTTGGGTGACACGTTCTATGCGAACTCGAGCCGACATGGCTGGCTATTTTTTTTTTCTGTAGACATTATTGTAATTAGAATTCTGCATAGAGTTGGCTTCGAATCCAAATCTGATCTGCTGCATAAAAATAAAGACTAACTGCTGTCGGATCTGGTACAGATAAAATCTAGTCACCCAATTCGATGCGTAATTCTCACAAACGTCACTTTTCTGTTATATAAAAAATGCTTAAAATAACATTTATTCCATTTTATAAAAACATACTACAGCAAACGCTACTGTATGTACCTTTGCAATATAAAGTAATAAAAAAGATGTAGTACTTCTTTTATGTTTAACACATAGTCTAATATTTAATAAACATGAAAGAAACTATTATGAATAACAACTCGCAATGAAACTCAGCAGATTTTCGAAACTTAGTACTAATTTAAGATGTAATATGTAATAATGTATAACACACTTTTCATTAAGTTTAAAGGGACTCTATACTTTTACAAATGTTTTTTATTATTTATCTTATTCCAACAAGAAATTCTCCAAGGAAGTATTTTGTACCATAAATTCAATAAATATTTGAAAAATATATAAATTTTCTAAACTTTTAAACATTTCTAAATCTATTATTTAATTTTTTTTAATGTTCTAAAACGTCCGATGCTTTAAATTTTTTAAATATTTTCTCTATCGTTTTATTACTATGAAGGTTTTTGTTAAAAAAAGAGACTGTGCGCCTCCGAAAAAGTTATTCAAAAAAGATGGAACTAAACTGACTGTTATTAAAATTTAAGTGTTAACAGATTCGAGGATCTTAATATACCAGTATTCTAAAACAATTATTGTGATTTATTGGAGTAATGTATGAAGATCCTCCCCTTACATGCGATGCTCTTCATATTCGATAGCAAGTAACTTGTTGTAAACCTCTGTCATGTATATCAATTTCATTATATTTGAAATAGTCTAACATAATTAAAATACGCTGCAAACAGTTCATTCCTCCCATACCCTTATGCAGCGGAATTATTTCTGTGACTCTGTAAATATCTAATAAATTATTTCCTCTCCATGTTCTGTAGAATGCATATTTTAGTGTACTTCACAAATGCATATCAATTTCATTATGTTTGAAATGGTGCAACATCATCGAAGTGCACTTGAAATGATTTTTTCCCACTGACCGAAATGCAATGAAATACTTTTGGCTGTCTCTGTAAATGAACTATAAATGCTTGAAACTTCATTTTCAATAGAGATAGGGCTATTTTAAACGACAACGACATACAAAAATTTCAGGGAAACCTAAATATTTTTTCGAGAGTTAAAGCTCGAAATGATGACCAGACGGCCAGATAAACTGAAGATATAAACACTTTTGAACTTTGTTTGAAAGTGTTATGAAATTATAATAAAATATTATTTCCAAATTATTTAAGCTAATTAAACACTAAGGGTAAAAAAAACCTAATTGAGTATAAATATATCATTTATTATATCACAGCATCAGTTTGTCTCAGAAATTCGCCCCCATTTCCTTCAAAAAAAAAAAAAAAAAAAAAAACTACCCTGCCCTATTTGGATTTGTTCTCTCAAGATCAATAACAACAATAATTTATATTAATAAAACTATTGCAATTACATTATCTCTTAAATATTTTTTCATAAATAACGAGGTGGAACCCGTCGAATTTTCACGAAATAAAATGTTCAAAAGGGAACTGTTACACTGACTTATAATAAACTTAAAAAAATAATTAAAATAAAAAATCCAATGAGCATTGGTTAGTCTGACTTTTAAAACAAATATTATTTTAACCTAAATTTATCAAGATACTACTTCCATAAATTTCAACTGAATTATTGAAAAATTATTGAAAAAATAAACTTCATTATCATACATAATCAGAAACATACAAGGTGATTATAATTAAAGTTGCACTTTGAAAAGGCTGTAAAAAATGAACCACTGGTCAGAACGACCTGATATTTCATACGTCAGTATACGTGAAGCAATGGGAATTTGTTTTGCAAAAGAAAAAAGTTTCAAAGCTGACCGATAGATGGCGCTGTAATCGTCATAAGATGCCAATTAAAAGAGATGACATGCGCACCGTACATTACACTTGTGGTAAAAAAGCGGGGAACATGCAGTTCCAGTTATTCTGCGTCTGAGAAGCTAGTCATGACTCTATCATTAAAGGATCGGGCTATGCTTGTGAAGCTTTTTTACAAGAACGGTGCCTGTGCAGCAGTTGCATTGAAGAAATTCCGGATATTAAAGGTTTTATGAAGCGATCTTGGCCCGATGACTGCATTAGGTCTGAAGAAAATTGATAAAGTCGAAGATACAGGTTCATTTGACGTAAAATGTGGCAGAGGGAGAAAAGCAACTGCGTTGACGTCAGTGAAGGATGTGGCTATAGCACTGCAGAAAATGTCAAGCGGTGCTTTGAGAACGTGCACTGCACGGGGAATTTCCCGAATTTTAGACATGCCTGTCAGCACGGTTTGTAAAATTTTACGAAACATCCTTCAATGCTATCCATACAAAATTACGCATGCTCAGGAGTTGCTTCTTGTTGTCCTGTCAATATGAGGAGCTTTTGCCCTGCGATTCCATGCTCGAATGGAAGTGAAAAATGCATGTCCATGGAACATTTTGTGGTCATACAAAGCCCTTTCCATCTCCAAAGTTATGTCAATACTCAAAATTGCAAAATATGGGCAAGTGAGAATACGTTCCAAATGCAACCATTGACCTCCTTCTGCAAAGGTTTCTTCATTTCCGTTGTGGCACCACCTTGTCGTGGTGGATTGGCTTTGAACAAATAGTCTTTCATGCCCAAATTTGCAATTGAGCTCAATTTCAATTCAATTCAAATTTCATTTTTCAAAATGCTCAACGACATTTCACGTCTTTTAATTAGCATCTTTTGACAAAAACAATGCAATCTGTAGGTCAACTTTTGAACTATTTTTTACTTTCGCAACACAAATTCACATTCCTTCACGTACACTCACATGAAATATAAGATCATTCTGAGCAGTGGTTCTTTTCTTAAAGCCTTTTGAAAGTGCAACTTTAAATATAAGCACCTTGTATAATCAAGATCAGTAATTATGATGATATTATCAGTTGAGACTCTTATACTTGGTATTACGAAATGAAAAACAGCAAAAGATATTTCACTTTGGCACAATCATAGATGTTATTTTCCCCATGAAATCTAAACCTTACGCCATTTTCACCATCTCAAAATCTACATACGCGCCTTTCCTATGTGTATTAGTTGAAACTTGTGTAAATATGGGTTAGCCTCTCATAGAAAGACCCCCACGGAGGGCACTTCCCCTAGGGCCTATATCCCTCGTGCAGATAATCGGCCGTCATAAATAACACCAAAACCAACACCTATATATATGAAACCTTTTAAAAATATTTTGTACGCGTAATCGGTTATTAATAAATGTTTTTCCAAATTTGAAATCACGTTTGTCAGCTACAACTTCGTACTTTTCACTTGAGGTTCTGATCTCAAAACCAACGAGTAAAAATTTCAAAATTTTTGCCTTTTAGACGTATTTGTGGCAAAATATTTAGTTTTATCAAAGAAGATGACTGTTTTCTTTTAAATATTAAGTCACTTTATCTCACTGAAGCATTTACCTAGCATCTCAAACCCAGTATGTGCAGAATGAAAAAATACTGAAATGTAACAGATTTATGAGGGAAATGCGTGTATTTTAAACTGTGACGTCATTTTTTATTCAATTTTTTAAAGTTATTTTTAATTATAATAAAAAAATGGCGTCAATATCAGTATAATAAATAAAAAGTAAATGAACTGCATTAGAAAAGGGGAATTTTTTTAAAGAAAATGCGGGCAAATCTGCAAGGGAACCGCTTTCATAAAAAAATAAATAAACAAATAAAAGAATTAGTGAAATTGGTTCAGTATAAAGTTCAGGGCTGATGACTAAAAAAACGCCCTTGTATTTTAAATATATACGTAAAACGCAACAGAAAAACTCTTAGTTTAATATAAAACCATTTTTTCGGAAAGTAAATGTTAGGCTATCCAAGTTTTTGCCCAAAAAGTTCTGGTCAATAAAATTTTATTGCCCACATGTGAGCATTTAGGGAAATTTCCACAAATTATTTTCTGCTGATGACATTGAGCCCAATCCTACCAAGATTACTCTGTAATTTTAGTAGATATCCTGGTTCTCTAAGCTTTTTTATACACTGCTATAAATTCGGCGTTAACTCATCTTATTTTCATATAGAATTTTAATTTAAGGTGTAGTATTTCAAAGAGGTTTTATTTTTATAATAATAATAATAATTATTATTATTATTATTATTATTATTATTATTATTATTATTGTCATTGCATTTTTTCTGTGAATGAGATAAATGGTTTACATTTTAATTTCCAATTGCATATTAACTAAAATTGATCTATTTATATATTGTTTCCTATAGGATGCTAACCTATACTACTATTATAAAGAAAATGCACAAAAAGCGTTTTAAAAAACGTTCTAAATGGCGATTTCTACGCAATCTCAGGAAGTGTCAAATCAATTTCAAAAGTAATGGTTGGAAATTAATGGTGACAGCCCTTTCTCCAACACTGGCTATATTTTATGTCGATTCCACTATTCGAAAGGTGCTAAAAAGTTATGAAAATGCGGTTTTTGTGTTACTGAAGGGCCTAGAAACATGAAATGTGCATGGTTAGATATAAATGACCTCTAAGAACATTTCTTAAATAATTTAAATTTAAAAAGGGTGATAATGCACGAAAAGCGTTCTAAATGGCGATTTCTACGTAATCTCAGGAAGTATCAAACCTATTTCAAAAGTAATGGTTGGAAATTGATGGTGACAGACCTTGCTTTAAGAAAGGCTCTATGGTGGTTGCGGGAGCAAAAAATGTTCTAAACTGTGCTTTGTGATACTGCAGTGGCTAGAAATTTGAAATTTGGCATCGTAATTACTTATTAGATGTGAATACTCTCTAAGAACAGTTCCAAAGGATTTTGAAATTTAAAATGGATGAAAATGCGCGTAAAACGTTCTAAAAACGTTCTAAATAGCGATTTCTACGCAATCTCAAGAAAAATCAAACCGATTTTAAAAGTAATGATTGCAAATTTATGGTGATAGTCCTTGCTACGACAAACGCTATATTTTATGATGTTGTCACGACCACCCGGGTTTGCAGGTGCAAAAAATGTTCTAAATTGCGTTTTTTGCGATACTGGGGTGTCTAGCATTTTGAAATTTGGCATGGTAATTTCTTAAAAGATGCAAACACTTTCTAAGCACCGTCGAAAGAAAATTCCAAATTTAAAACGATGAAGTGAGCGAAGAGCGTTCTAAAAACGTTCTAAATTACGATTTTTATGCAATCTTATGAAATACGAATAGATAGATGTTGATAGAACCTGCTCAAACGTAAGCTATATTTTATGTCAGTGCCACTACCATCAGAGGGTCGCAGGAGAAAAAAACGTTCTAAATTGCGATTGCGATTTCTGCTATACTGAAGATGCTAGAAAGTTGAAAAATGGCATGGTAGTTACTTATAAAATATAAATGCCCTCTAAGAACAGTCGAAAATGAATTTAAAATTTAAAAGTGAAGAAGCGGAGAAAAGGAGTGAAAAGCGTTCTAAAAATGTCCTATCCGATTTCTATGCAATTTCAGGAAATAATAAACCGATTACAAAATTAATGGTTGCCAATAAATGGTGACAGTCTCTGATCTTACATGCTATATTTTAAGCCTGTGCCACTATCACCTGGGGTTGAAAGGAACGACAAACATTCTAAAAAAGCTTTTAAAAACTTTCTAAATTACGTTGTTATACAATATTATGAAATACCAAACCGATTTTAAAATTAACATTGGCAAAATAATGGTGACAGTTTTTGTTTCAACATACGCATTTTATGTTAGTGCCACTACCACCAAAGAGGTGGTAGACCGTTAGACAAAAAGCTTGGAATTTGACATGATGGTTATTTTAAAGATGTAAATGCGTATTAGAAATGACATCTAATAAATTCAAAAAATCAAATACTGAAATAAGCATTAAAGCTTCATAATACTTTCTACACTATCATTTATTTAGAATTAGTTTTAGTTCTTCTTATTCATTTAAATCTCATTTCTGCCTAATACAGTGTAATAATGAAGTTTAGTCAAATTGTGGCTTAATTAGCAGTTTTTGAAATATTCCTAAAAGTACAATTGCTTCTAATAAAAATTAGACATACAAATATCACTTGGCATATTTCAGCTATTACGCAAGCAAAGCTGCGGGTTTTGCTACTTAAGTAAATAAAGTTTTCTTTGTAAAAGATCCACTAAAATTAATCGGGTCAAGGCACTCTAATGCATTAAAACAATTCTCGTTCAAATATATTTTCTCATTTCCATAGATACTCAAAAATCTCATTATGTTCACAATGAGACATCACATCCTTGTAGTTTTACAGTAATATATAAGTCGTTCGTAAGTAAGATACGGAGATGTCATTGTGGCAACACGAAAATTTAAAACATTCACAAAAGTATATTTTTCACAATGAATAATATGTTTTGAAGTGTTTTTTTTTCTTTTTTAAATTTTTGTAGACGTTCGTATTTTCATTACAATGAGACACCACTTAGTGGTGGCATTTTGGTCGCAGATGTGACGTGACCACTGTGATTGGCAGTGACTGTGACAACACAACTGCCACGCTTGTCACATGGGATATGACAATTTATATTCAGAATTACAACACGGCAGTCATTTTAGAATTAGTGACGTATATTAAGAAAGAATATATGAAATTGAGTGTACAAAGAAATGACTTGAAATTACATTTTCGACAGAAAGTAATAAAAAGATAAAGTATTATTCTTTTCATACACGAAGAATTTGTCCAAAAGTCTGTTTTACTAAGATTAATTCTCAAAAGTAGTAGTTTGTAAAAAAGTCTCCATTATGCATGAAAAAAATTCTCACAGTAACTTTTTCTGGTTAGTTTTATTCTCAGAAAAATGAAGAAGAATAACCATAGTCATTTTTTTTGTTGTTGCTTATCCAGTACTTTAAATTTTAGTGAAGTGTTTCTTTCCTTTTCTTTTCTCACGTTCTTTGAATACTTTACTGTTATGCGTAATATTTTCGAAAATTTTACTTTAACTTTTCCAATAAGAATTTGTTTTAGATTTCATGTAGAAACTTGAATTTAGGATACATTGATTGTATAATAAATAAATATCGCTCCGTATTTTATATTCAATAAAATTATAGTGTTCTTTTGACATTTTTAAAGCTAGGTTCAGATATAATGTGCAGACGACTTTTCTCGACAGTAGTGAAATAAAATAAAATAAAATAAACGCATCATACACTTTTTTGCATAAATTACAACTGAAGTTATGTTTATCGTTCTGATTTATTTTCTCGCGTGCTGAATATTACTTAACAAATGTGTATAATATGTGTAATAATGTGTAAATATCCAAAATAAAACATTTTCTGCAGTCTAAAAAAGCATGTTTTTTATCGTAATTAATTTATAGTGATGGTTAATGGGATGATTATTTTTATGAATTAAAACTACTATTTTATAATTATATTATTAATATGTAACCTATTAGTGAGTAAATTTGTATTTTTTGTTAGATAAATTTAAATCATTATTCAACGGTAATTGGAAAACGCTATTATTGGAGTTAGTAATTCAAATATCAATCTTGATTTTAAAGAAATGAATACAAGTATTGTCAAACATTTTGTAAAAGGGTAATAATTAATAAATAGGCTTATACAGTAGAACAACAATGATCTAAATTTTTTGGTACCGGTTAAAATTCCGAAAGTTTGGATTACCGGACAGATCATATGGCATAATAGTACTTTAATATGTAGGTATGCAATATAACAATCTCCCTTCGAATTTTATCCATGCTTAGGGCTGGCAACTTTAAATGCAAACGTGTTTAGATTTTTCGCAGGAGTTGAAACACAACAAAGATGGAAAATCTAAATAAAGGCACACCAACTGCATAGTAAAAGAAATAGTGTGTGTACTAATGTTAAAAATATTCCAGTTGCAAGAGGAGTTTCAGCTGTTTACTCTATAAAGACCCCTAAGTTATTATTCCTATCCTAATATCCGTGAAACCAATTATCAGCTTCCAGTAAACATTAACAGATGATAACAAGTTGGAAAATGCTCGTCAATCGCGTCAAATGACGTGCGTTTGTACTATAACTAGTTTTATAAATATTTTTTGCACCGCATATTGTAATGAATGTATATTTTAATGCACTTCATAAGGGCCTATCAATTTCATTCTTTTTGACAGGCTATAACATCATTAAAACGCACTTGAAATAATTTTTTGCCATTGGCCTTAATGTAATGGAAAGCTTTTGACTGTCACAGTAATTAAACTAGTAAATCTGCAGATCAGGAGCCTCAACGTCATCTTTGCAAGTCATTGTTTTTTAACACTCATTGCGTAATATTCATCTTCCTACAAATCGCTTTTTAAAGTTTTCAAATTACATAAATATTTATAAGAATACAAAATACTTCGTAAAGTTTCAGAAATTAAATGTGTTAAACAAGTGGTTATACACTGATGTTCTGAAATTCTGATGAGCTGCTTATTCTGGTAACTTTTTAAATCAAAAATTGCATTTCTTCAGGGGGGCTCTGCCCCCCCCCCCTGAACCCCCCGTAGTCTATTTAAATTTACATTCGTAATTTTTTATTGATTGTGCGGATGGTTATTGTATATCATAGATTTTTTTTTACGCTGTGATTTATAAGCATAAGTTTTTTTTTTAAATTAATAAATTTAAAATTTAAAATAAAATCCTCATGTTAACCGTACGCAAACAATAAATCTTGAATTGACGCCAAAAATGTAACCTTAAAATCCGCTATATTCGACCCAAACACAACGGCGTGCTTAAAAAAAGAAAGAAAGAAAAGAAAAATATTTTTAGTAATATAGTTTTTAATTCATAATACGATGAAATGCTACTTTAGAATGCTTAAATATAAGAAGATCATTTTCATTTTACAGAAAAAATGCACGGATGAAGTCAAAGAATTCGGTCCCTGTTCCACGTGCTTGTTTTGTTTGGGCCGAATGAGGGCATTTAAATCTGAGCGATAACGCACATCATATTGCAAACTGTTTTTACGGCATACTGCATTTCCATCTATCTCTTTCCCTCCGTGAATAATTGTTAATTTTATTTTAGCCAAGATCTTTTTATTCCAACATCTTTTTATTCCAACATCTTTTTTTTTTTTTTTTTTTTTTTTTTTTTTTTTTTTTTTTTATAAATGACGTCTAATTCACCTGCTATTCGTACTTACTCAAAACCTTTCATCTTGTTATATTAAGAAATACTTGAGAGTTTTCTTTTTATTCCCAATATGTCGCCATATTAATTTTTTTATTCTTAATTTTTTTTTCATTTTCCTGTTTCACATCAAAATCTTTCAATTGAAAATTGATTGTTTAAGAGAAAACATTATTCAGGATTTTGATTTTCTTGGCGACGATTAAAGAAACATTGATAAATTTTATCAAAACATGTCACATTATTCTCTATGAAAATAATGAACTTTTGTATTTTTAAGCAAAATATTTGAATACAATAAATAAAATATTGCCTATTTTTATTTTGGGGGCTAAAATCCATCTATATGCAAAAATACAAATGCATTAATTCATCCCTTTTGACGTTGGCTTTACTGAAACATTATAGACGCCTTTATACTAATATTGTTAAGACCAAATACGTTGCTAGGCAACTGATGAAAAAAAAGGTAAAAAATGAAATATGTATTATGTCAAATTGATAAAACAAAATGCTTTATATTATTGGAAAACATGCATAAAGTTCCCCCAAAAATTATAAACCTAATTTTAAAAATCTCGCAAATATATTGACATAATTTCAAACTAAATGGAAAAATTTAATAATCTTATTTAAAAATTTCAGCATCCAAAATTTACCATTTAAATCCATTTTTTATCTCAGCCATTTCTTTCAACAAATGAAAATTTGAAAATCGTCTGACTTGCCATAGAAAAGCATTACAGAGCAAAATAAAATGTTCTATATTTCCCGAACGAATGAACCAAATTTAACCAAAAACTATACAGCTAAGTCCCAGTACCTCGTCAACATACCCAATTAATTTCAAGCCGATCGGATGCTTTTTGCGGCAGTTATCGTGGAACAGACAGACAGACAAACGGAAATCAACACTTTTCGTGTCTCCACAGTAAGCCTTCACTGACGTTTCGGCTACTATACATCCGATTTTCATACAATTTAAAATGACTCGCCAAAATTTTGCAACAATTATATAGTTAAAATTTCAGACCTTTCGGAAGGCTGCAACATCATTAAAGTGCACTTGCAATAATTTTTTCCCATTGGCCGTAATGTACCGAAAAAATTTTGACTGTCCCTGTAATTAAACTATACATCCGATTTTCATAAAATTTGAAATGACTCGACAAAATTTTGCAACAAATATATATTTAAAATTTCACACCATTTGGTTGGGTAGTTTTCGCTCTGTTATATGCGGACGGACGGACAGACAGACGGATAGAAGGACGGACTGAACGACGACTATCGGTGCTACTCATTTATATAATTACGAACACACCTAACAAGGGTCGTTTTGAATGTCGTCTCCCAGCGAAAGTGGCCTCTCTTGTTTATCAAAGACCATTCATTAGAAGAAAGAAATGGGTAGCATTTGTGTAGATTTTCATCTGTTTATAGGCAACTAAAAAGGAAGTTATTCGCTATTTTGGAAGGGTGGATTGAGGAATGAATGAAACCCCTTTTATACCATCATTTTCAATTAACCTTCCTCTGCCTGCCTACTGGGTTTTCTGAAACCGAATAAGCCGCAAACACAAAAAATCTTTATTTTTTTGTATATGCTATGTTCTGTTATTATTATTATTATTATTATTTTAGATTTTTTAGTTTTTACTTCTATTAATAATCTGTGTCATAATCATAATCTATGCTTAAATTATATGATTATTTTAACAAGAGAAGTTAGGACAATTAGACTTATACTTAATTTGGTTTTGATAACCGGTGATCTGCTATAATTTGATATGTTAACAGTAAGGTGTTAAATATTTCTTTTATAATTAGCTTTAATTTTCCATAAAAGTCATTTAATTAAAATCGTCGTACCGTAAAATAAAACTGAATAAAACATGAGTAAATACACTTTATCGTTTTTCTTTTGCACTACATCAATTTTACAACTATGTTAAAAGATTTATGACTAGAAAATATAAGAACAAAAACAAAATAAAAATAAAAATGTATTCCTATCTTGAAAAATATTTTTCAATAACTACAATACAGTTTTTTTTTATACTTTTTTAATGCAATATTAAAAGAATGAAAATCCCTCACAAATGACATTTTGGAGAAAATAAACGGTTTATAAATTTTGCTTTATCTCGTAAGATTGTGTGACTTTTCGGAAATAAATACCGTCCATTATATTACCACGTAAAAGATGATTCCTTAAGTAAAATAATGGCTTCAAGAAAAGTATATTTCTGTGATACAATAACATTTAAAGGTATGATTTTTTTTTCTTGATGTATCTCATTTTCAAGATTTCATATAAGGGAAATACAACAGCTCTTGTTTAACATAAAAAAAAATTCCATTAATCTTACATTCAAACATAAAACATATTTCAAAAATATTTTTAACTATTGAAAGTAAGGTATAAAATTAAATATGTAATGCAACAGAAAAAAGAAAATTAATAAAATTTATTTATTTTTATACTCTCTTTAACGCTTTTCCTGATACTTGAAAACTCTTTGTGAATTCTGTTTGACTGACTGTCTGCCGTCGGTCTCTCTGTGCTCTAACTTGCTAAAATATACTTAGAGTTCAATGCAATTGATATATGTTATTGAGGTTTAGTATGACATGTTCGGTATTGAAAATGAAATGTGTAGAAAATATAGTTTATTTTCGGGGACACTCAAAAAATTCCGTTACATTATGGTCTATTGGGAAAAATCATTTGAGGTGCATTTTAACAAAGTTACTTTATCTCAAACATATTGAAATTGATATGAGGATCACTACAAGAGGATTACTAAAAGAATTAGTGTACATAGCATTTATTAGCCCTCGATATGATATTCTTTCCGCCAGCAATTAAAGAGTCGTCTCTAAAAATGAAAAGTTCCATTGTATAAGCCAGCCGTATAACAAAGCAGGTGTATCATTGTACCGCTAAATACTTTACTATAATTTTTTTAATTTCTAAGCATCGCACATTTTCAATTTTTATACAGTCGTATTGGGAAAAAAGTACATTTAAATGCAATTTGTTTGAAAACTGCATCTCAATTTCTTTTTTAAATATTACCCTTTTCTTAGTTTTTAGCACCATTTGTTTAATGTTGGCAACTCAAGTACTCCATTTCTGTAGAAGGTAAAGGAAAAATTGTTAGAAAATAGTAATTATATCTTTTTATTGCCATTTTCCCATAACGACTGAAAAAAAATGTAATTAAAATAGGTGCTATTTTGAAAAAAAATATAAATGAATGATTTATGATAAAACATGGATCTGTTATAAACTATATTTAATTTTAAGTATCTATATTAATATTACAAACAAATGAAAGCATATGAATCATTAGATAGCCGTTTTTAACCATTTGGAAAAATGGATATTGTCCTCGGTCAGGGTAAGAAATCAAAAACATATCTGAAGCGTTTTATTAGTTGAATCCCGCATTTCAATCGTTTTCTGATTGACTATACAGTAATCTGTATTTTCCCTTTACTTTCAACAAAGATGGATACTTCTGTTGCCATTATGACAAAAAAGTAATAAAAACTACAAAAAAAATTAATAACTCAGAAACAAATTGAGATACAGCTTTCAAACAAATTGCATTTAAAAGTACACTTTTTTTCTCTATCGACGGTGTAAAAAGTAATATTGTGGGATGTTTAGAAGTTTAAGAATGAAACTTCATTTAAAATTGGTCCAGGGATATTAATGTTTAATCCTTGGCGTACGTAATGTATGAACAGCTGCGTAGAAGTTTCAAAATTTACAGTACCGAAAAATGTAACCCATGGCGTACGTAATGTATGATCAACTTCGTGCGATTTTTTATGTCTTAAATTTTAGTCTTTGATAAATTATTTTCCAAATGGTCGTTGTAATTTGTTCAATTGCATTTTTTTTTGTTGTTTATTTATTTTATTTTTTTGGTCGAGTTTCTTGAATGACGACATCTCTTTTTTCGGAGTTGTGTATTATTCGGCGATAGTGAAGTCCTATGCATATTTTACTATAGATGTTGTTTAAGACTGGATCATAAATTTGGAATTCTTCAGCTGATGCGAATGACGTCATTTTATATAAAATAAAAGCGTGTGTTTTAAGTCTTAAAACTGAAATATTTTTTGTACTATCTACATTTATGTACATATATATCTTTTTTTTCATCGGGGGCGACCCTAAATTCCGAAAAAGCAGAACTCCTGCTTTCTTGTCTTTCAGCGGCACACAAAGAATTCAGCTACAATATTGTCTATTAACAATAACTGTTTGAAGTGAGTTTTCAGTTATGTTAAGCTTTTTAAAATATGACTAATTTTTTGGCTGTTACGTGGAATGTGAAAATTCATCAATAGCTCATATACAAGGCAGAACAAAAAAAATGTCGTGTACATTTTCGTTTATTGATGAAAATGGCTGAAGAGGAATTCTCAACTGCGCTATGTGTTCCCTAACTCAACTAACAAGGGAACCACTTTTGGTGTTGCTCGCACCTAGCATTGAGACCTGGTGCATTTTAAAGCCCTATATAATGAAGTTTGAGAATCGATAAAATTTTTCTGTTAAAATAATATTTCTTGATTATACAGCAGCATAACTTTCTGAAAATGCAATTTTCGAGACCACTTATCGAACTATTACCATTGATTTTTTTTTAAAGAAAAGCACTTAAAAATAAAAATTAGTTAATAATAAGTATAAAATATTGAAAAAAGTTTGAAAATTCCTTCAAAAACCTTGAAAATTTGATTTTGAAAAATTGCAACTTTATATTCATATTTTTGGCGAGGAAACAGTTGGCGTTTATTTTCAAAAGTAGAGCTTTCCGGCAACCCTAGCCAAATGTCATAGCTGAATTTGTAATAGCTAAAAATTGCAATGTCCGACCTATTTCGCCACAGTAATTTTTCTAAATTGTGTAACAATATTAATTTACTTTATGATTACTTTTACCGAAGGACCATTTAATACAGCAACATTTCATTTTAAACATTCGAAACTTTATTTCATTCGATTTCAAAAGAAAATAATTTGCTTATTTTGTATTTCACTAAAAAATAGTTTTCAATGATCTTCGAAGCTTTTATAGAATTATATTTATTACTTATATATTTATCGTCTGCATAGGAAAATAAATAAAAACCTTATATTTGTTTCGTATGCTATCAATTATTTAAAAAAAAAAATCGCAATCTGATATAATTCTAGTAATACGCTCTGTACATTTTCTCTTTGGATAAAACGGGCGAAAAAATTGTAGCCCCATATTTGGCAACTTAACTCACTTTTGGGGTGAAATAAACAAATAAATATGTAATAATAAAAAATTAAAAGTATAAAAAAGTATATAAAATATTATTTTAACAGAGAAATTTTTTCGGTTCTCTAACTTTTATGTATAGGGCTACAAAACGCACCAGGTCTCGATGCTAGGTGCGAGCAACACCAAAAGTGGTTCCCTTGTAAGTTTTAGCATATTATGTTGTATATATATATATATATATGTGTGTGTGTGTGTGTGTGTGTGTGTAAATCTATATGTCATATACAGGGTTTCACAAAAACAATTCGGATATTTCCCGGCTGTTGATAGGAATTCCTGAAATTGGGTTTTCAAATCTGTTGCGCTTTATTCCAAATGGTTTACTTAAAAACTATTTTTCACTTTATTAAAGGATGAAGTTTTCTTGAAGTATTCTGGAACGTGTTAGAAAGTATTTCAGAATCTATGCTTGATGCGAAATTTTTCGTTCTTGTTTTTAACTGATATAATTTGTGTATGTACTGATGGAATTTTGTAATAGATTTTTCACTTACTTCCTGAACTGCTAGAATTATAAAAATCACGTTCACAGGTATATTTCCGATGGCAATGTAACATTTTAATATTTTTAAAACTTTATTATAAATTAACCCTTTAAGTGTTCTAATCGTGTTTTCCGTAATATAATTTTTGGAATCAAAGGCTGATTTAACATAAAATCGATAAAGAAATATGTAAGGTTTTCAAATAAAAAATTATCTTACAAATACTTTCCATAGATACTATTTTATGAATCGATAAACATGAATGGAAAATCCTGCAGGACGCTTAAAGGGTTTTAATGCATTAATTTTGAGGAATTTTCCCGTTAGCCGGTCACATGTGATAAATGGCTAAATATCCTTTGTTCAGTTATATACGAGTTGCTCCAACAAATTATATAATTATGCGTCAACACACACATACCAAAATATGCCAAACGGCTGTAAAACTTCAGAAATGATATATTTTAAAGGCTAAAAAGTAAAATATACATTATAAATAAAAGATAAAGAGGGCAATATTTAAAAAATATATGCTTTTATCAATTCATACTTTAATATTAATTTACGATTATACGTTGAGAAATCGATTTAGAAATACTAAAAAGATCATTTAAATAATGTCTATTTTATTTATTTCTTATTATCAGTTCTTAAAGTAGAAACAGAGCAAATATATATATGCTTTATTAAATTCACTTGCTTGCTTTTTCTAACATGCAAAAGAAAAAAAAAATCAGTGAATTCGAAGTTTGGTGTCTACACCAAATTAACGTATTTTAACGGCAATTTTCCTGAAAAAAAAAAAAAAAAAAAAAAAAAAAAAAAAAAAAAAAAAAACAGGAATTGCAGTTATGTAATTGGGTGTGGTTTTCACTACTTATGTTTTTACTTTTATATTTATTAATAAAGAAGATGATTATGCATTTTCTTCAAAAATGTAGGTAAAATTAATAAAAAATAAAAAATGTATGTAAACTATGTTTTATTTTTACCTTATTGTTTTACCTTATCGTTTTCAATACCAGTTACATATTTAAATTGGATTTATGTTTGTGTTTAAAAATTTATAACTAGAAAATAAAGCAGGCAAGAGCAAGTTCTATTTTAGTTTCGAAAGATATTGTTCAATATCTACATCCAGAAAAGCTTTCTGCTTTTTTTAATTCATTTTATTCAATTTTATATAAATACAATTATCTCATATACAATATATCTGACAAAATAAATTCTTAGAGATCCGCAGTGCCCTTTAAGATAGTGTAAATTTTCAAAAATATATAGCTTCTATTATATTACACATAAAAACAGATTCTAAAAATTAATTTACCATATGCGGAAAATCATATACCCGTGATAAAAAAATATATCCCTTCTACTAGAAAATTGCGATTTAACTGTTACATCTTATTGCCAGTGTGTCATAGAAGCCAGGTACAAAAGCTTTATCCAATTTGAAAAATCTATTAAGCTTGCATCTAAGACACAACAGATATTAAATAGAGTCAAAACGCTTCATTAAAAAACTAGTGTCGTGAAGGAAATTTTTACCTTGTTATTAATAAACTTTACAACATACTTATAACTGCTTACAAGGTGACACAAACATATAAAAATATTATTTAATACAACCCTGAGATCTATCGAACACACACGCGTTCATTTTCAAAGGGAAAAGATGACTGAATAGAAAACAAATTTTAAAAACAAAAAGAAAATACTACGCATGCGCAAGCGGAGTTCAGTCCATTTCTCTGCAGAGGGGTGAAAAGATCATTTCATATTTTTAGAAGTTCTTGAAATATTTAGGATATTATACCACATCACGGGAATATTATAAGAAAGGACATCGTTACAAACAGTATCGCTCCTAAGTCAAATTTCAGTGGGTTCACGGATTATTGAAGAGTAATGGTTAGATGTTGAAATAATCATTTTCGCTTTTTCAAAGTTTATCTTAATATTTTCTTTTTGTTGCAATCTGGAGAAAGCTGTACTTGGTTTGTTAAATTTGGTATCAGAAAAGTGCTCTTTTAATCTTTCCTTAAATTTTTGAGATGTCATACCAATATGAAATATACCTAATAATGAAATATTGTATTTTGCCTCAATACAAAGGCTGAAAGTCTCGAAACTTAAGCTATACAGTACATTGCAGAGCTATCCAGTGTCAAATAGTTTACGAAATTGGTAAAACAAAGCGCGTTTACTTTGTAAAAAAATATTCTTTTCAAAACAAAATTCGCGAATAACCAAGTTAAGTATTTGCGAATAACCAAGTTAAGTATTCGCGAATAACCAAGTTAAGTATTCTAAAAGTTTCTCGGCCAGAAGAAAAAAAGCATTGCTCTGGCCTTATAACGCATGAAATTAAAAAGTCAAATATTCAAAATTCTAGAAGGAAAATTTGTAAAACGTTCACAATTATACTAGATTGGGGGAAAAATTACCACTACCGAAAAATACATTTCGTGTGCTTCATAAATAGCAATATTTGAGGTGTCATGTCGTGGAGGCGTGGCCTAATGGATAGGACCCCATTCTACTAAGCAGGAGGTCCCGGGTTCGATGCTGCGATAGGGTAAGTGTTACATTGTTAAAGTGATGTGAGTTAAGTGAATAAATCCTGTAGAATATACGTGACCTCAGATTGAAATGTGTGGGTTAACCCTTGAATAACATTTTTATTTTTGAATTACAGAAGTTTCCAAAAAAATTGAAATTTTTCTAGAATTTACGGAAGGTAATTTCCATTAAAATACGTAAATTGCACTGGCGTTTCGATTGGCGGTACAATTTCCACATTTTAAATGATATTTCTTTTCAGCATATAATGCTTTTAAAAAAAGTGAAACAATGGCCTATTGCCGAGAACTAAACGGTGGTCAAACATGGATGCGATTCAGACGCTTGAAATGTCTTAAATTCAGATGCATACAAGCGTCTGAAAAATTAAGACACTTTAAAACGTCTGAAAATTGAACACTCCGTTTAAGACACTTATATGTCTGAGTTTCAGACATTTCAGTTTACAGTGTTGTATTGGAATAATGTCTTATTTCTCTATGAAAGCTAATTTAATATTTTTGATTCCGATGGGCGTATAATTGAGTGGAAAAGAAAAAAATCAAGAACTTAATCCCAAGAATTTAGTTGGAACAGTAAAGAATGGCGGTGGAGGTGTCCGTGTGTGGGAGTTCATGGCAGCATCAGGACACGGTAATTTGGTATTTATTGAGGGCATAATGAAGCGTGCGCTTTATTTAAACATTTTAAAAAACAATTTAATATTATCAGCCCAAATTTGGGTATTGGAAACAAGTTTGTTTTTTATCAAGATTGCAATCCTAAGCACACGGCTCTCAACTTTCGCCTCTGGTGACTCTATAATTGTCCACAAGTTTTGAAAACACAACCTCAATCGCCTGATTTAAACCGAATAGGACATATTTGCAGAGAACTGGAGGTTAGAGTACGAAGAAACTACATTAAAACGAAAAGTAAACTAAAAACTAATGATCAACGAATAGATGAACATTGATGCAGAAATTACATAAAAAAGTAATAAAATCTATGAAAAGCTGCTGTGGATTCTAAAGGATATCCTACTAAGTGAATTTAACGAAATATTATTATATTTACTAATATATATAGATTTTTTTAAGTGTGCGAAGACTTTTGTGAGGTAAATTTTTTGTTATTTTTTTATTATTTTTTTCTTCAAAATAAAGTTTTACTACGTTTTTAAAATATTTTATGTAGTTTTGTTAAGAATAAGTTATCGATCTTATTATTAAATATCCATTTTTAAATATTAATTTTAATTAAAGGATAGAGCACTATTTCACTGAAATTCGTATGCGAACACTTTTGAGAGTCACTGTATATTATGTTTATATTTACATTCTCGTTTTTGTTACTTATTATATTTGTAGATCAATTTTACTGTTGTTTATTCTATTAGATTCTATATATTCTCTATTCTAATTTGTTCTATTAGAAGCAAGAAAAAATACTTTTTCGTACATTCAAAGAAACGACGAAAATCTCGAAATAAGTTTCTCTTAATTTTATTACAGAGAACAGAGAAACGTCATATCGTTTTGATGCTAGAGACATTCATACGTCAATGTATGAGGTAATGACATACAACCAACTTGATCAATTTGGTCACTTTTCTTTACCAGTTCCACTTCTTGCTCTCCCTGAATTCAATCTATCAATGTATTTGGCACTGAAATTTCATGAAATTCAACATCTCTACTTATTTCTATTCTATTTTCACCTGTATGCACTCTTTTCAGTGACTTCTTCAGAACCCTCAAAAATTCGACGCATGCTTGTTTTACCAAGCTTCTTGTTCACACGTTTTTACTTAGGAATTTGGGCAATAGATTCACATCCAAAAATTCTCAAGTGTTTTAATGAATATTCCTTTCCATACCATGCTTCATAAGGTGTTTTACTTTTATCTCAAATTTTACCAGTACTATTTAAGATATATGTTTAACAGTTCACTGCGTCAGACCAGAAGTGTTTTGACAGTCAATTTGTCAACAGCCTTGTTCTCGCAATTTCTGTCAGTGTTCGATTGTCACATTCAGAACGCCCGTTTTGTTGAAGTTTATACGCAGCTGATCATCCAATTTTAATTCATTTTTCGTCAAGAAATTTATGAAATCTTGATCTGTATATACTCCCCTCCATTATCTGACATAACTGTCTTGACTATATTTCCAGTTTGAATTTTAAGAAATGATACAATATGTTGTAATTAATCATTCGCTTCACTTTTATATTGCATAAAATACACGATACGGTATTGGGTGTAACTGTCTTTGAATGTAACAAAATTTTAGGACCTTGAAATGATGCCTTTTGCATTTGACTATATACATCACTAAAATTCGTTCCCCAGCTTTACTGGCTTTTAGCATTTCTTTAAAATTTCTTCTCTGAAACTTTCCAATTGCACAATCATCACAATACTCAGTCTCATCAGTTTATGATAGTTCAATTACTTTCAATTTCAACAATTCTTTTATATAAATTTTATTCCGATGTCTAATCCTTTTATACCATATTTGAAGGGAATTTTCTTTGGGATTTCTTATCGTAAGGCTGCTTTCCAGAAAATCTATAGCCAGGAAGCACATATCTTCATATTGATGTCTTGCAACAATGAGTTCATTAATTTTCTTAAATTTTGATTTATTTCCTTCAATCGTTTATATGAAACGTTTTTCCACGCTGATTTTACAGAAAATAAATTTACCTTCATTTCAGGAACATAAATAACATCACAAAAATTATGTTCTTTTCAATCTAGATTTCAACAAACTATGATATTACAAATGCCTTTGATTCAGATTTTTTTGCCATCACCAAGTCCAAATATAATTTGCCTTCTAATTCTTTATATGTTGTAAAATATTCAGGCTTCCAAACACACATGTTGAGTACGTCTAGAATTAATTATCAACGTTGATCTTCCTGATTTAATTGATTGAAGTGTACTCGTATTTATAAAGGCAAAAGATTGAGCACCTTCCGTTTTCTTATCGGAATTTCTATGATTTTGTTGATTCCTTGCACAATTACTCCTGAGATGTGGCCCTCCACAAGACCAACATCATGATTTCGATTTTCTTTTGTCATTCCTGCCCTTTTCATTATCTGGTTTTGGAAAAGTTGTTATTTGGCTGTCGTTAATCCATTACTAAATCTGATTCAAGATTTAAATTCACATTAATAATACCTAATCTAGTTTCTTGATTCACCTGTTTAGATGTTAATTTCGACAATGTACGATCATCCAATCATGTTGAGTCCCAAGCACTATGAAAATGGTGATATAGCGATGGTAATGCAAGCAAAAGAGTTATAAGTATTTCATATTGGTTCTCCAAATTCACCTAAACGTGAAGCGAAAGAATCGATTTTGCTAATATGTGTAGTTATGACATCACCAGAAACATTGTGATACTCTCGGAATTGAGTTTGAAGTAAATAAACAGAGTAAGCTGATTTCTTGCTCATACACATCTAATAATTTAATCCATACTTATCTAGCATTTCCACAATTCTTAATTAAAGGCACGGACTTTTTATCTATCATTGTTCCGAAAATCTCATTTGCCGTTTTGTTTGCTTTCTTCCATTTTTAGGTGCGTTCGTAACTACATAAATACGTAGCACCTAAAGTCATCGTTTAGTCCGTCCGTCTGTCTGTCCGCATATAACAACGCAAAAAACTATCCAACCGAATAGTTTGTAATTTCAAATATATAATTGTTGCAAAATTTTGTCGGGTCATTTCAAATTTTATGAAAATCGGATGTATAGTTCAATTGCAGGGATAGTCAAAAGTATTCCGATACATTGCGGTCAATGCGAAAATACAGTTTCAAGTGCATTTTAATGATGTTACACTGTTTTGAACGTAATGAAATTGATATACATTTATGTAGTTCTCTAAAATATACATTCTATGGAATATGTGGTGCAAAGATTATTGTGGCACTTACAGGGCCACACAAAAGAATTCCGTTTCATAATGGTATAGGAGAAAATATTCTTTGCGGTGTATTTTATTTATGTTAAACTATTTAACATATAATGACATTGATATACGTAGCTGAGGTTTACTACAAGTTACTTCCTGTATAATAGAAAGTGCATAGTATTTACTGGGACACAGAAAAAATTTCGGATACTATACTGAATCCGAATTACTGTATATCAGCGATGATTCCTGGAAGTACATTTTTACCTGTGATATATAAATTTTTAAGTTTAACTACATTTTTTAATATTAAGTTGTGTGTATAAATGCTGTAGATCATGTACAGGGCTACACAAGATAATTAGCTAGGGCTACTGAGAATGAAAGAAAATAGATTAAAGGTAGTTTTTAAATGAAATATGCATTTATACGCTGAACTATATTTAGTATACTAAGATATGTTTGTAGACTATAGGTAAAATGGTACACTGGGCCATGCAAAGAATCGGATACATGACCGTTTATGGATGGTAATTTATGGAAGTGTGATTTAAGAAGTTTTAGGCGTGTTTTAGTCTTAAATAATTTTTAGCTTAATAGTGGCGTGTATATAAAGATAGTAGGTAAAATACACGGCTGTACAAATGTATTTAAGTATGCTTCCGTCTATTGGTATATATTGCTGAAAGTGAAAGTTCAACCTATAAAGCGCTTTTAACGCTTTTCAACATAGTTGAAAAGTGTTAATGAATTCGGTTTGTCTGTCCATCTGTCTATCCGAACTCTAAATTGCATTAATATAGTTGGGTTACTTTGTAATTGATATATGTTATTGAGATTTACTCTGCCATGCTCGGTATTGAAAACAACGTATGTAGCGCTCATAGTTTATTTACAAAGACACTCAAAAGTATTCCATTACATTATGGTCGACGAGGAAATGTCGTAATTATATAAACTAGGGGGTCGAACCTGAGCTCCTCGAATTACAGTGTTTAGGTGAAAACCATTCTTTTTTTTAAATTGTAATTATTTTTTTACATGTAATGTATATTTTAGATTGCCCACTAACATCAAAAAGAATTTTTATCTGAAAAATATCAATTATGCAATCAAATAAAGTTTTAAAATTTATTAAAAGCGATACTTTCACATGTCACTGCATGCCAGGAGTTATTAGCCCAAGGTTTTGAAACTTGCGACAGTGTTTCCGGTCATTTCTGTGCTTTAAGTGCGTAGTTCAATAACATGTCTGTTAAATTTGTTTCTTATTTACATTATTTTATTTATTTTTCTATAGAGGAAGTTTTAATTTTGTTATAGAACATTAGGCGGAAACAAATGGTGAACTTTTTACATTGTTTTAAGGGCAAGCGGATTAATCTTTCGTAATCGAGCTACACGTGATAGATAATTATGATATTGTATGTGGCACAGAAATCGCGATTATTTGTTAATTGTTTAATGGCAACACCTGAATGAAAAGCATCTCATTGGTTATTGTGTAATATTTTTAAAAAGGGAATAACAATAAATTAAAAAAAAGTTTAAATAATAACTATAGAACAAAACAATTTATATAATTTAAAAAAATAAAATAAAAGTAAATAAACAATTTATTAATAAATAAACAACAACATCCGGGTTACCATATCAAGCAAAATAACGTCACTTTGGCGCCAGTTAAGTACCCCGGTGCGTATATGACATTGGCGTCAGAAAAAAATCGCGCCAAGGTGGTGCGTATCAGACATCTGTGCCGTCTTTTATTCATCTCATTTAAAATACAATAAATAAATAAATAAAGGTATTTTCTAGTATAGGTACTTGGCGAAATAGAGAAAAGGTCCATGGCGCGAAAAGAAATTTGGCAACATTTTCTGCCAACCTATTTCATCAAAATATTTTTTTCGAATAAAACTACATAAAAGTTGCTATGATCGCAAAAAGTTCGTACTTTTATTTTAGCTGGGCGCAATTCTCGCCAATAGCATTTTTAACTCTCCAGCAGCATTTTTTATTTTTCGAGGGGTAAATTAAAACAATACTTTGATGTTGAAATTAAATGGTTTATGGTATTTATTCTTTTCTTTTCTTTTTCTTTTCTTAAAGAATTTTTTTAAAAGTGAAATTCATGAATTTGAAATGACTCAGTTTTAGATTAAAGTTATCCAAAATCAAAATGAAAGTTTAAAATCAAAATGAGAGAAAGGATTATATTTTAATCTAAATTAATGAAATATGAAAAAATACGACGGGTACAATGTTTGGCGATTTATCACCTGTGCCCGACTAACATAAAAATACCGAGTTCTTGATTTCTCTATCAGAATCTTCCGATTCGGCGAAAAACTGAGCAAGTAAATTAAATGATGAAAAAAAGTAACATGATACAATGCTTAGCATACATTTAAGGGAGACAAAACTGGTCGCAACGGCAGGCTAGTTATTTTAAAAACCGTAAAACTCAGTCAATTAAGATACAATTTTCAAACAAATTGCATTTGAAAAGTAGATTCTTTTCTCTATCCGACGGCGTAAAAATTGAAAATGTGCGATATTTGGAAACTTAAAAAATCGCTGACATAGCACGCATTATAATTTCATTTTTTTTTTCATTTTTATGAGAAAATGGCAAAAAAAAGTACAGTAATATATTATTTTCTTTCCTCCGTAATTATTTTCCCTCTACCTTCAACCCTCCATGACTTTCAACAGAAATGGAGTACTTCGGTTGCCACAATTACAAAAAAAATTCATTAAAAACTACAAAAAAAAAATTATATCTCAAAATTAAATTGAGATACAGCTTTCAAACAAATTGCATTAAAAAGTACATTTTTCTCCTTATATGACGGTGTAAAAATTTAAAATGTGCGATGTTTAGAAGTTTAAAATTTTGCAGTAATGAAAATTGCAAAACCAAAATTTTATTTCAAATTTCAAAGTGTTGCCTTTCGCAAAATGACGTATGCGTTACGCACAGATATGTTTGTCCTTTATAATATAGATAGCCTAAGTCATGTGACTATCATCAACAGTTCCAGGCGGACCACTTCGCTTTTTATATTCTAGGTGCAATTTTGGTACTTTAATGTTACCAGGCACAGGTGATAAGTCGCCAAATATTATTCTATCGCCATCATTTCGTCTATATTATAATAGTTCATATGATCAACTGCCATAAACAAATACGGTCTGATCCCTTCGCCACTCATATGAAAGTTTGGCACAGATGTCTTATACGACCCATATTGGCGCGATTTTTTAACGACGCCAATTTGGGGAACGCATCAACAGCATAAACAAACAGTCGAAACATGTAAAGAGTCGAATAACCCTATTCTTACTGTTTTTAAAGTTTTAATTTACACCTTTTAGCAATTAAAATGAGTAAATAACTCTATTTTTCTTTTTCCCTTATCGTCTTCATTGCGTACAACATTCTTAAAGCTATTTGTGTTTATGTCTTAAAATTTTCGACATGAAATTACAGCTAGAAAAAGAAAATGCAGTTTTTATGTTAAATGATAGCTTTAAATATTTTTAACTAAACTTGCTGCTTTTACAGTTATTCTATTAAAGTCTATGCTAATAAAAAATGTTCACAACCAACAAATTGGGAAACATAAACTGTTTACATATATCAAGCTCAATCTCGTAATATTGTGTTACATTCAAATAAATAGATTCTGTTATATTACCAAATATAAAAGGTTTCTAGATGTAAAATAACATCCATGCTTTTCTGTTATACTTCATTCCTATTGTGAGAAATACAAAAACCACCATTCAACATAAAAATTGTTTTAACCTTAAATCTAAGATAGAAGGAATGTTGTAAACCATTTTTCTCATGTTTTGTGTAGGCGGCATATTTATATGTGAAATGAAAAAAATATATATAAAATTTTAAGATTGAAATATATATTTTATTTCAATACGTACTACCTTCTTAAACCAATTTTAGAACTATAATTGAAAATTTACGAATAATAAATATAGACAGAAAAAGAAAAAACCAATACGATTTTCATTTAAAAAAGACATTTTTCTATATGCACAACACAACACATATCTTATTTTTCACTTATTCTATTCAATTTTATAAGAAGTAAAATCCCTCACAAACGACATTTTGTGAAAATAAATTGTTTAGATATCTTGCTTTATCCTATAAGATAGTGTGACTTTTCAAAAATAAATAGCTTCCATTATAATACCAAATAAAAGAAGATTTCAGAAGTAAAATGATTGCATGAGGAATACTACATTTCTATAATAGAAAATTTGAAATCTACAAGAAGAAAATCGTATTTTTCCTGTTTTATCTCAATGCCAGTGTGTTCTACAGATGAAACAATAAATATCATTCAGCATGAAATTTGTGTTATTATTACATTCAAGATACAGGCAATAATGTAAAGCAACCTTTTATATCTTTAGAGTAAATTTTATATCTTTAGGGAAAATTAGATATGTTATGGAAATTTCAGTAAATTCAATATAAATTCAATATTCGAAATTGTCTCATTTTCAATAAATAACAAGTTTATTTATTTTCTTCGATTTTTTAAAATTTCTTAAAAACAATAGCTCATTTCATATGGTTTCTTTTCATATCTGTCTTATATTTTCATCACTTTCTACTTGTTTAGATCAATTTTACATTTGAAGGGCTCTGCATTAAATAATTGTAAGCGCCAAAATTATAAAATTAAGTTTTTTTTATTTACTACAGAAATTAGTACATTTACTACAGAAATTAGTAAAACGTTTTAGATTCTTTCAAAAGAAGGCTGTACTATCTCGGGTTACACGTAGCGCCATTTTTATCCAAATGCATGTAAATAAAAAAAAAATTTCCTAATATCGCTAAAAGTGACAAATGTCGCTTACCATTATTTACTGCCGCGCGCCTCAATTATATTTTTAAATCTGAAAATACAGAATGCAAAAGCAAGTTATCGTTTATATATTGAAAGACATTTTTAATAACTACAGCAGTGTGATATTATTTTCACTTATACTATTCAGTTTTAGAAGAATAAAAATACGTTTTGCAAACGGCATTTTGGGAAAGATGTCTAGCTATCCTGCTTTACTTCGTAAGGTTGTGTCTCTTTTCTAAAAAAACTAACTTATACTAACTCAATAGTATAATAGCTATACATATTACCCTATAAAATAAGATTTGATTTGTAAAACTACATATTTCTGTTATTGAAATTTTAAACCCCACTGCTTTAAAGTAGTGGGTTTCTTCCCACCTTCCAAACTATTTAGCAATTTGGTTTCTCTGTCTGTGCGTCCGTTTGTACGTGCCGTAACTCGCGTAAATACACTTGGATTGTTGTAAGTTTTATTTATGAATAAAGTTCACTATAGAATGGTCGCTCTTGCAAATGAAGTATGTAGCATTTGTAGTTCATTTATAGGAACGCTAAAGAGAATTTCGTTAGATTATGATCTACGGTGAAATTTAGTTTTATGGAAATTGCTTACTTAGACATATCATATTTAGACAATTGCTTATTTAAATATCTTGTTAAAATCTTCTTCTGTTTTGCACATAATCTATTCATTATTATCCGGGGCGAGGGACATTCACAAATGATATTTTTGTTTACGAAACGGCTTAGATATCCTGCTTTAATCGCAGAAGAGGTAATGTGACTCTGCGAAATTAAATATCTGCATTATATTTTCACATAGAAGAAAATTAGACTCCTTATTGAAATCTTCTTCTATTCTGTACATAATCTATTCAATATTACATCGGAGTAAAATCATTCAATGATATTTTTGTTTCATAAACGGTTTCGATATCCCGCTTTATCGCAGAACAGATAACGTGACTTTGCGATAAATAACTGCATTATATTTTCATATAGAAGAAAATTAAACTTCTTGTTAGCACCTTCTTCTGTTTTGCACATAATGTACTCAATATTATATGGACGGGGGGGGGGGGGTCATTCACAAAGGATATTTTTGTTTAAGAAACTGTTTAGATATCCCGCTTTATCATAGAACAGGTAATGTGACTGTGCGAAAATGAATATCTTGCATTATATTTTCACATAGAAGAAAAAACTTCTTATTAACATCTTCATCTGAGTTGCATATAATCTACTCAATATTATATGGGGGTGGGTCCTTAACAAAAGATATTTCTGTTTAAGAAACTGTTTAGATATCCTGCTTTATCACAGAACAGGTATTGTGACTTTGCGAAAATATATAACTGCATTATATTTTCATATAGAGGAAAATTAAACTTCTTATTAACATCTTCTTGTGTTTTCCACATAATCTACTCAATATTATATGGGAGGGGGGATCATTGACAAATGATATATTTTTTTTACGAAACTGTTTAGATACCCCTTTTTATGACAGAAGAGGTAATGTGACTTAATAACTGCATTATATTTTCACATAGAAGAAAATTAAACTTTTTATTAACATCTCCTTCTGTTTTGCATATAATCTATTCAATATTACATCGGGGAAAATCGTTCACAAATTTACATAGACGAAAATTACAGAAGTAAAGTGACTAGATTATTAAAAATATATTTTTATGATGCAACAAAATTTTTAAGAAGAGAGAGATACTGGTGTAAAATATTCAAAATATCATATTCTAGCCTAAAAAATTCAGCTGTCTTTCTGTTTCAAACTCTGTTTTGCTCAGTGTTGTTAAAACAAAAACGTGCTGCTACAGAATTTTGTTTGTGTCGTTTAGATACCATATAACTTCAAAAACTTCTTTATGCGTTTTTCTCAAAATGGCATTTTCGAATGGGGGACATTGTGAAAAGCTTAGTAATTAAGCTATCATATTCAAATATAGCGTTTCGCTACATGAGACATTTACTCTTCTGGTGCATTATTAAAATTGCTTTTGTCATTCATTTTATTTATTATTTTTGTTTTGTTTCCCTTTGTTATATTATATTATACTTTATTTTTGAAAGAGTGGCTTAAAAAAATTTTTGCATTGTTTTCCAAAATTTCACTTTAAAAATAAAATGTAATAATAATATATATATGAATAAATAACGATAGAAATTAATAGAAATTTTAAAATTTGAAATATTGCAAATTTAAAAAACATGTTAAATTCAAAAAATAAAAAATATATTAAATTTTTTTGGATTTTTTTCCTTATCTTTGTAACGAAGTCACTAATTTGTAGTTACAGTAAATAATCTTATCATATAAATCTCCAGCTCTCTGAAATTTTTACACCGCCGCCTTTTCTCCGCCAACATATATGTGTAAAATTATATACATATATTAAATATTTTCTTCTTTTTTTATAGTAATAATAATTAAATTATCTACATACCCTCCCTCATAAAATGGCATAATGTTATCGAAACGCAAATGACAGCCTCCCCCCTCCCCCTTTATCATTGGTTAATGGAAATTATATTCTTTCTCTAAAAATCACATTTGCCATCGACCCCTAAAAAAAAACCGCCGACAAACAGAAGTCTATCGAAATGCAGAAGATTATTCCATTTCCCCGCCCACCCTAAATAAATTCTGTGTTTTCATGGTTTTCGCCAAGCGCAACTCCCGCTAAGAAAAATCAGAAAGCTCTGACCAATCAAATGCGTTTCGCGGTATCTAAGCACATTTTCATTGGTCCATTTCTAAATTGTTTGGCCCATTTCCAAATCCTTACTTTTTTATATAGAGAGAATGATTGAAGATGAATTATTTGCTAGATTTCTACTTTCAATTTAGTATTTTTAAATAGTTGTTGGTGCACAACCATCTTTTCCAAATACAAGTGTCCACGAGTCAAAAAACAATTTACAAATTTTTATTTTTTTATCCAGAGCTTTCTGATGATCAAATTAATTTTATTTTCTTGGACTTTATCGTTTAAAGTTTGCAGAATCTATACTATAAAAAAAGTCGAATATTTCATAATCTATGAAAATGTAACAAACAAAAATATAGAATAACATCTTCCGAGTTACGCACGATTCGAAAAGCGCTCTATATAAGCCTTAAAAAACGACAGATTTTCGATATTTAACGACGCATTTATGATACAAACTTTCTTTTGCTCTCACCGATTTTCGGAAGTGCTTCCCAGTAATCAGTTTTCTCAACCCGAAATACAGGTTTTTTAGAATTCTATAATTTCTCAAGTAAACATTTTCATGTGCGAGAAATATATTTTACTGACAATTAACAGCATTTACATCAACTTTATAATAAATAATATTTTATTACTATTGCATATATAAATCAAATTGTGCTAAAAATATTTAATTTAAATTTAATGTCAAATTAAAAAATCGATATTCTAGTTTGAGAAAGCTGATTAATACACCATGCAATCTACTCGGAAACGTTACCAAAAATCAGTGGCATCAAAAGGAACTTTGTTTTTATAAATGTTTTTTAAATCTGAAAAATATAGGGTGATCTATCTGTTGGTTCTTTTTCGAACTATGAATATTTCACAGGTCATTTGTGACAGCTGTCATATGTCATGCACGGATGAACTGTCAAATGTATGCCATTTGTATGACAAGACGGTGCAACGGCACACACTGCTCGCCAAACCATCAACTTATTGAAAGAGAAATTTCCAGATCGCATAATTTCAAGAAATTCTGATGTAAATTTGCCACCAAGATCGTGCGATTTAACCCCGCTGGAATATTTTCCTTGGAGGGTTCTGAAAAGTAAAGTGCACGCCAATGCAACCCACACAATACAGGACCTCAAACGTAACATCCGGGTTGAAATTTTGGCCATAGATCTACTCATTCTGTGAAAAGTCATCAAAAATTTTAATGTTCGGATAATGGCATGTAAGCGGGACCGCATTGGCCACATGTGCGATATTGTATTCCATACATAAATGGCATAGACCCACCTTCCATGTTCAATAAAGAATTTCGATTTTCACTCATAAAAAATGCATTTTCTTTCATAATAAAAAAAGGACCAACAGATGGACCATCCTATACACTGACGATTGCCACGCTTCAGGGAATTTCCAGACCAGGAAATTCTTCGGCACTGGTACTTTCTTACAGAGAATCTCTCTTTAAATAAATCGAAATTTCGTGCGTTTAATCTAGATGTAGTTCTCTAAAAAAATACTGATATTTTGTCTGGAAAATTCCCTGAGGCGTAGCAACCCTGATTGGTTTCTAAGTTTTCTAAATATAAAGTAGACTTTTTGGTGTCATGGGTAATTCAGAAGAGATTATTGATACTTTCGTTTCGTTCTTGGATTATATCAGATTTTCCTAGATTAATAAACTCTTGCACCTTTTATTACAGTGTAGCAGTGATTTCTGCTTGAAAATAACTTGTCTTTTTTTTTCAAAAATTTGCGAAAGTGGCCTTAATTTAATTGATACTACACCGCCCTTATCTATAAAACCTACTATTAACAAGTAATATAAAAATTTTGTTTTTAAAGTCAATTCCTACTTAGGTCATCAAAGAAAAATTTAATATAATCCCTTAAGCTAATATTAGTTTTTGTTGCATTAAAATATCTCAATTTGTTGATTTTCTATAAGCAAGTAGGTTTACAATGGAAGTCTATGGGAATTTGGCGAAATATTAGAGTTATCGCCAAGTTGGCGTCACTTTTGAGGGCTCATTTTGGTCGCCAAGTTGGCTACAAACTTGGCGGTATTTGGCGACAGAACAGGGTCTCCCCTATGGTAACCCCCCTTATAGATATGAAGATGAATTAAATGCTTCAATAACCAATGGCCGCCATTTTGTCTCAAATGTAAAACTAAAATTAATTAATTAAAATTTAATGAATGAATTAATATTTGAAAAAACTGTATTAACATCAATTGTCATCCAGTACAAGTTTAAAAAAAATTATTTCAACTTGATAGGATGAATAATAAGTATTTTATTAACGATTGAAAATTTGAACAAGATATATAAATAAATAAATAAATATAGGGAGAATGTGAACTAATAGAAGGAATTGAAAATTTTACATAGTACGATGCCATGTACATAAAATATCATAACCCAAAATATGCCTTTCAGCACACAAATTCTATATTATTCTATATCCAGACATATTATAAACTTATATCTTTTATGTTGAATAAAAATTATCAAAGAGTAATATGAAATGTTATAATAAATAAATAAAAATTTTAAGAGCAATATTTACTCATTTGTCAGTAACAAAAATATTATGCATTTCTATCAAAATTATAAAAAAAAAGAAATGCACAACGACTGCATTTCATACAACTCCTCTTTATTTTTACCTTGTCGTTTTCATTGCGTAACAACATTCAGAAAACTATTTTGTAATTGTCCTTAGAAATTTACGACTAGAACATACAGAAAATAGAGATAAATCGAAATTTTTAGCTTAAACCGTATTTTTCCATATCTATAAAGGAGATTATTTTTTGTTAGTCATTCTATTCAACTTCATGTGATAGAAAATCATTCGCAAACGGCATTTTGGAAAGAGTAAATTGTTTATTAAATCCTAGTTTATAGTTTGACTTTTCGGAAATAAATAGCTTTCGTTGCATTATACCATAAAAGAAGATTCCAAACGTAAAATGGGGGCATTAAGGAAAGTATATTTCTATGATGCAAAAAAAAATTTAATCGCTATATTTTTTTAATATGTTACTTTATTGAAACTCTAGCAAATTAAGAATATTTAAACATACAAAATCAAAATCATGATTTTTTTTATTACTAAAAATGTTCTTAAAGTGTATAAATACTGTTTTAAAATGTAAAAACCATCGTAGATGTTAAAATGATGTCACAAGATCGGCACCCGAGCGTTCATCAAGGGAAAATAACCTTTAAGGCTTTAATTTTCATGAATGGTCATTGCAATAGCATTGACGAATCTATTTATAAGGAGAAGGGTAAGGGACGGTATTAAAGAGTTATATTCCTAATTCACCGGAAACATTTAGTATGTTATACCAGATACGGGATATATTGTAGGAGAGCATATCAATACAGGCATTTCTTTCTTTAGTTAAAATCTCCAATGATTCCTTTATTATGGAGGTGTAGTAATGCTACGTATGGGCTATGATTTTTGCATTTATGAAGTCTTTGTCGATACCTTGTTTGTGATTAAACCTTAATAATGCTATTGAGGGTTTGTTATTCTTTATATCTGTAATGAGCTCTTTAAGTCTATCTTTAAATTTCCATTTAAAATCATTAGAAATTTAAACTAAAGGAATAAATGCCTATAAGGATATGCTTTTCTACCATATACACTGGATCTGGTACAACATACCAGATGTTTGTGGTGAATTTGGAACATATCCCCAACCCAGCTCCTTATAAATAGACTCGTCTCCAGCTATTAAACCAACGATCATTCATCAACGCTGACAGCTTAAAGAATTTTTTCCCCTGGTGATGACTGTGTGAATCAGTCGAAAAAACTCGGTTGTCGATTTTGTAACATCATTTTAACATGATGATTTTTATGTTTTAAAAGCTACATTTATTTATATTTTAGCACCTTTTTAGAAATGTATGTTTAAATTTTCTTATATAATCTCAAGGTGAACACGACATTCCGAAGTTATAGTTAAACTATTTATTTTAATCACTCTCAAATTGTTAAATAAGAGAAATACGATGTGTGTCGTTCAACAGAAAATTTTTCATATTTACATTAAAAACATTGCGTAAAACCTATTTTATAGATTGGGCGCAAGCTGCAAAATAAAAGCCTATCAAAAATATCTCATGTAAAAAGTGTATCCAAGACTTGTGACTCTTCAACCATTTAAATTTCATAGATCATGTAGGGTCAAACATAGCTCTCTTATTACCTCTGACATTTTCATTCACAAAATCACTTCTAGTATCTACATCTTTAATTAAAAAATAGTTTGTAGCTTCGTAATTACGCAGCACAAGAATGTGACGGTTGTTGACTACGCAATAATCACGTTCATTATAAAAGTATTGCATAAAACAGTATTTATATTAGGACTGAAAGTATATGGATTTGTAGCGTGAACTTAATTTTACATAACTCGGGCTTACGTAAGCTCGAGTGCCAAACCTCTCTTGCATCCGGAATGAATACTCGGAGTTTTGGGTGGTGTTTTTCGGATGTAACATGGATTTGAGGCAGACCCCCTCCTTGTCTTTTAGAAAGACATTCTTTCTTTAGACTTATATCTCTCGCGTTCATAATCTACTTTACTCAAATAATTTACCTGTACCGTGTAATTGCCATATCAAGTCACAAAATTTTCTTTAACTAAAGATGTAAAAACTAGGTATTATTTGTGAATGAAAAGGGCAGAGTTAATAAAAGAGCTAGATTTGGATCTACATGATTTCAGAATTTTCACCGGTTAAAGAGACACGAAACTTGCCTACATTTTTTTACATGAGTTCTTTTAGATGAGATTTCAAATTTGTAAATATTCCTCATTTTATTGACTCCGAGTTCTTATTAAGCATCATGGACTGGTTTTCGCCAAGACCACATCCTATCCATATTGGTTGCTGTTCCTATTGGTTCTTCTCTTTGGCTTTGAATGTATGGTATTGGACAAATTTGGGCGATATATGCTTTTGTATCGATTCTACTTAGTTAAGGCGGTCTCATAGTCCGCATAACTTATAAAGTGAAGAAGATATAAACGATAAATTTGGAAGCTTAGTTCCGAACATAAAGTCCTTCAGGAGCAACTGCAGCACAAAGTTATATGGGGGGGGGGGGGGGTTAAAAGTACCCTGAATCGCTTTCAGGGAAGGTCCTAATGTTGTGCATACTCGAATTTCGATTTGAAGTACTAAACGTAGCTCTATACTTAATATTTGGAACAAAGGTAGTGCTTAGGATAAAAGGAAAGCCAAAATTAAAATATCCGGAAAATTCTAATCGAGCTATTTTCGATTTTCCGATTTTTTTTCAAAATTTTCGAATGTTTAAGGGTTTTTTTATTCGAAATTTCGTATTTTTTTTTTCCTTTTTAAGCATTCAAAACATTACTTTTATGCCAAATTTGAAGTTTCTAGGTCAAAGATGTGTACCTCAGATTTTTGATGATCGGTGAGTGAGTAAGTGTCTAAAAATCGAAACTTTGAGTTCTCGTGATCTAGAACAGATAGAAACGTGAAATTTGAACATTTGGCTCAATTTAGAGAGTACTCTAGGTAAAAGAAGTTTTTAGTTTCTGGGTAACTCCAGCACAAAGATATCGGGAAGAAAGGGCAAAAGTCCATGAATTGCCTAGTGAAAAGGGTGATACGACTGTGCTTTGTCGATTTGGTGAGGCTCAATGTCGGGCTCCCAGATATGAAATTGAACAAAAAATTAATTTAATAAAATTTTATAATGAATATTGCTTTGGGTTTTAAAGAGTTTCATAACATGCATATTCATCAAAAAATTTTTAAAAAGTAATAAATGACACTATTTCCTGTAATTCACTTTTATTAAACTCCCAAAATAGTTAAAAAGTTTTTATTACTTTGATTCGTGAGACTGCCATTTGTATGTGCTCTAATATTTATAAATTTTCATGGAATGCCATGAGAATGACATATATAATTTATTTTTTATCATCGCATGTTTTCTGTTGAAAACGAAGTACGTGGAATTTATGGTTTGCTTACAGGGAGGCTAGAAAGAATTCGGATACATTATAACGGAACATAGTAATTATTAAAAGTATACATTTAAGTGATATTAGTTCATTTTGGTGATAGGCATTCTACTTCAAATAGTACGACCTTTTTGTTAGAAGTTTCTTAAGTTGTTTATTTATATGTCTCATTCCATTGCAAAACAATGAAGGAAAAATCATGTGTCAATCACAGATTATAAAATACTTTCCAACACGTTCAGAATAATGTAACAAAACTTCACATTTTAATAAGTTGAATTATGATGTCGAATTGAACCATTTGGAAACGCATAACACATTTGAAAACCCATTTTCAGCAATTCCCATCTACAGTCGAAAAATAATCTGAATTCTTTGAGTAACCAAGCATTCGATATATATATATATATATTTATATCTATAAAATGCATGCATACAAAAATTTAATTCAGTCAGGAGATACACACCACAGTTAAAAATACCCCTTCAGCAATTTTCTATAATAAGAAGAATAGTACGTGATGATAATTCTTTTGTGCAGCCCTGTATGCTGGATATAGAATTTATACATAACGAGAAAAATGCAAAAAGTTATTTAAATTAAAAATACAGTAAAACCTCCCTAAAACGACCACATTGCGTTCCAATAAAAATTGGTTGCTCCGAGAGGTGGTCTCTTAATGGAGGTCGTGTTTAAATCTAGATTTTAATCGTTGAAAAAAAAGGTAACAATAAATGTTACTAAAATTTATTTTTCACATTAGGAAAAAATATGAAAATGTAAGTATCAAAACAAAAGTTAATTTTACATAAGTTAATTATTGCAGAGTTTTAAAAATGAAAACATTGACGTTTGCTTTGAATTTAAGGTTTTATCTTTTATAACTTTTATTTCGAGGCTCAGCAAATTAATGCAATTTCTTTTTGACGAGAAAACATAATGACAATTGTAATAATTTATCTTTTTCTTTAAGAGTTTCCCGATAGAATGGGGCAGGGGAGTTTATTAACTGTCATTCTTAATTTGTCATCAGAGTTAAATTCATTGCCTAATAAGGCACAAAGGGGTTTAAACACTTAAAAGTTACCGGGATAAAAACAAATTCTAAACTTAGTTTTGAAGTTTGATGAATAATGCGCTCTTCGGAATTATTTTTCTAATAAAACCTTCTTCAAGCGACCAGGATAAAACGGAATTCGTTCCATTTTCTTCAAAGAAATGGGTCACTCATGGAGGGAGTTCAACTAGGATGGTCTCTGAATGGAGGTAAAATTAGTATTGAGCCTATGGGAATAAATTTCGTTCCATGAAAAAATGGTCTCTCAGAGAGGTGGTCGCACAGGGAAGTTTCTCTGTATACATATATACCGAAATTGAAAACGCACTTACAGCAATTATTGCGCAAAGACAGTATCTACTGTAACAAATTTCTTTTAAGTGGACCCTGTAAATCAAACGAAAAATTTTGTGAATGCTCTATTTATATTAATAATCTTGTAGTGAAATTCAGAGATTTGTATCAATTTCAATATATTTGAAATAGCGTAACGTCATTAAAATATACTACAAACGATTTTTCCCCATTGAGCATAATGTAGCTAAATTATTTTGAGTACCCCTGAAAATGAAGTGTTAAAGATACACACTTTATATTCAATACCTAACAGACAATGGCAAACATCATTAACTTATATCAATTTTATAAAAATCTGAGTATACCTTCGCGAGTTAGAGAGTGGACAGACAGACACACAGACGGATAGACAAACCGAATTCATAAAGACTTTTCAACTTTGTTGGAAAGTGTTAAAAATTACTAATGATTCTTAATCTATATATAAATATAATATAAACAGGAAAGAAAATATACAGTAATGTTTTCCGAGAAACCCATATTTCCGAAATGCGTTCTTTAAAAAACAAAATATTTTCGAGATATATAAAGAAGAATTTATAAAAACAAAGTTTCTTTTACTGAAAATGATTTTTGAAAAAGTTTTTAATACTTATTATAGTATAATTCTAAGTTTTCTCAAACCAAAATATAATTTTTTAGGATGCTATCAATTCTCAATTAAACATTTTCAGCTGCAAATTTGAATTTATAAATGCAAGAGTAGCAAAATACCTTTCATTTAAATTTTAATGTAAATGATATAGATTTATCATGTTTGTCTTTAAAATGCTTGTTGTAAGCATGAAAATGCTTACTTGAGAATTCATTCCAGATAATCTGAACATTAGCTGCAAGTTTGAATTTTTCTGATATTATCTTGCAATAACAAATTTGAATTGAGAAATTCACAGCAAATCTCCCACAAAGTACACCATCACTCACTTGTGTGAGTAGTTTGCTGTGAAACGGATGGCAAGACTGTCTTTAACTCACGAAAATGACGAAAGCAAAAAATTGCTCTGTTGAGAGAATACACAATCAGCAGATACGCAGAAACTGCAGAAATTTTGTTCAGTTGGCACCGCTTTTTTTTTAACGCTATACTTATTTTATACCAAAAAAGGCGCGAATTGAAAAGTACAAAAAATACCCTAACATGTTTATGGTGGTAAAAACGATGCATGCACTTTAACGGTGCGTATGCATCAATGGACCTGATCAGGTCTATGGACCCCTTCGAAGAAAACTTACAGTGTAACAGTTGTAAAAAGTTAATGTGGCACGGAAAGATTACTGCTTTACAGCATTTTTGATTACCAGTTTACCGTTAATTTGCAATAAATTTGCTATAGCATGAATTTAACTTGCACAACACGTTAGCTGCAAGTTCAAAATGTGGTGACTTTGGCGTTTGCGTTATCTTTCCGTAGTCTTGTTTTGAACTTTCGGTCTTGTCATGCTGAGTTTGCTGCAACTTTGCAGGTTTTCAAAGCAAGACTTCTGAAAATTTTCTGCAAACTAAAAATGCTATGTGGGTTAGTACCCGAAAAACTTATAGGGGTCATTCTCCCATTAGTGTGTTTTCTTAGTTCCCAGTATACCTCTCTGCATTTCTTTGCAATATAAATTCTAATTTAATGCTAAAACGTTTGTTTATTAGTGTAATACACTATTATGTTATTTCTGCTGTGAAAATATGGTTTTTCAACACTTTACAACAAAGTTGAAAAGTGTTTATAAATTCGGTTTGTCTGGCCGTCTGCTTGTCTGTCGACGCTGTAACTCGCGTAAATATACTCGAATTTTCATGCAATTATGTTAATGATGTTTACCATGGCACGTTTGGTATTGAATATGAAATGTGTCGCTGTAAACGACCGTATGGTCGTTCGAGTGGGCTTTTATCAAAAGTGGCCCATTCCTTCTGGAACATCACACATTTATTTAACGAAGAGGACGACACGATGGCCACATACTAGCACAAAGAATAACATTTAACACTAATAATTATCAACATTCCCTATATGGATTTCATTTTGTTTCTTTACGACTAGCAGTAGTCACAGTCGTTGACAGAATTTTTAGTTCACTTTCTTAGGTGAAGCTATCCCAGGTTCTTCTCTGTTTCTCCTCTTTCTACAAAAGAGGGCACTGCTAGAGGTGAGAGGGCGTACGAGAACGTCACAGTAGCATTAATTGTTCATTTTCAGGGGCATTCGAAAGAATTCCATTACATTATAGTCCATGGGAGAAAATCGATTTTAGTGTATTTTAATGACATTATACCATTTTAAATGTATTGAAATCGAGATAAATCACTGAATTTTTCAATAAGATGATTACTGTAGAATAGGGCATTCATAACATTTGTTGTTCATATACAGGGACACACAAAAGAAATCGGTTACAGTACTGTGTGTGGGCAATAATTGCTGGAAGGTCGTTTTCAATTTCACTAAACGCTTTTAAATTGAACTATGTTTTTGCATGTTACTCGCTGTATATAAATTCTTTATCTCGTATACAGGGCTGCAAAAAAAATTCACGTTCCATTCTCCTTATTAGCGGGAATTCCTGAAGGGGAATTTTCAATTGTGGTTTGTATTTCCTAACTGAACTAAATTTTTCCATGTTTGTAATTCATAGATCTAAATCCAGATCTAATATAAAGGGCTGCCCAAAGAATTCGGATAATTTTCCGATTGTAGATGTGAATTGCTGAAATTGAGTTTTGAAAAGTGTTATGCATTTCTATGTGGTTAAATTAGACATATTATAACTAAAATATAACTTATTAAACGATGATGTTTTGTTATATTATACGGAATGCGTTGGAAAGTGTTTTATAACCTATGCTTGACGGATATTTTTTTCTTTCTCGTTTTACTTTAAAATGGAATTTAAATGCCTCAAATGTCACTACTGTCCGCTATCCTCAGCCCATAACTTGGCCATTAAAATCATCAATGAACAATAGTAAGTGAATATTTTTGAAAAATCAGTAGATTTATTATAAATATGAATCTCATGGAGTATAATAATATAATTTTTATAAGAATGAAATGTATAATATTTGTTTTTGTTATGTTTTAAATTGTGTCCCTCACTTTTTTTATCCCTACTGTGCCGGTGATTAAATTTCTCCATATATCCAACAGATGACAGTATGCAGTCATTTTTAGTGTTGTTTTCAGTAGGGGGAACATATTGTTCTTAAAATGTCTCCTTTATTTACTGTTGTTCATAAAGATTTTCTGGATTGAAAAGAATGGGGAAAAGGTAAGCGTGCCTTTATTAAGCGACACTACTGTACCCATTGTTAATTTAAATATTGATATTTATACAGTAACCAAAATCTAGTCCTTTAATCGTAGGTTTGATATGTCTTTTAAAATAGTGCATCAACATTCGAAAAATGTTCTTTTTTAAGTAAAGTGGGAAAATTGCCAAAATTTTCACGACTGTCCATGTTACTTCTGTCCTCTTACAATTTGAGTTTTATCTAATGAAAAGTGCCATGTCATAAAGTTTCCAACTATTTACTAATTAATAGTCTGAAATATACCGGTGGTTATTAAAAATTCAAATTAAGCATAATATGATATAATTAAAAATAAGGTCCCAGCAAAAAAAGAGAAGCCGAAAATTATAGGAGAATGCCCCATATGCCGGGTTAATGAAACTTATAAGATGATAAAAACTAATCGGAAATGTTTTTGAAATGAGTGACAGCAAAAGGAACTTTACTTTATAAATGTTTCTTGAAATCACGAAATTATATTGTTTTCTAAAAGCTTCTAGAAATCTCGAAATTATATTGTTCTCTAAAAGCTTCTAAGCAAAAAGAACGCTTTTCTGGATGACCCATATACCGGGTTGATAAAACTGATTAATACACGATAAAAAAAATAATCGGAAACGTTTTCGAAAATTAGTGGCAGTAAAAGAAACTTCGTTTTTATAAATGTTTCTTGAAATCTCGTAATAATATTGTTTTCTAAAAGCTTCTTAACATAAAGAACTCTTTTCTAGTTGGTAATTCATAACACGTTATTGTTTATTTTTGGTTGCAGTTTTATCATATTTTCCAAGATTAAGAAACTTTTTTTTCTTTTTTTTTTTTTTTTTTTTTTTTTTGCAGTGTTGAGTTGTAAACGTCGCAACAAAGTTTTAACCATACTATTTGAAAAGGTTATTTTAATTTATTACTATTGATATTACAAGTAAACGAAACACAAAAAGTGTTGTTCGCCATGAAAATTTCTTTAATCTTAAATTCAAACACAAGAAATATAGGAAATGTTTATTTTATATGTTGAGTATAACCTATAAAAAGAAATGTGAAAGGAAACAATAAAGAAATTAAACACAATTTTAAGATACAAATTTTCGTTTTTTTCTAATAAGAATGTGCGCTCCTCAAAGAAAAAAAAATGAAAAGAAAAGGGCAAAAAGAAAAAAAAATTGCTCTGTTTCATAAAATTCATTTTCATTTTTACTATATCGCTCTCATCATGTAAAACCTTCTTAAAACCTATTTTGTAATTGTAAATGGAATGATTAGAAAGTTCAAAAAGAAATAAAAAAATATATTTTTTATATTGAGAATATATCGAAATAGCTATAATGAAGAATTTTGGGGTGTTTTTCAGTCATTCTATTTTATTTTATGTGAATAAAAATCTCTCAAAAACTATATTTTGGGAAAAGTAAACTTTATCAATGCAACTTGGAGATAACAACTCCTGTAAGATAGTGTGAGTTGGCGAAAATAAAAAAGCTTACATTATACTACCACATAAAAGAAAAATCGAGAAATAAAATTATTACATTAAGGAAAGTATATTTCTATGACACAGCAAAACAGTTTAAATCCTACTTTTAAAACATGTTATTTTTCAGTTGCTATAAAGATGTCATATAAATGAGCACAAAATGATGCGTTCAGAATGAAATTTCAGAAATAAAAACTGAATCTGTGGATATACTATCTATGAAGGATCAGGGTCTACACTGCTCAATCCTGTTTACTTGACGCGGGACCCCGAGGTGCTATGCAGCATATGTCTCGGTCAGGTAGTCAGTCTAACCCTCCGGTACCCTCGGAGTTTAGTACCCAAGCTCAGTTGGTACTCATTTTATCCAACCCGAAGGGATGAAAGGTTGAGTGAAGACCACTGCATCACAGGCCTTCAGAATGAAATTTCTGTGAATTTTATATACAGACCTAAAAATATTGTAAACCCATATTTTATATATTAATAGTAAGATATAAAAGGAAAATATAAAATGTAGCAATTGATACATTAAATAAAAATGTTAAGATAAAAATTAACTTCCTTTTTAAAGAGTAATAGGGTTATGTATTTTCCTCAAAAATTAATACGGTCGAAAAACCATGCATCAGGTATATATTATGAGTCCCTTTCAACAGTAACAGAATATTGTTGAGGAATTTCTCTTTTTCATACAATAAAATGGGATATCGGAAAACGCAATGTAAACACACACACACATCTGCATAAAAAAGTATTTTCTGGAATTGCTATTGAGATGTGGCAAAGTGTGCAACTTTTGTCGTGCATCCCTGTATTTCAATGTGTTGTATTGAATTTATATAAACCACATAATATACTAAAAATTAGATACGTTTGAAAGTCCACTTCAAAACGGAAAATGCACTTCCAGCATTTATCTATCACAAATTTGAACCCGTCAAAATTCGACGAACTAAAATATTTAGAATGGAACTGTTAGATCGAATTTATAATAAACCTACAAAAATAATTGCAATAAAAAATTCATCTTGCATTGATTGTCTAACCCTTAAAACAAACAATGTTTTAACCTAAAATTACCAAAATATTATTTCCACAAACTTCAACTGCTTAAATTATTAAAAATTAAACTGCATTAGAATACATAATCAAGATCAGTAATTATGTTGAAGTTATCGATTCAGGCTCTTATGATTGTTTTTACGGGATGAAAAATCAGCAAAAAGGATTTCGCTTTGTCACATCATAAAATTTCCCCCCATAAAATCTAAATGATACGTTATTTTCACATTCTCAAAATTTACATACGCACCACTCAAATCACAATTTAAAAGTATTTTAACGCACAATATATTATTAATGAATGTATTTCCAAACTTAAAGTCACGTTTGTTCGATACAACTTTTCATGTGAACATTCGCACAAACTTTAAGTTCTAATCTCAGTACCCGCAAAAACTTACCATTCAGAAATTTGCCTTTAGTTGCCACAGCATTGGCCATTTAGTATTGGTCAAACATTTAGTTTTATCAAAGAAAATCATCGTTTTGTTTTAAATATGACATCATTTTTACTCACTGGATCATTTTGCCTAGTGTCTCAAATTCAGTGGCAAGCGTAATGTAAAAATATTGAAATATCCTCTTCAATCTTTTGATTTATGAAGAAGAATGCGTGTTTTTTTTTAAATGGGTGACGTCATTTTCTGTTCAAAAATTAGAAAAAAGTTACTTTTATTCGTAATATGAAAATGGCATCAAAAAGGATATAATCAATAAAAATAACTAAACCAAGACTAATTTCCCTTCACTCCTTTACTTTTAATAGAAATGGAGTACTTCAGTTGCCACAATTACAAAATTGGTACTAAAAACTATAAAAAAATTAATATCTCAAAAATAAATTGAGATAGAGCTTTCAAACAAGTTGCATTTAAAAGTACATTTTTTTCCTATAAGACGTTGTAAAAATTGAAAGTGTGCGACGTTTAGAAGTTAAAAAATTTGCCGTAGCAAAAATTGCAAAACCGAAATTTCATTTTAAATTTCAAAGTGTTGCCATTCGCTGAATGACATATGCGTTACGCACAGATATGTTTGTCCTTTATAATATAGACAGTCAATCCTGTAATCGAATTCTTTTTTTCTGTTTCTGTAAATGAGCGATAAATTCTACGGACTCCATAATCAATATAAAGCACGCTATAATGGACTTTAGTGATCCTCTTTAATTTCCTTGTAATTCAAGTATCATAGCATCATTACAATGCGACGCCACCAATTTCCCCTCTTATATCAAATGAAATGAAATTATATTATGCATCCGTGCAAACAAACTATAAACGCTAAAATTTTAATACTTCAGCGAAAGAATGTTTTAGTCCACTTTAGCGATGTATATCAATCTCATTATGTTTGAAATATCGTAACATCAAGAAAATGTCTCCTAAGTGATTATTCCACTTAAACTATAATGTAATGGAATTCTTTTGAGTGCCCCTGTAAACAAACTATTAATACTACACACTTCATTTTCTATACCAAACATTTTATACTAAGCTTCAATAACATGTAAAAATTACGTGGCAATCAGAGTATATTTACAAGAGAGTGCCTGATTTAAGTTAGGGCATTGGGGTCATGGGCCCTTAAAAATAAGGGGCCCACAAATGCTGCTGAACTTTTCTCAATTATTATCCAAAATTGATGTTTTAACATCTGATGGAATTTTACATTTCATTCTACATTCCTTTGCAGTCATATGTCGTATTCTATTTTTTAAAATCCTATATTTGTCTGAAATATTCATATTTACTTACTTTATTATAGTGAATATTTTCTTTTATCTTTATCACTTTAAATATATGTTGTATTTTTAATTCCTATATTTAATCCAGTTCCTGTTCTCGTCAGATTATTTGGGGTTGGTGAGCGTAGATCTTAAGTGTCAGAGTCCCCTAACATTTTAATTGTAGTTTGGTATTGAGGAAAATTTATTACTAGTTGTTGCATACTTTATCATTCCAGATATATGGACTTGCATAGGAAAAGATAATCAGCATCACACAATTTATTATAAAACGTCATTAAAATTTCATAATTATGATATAATTATTTAAGAGTAAATGAATTATTATAAAATTTAATTTTTTAATTCATAATTTAAAGTAATTATTAAAGGCAATAGCGGTTATCTTAGTATGTACAGTTTCAATACATACATATATATTTATTTACTCAAGCTCCTTGTAAGCATCGGTGCAAGGGCCCTCAAATTTGTAAATAGGTCCCTGGAGAGCAGACAGACATGCTGAATTCAGAAACATTTTTGAACTATGTTGGAAAGCGTTAGAAAGGAAAGAAAGAATGACTTCATTTCAAAAAACTTATTTTAATCGCTATACTATCGTTTCATACCGTTGTCGTTTTTAGTATCGTTGCATTTCATACAATGTTAAATATATATTGTAGTTATGTTTGGAAATATACTACTAGAATATGCAGAAAGCAAGAACAAATTCAATTTTCTTTCATTTTAAAGAAAATTTCTCATCCGAGTATATTCATGAGAGTTAGAGCACGGTAAGGCAATCAGACGGACAGACTTCCATACAGATAGGCGTCCATACAAACAGACAGATAAACAAACAAACCGAATTCATAAGTAGTTTTCAACAGTGTTGGAAATTGTTGAAAAAAATAGAATGACTGAATTTTATACAACTCAGTTTCATTTCATATCGTTATCGTTATCATTTTTATTATAATTTTCATTACATACAATATTCTCAAATCTATTTCGTAACTGTGTTTGGAAATTTTCGACTAGCAAATATCGAAAGCAAGAACAAATTCGATTTTTTATTTTAAAGGATATTTTCCAATATGTATAAAGGAGCTTAATATTTCTAAAGTCATTCTATTCAATTTCATGTGAATGAAAATCTGTCGCAGACGACATTTTAAGAAAAGTAAATTGTTTATATGTAGTATATGCCGGTATATTCCTAAGATCCTCCTGGTTTATCCTGGTATTATGTGATTTTTCGAAAATATATAGATTCCATTATATTAACACATAAAAGAAGATTCCAGAAGTAAAAGTATTGCATGAGAAAAATGATATTTCTATGGTCATAATTTTTAAAACTCTAGTAATATAAAATGTAATTTATTCTGCCATTTATCAAGATGTCAGTTGAAAGAAATACGAGAGAGGACGTTCAGTATGGAAATGCTATTAATCCTAAACACAGACTCAATAAATCAGCTGCAGCTAAGTTGGCTTCATTTATGGCGACTTATTTTTGGTCGGCAATTTCGGCTATATTTCCTTAAATGGCGGCAAGATGGGCGAGAACTTAACGCTAACGTATATGAATACATAGTTTTATCCTTATGATAGGGAAAACGGTTACAACAATGAGAGATAATTTCCGAGGTATCGTTGATTTTATTGTTTTTTGTTCAATTACTATAAAACTACTGAACCAATTTTGATGAAACGGAAGTGGTAACAATTCGAGAGTATCCTTTTTCAATTAAAATAAAAATTATATCAATCGGTCTCATCGTTTCGGAGTAATCGGTGAACATACATAAAAAAATACATAAAAAAACGTTTACAAAATGACATGACATATCAGGCATACAACAAGTTTGCAAAATCACGTAGGAACATAGAGTCTCAAACCACTAGTTTAGTCACAAATAGAGGGGTTTTCAACCTAACTCAATTTGGGTTGACGCTAATAACTTTCGGAAAACTGAATTATATTATAATGAAACATTTAGCAGACATTCACCTTTGTTGTCAATGTGATAACACCAAACAACAGTGGTAGAGGTTTATATGATACGCGTCAGCAATATGCACCTGACGCCCCACATTTTGGACTGTGATTATCAATCCATACGGTATCATCGATTGTTTGAGCAACATATTTATCCTGATCTTTTCGTGATGTTATGACATTTCACACAAAACAAGTCACATATCGTTGCATTTTCATTACAATGTTTAGATTTTTCTTGATATTATTACCGTCAACCCAGGTTTAGTTAGGATAAAACACCATGCATTTGTTACTAAATAAGTGGTTTGCGATCCTATCATCCTGTGGGTTTTTTTACCCTAAACTCGAAAAGCAAACTCCTTCCTTTACATCCATTTCTTGACGAAAATGATATTTTTCGTGTTGTAGGTAGGCTAAAAAATGCAAACTTGTCTGAATATCAAAAACATCAAATCATTCTCCCTAAAAGGCATCATGTTACAGACTTGATAATAAAGTATTTCCATGAGAAACATCTTCATAGCGGCACTGAATTGACAATTTCAGCAATTCGACAAAAATTATGGATAATTAATGCTAAAGAAGCTGTGAAAAGAGAAATAAGGAAATGTATGAAATGTTTCCGAAATTCATCACACCTTTCATCTCAGTTGATGGGAAATCTGCCATCAGCACGTGTGACACAAGCTCGAGTATTTTCAAGAGTAGGAGTGGACTTAGCTGGCCCCTTTTTGATCAAACCTCGTAAGGGACGTGGTGTAAAACCCTTTAAGCATTATGTCTGTCTGTATATTTGTTTCGCAACAAAAGCTATCCATCTTGAATTAGTCTTGAATTAGTCTTGAAACTGAAACCTTTCTAGCCTCATTGAAAAGATTCGTGGCTCGACGTGGAAAGCCTCTAGAAATATTTTCCGACAGATGAACACATTTTGTAGGGGCAGGTCGTGAAATAAAGAAAATGATGTCTCAAATTGCTTCTGATGAAAAAATGCACAAGTATCTTACTGACGAAATGATAGTATGGAAATTCAACCCACCTTCCGCTCCTCACTTTGGAGGTCTTTGGGAAGCGGGAATAAAACAAATGAAAAATCATTTGAAGAGAACAATTGGTGATCAGATTTTAACTTATGAAGCAATTTTTGACCTTAATTGCACAAATTGAGTCATGCTTAAATTCAAGACCACTTGTGGCTGAGTCTTCTGATCCAAATGACTTTACTGCTCTGATGCCAGCACATTTTATTATAGGAGCACCCTTGACCTCCTTGCCTGAGCCTGATATCTCCTCTACCTATGTAACTCCTTTGGAACGTTGGAATTTGCTACAAAAGATTTTCCAAAGTTTTTGGAAAAGGTGGTCTTCAGACTATCTCTCACAATTGCAGCAACGTACAAAGTGGTTTAAAAGTAACCCGAACTTAAAAATCAATGACTTGGTGTTGATAAAGGAAGAAAACCAGCCCCCATTAAGGTGGAAATTGGGCAGAATAATTGAACTATTTCCTGGTGACGTTAATATTGTTCGTGTTGTCAAAATAAATTACTTCTACTGGTGAACTGAAACACCCAATCACAAAACATTCTCCTTTACCGATGAACAATCACTAGAACTGTATTCTATTTTAACTTACTTTATTTATTTATTTTACATGTCTAATTTTTGTAATTTTCTGAACTATTATGTATATTAATGTCTTTTTCTATTTTTAGTTGTTCCCGAAATGATGTCATTGTTTTTTTTCCTCAAGTAGTGATTTAATTGCATTTCATTTTAGTTTTACACTTGACATTTAAGGTAATATTTCAATTTTGTATTTAATATTTGATTAGTTAGTATGTGATAGAGGAAATTTGGCAAGAGTAGGTAAGTTATATGTGTTTGATGAACTCCGTTCATAAAGGCGGAGGATGTTTCAGCGTAAATGCCCTCAAATTTTTTGTTTATAATTTAACTCTGTTTATCTTTTATATTGTGAAACATAATTATAAAACTGATTTCTTTTGACAGAAAATCTAATTTGTTTATCTCAATCGTTTATAATCCTGACTCTTCATCAATATTTATGAGTAATATTATGATTTCAAAGTCATGTAATATAGATTTATTTACTTTTATAATAATTTTGAATTCTTAATGATGATTTATTAGTAATTTAATGACTTTGGGATTTCATGATATAACTTTATGAGTTTTATTTATTTTGATATCATTTAAATAGATTTATTAGTTTATAATTACTTGATGTCATTTAAATTAATATTATAGTGATTTATAATAATTTATAGCTAATTTAATGTGGTTTATTATATTATTATTAAAGTAATTGAAGAAGATTTATAACCAGCATATTGCAATTTTTATTATGATGTTTATTTGTTTAATATGTATCATTTTTAGGGTTTCGTTCATCTCACGAAACCCTATTCGTCTCGCTACTTTGTCTGTCTGTCTGTCTGTCTGTCCGTCTGTCCGTCACAGAGCCCGTTCTCAGAAACTATACATGTTAGAGACTTGAAATTTTGGGTACTTATAGCTGAACACCTCACATCAAACAACAAATCATAAAATTTTTAAAAAGTTGGTAATTAAGGGCTAATTAACTTCTAAAATTAACCAATCCACCTTTTTAATTTATCAAAAGCACTTCTCTGACTACAATTGGACCCTTTTTGCGAGGCTAGCTTCGGAGCACTACCATTGGAGGATTCACGAAAGCTGAAGCCCGATTTTATCTGGCGAGGCTAGCAAACTGCAGACTTGATTTTTTATCTCAGACATTACGGCGCGCTCGCGGTTTTTATTTTAATACGAAATTTAAACTTTTTAAATATTAAATCTTTTGATTAAATTTTTTGCCATCCTGATTTGAAATTCTTCGGTGATTTCATACATACCCAGTTCAAACTCCTAGCTTAATTACAAGCTTATTAATTATTATTTAATTAATTAGGTTTCATTTCCATGAAATGGGGGTGGCACGTGCTTTTTAAACCACGAAATAATTTAAATTAGGAAATATATCAATTTGCATGAGGTTCAGCGCTATCAGATAAGTATATTCGAGGTGAGAAAAAGCGTGCTTCGCCCGCTATCGCATAATTTTTGTTAGGTTTGTGTCGATGGGAAGGGGGGGGGGGTAATACTTTTGATTAAATATCCCAATTAAATCGAATTACAGATATTATTATGACAAAGACCAGCGTGCTTCGCCCGTTATCGGATAATTTCTATCTTTCTGTGCGTGATAGCTTATTTGTAAGTTGCGATATTAATTTTTATTTAATGAATCTGCATGTGTAGTGGACAATGGGGTGCGTTTTGGATCCTTTTTAGGCAAACGGGGAGAGGCGCTGATTTTCTTTTTTAAAAATTAGCTTTTATGACCTTTTTAGATACCGTTTTTGAGGGAGTCCTCAGATATATGCTACTTATTAAATATAAAAATGTCAACTATTTAGTTACCACTATTTCCGAATAGTAATTTTAGCAAGTTTCTTAATTTCTAGCTTAAGACCGCCACCAACTCGAGTAACATATCCACTGATAGGTTTTTTTAACACAGTTTCGTTCAGATACACTTTTGTTATGAATAGTGTGCGCTCCCTGATGGTGGAATGCGGAACTAACAGAATTCTTGGTTAATAACGCCACCATTACGACTCCTGTATCTACGGAAAGGTTGCGTGAAGGAGTTTCCTTCAGATACGCTTTTGGTACGAATAGAGTGCGCTCCCTGGCGGCGGAATGCGGAACTAACGTAACGCAATTTTGTTAAAATTAGGAAAAATAACAAGTAGATGTGTCTTGAAACTTTAAGATAGTTCATAACACATTGAGATATATGCTACTTATTAAATATAAAAATGTCAAAAGTTTAGTTATCACTATTTCCGAATAGTAATTTGTGCAAATATCTTAAATTCTTGCTTAAGACCGCCACCACCTCGAGTAACATATCTACTGTTAGGTTGTTTAACGGACTTTCCTTTCGACACAGTTTTGTTATGAATAGAGAGCGCTCCCTGGTGGTGGAATGTGGAACTATTAGAATTCTTGGTTAAGACCGCCACCATCCCGACCCATTTGCGTGAAGGCGTTTCGTTGAGATATGTTTTTGTTAAGAATACAGTGCGCTCCCTGGTGGTGGAATACGGAACTAACATAACGCGATTTTGTTAAAATTAGGCAATCTAACAAGACGATCTGTTTAACATATCTACTGATAGGTTGTTTAATGGACTTTCCTTCCGATACAGTTTTGTTATGAATAGAGTGCGCTCCCTGGTGGTGGAATGTGGAACTAACAGAATTCTTGGTTAAGACCGCCACCTTCCCGACCCATGTATCTACGGAAAGGTTGCGTGAAGGGGTTCGTTCAGACATGTTTTTGTTATTAATAGAGTGCGCTCCCTGGTGGTAGAATGTGGAACTAACATAACGCGATTTTGTTAAATTTAGGAAATATAACAAGGCGATCTGCTTGCGACTTTAAGATAGTTCATAACACATATTGAGATATATGCTACTTATTAAATATAAGAATGTCAAAAGTTTAGTTACCACTATTTCCTTATAGTAATTTGTGCAAATATCTTAAATTCTTGCTTAAGACCGCCACCACCTCGAGAAACATATCTACTGATAGGTTATTTAACGGACTTTCCTTCCGACACAGTTTTGTTATGAATAGAGTGCGCTCCCTGGTGGTGGAATGTGGAACTAACAGAATTCTTGGTTAAGACCGCCACCTTCCCGACCCATGTATCTACGGAAAGGTTGCGTGAAGGGGTTTCGTTGACACATGCTTTTGTTAAGAATACAGTGCGCTCCCTGGTGGTGGAATGTGGAACTAACATAACGCGATTTTGTTAAAATTAGGAAATCTAACAAGTCGATCTGTTTGAAACTTTAAGATATTTTATAACACATAAGATAAAGTGTAAGAAAGAATGACACGCGAAATTCCGGGGAGGGGGGGCGCTAGATTTCTATTTAAATAATTAGCGTTTCTGACCGCTTTAGGTGACTTTTTGAGGGAGTCCTGAGATATATGCTACTTATTTAATATAAAATTGTCTAAAGTTTAGTTACCACTATTTCCTAATAGTAATTTCAGCAAATATCTTAATTTCTTATTAAGACCGCCACCACCTCGAGTAACATATCTACTTATAGGTTGTTTAACGGAGTTTCCTTCCGATACAGTTTTGTTAAGAATAGAGTGCGCTCCCTGGTGGTGGAATGTGGAACTAACATTTTTGTTAAAATTAGGAAATATAACAAGGCGATCTGTTTGAAATTTTACGATAGTTTATAACACATTAGAAAAAGTTTATAAAAAATGGCGCGTGAAATTTCGGGAAGGTGGGGAGAGAGGGAGGGGCAAAATATTTCTTTTTTGTTTCATACCGTTTCAGGTGCGTTTTGTGATGGAGTCCTCAGATACATGCTACTTATACTTATTAAATATAAATATGTCAAAAGTTAAATTACCACTATTTCCGAATAGTAATTTCAACAATTATCTTAAATTCTTGCTGAAGACCGCCACCCCCTCGAGTAACATATCTACTGATGGGTTGTGTAAAGGAGTTTCGTTCAGATACGCTTTTGTTAAGAATACAGTGCGCTCCCTGGTGGTGGAATGTGGAATTAACAGACCGCGATTTCATTTAAAGTAGGAAATCTAACAATTCAATCTGTTTTAAACTTTAAGATACTTTATAACACACGATAATAAATTATAAAGAAGAAGGGCGCGTCGCATTTCGAGGAGGGGGGGGGGATTGAGGGAGGTGCGCGAACAAAATTAGGAAATATAACTGGACGATCTGTTTGAAACTTTAATATGGCTTATAAAACATAACATAAATTTTTAAAATCAGGCCGCGTCAAAAATCATGGTGACCATCTGCCCACTCCCCCCCAAGGGGGCACTTTTCTAAGTTTGGCAGATACCCGTCATGTGATATATCGTAGCATTTGGGGGGGGGGCGAACAAAATTAGGAAATATAACAAGGCGAATATGTTTGAAACTTTAACATAGTTTAGGATGTGTTTGCCAAAATTTAGAAGGTAATCCATGGCGATAAATGTGCTGGACGTTTTGAAAGAAAGTGTTTTGAAAGGAATATTAAACGAAACCCTTTGTGCGATGTATGATCACACTTACCCACTTGTTTAAAAGTTTAGTCCTGACTCTGTAACCAGACAGAGAAGATGTAAATTTTGGCTCTGTAACTACAGAGTGTGTATCATGAACATAAGTGTAGTATCATGAATTTTCGTGGCTCTGTATCAGAGAAATCACAACTATTGGCTCTGTACCAACAGAGAGTATAAATGTAGTACCTTGGCTACTAATTTCTAATAATCCAATGTGGTGATTATAATTCTTTTTATTTAATAAATTATTTAATCTAATCGCTCTCCCACGTCACTTGATTTGTGATTTTATTGACATTTGAATTTTCTGCGCCAACAGCAGAAATGCAGCAAAAAGACGCCGTCATTAACGAAACTGGACAAAAAAAAAACGGCTGTCTAATGATTCATAGGCCTTCATTTATTTGTAACATAATATAGATACTTAAAATTAAATATAGTTTATAATAGCTCCATGTTTTAACAGAAATCATTCGTTTATATGTTTTCAAAATAGCACGTATTTTAAATACATTTTCTTCCGGTTGTTATGAAAAAATGGCAACAAAAATGTATAATTAATATTTTACAACTATTTTTCCTTTATTTTCTACAGAAATGGAGTACTTCCGTTGCCAATATTAAGCAAATGGCTCCAAAAACTACAAAAAATAATATTTCAAAAATAAATGGAGATGCAGTTTTCAAACAAATTGCATTTAAAAGTACTTCTTTTTTTATACGACGGTATAAAAATTGAAAATGTGCGATGCTTAAAAGTTTAAAAAATTGCTATAAAGTATTTAATCGTACTGCTTTGTTTTACGGCTGGCGTCTGTAAAGTACGTTATTTTTTGCAAATGACACAAAATAAGCTGGGAGAAAGAAATAGCATACTGTACCGGTGGCTAATAGTTGAAAAATAGCAATTATATCTTTCTGTTGTCATTTTCTCATAACAACCGAAAGAAAATGAAATTGAAATGCTTGCTATTTTGAAAAAATATAAACGAAAAATTTTTGTTAAAACATGGAGCTATTATAAACTATATTTAATTTTAAGTATCTATAGATGCTTTCAGTATGACGTCAGTTATGACGTTTTGGTTAGAAACTGACTCCAAACAAATGTTGCTGCTATGTGTCATTTCTTTTTAAATGTAAATCGTGGAAAATGTTACTAGTACGTATCAAGTATTAAAACACTTAGATGTGAGATATAGATATAAGATATAACTTCAACGCACAAACAAAATAGAAAATACAACATAGCAACCGTTTGTTTGGTGCCAGTTTCGAACAAAAACGTCATGACTAACGTCACGACTGAAATCGTCTATAGTAATGTTACAAACAAATGAATGCCTATGAACCATTAGATAGCCGTTTTTTTATTTGTATTTTTTTTTTCTTTTTGTCGAGTTCCTTTAATGACATGTTTTTGCTGCATTCGTGTATTATTTTGCGATAGTGACATCCTATGCATACTTTAATGTAGATGTTTAAGAGTGGACCGTAAATGTGGAATTCTTAAGAGGATGCAAATGACGTCATTTTACATAAAATAAAAGCGTGTGCTTTAATTCTTAAAATTGAAATATGTTTTGTGCTATTTATACATACATACTAGCAGACCCGCCCGGAGTTGCCCGGGGTTTGTAAATAATAACCTTAAACTAAACTTAAGTTTGTATGATTTTATATCTTTGGAAATTCTTTTAAATGAACCTTATTTCGGAGGCTCCATTGCCTTCCGCAGTGTCTAATGTGTTCCCATCAAACTTCTTTCCGAACGAACCTGTAATCTAGATCCCCACTACCTATGGCACCATTTACCAGAAGTACCCGCACGTGCCGGAGACAATCGAAAACCAAGTTGAGTGAGCCAAACCTCGTAGGAATCAAGCCCACAGAAACAACAACAAAAAAAAGAATGCGCCATTAATGTTGGAAAATGTGGTAACTAAAACCTAAGATAAAATTTCATAATACAGAAAGTAGCTGAATTTGTAACCTAAGTTGAAGGAAGCAAATCTCGTTGAAATTGGGCCCTTAAACCCGAGGAAATAATGCCCCACCAAGCGGTGGAAGATGCCTCCTCACCTTGTAAATTTCATCAATCACTGTTAGCATTAACACAATATTTAATAAACGGATGAAATCCCTTATCCCTTTAAAGTTACCTTTAAAGTAACGCGATTTTTAATTTACGGTTGTAGTGAGTAGACGTAAGTTAATGCTGAAACAGGAGATTAATGTTCGAAAAAGGTGGTAGGAAAGATCGGGCCCTGGGGGCCAGGGTCTTAACTGAAATGTAGTTGGGTAAAAGAAAAAGTTTTAGGGGTTTTAAAGTAGCTGGAAAACGCTAAAACTATGTTAAAGAAAATTGCAATAGAATAGGATAGTTTTTAAAGAAGCTGCAACAAAGGCCCCATGAAAACGATTAATATTCAAAATTGGTGGTAGCTGAAGTCTGCAAATTTTTTTTTGTGGTTCATGTAGTAGCTGGAAAACCTAAGAAGTTGTTAGGAAAAATAAGTTGCCCCAGGATTTTAACTGGAATATAGAAACTGGAGAATAACTAAATGGAAAAACTGTTCCAAAAATGAAGATCGGATTAAGAGAGTCAATTTATTAATAATTTATGATGCAAAAGCTTCAAGGAGCCTTGTACCGGGCCCCAAGAGGGAAGGGATTTAAGTGGCATGTAGTGTGGTATAAATACACTTTTTAATAGTTTTTATGTAATTTGAGTGCGCTAGAACTATGGTAAAGAAAATTGCAAGGAATTTGGATCATTTTTAAAGAAGATGCACCAAGGGCCCTAAGAAGACGATTTATATTCAAAATTGGTGGGTCTTGAACCCTGAAATATTTTTTTGTCGTTCATGTAATAGCTGGAGAATATAAGATGTTGTTAGAAAAAAAAGTTAGTGAATCGGACTATTTTTAAGGGAGTTATAAAAGGGGGTCCAAAAAGGGCACACTGATAGTTGAGAAAAGGCCCTAACATGAAAACATGCTACAACGTTTCAGTACTTAGCGTTTTAGATCTTCGATTAGTTGAGATTAAGCATAGGGTACGAATTATTCATTAGAATATAATTTAAAAGAAATGTGCAAAAATGGGGGAAATGCTTAAAAAAGGGCCCTAGGCGCCCAATAAATATATGTGAGTGTTGGTCTAAGGAGAGGAGTTCAAGACTCAACTTTAAAACTACGCATTTCGAAGGTGAGAAAATTAGAGTGTGGAAAACGCATGGCACACAAAAAATTTAAGGGGCCCTGGGCCGGGCCGTAAAGGACCCTAGACGGGCCCATGGTCTTAACTGGAATGTAGATACGGGAGTATAACTAAATGGAGAAAGTATACCAAAAATGAAGATCCGATAAAAAGGAAGCAATTTATTAACAATTTAGTGCACTAAAACTTCAAGGGGCCCTGTACCGGGCCCCTTGCAAGGGGGTCAAGATCTTAACTAAAATGCAGAAATGGGGCAGAAACTCAAAATGAGAATTCACCCCAAAAACGAAGAAGATCGGATAGAAAAGAGGCATTTTATTAACATCTTCCTGCACTAAAACTTCAAGGGGCCCTGTACTGGGCCCCTTAACAGGGTGCCAGGGTCTTAAGTGAAATGGGGAAATAGGGAACAAACTGAAAGGAGAGTTCACCCCAAAAACAACGAAGATCGGATAGAAAAGAGGCATGTTATTAACAATTTAGTGCACTGAAATTTCAAGGGCCCTGTACCGGGCACCTTGCAAGGGTGCCAGGGTCTTAACTGAAATGTTGAAATGGGATAGAAACTGAAAAGAGAATTCCCCCCAAAAACGAAGAAGATCGGATAGAAAAGAGGCATGTTATTAACACTTTAGTGCACTAAAACTTCAAGGGGCCCTGTACTGGGCCCCTTGCAAAGGTGCCAGGGTCTTAACTGAAATGTAGAAATGGGGCAGAAAGTGAAAGGAGAATTCACTCCAAAAACGAAGAAGATCGGATAGAAAAGAGGCATGTTATTAACAATTTAGTGCACTAACACTTCAAGGGGCCTGTACTGGATCACTTGACATGGTGCCATTATCTTAACTAAATTGTAGAAATGGGGCAGAAACTAAAAGGAGAATTCACCCCAAAAACGACGAAGATCGGATAGAAAAGAAGCATGTTATTAGCAATTTAGTGCACTAAAACCTCAAGGGCCCTGTACCGGGCCCCTGGACAGCGTGCCAGAGTCTTAACTGAAATGTTGAAATGAGGTAGAAACTAAAAGGTGAATTCACTCCAAAAACGATGGAGATCGGGTACAATAGAGGCTTGTTATTAACAATTTAGTGCACTAAAAATTCAAGGGGGCCTGTACTGGGCCCCTCACAAGGGTGCCAGTGTCTTAACTGAAATGTAGAAATTGGGTAGAACTGAAAGGAGAATTGCTTTGCCCTTTGTTGGGCCCCTAGACAGGGTGCCAGGGTCTTAACTGAAATTGTGAAATGGGGCAGAAACTAAAAGGAGAATTGCCAGGGTCTTAACTGAAATGCAAAAATGTGGTAGAAACCGAAAGGAGAATTCACACCAAAAACGAAGAAGATCGGGTAAAAAAGAGGCATGTTATTAACAATTTAGTGCACTAACACTGCAAGGGGCCCTGTACTGGATCACTTGACATGGTGCCATGATCTTAACTAAATTGTAGAAATGGGGCAGAAACTAAAAGGAGAATTCACCCCCAAAACGACGAAGATCGGATAGAAAAGAAGCATGTTATTAGCAATTTAGTGCACTAAAACCTCAAGGGCCCTGTACCGGGCCCCTGGACAGGGTGCCAGAGTCTTAACTGAAATGTTGAAATGAGGCAGAAACTAAAAGGTGAATTCACTCCAAAAACGATGGAGATCGGGTACAATAGAGGCTTGTTATTAACAATTTAGTGCACTAAAAATTCAAGGGGGCCTGTACTGGGCCCCTCGCAAGGGTGCCAGTGTCTTAACTGAAATGTAGAAATTGGGTAGAACTGAAAGAAGAATTGCTTTGCCCTTTGTTGGGCCCCTAGACAGGGTGCCAGGGTCTTAACTGAAATTGTGAAATGGGGCAGAAACTAAAAGAAGAATTGCCAGGGTCTTAACTGAAATGCAAAAATGTGGTAGAAACCGAAAGGAGAATTCACACCAAAAACGAAGAAGATCGGGTAAAAAAGAGGCATGTTATTAACAATTTAGTGCACTAAAAGTTCAAGGGGCCCTGCACTGGGCCCCTTACAATGATTCCACGGTCTTAACTGAAATGTAGAAATGGGAAAGAGACTCAAGATGTGAATTCACCCCAAAAACGAAGAAGATCGGCTAGAAAAGAGGCATGTTATTGACAATTTAGTGCACTGAAACTTCAAGGGGCCCTGTACTGGGCCCCTTGCAAGGTTGCCAGGGTCTTAAATAAAATGTAGAAATGGGACAGAAACTGAAAGGATTATTCACCCCAAAAACGAAGAGGATCGGATAGAAAAGAGGCATGTTATTAACGTTTTAGTGCATAAAAACTGAAAGGGGCCCAGGGGCCCCGGCCCCTAAAAATTAAAAATCTGAGCCTCAGGTGTATCAGGACTTGTCTTGGACTAATCACATCTGGAATTTCATACTTCTACGTGCGGTAGTTTTCGCTAGCCATCGCACAGAGACACACAGAGCAATTTATTCTTTTATTAGTATAAGATATTTTTTATCATCGGGGGCAACAACACTAAATTCTGAAAAAGCAGAATTCCTGTTTTCTATTTTTTTTTTTTTTTTTTTTTTTTTTTTTTTAAGTCGGTTAATAAAAATATAGCAAATTGATATTTAATATCGCTCACCCGCAAGAAAGGGACGCATCTCGATAAAAGTAAATTTCACAAGGGGAGCAGAGCAAAAGAAGATTCGCATGTGTTTTACTGTAACATGAAAGTATATCACTTAGCTCTGCATGCAGCAGTAAAAACATGCATAGTAGCATAAAACCCTTAAAAGTGAAGACGCAGATGAGGTTTGGATAGTTCAGTAATTGTACCTCTCCAAACAATTTACTCCCCTGCAGTGGTCTCGAATGGACGTATAGCGTAATAAAGCGACTTAGTTATGATTTAGTATGGCGATTTAGTATGGCAGAGTTATTAGTGAAATAAAATGGAAAAGGAATTTTTGCGAGTTGTGTAAATTTTTTGCGGGTGCGCGATATATTAAGCGGAAGCTATAAAATTAAGTATGACATGGAATAATAAATAAATTTAAAAAAAGTTTAAAACTGTGATTTACATTATTTCATTAAGTAACACGACTACGCATTTTCCTTAAAAATGGACGGAAAAAGAAAGAATGTCTGCATTTTATTTAAATGATTTTTAATTATAGCGTATTGTTTTTATTACGTACAGCAAACTTACCGTATGTACTCAGGCATAATCCATTCGCGTATAAGCTGACACCCCCATCTTGAATGACAAAATAATGGCATAATCTTGACACGCGTATATAAGCCGACCTTATAAAATTCGAATATGTTTTCAATCAAAAAATGACATTTTTAATGAAAAAGTAAACAAACAAAAATAATTATATAAAAATTTAAGAAATGTCAAGCGAATTTTCCAAATTCGGAATCACTATCTGAATCTCCAAAATGTTTGAAGTTCCATCACGTTGATTCATCGTCATAAAAATAGGGCTCGGGATCTGACGAATTTTCGCCATAACTTTCGTAAACAAAATCGTCCTCAGTGCCATCCATAGCATTTTACTAATAATGCACTTTTTAAATTATTTCACAATTATCTCCCTTGTAATTTACATCCACGCATCTTTAACCGAAGAGGGTACAACATCGATTCCCACTTTTTTTCAAATTGTCATTCTCTGTTTTCTTCGCATCTAGCGAACCACCCACTCAATCCAGATATTCACCAAACTTTTTTTAAATGATTTGTCGATAAACATTAATTTACCTATGCCAGTCCGAAAGCTTTGTTGCTCAGAACTTTTCTCCAGAAATGTTACCAGCGTATAAGCCGACTCTCCCTTTTCTAAAGACAATTTTAAGTCAACAATTTTCGGCTTATATGCAAGTATGTACGTAAACTTATTTAGAAATTTACTACTAAAAAAATGCAACACGAAAGAATAAATTAGATTTTCTATCTTAAGCAATATTTTCTAATATATATATATATGTGTGTGTATATAACGAAACCTACTGCTTTTACAGACATATTCAATTCCCTATAAATAAAAATATCTCAGTAACGACAGTTTTTTCGAAAATAAACAGTTTATTTGTATCGTGATTTATTAATAAAAGAATATTTCTTTTCGAACACAAATAGCTCCCGGTATCTTTCCACGTAAAAGATTATACCAAAGGTAAAATCATTGAAAGAAGAAAAGAATTTCTATGATATAAATAAAATTTAAACTGTACTGTTAGAAAACACTCTATCATTCTGTTATATCTCACTAGCAAAGTGTCATGCAAGCAAAATAAGACAAACATAGTTCAACCTGAAGATTTTATTAATCTTACTTCCTAGAAATGTTATAAATATATTTTTTATATGTTGAGTACTAGAATTGAAATAGAAATTGGGAAAAATAAATTTAAAAATATTTCAAGCTTAAAATACTATTTATTTTCAACGATAATATGATATGATTTTTCATCAAACATTTAAATAATATAAAGTTGATAAACTTTATATTCATTTCATAAAATATGTTTTTACATTTATGAAACATCAAACTACTTGCTCATACAGTGCAGTAAAGATGTAATCAAAAACTGCATGGATTTTTTTTAAAATATATTAAAATTCAAATGAAAAAAATGTGTTGGCTAACATTAGCGTTCATTATCTCGTTGTATATGCTGAATACGACACAGGAATATCAACATTTCATTTAGCAAGCATTTTGATTAATTACAAAAAAGTTATGTTTTGAAAAAGATACTCCATTATTTCTTTTTGGTTTAAGAGGAAAAAATTTTAAATCTTTTTCATACTCTCTATTTAACGAAAAAAAACCTAGAAAGCAAGTTTCAAGAAAGAAATTGCAGAATAAGAAAGGAAGTGAGTTTTTTATTATTATTATTATAACTTCAATACCTTTTAGATATTAGAAAAATCATAGGCATTGACATCATAGGCATGTTACTAAAGGGGAATCTGAAACAACTAAAACTCGTAATCATGTTCCTTAAAGCCATCTAAGACTATTCTACCCTGATGGCAGAGCGCTCTGTGCTGTTCGCAAAATAGCCATAAACATTATAAACATAAACGGATGCGCGTGATCAGAAACGACGTGTAGGCAAATTCTGGCATCGATGTTGGTTTCCAACGAAACTAGGAATCAAATGTATACTACGAAAATGCTCCCTAAATCGTGACCCCCAACGTCGCCTGCATGAAAACAGTACATGCCAGATCCATGACTCATTGCTGCTTTTCCATATATGGACCCAGTGATTAGAATGATGAAGAAAAAATCTGAATTCTTCGGACAAGACAACTATCTAACAACAAAGTCTGAAATTTCAGAGTTCATTAGCCCATAAGTCCTACTTTCTTCGGTTTTTCAGCGAAATTTGGTTGGACTACTGGCTTTTATAATCAGTATTTTTATATATGTCTTGTAGAGAGCATGGATATATTTTGCGATTATCTTAATTTGTATTACGTTGCAATTTACTGCGTTGTGGCTCTCTTATTGTTGCACACAATGCATGCCAACCATCTGGCACTTTCTTTATTAGCAACCGATTTTCGCCCACTATTCTTCTTGTGTTTGATTTATCTGCCATTTTTTAAAGAATTGAGGCACTATTACGCTTTTGAGACACAAAGTTAAAGGGTTCAGAGATATTGTAATCGACCCTTCTAGCGCCCACAATCATGCCGCGCTCAAAATCATTTTATGTCTCTTTTTACTCATGAAGAGGCAAATGTTTACGTTGACTGGTGTTTTAGGCTCGGGGAAAGATTTTTATCAGTCAGTACGGATTATTACGTCCGCATACTTGCTGCATAAACGAGTCTAAGTTTTAAAGAAAGGCATTCTTAATATTTTGCCCATTCAGTGTACATATAATAATTATTTAAATCCTGCTAATAGAATTTTTCCGTGAAAGGAAGCATAAACTATTGAATATTAGGTAACAATGGGCAAAAAATCTATGTGGATCTTCCAGTTACAGTAAACTCTGTTTGAGGCGGAATCGATCGGGAGCAAGAAAATTTTCCGCAGTAGACAATATTCCACCTTAGACAAATTTTACTCTATGTCTATGGATTTACAGGGACTTGAAAATCTTTCCGAGTTAGACAGATTTTCGTCTTACACAGAGTCCGCCTTACAGAGAGTTTACTATATTTTGTGTGTCTGTATATGTGTAGTTTTGATGACTTCTTGTTTTTGTGCAGTTTCAAACATTTTGTTATTTAAACTGTGGTTATTAAAAAATTACGTTAATGGACATAAATTTTTACAATATTATACTAAATTATTCTTCTAAAATTATTATTGTAGTTTTCTTTCATTAATATTTTACTTATTTGTGTAAGAACATGTACGGCACTTTTTTCCTCTATTTACATGCATTTTCTTTTTTTCTTCGTCTCTTACTGGATAAATTTCAAACTAGAATACCAAGTAATAAAAAAAATATTCCACGTACAAAATATTACGATACTTTGTACGTATCTTCAAAATAATATTTGAAGATATTATTTTGAAAATTACTTAACTATAATTTATGAAATTTACTTTTTCAAACACGTTAGAGGAGAATATTTTGCCACATAAAATAACATTTTCTTAAATCTGATTTGTAATTCAATTATTTTATTAAAACTAGTCGCAATTTTTACAGTTTAAATGAGACAATACTTTTATTAAAATACTTTCAAAAATACTGTCGCGTAACAAATACACGCGACAAAAGTGAAGCGATATTCCTAAACTTTTCTTCTGTATTTTTTTTATTTTCTTTTCACAAAAAGATCCCAATCAAAACAATGTAAACATTTATAGTAAGAAAGAGAAGCAACGTATAAAGATACAAATATTAATATGTTTAAAAGCATATAGCTGTTTCGAAACCTCTAGGGTTGCATCATCAGTGCTTAAAAATCAAAAGTAAAATTAAAACTCTGAGTAAAATGGGGTGGGGGACAGAGAGCCAGAAACGCGTACCTTACAGCTCTACTGTCAACGGCGAAATGCGATATACGGCTGACAAACACCCACGGAGTCTATCTCACGCGCACACACAGGGAGACCAATCAAAATCGCCCAGTTGCTCCGGAAGAGTTCAAACTGAGAGGAGAAAAAAGGGTGGAAGTGAAGAGAACGAATTATAGAAAATGAAACCATATCTTTGAAAAATTGGGCGTACTGGATAAATCGTTAACTAAACTGTTTGAATTCTTCTATTTGTGATAAGCTTCCCAGAAGTCACGATCGTAAATTGATGAGAATTTCTGTATTATGGCGTCTTCAGAAAACTTAAATTTATGGTTGTTGGTCTCCCTGTGTGTACGCGTGAGATAGACTCCGTGGCTGTTTGTCAGCCGTATGTCGCATTTCGCCTTTGACAGTAGAGCTGTAAGGTACGTCTTTCTGGCTCTCTGTCTCCCTGCCCCTTTTTTTACTCAGAGTTTTAATTTTACTTTTAATTTTTAAGCACTGATGATTAAACCTTAGAGGTTTCGAAACAGATGTATGCCTTTTAAACATATTTATACTTGTGTCTTTATACGTTGTTTCTCTTTCTTAATATATCGGCACAAAGTACAATCCTTCCCCACTTTTTATGCAAACATTTATAGAACTTTTGTCAATAAACAGATGCCTACGTCTCACCTGTAATTTAAAAATCGTCAACCACTAAAAGCAAACTGTTGAGTTTACGTCCTTCCTCAAAATTGTACGAGTTAGGGATGAAAAGTCTAACTGAATCTGAAGTTTGATGAAAATCCGCGTATTAGTTTTCAAGATAGTGCTATTGCGGAAATCGAGAAAAATTCAGCAGAGCAGTGCCATCGCTTGAGCTATTTACAACAAAACATAATCAGCAACAAAATATATTAAGGTTTGCCGGAATCTGAAGTTTGATGGAAATTCGTGCATCAGGTCTTGAGATAGAATTATTGTGGAAATCGTGCAAAATGCAGCATTGTAGCGTCACCTGTTGAGCGATTTACATCAAAACGTAATCAACGCTATTCTATATCAAAGACTAAAAAAACTAAAAAAACTAAATACAAATTTTTTTGAAATTATGTGCATTAGTTCTTGAGATTAGAGCGCCCGCAATATTTGTATTACATACACACAGACGAAGTCACAGGCTCACAGACAGACATTTCTTAAAAACATATTTTTCGAAATCTCTGACTCCTAAAACGCTTAAATCTGTCGATCGTATCTAAGCTGTCGAATGTATTGGATTTGTGAAAATTTTTGACTTCTGGTTTAGTTAAAAATTTTCACATATCCAATACTTTCTTCTTGTAAAGATAGTGGAAAGTAAAAAGTTAAGAATGAAAGACGTTAACACTTAGTGCAAAAGATTATTAAAATTATGATAATTAAAATTTAATCATCAAAGTAAATCGCATAATTCCACTCCGGTTTCAATGGCTTAGTTACATATTTTCGAGAGCTCAAATGTTGATAAGATTTTGCTTCGCTTTTTAAAAACCCACAGGAAGATATGTTGATGACAGTCTCGACCAATCCGAATCTATCAAGCATGCGAAAGCTGACCAATCTAAAATTAGAAAGAAAACATAAGCTAATCGAATATAAATTATGAAAACTGCGTTTGGAAAAGCGTAGAAGCTAATAAATTTAATGATTTCCAACTGTCTAAAATATGTGAAATAGCGAAATAAATTCTAAAGTTATTTTTGAAAATTTTAAACTGAGAATTTTTCCACAAAATATGATTATAAGGGGAGGGTGTTTCACAGATTACTTTATACTACTCCAAATAAAATTTATCATTATTGTCCCAGAAATGTTAAGCTATGCCTAATTTGGTTTTTCCTCTTTATGCACATAATAAATATGCTCCATAAGTTTTACTGTACAGTTTTATTTTGCTCATTATAGAACAGAACACACTGACAGTTAGAGCATTAAATTCCCCAGAAATTATAATAATCCATAGAGTCATTAGAGTTATTTAACTGGAGAATGGTCTAAATAAAAAATGTTTAAACAAGACAAAATACTGAGGAGACAATTTTCTTGACATTCAACCTTCTACTATTTATGCTCCATCAAACACCACTAAAGTGAATGTTGGAAGATGAAATATATGTATTGAAAACTCTGTCAAATAGCTTAATTAAATATGAAAAATTCAACTCAAATATTTCTGACATATTCACATTGAAGTTAAATTTATGAGAAAAATTTATGAGAATTTCTCAATGTTAAATATTTTATCCACGATAATGTCAAAATACTGATATCTAAGCTATATCCAATCTTCTACTTCCTAAACGCGTTATAAAAACTGCTATTTCCCCAGAAAGGTATTTGTTTCAGAACATTCTTTAATATTTTCATTAAAAAAGATATGACATATGTCAGTAGCGGCTGTTGCAACGCGTTTTGTAGAGTTACGTATGATATACGTTTTCTTAGAATTTCATTGTAAAGAAATTTCTTAAGATTTGTCTTATAACTGGTGTGCTTCAATAAGATACTTTTATCTTTTGCGACTCACGAAATATCTTAAAGAGAAAATTAAGGATTTTGTTTGACAAAAGTATAGAGTTTTTTGAGTTAAATGATGATCTAATCTACTGAAAAAGTCTCAGTTTTAATAATACAAATTTCTTTATTTAAAAAATCGGTAAAGCTGTTGAATGTTGTTTTGATAAACAGATGTTATATTGCTTTGATAGCTAGATTATTTTAAACCTAGATTTTAATTTTCTGATGCATATACGTCTTATTCCAAATTGTTTTTCACACCTTAGAATTAAATAATCTACTCTGTTGTTTTCTTTAATTATAAAAGTTTTTTCATATTTAAGATTATATTAATCCAAAATTCTGTGTAAAATACTAAAATATTAGATACACAGAATTATAATTCTTCTTTCTTTTAAGTTCTAGGTAATAAGATGAAATTTTTAATAACAACTATCATAATTAATAATTTACATTTTCTATATTTATATAACAGTGTATAAACCTGTATTTAAAATATTTAAATTATGTAAATTATTAACAGAAAAAAAAATTACATATGCTATTAAAAGATATATTTTTTTATAAAAAGAAAAGAAGATTTATTATTTAATCAACTAATATCCCATTTATTTACAATTTGTAATATTTGATATCAGCACAAAATCTTGTATATATGTAATGCGGAAATACAAATATTATGAAAAAAAACGTACATAAAGACTTTTTTATAAATTCTTAAGAACATTTACCTTTTTTATAAAAGGTTTTTTTCAATTGATTGAGCAATTTAGTTAAAATTATTGCAACATTGCTGCAAATGCTGATTTATTGCTGGCAATACTTCGGTTAAACTTTTTTATTAATGTATTCGATTTGTTACTTTTTATGTATGCTGCTCGTATTACAATGTGTTGGTTTTAAAGAAAAATCATGATAACTGGTCAATTATGTAGTATATTTTAGTATTTAAATATAGTACGAAGACTTTTAAAAAACACCGAAGCTAACTTACCAGATACATTTGAATAGAAATGTTAGGTAAGACACTATGTTTATTTATTTGAATTGCTCTTATTTTGAATGTAGAATATCTATTTTTGATAATAGAAAAAGGAATCAAATATTTTTTATTATTTCTCAAGAATAATTTGAAATACTTGTATTCTTCCTATTTTAAATAAAGATCAAAACCCGTGAAGCAGAAACTTGAACGACAAGGTGCGGCAGGTATTTAAAAACACACATTATAGGTGAAATATCATTCTGTACATGATAGTTACACGTCTTTTTCTGATATATGTAAACATTTTAGAACCTTGACTAACTGAGAAAATGAAGAGGCATGCTGTCATTGTCTCATTGACTGATGAAAACTTCGATTTAGAGATTGCCACATTCTTGAAACTCTTCCGGTCATTTGTTTCTAAATTAAGAGGAGCGAACTGAAGGATGCCCGGTTTGGTGTGGCAACCGTTTCATATATGAAAATACATTGTCAGCAATAAGACATTATAAATACCCCGGGATTCGTCAATAGTGTCGATAAAAGACGTTAGGAAGTTGATGAGAGCATTAACTATAGAGCTGTAGATTCATCAGGCCACCATCCGATGTGTGATTCATGACGACCTTTGTTAACCTTTACTAGCGCAGAGTAATTCTGTTTATAAACTGATGAAATAATCGACTGACACCGAGATTTTTAAACGAATTTATTAGAAAATACGAACTTGCTTATTTCCACGTACGTTATAATAGGAAAATTTTAATTAAATATTCTTGGTGCCATTTTTCAGTTTTGGAATTTGAATTAGGTGTCCTTTTTTAAGGACGCCGCCCTCGAAAGGGTTAGAGATCTTATGTGATGAGGAGAGGAAATTTTATGTCCGAAATCCAAGGATAACCGTCTCCTTAACAAGTTGAAACTTCAAGAGAAGCCAGGAATGCTGTTGTTTTCTTCAGATTAAAGATACTTTGCTCAGGTCCAGAAAGTGAATCGCAAAAGATTAGAGGCTGTGTAAAATACGGGAAGAGGCCCCAGCCGTCATACGCAGAAAATTTTTAGCCTCACTGAGGATTCTGGGAGTCGGGAGAAACGAAGATATCCTGCTGCCTCCAAATTTTTTCTTCAAGGTGCTAGAGTCGATGCTGTTTCGTATATCGAGGTGTTAAAGCTCTGGATTATCTTTGTAGCAAGTGGGAGGCCATGCATTTTTTAATAAAGCTCTGCACCATCCCATACAGTCCATAAAATCCAATAATGGATGGCTAGAAATTTTCATGAGCACTTCATCCTCAACTTGATACAGCTCCCCTCCCCCATCTCCCCAGATATTAACCTGATAGGCTTTTACGTATTTTACGTGGTTGAGAGGAACTCCAACAGTTATTCACACAACTCTGTTGTGGTTCTGACAGAAACCGTTGTGTATGCAATGACAAACGTTCGCAAAACACATCTGTTTATTGCCAGCAGTCAGTTTCGACAGCGTGTAGACACTGTTATTGCAGCTGGCTATAATTTCAATGTATGATGACATCCATATTGCATATGGCCATATCTACAAAACGGTATATTGCCAAAAATGATCTATCTCTAGTGCTTGTTCCTGTTTGAAAGCAGGCGTTACTTCGTTCCCAAATACCTAAAGTACCCTGTACTGGTTTGAAAGACTTTCTTTTTGCCTAATTTTAATAAATTTATGGCAACCTTAAACTCCATCAAGTGTTCAGAGGACCAAAGGCATTCTCGTTCGCATTGATGCTTCATACAAAAAAGTTTTCTTATCTTAAATCCTCTTTGTAATAAGACATTGGACTATAAATGCAATATTTTTTATACACATTTCTATACTTGTTTATAATTTCATTTTCTCCATGTAAAAGAGATGCGATTGAACGTCGTTATTGTACGTATATGTTCACAAGATTGCTGTTCTACCCAGTGACGAAGCTAACGGGTGGGGGGGGTCCGGACCCCCCCCCCCCCTCCCCTCCAAACCCGAACGAAAAACTAGTTTACTGAATCATGGATACAACAGTAAAAACGGCTAAAACGGAATCACAAAGAACCTATGAAAAATTCTACTTTAAACAGGTGTTCGTCTTAGAAGTTATAATTCAAAGGTATGTCTTTTGCCGGGACTATGAATATTTCCGTTTTAGACAGGTTTCTGTTGTAAACACTTTCCGTTTTCACTTATCCATTAAAACTGCTAAAACGTACTCGCTTTATAGTACACCTCTGAAGAGCATAAATGTATTACAGTAAAATCTGTGAAGTTGACCTATCTCAAAGGAAAACAATTCAAGGTTCGTCGAAAACAACACTATATACTTATGCTTGCTAACGTTTGAAATCCACCTGAAATGAAACTTGCTATATTGTGATTCCTTGTTGGCAGGTTTTCTGTGAACACGGAAACCTCTCGTAAACGGACACATTTTAATGTCTCGAGACGGAAGGATAGTATACCTGCTATTCCATTTACACAAATTTTATGTAACTAGATTAAACGTAAAGCTTCTTCATCTTGGACTTCGATGGGACCTACTGTTGCCGACAAAAAGACGAGTTACACGAACGCAATAATGGCACATTGATTGAGTTTCGTGACCATTATCTTTGTTTACTTTATAACCAGGGGTGGGGAATTTCTAGAAAATCTTACCAGCCAAGGATTTGTTTCACCAGCCAGTAAAAGGCAACGTACAGTAGAAACTTTTTATGACAAAATTTACGAAACTCAAAAATAGTTGGTTACTATTTTGATAATGCATTTTCATAATTTTTTTTCCCCTGTAAAATTAAGAAATATAAACAAGAGATGAAAGTTTATTATAAAATAGAACTTAGTACCATGTTTACATCGCAGTAATTAGGGAAAAAAGTTTTCACCTATCTCTATAGTTTGCAGTTTTGAAAGACTACCTAAAAATTCACTCGCCCTGTCAGAAAATTCCCTCACCAGTGGCGAGTAAAATGATGCATTTCCCCACCCCTGTTTATAACGGTCAATATTATCAATTATTTTAAATCTGCTGCAAGAAATTAATAAAAGTAACTTTATTTCTGGGCTGGTTATTTGTTACCACTTTCAAAATACACTGGCGAAAAAAATTAAAGGAATAACCATAAAAAGGTGCGTTGTGCTAATTTTATTAAGGGAACTTCAATGAGAGGTGATTTATTGGTAACTCAATGTCAACGTTATCCCGTAGTCAAATGGGATTAACCTTCTCTAGAGAAAAATATGCAAAATTTTCAGCCCGTTCCTTCGGTTCACGTGTGAAAAGGATTGCACGTGTGTGATTTGAAGTCTAATTTCAAAGATTGTACGTGTAGTTGGGTAAACTTTTCGCTTGTAGTAGGTTGAATATGTCGTCCAGATGATATCTGACCGATTGCGAGAAATGGCGTGCATTAGGTAGAATGGAAGCAGGACAGACACTGCCAGGGGTCTGTAAATATTTAAAAATAGCCAAAAGCGTCATGTCAAGAATATGGAAACGGTTAACAGACACTGGTAATGTGCACAGTCAACCAGATAAAGGTAAGTAAATGCCACAATAGATTCTCAAGACCATTATTTGGTAACGATTGCTAAAAGAAACAGGCAACTGACGTCAGTTTAGATTGCAAGGGAGTTCGCTGCAGCGACAGGAGCTCGACTATCCAGATTTACTGTGAGTAACAGGCTGTATAAAAAAGGGCTGCATACAAGGAAACCCATTATTTGTATTCCACTAACTCCAGTAGTGAAATGCGCCCGGTTAAAGAGAGGTGCAGAGATCATCATCACTAGAGTACACGGGATGGAGCCGAGTTCTCTTTACCGATGAATCCTGATTTTGTTTGGAGAATTATTGCAGACGTGTTATCATATGGAGGGAAAAACACATGCAATAAAGCTGCAAACATCCGTGAAAGGGATCGATACAAAGGTCGTGGAATCATGGTATGCGTAGGCATCATTCTGAATGGCTACACTGACCTACACATTTTTACCAGTGCAACTGTGAATGCTGAAATATATAGAGATGAGGTTTTTTATCCTCATGCCAAGTTGTTTAACCTCTCTGGGACCATGGGTGCATATGCATCCTCAAATTTCCTTACAGAACTTGTTTTTAACACCATTAAAAATTAAAGGTTAAATTTTCCTTATTTAGTTAAGACATTTTCTTGATTGATAAACTAAATTTAATTATTTGACAGAAAGTGGTGTCAAAGTAATAAAATTCATGTAAAAGATGCTGGTCCCGAACGGGTTAAGGGTGCAAACGAAAGATTTGGGCTTTCATGCTTCTAATGGTCTGGAAGTGCTACCCCCTCCACGGAACTCCGAAGTGTCCCTTCCAGAACTGCAGAAATCCCACACGAAAGAAATGTCTGAATTCAACATTTCTTTTGACCCCAGTTACTAATTGTGAACGCCCAGTTTAATATTGCTTCAACACATTTCATGGTGGCAATAACAATTTTGTGTATGGCGAAGATCTTGGGTGACACTTTGTCTGTAACAATAAGAAATCGGATTTGAAGCTAATCCACGTACCAAAGTCCGGAGCTAACTGCGGAACTTGGAGAATGCTTTAAAACTGTTTCGAAATATCTAAAGCAAATTGGTTTAGAAGTACAAGAGCAGAAACCACCATTGTTTGTTACACCTCCTAATACTTCCAAAAGCGTGCTAATCCATCACAAATAAATTTGTTACAAAAATTTAACTTCTTTCAAAACAACCAAATATCGGAAACAACTATTAGATCGAATATGGTATCAAAAATAGCGAAACATAGAAACCAAAAAGAATTATGGCTGTTTTAAACAATTGTAAGAAAACTGTTTTTTCCAGCATGAACTTGGGTTACAAGTTTGGCCTCCATTTTTATTTAGAAAATTCAAATTCGCACCAGAAAATAAAAATAGCATTTTTTGCTTTATGACAAAACTTTTGTGATTACAAAAAGTAAAGATTCTTCTTTCAAAATTTCCGGTGTGAATTTTAAATTTTGAATTAAAATGGAAGCCAAACTGGTAAGCCTGGCATGAACTATATTTGATGCGTGTGCTTCTTACATTACTTGTTTCTGTAGCTGAAATTGCAAGATCTTTTTCTTAAAGATTAAAACCTTATCTCCAAAACTCGCAACTAACGGTTCACTGACACTTATGGGAAATCATTATCCAATATTTATTACTTTGCAAGTTCTTAATTCAATGGCAAGAAATTAAACATGGAAATTTCTGTTTTAAACTTAACCACTTGATCCTAACTTTATTGTAGGCAAATGTTATGTATTATGAAACTTGATTTAAATAAATTACTAATAATTGTTAAATAAATTAATACTCTTCATATGCGATCAGTTTTTTACATCATAACATTTGTAAAATCTTTTTCACTGTTAAATATTAATGTAACTTCAATGTATTATTAGCTGCAGTTACAGAGATTGAACTTAATTTTTTTATCCATGCTTTTTTTTAATTAAGAAATTAAATAAGGATATACCTGATTTCGTAACCCCTTCCGGACGAGCGTCTTTTACAGATTTTTTATTCTTTAGTCACCGGTTTTTTAAAACAGAAATTTTTGCGTAATTGATTCGGGAAAATGCTCGGATTAAATAAGGCAAAATTTACAATAAAAATTTACTGGTGAGAATAATCACCGATTCTGAGCACCTTACGCGGCACGAATACCGGTCGCTCGTCCCCAAGGGAATAAAGTTGCTAGAAATACTTCTATTATACATACACAGTCAATCCTGTCAAGACGTGATCGGAAGGAACTGGAAAAAAGTTCCATTTTAGACAGTCTTCCGTTTAAAGAAGTGTAATTAATTATACTTCTAAGATACACTACCTCAGTAAGATCTATTGCTCGTTTCATCGAGATCCTGAAACTCTTCCGTTTGAGACAGGATTCCGTTATAGAAATATTCCGCTTTCAGAGGTTTTAGTGTGCTTCACTAAACAGCGGTGAAAATCCTCTTTCAGACAGGTTTTTAGCAAATTTAATTGTATGGCAATACATATTAAGACTATGTAATGCTTTCGTTTAAGGCAGGATTCTGTTAGACATAATTACTATTTTGACAGGTTTTACAATTCATATAATATAAATAAGTATATTTATATAAATACACAAAACTTGTAAAAATGGAACCTGCCTATAACGGAATTCTGTCTTAAACGGAAATGTTCCACGGTGCTATCGAAAAGAATACTATACAATTACACCTGCAAACACGAAAACCTGTGTAAAACGAAAATTTTCACTATTATTTGCCATTTCATCTTGACAAGTTTTACTATATATAACCTGAAGGAAAAATTTTGGATCCCAGCCCTCCCCCCCCCCCCCCGAAACGAAATCCTGGCTACGCCACTGGTTCTACCATTTCAAAAACTATCGTTTTAAATGAAAATTGTATTAATCTTAGATACAGACACAAGAAAAATTGTAAATATATGTTTTATTTGTTTGTTTCTTGTTGCGTGTACAGCAAAATATGAATTGGAAAAATACATAAAATAAATAAAACTTAAATATGTATGCTCTGTTTACGTTCATGAAAAGTTTCGATTGCGATATTACTTCGCATCTGTATAATTTTCAATAAGGGATAGTATCTAGTTAATATACTGTCTGATAAATTTGAGTGACGTTAAGCCACATGTATTAAAAAGCTTTAAATGTATTAAACAATATTTTGTGCTACTCACATGGCGAACATTTAAATAAACATTTTCCAATTAAAGAATTAAAAAATATTTTCTTTTAATGTGTTCCCTTTTACGCAATTGAAAGAGTTTGAAATATTTTTTTCATATAGAGAAACTACGGCAGTAAAACTAAAAAAGTTTCACAAACTGCATAAAATTCACGGTAGCATTATCAATAAGTATAAGTCAGTTTTTTCTGATGAAAATGCTTTCTGTTTATACGCCTCATGCAGGCAAAACTACACTCAGGTAATGTACACCATTCACTGTGGTGCTGTACGGAAAAAATTCATAGTGAATCAATCCAGCAGCATCGGAAAAGAGTATCGCCATTATTTTTATGCGACATTTCCGCAATCTTACTTTCTGATGCCTAATAGTTGACGTTCCACACTGCTCTATGCTTTACCGTTTTGCCTCTGGTTCGAATTCGAAGCATCAGTAAGCATCTATAGTCATCAGCCATAATTCTATGCAACCCATCGTGATCATAATTACCAGCATCAATTAAATTTCATCAACATGCATCTCGATGGGTTTTTTTTTTTTTTTCGTTAGTTAAAGAATATAGCATTATTCGCGGATAATTCTTCCTTGTACAATTCTTTGTCTGGGAATGTCCTGGTCATTTCTTACAAATATCAAATTTCATAGAAAGAAGCATATTGTCCTGGGAAACAATTTCTAGTACTTTCTCTACATTTGAACTTGTCTGAAGTCTCACAGTATGTCCCAAGGAGTTGTTTACCCTTAAAAAACTATTTTTCCTCAATACATTTTTAAATACATAGGTAAATCTGTGCACATTTAATACATTTATACATACATTCATTACTTTCTGGATGTATTGTCACACTTATGCCCAACTTTTCACAAATCGCTGTAATATTTAAACACCGCCCTTTGACTCAGGAATCACGCTTTGACACTCATTTCCAAGCTCTCACTTCTATGGTTATCACGCAGAAATCTCTGTGTCACGCTATACAGAACCACTTCCCATGTGAAGATCACACTCTAGTAGTCCAATCTATAACCCTGTTTGTGCTTGCAATCATATACATGACCACAAAAAAAGTTTCAATGATTATCGGGTGCGCTTTAATCCTACAATACTGAAATAATTAATATATCCACAAAGCATGAAAAATTTTGTCCGTTGACTGGCACAGTTAACAAGTCGCAAGTGTTGTCTGCATAATATATTTTTTAAAACAACTTTGAAAATATCATGAACTTAAACATCATACCATTAGTTTCGCGGACAAGATAAAAAAGGTAAGAATTTTTATATATTAGAATATCATATAATATTAATAATAAAAATCTTAAACAGTAAAATCACTCAATTCATTCTAATATGTAGTATCCTACATTTACTTTAGGGGAAAAAAACCCGTCCTGTGCTCTTCATTTCCACGGATACTATTACTACGAACTTAGCATTTACGTATTATTTAAAAGAAAAACAATTGTGTTGGAGTTAATCAAAATTATTTCAACTCTTTAATCGGATTTTCTTTTTCTCTCAATTATGTTAATATTTAGATGAGAAATAAAATTTGGAGATATTTCGATATTTATTGATGGCATGATGATACCATTTGTAAAGTTCTTCAATTTTTTCCCCAGTATTTGATGTCAATCTATCTATACGGTTTAACCCGTTAATAAAAATATTTCTATATATTGAGATATGCACATTTGATCCAAAATTTAAGATTTTTATAGTTTCAAAGTTAAAGCTTTTTCGTTTATCATATATATCTGTTTTTATCTCACCATTTTTTATCTCGATATTAATGTCTAAATAATTGACCATGTTTTTACTTTTTGACTCCAATTTCAAATTTAAACCTTTAGGATAGCAACCAAATTTTTCTTTTCTCACATCATTGCATCTAACTATTAAAACGTCATCAATGTAACGAAAGCACCTCATATCCTCATTTATATCAATTTGTTCCTCGTACATATATAAGTAGATATCGGCTAAAAAATCAAACGCCTCATAATGCGTCCAACGCAATATAAAGGGTTGAGTTTTCCCCATTATTTGAAACAGATTTTTCAGAATATTAAGCTCTGAAAATGTGCATTTTCCTTTTCATAAGCATCTGTAGCTAGAACTTAGAAACGTAATAAGGCTAAATTTCATATTTAGACTATTGAAGACATGAGTAGATAGAATCTGACAATAGTCAGTCCAAAGCAAAGAGAGCGCAATGCAAATTTTCATCACCACAATTGTCTCCCTACCCCTAAAAAAAAACATACATAGCAATTTCACTAGAAAATATGCCTTCTTTCAATTTAACTTTAAAAAATAAACTTAGGGGTCGTCTTTCTACTGAAATTATACCAAACTCTGACATTTTTATTACAAACACCTAATTTTGACATCATATTTGATCTTTTGATACATTTTTGTAAGGATATTAACCGTGATGTTTTTCGGTCAAGCAATTTTGCGATTATGAAGGTTTTCAGTTTTGAACTTCTAAAGTTAAATCCGTTTATAATCATGGCAAAACCGATTGCCAAGCAGGTAGTTTTTTCAGCATAACTTAAAACTTGCTTAGCGGAATGAGCTGCAATTTAGAATGTGCATATTTATATGAGTTTATACGAGGGTATATCAATAAGTTTTTGCCCTCACATAGAAATAATTGAGTGAAATTTATAAAATAGCTACATTGTATTAGTCGTTTTCTATATAGTGAACGTGCACAGTAACACATTTCTGCAAACGGTATTTCAAAGAGAGGGTGAAGCATGTATTCCAGGCAGGAGCGTCGCCATGGGGGGGGGTATGGGGGGAGCCTCCCCCCTCCACTATATGTGAAGTTGGGAAATTTGAGCTTAGAGTTAGGAAATTCTAGATTTTTGAGACAATTACTTTTTTAAAAGTAATAGTAAAAAAATTACGAAATTTTTATTTTTTTGGTGATTATTTTGAGTACTGCAACAGTAAACAAGTTAAATTATCAAAAGAAATACAAAAAGAAATCAGCCACACTCAATCTATCATTGTATTTTTCAGTTCTACAAAAATATTGTACATCTACCAGACCTAAATTTCTCTACTCCTGTCCATCAATAACTGACTAACCAGTTCCTTTATTTCCTCCAAAACATTGTTCCTTTCTCAAAAATTTCACCCTACTCCCCCTTCTCCTCCCAAAAGAGAATCCAGCTATTTTAATCCAAAGGGATTGCAGCTTCTTTTGAAAATTGGAGATCACTTGTAGCACAACAGAAAGGAATCTGGTAACCAACTTGAAACACAGCTATGGGCAAGAAGATTTGATGAGTTTTCACAACTTTTTTTACTAATTTGGCGATTTTTGGACAATATTTTACTCATTCTCGTGATTTTATTGCCGCAAAAATTAGTTAACCCTTCGCTGTCAAGTAAAAAGCGTTATATGAGCAAATGCGGATATAAGAAGTCGTTAGTTTAGATAAATTTGTCACATTTTACTTTTATTTGCGTGCGGAAATATATATCAGTCCTGTTCGCTTATATTCATATGCGTTTATAAAATTTTAAACCAAAAGTCCAGTGTTCTGTGTTTAAAGCTGTTCTAAAAAGTTACTATAAATCTCAGCACGAAGAAACCCTTCATAATAGGAAAAGAGTTTTCGTGCAAGATTTTGGAGCATCTAAAAATCCATTCGAGAATGAAAAAGGTAAAAAATGGACGATTTTAATTTGGAACAGAAATATGACCATAAAAGCAGTCCATCAACTGAAGAAAAAATCGACATGAAACTGTAACACTGACACGTTTCACTTGAATAAAATTTTGAAGAAATAAAGATTTCCTTACAGACAAGCTCACAAACAATTATGAATATTAGGATGTGACTGGAGAAGCTGAGTTCCGAAAGCACCGTAGAAAAACGGTTTCACCAAAGGCAATAGATAAAATTAATAGCACAGCAATGGACATTGATACACATAAGTTTTACAGTAAAGAATTATAAGAAATACAAGAAAATTTCGTGAATTTAGTAATGGGCTTAAATGACAATGTTCCCTATATCAAGAGAATATTGCAGCAATGCATTCCATATTTAAATTACAATTGTGCAAGGGAAAAGTCAATAATGTTTCCACCTGTATATGAGAAACCGGATGTACATGACTTGCAGAGTCAAATAGAAATAAACGAAATCCCAAACTCACTTAATGAATCTTTTACTCATGCCATGAAATTCAAAGACTATTTGGGTTGCGCCGTTAAACTATATACTCCTATCTTAACATTTACAGCAGCTTATTTTTATGGCGTTGCATCTAATGAAAGAATCTTTAGTCAAATAAAAATTTAAAAAATATATATTACAAGCTACAATGAGGGATGACAGACTTGACAGCCTAATGCTTTTAAAATATGAAAGTGAAATAGGGAATTTGATTAAGCTAAGCGATGTTATTAACAGGTGGGCTTCTTTGAAGACCACAAGAATTAATATTAAGTGAAAACTAGTCGGATGTGCCAATCCCAAAATATTCTTCTACTCCATACATGTTAATGCCTCAAAATTTGCAATCACAGTGCCAAAATTAAATGATAATTCTTTACCTATAATAACAAACTCTAAAGGTATAGATTTGTTGAATTGTGTGCATTTAAAAAGGAGATATAAGCATAGCATTTTTCAAAAAATCATTGAATTTTGGCACCCAGCCTCTTAGATGTCTGCAACCAAAATTCCTTACACAACGTGCATAAAAGCGATAGCTTTGGACAGCATAGACCCAAGCCTAATAAGGATCTATTTATGTGGAAGTACTACTTATGTGGAATATGAAGTTTGACTAAATTCCGTGCATTAATTTTTGAGATACAGCTATCGCAAAATCGTGAAAAATGCTGCATAGCAGCACCACCTGCTGTATGATATACATAAAAAGCTAATCTGCATGAAATTATATCAAGGTTTAACTAATATGACGTTTGATCAAATTCCGTGCAATAGTTTTGAAATCATGTAAATCGTGAAAAATGCCGCATAGCAGTGCCACCTGTAGGACGATTTATACCAAAAATAAATCAGCACCAATTTTTATCAAGGTACAGTCAAACCTCGTTAACACGAACTGTTTCCGATTGCCTCGTCCAGTTGTATGTAATGTAGTTAAGTTCCAATAACACGAACTACTTTTAATACGAACAAAAAAAGTTTCCCCTTGAGTGTTCGCGTTAACGAGGTTCGACTGTTTAAGTGAATCTATAAAGTTTTATTAAATTTCGTGCATTAGTTCTTGTGTAAGAACGCCCACAAAATTTGTATCACATATAGACAGACAAATATTTTCTAAAAACAGTCGAATCGTGTTCAGGACTTACTAAAACGCATAAATCAGTCTAAAACCGGAAGTCAAATTTTTTCACGAATCCAATACTTTCTTCTTGTAAAGATAGAAGAAAGTAAAAAGCGTATTTATTTTTTTTAGTAAACAAACCCATAATTAGTATTTTTATGTTTTCAGTTTCAGAATTTTTCTTTGGAAAGGAATTTTTATGCAAAAGTATCATTATAATTATTACACACGTTGTGCATATCATTTTAGTCGAAAATTGGAGCAATTTGTTTCAAGTTGGGAAATTTTCGAATTCTCCCCCCCCCCCCCCCCCGAAAAAATATCTGTGGCTACGCACCTGATTCCAGGAGGCGTGATAGCAGACCCAAAGGGGGATATTTTTGTAACTTTGCCGACCCCCACATATGACATATTGTTGGAAAGGCCTGTGACCACTTATTCATGTTATGCACTCCCGAGCCCCTCCCCAAATTTAGCCTCCGGTGGCAGTTTTCTAAATTTTGCGAACATCTTTCATGCCCCCCGGTAGGCAAATTTGGAGGTAGGGGTAGGGCGATGCATAGCCTGAATAAGTGGTCATAGGCATTTCTAACAATATGTCACATGTGGGGATTGGCAAAAGTTAGAAAAATGCCCCCCTTTGGGTCTACTATCGCGTCTCCTGGAATGCATCCTTCCCCTCTCTTTGAAATACCGTTTGCAGAAATGTGTTACTGTGCACGGTGGCTATATAGAAAAGGGATAATACAATGTAGCAATTTCATAAATTTCACTCAATTATTTCTATGTGAGGGCAAATACTTATTGATACATCCTCGTAAAAATCGATTTCTTTATTTAAAAAAAAGGGGGTTGCATTGCATAATATTTTCGAAAAGTTATTTCAAAAAGCATATATATTTAATGAATTTTCACAAAACATTTTTATTATATTCTATGAATTTTTTAACATAAATCGATATTAAAAAGCATGAAATATGGGAATGCAAAATTAGAGCTCATTCCACCAAATATTTTTTACGTTATATTAAAAAAACTGCCAGAATTGCAGAAACCATTATTAGGAAAAACTTTGTCGCTGTTAGAAAAGTCAGATATTTACATTACTTGCTAATAAAAAGTATCTTTACCAATTGTTTTTCAACAGCAGAATCGCAATTTCACTTTAATTTATATTGGAAAATTCTGATGAATAATTAATTTGAATGACTGACTGATAGAGCTCAGTATGCGCCCTGCCTTGCCTGTACCACAATATAGAAAAGCATTAGTAGTACAGTAGAGTTTCTATTATCCGGACGATGATTAACCGGATTGTCCAATTAACCGGATCGATCATGGACCATACTTTTTTCCCGCCTTCTTTAAAATTTTTGAAGTGAAACTTCTTTAGGGGCGGTAGGGTAAATTCGGGTGGATGTAACGATATTTAACTGTCAAATAACTATTTCCTAATCTTGAAATAATAAAATCGTCAAAAAAGGCAAAGAGAGCAATATATAAAATCAACTATTTCTAGAACCTAAAAAGTTTCACTTCTAACGCACGAGAGTTTCACGCATATTTTTTTTTCCCACAAAAATCCCTCTTTATCTTCCGATTATCTGAAGGGGGTTGAAAAATTGCTTCTTTTGTCCCTTGGTTTATTCGGAAAAATGGACCCCCATCCTCACTCCGCTAGAATTTGTTCGTGCAGTGTATATATATATACACATAACTGCCAACCTTCAACTAATCTTTCGTAATGTCTGGATTAATTTGACACAGGTTAACCACATTTCAAACCAGAAAAATTATTTCATGAATGCTTATTTATTTAAATCCAATTTTCTACGTGTAACATACTTATTTTCATTTCTTAAAAAATATTCTGGTTCGAGCCGTATTAAACCAGGGTCAAATTAACTCAAGTATTACGGAAGATTAGTTTGAGGTTGGCACCTATGTATACATGTAACAATTTCTATGTGTACTTCTATGTATAACTTTGTACCAATTTTGTAGAAAATAAAATTTAAAAAGAGCGAAAAAAAAAATTACTTCTAAACACGCCATTTGTAATATGCTAACATGTGCACTACTACATTTGGCAGTCCTAAGCTTGGAAAAAGCGTGATGGGAAGTTACCTAAAAAACATCGCCATAGCCATTTTTTAAATGAGTCGAATTATCCGGATTTTTCATTAACCGGATTGGCCTCAGTCCCAACCGGTTCGAATAATCGGCGATCTACTGTATTTGATGTTTTATACTATTTCTTCAACGAATTCTTCTCTAAATTGAATATAAATTTTTGCTATAAATTCTCCCAACAAAAAAGTTATTTTACGACCATAGTTCTAAGCATTAAATATTATAAATCAAAATCCTCATTTAGAAAAAAATAAAACTATTGTTTAACTAAACAAAAAAATGCTTTAAGCTTTGTGACAAACGTCTTCTGATACGTAAAATGTATAGAATTTGTAAAAAACCAAAAAGTATCTACTGAATGGTGAAATGTGCATATCGAGAATTCTGTCAAGAAGTTTCATTATGGATAAAAGATTAAACTTCAAATATTTTTTACTTGCGCACATTGGTGTTAAATTTATGAAAGAAGCCTTGAAACTTTTTGAATGTTATGAATATTTAATGCACGATAATGTCAAAATTCGAAAATGTATGTTATACATAATACCTTACGTTCAAAACGCACCAAAAAAAAAAGAGCCCAAAAAGACGGTTCTTACAGAATACGCTTTGAGATTTTCATTACGAAAGAAATGAAATCTGCCACTCACAGGGGTTACAAGCTCCGAAGATTGTGTAGTGTTAAATATAATTTATATTCTAATGAAATCAGTTCCTTTAAATTTTATAAATGAAATGAAAAATTTTGAAAATATTTGCACGCTGTGTATCTAATGCAATACGATAAAACGTGCGGTTTCGTTACGGAAAGCATCATTATATAAAATCAGCGTAAAATGAGTGTAATGGTCAGTTTCAAGACATATAGGGGAGACAAGGGAGGGTGGACCATAGGAAAGGCTTGACCCACCATGTGTTTTCATATTTAAAAGAATTTCAGAGCTTTATCAATAGGTGTCCTCCAAAGCTACTGGAATGCTCAAACAGCAGTCTTTGTTTCATGCAGATAATCGAAATAGGTGTGAAAAAAATCAATTGTGAGACCTTTTCAGCCTAAAATTTTTGTCTTTCAGAAATATTTTATAAGCGTTTTTTAGATAAAATGTGTCATAGAAAATTAAGTTAGTAGATTTTAAGTAATGAAGAAATATTGAGCTTTCACCCCATGTATAAAGATAGTACAGTAAGTTAGTCTTACCATAACAATGTGCTATTCTTTAAAAAAGGGTTATGTGGGGAGGCTTGACCAGTCAAGGTGAGAGAGGGTTGACCAGAGCTCAAGGCTCCTTTAATTAAATGGTTTTGAAAATCTTTTTATTATACATTGTGCATAATTAAAGATTAATGGTTATATATATATTTAAAAAAAGTAAATTTAAAACTGATTAAAGAAAGACATGAAAAATTGCTATAGCATCCACTGAAAGAAAAAATGTAATGAAATATAAATGGCAAAGTTGATAGGAACTTTTTTCCATTTAAATATTACTTACAATAGGTAAAAAGAAACAGTGGAAAAGACTAAAAAGTATGAAAGCAGCCCCTTAACCATTTCCGGGCAATGGTATGCTTATGAAACCACTTAATTTTAATTTTAGAACGCCACAATGGCACCAGAATTTTGCTAGAATCTTTTCCATTTAATATGCATGTGAAATCTAACGTTTTTCTTATTTACAAGCTCCTAAATTACGATGCCAGTCATTTATTTCAACATTGTTGTACTGAAAGTACTTTGCCCCTGAAAGGGTTAAAAGATGTTTATAATACGTTAAGTGATCATGCAGCTGCAAATAACATAGCATTGATCGAAAAACTTTAGGAAAGTATGCAGACAAATTTCACAAGGATGAATATAGTGAGATGAAACCAAACTATGTGAAAACTAGAGTTGTTAGATCGAGTGTCCCAAAAAAGTAGGATAACGATAGAAAAAAAAAGTGGGACTGTGGCTCCTAAATCAGGACATAATAATATATGAAATTATATGAAAACGAAACCTGTCTGTAACGAGATACTGTCTTATATGTTAAAATTTCATTTTCCCTGCTGAACAATGATCTCTGCTCAGTCAAAATGCTGTTTAAAACAAAAATTTTCTCATAATAGGTGTAAATTTCCAACTGGGCGAAAAATGTCCGGACCAGGATTCGAAACAGGGATCTCCTGGCTGAATCCGCCAGTGCTCTGCCATCTGAGCTATCCCGGACGAATCTGGTGGAACTGTTTCACCCAGCTAACCTTAATGATTATAGTATCTGGTCTGAAACCTGGTTCAGCTCAACAATCCATCAATAGCATTAAGGTTAGCCGGGTGAAAAAGTTCCACCAGATTCGTCCGGGATAGCCCAGATGGCAGTGCACTGGCGGCTTCAGCCAGGAAATCCCTGGTTCGAATCCTGGATCGGACATTTTTCACCCAGTCGGAAATTTACATCTATTATGATTTATTTACCAATTAGAATAATTGTGTTAAAAATAATCTAGTGAAAAATTTTCTCCTCTGACTTGCGATTGCGTCTAAACAGGTTGGTTTAATCACCAAATTTTCAAAAATAATTTTTTATAATAATTAAAGCATGTAGCATAAAGTTATTTTGCTTTTTTAAAACTGATTTTATTTCTCTTCACAAATATTTCAATATAAAACAAAGTGGGTTAAGCCTCCCATATAATAGGTAAACTCTCCCATATGGGGGTGCCTTGACCCATTATTTTCTCATAATTAAAATCCATCATTTTTCAAATTTCTTATATATTACACGTAAGTACCAATTTTATTTTGATAACTGATTGTATAACCATTAAAATGATATATAAAACTTTATACTACGTTCAATATTTAAAAAATAAAAAATCATTTTGTAAAAAGTTGGTCAATCCTCCCTTTTCTCCCCTAAATCATAAGATTAATCTGTTATACCATTTTATTACAGACATTATATAGCGTTAAAATATACTAAGATACAGTAATTTAAAATACACAAAAAATAATGTAGATGATAAAAAGTTTAAAAACACACATACTCTAAAAAATTATTAAAATATACGTACAAATGTAAAAGGATTTTAAAATATTTTCACCTTCCTTACTGAGTCATCTTCAGTTAATGTTGCTTTTCGTCTCAATTCTTGCTAGTTATTGCCTTTGAAATTTTCCCTGTTACATTTCCCTATTTTTAACATGCGTCGTCATCTATTGTCAATTGTTGCATTAACCATATCATTACAAATTTCAGATTTTGCTGTGATTATTTCAATGGCTTATCTTAGTATTGCGCAATTTAAATTATTGTAGTTTGCAAATTTTTCAACATTTTTAAACTCTATTGTGATGGATGATTTATTATTTAGTCTGGCCATTGCAGTAGAGAATTTATTCAGTTATATATATCACGTTGATGTTATTTTATTCTGTCTTCCATTTTCCGTTTTGTCATCCCTATATATGAGATATGTTTCCCTTCATTATTTTTCAAATTGGTTCTGTATATTCTTGATGTCTGTAAGTATGAAATTTTCTCGATTTCTGTTCTGATTAATCTAAATATCGGTGGGTCAGGGGTAATAGGGATATTCATTCTTAGTTTTTTAATTCTCTTTTTAGTTTTAGTGAAATTCTTGTTATGAAAGGGATTGAATTTGTAAACTTTATTTATTTCTGTGCTGGTTGTATTCTATTGTATCTTGCTATCGCATTGTAGATTTGTTTCTGTATCGTTTTAGTGGCACATCCAGCATCCCTGGCAATAGATTTAATTTTATTTATTTCTGTTTGTAGGAGTTCCTCTGCTGAGCATATTTTTTATCTATATGAATATATGTATCTATTGATGTTATTTTCTATGGAAAGGGAGTTGTTGAATATTTGGAGATTATGTAACGTTTGCATTTGGTTTTCTGTATATTGCCGTATCGAGGTTATGTTCTGAACGAATATGTTGAATGCCAAGGAATGCTAGGTTGTTGTCTTTTCTACTGTAAACTGTATATTTTTGTTTTATTCATATATATTCACATATATTCATATATATATTCATATTAAGATTTGTTTGTAAGGGGGAGGCCTGAGGATTTACTAAATATTCTAAATATATCACCCATATATCTTATCCATATATTACATGCAATACATTATATGGCATTATAAAATATTACATTGATAGACATATAATTCATCAACAAATTACTGTAAAAATACAAATTTTACATAATTATCATGCTGACATGAAGCTCTATACATTTCTTAATTTATGTACATTTTATTAATATTATAATGGGCTTTGATAATTTTTCTTCACTTCCATAGACTCTGCATATAACTAAATATTTATTCCATCGGGTGGGTCGCCGGAACGTCTACGTGTCTGACAATAATATATAATGGATGAATGCTCAAACTTTATAGAATTTCAAAGTTCAGATGCCACAATTTCGTCCACCACGACGTGATGTCCAGCCCCTCCTACGAATGAGATCACTTGGATAATCTAATGTAACAACAAATCGATGGCCTCAGAATTTATCAACCATTGGTGGTCATGTAATGACTGATAAATCCTGTGATATGGCCAACGCTGTGAAACCCCCATGTCGAAGTTAATAAATGTGGTTGCACACTGTAAGAATAAAATTCAGACTATTATACAGATGGAGATTATAGGTGTTTTTGAAAATGTAGATTAAAAAAAATTTTCAGAGATGTCTTAATCAGTGGCGTAGCGTGAAAGTTTTCGGTGGTCATCGCAATTATTTAAGTTTGTGGTGAAAAATTATTAACTCTAAAATTCAATGGTTGAATGTTCAAAAAAGAAACTTTAAATCTTACCTTCACTTATACATGAACTCCAAATGTTCTGCTAAAACTGGATCGTAGAGTTTTAAAAGCTTATTAAGAGTTTTAAAATATTGCTTGGTCATCGCCGCATCCAGCGATGACCGGACGCCACGCCACTGGTCTTAATCCGCTAAATTGAAAAGTCTAATTCTTCTTTCAGAGATACGGCTTCTGAAATATTTTTTCAAAGCACAGTTACTCTTCTCTCCATTTTTTAAGTTAAACTTAGGGATATCTCAGATGCTCAATAGATTATTGTAATTCCTAATTAATGAAATTAATCAAAGATTTGTTTAAAATTCGACAAGAAGGTCATTATTTTATTTATTTTATGAATGTATGCTCTATTCGACAGAACCTCCTGGTCGATCCCGGATGAGAAATCATGGCAAACATGTCCCTTGATTCCTCCCTACCTTTTAATAACTCTCAGGTGTACTTAGATCCTCAATGTATCTTTTTTTTTTTTTTTTTTTTTTTTTTTTAGTATTTGCATATTGTATGTCATAGGGAAATATCACCTTGGATAGGGCAGTTATTGCAATTTATTCTACAGCAATTAATGCACTCAACTTAAAATAAATGTTATGTTAAATAATAAAAGTAAGCAAATTAGAAAATTGCAATAATGTCAATGAACGATATTAATAACTATAACTTGTCAATTAATTATGTTAACGAAACTTTTAATGAATAATCGCAATATTGGAAAATATTTAGATCTAGTGATCTGTGATAGCGAATTTTGATTTAATGTTTTTCTTAATTCTGTTTTATACAATTTCATGCAAATAAATCTCGTTAATTGTTATTTGTTATTTTAATTTTAATTAATTTACCACTTTCAATACCAGAGTCGAAGCAAAATACTGAATTTGACACGTTTTAAATCTTGCTAATGCCGAGTTGTAGTTACAAAAGGTGAAAAATTACACCTCTCATTTCATATGATCATATATTAACGATGTTTTCACTTTTACTTTTGTATAAAATATACCATATACATACAATATACCCAAATGTCACCGACACTTTCGATTTTAGACGTTTATTAGGTATCGACAGGAATGGCGAATTCTTGTGCAACTTCAGGAATATAAAAAACATATTTTGACATAATATTTTTCAGCGAAGTTTTCATCACAAAAGCTAATAGAGGAGGGGTGAAGAACAAATTAAATAAAAATTAATATTTGTGAACACTCTGTAAATAAAGTACAGTAGACTGGGATACAATTCCAGCGCAGAACATAATGTGTTATAAATTGATCATAGTTCATGGAAAACATGCAAAAATTTACCTATATCTAGAATTGGTATTTGTTGTCGATTTTTTACATCTTAGCAGCGCCAAGTTGTCGCAGTTTTTAATTAGTGTATTATTTTCCAAGATAATACATTTTAGGCGTTTAGCCCGCTACAAGCTGGTATAAGGCCTTCCCGCAGGTCTTTTGGCCTCGCATTGCAAAAAAATGAAATAATTGAAATACTAATATTATTCATTAGAATTATAAAACGCAATTGTTTGCTTTTGCAATTGACATCAATAATTATAGTAATGAGGTCATACATGTTGTAATAAGAAAAAAAAACACATTTCAAGCACATTATCCAATCGCCAAAAGGTTGAAGATAATGAATTTTCAAAGTTTGAAAATGATTTAACAATTAGTTTTCCAGTTTAATCTCCGCCAGAAACAGACAATTCCATATTGGATTCACAGATAACACAAATATACGAAATACTTCTAGCATTAATGCATTGACCATGTACACAATTCTTATACTCAGAGCATTGAACCCATTCCTTACCATAGTTCATGTACTGTTTACTACAAAATAGAAATGGTCAGTCTTCCTCGGCGCTATTAAATACGTCCTTTTTAGCTCCCAGGCTATCAAAGCCTGAGAGCTTATGTGCCCGCCGGTTCTGTATGTATGTACGTACGTACGTATGTACGTAACGCGATAACTCTTGATAGAAATATGCGATTTGCTTCAAAAAATTTTTCTGTGTTCATTCTGATAAGGCGCTTCCCTGATTAGTTTCCGGGGTTCATTGTTTAAGGATAAAGGGGCAAAGGGGGGAGGGGTTAGTCCCCCGCTTAATTTAGATAAATGGGTTTTTCATGCAGAAATATACGATTTGCTCCAAATTTGGTATACAGGTTTATTATGTTAAGGAGCTTCCTTGATTAGTATTGGGGATTCATTGGCTAAGGATAAAGGGGAAAAGAGGGCTAGTCCACCCCAATTAATTTAAATAAACGGGTTTTTCATGCAGAATTGTTTGATTTGCTCCAAATTTGGCATACCTGTTTATTATGCTAAGGAGCTTCCCTGATTCGTTTTGGGGATTCATTGGTTAAGTATAAAGGGGAAAAGAGGGGGTAGTCCACCCGCCTTAATTTAAATAAACGGGTTTATCATGCAGAACTCTTTGATTTGCTCCAAATTTGGTATACCTGTTTATTATGTTAAGGAGCTTCCCTGATTCGTTTTAGGGATTCATTGGTTAAGGATAAAGGGGAAAAGAGGGGCTAGTCCACCCCCCTTAATTTAGATAAAAGGGTATTTTTGCAGGATTATTCGATTTGCTCCAAATTTGGTATACCGGTTTATTATATTAAGGAGCTTCCCTGATTAGATTTTGAGGTTCATTGGTTCAGTATAAAGGGGGAAACGGAGGCTAATTCCAATTCACTTATATTTTTGAGGGGCATTATTCTTTAAAATAAGAGTATAATATACAATTAGCGTGAATAGCCTGTGAGCTCAATGCCATCAGTTAGCTGGGCACTTTTCTTTTTTATTTATTTTCTTCCCTTACAGTTTCCTTCGCTGTTTTCCTTTATCACACTTTGAATTCACAGACTAATGCTGTTTGACTATAATTCCCTTTACTCCTCTTTCTTTTGTAATTATTTACCATTTTCTGCAAAATAAAATAGCAAGTCTAAGTGTTTCGTAGTCATTGTAATAAAATACATGATACTCATTATTTATAAAAAGCATTCAACAAGAGTTGCTGTTTCATGTGGCGCACGTTTTAAAAAGTGAAACAAGATCTTTAGACTATTTATAGAGATTTTATGCACATGCATAATTTAAAAATATTTATTTTTGGAGAGAATGTGGGGCAATTATCAAACAATTTTACACTGAGATGAAAAATGCAGTTGATGAAATTAGTTATTTAAAGTACATTATTAAAAATATTTTATTTTCACTTAGCATTACGCATTTTAAATGCTTAGTGCACATTTCATTGCAATAAATGTTTAAAATGTAGAAAATAAAATTATAGGGAAAAAATAAGACAAACATCTCACAGTGCATTTATTCAATTTAAAAAAAGGGTAAGGGTAAAACAGTCGCTTGATCTTTTTATCTTTAATTTTGTAGAACTTTTACCCTTTTTCCCCTATTTTGTTACAACCACATTATTTTGCTATTAACCATTCAACATGATACTAATATTATCTTTAAAACAAAACTATTCTAAACAATACGTTTTTATAAGAAAAAACAGTAAAGTATACTAACTTACAGGGCTGCCACAAGCGACTATTTTTTTATTCTATTTTGTACCACTTTTTCAAAACAAACATATTTAACATACATTTTTACAACATTTGCAAGAGAAAGCTATTACAAAATATATTTAAAAAAAAAATAGTGATGGGAACAGAATATAAAAATAGCCGCCTTTGGCAGCCCTGTAATTATGAATACACAATAATAGGTTGAATTAACGACAAAAAAAATTTAACTGCTTGAAAATAAACGTAGACAACTTTCCAATAATAAATAGCACATGATCGCATTCCTACAATGAACAGCGGCACCATCTCTTGCTTCATTTAATAATTAATAAGGGCTGGCATTTTACCAGTTCTGGGCATTTTATCCTGTTTTAATCTACTCGAAATGGCCTGTAGCGCATAACTGTGCACATAGCAATGTGCATCTTATATAACATTAATGTATATTTGTGTATGAATAGCACGCAAAAATATACAAATGTAAAGGTTTATTTAAAAAATTCAACAAATTTTCGCAAATTTTGTGTTTATTGCAAGCAAGGTTTTCAACCAAATTTAACGCCACTTCCAATAAACTTTACAAAGAACAGTAGAAACAGCATATTCCAATTAGAAAATAAACATATTAAAGATCTCGTGAGGTACAAGCATTTCTATGACATAATTTTTAACTTCATATGCGTAAACGATAATAAACTGATATAGAAAGGCAAGTTAAATATCTTGAAAGATCAAAAAGAATATCGGCGATATAGTGAGCTGCATTTTGGTTGCTTTCTTAAAATAGCTGTATGATAAGGAATTTTACACATATTGCCGTTTTTATTAACTAATTTCCAATGAAGGAGTGTCCGCGCGTAGTTTTGGAACTGGTACTTCGATTTCTATAATTATTTTTTTGTTTTTTTATTTTTTTTGAATGGGTTCGTTTTTCTGCATCAACAAAAATTAAAAGGAAAAGAATTAAAAACAAAAATTTGTGGAAAATCTCTTATAATCCAACTACTTTTAAAAAAGCAAATGAATTTTAGTTCCCTACATCGCTATAGCTTTCTGAATTTTCACGATATTAGACTGGACTTTCTTATATGAGTTACCTTATTTAGTTGACTACTAAATTATGATAAAATATATATATATTGTTCAAGCATGCACAGTTAAAAATTATTTCATATTATTGTTCATATTTCATTCGATGGAGGCCAGACGCAATGAGCAAGTATGATCTTGCTTGATGGAAACTCTGTTTTCGCCTGCTGAATTCGAAACTTTGTTTTCGCCTGCAGAACTTGTCAGTCGAAGCATATTATTACATTAGGGGATTGATCTCATATTCATGTAACATTACCTTCAATTTCGAACAACCTCCACGCGAACGTCCTGTTGTACGAGAATGAGGAGTCTCGGAATTCAAGGCGCACAAACACGTCTCGTGTTCACATTTGGTGTTACCAACGTGTGGGTGGCACGCCATCATAACTGCAATATTTTTAACAGTTCTCATATCTAACGATCTTCTCTGACAATAATAGCGACAGTATTATGTTGATTTCTGTAAGATCAATTACAAGAAATCTCTGTCCATCTTGTTTTGAAGGTGATTGTCTTTCTCTTTCTTAAACATCTCAAACTATCACGTAGCTGTGCTACAGGAAAGAACAGACTCTAATAAACTCTTCACGTGACGATTTCTTCTGGCAAAAGAAAAATTTCCAGCAAGCAAGAACATATCGCTCTACCGCAAGAAAAGTGACGCATCTCGACAAAAGTAAATTTCACAGGAGAGGCAAAAAAAAGATTTGCACGATTTTACTGTAAGGTGAAATTATAGCAATTAGCTCTGCATTCAGGAATAAAACCGTGCATAAAAGCATAAAACCATTAAGAATGAAGAAATAGGACGAGGTTAGGAGGGTTGAGTAATTTTACCTCCTCACACAATACACCTCTCTTCTGTGGTCACAAATGAACAAATAGCGTAATGAAGTGATTTTCCGTATAACTACACTTAAGAAACTTTTTGTGCAGCAAGACGAACCTATGTCAGACCTATTAGTGGAATAAAACGCAAAATGAATTTTTGCGAGATGTGTCACTTTTCTTGCGGGTGAGCGATATTTGCTCATTGCATGTTGCCTCCATCGTTACCGTAGGCGATATACTGAAAGTATCTGAACTCTCATGTCTACCATTGACGCACTATTGGAAATAAATGAATAAAACAAGTTTCACATATTCATTACACATTAAGCTAAAAATGGAGCATAAAATAAATTTGTGTGCAATAAAGTAAGTCAATAAAACAATTATGACCATTCGTTATTGAACATCCCTCGTATTTCTATTGTAACGGAGCCGATGTCGTAAGGTGGTGTGGTAGCGGGCAACTTCAACGGCCTGGTCTTATCAATATCGAAAAAAATATTTTATTGCATTTCAAACAATTAAATAATATTTCTTGATTAAATAATTCATAATTACAACGTTTTTCATATAAGGGTTCGAGTCCAGCTGTCAATAATATATTTATAGAATCAAGTCCAGTCCTCGAATAATAGATCGCTTTCAGTGTAGTCAGTCTCTTATTTATTCAATGTCCACTATTTTCGAAGATAGAGTTCGCGATGCTCGACAGGAATGTCGCACTTTTGTAGGTGTTTAACCGAGGTTTAGGAACCTCCGATCTTCAACTCCGTGATGGAGATATCTTAACAGCCACACCTGGCTTTCGCTTTTCTGTGCTTCGGAGTATGTCCCGAAGCCGCCGACCCGTGAGAGATTTCCACTCTGCACGGCCAGAAACACCTTGAAGTCCCAACATCAACAGAAGGGAAAAATTAAGCTCCCGAGAATGCTCTTGCATCCTCTTTTATCAGTTTCGTTTTTCCGTCTAGGACCAAAGCCACTCCCATTAGCCACTCCCATTAGCCACTCACCATCCGTGGCCCATGATCTCATAGACCAGCCCTTTCTCTATAGGCTGCAGTCAGGAACCTTAGCGTCCGGTTTAATCTCTGGTTTCACTTTCTACTTTCCCACAGGAACGAGATCCTCGTGAACATCAAAAGAATATTTCTCTCGCTAGATAAAAGAGTTCCTTTCACCCTAGTGTCATCTGCGAAGATTGATTGAAATTGAAGTATTTGTTTCATCTCTAGCGACATTTTCTAGGACTCTGAAGAAATTTGGAGGCTAGGTGAAAATACATTAGCTTCCCTATGCAGGCTTTTGCCTTGTAAATTGAGAGTTCCAATGTGAGATATCGTCGAATTCTCACACTATTATAATTGTAGTATGTTGTTTCTACTGTACTTTGTGAAATTTCCGGAAAGTGCTGTTAAATTTGATTGAAAACACTACATACTTTTAAAAGATACGAAATTTTTTGAATTAATAAAAAAATTTATGTTTCTATGAATACACATTCTTACACAAATAAACTCAAACAATATATAAGAAGCACATAAACTAGTTCTACACCTACGGATAACTTTGAGTATTTTACTTTACCCGGTGATCGGAAATATTATTTATTATATTCAATTAGTTTTTGATCCCCTAAGGTCGTCGTGATCGATCATTCACTGCGAATTATGATGTCAACCATGTTATTTTTATTCCTTAAGTTCATACAAATTTATCACGCATTTCTTTATATATTCGACTAAACGTCTAACAGCGAAAGTGTCCGGTGACTTTTGGTTATATAGTGTATATGCATATATGTTTATATAAGCCGACGCAAAATTATGAATAGAAGCGTTTAAATAGAATGCATTTAGAAAGGATCATAAAACAAACAATGAATGATCGAAATTTGAGTGTTTCAGCTTTAGTATGTGCTACTTGCTGTAAATTGTTACAATTCGTGCAAACATTTTACATAATTAATCTTAAAAGTATCTAAAGAAATAAACTTAAGATAAAAGCGCAAATTTTGATGTAGTATTTTTACGATAATATATACCTAATTTACATTTCATTCCAAAATCTGTAATAGCTTGTGCAAAACTGATTATTTTTCTGTATTAATTTATCTTATACCATATTTATTTCTTGTATGTGTATGTTTAACTGAAGATGTGGATACATTCGTAAAAAGGAACGACATTCTTTAAATTATAGAAAATTATTATATTTTTAATTTTTAATCAAGTTTCAAATCATAATTCGTGTTATATATAGGAATTTTTAATTAAATAATTATAAGCTTTCCAGTTATTATCAGATTAATCATATAAAAAAATTGTAAGTAATGAAAATTTTAAAGGCAAGCCGTTATTATAATGTACTAAAAAGAAAAAAAAATTGAAGGAAAATTGATTGAAATAAGCACCCTTTTAAAAGAAATAAATTAAATTGCGAGTGATTTCCTATGAATTTCTTTAAAATAAATAAATAAATAGAAATACACTTGTAAATCCAGCTTTCCTGTCAAGAAAAATAATCGATGTAAGTCCTCATGAAGACCGAAGCTACATTCTTCATCCTTTGCAAAGAACTAACAAGGAGAGTGTCCGAGGTTGGTCTTACCGAATGCAATGAACATTTAAGTATCGATAGGGTACAGTTAGTATATAAATATATGATCGTCATAAAGCGCAACCCCCAGAGGGTCTTGAGAAAGTAAGTCGCAAAGTTTAAGCTACAGTTCATAATCGGATAAATTTCCTTCTTTGGCATGCGGTTCAGTAAAGCAATTGACAGCACGCTGATTTGAGTTTTTTCAGCCCAGGTTCAAATCCGGCTCGGATTTGTTTTTCGGAACGATAATTTTTATCAATCACTTTCGAACCGCAATTGAAAAAATATCTATAATAATTGAAATTTGTGAAAATTGTGAATTAAATGTATGTTTTGTAGCATATAACTGCTTTTTTTAACTACGAAATTTTGCACGTTTAAATATATAATGAAAAAAAAAAAAAAAGAAGAAAGAAAAAAAACGCATATTTATGTCTAAAGACAAGAAAATTGTTGTTGCTATTTAAAATCATTTACAGTTATTTCAATGAATAATCTACTATTTTTCACAGAGAAATAAATTAAAACACGTGATGTAAATGCGTAAATAATTATATTATTTTAATTTTGTTTCTATATGAAAGTATTTCGAATATTTGATGATTTTATAATACCCCTTTTCAAATTCTTAATATGATTTTTTTTTTTCGGATTTTTGGTTTTGTAATTATGGTTTTGTAATTATTACCTATGTAATAACTATTTTCATCAATTCAATATCTTTTTAGAATTTATTTTTAAACACAAAGACAGTTATTCTAACTGTAATCATAAGAATACATGATTTAAAAAATTCAAAAGTTAAAAAGCGAGTTTGTAAAAAATGATACATTTATTTCATTGTGAAAAATAGTAGCTTATTTATGTAAATAACAGTAAAAATATTTTAAAATTAGCTTAATTTTATGGTCTCTAAAAGTTCCAATTAACTTTTTTTTAGTTTGTTTTTATTATTATTTATTTATTTTATCTTTACTTTTGATTAAATATATAAACATGCAAAGATTCGCACTTAAAATTGTATTTATATAATTAAACTGCATTATATAAAAATATTAAACAAGAAAAAAAAATTGATTTCCGAAAGAAATTATTACGTAGACGCTTATTCTAATTAGAAATCAACAATCCCAGATTTTAAAAATCATATTAAAAATATAAAAGCATATTTTTAATAACCATCAAATATTTGAAGTATGTGAATAAGGAAACAAAATTAAAATAATACATTTGTTCACTTATTTTAATTTATTCCTCTGTTAAAAATTGTTGATATTCATTGAAATAACACTAAATAATTTTAAATAACAACAAAAAATTTCTGGTCTGTAGACATATAAATATGCGGTTTGTTGTTGTTGTTGTTGTTGTTGTTGTTTGTTTGTTTGTTTTACTTTTCATTATATATTTAAACATGCAAAATTTTGTAGTTAAAAAATAAGTTATATGCTACAAAACATACATTTGATTCATATTTTTCGTAAATTTCAATTATTATTTCACATTTATACATATACAATTATTTATACATATTTTTTCAATTGCAGTTCGAAAACGATTGATAAAAAATTTCGTTCCGAAAAATAAGTCCGAGCCAGATTTGAACCCGGGCCGAAAAAACACAAATCCAGCGTGCTGCCGATTGCGCTACTGAACCACTTGCCAGCATAGGAAATTTATCCGATTATGAGCTGTAGCTTAAATTTTTGGACTTATTTTCTTAACCCCCTGACCGCCGAGCAAAAGGGCAAATTTGTAAGGCTGTTTTCTCTGTAATTGTTTTAAAATGTTTAAAAAAATGTTTTTTCTAACATGATGTAATTTTTTTTAAATTACGTATAGGCATATATGTCTTGGGAGTATTAATCATTATTTAATTTTTTAAAACTGGATTATATCTATAGAATCATATTAATTTAAATAATGCTTCTATTGCAGTGAAACCTACAGCTTAGTGAACAGATATATCAGTTCGCGGCGGTGAAAAGGAGGCCCCCTGGGGTTTGCGCTTCATGGCGCTCATATATTTATATACTAAACATACTCTGTCGATACACAAATGTTCTTCGCATTTGCTGAGACCAACCTCGGACCCTCACCTTGTAAAACATGGTGCATTTACCAATCATATCGAAGATCATCGGCTTATTTCTGAAGCGAACAATGACGTATACATGATCACATACCTGATAACGTTTGCGTAACCTTATTGGACAAATGGTTTTGCTTCTAGCGGGGTGGCGAAGACAAATCCAAATATTTTTGTTACAGATTATTTTATTGTCACCCAAAGTACGTCACATTACCAAAACTTCGGCTAAATCTAACACTGGGAATGTGTTAAAATTTGATTGTAAGATTTAAGCAGAACAAAGAGACGAGTCAAGTTTTAAAAAAGCTTAAAATTATCCATTTTATGATAAATGATTTCATTACTTTTGCTTTCGAAACTCTAAATTTTAAGAAATAGATGTAAAACACTTGACATTCTTAAACTAAACTATTTAAAACTAAAAAATGCCTAATTTCCATTGATTTAAATTCCTATATATTAATAATCTTAATCAAACATCTTTGATTTTATTACATAATTCACTTTGTGGAAACATTAAATTAATGCAACATTTCAGCTATATGACGAATCAATTCTTGTTATTGTTTAGTTTAAAATATACCTATATAATCCAGGCAATAGAGACCGTACAGGGGCTCTAACTAGCAAAATTCATGGTAGGTCAGAAAATGGCTTACTGTATGTTTTTTGGGTCGCTGAATCCGAATTTTAAACTTCCCACCAAAATTTCCCCCGGCAACCCTCCCAAATTTAGGTAAAATACCCCAAAAAAGGTTTTTATTAAAAAAATCAATTTTTTTATTGTTTTAGGGAGAAAGTATCTAGAAATTTGGAAAGTAGACAAAATTTTCAACAAATTAGATACATGACTTTATGAAGTAGGATGAAGGGGGAGGGGGGGATCTGCCTCGGAACATGCGCCACGGTGCTGCGTGGACTAAGTTGCGCAATTCCACTTAACCACTCACTTCGTTTACATTCGCCCTCCCATCTCCCCTCCGAACTTTCCTTATAAAGTTTACTTTAAGTTTTTTGGGATGCTGAATCCGAATTTTAAACTTCTCCCCAAAATTTCCCCCTCCGCAACAACCCCCCCCCCCAAAAAAAAAATAGCTGTTTTTAAATTATGTAGTATGTAGAAAAAGTATGTAGAAATTCAGAAAGTAGTCAAAATTTGTAACAAATAGGATATTTGACATTATGACGTAGGATAAACGGGGAGAAGGGGGCTGCCTCGAAACATTCCCGGTGCGCTGTTCTCAAAAACCAATTTTTTTTAAAAAATCAATTTTTTGGAGGTTTGCCAGGGGAAATTTTGGTGGGAAGTTACAAATTTGGATTCAGCGACCCAAAAGACATAAAGTGAGTCGAAATCCAGAAGTAGCATTAGTTTTGACAGGTAAAATCCCCTATTACCTGGACTTGCATAACTTAGTGCACATAGCGCCGCTGTGTAATTTCCGAGGCAGCTCTCCGTTCATCCTACATCGTAATGTCATATATCCTATTTGTTGCAAATTTTGTCTACTTCCTGAAGTTCTACATACTTTTCTCCTAAAACAATAAAAAAATTAATTTAAAAACACCTGTTTTAGGAGGGGGGAATTTTGGGGTGAAGTTAAAAATTCGGATTAAGCGACCCAAAAAACTTAAAGTAAACCTTATAGGGAAAGTTCGGAGGGGAGATGGGAGGGCGAATGTAAACGGTGTGAGTGGTTAAGTGGAATTGCGCAACTTAGTCCACGCAGCACCGTGGCGCCTGTTCCGAGGCAGATCCTCCCCTACCCCTTCATCCTACGTCCGTCATAATGTCATGTATCTAATTTGTTGCAAATTTTGTCTACTTTCTGAATTTCTAAATACTTTTCCCCTAAAACAATAAAAACCTTTTTTGGGGGTCATTTTACCAAAATTTGGGGGGGGGGTGGGGTTGCCGGGGGAAATTTTGGTGGGAAGCTAAAAATTCGGATTCAGCTACCCAAAAACCATAAAGTAAGCCAATTTCCAGAACTACCATTAATTTTTCTAGGTAAAATCTTCTATTGCCTGAACTAATACTAATAAAAGAAAGTTTCGCTCTCTGTGTGTATGTGAGTGTGTGTGTGCATGTCTGACTATACGCAATGGCTAGCAAAATCTATGGCACGTACGAGGCTAAAAAGTTTTGTGAGGCTAGCCCAAATTGTCTGCTAATGTACCTGACACTCAGAATTTTAAAATTCTAAAAATTAGCGTAGTTTTTAATTATCAAGAAAGAAAAAATCATGCGTCAAGCATAGATTATGAAACACTTTTTAACACATTCAGAAAAAGTAACAAAATTGCACTATTTAAAAAGTTAAAATATTACATCTAATTCAACCATATGGAAACGCATAACAAACCCAATATCAGCTGTTCCCATCTACAATCGGGAAATTAACCGATTTTTTTAGCAACCCTGCATAGGATATATAGATTTGTATCTATTAACTACATGCATGTCAAAATTTAGTTCACTTAAGAGATACCTATACTTCAGTTGAAAATTTCCCTTCAGCAATTTCCTGTAATAAGGAGACTGGTACATGCATACTTTTGTGAAGCCCTGTATATGAGGTATAGAATTTATATATGAGTGTAACATACGAAAAATTAATTAAATTTAAAAGCGCATACCGAATTACCGAATTTTAAGCCGTACACTCCAGCAAGTATTACTCATAGGCAGTACTGTAACCGATTTCTTTTGCTTTTCCCTGTAAATGAATAAAAAATGCCATGAATGCCCTGTTCTAACGTGATCGTAGTGAATTTCGGTGACTTATATCAGTTTCAATACATTTGAAATAGCGTAATGTCATTAAAATAATCTGCAAACGATTTTCCCCATATACCATAATGTAATAGAATACTTTCGAGTGCCCCTGTAATTGAACTATTAATCCTACATACTTCATATACAATATCAAACATGCATTGGTGCCCCTAATTAACTTTATCAATTTCATGAAAATCGACTATATTTACGGTTATTTACGGAGTTAGAGCGTGCACAAACGGACAGACGGACGGATGGACAAACGGACGGACAAACCGAATGCATAAACACTTTTCAACTTTGTTGGAAAGTGTTAAAAATCCCAATTAAAAGAATGCAAAAGTATTCATAATTCAACTAAAGCATAGATTTTTATCAAACCGCAGAAAATTTCTTCGAAAAACTCAAAGAGAGGTGGAGAGGTTACTCCAATTACAACGCTACTAGGGCGAGAAAAGTACTAGGCCTTTCTAAAGGGGACCGTGTCTTAAATTCTACAGGGCCCGAAAATCTCCAAAATTGCGCAGCAAGACGCAAAAAATTCTCCTTTAAGAAATTCTAAAAATTATTCTTATACTCCTGTAAAAAGTTGAAAAATCTATAATATATCCATTCATAAAATCTCTTTTTATTTCCATTCAAAGAAACACAGGTTATTCAGACATCTTTCATAGAGAGAGCAGGTGTTTCGAAGGCAGAGAACATTCGCTGGTGGGTAGTGGTGTTTATGGACGACCTGTAATTTTTTTTAAATATTGAATTTATAGATTTAATATTTATGCATCCATATGTAATTTTTTTCGCTGATTACGAATATGTAAATTTCGTTACGATACTTTAATTAGAAGCTTAGGAAAATATTATTATTTAATTAATTGGATAATTCCTTTGACAGCCTCATTTTAAAAGGCATACCAGTGATTTGGAACAAAAATCACAGATAAACTGGCATTTTTTTGAACGGTATCAAATTTTTGAAAAATACAGCATTTTGAGATTTAAAAGTTATGCATGTGTTAATTATTTTACTGAATACCTGATTTTCTTAAAAATCGATTTAGAACTTTTTATTTTGCCAAAAAATCGATTTTTTAAAGAAAGACTTGGCAAGGACACATTAATCTATCTATATTATAAAGGACAAACATATCTGTGCGTAACGCATACGTCATTCTGTGAATGGCAACATTTTGAAATTTGAAATGAAATTTCGATTTTGCAATTTTTGCTACTGCAAATTTTTAAACTTCTAAACATCCCACATTTTAAATGTTTACATCGTCGTATACAGAAAAAATGCACTTTTAAATGCAATTTGTTTGAAAGCTGTATCTCAATTTATTTTTTAGATATAATTTTTTTTATAGTTTTTAATACCAATTTTCTAATCGTGGCAACTGAAATACTTCATTTCTATTAAAAGTGTTTTAGTTATCTTTATTGATTATATTCTTACTGATGCCATTTTCTCATTACAATTAAAAATATCTTATTTAAAAATTTTAACAGAAAATGACTTTACGCTTTAAAAACGACACAATATCCCTGATGATGCTGTTACATTCCACTATTTTTTCATTTCGCTGATATTTAGTTTGAGACAATGGACAATATTCCTGTGACGCCACAAAAGGTAAAATGGCGACTTTTATAGTCTCGAACCGAAACGAAGAATATTGTCCATAGGCAAAATATTTCAACGACGGAAAATGACGTCATATTTAAAAGAAAACGATAATTTTATTTGATAAAATGAGATATTTCCCCTTGAATACGTCTAAAAGTTTAAAAAAATCTGGAATTTTTACGCGCAGATACAGAGATTATACTAAGACCTCAAATCACGAGTGGGAATTTTAACATCAAAAGTTGTAATAGTTGACAAATGTGACTTCAAGCTTGAAAATATATTTAATAATAATCTACTGCGCGTTAAAAGGCTTTTAAATGGTTAATATGGATGTAAAACGTGGAAAATGACTTGATTCGGTTTAGATTTAAAGGGGGTAAATTCTATGATTATGTCAAGGTGAAATCATTTTTGGTGATTTTTCATTTCGTGATACCAAGCATCAATTGATAACTTAATCAAAATTACTTATCTTGATTATATGCTACTGATTACGCATATTAATAAAGTTTAATTTTTCAATAATTTTAATAGTTGAAGTTTTTCAAAAAAATATTTTGTTAATCTTAGGTAAAAATATGTCTTTGGAGAGTTAAACTAACAGGTGTAAGATGGATTTTTTATTGTAATTATTGTTGTCGATGTATTATAAATTTGATGCAATAGTTCCTTTGTAAACATTTTTTTTTCGTCGAAATTCGACGGGTTCCACCTCGTTTATATAAAATCCAAGTCTCTGTGTGTCCCTCACTATTCCGGTAGGACCTCCTCATTGAAATGAGTAATTGTTGAAAAATATTAATGCAGGTTTACCACAGTAGCGCCAAATGTTAGCCAACTTGGCGATAGCTGGCTAATTTGAGGAAATTCCCATTTAAAACCATTAATCTTTTATAATGGAGGTCACAGAAATTTAATTTAAACTCCACTCTCTTAAGATATTTTTTCGAAATCTATAGGTGAGAATTTAAAGTCCATCTTTACATCTTCCTCCCGATGCTACTAATAAAATAACCGGCAATAGACAACGGTGTACTGTGTGAGCTCCTAACTGCGCGATTTTAATGTGCTTTAGGTACATTTCCAGTATAGGTGCCTTGGCGAAAAAGGAAATTTGGTAACATATTTTCTGGGAACCTATTCACTGTTTCATTTTATATACACACGCATTTATTTCGATATTTATACGATTTATTTAACATAAAAAAGCTGTTTCTCTAATTTTATACAGAAACAGATGTAATTTGTACATAAAAACATCAATAATATACATATAAAACAAACAAAAACGCTCATTAAATTTCTTTTCATAGCTGTTTATATGATTTGACAACAAATCTCGATATTTTCCCGTTATACGGACACCATGCCAAAATGTGTGCTAATGCGCAAATTATTTCAAAATGCTAAAAGACATTTGTAATTTTATGCCAGCAGTTTAATATGAGTTTTATTTTATTGCTTTATTTTATAGCAGTTATTTGTTCACTTATTTTAAGTATATATTTGTCATTTGATGAAATAGTTCGTAAAAGTCTGGAATTTTCAAATGTTATATTTTTTAAATGCTCACTTTAGTATCGACAATGGTTTTACTTTTATTTTTCAAATGCTTCAATTCACGATTTTGCGCCAACTATTACGCTTGGTGACAATGATGTCCGCATAATGGAAAAGTACCCAAATCTCACTTTCTGATGCCCAAATTACACCAAGCTTTTTTAAAAAAAATGCCAAAGCCCCTACAGTGGAAAAAATACCAAACTGTCTATTATTTTGCGCTATCCGTGTTATAGTTTGTACTATATGCAAGGGGAGTGGAGTGAAGAGTTTAAACATTAAATATTAAGGTTTCGGCACAGATGTCATATACGCCCCATATTGACGCGATTTTTTTCTGACGCCAATGTCATATAGGCAACAGGTACTTAACTTGCGCCAAAGTGTCGTTATTTTGCTTGATGTGGTAACCCGGATTATGTTGTTTATGCTGTTGATGTTTTCGCCAAATTGGCAACCGAAAAAAATCGCGCCAATATGGGGCGAATATGACATCTGTACCACGAATTCTTTTGTGTAGCCCTGCATATGAACTGTAGCATTTATACACACAGTATAGTATGCATAAATGTAGTGAAACATAAAAGCGCATATCATAATTAAAAATGCATTTCTAGCAATCATTGCTTATGTACAATACTTCGGAAAAAAGTTTCTTGGCGAGAAAGAAGCTTGCCAACGCATTTTCTGGCAACCTATTTACTGCTTCATACTCACAAGCAATTTTTTCCATATGTATACAATTTGGCACAGATGTCATATATTGGCGTGATTTTTTTCCGACGCCATTTTGGCGAAAACATCAACAGCATAAACAACATTCGGGTTACCATTACAAGCAAAATAACGACACTAGGCGCCAGTTAAGTACCCGGTGCGTAGACATCGGCGTAAAAAAAAATTCGCGCTAATATGGGCGTATATGTCATCTGTGCCGACAATTTAATATAAAAAAAGCTATTTACCCATTTTTATAAAGAAACAGAAGTAATTTTTGCACAGATGTCATATACGCATGGGGGTTGGCGTGATTTTTCTATGACGCCAATTTGGCAGAAATCTCGCTTTCGAATACCAGTTACTTATATATTTTTCAATTATTTGCTATAATTTTGAAAAGGGAATAACTATAAATAAATAAAAGTTTGAATAATAACTATAGAACAAAGCAGTTTATATAATTAAAAAACAGAAAATAAAAGTAAATAAACAATTTGTTAATAAATGAAAACAATAGCCGGGTTACCATAGCAGGCAAAATAACACCATTTTGGCGCCAGTTAGATATCCCGGTTCATATCTGAAATCTGTGACGTAATTTGTATATAAAAAAAATATATATATATTTAGAAACGATTTTTTTATGTATATAAGTGCATATATAAACAAAGATAAAAGTTTATTAGATTTGTTTTCATAGCTGTTTATATATTTTGGTAACATATCTCACTTTCTGATGCCCGAATCGCGCCAAGCTTTTTTTTTTTTAAATGCGCTATAATGGAAAAGTACTTAAATAAATAATTAACAGAAATAACAAATTATACAAACTAAAACTTTTTATTTCGAGATCAAAGCATTGTTTTTAATTTCGATAAAAAATACATATATCCTTGAATAACTTCAATTGAAATTAGGTTCACAGCTTAATATCTCATTCCATAAACCTAAACAAACACAAGTGATTCATTCATCGTGAAACGTCAAAAATATTAAATCATTGAGGTAATCATTCACAAAGTAAGTTCTGCAACAATCAATGGGCAATATTCTAATGAGGTCATAGTAGGTAAAATGGTGGCGGTATCGTTTGTTTATGGCTTGTAATCACAAAGATTTAATTTTGCAATGTCTCTTAGTTACATTACTTTATTGTCATATTTATGAGCTCAGAACAAAAGCCTAATTTTTCATTATTTAGTTATTGAAGACGGAAAAAAATCATAAATGCATGATTTGAAAAATTTAAATAATTTTCTTTCTTAATACTAAAAAATAACATCGGGAAGTAACAGCGGGGTTAAGTTAAATAAGTTCAACTGTTTAATTCTGTTGTAATATTCAAAATAACTGTATTTATTAGATTTCAGTACTCAACATCAGGGCCCGATTAAACTTTGAAGTTAGAGGAATTACAATGTCATTTCAGGACCTTTCTTTTGGAGAAGCTTTTCTAAATTCCATATATACATGGAAAATCTTCAGTGTTAGAAATATTATTCCTAGGACTGACATAACACGAGAACGGCCTGCAATTTTACACAAGTTTTTGAAAGCTACTTTATATCAGAAATTTTACTAAAAACTGGTTACTTTTTTGTTATAGCGGCCCACACTATTAGGATTATGACAAGTTGCAGCCAATTTCGCCAACGTCGTAACCAAGATCGCGAAGCACACACATATAATACCATATAATACCATTTCATGAAATCGTATACGATAATTTTATAGTTTTTAACCTTACTTCAAGTGTGTTATTTATTTATTTTTAAGACTCAACAATCTAAATTGTACAATATATGAATTTAAAAAAATGTAAACAAAGATTGATTAGACATGACCGCAAAAAGCCTCAAATCTGCATAACACTTGGAACCAAACTGTGCAGATTAGTGGTCTTCTACTGTACACAGTTTTTCATAAATGTGTTTCGTTCTTAAAATGTGTTATTTTCATCTATCACTGCGGAACAAGCCAGAAAACTCATATTCTTGCACAGGAGTTGTATATATCTTTATATCTAAATTTCCGTCATTTTTGACGGTCTACCTTTCTAGTCTATTTATATAAAATCCAAGTCTCTGTGTGTCCCTCACTATTCCGGTAGGACCGCCTCATTGAAATGAGTAATTGTTGAAAAATATTAATGCAGGGTTACCACAGTAGCGGCAAATGTTGGCCAACTTGGCGATAGCTGGCTCATTTGGCGAAATTCCCATTTAAAACCATTAATCTTTCATAAAGAAGGTCACCAAAATTTAATTTAAACTCCGCTCTTTTAAGATATTTTTTCAAAATCTATGGGTGAGAATTTAAAGTATATCTTTACATCTTCCTCCCGATGCTACTAATAAAATAACCGCCAATAGACGACGCTGTACTGTATGGGCTCCTAACTGCGCGATTTTAATGTGCTTTAGGTACTTTTCCAGTATAGGTGCCTTGGCGAAAAAGGAAATTTGGTAACATATTTTCCGGGAACCTATTCACTGTTTCGTTTTATATACACACACATTTTTTTCGATATTTATACGATTTATTTAACATAAAAAAGCCGTTTCTCTAATTTTATACAGAAACAGATGTAATTTGTACATAAAAACATCAATAATATACATATAAAACAAACAAAAACGCTCATCAAATTTGTTTTCATAGCTGTTTATATGATTCGACAACAAATCTCGATATTTTTCCGTTATACGAACACCATGCCAAAATGTATGCTAATGCGCCAATTATTTCAAAATGCTAAAAGATATTTGTAATTTTATGCCAGCAGTTTAATATGAGTTTTATTTTATTGCTTTATTTTATAGCAGTTATTTGTTCACTTATTTTAAGTATATATTTGTGATTTGATGAAATAGTTCGTAAAAGTCTGGAATTTTCAAATGTTATATTTTTTAATGCTCACTTTAGTATCGACAATGGTTTATCTTTTATTTTTCAAATGATTCAATTCACGATTTTGCGCCAACTATTACGCTTGGCGACAATGGTGTCCGCATAACGGAAAAGTACCCAAATCTCACTTTCTGAAGCCCAAATTACACCAAGAATTTTTAAAAAAATGCCAAAGCACCTACAGTGGAAAAGTACCAAACTGTCTATTATTTTGCGCTATCCGTGTTATAGTTTGTACTATATGCAAGGGGAGTGGAGTTAGGAGTTTAAACATTAAATATTAAAGTTTCGGCACAGATGTCATATACTAACTTATCATATATTGGCGCGATTTTTTTCCGACGCCAATGTCATATACACAACGGGTACTTAACTGGCGCCAAAGTGTCGTAATTTTGCTTGATATGGTAATCCGGATGTTGTTGCTTATGCTGTTGATGTTTTCGCCAAATTGGCGTCGGAAAAAAAATCGCGCCAATATATGATAACGTGTATGACAACTGTGCCAAAGTTTCTATAAAGCAGTATAAGACTAAAAAATTAAGAATAAAATAAATGCAAAATAAGACTAAAGAAGAAAGAAAAATCATGCGTTAAGCATAGAATATGAAACACTTTCCAACACATCCTGAATGCTTTAACAAAGCTTCGTTATTTATGGAAATAAGGTAAATAAGATAACGTTACTTCTTAGATATCCCGTCGACCAATTTCGCCAAATTATATAAATCGCCAAATCAATAGTAAAACATTAATAAAAATACAAATAAAACGTCGAATTAATGGTTTTATTGGCCATTATTGGCATTTAATTAATTAATTAATGGCAACCATTATTGTCAATTAATCTTACAATTTGGCGACAGTAATTTGGTCAACGGGATAACTAAGAAGTACCAAGGTAACTAAGTAAACATTTTAGAAAACGCATATTTTTTTTTTTTAATTGATTTCAGCAGTTACCGTCCACAGCCAATAGTACCGTTATTACATGCCACTATTTAGCTAAAATTTAATTTAAACTACTCTTAAAACTACTGAAATCACATTTCCAGATATTATCATCCATAGACGGTTATGTATCCAATTCTTTGCGTGACCATGTGTATCATTTTATCTATATTCCACAAACATTTCTTGGGAAACTAAATGCAGTTCAGCGTAAAAAAAATTGTGTGTGTGCTTCGCGATCTTGGTTACGACGTTGGCGAAATTGGCTGCAACTTGTCATAATCCTAATAGTGTGGGCCGCTATAACAAAAAAGTAACCAGTTTTTAGTAAAATTTCTGATATAAAGTAGCTTTCAAAAACTTGTGTAAAATTGCAGGCCGTTCTCGTGTTATGTCAGTCCTAGGAATAATATTTCTAACACTGAAGATTTTCCATGTATATATGGAATTTAGAAAAGCTTCTCCAAAAGAAAGGTCCTGAAATGACATTGTAATTCCTTTAAAAACCACCTTTAAGCAATTTACTGTCATACTCAGTAACCCTTACGAATTCTTTTGTGTGGCCCTGCATACGAACTGTAGCATTTATACACACAGTATAGTATGCATAAATATAGTGAAACATAAAAGCGCATATCATAATTAAAAATGCATTTCTAGCAATCATTGCTTATGTACAATACATCGGAGAAAAGTTTCTTGGCGAGAAAGAAGTTTGCCAACGTATTTTCTGGCAACCTATTCACTGCTTCATACTCACAGGCAATTTTTTCCATATGTATACAATTTGGCACAGATGTCATATACGCCCCATATTGGCGCGATTTTTTTCCGACCCCAATTTCGCGAAAACATCAACTGCATAAACAACATTCGGGTTACCATTACAAGCAAAATAACGACACTTTGGCGCCATTTAAGTACCCGGTGCGTATATGAATGACATCGACGTCAAAAAAAAAAAAAAAAAGAAAAAGAAATCGCGCCAATATGGGCGTATATGACATCTGTGTCGACAATTTAATATAAAAAAAGCTATGTACCCATTTTTATAAAGAAACAGAAGTAATTTTTGCACAGATGTCATATACGCATGGGGGTTGGCGTGATTTTTCTATGACGCCAATTTGGCAGAAATCTCGCTTTCGAATACCAGTTACTTATATATTTTTCAATTATTTGCTATCATTTTGAAAAGGAAATAACTATAAATAAATAAAAGTTTGAATAATAACTATAGAACAAAGCAGTTTATATAAATAAAAAACGGAAAATCAAAGTAAATAAACAATTTATTAATAAATAAAAAACAATAGCCGGGTTACCATAGCAGGCAAAATAACACCATTTTGACGCCACTTAGATATCCCGGTTCATATCTGAAATCTGTGCCGTAATTTGTATATAAAAAAAATTATATATATTTAGAAACAATTTTTATGCATATAAGTGCATATATAAACAAAGATAAAAGTTCATTAGATTTGTTTTCATAGCTGTTTATATAGTTTCGCAACATATCTCACTTTCTGATGCCCGAATCGCGCCAAGCTTTTTTTTTAAATGCGCTATAATGGAAAAGTACTTAAATAAATAATTAACAGAAATAACAAATTATACAAACTAAAACTTTTTATTTCGAGATCAAAGCATTGTTTTTAATTTCGATTAAAAATACATATATCCTTGGATAACTTCAATTGAAATTAGGTTCACAGCTTAATATCTCATTCCATAAACCTAAACAAACACAAGTGATTCATTCATCATGAAACGTCAAAAATATTAAATCATTGAGGTAATCATTCACAAAGTAAGCTCTCCAACAATCAATGGGCAATATTCTAATGACGTCATAGTAGGTAAAATGGTGGTGGTATCGTTTGTTTATGGTTTGTAATCACAAAGATTTAATTTTGCAATGTCTCTTAGTTACATTATTTTATTGTCATATTTATGAGCTCAGTACAAAAGCCTATTTTTTCATTATTTAGTTATTAAAGACGGAAAAAAAATCATAAATGCATGATTTGAAAATTTTAAATAATTTTCTTTCTTAATACTAAAAAATAACATCGGAAAGTAACAGCGGGTTTAAGTTAAATAAGTTTAACTGTTTAATTCTGTTGTAATGTTCAAAATAACTGTATTTATTAGATTTCAGTACTCAACATCAGGGTCCGATTAAACTTTGAAGTTAGAGGAATTGCAATGTCATTTCAAGACCTTTCTTTTGGAGAAGCTTTTCTAAATTCCATATATACATGAAAATCTTCAGTGTTAGAAATATTATTCCTAGGACTGACATAAGACGAGAACGGGCTGCAATTTTACACAAGTTTTTGAAAGCTACTTTGTATCAGAAATTTTACTAAAAACTGGTTACTTTTTTGTTATAGCGGCCCACACTATTAGGATTATGAAAAGTTGCAGCCAATTTCGCCAACGTCGTAACCAAGATCGTGAAGCACACACATATAATACCATATAATACCATTTCACGAAATCGTATACGATAATTTAATAGTTTTTAACCTTACTTCAAGTGTGTTATTTATTTATTATTAAGGCTCAACAATCTAAATTGTCCAATATACGAATTTAAAAAATGTAAACAAAGATTGAATAGACATGACCGCAAAAAGCCTCAAATCTGCATAACACTTGGAATCAAACTGTGCAGATTAGTGGTCTTCTACTGTACACAGTTTTTCATAAATGTGTTTCGTTCTTAAAATGTGTTATTTTCATCTATCACTGCGGAACAAGCGAGAAAACTCATATTCTTGCACATGAGTTGTATATATCTTTATATCTAAATTTCCGTCATTTTTGACGGGCTACCTTTCTAGTTAAATATAAGCTTCCTGCACTAATTATCTTTATTTCACTTGCGATTTTTTGGATTGATTTTAAAAATTTCATATATTTGATAACATTTAAAAATTTTAATGAATGAGCGTTTTTTAACTACTTATTATTTTACGTCGGTTTTTTGGATCGATTCTAACATATAAGACATTTTATAACATTTTAATTTTTTTAAAAAGGTAGGCGAGTTGAATTTTGGTGGAGGGTGGGTGCTCTAAATTATTTTCTTCAAACCGTAGCGTTTACTACATGAAGTATCCTTTATATGTTGTTTTCTGACGGAGACCTCCGATAAATATTATTTATTAAATATAAAAAATTCTAAGAGAGGTATGGGTAAATTCCAGGGGCGCTAGAGTTGACCCACGTGGGGGGGGGGGGGGCAAATTTTCAACTTTTTCAGGAATCCTCATGTAAAATATCATTGGAAAGTCTTCGGACCACTTTTTCATATTATGAACATTTCTACCCCCCTCAAGTAAATTTGGCACTCAAGTTGGAGGGGGGGGGGCAATTTTTTAACAAAGCTCCTAATTAAGCGACAGTGAGATTCGACCTTATTCAAAGCCTTGACAGGGGATCTATTTTTCACACCAGACTATTAGGGGGATGGACTATTCCGCCCCACGTCGCGGAGCGAAAATGGATTTTTTTCATGTGACATATTGTTTTAAAGCTTTACTCATTTTTTCACCAGTAGAGGGCGTTTTAAAGATTTAATTTGTTAATTACTACCCCATATAATTTTTTAAAAATATGAACAGAATTCTAAGATATATATACATTTTAACGTCTGAATTCAAAATATTTAAATATGAAACAGTAGACAGACTTTAATACAATTACATTAAGTAATTGTATTAAAGTCTGTCCACTGTTTCATATTTAAATGAACAGAATTTACATAACAAATTTCAACAATTCGCAGCTTCTCCCCCATTTTCACAGAGTGAGTGGATACGTATTTCAGAAAAAATTAAGTTAAAAAAACTAAAATCATACAAATTTAAGTTTCTTTTAAGAATATTTTTACGGGCCCGGGCAACGGCGGGCGGGTCAGCTAGTATATACATGTAAATTTCCCTATACTAGTATTTTCTACAATTATATGAGTTAGAAACTAAAAAATAAAATTATGTAATTATTGAAAAAATCTATAATTGTAAGCAACATATATTTACCTTGTGAATAAATTTCATTCTTCCATTTCTTGAAGACTTAATTCAAAACAGTTAAATTATAGTACATTATTGTCAGATTTCTGCAGGCGTAACTCATTTGAATTCAACGAATACAAAAGGATGGAGTGCAAAGACGTGATAAAATTCCTAAGTTTAAATGAATATTCTGTGACCTTGAACTTTCTTTTCATACTTTAGGAGTTTTCTTCATAAATAAGGAAAGTTCTCAATGCAAGTATCAGCACTTATTTTCTTTTAAAATAGCATTTTGTAAAATTTTGTTTATGCATTCAGTTTTAGGGGGTGCATGCTTTACAATTGTGATTGATATTCCAGCGTGCATATCGATACATCATGCATTTGCAAATAAATAGAATAAAAATTAAGTGAATTTACTTTTGTATTAACCCTCCAATCTCCATATGGTTTTTATCTGATTCATTGGTTGTAATATATTGTTTTCAGTTAAAAAAGCGTAATAAAATAAATTATCAAAAAGTACATATTATCGAATAAGCAAAACACAAATTCAAGATCTAATCACAGCAAGAAAAATGAATCATTCGAAATATTGCAAATAGCAATTCAAAAGTTAGTTTAAAATTCAAACAAAAAAAATTTAAGCTTAGAGCTTTTATTTTTACATTTTTATCCCAAAACAGAAGACCAATTAAAGTGCTTGCTTGTTTAGAAGCAGTTCAAAACTTTGATAGGCTATACTGAGGACTCGGATAATTGATATTTTTAGCAACCACTAATGTTTTTAAGTTATTTTTATGACGGATTACTACAAGAATTGCAATAAAAAGGAGATCACGAAGCGTTTTCCTAGACCATTTTCAAGATAAATCAAAAATGAAAATTTTCGTAAGGAAATAGTGGGGTAAAAATTTTGATTTAGTCTCTATAAAAAGGGATCGCTCCAAACCCTGGTTATACTATAATATTAGAAAATTCGAGATATGGGGGATTTTTTCTATGAATAGGTAAACACATCTTCATCCTAATAAATGCACCACGATGTATATTCATTTAAAATACACTGGTCTCCAGAATTTAATGAACAGGGACTGGATGCTTTCGATTGTACACGGTTTGTCAAATATCTACCAAAATTATTAGCGAATTGTTCTTGGACTTCTTAGATGTAAAGAACATGTTTGAATTCATATTTCTCGGTGAAGATTTAGTCGGGAGGACAATTAGGAGGTTAATAATAAATTTAATAATAATATAATATTTGCGATCACCAATGCAACAAAAAATGCTGAAAATGTTTTGGCACTGCGTTAAATGACTATCTGGGTCCTGTTCAACGTTTGTGTGCATTTGTGTAAGCATAGCCCTCATATTCGTGAAAATGTTACTGTGTCTGTGAAAAAAATCAAAATTTTTTTGTTAATAGAATGCAGAGTTTTCGACAAAATTTAACACAACTTTCCAAAAACCTGACAAAGAACAGGAGCAACAGTATACTGCAATTAAAACATGAATATACTGAATATTTGATGGGATATGGACATTTGTATGAAATAATTTTTAACTGCGATTGCATAGAAGATTTCAAAATTTTTATTTCATAATTTGGTAGTCAGCTGTTTTGGGCAACTTCTATAAAAAGTACAGTGAAATATTGTGAACACTCAGAAAGGTGTAGTGAGCTGATTGAAATTTTGTTGAAAATCCCTTATAATAAAACTATTTTTAGATAGCGACTCACGATGTCACCCCTATCTTTGGGAATTTTCTAGATATTTGACTGAACTTTTTAGATAAGTTGCCCTAAATAGCTGAATACTAAATTACAAAATAAAAATTCTAGAATCTTCCACGCAGGCACAGTTAAAAATTATTCATACAAATACACATATCTCATCAAATATTCAATATATTTGTGTTTTTATTGCAGCATACTGTTGCTACTATTCCTTGTCAGGTTTTACGAAAGTTGTGTTAAATTTGGTTGAAAACTCTGTGTGATATAAACAAAAAACTTTTGAATTTTTCACAGACACAGTAACACCTTCATGAATATGCATCTATGCTTACACAAATGCACACAAATGTTGAACAGGATCCAAATTGTCATTTACCACAGTAACAAACAATTTTCAGCGTTTTCTGTTACATAGGTGATCGCAAATATTATTTTATTATTAAATTTATTTTTAGCCTCCTAATTGTCCTCCTGACTAAATCTTCACCGATAAATATGAAATGAAACATGTTCTTTACATCCCAGAAGTTCAAGAACAATTCTCCAATAATTTTGGTAGATATTCGACAAACCGTGTACAATCGAAAGCATCCAGTCTCTGATCCTTAACTTTTGGAGGCCAGTGTATAATCCTAGAAGGTGCTTTTAACAACGTGTCACCTGGAGGTGGTAATGGGCGTTGGCTGGTTTGAAATGTTTTGTAGCTAATTAGTATATTCTGAATTTTCTTAACCCCTTAACAGTCGCATTAAATTACGGTTTAAAAATTCAAATTGCTTATTGGCACTACTTTTTTGAAGAAGAAATATTCGCGTTATTGAATGACAGATAAAATGATACCGTAATAAAGCCAATCACACTATTTCATACAACTGGTGGTAATCACACAATTTGAATAAAAGACACAGTCCGTGAATATCACGGGAGCGAGAATTAAGGTGTTAAGGTTATTATAAAATAAAGTAGTAAAAGAAAATTCGAATAGCAAAGTAATTACTGGATGTATGCAATATAATTATCATTTCTAATAACGGCGATAGATTATCAATTATATCAGAGAAGATTGCAATTTGAAGTACAATACGTTTGAAACATAATTACTTCTTTTTTTACTTTGTTTCCGTTGAAAAAATAAATGTCTCTGCATTTTGTGTTCATATCCATGAACTGTCTTTTAAATATAATTAATTCAATTTTCTTAAGATTGTTATAAAAGCAAATAGAAAAAAGCTATCAAGTAAAGTATGCATATATGCAAAATAATCATATGCAATATAATTTTTTAGATAAAGGTAAAAGAAATAAGTGCACAAAATCCGATGTTTTTTTTTATCTTAAGTACTCTTTTTTATTATTACTAGGGGGCTCTGCCCCCTACGAGCTAAGCTCGCCAACCCCCGTTCAGACACCGCAAACTCTAAAAGCACGCTAATTTGATCGGCTTTAAAAAAATTTCGGAAGAATGAATTATAATTAAAAAAACAGTGGCGATTTCCCTGTTAACGGGTTGTTTTCGTCTTTGATTAAATCAAATCAGTGAAACATGTGAAAATAAGCTAATATAAAATTAATTAAGTAAACACAGTCTTTATCTCCCGGTATTTTTTAACAATGCTGTAGGAAAGATTTTTAAATAAGACATTTTAAATGTATCCTTTTAAATATGACGCAATTTTCACCAAAGTTTTCTTTCTCTTTTTAATATTCACTTGTTAGAAAGGAAATATTATTTACGCTGTCTTAGAATTCTCATCAATAGTTTAAAAAGATTATCTCAAAATATGAAATAAATGTCTCGCACAAATATATTTTTTAATTTAAAATGTTTGGCAATATTATGGTTTGGCCATTTTAAATATGATGTAATTTCCTGCACTTACGACTTTTAACGCATATTAATGGATTTATTATTTTATAATTTTCTTTCTTTTTTTAAAATTCACGGTTAAATAAGTTTTTATGACGTAATTATCAATATTTTCCTCCTTTTAATATGTAAACCCATATTACACGTATACATTATTGTAGTAAACAATTGTTTACTGTTACTTTTCATTTTCATAGACTAAAAAATTACATGCTTGAAAATTAAAAACGTATCATTAGAAATCTCTAAATTTAGTTACACATTTCAAGTAAACAATATTTGAAAACACGTTTTCCTCCTTCCGTTGAATTTAAGATTTTGCAATATTTAGACGTGGTGATATGTGCTACAAAAGGGTGTCATACATTAAATTTTTTTTTTTTTTTTTCGAACTGCGATAGCATTTTCAAATCTTTTTATCAAAAGAAAACATTTTCTTTCATATATTATTAAATGCTGGTTTTTAATTTTACAATTTATTGGCGTTATTTGCATTAGAAATATTAATCTCTTCAGAGAAAAGAAATCATAAGTCTCCTCAAGTAATTATTATTACATCCTGTGTTTAGAAATATCACTAACTGTCAACATCTCACAATTCCCAAATCATTTTAAAGAAAGATTACTTCCTGATTACTTCCAACAAATCATCTAAATAAACATTTATCTTTCAATGCAGACAAACTTTACAAGGACATTTCAATTAAAGTGTATAATAACTAATGTTTAAGTGAAGTGTTTTTTCGAGATATTAACTTTATTATGGGGTAAAAGACATTAAACTAAATAGCAATTGTTATGTCTCTAAAAAACCCATTATTTGCGCAGATATTTTATATGTATTAATTTTTCTTATGTAGTTGAACCATGTAATCCAGAAGGAAAGGAGCTGTTTTGTTGAGCTCCAAAATGTGTAAAATACTTATTAAAACTTTTCTATATATTTTAATAGTGCAGTGCAGAAAATACACAACATAATTTAAATCTCAAGAAAGCAAAATTGTAATGTTGTTTTCTCTCAAATTTTTAAAATGCTAAAAAATGATGATTTTTCCAACATTATATATATATTTTTTATTACGTATAGGCATATAAGCCATGAGAATATTAATCATAACTTAATTTCTTAAAACTAGATTATATCTGTAGAATTATATGAATTTAAATAATGCTTCTATTGCAGTGAAACCTGCAGCTTAGTGAACGGATATATGAGTTTCCGGCGGTGAAAAGGTTAAGCAATAACGAATGTTATCACCCTGGATAAAACCATTGGATTATTAAACAAAGGTATATTGAAGTCCTGAACTACAGAGGATACACAATATAGGCATGACAATTGAGCAGAAGAATAAAAGGTAGGCGATACTTTCTTACTTAATTTATTAGTGTGAAAATAAAGTTACAAATATTATTTGATAAAGTATTCATCATGATTAGATGCAAAAGCGTTTAGTGCTACTGAGCAAATATATTACAATTTTTTATTTCATTTTGATACTTATATATTATTATACTTATTATTCTGATACTTACAAATTTCAATAGCACGTTACTGCAATATGTTTTTTCGATTGCAATGGTTTTACTGATACTTAGTATAAATAAGGAAAACAAAATTAATAGTAAATACAAATAACTTTCTGAGTACGACAGTTTGCTTTTTTAAGTGCAATATGATGAAACAATCAAATCAAAAAAGTAGCTTGCAAAAAATCAAAAATTTTCCCAAATATAATGTATTTAAAAAGTTATTGTATTTAGTATAACTGTTGTTATAGTCTTTAGAGGTAAGAAAAAAGAATATACCTATTTGCGTTAAAAACAATTTTCCTATATTTATATTTCTTTCATCTTTGATACAACTAATCTGTAACACACATACTTTATTATACTATAGAAATATAAAAAATAGGAGCAAATATATATACATATACTTTTAATGCAAGAACTATTTAAAAAATTATTCTCACTACTTTAAAATAATAAGTCACTACCCATGAAGAGAGAAAAATGAAAGTACTCTTTTCCAGAAGGTATTTTTATTGTATAATTTTTATATGACTATACTGTAAACATGGAATTTCTGTATTTATATCCCTAGGGTATAAAATCTGTTTGTTTTTTTTTCACAATGGCATGTGCAAGAATTTTCCGAAACTTCTTCCTAAATATGATTTCTGCAATTCAAATACATTATTTTTCAGTCATGCTGTATTTTTGCATGCATGTGGTTTAATAACAACAATTATTATGGTTTAATAACAGCAATTATTAATTATTTAATATTAATTATTAATTTTAATTAATTTGATTATTTTTAAATTAATTAAATAATTATTTAATTTAAATTAATTTTTTTTATTAATAATTATTATTAATTATTAATTATTTAAACCATTATAAGCATTATTTAAAAAATGAGCATCGTATACACAATACATGTTTTCTGAAAATGTTTGGCTGGAATGCAAATTTAAAAAATCCAGCTACAGCTTAAAAATACATTTATTTTCAGGACACATATGAATTTATTTCTATAATCTCAAAAAAGTTTGCAGCTTTCTAGTAAAAATGATTCATATTCATATCGAAAAAAAGACATATGAGGACCCCAAAAGCCAAGGGGTATAAGTGACAAAATTGAAAAAATTGAAATAAGTGCACAGACGACCTGGAAATATGCTATTTTATTTTCAGGTAAAGAAATATAAGTGATTTTCTAATTATGTGTTGTGTTTTTGAGATCAACCACTTTTGCCGAATAATGATCAATACTGATTAATTAAAAATTTAAAGAAAATTGCACTCTACTTTTTACACATTTATTGAAATAAGAGTTCAAAGACCACTGTGAAACAAGCAGCACTTTCCTATTTCAATTCAGTCAATTATTATTGATGTTCAACTTTAACGTCAATTATCTTTGAACTCAATTTACTCCAAATCGAAATTTTGTCACTAGTACCCCTTGGCTTCTGATGTCCTCATATGTCATTTATGGATATAATTTATTCAAGCCAAAAATAATGAATTTAAAATATATAAAGCATTTGTTAAGAAATTTTCTGCATGATGTTTGAATTGGTTCATTATATATATATATGTTATATGTACATATATATATATATATATATATATATATATAATTATTTTCATTTTTAATTATAATCTTGAATACATGTTTTGATATTTTATCTGCAACTTTAGTTAATTCAATGATATTTTCTAGAAATATATACAGCAACATAAGTGGAATTACTTTTTGTTGTATGTTATTAAAAGAATAATGAAGATAATAATATTTGTACTTTAAAATCGTATAACGGACGTTATCTTTTATTCAAACTTCATTTCAGGCATGCAGAGAATATATAAACAAGTTAACATAGCAAAAAACGGTAGGTTACTTTCTATTAACCGTATTTTTCCACCCTTTAGTGTACGTGTTGTAAATTAGAATCAGGAAACTTTTATCCATTCACGTATACAAGTAAATTACTTTATTTCATCTGCCAAAAGTAGTAAAAATTGTTCAGCAAAGTAATATTTGCACATATTTACTAAATGAAATGTTCACTTTAAGTAGATATATAACTACTCTTTCACATCTCGACACATGCAAGAACTTTGCATCATTTTTCAAAGCTTGAGAAAATGCAATTCATGAGAAAGAAGATGAAAGAAAGTGGTAATTTTTATGTACGCTAGAATTTTGACTTAATAAAACAGTTATTTTATAATTAAAAATTAAATTAATGTTATTTTTATACTGTAGATTATTTTGTTACATTTGTGATCTTAAAAAAATAATGAAGAAATTTCATGGAATTTAGCTATTTACATTGTTCAACTAATTTTGACAAACTTTCTATTTATCAATATACAGTGGCGGTCAAAAGTTTCCGGCCAGCATAAAATTTTTGGTTAATTTGTAAGTATATCCATATGAAGAGGAATCTCAAAGTGGTACTTATACACTTTATTGACAAAACAGTTAAAAACTTATTTATGGAATAAAAATTAAAAATTAATAAATTTAATTGACAAAATTAATTGCTAAAGAAAACGCATGTTCTCAAAAGTTTCCGGCCACCTTTGCAAGTTTGGAAAAAAATGGTGTTATAAGAGAAAATAACAGTGATCAACAACATTTACAATTAGTATTTTGTATTCATACATTTAGCAATAAGTACTGCGGCGCAGAAACGTGGCATCGATTCAATGAACGGTTGTAGATCATCAATGTTACGTTTTGTACACGGTTCTTACAATTTTTGTGAAAATGCTGCCGAATTTGAATATTTATAATTCCAAACACGTTTTCAAGTTAGTTTCAAAGATTTTCTATTGTATTCAAATCGGATGATTGGGCTGTCCATTTCAAAAGCGGAATTCTTTTGTGCGAAAGCCACTGCTTGACGAGCTTGCATGTATGCTTTTGGTCGTTATCATGATGAAACAAATAGTTGCGACCACAATTTCCCTCCAATAAGGCAGCAAATGATCTTGCAAGATATCCTTACGCATTTCACTATTCATCTTTCCGAAGATTTCAAATAACGGACAGGCGCATTTTCCAGAAAATGTCCCCCACAGCATAACGTGTCCTCCGCCGTGCTTCATTGTAGGAATAATATATTTCGCAGCTTATCTTTTGTTTTTAGGTCGTCAGTTATAATGTTTTTTTTATCACTACCAAAATGATTGAACGTCGATTCATCGGAAAATAGTACTTTTTTCCAGTTTTCATTTGACCAGTCTTTGTATTCCTTGGCAACGCCGGTCAGGCTCTCTGAATTTTTTTATTTATGAAGGGTTTTTTAACACCGATTGTTCCATAAAGTTCTACGTCACATAAGCGTCTTGATACTGTAGACAAACTTATTTCAGCAATATTTTAACACCATAAATCGAGTGGAATTTCAACGGCATTTTTACACGGGTCATCAACGGCTTTTCTTCTGATAATTCTGTCTACAAGAATAGTCGTTTTCCGGAGTCCCCCAAACAGAGGCAAGTTCCGAAGGCCATGACCATCTTTATATTTTTTTAAAATATCGTTTACAGCAAATTTTCTGATCGACAACTTTGCCGCAATCTCACGAAAGGATTGTTCCTTTAGCGACAAACAAATCACTCGTTTAGGAACAATAAATTGTTAAAATTTTCATTTTTGAATTTCAAATGCTTTATTCACATTGATTAATTAACAAACATGGCCAAAAAATCACTTTAGCGATAGCAAAAACTAATGGATGACGAATGGCCGGAAACTTTTGCACGCGCGGATTCCGAATTCCTCCCCTTTGCATCAGGTATCTTAAGCATCCAATCAAAATGATCACGTGGTCAGTGGTACTTTACTTATTCCTAACTTTTGGAGCAATTGTGCTTCTCCTTCACCAAAACGTTCTATCAAACAAATCAAAGAATCTAACTGGCCGGAAACTTTTGACCGCCACTGTATATTGCGTGTTTTCTATAGATTTTAGTACGCTAAAACATAAAATATTTTTAAAATTTTGGTATCATTCAACAATTTAAAAAAAATTCACTTAAAATGTTTCGACTATTTGGGCTTTCATTGCCTATATATACGAGTATAAAAGAAAGTCTGGACTGTGAAGCTAATCAACGCACAGACCAACACTGTAAAACGTTTGTGTAAGTTTACCATGTTTTCTGTGTGTAACGTTACACAAATTCTGGAGTAAGCCGTTTTGATATTTTAAAAACTCACATTTTTGGAGTTTTTATTTCACAAAGCTTGTGGAACCTCCCATCTGAGACGTAAACTTCGACATCTCCGGGCTGAAAACTGGTTTCAACTTAGTCGCATACGTCCCAAGAGATCCTCTGACTGGGATTTCTTTCTCCCTTGCAACCTTGCACTCTGTGGTCTGGCACTCACCCACATGTCGAAGCAAGAATAACACGTGTTTGTTGAGATTTTAATGTTATTTTTCTTATTAAAAGTTTTATCAAAAGTACACATACACCGCCGCACAGTGAAGTATTTGACCCAAAAACCTGGCCAAAAATGCAAAAATTAAAATTTCGTCAACAATTGTAAAAATCATATTTTTTAATAGCTAACTAATTGGTGCATCGATCTATGTCTATTTTAGGAACCTGGGTTATATTCGGCGGCTCCTGGCCTCAGCTGAAGAGGAAGTTTCTTTTTCAGAAGACGTGGTTTTTTGCTGTATTTTGGCATTGTTGTTACGTTTAAATATAATGTTTTTGTGACTCAATGAAATGTTGAATTGAAACTAAACACGGCTTACTTGTTTAACAAAGGTCAGAGCTTAGTGTTAAACTATGTGTTAATTGAAATAGTTTCGTTTTTAATGTAATAAAAAAACATTAAATGTGTAAAAGGGTTATTTTTAAAGCGTTTTTGGCTCTAATTTATACATATCGAAAGCTTTTTAAATATGTGCCGCACTTTGCCCAGTCATGTATGAATTATAATTGTATTCGTTATTGTCTTGAGTGTCAATTTCTGCAAAAAAATCTTCCGCATATTGTTGCCACTTTTTTATAATTTTTTTTTTTCGAGATGACTATTTAAATGCTGTGTTTTGCAGCTACTGAATTGAAGAGATAAGAACTATATATTTACTGTCGTATTGCAGGTTTTTAACTCACAGGATATTACGGGAGAGCTTTTGCACCTACATATTCTGTCTATATGTATGTACGTACGTACGTATGCACGTATGTAGGTACGTACATACGCATGCAACTAGATATCTTTTGATAGAAATATCCGATCGCCTTCAAATTGTATATACTTATTTATTGAAAAAGGGTTCCCTAATTAGTTCTTGGGGCTCATGTGTGTAACATAAGGAGAGAAAAGTGGGAATTAAACCTTTCGAGGGCGGTGTCCTTAAAAAGGGACACCTAATTTTAATTCCAAAACTGACAAACGGCACCAAGAAAATTTAATTAAAATTTTCCTTTTATAATGTACGTGAAAATATGCAACTTCATATTTTCTAATAACTCCGTTTATCAACTAAAAAGAGCAAGCCATACAGTAGCGAGACCCTACAACTTCTTCATCCAGAAAGGTCTGATGGTAGTCCCGATAAAAGCCAAGAAGAGAGTGATGAAGAAAATGAAGAAGAGTTTGGAAGAATCATTTTGAAACTGGTAATATATTAAATACATTCACAAACTGGCAATCTATACTATATAGACTCCACGTTACTGAACCCACTATTAAATATAACACTATTAAACATAAATTAAATGCAATAATTATTATTAAATGTAATTTAAATGTAATAAGCGTTATTAAATGTAAATAATAAATTTTATATGTAGTAAAATTAAATACATTTAATTAAACATTAATAGTGAATAAGACAAACTTATCAACAATTACTTTCCTCTTGAAAACAGTAAATAGTTAATGTTACAAGTCGCTTAAATTCTAAACTCCCTTCGGTAATGTTAAGTCAATGGAAATGTGATATATTCGTATTTTTAAAATATCTACTGAATAAATTAATATTTTAACTTCTTTTTTTCTTTGTGCTCTTCTTAAATGATGACTCTTTTCTTTCTTAATTGTCAAAATATTTATAAAATGTATATTTATTATTATGTGAAGTGTTAAAGTCTTACTTACACTTCGTCAGCTTTTAAGATATAAAATATTAAACTAAGCTATGGATTTGTATGCATACTTCATAGTATACTAAAAGTTAGTTCAGTGAAACGCATAGCACAGTTAAAAATGTCCATTCAGCCATTTCCGTGAATAAACGGAAATGTACTTGAGAACTTTTGTGCAGACCTGTATAGGATCTATAGAATATATCCACACAAAGTAATATTTTTAAAAAATTGTTCTATTTTAAAACGCATATCACAACTACAAACGCACTTCCAGCAATTTTTGGTCATGGACATCAATAGTTAAATTTATTCTTCAGCCATATTCTTTTGTGTGTCCCTGTAAATGAACGATTTATTCTATGCACACCATATTCTACAATAAGTGCCTTAGTACACTTAGGTCATGTATATAAATTTTAGCACGTTTAAGTGTGATATCATTAAAATACAGAGCAAATGATTTTTCCCCATAGACCATAATGCAAGGGAATTACTTTGGGTATCTCTGTAAATGAACGGTAAAGGCTATAGACTTCATTTACAATACCAAACATGGCATCGTGTTACACAATAACATCTAAGAATTTCGAGCCAATCAGACTATATTTACATCGAAAAATATTTTTGACCAGGATTTCGGGTCAAATACTCCACTGTGCGCCGTCTTGTGTGATATATGGATGTCATTATAATTACAAGAATGGAGGGAAACACATGGGGTATTGTTTTACGTCTGACAAAACAAAGATTAGTCCCAAAACTGGTTATCATCAATAAACTCTCAAAGTACAGTAAGGTAGGAAAACATATAGTTCATTTATTTTTCAAAGTATTATATACATTGGATTTTTCCTTTATTAGTTTTTATCGCATTAATTCTTTAAAAATTAAATATGAAAAGCGTTTTGTTTTAGCATAGTAAATATTTTTTTTTATAAAATCCATGTTTACACAGAATAAGTAAAGCCTGAAAAATAATGTATATATAACTATGTTTGTGAATTATATTAAATGTTGTAGATTATTCTGTAGAAAATACAGTATATTTTTATTTGAATAACAAAAAAAAATTATTTTAATTATTATATATTAATAATTATATATATATATATAAATATTTTAATAACTAGGTGTCACTAGTTTAATTATTATTTCTTATTATTTAAAGTGTTATATATTCAATTTTTCGTTTTAATCGGTTTATTTCATATCGGTTTAAATGAAGCAACATTTAAAGAATGTTGTTGTTTTTTTCTCTTATGGAAAAACATTTTATTTTAGTATAGTAATGTACCTTAGTAATAGTAAATAACTTTTTATAAAATCCATGTTTACAAAGAATATGTAAGGTATTAGAAAATTATATATGCGAATTATACTTTGTAATAATATAGGTTGCAGAAAATTTATTTTAAATATTAGTAATAATAATTAAGTGAAACTATTTTGTTTATTATTATTTGTTAATATTATATAGTCGAGTGTGTTAGTTATTCCTTTTTATTACAACATTTCGTTACAAGTTAAACGAAGCTTATTTTTAAAAATAATTTTTTAAGACTACATTTTGTTTTAGTATGGTAAATTAAATAAACTTTTACAAAATTCATATTTACACAGAAAATGTAAAGTAAGAAACAATATATATATATATATATATATATATATATATATATATATATATATATATATATATATATATATTACGCATGAGAATTATACATTGTTGTAGAATATTCAGCAAAAAAATATAGCGTATTTTTATTTCTGAATAAAGAAAGTATACAGTATTTATTTTAATTGTCCATGTATTAATATTTAATATTTTATACTTATTAATATTGTTAACTAAGTATGCTTTTTAAATTATTATTTCTTATTAATTGAGGTAGCAGTATAAGTTTTTAAGCATTTAAAATTTTACCTTTTTGTAAACATAACAAAATAAGTAGAAAAAGGAAACACGTAATACTTTTAATTAAAGTGAATATATATAATACTTTTAATAATTAATAATATGTTTTCTTATCGTATTGTACTTTGTGAGTTTATAATTTTTACAAAGAGTGGCATTCATTCATTTTTAATAAGGATTCAGAAACGCCAAAGCACTCAAAAGAAAAAAGAAAAAAAAGGAAGAAGAGAAGGGGGGTGGATATGTACTTTTTTTGAAAAATTCTATCCTATTTTATTCTTTCATAAGATTGATACAAAAACTATATTAAAATACTTATTCAGGAACAAACATACAAAAAAAAAACCTCTTTGAGAAATACAAAAAATAAAATAAAATAAAATAAAATAAAGAGAGAGATCGCTGGGACAGGGGGGGGGGGGGAGATTTTCTACGGAAGATTTTAATTCCAAATGTTTATAAGTGTACTTTAGTACATATTTCTCATTTTGATTGCTAAATTTTTCCTGCATCTATTAATAATCATCTGGTATTAAAATTTTATTTACCTAAATTAATTTTTTTACAAAATAGTAACAGCTTTTAAATGCAAAAGAAATTATTAAAAACACATTTTACTAAAAATTAGCATATATTAATAAACAAGCCTTTAAAAGGACACTTTTTATTTATTTCGCTTCAATAAATATATATATATATATATATTTTTTTCAAATTTTGAAATAATAATTTAGTGATTTTTTACTAAGAAAATTTATGGAAGTAATCATTGTAAAACTGTAAATTTAACACAGTTTTTAGGCAGTGTTGACAAATGAATAATAGATGTTGAAAACGTACATCTAATAATGTCTAACATTCCACAAAAGTGTGGTGAAAACTTACTCCTAATAATGGGTAATCTTTCAGGGAAGTTTGGTGAAACCTTACTCCTTCTGATGTGTCACCTTACACACAATTACTGTGAAAGCTTGCATGCAATTGTGATGCAACCTTACACAGAAATTGTGAAATGTTTCACAATATTATGGTGCAACCTTACATAAGTGCTTAATGTTACACCAGTTATATCAGTTAAATACCACCGTAAGATTGGAGGCAGCAATGCTGCCTCCAGTTTTATCCACTAACGTTACACCAAATGTTTTACAGCGAACCACTGAACGAAAAGTCCTGAAAATTGGAGGGAAAAAAATTCCTATGACATAGAACCCTTCTAAGAAAGGATTTTTTTTAAATTCCACTCCTATGGGGAGTAATAAGAAAGGAAAATTGTTCGAGGAGGGAGGGGGGGGGAGGGCAAAAATTGAACAATGTAGCTTCCTTTATGGAAAGGGTTGTTACATCAAACCTGGCAACCTCCATTTTTCTCCTTACTTTAAAGACGAATGACCGGGCAAGTTTAAAAAATGCGGCTGTCTCTAAATCGGAGTGTTCTTCAGCCAATGAAACAATGACAGTAGACCACCTCATTTTCTCAGTTTGGCTAAGTTCTGACATGTTTACATGTAAGAGAAAAGGATTTGTAACTATTATGTACAGGGAGGCATTTCACCTATAATGTGTGTTCTTAAATACCTGTCGCACCCTGTACATTATAAATGTAGCATAAGATTGATGAAGTATTAATTGCAAGTATTGGTGTAATGTTGGCAAAATGTAAACAATTCAATGTTAGGGGAATATTCCATGCCTTTATTGAAATTAATGGTGAAGATATAGACAATAGGAACATTTGTGGGCCAGAATCCATATATTTAAAACGCTAAGCGTTTTCTTTCGACAGTCCTTGAGAAGATACTACTGCATCAAATTGCACCAAAATTTTATTTTAAATGAAAGATATTTGGCCACAGGTTTGTTTAGTACATTCGTTTATTCAAATATTTTATTAATTAGCAGCAATTTTAAATTAAAATTCGACAGTTGTGCATGCGCAGTATATAGGTAAAAATTGGCCATTGGAATGACGAGCTGCACATGCGCAAAGATTTTCGCTTAGTCGAACTATCACATCACAGGTAGAAGTTGTTTTAAGTTCGTCTGCCATTCGGTCTTACTGTAAACAAGTTTTCTTTCTTTCCCAAAGTTAATATTATTTGGCTCTTTTAGCATTATTAACAATTCAAAAATTTATTGTGTCGATATTAAGAGCTAGATACGGTTTATTTCGGGTGGTGTCATATTGTTTTTGTCATATTACGCACAGAAGATAAACACAGTGTCTTGTGGCTAAACTTTATGGCTGGTGATCCGTCTTATGAATTGCCAATAGTTACACACGAAGATTGTGAAACCAGCATCTTAAGTTGTAGCTGCATCTTTGAAAAAATAAGGTATCATAAATATTCAAATGCAAAACTAATTCTGTAAGATCAGAACTCAAATTCGAAACAATTGCTTATGTGTCAACTGTTTTTTGAACCTCTTCAATTTAGTAGGAAGAAAAACGAGCTCCTGCTAGCGTAGCGGGTTAAAGCAGCAATTTAAAGCTCTGAATTTTTGTAGAGGACGCAGGTTCGATCCCAAGCCTGGCAAAATGTGTAATTTTTTTACTATAATTTATTTCAATTATGAGATATTTTATTTGGAAGAGAAGTTATAGGATTTTTATTTTATTATTATTATTTGAATGCTTTACAATTAAATAAAATGTAACACTCAATAATCTTTTGAAAAATTAATGATTTTATATTTAAAATATTTAAGCTAAAATATTTTGCATGTAATTATCAAATAATAAATTGAGCTGATCTACAATTTTTCGTTATATTTTCTGACCATTATCAAGAATATATATATGTGTGTGTGTCAGAAAGAAATATTCGTTATTCATTTGCGTAAAAAATAAAACTGAAAGAAAGAAAAATATTCGTATAAGAGCTATAAAAGAAATTACCTTGATATCAGTTTAATATTTAAAAAATGCATAAAAATGTAAAACAAATTCAAGTAATAATAAAATATATATATTATAAATCGTTAGCTGCATCAAGTTTCAAATTTAAGTTTTTAGAGAATGAGACAGATAAAAATAAAATTCATGGGAGCTTTTAATGGTCGTATAGTTTTAATAAATAAATGAATAAAAATAAATGTTGTTATTTTTTCAAAAAAAAAATATGGGTGGTAGTAAGTAAAAATAAATTCTCTACCCGGTATTTTTAGGTAAATTTCTTATAAAAAGCAAGCATAATTGGTCGAAAATTATAAACTTAATTGATTGACAGCAACATCTATCGCTTGAAAAGAATAGGAATCACTTATGTAATATAGAAATTCGTCACGTAATTCGTCATTCAATAATTAATTCAAAAGCAACTAATAAAAAAATTCAAGAATTTTTCTAATGAAACATTCAAGTTATTTACCGTCAAATCTTGACGGGCACTATCTAGTTATCTTTATTTTAGTAACCATGCATGTCTACTTTAAAGCGCCAAACTTTTGCATTAGATATATTTTAAATTTTTTAATCTATTTCTAAGCATTGCAGTTTAGATTTCTTAAACATTTTGTACTGCGTATTCCACAAACGGTTTTATGGGTAGCAATAACACTGTTAAAAATATTAAAATCAGCCGAAGAAAAGAAAGAAATGCCTAGAAATGTAGCTTATGGCATACAGTTGATCCCCGTAACCTAAAACTACACTGTTAAAAATTTGCAGCATTCTGTCCAGTCATTTGACCGTTTTTATCGAAAACGGTTACACATCCATTATTTAACACTATTCTGACCATATTATTGGCCATTTTATGGTCAGAATATAGTTAAATTATTTATAAAACCGTTTTTTCAAAAAACGGTCAAATGACTGGACAGAATGCTGCAAATTTTTAACAGTGTATATATTTATATATATGTGTGCAGGTTTTGGTCTTAAAATTACTTATAAATTGGCCAGATATATAGAGGTAAATGAGTACATCTTTTCTTTTTCTAATTTTATAAAATATTTATTACTTACTCGAACAAATAATATGAAGTGTTAATCACGATAATTCATAGACATCAATTAAATAACACATTCGTGCATATGAATACATAAATTCTCCTAGCATTCTGTCACAAACCATTTGTTTGTCATACATCCGATTTCAAACCCTCTTGATAATAAAACAAGAAAGAAAAATCATGCGTTAAGCATAGATTATGAAACACTTTCCACCACTTCCTGAATGCTTTAACGAAACTTCGTTATTTAGGGAAATCAGGTAAATAAGGTAACTAAGTAAACATTTTAAAAAACGCATAAAACATTTGAAAAACTTATTTCAGCAGTTACCGTCCATAGCCAAATATGTATTCCAATTCTTTTCAACAGCCCTGTATCTGATAGGTTGATATATATACTATAATGGGGAAATTTAGTTTAGCAAGAAAACGCATAACCGGTGGAAATGTCTCTTTCAGAAATTTATACTAGTAGATGGAAACACACTTGAATACTTTTGTACAGCCCTGTAGTTTACCTAGTACCTTTATTACACGCCACTATTTAGCTAAAATTTAATTCAAACTAAAACACTCTTAAAACTATTGAAATCACCTTTCCAGAAATTATCATCCATAGATGGCCATGTATCCAATTCTTTGCGTGGCCTTGTATATCATTTTATCTATATTCCACGAACATTTCTTAGTAAACTAAATTCAGTTCAGCGTAAAAATGCATAACTCATTTAAAACCCACCTTTAAGCAATTTACGTTCATACTCAGTAACCCTTACGAATTTTTTTGTAGTCATGTATATGAACTCTAGAATTTATTCACACTATATAGTATGCATAAATATAGTGAAACTTAAAAGCGTATATCATAATTAAAAATGCATTTCAAGCAATCATTGCTAATATACAGTAATTCGGATACAATATAGTATCTGAAATATTTTGTGTGTCCCTGTAAATGCCATGCACTTCGTTTTATATACATGAAATAATTTATGCTAAAGCTCAGCTACGTATATCAATTCCATTACATATGAAACTAGCTGACCTGCCCGGAATTGCCCAGGCGCGTAATAAAATTCTTAAATTAATTTGAAATTTTCATTGCATGTCCGTACAGGGGGGGGGGGGGTGGAGACGGTGCCAATTACCAGGGCTCGACTCTTGTTCAGCTCTAAAGTTGTGTAAATTCGCAGGTTAAGTTTTTTAATTTTTGTATGTCTCATACTTTTTTTATTCCAAGTTAATTGATGAATTCAATTGAAATTTAATTATATTTTCAATAATTTAATTTTTTATTTAAAATCTGTAGATGAAAAAGCAATTACAAATACAACATAAACTGTAATACTGAAAAAGAAATAATAAAATTGTAAGCAAATATTACTATATAGATTTTTTTTAAAGTACCATCCAGCAAATTTATTTTCTAATAGAGTAAAGCCTTGGAACGGAATCCAGCAATAAACAAAAAAAAAGTTCCAGCTCCCCTCTCTCCACAAAAATACTATTATGTTCTGTTCAATTTAAATAACCTGCATAAAACGGAATTTATTACTGGTCGTTTTCGTTTCCGTCTAAGTAGGTTTTATTGTATCTTCCGTCCCCGTAATAATATTCTTAAATGAACCTGAAATTTGTATCGCAAGTCCGTACAGAAGGGGGTAAAAATAATTACTTTAACGTCATGATAACATTTTGTAAAATTCTTGCTGCTGATTAAATCGGATTTCCAATACAGTGCTTTGCAGAAATTGCGCGTTTTACTCAAAGTCCCACAGTTACGGCCCGGAACGTTTAAATCAGTAATTTGGATTTCAGAAGCAACACGTGTATGCTACGTTTATTAAGCCTATTTTAGCGATCACTGATGCTCTCCATCCAATCTATTTCGATTTTCTGTTCTTAATGCGGCTTCTTCACTTTCAAGCATTCGTCGAGATCTTTTACGGGCGTTTCAAATGATATTTTGAAGCTCTCTAATTGCAGCGAAAGCGCGAAACATCATGGAGCTCTTTCCTCCACGGCGAAATGTAACCGGATCGCCCTAAATCCTGCCAAAGGACCTTTACCAATGAAATGCGTTTCTCGGGCGTTGCCATTAGACAATAACAAATAACTGCGATTTCTGTGCTACGTACGATAGCGTAATATATATATAGATAGTTTAACGTAATTCAAATACGCCGCAAAGAATTCGCCCCTATACCATTGTGTAACGGAATTCTTTTGTGTAGCCCTATAAAATAATATTAACTATTCTTTGCACCGCATATTCTACAGAATGGATATGTTAGTGGACTTCATAAATACATATTAATTTTACTATGTTTGAAAGAGTGTAGCACCAATAAAAATCATTTGAAACGATTTTTTCCCATTGGCCGTAATGTATCGGAATACTTTTGACTGTCCCTGTAAATGAACTAAACATGCTACAAACTTCATTTGAAATAGGGATACTCCTATGGTAGAGATAACTAACATCCAAAAATTTCAGAACGGTCCGAGTATATTTACGAGAGTTAGAATGTGGACAGATGGACAGACAAAAAGAAGTTCAACTTTGTTGGAAAGACCATAAACCATAAAACAGTTCAATCTCTCTTGCTTTTTACTTCCAGATTTTTTTAAATCTTCCTTTCACAAGAAGATCGCGCTATAACCATCTTGTGATATCTCCACGCTCCCCGTATTATGCTTTTCTTTCTATTACCTACACGTATTCTCTACCGTGTATCTATTACAAATGTAAATAAGTGCGAGTAGTAAGTCAAAATTACGTCCATTTCTAATCATATCATAATATTAAAATATTTATTGGCTTAAAAGACGTTATAAAAGTACATTAAAATTAAAAACTCTTTATTTATATGTTTCAACTCATTTTCTGAGTCGAAAATATAGGGCGCGTTACATGATTACTTGTTTATTTTCGATGATTTTTTCCATTTTTCATTATGCATTTGTAATTTTATTTTATGCATTCTGACGACAACTCAGAAAATGAGTTGAAACATGTAAATAAAGAGTTTTTAACTTTAATGTGTTTTTATAACGTCTTTTAAGCAAATAAATATTTTAATATTATGATATGTGTATCTATTAGTTGAACCCTTGAGTTTTTTATTTTGCCATTGTGTACGATATTAATTTAAGACGGATATTATTTATTACCATATACATAAATATATATAAAATATATATTATATATCGGCTTTCTGGCAACTGGAATTGGCTTCCATCATCCATTTCCTAATTTTTCTTCCCATTTCCTCGTTGCCCCAGTCCTCCGTACTTGCCATCTCTGCCATTGTCTTACATATATCTTCCCTCCATTACATCCTTGGTCTTCTTTTTTTTTTCATTTTGGTTTGAATCAAAGTTCATAGCTATTTTTTTAAATCTTATATCTCCATCTTTTTACATGTCAAAACCATGTTATTTGTTTTGTTTGAACATGTTGAAAGATGCTGCTTTTGATATTTATCATCCTTTAGTTTTCTTCATTTCAAAATCTCTACAATCTTAAAAATGTACATGATTTTCTTAGAGCATTCGTTGCTGCTGCAGGTAACTTCCTTTTACACGATCCAGTGAGTCTCTATGCGTTCCCTTCTTATACGAGAACACTTTTGACAAAAGCATTATGAATATTAGCTTGCGTTTTTTTGAGAGTTTCTCATTCCTTCAAATTTCATTTAATTGTTTAATAGCTTTTTTTCCTAATGAAATTCTTACAATAATCTCCGTAGTGTCTCTACTTTTTAAACTAATCTCTACAGTTATATGAATCACATCTACAGAATATTCCCCCATCCTGTAGCAGAAGATCTGTCGCCATTTTTGACAACTCCTTTTCGAGAACGTAAAATTAAAAAAGAAAAACATTAAACATTTGCATATTAATTATTAAACGATCTGTTAAGACAGACATTAATCTTCACAACTGGTATTTTGCATAACATCATAAGCGGGATATCACAAGGCAGAAAGAATTCAAAAATAATAATATTTACGACGAAAAATATTAAGCTGAGCAAACAAAAATAATAACGTTTGAAAGTGTACTTGCAAGATACAAAAAGTAAAAAGATATAGGACATTTTCTTGTGAAAGGCCGTCAAGAATATCCTGCATAAAAGAAAGGAAAATATATATCTGACAGGAAATTATTCCATTCTTTCCACATACAAAGAAAGTATCCAAAAAAGATATATAGGACTTATTGCACAACAATAGCGCAAGAAAAAATCTTAGGGATAAAACAAGCAATCCGTTATTGCATTTCATTGGTTATTCTGGTTCGCTAAGAATTATAAAAAGGGAGAGCATTTGAATTCTTATAGGTTGCTCTATTTGTCATATTTTATGTGAAGTATACTATAAAATAAAGACAGACGTTTCTTAGTCTGGAAAAAAATAATATAACCATGAACGGAAATATACAATAAACTACTCCGACTTATCCACGATACCGGAAAACGTTTTTATCTTTAGAAGGCTCAGAAACGAAACTATTTTCCAGATTTAAAGGGGAATTTTAAAAAACAAAGTTTTTTTTCCTACCACTGATTTTCGGAAACGTTTCGTGTTCTATTCCTTTTTTTTTTTTTTTTTCCTTTGCAATAACCAGATTTCTTTTACAGGAATATTAGTTTTTCGGATGCTTTCAATTCTCAAGTGAATATTTTCTTCTCAACAAACATGTCTTTCAGACAAACTTTATAATTTAATAGCACTTACATTAACGTTAAAATTATAGCTCAACTGCGTAACTCAAAATGTGTAAGGGAGAACTGATAGCTCAAAATGTATAACTGAGAATTGATTTCATAATAAAAACTAGTTGGATGTGCCAATCCCAAAACTTTCCTCTATATCATATATTTTAATATTTCAAAATGCTGTTACAGATGTCAATATTTCATTTTTATTAGTTAAATACTATATCAACCTTGACTTTCATCTTAAATTTCTACTTCAGTCAATTAATTGGAGTAAAAACGAGGTAATCTCGAGGTATACAATAGAACTACGAAAAATTAAGAACCTTACACAAAAATCGCTATTACAGCGCCCACTTCCGGCTTAATTTTTCCACATTCACGGAGGACCTTCTTGACATGGCCAAAAATATACGCAAAAAAATTGGTTCAATTCTATGCATAACTTCGTACACTTTTTGAAGGTACAATATTGAAAATAGCACAAAAATCGGTATTACAGCGCCCCCTTCCGGAGAAATTTTTCCAAATTCAGGGAGGACTTTCTTGCCATGACCAAAAACATACGCAAAAAATTTGGTTCAATTCTATACATAACTTCATACAGTTTTCGATGGTACAATATTCAAAAGTGCACAAAAATTGCAATTACAGCGCCCCCGCCGCGGATTTTTCCCAAATTAAGGGAGGACCTGCTTGCTATAGCCAAAAACCTAAAAAAAAAAAATTAGTTCAATTGTATGAATAACTTCATACACTTTTAGATGGTACAATAGCGACGGGCACATGGACAGACAGACATTTTCTATAAACATCTTCTTTGGGATCTCTGACCCCTAAAACGTGTAAATCCGTTGAAATCGAAAAAAATTTCGATTACAATACTTTCTTCTATTGAAGATAGAAGAAAGTAACTAAAAACCAATGTTGCAGTTTGAGGAAACAAATCAATACAATATTAAAAAAAAATAGTAGTAAACGTTTCTAAAAATCTGTGGTAACAAAAGAAACCTTCATTTTGCTTCCAATCTAAAATCAATCCAAATCAATGCTTCCTTAAATCTCAAAAATATATTGCTTTCCGAGATTTCTAAAGATAAAGAGCGCTATTCGGAATCACTCGAACTAGGTTAATACATGTTTTCGTTCTTCGTTATATTATATTTACTGAGATTAAGAAAAAATAGTTTTTTTTTTTCATTGAAGATTATTTTTTAATCAGTTAAGAAAGTTACATTTCACAAGCGTTAAAAGAAGAACCTGTTTTACGAAATCTCCTTTTAAATATCACGTACGTCAAAGTGTAGACATACTTATATGTACATGTACATCCTGTTACTGGAATTTTAATTTATATATTTAACTAGGGGGGATCTGCCCCTGCAAGCTACACTCGCCAACCCCCGTTCAGAAACCGCAGAAACTAAAAACACGCTAATCTGATGGGTTTTTAAAATATTAGAGAAAATTGAATTATACTGAAAAAAACTGTGCAGATCTCCCTGTAAACGGTTTTCCATTCAATTCCCTTTGATTGCAAAAATTTAAGGCCGAATCAGTTGCTGTTAAGGCATCCAATGGCTGTTTTCGTTTTTGATTAAAGAGGATCAGTTAAACATTTGAAAAGAAGCTAAAATAAAATGAATTAAGTATACAGAGTCTTTGTCTCCGGGTATTTTAAAACAATCTCTATAACAATAGCCTAAGTCATGTGACTATCATCAACAGTTCCGGGCGGATCACTTCGGTTTTTATACTCTAGGTGCCATTTTGGTACTTTAATGTTAGCCAGGCAAAGGTATTAAGTCGCCAAATATTATTCTATCGCCATCATTTCATCTATATTATAATAGTTGAAGTCATGTAACTGTCATAAACAAATACGGTCTGATCCCTTCAATTTCATATGAAAGTTTGGCACAGATGTCATATGCTTGCACTGCAGTAGATTTTAAAGGAATTTGTCTTGTGTTTTTGTGCATTTAGTCATCATTTTCTAATATGATATATTGGTAACTATTTGAAATGCCAAAATTATCGCAGTCAAAATTTTCAAGTCGACAAACGTTGCAATGCCCTATTTTCGGAACACCAAAGGATTTTTTACGCATGCCATACGCATATTGGAGCGATTTTTCTCCGACGGTAATTTAGGGAAAGCATCAAAAGCATAAACAACAACATCCGGCTTATCATAGCAAGCAAAATAACAATACCTTGGCGCCAGTTAAGTACCAGTTGCGTATAGGACATTGGCGTCAGAAAAAAAAATCGCGATAATATGGAGCCGCATATGGCATCAGTGCCGAAAGTTTTCCATTTTGATTTAAAAATCAAAAAATTTTTCGAATAAAACTACATAAAAGTTGCGATGGTCGCACAGAATTCTTCGCACTGTTACGCTAGCCGGGTGTAGCTTTTTTTCACCTCGCCAGTTACCATTTTTTTTTTTTCGAGTGGTAAATTAAAACATTGATTTGAAGTTGAAATTAAATGTCATGGTTTGTTGCATTATTTAATATTTGGCCAGGTGTCATATACGCACCACAGGTTTGCCGTGATTTTTTTTTTTTTTTTTTTTTTTTTTTTTTTTTTTTTTTTTTTTTTTTTTTTTTTACGAAAATTTGGCGAAAACCTCGTTTTCGAATATCAGTTACATACGTATTTTTGGTACTACTTAGTTATCCCGTCGACCAAAAATCTGTCGACAAACTATAAGATTAAATGCCAATAATGGTTGATCGTAAATGTCACATTCACTTGACTTTAAGCAAGTTAAACGTGCTTACGTCATCAAGTGATTTTTATTTCGACGTTTTATTTGTATATTTATTAATATTATACTAATTTATTTGTTCTTTCGTTATTTAAAATAAAAATTATATCAATTTGTATAATTTGGAAAGTGGTTTGGCGATTTATATAATTCGGCGAAATTAGTCGACGGAATAACTAAGTAGTACCGTATTTTTTAATTATTTTCTATTATTTTCAAAGGGAAATAACAAAAATAAATAATTAATAATTATAAAACAAAATAATTTATATAATTTTAAAAAAGAGATAAAAGTAAATAAACATTTATTATCAAATAATCACCATGGCAATCGCGCTAATTAGGTACCCCGATGCGTATATGACATCTGTGTCTAATATTTTTCTTTTCGTTTTGTTTTTTTAAAAAGAAAGAAGTGAAAGCCGTCAATTTTAAATGTTTCAGTTTTAAATGAAAGTTTTGTATTTTAAATAAAAGGAATGAAAGGATTTATTTTAAATGAAATTAATGAAATATAAAAAAAAAATGCGACGGGAAAAATGTATGGCGATTTATCACCTGCGTCTCGCTAACATAAAAATACTGAGTTCTTGATTTCTCAATCAGAATCTTTCGATTTCGCAAAAGATTGTTCAAGTAAATTGAATTATGAATAAAAGTAACATGATACATTTCTTAGCATACATTTAAGGGAGGCCAAACTGTTCGCCAAATTAGTTTAAAATAATAACCTTTTCTGAGATATGAAAGAAAGTGTCTGTTATGATTAAAATTTGAGTTGCCATCATTAGAAAAAAGTATTTAAAATTAGAAAAAAAATTAATATTTCGAAAACTAATTCGAATTTAAAAATTCTAATACCAGTTTTGAGATCTGCGGATCAATGCTGATTTTTGGTGTTAATTTCATCGCAAAGTATTCCATATTTTAGGAGAAATCGCTTGAAACATAATCAATTGTTTAATCAGTCGATTCATATATCCGTTTCATAAATTCGTTTCATATATCCGTTTCACAAATTCGTTTCATTAGGATTATATATATATAGGGTAGATTTAAAATATATGAAGTATATGAGGCCTCCTGAACTATATTAAATTATGTAATAAGAAATAAAGATTCAGACATATTAAAATTCTTTTACAATGATCTACGAAAGTTTAAATAGGATTTTGAAATTAATGTCTCTTAATTGAAATCTCAAATTTTATATTTTATATTCTTTTTCATGTAATTCGGTAGAGTAATATTATTACTTTCTTCTATCTTTACAAGAAGAAAGTAGTGGAGGTAGGGGATGTTTGATACATAGGGAGGGTTGATACATTGGCAATTTTTCTCAACAAATGGCATTAACAGCCATTGTAACAGATGTAAAGTCTTCTTTTATTAGCAGAGACCATCATCAGCTGGACTTAGCAGTGTAGAACTGACAACGTTTTTTTTCTTTTAATTTTGAAGACTTTTGGAATGTCAATGTAAATTTTTTGAAATACTGATTTTCTTTCATAACTCTTATTATTGCGAAGATAATATCTTGTAATTTTTTTAATTTGTAAAGCACATTGTTAGGGTGAGTTTTATCAGAAAGCAGATTGGCATTTTGCAACTGCATTTATACAAAGTGCTTGAAAATCCAATAAGGCATGGTAGGGAGAAATGATACGTTAGTGCTGGGGAGAAATGATACACTTATATATTTGAAATTTAATAGTTTTTTAAGTTGTAAACTAATATAGGACTGTAATATTCATTATTTTTTTACAGCAAGATCTACTGAAATTGGTAATGAAGAACAAAGGGACTATTCATAGACATTATATAGGTTACATAGAAAATCAGTCGATGATAGATGGTTAATTCGCTTTGCTCGTCATGTAGAATGAAAAAAGTTTAAATGACCTGAAAGGGAAGATGTTTCTATAATTCACGTAGGGAAAATTAAAAGAACATTAAATCCACCCGATTTTACTTACCAAAATGATAGAGTTATTAGTTTTTCTTTTAACCATTTCAGGGGTGGTGGTATGTTTATTAAACCCCTTAATTTTAATTCCCAAACGCTACATTGGCACCAGCATTTTGGCAAAATATTTTCCATTTAATATGAAAGTGAAATATAGCCCTTTCCTTATTTCCAATTAAATTTGTTGGCAAATTCCGGTGACATTCATTTATTCAACACTTTAGCATTGAATATGCTTTTCCCTAAAAGGGTTAAATAACTCTTAAACGTGCTAAATTTATGATAAATTGTTTGCAAATCTGCAATGTTCACTTCATTTTAACTTGCAGCAAGATCTCTAGGGGTTTTTTTTCATTATTTATTTTCAAAAAAGTATGTTAATAGAATTGTTTAAATAATAGCAATTGTTTAAATATTTTTCTAAAAAACATTTCTGAAACAAAAATATGTCAATGTCATTTCCTTTTAATTTTACTTAATTATTTCAAGATTTATCATAAAAAATCGTGACACATAAATTGAATTTTCTCCATTTTTTTTTTTTTTTTCAATTTACATAATAATGTATCAAATCTCCCTTGCTAGTGCATCAATCCTCCCCAGCAATGGGGAGAAAACACGAAAAACTTGTTTAAAAATAGGTTTCTGAGGGTTGTAAAAAATTAGTAAAAAAAAAAGTGTATCATACCTCCCCTACCTCCCCTATGCATCCGTGAAAATTTTCGAATTCCGGTTTTCGACGGATTTACAAGTTTTAGTGGTCAGACATCCCAAAAAACTTGTTTTTACAAAATGTCTGTCTGTCGGTGTGTGACACAAATTTTGTAGGCTCTCTATCTCAAGAACTAATGAACGGAATTTAATAAAACTTTAGATTCAGTTGGTTCGTAATATAAATTGGTGTTGATTACTTATTGATGTAAATCGGCCAGCAGGTGGCGTTGCTATTCTGCATTCTTCATGATTTCCACAATAGCTATATCTCAGGAACAAAAGCACGGATTTTCAAAAAACTTCAGATATTCAGTAAGTCATAATTTGGCACTGATAACTTTTTGGTGGAAATCGGCGAATACGTGGCGTTGCTATGCTGCATTATTCATGATTATCGCAATAGCTCTATCTCAAGAACTAATGCACGAATTTTCCCCAAACTTCAGATTCAGCTAGTCCCTGAAACAAATTGATCCTGGCAATTTTTTGGTGTAAATTGTGCAACAGGTGCCGCTGCTACCCAGAACTTTTCACGATTTCCGCAATTTGTATGTGATTTTTAGTGTGTTTCAGCGATTCCCTACCATTTTCCACAATAGTGATAGGAATCAACTTTCAATATTCGAACACAATATATAATTTTTTCCTCTTTTCGAAATTTGTGCAGCAATTTAAATTTTTCTCGCGATATCTTATTTTCAGAGCTTTTTCACAATTCCAGCTGTTTTTTGACGTACCCAGGCAACGTCGGGCAAGTTAGCTAGTATGTATACATAAAGTTTTGAACTAAGGAGTGGTTTGGGTTTCTAGGGGCAGGATCGGCATAGATCTGCGAAAAAAAATTCAGAAATTCCAACATAGGGAAGAATGTAGTAGGTACTATTTCTTAAGAAACCTACCTAAAAATATTACCGGGTTAACGAAGTTCGAATGATATTATCACTATAAAGAAGGTGGCTATCATCTGTAATCGTTTTGCCATGCTTTTCCATTGGAATAGGGCCTTTTTCGATTATCATGGCCTCATCCATTTCTATCGTAACAAATGATGGCTGTTTTCGGGATTGGTAAGTCAGATCAGTTACACATTTGAAAATCAGCTTGTGTAAAATCTTTAGGTTAAATATGTCGCTGTCATTCTTTCTCTTATAACGACGCTAAGGACAATATTCTTCTTTTATACACCGAAAGGCGGCCACACGTGCACAAACCATCACCTCGTCTAGTTGACGGATTAATTAATTACAGTGTTAACTAAAATACGATTCCCATATTAAAATGCAATTGGTCTGCCTATTCATATCTTGATGAAAAACGCCTATAAACCGGATTTCAATGGTTTACTGATAAGTTTACCATTGCGTTTTTCTGATCCCATGTGTTCTTTCATACCTTGGAGTGCAGAAAAACACAATAATAAACCTACCGATGAACCACTGAAATCGAGTCTGCAGGGGGTTTCCACCAAGAGAACTTGGCAAACCAGATGTTTTTTAATATGCTAAACATGTTCCGTCTAATTCTGGAACTTTAGTCACCAACTCGATGAGGTGATAGTCTGCGTAGTCGTCTTCCGGTGTATTAGATTCGAGGTTAAAAACTTCGTCTGCTTTTCAATAGCTTTCTGAAGGACGGTATTGAAAAGTATTGTCTTTTGAAAATCTACGCTTAAATTTTATATTTTGATCGAGCTTTAGTTAATTTCAGGAACAGATGTAGCTTATTGATGAATTGTTTTCTCTATTTTAATACACCATCATGCATATTTTCATGTTATTCTTACAATGCATATTTTAAAAAATAATTAATAAAAAATATCCGAATTTTCTAATACGAATTTATCGAATAGCAATTCGTGCAAAATAAACCAAAAGTATTTTTCGGATACATTTACCTGCATTTATACTGCATCAAGTGATGTAATATAAGAACAAATTTGTTATCTTATTAATATACCATGTGACATCACATTAAAATTCTCCGGAATGAAAATTGTTTTGAATATATCGTTTTAATATATGACGTAATTTTCGCTATTAAATGCATTCCTAATGTAATAATTTATTTATTAGAAAGTTTTTTCTCTTTTAAGATTCACGGATAAATATATATTATTTAATTTTAAAATGTTTGAGAATTGAGCTTTTTTAAATATGATCTAATAGTCACTATTAAAAGTTTTTCACTATTAAAAGTTTAAATAATTTAATTATTTTAGGCACATTAACTGTGGCGATATATAATATTCGGGAATTTCTTTCTCTTTACTCTGTAGAGCATTTTACATATGACGCAATTATCTTTAAATGCGTTTAACGTATAAAATTTTAATATTTTAAAGTTTTCGTACTTTTTTAACATTTATGCATAAATATCTTAACGTAATTTTCCCTATTTTCAGCTTTTAACACAGGACCATTTAATTAAATTTTCTTTTGGTTTTTAATAATTTCACTTTTTTCAATTTCAATTTGAAAATGAAGACAAAAACAAATCTGATATTTATTTTTTCAAATTTTCCTGAAAAACATAATTTAATAATATTGTTTCACTACCGATGGAAATAAAAGATAATTTCAATTTGAAAATAACGAAGAATATCTAATAATCCCTATGGTTATTCCCTGTTCTCCCCATTTTATCACAAAAATGGAATAATTTTGTTGCTATCATTGATGAAATGTCATTAAAATTAGAAATTATGTGAAAACTAATTGAAATTTTAGTATTCTAATAACAGTTTTGACTCTTCCGTACCAATACGGAAATTTGGTATTCATTTCACAGCATAACACTCTATATTTTAGGGGAAATAGGTGTGAAACCTATTCATAAAATCGTTTTATAAATGCATTTCCTTTGGGTTTTATATATAGGGTAGATTTAAGAGAAATAACTGATATAAATATATTATGCGTTAAAATATATATATATTCGGCAATTTAAGTATCTATAATATTCTTAAGTAGTGAACATACATTTTCTTTAATTCATATTATTGATAACATCCCTTAAAACATGACTAAAATTAGATTTCGATCATGATCTTGCTGACTTTTTGCTATTGAAAAGTTTTCAAGAAATCTTTAAAAAGAATTGTTCTCTCAACTTATTTGTACTACAGAAAAGCTGCTTCAGGTCACATCACATTTTACCTTTTTCTTCTAGCAAAAAGTTACTTTTCCTCTTTTTAAAATCTTTTCCTTTAGAAAGCCATATTTAATAGACTTATTTAAATGTCATTTGAAACTTTATTTTTTTAATAAAAAAATGGCGACACAAACAGTCAGACATACAATCATTTTTCTTTTATTAGTATATATGCATTAAATATTATTATTATTATTTTTTTTTTTTTTTTTTTTTTTTTACATATAGGAGAGCGCTGCCCACTACGAGCTACGCTCGCCAGCACAAGCCCACAAAAGGCTGGCTCTAGAAACATGATAATTTGCTGTCTGTTAAAAAGATTAGCCGATTAAAGAAAATTTAATCATACTATCACAACCAGTGACGATCTTATGTAATCGGGTTGTCATTCATTTCCCTTTGTGGGGTATTTTTTTTACGGCCATTTTTTGGACGTAGCGATAGCAAACAGCTGATTTATTGATTGATTTAGACCGAACACACATTTGAAAATCAGCTTGTATATAATGGTGACGTAAATAACGTCACTGTTTCTAGGAGTTTATAAAGTCTAGAAGAAAAGTTTACTTTTAGGCACTGCAGTAAAATTGCTTTAAATGTGACTTTTTAAAGTTACCATATTAAATGCGACATCATTTTCATTATTAATTACTTTTCGCACATAACAATTTAATTGTTTTTAAGTTTTCTTTCTTTTTTTTTAATATTCATAAAAATGTACTTGGTAATGTTATTTTTTAACTCTGGTAACTATAGATTAATACGACTTTTTCAAACTTTGAATTAATTTTTTTTTTCAGATAATGAAATCTGGAAAAAAAATTAAAAAATAGGCAAATTAGGCAAATCAGGCAAATTTTAAAGAAATGATCGAATTCTGCACACCCCAATCTAGTCACGTATGCGCCTGTAAAACATGATTAAATTTCTATGCATAGTTTTTGATTCTATAAAGCTTATAATCCAGGCAATAGGGAATTTTACCTAGCGAAACTAACGGTAGTTCTAGAAATCAGCTTACTTTATTTTTTGGGGGGGGTCACTGAATCCGAATTTGTAACTTCTCACGAAAATTTTCCCCGGCAACCCCCCAAATTTTTGTAAAAAGCCCCTCAAAAAAAGTTTTTATTAAAAAAAAATCATTTTTTTTTATTATTTTAGGGGGAAAGTATCTAGAAATTCGGAAAGTAGACAAAATTTGCAACAAATTAGATATATGACATTATGACTTAGGATGAAGGGGAAGGGGGGATCTGCCTCGGAACATGCGCGCGGTGCTACGTGGACTAAGTTGCGCAATTCCACTTAACCAATCACACGTTTACATTCGCCCTCCCATCTCCCCTCCTAACTTTCCTTATAAGGTTTACTTTAAGTTTTTTGGGTCGCTGAATTCGAATTTTTAACTTAGCCCCAAAATTCCACCCCCCGAAACACCCCCAAAATGGTTGTTATTAACTTAAATTTCTTATTATTTTAGGGGAAAAGCATTGCGAAATTCGCAACAAATAGGATACATAACATTATGACGTAGGATAAACGGGGAGAGAGGGGGCTGCCTCGGAACATTCCCCGCGCGCTTTTCTCAAAAACCAAATTTTTTCAAAAAATCAATTTTTTGGGGGGTTGCCGGGTGAAATTTTGGTGGGAAGTTAGAAATTCGGATTCAGCGACCCAAAAAACCTAAAGTGTGTCGAAATCCAAAACTACTATTAATTTTTCCAAGTAAAATCCCCTATTGCCTGGACTTCATAACTTAGTGCACGTAGCGCCACAACGCATGTTCAGAGGCAGCCCTCCCCTTCCCCGTTCATCCTACGTCATAATGTCATATATCCAATTTGTTGCAAATTTTGTCTAGATTCTGAATTTCGTAATGCTTTCCCCCTAAAACAATAAGAAATTTAAGTTAAAAACAGCTACTTGGGGGGGGGGGTCGGGTGGGGGGGGATTTTGGGGAGACGTTAAAAATTCGGATTCAGCGACCCAAAAAACTTAAAGTAAACCTTATAGAGAAAGTTCGGAGGGGAGATGGGAGGACGAATGTAAACGTGTGAGTGGTTAAGTGGAATTGTGCAACTTAGTTCACGCAGCACCGCGCGCATGTTCCGAGTCAAATCCCCCCTTCCCCTTCATCCTAAGTCATTATGTTATATATCTAATTTGTTGCAAATTTTGTCTACTTTCTGAATTTCTAGATACTTGTTCACTAAAACAATGAAAAAATTGATGATTTTTTTTAATAAAAACCTTTTTTGGGGCATTTTACCTAAATTTGGGAGGGTTGCCGGGGGAAATTTTGGTGGGAAGTTTAAAATTCGGATTCAGCGACCCAAAAAACATCTAGTAAGCCTTTTTACAGAACTACAATGAATTTTGCTAGTAGAGCCCTTATACCGTCTCTATTGCCTGGACTATTATGTAAATAAACTATCTCAACCGATTTCATCGTTAAATAGCGCTTAAAATAATTCTTCGAAGCTGCTTTCAATGTGCTTATCATACATTTCTCCACAAAACTACTAGTTTTCATATTATTACAAGGAATAGTTATTGCACGAAAAACGGAAATAATCAAATGTCACGATTAATTCATTTACTACAGCTGCAGCGTTAGTTACTTTTTAAAAATAAAGAGATAGTAATAATTGTTATTTTAATATAATTTAACATCGAAATATAGTCAGAATCGACCGTAGGGGTGTGAAAAAGGTTCGTTTGCACAGGATTTCGAGTCTAGGAGACAGAGCAGGAACAATCTTACGCTACATTTTTTTAAATACAGTATTTACTCGTTGTATCGCTAAAACTCTTACATCATACTTCGCTTTAAGGACTGCTCTATATGTTACTAAAAAATAACTGTATCTTATTAATCTAAAACTGTCTCACCTGAGTCGTGAATTCTACTCTTTTATTATGGCTGATCTCGCTTAAAGTGTATTTACTTCGAAGAATATGAACACTGTTGGACGAAGCAAAACACTTAATAAACGAAAACTAACACTAAAACCGGTACATAAACTATCTTTAAACATCTTCAATTTTAAACTTCATACATCTCGTCAGAAAATTAATGGAACAACAAATGACGTAAAAATTAAATAGTAAACAAAAATGGGTCATTTTAGTTCACACAGCTTGTTTCTTTTCTTCACACCAAAGAGTTTGGAAATTGAATCGGAAATTAGAACACTATATAAAGTGACTTCCACGTAAATTTTCATCCAGCTCTAACATTAACTACCATCATACGTATATTTTCAATGAAACACATTCTAAAATTTAAGTATATGTGTGTACTATATATATATATATATATATATTTTTTTTTTTTTTTTTTTTTTTTTGTGAGCTGTTCTTATCTAAACTATTTTTTATTCAAAATTCTTCACATACTTCGAAAGAATATATAAATAAAAAAGCATCATAAACAAAATTGTAGGCTGCATGCTAATGGTAGCATTTTTCAATCTTTTGTTTAGATGATGTAAAAGTAAAACAGGCTGTTTTACCTCATTTGTGTGAAGAAGTAAATTGTTTCTCTTTAGCCATCCAAAAGTAATAATAAAAAAACATTTCAGTTAAATACATATTTAAATATATATTTAATGTTTGAAAGAAATATTTATTTCTGAATAGAAGTATAAGTACATGCATCTAGGGTAGTCCGACCAATAAGTGAACAGCCCCCAGTAAACGAACAATTTCTATATACTTTAATATAATAAGGTTTGAAGACCTCCCCACTAGATGGGGTTACAACATTGCGTTAATTCTATTCAATAGGAAGCTATCGCATTCCTGATTGGTTACTGAAGTCACATTACTTTACTTTGAAAACATGTTTTATTTTTCATGTCTGAGAAACACATTGTTTCCATGCTGAAATAATAAAGTAAGTGCTACGTCATTTCATATGTTTGATAAGAATTTGTTGTTTTTATTTGCATTATGTACTAATTTTTCAAAAATTAGTATATAATATATTTAATGTATTATATGCCTATAATACATTAAATATATGTATTATAGGCATATTTCTAATTGTTTAAACCATTGTAGAATATGTACAATTTGAGAATAAGGATGTTTAATAACTGGTTAGGCAAATGTTAAAAATCCAATGAATGAACAGCTGTTCCTTCACTGGAAGGAATACATTATGCTACTTTTCCTAGTGAATGAACTGTTTTGGGCTTTATGTTTTTGTGGCTTCTTTTGTACCTATATTTTTAATTAAGTGATTTTTCAACAATGGTAACAAAGGAAAAGTTAGCAGATATAAAAACGTAACAAAAGAACATAATACACACACATTTTTAAAGGTAATAAATATTGATGGCTTTCAAATCTAAGTTTTTCTATTTTTTAGATGATTGATACAAATATTCTCACTAATAACCAAGAAGATTCCCCAAAAGGGAAATATGGGAGGTTCAAGCTATGAGGATCAGGTCAACTCGGTTAGAAGAAGGCATCTCTTCATTTTAATATTCCAAAAGCAACGCTGTCTATGAAACTGAGTGGGAAAACAATTGAAAGTAAGCGTATGGGACGTTGGCTGTGTTGTCCTTTGAAGAAGAAAAACTCATGGAACACTGGATAGTTGGAAAGGGAAAATTGGATTTACAATGCATAAGGATGAAGTAAAAGGTGATGTTTACAATGTCAGGAAACAAACAAGAAGGAAAAATCCATTTATAGACAAACATACAGGGGAGAAATGGATGGCTCTTTTTTATAAATAGCATCCAAGGTTGTAAATATGAAGTAAGCACCATGACAATATGTGGACTTCAGGTCCACATGTGGTGGAATTGGAAGTGGCCTGCAGTAAAGTATAAGATCTGGTATTTTAAGGATCATATGAAAGTCATAATAAGAACACCCGAACTTATTTCTGCGACATGCTCCCGTTCATCTGGAGTTATTACTGAAATAGAGAAGTACAGGCCAATGATTTCAGGTAATAGAATTAGTTTTTTCTTTTTAAAAAATCTGTAATTTATGATTAATTTCAAAACTTAAAAGTGACAATTTTTCAAGCTAATTAATTATCGCTCTGGGTTTAAAAAACCCGTAATTCAGTAAAAACATGTTATAATGTATTTGTACAGGTTGTAAAATAAATAAAGAAGTATGAAATTTTTATGTATTTTTAAATTTGCTGCCTGTTCATTCACTGGACATTTTGCGTTCATTCACTGGCAACAACTGTTCATTTACTTGGTTTTTGTATCGATTTCTCTTAAGACACCCCTAGCATCCCAAGCAAGTAAAATATAAAATTCCTTTTGTTATTTTTTAATAATTTGTAAACCAACGAATGTATTGCACTGTCAAAAACCAATAGGCACTGTTTATTAAAATATAAGGAGTCATTTTCTTTTAGGTAGCTTTCATTACAAAAAGCTACCTATTGCAGCCGTTCGGAGGAAAGAGATTTCAAAAAATTTTGGTATATTTTCATCGATCATGACCCCCAGACCTCCGTTCCTCCGTTCAAAATTGATATATATATATATATATATATATATATATATATATCTGACCTATGTCACACTGTAACTCTCGTAATTATGAACCGATTTCGATGTAATTCGGTGTGTACATAGTACATACAAATGTCTCGACCGAGTTCGTTGGCCAGCTTCATCCGCCGTTCTGTTTCAAAATGGCGGTCATTTAAAATTTTTAAAAAAAATTAAAATTTTAAATGTGGTACCAAAAAACTAAAAATGCAATTTTTTTTTCTTATGTATTTGACCTTTATACAAAGATTCCGGAGCAGTTTTTGTTTCGTCTATATCTTAAAAAATGGTTGAGTTATAGCGTTTTGAATTTCTAGCGTGACTGACATTTTGAAACGTCCTGAAATTTGTCACGCGATAAAAGGCGTATTTATGAACCGATTTCGATGTAATTCGGTGTGTACATAGTACATACCAATGTCTCGACCGAGTTCGTTGGCCAGCTTCATCCGCCATTTTGTTTCAAAATGGCGGCCATTTAAAATTTTAAAAAAAAATTAAAATTTTAAATGTGGTACCAAAAAACTAAAAATACAATTTTTTTTTTCTTATGTATTTGACCTTTATACAAAGATTCCGGAGCAGTTTTTGTTTCGTCTATATCTTAAAAAATGGCTGAGTTATAGCGTTTTGAATTTCTAGCGTGGCTGACATTTTGAAACGTCCTGAAATTTGTCACGTGATAAAAGGCGTATTTATGAACCGATTTCGATGTAATTCGGTGTGTACATAGTACATACCAATGTCTCGACCGAGTTCGTTGGCCAGCTTCATCCGCCATTTTGTTTCAAAATGACGGCCATTTAAAATTTTTAAAAAAATTTAAAATTTGAAATGTGGTACCAAAAAATTGAAAATGGAAAAATATTTTTTCTTCTGTATTTGACCTTTATACAAAAATTTCGGAGCAGTTTTTGTTTCGTTTATATCTTAAAAAATGGCTGAGTTGCAGCATTTTGAATTTCTAGCGTGACTGACATTTTGAAACGTCCGGAATTTTGTCACGCGATAAAAGGCGTATTTATGAACCGATTTGAATGTAACTTAGTTTATACATAGTACATACCAATGTCTCGACCGAGTTCGTTGGCCAGCTTCATCCGCCATCTTGTTTAAAAATGGCGGCCATTTAAATTTTTAAGAAAAATTTAAATTTGAAATGTGGTACCAAAAAATTGAAAATTGAAAAAATATTTTCTTCTTATGTGTTTGACCTTGATAAAAAGATTCGAGAGCAGTTTTTTTTTTCGTCTATATCTTAAGAATTTGTTGAGTTATAGCATTTTGAATTTCTAGCGTGGCTGACATTTTGAAACGTCCTGATTTTTGTCACGTAATAACAGGCGTATTTAAGAACTGATTTGGATGTACCTTGGTGTGTACATAGTACATACAAATATCTCGACCGAGCTCATTGGCCGGCTTCATCCGCCATCTTGTTTCAAAATGGCGGCCATTTAAAAAAATTTAAAAAATAAAAAAATTAAAATGAGATACCAAAAAATTGGAAAATGAAAAAGATATTTTTCGTATGTGTTTGACCTTAATACAAAGATTCCGGAACAGTTTTTGCTTCGTCTATATCTAAAAAAATGGCTGATTAATAGCATTTTGGATTTCTATTGTGGCTGACATTTTAAAACGACCTGATTTTTGTCATGCGATAACAGGCGTATTTATGAACCGAATTTGATGTAACTTCGTCTGTACATAGTACATACTAATGTCTCGGCCGAGTTCGTTGGCCAGCTTCATTCGCTATCTTGTTTCGAATGGGTTGCCATTTAAAAAAAATTAAATTTAAAATTTAAAACGAGGTATTAAAAAATTGGAAAATGAAAAAGATTTTTTTTATGTGTTTGGCCTTGATACAAAGATTCCGGAGCAGTTTTTGTTTCTGAAAATTTGTTCTTTTGTTTATATCTTAAAAAATGATTGAATTATAGCACTTTAAATTTCAAGCATGGCTAACATTTTGAAACGATCTTGTATTTGTCACGCGATAACACACGTATTCGCCTATTTCGAATTTCAAAATGGCGGCCATTAAATTAAAAAATGTATATATATTTAAAGTGAGGTGCAAAAAAATTTGAAAAAGGTTTCTTTCTTAAGTTTTTTACCTTGATATAAGGATTCAGGAGCATTTTTTGTTTGTCTTTACCTTAAAAAAGTCCTTCCGGCCAGTGCCGGGAGGAAGAGGTAGCTTTCATAATCCTTATTTAAAAAAAGCCAACTTATATCATGCAAACACACGAAGCTCAATTTGGTGGAAACCGAATATAGGAGATTCAATACTAATTTTTATCAATATAATGAATGAGAATTTCGCGAAATTAGACAGCTTTATCCAAGCTGCTTTTCTTTAAAGTAACTTATATTTGGCTGCCAAATTCGGCAATTTCTTAAAGTGCCTGTCATTTTAAGACAACATGGTGGATGAGGCTAAGCAGTGAACTTGGTCGAAACCTTAGTAATTGCTGTGCACATGCTCACTCACATCGGAATCGGTTAATATATAGGAGTGCTGTCGCATGCAAAAAATCAGATTTTTCAAAATGTCACCCACAATAGAAATTGAAACTGCTATATCTGAGCCATTTTTTAAGGTAAAGACAAACAAAAAATGCTCCTGAATACTTATATCAAGATCAAATACTTATGAAAGAAACCTTTTTCAATTTCTAATTTTTTGCACCTCACTTTAAATATATATATATTTTTTAATTTAATGGCCGCCATTTTGAAACAAGATGGCTGATGAATCTGGCCAGCGAACTTGGTCGAGGTGTTGATGTATACTATCCACATGCCTTCTTACATAGAAATAGGCGAATACGTGTGTTATCGCTTGACAAATACAAGATCGTTTCAAAATGTTAGCCATGCTAGAAATTCAAAGTGCTATAAATCAACCATTTTTTAAGATGTAAACAAAAGAACAAATTTTCAGAAACAAAAACTGCTCCGGAATCTTTGTATCAAGGCCAAACACATAAAAAAAATCTTTTTCAATTTCCAATTTTTTAATACCTCATTTTGAATTTTAAATTTAATTTTTTTAAATGGCAACCCTTTTGAAACAAGATGGCGAATGAAGCTGGCCAACGAACTCGGTCGAGACATTGGTATGTACTATGTACAGACCAAGTTACATCCAAATCGGTTCATAAATACGCCTGTTATCGCGTGACAAAAATCAGGTCGATTTAAAATGTCAGCCGCAAGAGAAATTCAAAATGCTATTACTCAGTCATTTTTTTTTTTAGATATAGACGAAAGAAAAACTGTTCCGGAATCTTTGTATTAAGGTCAAACACATACAAAAAAAAATCTTTTTCATTTTCCAATTTTTTGGTATCTCATTTAAATTTTTTTATTTTTTAATTTTTTTAAATGGCCGCCATTTGGAAACAAGATGGCGGATGAAGCTGGCCAACGAACTCGGTCGAGATATTTGTATGTACTATGTACACACCAAGGTACATCCAAGTCGGTTCATAAATACGCCTGTTATTACGTGAGAAAAATCAGGACGTTTCAAAATGTCAGCCACGCTAGAAATTCAAAATGCTATAACTCAGCCATTTCTTAAGATATAGACGAAACAAAAACTGCTCCCGAATCTTTTTATCAAAGTCAAACACATAAGAAGAAAATATTTTTTCAATTTTCAATTTTTGGTACCACATTTCAAATTTAAATTTTTCTTAAAAATTTAAATGGGCGCCATTTTTAAACAAGATGGCGGGTGAAGCTGGCCAACGAACCCGGTCGAGACATTGGTATGTACTATGTATAAACGAAGTTACATCCAAATCGGTTCATAAATACGCCTTTTATCGCGTGACAAAATTCAGGACGTTTCAAAATGTCAGCCACGCTAGAAATTCAAAATGCTATAACTCAGCCATTTTTTAAGATATAGACGAAACATTTTTTCAAGACAAAACAACAACAAAATTTTAAAAAAAATTTTAAATGGCCGCCATTTTGAAACAAAATGGCGGATGAAGCTGGCCAACGAACTCGGTCGAGAGATTGGTATGTATTATGTACACACCGAATTAATCCAAATCGGTTCATAAATACGCCTTTTATCGCGTGACAAAATTCAGGACGTTTCAAAATGTCAGCCACGCTAGAAATTCAAAATGCTATAACTCAGCCATTTTTTAAGATATAGACGATACAAAAACTGCTCCGGAATCTTTGTATAAAGGTCAAATACATAAGAAAAAAATATTTTTCCATTTTTAATTTTTTGGTGCCACATTTCAAGATTTAAATTTTTTTTTTAATTTTAAATGGCCGCCATTTTGAAACAAAACGGCGGATGAAGCTGGCCAACGAACTCGGTCGAGACATTGGTATGTACTATGTACACACCGAATTACATCGAAATCGGTTCATAATTACGGGAGTTACAGTGTGACATAGGTCATATATATATATATATATATATATATCAATTTTGAACGGAGGGTGGTTTCGGGGTCTGGGGGTCATGATCGATGAAAATATACCAAAATTTTTTGAAATCGCTTTCCTCCGAACGGCTGCAATAGGTAGCTTTTTTGTAAAGAAAGCTACCTAAAATGGCTCAGATATAGCAGTTTCAATTTCTATTGTGGGTGACATTTTGAAAAATCTGATTTTTTTGCATGCGACAGCACTCGTATATATCAACCGATTCCGATGTGAGTGAGCATGTGAACAGCAATTACTAAGGTCTCGACCAAGTTCACTGGTTAGCCTCATCCACCATGTTGTCTTAAAATGGTAGGCACTTTAAGAAATCGCCGAATTTGGCAGCCAAATATGAGTTACTTTAAAGAAAAGCAGCTTGGATAAAGCTGACTAATTTCACGAAATTCTCATTCATTATATTGATAAAAATTAGTATTGAATCTCCTATATTCAGTTTCCACTATATTGAGCTTCGTGTGTTTGAATGATATAAGTTGGCTTTTTTAAAATAAGGAATATGAAAGTTACCTCTTCCTCCCGGCACTGGCCGGAAGGACTTTTTAAATGTGTTTAAGTATTCATTTACTGGTCAGACTACCCTACATCTATGACAACATGAAATATCCAATAATTCCCTATAATTTTTCAAAATCCGTAAGAAATACAGTTACTTAAATAAAAGTCGGAATGGTCTGATATTTCATGTAGGCTAAATTTCATTTTGATAAAACAGTTACAACATATTTTAAAATAGTAGGGTCAATCCATTTCAAATCGTCCAGCACTGGTTGCTCGACCATTTTTCAAAAATCTCAAATTTTTTGTACAACAACCTTAACATGATTTAAGTTCAAAATGACTATTATTTTAATTTCATTAATTTTTGTTTCTAACATTTTGTTCTAACATAATGTTTGTTCTAACATTTTTAATGCTGCTTACCAGTCCCTGAAACTCCTTCCTACCATAAGTATGTTCCTGTAAATGAAACATTATACGATGTTACCATGCATCAGCCACAAGTAATTTTCAGAAAGTAAAGATATCCAAAGCCCTTTCAAAATTTATGCTGCAGAAAAATGACACATTTGTATAAGAAGTAAGCTAGGAATTATTAATCAAGTGAGACTTCCACATAGTGTTTTCAGAGATTATTTCTATGAGTCAGCAGGGCCAAGATCTTCAATCAAGTTATCAAGGGATGACAAGACTTCCTTCCTACAAATACAATTTTGAGAAAGATCAAAATTGGGGTTTTTAAACCAACAAGCAAGAATGTGTTTTGACACGTTTGATCATGTCTCAACAAGTATGACAACATTAACAGCTTTTCTCTTTCCCTACTCAGTTTTTGTCTCAGGTCTTGTATAATTTTTTTTCTTTATGTAAAAGTGCTGAGGTTTCTTTTAGTTACTAAAGTTACTTACAACAAAAATTACTGAAACCATACAAAACGTATGGCCTTAGGCATAATTATTTTATTAATTAATTGCTAAGCTTTGCAAAGGTCTTTATTTTTTGTTACTATTATTTAAAGATAATCAAAAACATAACTTTAAGCGACGCTCTGGGATAAATACTTAGCTGTGACTACAACGAAACAATAGTTTGGCAGTATTGTTTTGACATGTTGCCCTTGCCATATCTCCGCTTGTAGTCAAATCTCTATCCTGAAATTTCTTGTGCATAGCACTACCATACAATACTCTCAGAAACCAGAACTTCAGATTTTTATCTCGTCGTATCTTATCACCAGAGATATCAAGGCCTCAAAAGTGCGATTTTTGACATTTTTGAAAAATTTGGGATTTTTTTTAGCGAAGAGAAACCAAGTCCCAGATCTGGAACTTGGCGTGTGAGTACAAGTACTTTCGGCCTATTTGTAAAAAAAAATATATATATATGTCATGTTCACAGTTTTCCTTGCTAGAAAAATTTCCTTTTGTAAACGGACAAATTTTGGAAAAAACTGAAACTTTATCCTTAAATTTCACCAATAAGGGTTTATTTTCGGAAACTACTCTATTACGAAATTTTTAGCCCAATGTATTCTGTACAAATTGCTTTAATCCGCACTTGAATTGGAGAAATAAACGATGAATTATTTACAATTCCGTAAACCCTTCTTGTGAGAAAATTGCTGCAGACGATGAAACAAAGAATGCCACTATGCGCAAAAAAATAATAATAAAATTAAACTAATAGTCATTTTGAACTTCTATCATGTTATGGCTGTTGTACAAAAAATTTCAGAATTTTTAAAAATGGTTAAGCAACGAATAGATGATTTTCTGGACCACTTGAAATGGATTGACCCAGTAGTAGTTTTATTCTATTTACATAGGGAAACCATTTTCATAAATTCGGGAGAATATTTTTAGGGCTGTCATCTACTGACTTAATATCAAAGTAAAATATCACATCAACAATAATATATAAAAAGAAATATACTTCATAATTATATTGCATAAAGTATAATAATATTATCCGTAAGGCGTGAGTTTCTTCATCTTACTAGACAGAGTATAAAATAAAATATTTCATTTTTCAAGCTTCTTTAATGAAGACATTATATTCTGAAGAAAATGTATAAATGTATTGCAAAAACAGTTATCAATAAAGATAACACATTCATGTTTAAGAAAGATCAATGGCAATGAATTCTTAGCAATAAGAATAATTTGATACTAATAACAATTTTTCAATAAAAAAATACATTTTTACGTCACACAATTCATCAACATATATATTCACTTATGAACAATAACAAAATTTTTAAAAAGCTACTTGGAAAGATCAGTTATTTCACATAATTCTCGTATTTCTCATGATTTAACAAAAAAATTCATGTATGGGGCATTCTCACAATCTTTTGACTTTTAAGTCCCTGAATAATAATTTTTATTTTAGAACATATTCTTTTAATTCATATAATGGTAAACATCCCATTGCATGATTGCATAACAATATTAACGAGATAAATAAGTTTTGGACGATGTTGGAGATCCAAATACCAGGAAAACTCCTATTCCGTCTCGTGTTCCTGATGCTGATTTTTAAGTTTGGAGCTGTCTGTATAAAATTGTTTCAATAAAAGTAATTCGATGTAATTTTTTTCCGAAACTGGGAAGATTGCTTTATATAAATATGTAGCAAAATTTTAACCTGCACACACTTTAAAGATTGATATTATTTTTTGAACTCTGTCCCTGGGTTTTAGATTCCTTACCATCCCCCTTGCCAAACTTATACAGAAAATCACTTCAGATGCAGCCACAGAATATTTGTCAACTGTTTTCTCATGCAGAATTATGATATAGAAAGAATGGCTAAAATTCTTTGACGGGAAATTTACTGCAGAATTAAAATCAGAATTTAAACATCAATTTCAAGCATCGTGGCTTTATTGGTAGTCTTACCGTCCCCGAAGATTATTCCTGCACTTTTCGAGGTAAATTATATATTTTTTATTTAATCCAATGTAAATAACTGTTTCTAAAAATCAATGAACATTGTGGCTATCACTTAGTCTTAACATGATTTGCCTAAAAATAGTGGTAATTTTCCTTACCGTCCCATCCTTACCATCTTTTTTTCCATTACCGTCCCTTTTTTCCTATACCATTCCCTTTTTTTCCTTATGTCCCTTCTTTAACACCCCTTTAAGACAATGTTATACCAAAATTTTGTACTAAAAATACTGCATTGTTATTATTTCTTATTTGAATGTCCTGTGGGTACTATGCAAATTCCTTATAACTAAAAATTTAGAAGAAAATAGAAGGTTATAGTGGTAAAAAGGTACGTAAAATAAACTCGCAAGTTTAACTTAAACCCCAGTTAAATAAAAAAAAAAATTCGCTGCTGACCATTTTTTCTTTATTTTGAATGATTAAGGCATTTGCCTATCAGATTAAAATGTCATTTTAGCAAGTTTAATTTCACCATATTTTTATTTCCGAAAGTCAAAAGCTTGTGAGAATGCCCCATATCTTTTTTATAACAATATTGCAAATTATAAGTGCCAAATATTTTTCAAAATGTTTTGCAAAAATTTAGTTGATATGTATTTACAGACGTACGTAAAAGACAACGTATTTAAGTATTGCGCGGCAGCTCAATACTTATTTATTTCCAGTGTCACTTCTCAATGTTAATTTAACATGGAAAAGCCTATGGAGATCGTAACTTTTTCATTTTTTCTTCCCACCTTTTTGTCCCTGATGCCACTCATTTTTTTATTCTCTACTAATTCTAATGATATTATAAATTTAAAGTGTAAAAACGTTTGCCTGACTTCAAGGTCAAAACATATGGTAAAATGCCTTTGCATATGGATGAATTATAACCCAGAGAGAAACATGGGCCAATTTATTTTTACATTATTCAAATATTTTTCTCAATAATTCCAATTTTCGTTTTTTTCATTGAAAATCAACGGACATTTTTCATAGAAAATGTAACATTTTTACTTCATTGTTGCAAAAATTTCAAAAGCCGTAATAATAATTTAATTCTTTTTAGTTGAAAATTTTCACGTGAAATATTAAATTGAGCTATTTTTTCTTTCAAAAATTAAAAAGGTGAATATGGCGTCATAGTGGAAATAAAAAGGATATTTTCAAAGTAAGTTTTTGCTTTGGTCAAGTTTATATTTTAGTAAAAAGTTTCTAATGGATAGCTATTTTTACGCAAGGTAGCGAACTTAGAGGGGAATTACATAACTTAAATTTTAAAATGTATTTTTTTCCGAGATGAGAACTATTTATACCCCAAGTTAAACTTAGGTAATAATTTTCTGATGTGTTTACATCACCCCTTGGGAGAGAATAGGGTTTAAAAATTTAAGTAAAAGTTTTATTTTTTATTTTTTACTGTATCACAGCTATAATATTGTTAAATATTAGCAGTAAGGATTCAACACAATTTACATTTACATTCATAGCGTTCCTAAGTGGGAAATAGAGTATCTAAATTTAAATTAAGTTAATTTTTTATGTTTTGATTATAGATTTTTTGCGTTCAGATTTTAAGTTTTTGTCCAAACTACCGCAACCTGCATTACTACAGTAGTGAAACATTTTGAACTACACATTGGTAAACTGCATCCCACATTGTGATGCAATACCGCATACATCAACGCCTGATGATGATACTCTCCAATTAATTTTGAAATGCGTTCGTCTGAGTGCAGTATTAGAGGTCTGCACGGGCCGACATTTCCAGGCCCGGGACCGGCCCGACCCGATACAAAAATTAAAAGTTCGGCCCGGGCCCGCACCGGCCCGTAGAAAAAATAATATTGGCCCGGCCCGATAAAAAAATTAAAACTTCGGCCCGGCCCGGAAAAAAGTTAAAATATTGGCCCGGGACCGGCCCGGCCCGAGTGAACTTCTACAAAACATTGATTTTTATGTCGAATTGGTTAAAAATTTGCCTCGTACGAGGAGTTATGACCAAAAATATTTATCTTAGAGGAGTTCTGAACAAAAATCTTATCTTAACTTTTTTTTCATGTTTATAATCTTTATTTTTATAGAAGTGCAGCAGGCTGCGATATTTTTTTAATGAATCTCTATTTCTTATATGTAAATGTTTCAGTCATCATTAATATTGTTAATCCATATTCCATGTATAAAAGTGTTAAAAATCGGAAAAATACTATGCAGTAAAATCTTCTAAGATGGAATTGCAAAGAAAAAAAAAATGCGTTATAGACAAGTTCCCTTCTTAGCAAGTGTAAATGTGCATATAATTATATATTCTTTTCTTACTTATTAGTATATTAATTTTGCATGGATCAACACGTTTTTCAGTTTCAAACAGGGTTACGTCATAGGCAGGTTCCTTTTCACACATTTTACTGTATTTTAATTTAGTTATATTTTAATATGCGTATTATTTATTCGCATATGCGTAATATCTACTATTCTTTAAAAATAATAAATTTTAATGTTTAAGTGTAGAATAATGGCGATTCAAAAATGTATGCATTTTTTGCAAAAACTTTTGGGCCAGGCTTAATTTCACTGACCTTTAAATGGACAAGGACACGCTGAGACAATGATTTTCATACAGGCTGGCTCAAAACTAGGACTGAAAATTGTGGGCCGTGAAGACTAGGAATGAAACTAGGCCCGGCTCTGTGCAGAAAAATTAAGTTAGGCCCGGCCCGGCCCGAGCCTTCAGAAAAAAGTATGGCCCGGTCCCGGCCCGTGCAGATCTCTAGCAGTAGTTATTAAAAACTTGACATATTAAACAAAAACATAATTTGAAGAACAAATTTAAAAAAAAAACAAAATTTATTTCCTACATTGTTTAAGCCCGAGAAGGGACAGATATTAAGATATTTCATTCAATTAGTTTTACATTTAATTTTAAATTTTTGTAACAAATTAGTTAAGCCAGTTGAAGATTAAAAAATAAAAATAAAATTCATGCAATATGATACTTAAAACACCCTAAAAAATTAGATTCCGTTCAAATGAAATCGAAATAAATCTTAGACTTTTTTTTTTTTTTTTTTAAGTTTTGTATTTTGCATGCATCTTATCATTTTATGCACAATTGTCATAAACATAATGCAAAATCTGCAATACAAATATTTTCAATTAAAAATGGAAGAAGTCTAAGATTTATTTCGATTTCATTTGAACGGAATCTAATTTTTTAGGGTGTTTTAAGTATCATATTGTATGAATTTTTTTTTATTTTTTAATCTTCATCTGGCTTAACTAATTTGTTACAAAAATTTAACATTAAATGTAAAACTAATTGAATGAAATATCTTAATATCTGTCCCTTCTCGGGCTTAAACAATGTAGGAAATAAATTTTGTTTTTTTAATTTGTTCTTCAAATTATGTTTTTGTTTAATAATTATACACTTTTCATTATTTATTATTGATATATATATACGAGTGCATATATACATTCTCCATAAGCAAATAAAAATAAAATACAAATAATAAACATGTTTTTCAATTTCCATGCGGACTGTATTTCTAAATCAATTTCTTGAGGGTGTTGGAGAATTTATGCCTTGAAAATACGGCTATCATGAGAAAATTTGATTTGTTATCCTGAAAGGTATTTTCTTTATTTTATTTTTTTCCTGCATTGTATTGACAATATAACTTTAGTTGTTGTTAAATCATTTTATTCAGTTCTACAGGAACGATGTTTTTAAACTAGAAACAGTTATGGCGAAATAAACTGTTTATATATCCTGTTTTCTCTCGCTAGGTATTTTCCGTTTTACCAAAATATATTGATTCACACATAAAAGAAGATAACAGGTATAAAATACATGTATGAGAAAAAACAAATTTCTAATGTGAAACAAAATGGAAAGAAATGAAGAAGAATAAATTCTGAAATATCAAGCTGGATTAAAAAGGAAATAACATTATGGTTTTAATTATGTACTAAACACTTAAATTTATTTTACAATTGTACTTCAAAATAAGATCTCAACTAGAAGTAGAATTACTAACGAGTGAATTTTAATATCACTAAATTAATTATATATAACACTTAGTACACTTTTTTAAATACAATTCAACTATTTGTTATTCATAAAAGAACATTGCTCTTGTGCTTGTTTTTTGCCTTAAAACATCAGCCGAAAAGAGAATGAATTATTCGCAAAACATGTTGTCCAGTTATGGGAAAACATTGCTGGAACAGATAAAGCAGAAACCATTAACTATTTTGAAGGAAAAAAAGAAAAGTAGTAATTTATCAAATATTTAACAGATATCTATACTAATAAAAGAAAGTTTCACTCACAATAAAACACACACACACTACAATATATAATAAAACATACGTAAAAAACGCCTGCATACAACTGTTAACGGTATATATAAATATTAAACAGACATACAACAATTAATCCAACTGGAATGAAATATTAGCCAGAGCCAGGAATCGATCCCGGGACCACAGCATTCCAGGCTGTCGCTCTAAACACTGAGCTACTCCGGCCGATACCTGAGACTGCAATTTTTTACTAATAAACCATGTTGGGGAAGTCACCAGCCATCTATACGACAGCCTTGGATGACAGGACAACAATGAATAGATTTTACTATTACATCGATCTGCTTAGATGCCGTATATCCCCTTGTCCGCCATCTTGGATGTTTCGAGATTTCTTGGCGATTTTATGTTGGCGATCTTTATCGATATGGAACCGTGTGACGTGTGTGTTCTGGCGTGACGTGTTCTGGCAACCCCGTTTTTCAACGAGATTGTGCTTGAGAAGGTTTTCGTTCCGGAATTTGTGCATGTGCTTTGATATCGTGTTGTATATTTGTCTTTTTATTTTTATGTTAAATTTATTCGATGTATTTGATTGACTATGGGCTCTGTAGTCCGTTTAAACGCTCTTGCTGATGTAATTAAGAAATATGAGAAAATTTTGAATGATAAAGAAGGTTTGTTTACAATGCATAGTCATAAGCCTATTTTGGGAAATGAAGATGATGCTAGGAGCTATTTCGTGCTTGAGCTTTCAAAAAAGATGTCTGTTAAGGTATATAGATAATTTTATGTATATTTTGTTGTTTTATTTTATAGTAATATTTTCTATTAGTCGTTTATTCTATATTTCTCATGCATTTCGGAGATTGGTGCACAACAACATACGTGCATTTACTAACTGCGGCTTTAACGAGTTTTGTGCATTTTTGTGATTGCTGCAGAAGGAGTTAGCTGAATCCAGTGATTTTTTTTCGATTACGACGATTTCCATTTCATACTACGATTACTGATTGCCACTTTAACGAGATTTGTGTATTTTTGTGATCGCGGCAGAAGGAGTTAGCTGAATCCAGTGATGTTTTTTTTTTTTTTTTGGTTCATGAGCGCGTAGCGCTCATACGGCGTTTAGTGATTGCCACTTTAAAGAGTTTTGTTTATTATTTACATTTTATTTTCGTTAAGCCTAACAGGCGTATAAATCGGTGCTTGGCGACATTTACTACTTGGCGGAAAAGGGGTTTTCCCGCCAAGAAAAATTCCAAAATGGCGACCCTGGGAATTTATGACAGTTGTTCCCATCGATCTAAGATATATAATGAAACACACACACGCACACACACACACTACAATATATAATAAAACACACACAAATAACGCCTGCATACATCTGTTAACGGTGTGTGCGAGTGTTTTATTATATATCGTAGATTGATGTAATAGTAAAATCTATTCATCGTTGTCCGGTCATCGAAGGCTGTCGTATAGATGGCTGGTGACTTCCCCAACATGGTTTATTAGTAAAAAATTGCAAAGTCAGGTATCGACCGGAGTAACTCAGTGGTTAGAGCGACAGCGTGGAATGCTGTGGTCCCAGTTTCGATTCCTGGCTCTGGTTAATTTTTCACTCCAGTTGGGTATATTGTATTTATGGTTGTATGTCTGTTTAATATTTATATGTACCGTTAACAGTTGTATGCAGGCGTTTTTTGCGTGTGTTTTATTATATATTGTAGTGTGTGTGTGTGTGTGTTTTATTATATATCGTAGATCGATGCAATAGTAAAATCTATTCATCGTTGTCCGGTCATCCAAGGCTGTCGCATAGATGGCTGGTGACTTCCCCAACATGGTTTTTTAGTGAAAAATTGCAGACTCAGGTATCGGCCGGATTAGCTCAGTGGTTAGAGCGACAACCTGGAATGCTGTGTTCCCGGTTTCGATTCCTGACTCTAGCTAATTTTTCACTCCAGTTGCGTTTATTGTATTTATTGTTGAATGCCTGCTTAATATTTATATATATCGTTAAAAGTTTCAGTCTGTATGCGTGTCTGTAGGTTTGCCCGCGATGGCTAAGGAAATCTACCGTATGTACAACGCTGAAAATTTTTGTGAGGGTAGTCCAAGACCTACTCTAATGCATCTGAGACTCAAAAGCTTAAATTTCTAATAATTAGCTGAGTTATTAATTAAAAATAGCAACTCACTTTCATCGAAAAGTCTTTTTTTCTTCATCCCTTGTCCTCAAAAGTTCTCGCGGATTCCCAGAAGCCCCATTGACGCATCATCGAAAGAAAGCTAAGAATCAACCTTTTTGTTTTACTTCTGTTTTTTAATAGTTTTATTTTAATCGAAATAGATCAAAATGCTAAATAACGTTTAAATTGAAAGACATATTCCGAAAGAACGTACTCTTACGTCTGATATACCGCAATCAACTCGAAAAAATATCACAATAACCCCTGTAAAAAAAAAATAATAATAAATAAAAAAAAATAATTAAAACAAGTGGGTAAGTGTGATCACAGATCGCACAGAGGGTTTCGTTTAATATTCCTTTCAAAACACTTTATCCTTTTGAAAAATCTGTTAGTTCCACATTTCGCAACCAGGGCCGCACACTATTCTAAACAAACCTCTATCCGAATGAAACTCCGTTTTACATACTATCCGTAGATATAGTAGTCGAGGGGATTGGGCCTATAGCACCCGAGATAAGTAGGCGCCCCTGGCGGTAAAAATTGCAACTAAAATATGTAAGGCATACCGTGAAATAATAATAAGGCATAATAAGGTGCATAATATGAAAGAATGGTCAAAGGGGTGTCGGCAAAAGTTGGAAAAGTGCTCCCCAGGTGAAAAGGGCGGAGGTTAGAAAAATTGCTTAAAATACACAAGTTAGAGCCCGGAGGAGTAAATGATATAAGACTTTTTGAAAATTTTATGATTTGTCGTGTGGTCTCAGGAATTCAGCTATACGTATGCAAAAATTCATGTCTCCAACTTAATTAGGGGCTCTCTTAGAAAGAATTGCTTAAAATACATATGTGGTAGCTCAAAGGGTTAAACGTAAGACTTTTTCAAGATTTTATTATTTGTCGCCTGGCCTCAGGTGTTCTACTATAAATATGCAAAATTTCAAATCTCCAGTTTAATAAGGGGCTCACTTAGAAAGAATTGCTTAAATACGCATGTGGGAGCCCAAAGGGTTAAATGTACGACTTTTTCAAAATTTTATGATTTGTCGCATGATGGTGTTCAGCTATAAGTATGCAAAATTTCACGCCTCCAACCTAAATAGTGTCTCAGAAAGAATTGTTTAAAATACACATGTGGGAGCCCAAAGGGTTAAATGTACGACTTTTTCAAAATTTTATCATTTTCCATATGATTTGTAGTGTTCAGCTATAAGTATGCAAAATTTCAAGTCTCCAACATGTATAGTTTCTGAGAACGGGCTCTATAACGGACAGACAAACAGACGGACAGACGGACAGAGGAGCGAGACGTATAAGTTTTCGACAGATGAACGAAACCCTAAAAATACAATTTAACAAATTACAACGACCATTTGGAAAATGATTTTTTCAAAGACTAAAATTTAAGACATAAAAAATCGCATGGAGCTGATCATACATTACGCACGCCATGGATTACACTTTTCGGTACTTTAAATTTTTAAACTTCTACGGAGCTGGTCATTCATTCCGTACGCCATGGATTAAACATTAATATTCCTGGAGCAATTTTAAATGAAATTTGATTCTTAAACTTCTAATCATCCCACAATATTACTTTTTTCACCGTCGTATAGAGAAAAAAATGTACTTTTAAATGCAATTTGTTTGAAAGCTGTATCTCAATTTGTTTCTGAGTTATTGATTTTTTTTGTTGTAGTTTTTATTACTTTTTTGTCATAGTGGCAACAGAAGTATCCATCTCTGTTGAAAGTAATGGAAAATATAGATTACAGTATAGACCAATCAGAAAACGAATAAAATGCGGATTTAACCCATAAAACGCTTCAGATATGTTTTTGATTTCCTACCCTGACAGAGGACAATAACCACTTTTCCAAATGGTTAACAAAATAACGCCATTTTCCCGAAAAATGTTTTTCCCCTTCATGGCAACGCCTTTCTAGTGTGCAATTTCCGAGGTTACAAAAACCAAAAATACGCTCTGAAACCAGAATCTTTCTTCTAATCGATGATGCAATCGGTTTTTAAAAATACGAAAAAAAATCCGAATTTCAACACAATCATTTTAGAACATTTCAATAGACTAGATTTACATTCCCCACAAGTATTTTGCAACGTTCGAACAGGCAGAAGTATTTTTTACAACATAAAATATGTTAAAATTTCGACGAAAAATGCAAAAACCTCGAGAAGAAAACATTTCTTTTAAAACTAGATTTCACTATTTTTTCACGAATCACCTACAAAAACATCATAACGTTCGGATCTGATAGAAGTACTTTTTACAAAATAAAATGTGTGAAAATTACGACGGAAAAAGTAAAAACCTCGAGAAGAAAACACATTTCTTTTTTAACTAGATATCACTATTTTTTTTTCACAAATTTTTGTTAGGAGTTGCATAACCGTCATATTTATAACCGTTGAAAATCTCAAAAGAATTCGAAAAACAAGAACTATTTTTTTTTTAACTACTGAAATGGATCAATTAAAAAAGAAGTCTTCTTACGAGCCCTTTTACCTCTAAATATCAATATTTTTTGACGATTTTTTCACACAGACTACGAAAACATTATGCATTTAACTCCTAAAAATTTCGAAGACATTGGATGATAATATAAATCTTTTAAGCCTTTAAAATTCCGGACGATCACCGCACCTCCCTTCTTCATTCCGGCATATTTCAAAACTACGCATACTATAATACCGGGGAATTCAAAACTTATAGTTCAAATTTCGTGGGGAGGTAAGGGAATACGTCAGGAAATCGATGTGTACCCAACATCCCACTGTGTGTACCCAACATCCCATTGCGTCCCAATCATTGTTTTTACTTTCCTAAAGCTAGTATTATTTCTTCTCCTCTTTCCACTTTTTATTTGGACTTCCACGAATCCTTTTACATCTTTAAAAACTCCGAAAATCTCGTTAATGACGTTTAAGAATTCTAATGTGAAACCAAAATTTAAATATTCGTGAACGAAGAAAGTTAAAACAAAAAAATAAATAAATAAAATAACAAAAAATAAATAAATAAAAGTAAAAATCTAACCAATTAAAAATAATAATAAAGGTTAAAAGAACACGAAAGAACAAAAATAAACGAGAAGTTTGAAGACGTCAGATAATAAAGGCGTTGAATAAAGGTCATTAACGAGATTTTTTGGAGTTTTTAAAAGTGTAACAGGTTTCGTGGAAGTGCAAATGAGAAGTGGAAATAGGAGAAGTAATAATACCAGATTTAGGAAAGTCAAAACAATGATTGGGACGCAATAAAAGTTGGGTACACACAGCGCCCTCTACATATGCATGTGTACATTTGCGGACATACTTACCTATGTAAAATCTATTTCCTGACGTATTCACTACCTCCCCACAAAATTTGAACGATAAGTTTTGAAACACCCTGCTGGATCAGGTATGATCGGATTTCAGAGTGAAAAAATTAATTTGAAAATCAAAAAAATTCACTCAGGATTTTAATGTGGAAAAAAAATAGTTATGCGTAAAACAATGATTTTTATAACTAAACATCAATATTTTTTCACAAAGATTGTACACAATAATTATAACTGAGAAATTTTGTTCAGAAAATATAACATATAGGAGGGAATTAATGAGTTCCAATTATAAAAAAATTACCATATATTCCATCCACCGGATGAAAAAATAAATGAAAATAAATTAGTACTAGAAAACAGGAATTCTGCTTTTTCAGAATTTAATGTCACCACCGATGAAAAAATATGTATATATATGTATATATAAATAGTACAAAACATATTTCAATTTTAAGACTTATAGCACAAGCTTTTATTTTATGTAAAATGACGTCATTCGCATCCGCTTAAGAATTCCACATTTACGACCCACTCTTAAACATCTACAGTAAAGTATGCATAGGACGTCACTATCGCGAAATAATACACAAATGCAGCAAAAATATGCCGTCATTAAAGGAACTCGGCAAAAAAAGACTGTCTAATGATTCATAGGCCTTCATTTGTTTGTAACATTAATATAGGCACTTAAAATTAAATATAGTTTATAATAGCTCCCTGTTTTAACAGAAATCGTTCGTTTATATTTTTTCAAAATAGCACGTATTTTAATTACATTTTCTTTCGGTTGTTATGAAAAAATGGCAACAAAAATATGTAATTAATATTTTAAAACTATTTTTCTTTTACTTCCTACAGAAATGGAATACTTCCGTTGCCAATATTAAGCAAATGGCTCCAAAAACTACAAAAAATTAATACTTAAAAAATAATTGGAGATGCAGTTTTCAAACAAATTGCATTTAAAAGTACTATTTTTTTCCCAATACGACGGTATATAAATTGAAAATGTGCGAAACTTAGAAGTTTAAAAAAAATACCATAGAGTATTTAATCGTACTGCTTTGTTTTACGGTTGGCTTCTGTAAGGTAACGTTCTTTTTTTAGATAACACAAAATAAGCTAGGAGAAAGAAGTAGCATACCGTACCGAGCTCTAATAACCGAAGAAAACACTACTTTTTACAACTCTATATAAATACCTTAGCCTGAAAATTATACACTGGCTTTGAACGTCAAGGAATGTGTTTTCTAAAAACGTTGAATGCCCCTCTCCCGGAAGGAAACTCTGCTTTTTACAACTCTATATCAACACCTTAGCGTGAAAATTATACATATGCTTTGGACGACAAGAAATGTACTTATTTTTACCCGGCTGCCAAGAAGGGTTATGTGTTTCACGCGTATCTGTGTATGTGGATTTCTTTATACCCTCGAAACATCCCAACGGCTTGATGGGTTTTAATTAATGAGGTCTGTATCGATTCGTCTTAATCTTCCGATGGTTATAGGCTAGATTTTGTTTTTCAAATGGCATCAAAATGGCAATTCAAATGGGAATTTTCCAATTCAAAATGGCGGCCGTAAAATACAAAATGGCGGTAGAGACGAAAATATTTTTTACGCACCCTATTGAGTGGCGTATCATTGAATAGGTCTTTCAAAATGAAGACGATGTTTCATTGACTATTTTACAGTCAGAAACTCCGTTTAAATATTACACAACCTGGAAGATGTGTAGGTAGAATCTCTAGCTTTACTGCAACTCTAACCTTCATAGACATCTATAGGCCTCATCAAAATAGTGTTTATAGATAAGAACTAAGAATTAAATACAACTTAAAAGTCATCATTACAAGTAAATAAAAAAATAGAAAAGTAATATAAAAAAAAGTTTCACATTGATTAGAAATAATTAATTAGTTCGCTTTTTACGCAGTCGGGTTTTTTTATTTTTTAAATTTAATTTGCTTATTTACTTTGAATTCCATCCCTAAACTGCTACGGGAAAGGCTCCGTTGCTTTTCTTTCGACCTATTTTCCGCTAAACATCATGGAGTTTTTTTAACCGATTTTTCACCCAGCCAGCGGTCGCAAATTTATATAACATACTTAAATCTTTAAGCATTTGGAGAATTATAGGTTGTGAAATGCATTACATTTTTGTGAAAAATAACATTTTGTAAAGAAAGATGAAATCTTGTTACTCTAATAAAAAAAATCTTCTTGCGAATACTTTTACCACTAAAAATGAATATCTTTTTGCAATTTTTTCATTTAAAAATATAAATTCAGACAAAATCGTGTTAGAGATATAAAATCATATAAAATTAAGGTGCATTTAAGGTTATTCTCACGGGTCCGGGCAACGCCAAGCATCTGAGCTACTATTCAAATAATTTTCAAATACATAATGATAGATCATTACCTTTTAAATGTAAAATGATAAAGGTAATATTGATCGATCATTTTAAATTAAAGATTCGAGACTGTTAACATTCGTCAAAGTGTATTATGTATTCTAATTGTTTCATATCATTACGTTCTGCTGCACTTCTTTTGAGATGGTTGAAATTGCTCACATGCATTAGAACTCCAAAAACAAAATCATGTACTTCATTAACGGCTAGGTCGTAGGAAGCTATTTTCAATAAAAAATCTGCGATGCTTGACTTTTAACTTGGGGAACTTCAACTATAAGTTCATATTATTGCAGATAAATTTCGAAGAATTGGGCGCTTTTTATTTACTTTACTATTTTATTTTATTTATTTATTATTATTATTTTTTACAGAAATACTGTTGTTCTGGTTTTTTTCTACTCAATATCCAGAATAACATAAATGGTTTAAAATCGGCTTTGCTTAGAACGCTAGTTACAACTTTGAATGTCTGAAACAGACATTTTTAACCATTTCATAAAAGAATAGGAAAAAAAAGAATTTCTTAAAAACGCCATGAAAAATTTAATAAAAGCGCAAGTCCTTTTTAAAGACATCGTCTTTCTTCATCAGGCGCAGAGAAGCAGTAAGTCTTTCTGCTGTTTTCAAAGTAGTAGGACGTGTTCTCTGCGCCTGAAGAAGAAAGACGAGTTCTTTTAGATTTATAGTGTTTTTATGGTGCTTTTAAGAAGTTCTTTTTCTCTTATCATTTCATACGAGCTTATTTAATTATTTAATGCATTTCATAAAAGGTTTGCACTCAATAAACCTCACTTAATTTGACTGCATAATAAAAGCTGAACACTTTTTACACTTTTATTTTTTATTTTACTCACATTTTCTTTAAAATGCATTTTTTATATGTTTGTATAAAAATCTAAATAGAAAAAAATATATTTTCCTACCGTTTTCATTATCTTCAACTCTTAAATAGATTTTACATTACGCTACAAAATTTACGACTAGGATATACAGCAGGAAAGAACAAATTGAATTTCATTTTTTGAAAAATAATTTTCAACATCAGAAATAAAGCTTTCCGATATTTTTTATTTCTTTTATTCAATTTCATAAGCATGAAAATCTCTCAAAAATGACATTTTTGGGAAAATAAACTGTTTTGATATCCTCCTTTATCCCGTAAGATAGTGAGAATTTTTTTAAATAAATAGGTTACATTATATTGACACATAAAAGAAGATTCCTAAAGTAAAATAATTGCACGAGGTAAAGTCTATTTCAGTAATGCAACGTAATGTAAACTTTAGTATCAGAAAATGGTATTTTATTCTGCTATATTTTATAACCAATGTGTCATTACAAGGAAAATACAAAAACTATCGTTTCACATGAATTTTTTTTTTTTTATATTTCATCTAGACACAAGCAATGCCTCTATTCGAAAGTAGTTGGATGTGCCAATCCCAAAACTTTCTTCTAGCTCATATATTTTAATATTTAAAAATGTTGTTACAAATGTCAACATTTCATTTTTATTAGTTCAATACTATATCAACTTTGACTTTCATCTTATCCCTTTACTGCACGGTGTGCCATATCTGGCACATACCAATAAAACCCTTCTATTTTCCTATGGATCCTAAATATAGGTTATCTGAGCTTTGTGCCATATATAGAACATTTAAACAAAGAGTTTTGTACCTGTTTTTTTCACTGGATAGCTACTATTAGATAGCTATCTATTAAATTTTCTATTAAAAAAAAAAAAAAAAAAAAAAAAAAAAAAAAAAAAAAAAAAAATCAGTATGCATTGTAAACAACGGTAGAATTTTCTTCAACTTTTTCACCAAAAAATCTTAAAAGTATCGCAAGATAAAATTTTAGACATTCAATTATATCACATATTTGTTATTTAGGCTGCTTAAAACCAAAATATTTCAGTACTTCAGCTTGAAATCTTGTTTTTATGTTTATGCCAGATATGGAACATAGAGCATAAAGCTCATAGTTCATTCGAATGAAAAATGGCGCGCAAAGGGCTAACACAAGATGAAATTAATGCAATATTATTTGCATCTGATACTGATGATGAATCTTTTGGATTTTCTGATGATAATTGGGAAGATTCAACATATAACCCAGCAAAAAATGGAATGAAAATGCTATTTTTCCATCTAAATCAGACGTTAACTTGCACGATAACAACAAATGTGGCCCAAGAAATTGATTCAACTGCAACAGGAGGCAAATTTTTATATTTAATATTAAAGTAATTTTAAAATCTACTAAAAGTACTATATAAAAGTTAAAAACAACAAATAAAATTCAACTGTGTTGAATTCAGACATTTTTTCCGCAGGAGGGACATTTTTATGAAAAAACTAATTTGGAAGAATAAAAATCTGAAAATTCCTGAAGCGCAAATAAAATATAGAGGAAGTAACTGCTTAAATGCTGAAATTATGGCTCTGGAGACTCCCTGTAAATTTTTCTCCTTTTTTTTAACCATGAACTTTTGAATCTTATTTCAGGAGAGACAGCATACAAAAGGATCCTTCTCAACCTTTACAAGGTTTTAATTACGGAAATTTGTTACATGGGTTTTTGTTATCTAATGTCACTTATACATTTACTATCTGTAATAAATTACTGGAGTGGTATTTTAGGTAACCAAACAATAAAGAGAAAATGTCTGTAAAAGAATTTGGAAAAATCCGACAATTTTTATTTCTAATAACAATACTAAAGAAATTGCTAGAGGCATGAAGGGCCATGATAGAGTATTCAAAGTAAGACCTCTAATAGAGTGTATCACAAAACGCTTTATGCAAGTTGCCATGAAAGAGTGCTTGTCAATAGATGAACAAATTTGCGCAACAAAGTCTCGAAGCATTTTGAAACAGTATTTTCCCAATAAACCACATAAATGGGGCTTTAAAATTTTCGTTTTATGTGCTATAAGTGGTTTTGCCTATGATTTTGAATTATATAGTGGCCAGGAAAATATTGACATACGGCCACTGTTGACATACGGCCAGGAAAATGTTGAAATAAGCCAGATTTAGGGTCTGCATCAAATGTTGCTGTGTGTCTCAGTAGGTTAATTCCGCGAAATCAAAATCAAAAGTTGTTTTTTGATAATTACTTCAATTCATTACCATTACTTGAATTTTTATCGCAGAGCGGAATGCTTTCATTGTCCACAGTGAGACGGAATAGAATTTTTAATTGTAAGCTTCCTTCGGAATCTGAGATAAATAAAGAAAAAAGAGGGTATAATTTAGAACAAGTAGCATGTATTAACCGTACGCAAATATCATGTGTTACATGGTTGAATAATAAGCCAGTGAGTCTCTCTATAGAAAATATCTTTCGATTCGATAAAAAGCTGAATTAAAAGACTGATATAGCTTGTCATTTTGTGGTAAAACAATACAATAAACACATGGGTGGGGTAGACTTACTAGACAGCCATTTAGGAAGATATAGAAATAAAATGAGATCTAAAAAGTTTGAGTTTTCTACCATCTATTGGATGTTATGATAAATCCATGGATCTTATATAAAAAAGTGAACGAAAATAATTCTTTAACAAAAATGACTTTGGCTAAATTCAGGGAAGAGGTTGCAATCTGCGTTTGTAAGATTGGAAGCGAAACACCAAATGCTAAAAGAGGACGCCCAAGAATGTCTGAAATAGAAAGGGGAATTATAGCCAAGAAACATAAAGTTCCTGTATCTGCAATTCCAGTCAAAGGTATAAAATCAGATGGAGTATGCCATTGGCCGGATTACATGGATTTCCAAACTGCACTCGCAAAACTTTCATAAAGTTTTCAAAATGTGGAGCAGCCTTATGTATAAGTCGAGATAGAAACTGTTATTCTGTGTTTCATCTGAAATGAACATTTGGAACTTTTTTGATCTTAAAGCTCTTTTTTACATTCCTTTTTCTTTTGATTTGCTTTCTGATGATACTTTATTCTATTGCAAAATAATTTTCTATAATTTTTTTCCTTTCATGTCTTTTTATAATCTGTATTTTCAAATTTGTAACATTATTTTTACTTTTTTGCGCATTTTAACCCCTTGAGGGACGGTGGGATATATCATATCGCACTAATTTTAACCAAGATTCGCAGCAGGAACTTTTAATTAAATTTTATATTTCTAACTTCGGAAGAAAAAAGTTGCAAAATTGCTTTTCCTTATTTAAAAAAAAAATTTTTTTCGAATATTCCGGCGTGAATTCAACATTACAGAGACACAATTGCTTGCTTCTCAAAGGGTTAAATATCTGCTATAAAATTTTAATATATATTATACTCTTTCTGTATATCTAATACACAAGTATTGTAGGTTTTGTGCCACATTTAGTACAAAACAGTAAATATCTCATTGTGTGCTTTGGGACATATATGGCACATACCACAAAAATCCATATTAAAATATATATATATGAAGTCTGAATTTTTTTATTATTTTTCCTGCATTTGAGACTACCTAAAGTAGTCAAATTATTTTTTCATAAAGAAAAGAAAAATCGTGCAGTGAAAGGTTAAATTTCTGCTTCAGTCAATTAATCGGAGTTAAAGCGAGTTAATCTCGATCATGATATTTAATAAAATCAGTAGTTTTCCGTTATTATGTTCTATATCAGCTGTTCGCGAATAACCAGCTTATCAGGATGCGAAATTTCCGTCGCTTCACTAGACTCCGGTATACAATAGAAGTATGAAGAATCAAGAAATTACAAAAAAATTCGCTGTTATAGTGCTACCTTTCGGTGGAATATCTCCAAATGCAGGGAGGATCTTCTTGCTATGGCCAAAAACACACACAAAAAAATTGGTTCAATTCTATGCATAACTTCATACACTTTTCGATGGTACAATATTGAAAATGGCACATAAATCGCTATTACAACACCCCCTACCGCGACATATTTTCCAAATTCAGGGAGGACTTTCTTGCCATGGCCAAAAACATACACAAAAAATTTGGTTCAATATTCTATGAATAACTTCATACACTTTTTGATGGTACAATATTGAAAATAGCACAAAAATCATTATTACAGCGGCCCCTTCCTACAGAATTTTTCCAAATTCATAGGGAACCTTCTTGCCATGGCCAAAAGCGTACTCAAAAAATTCGGTTCAATTCTATCCATAACTTCATACACTTTTCGATGGTACAATATTCAAAATGGCACACAAATCGATATTATAGTGCCCCCTTCCAGGCCCGTAGCTAGACGATGCTTCCATATCGGGCAAATGTTTTTTCCAAGAGGGTCAAAATTACTTCTTCAGTTTTTTTAAGTGTTTTGCGATCTTTTAAAGGTATATATTACGTATTCAGTATAAGTTTATAGCTCTTCCTAATGTAGTTGAAAAGTGATATTCTTTCATCTCTCTGCCTATCGATAAACTATTTTTTGTAAATATGAATTTCCACAAAAATGTTAGATGGTGTTGAGAATTGCTACGATAGCGTCACCAACCAGTTACCTGTGGATCGCCTCCCCCGTTTCCATCTTAGCAGGCATAACTGGAGTGTTAAATTTAGGCACTTTTTTTCGGGAGGGATTACTGATGCTCCCGGAGTTGTAGACAGTGTGGAGTGGGTGGGAGTTGTACTTCTGCAACTTTAATGAGCACAAAATTACAAAGCTTCCAGGAGTGACTTTTCGATACTCAGGGGAGAACCCTTCTCCCGGGCTATCCCCTGAATTCGTTACTTATTGCATGATATTCCTTTCAACGGGACCATGAAATGCTCTCATGTAAGACAGGATTTTGTTATAGACAGGCTCCATTTACGCAGGTTTTACAGAATTTATGGTATTTTAGATTATTTAAAATTTAATATAAAGAAGACCCTACGTTAATACGTTATTTACTTACAAAACATGTAACCCTCTCACAACTAAATATCACTATATATTTTCACCAATTTTTTACGCATGCTTCAAAACCATAATGAAAGTGTTTATAACTGATAACAATTTGAAACAGTTTGGACAATAGAAAAGAAAAGTCTTCTTACCAGCATCTTACCCGTAAATATCAATAGTTTTCCACGAATCTTGTGTACAGGCTTTGAAACCATTATATTTATGACTCATAAAAATTTCAAAGAGTTTGTACAATAAGAACTTTTTTTTTAATATTAAATGTCTGGTGAGAAAAAAAATTCGCGTCCTTTAAATTTCCGAATCCGATATTTTTTGTTGAAATACGGAAAAATATATAACACCCTAAAGGGTGTCCAAAGGGTTTTCCGTAGAGATATACTATGTAGTTCCGTAGAGCGCACATTTTAATTTTATTTTAAAATGTCATATTCGGTACAAATACTGCGAGGCCTCCGATACTAGATTCGTTTGGAAATACTTTTGTTTAAAAGTATATATTCTTTTTAATTCGCATTGCAGATATAAACTAATACAAATTTAAAGTTAAGAAAAAACTGTATCTTTTGTCGAAATTGAGTCGGGCCGGATTGGGCCTGATTTAATTGATATTTCCACGGGCTTACACTGATTTTTGTACGGGCCAGGCAGGGCTAGGGCCGAACTTTTAATTTTTACACCGGGCCGGGCCAAGATAGCTTTTGTTCGGGCCGGTCCTGGAAATTCCGCCCCGTGCAGACCTTTAATCTGAGACACAATCGTTTAAAGTTCAAGATTTGATGTATTTGTCAAAAAATGAAAAATGTTATTCGATTCTAAATTACTTCAATAATTTTGTCTGCGAATGTCATGTTTTTAAATTTAAAAATAAGTCCGTGAATACATTATAAAGTCGAGCGAACAAAAATATTTTTTACAAACAGCCTTAAGTGATAAATGTTTGTAAATTGTAGCTTTAAATTAAGGAAATACTAAATAAAAATGTGTATTTCATAGCTTTAAAATATTAATGCTCGTTTAGTATTTTGTTAATTTTTCAATTTATATTTCTGATTCGCAATCTTACATTTATTTCCTCTCTTTCATACAGAAACTATGTGACGGATTTGGATTTTTATAGGTAGAAAGGATCAAAACAAAACAAGTAAAAAGTAGAATAAATAACGTAGGGCCGAGGAAGCACCAGAAGAAACAAACAGTTTTTGTACTTATAAAAAAGATAAAATTAATTTCTGAAATATTCTCATTTCTAAATTACATTTATATCATTTAATTAACACAAAATATTCAAATAATAAAATATTAAATTCAGATAGTAATGACACTAACAATGTAATTATAAAACTCCTTTACTCTGAAAAGCATCTCTAGATATTTTGATTCTGTGTGATACTGATTTTACATACTTTTATAATTTGCAACAGTGTCAAGAAACCTGTCAAAAACATTTTCCACTTTTGTTGAAAAGTCCCCAAAAGCAAGATAGTGAAGTTAACAAGCACAAAACCACATGATTGTAATACATGGTAGTTGCATATTTTGTGCAACCTGTCCTGTCAAGCTTTAAAATAGGTAGCCAAATGCAACTGACAATCCAGTTTCCCGTACCTGATTACAATAAATTTCATGTACGACAGTTGTACAAAGAAAACAATTTTTGCGGACATCAGTTAATCAGTATGAGGAAAGGAGTTAAGAGGATAATCTCTAAACACGATTATTCTCTAAAGTCTGTAGTTTGACACTTTGGGGAGACGGTAACGTAAATTTCTACAAAGTAACAAACCGAAATATGTCCTACAGCCTCTAAAGCTCTTGGAATGAAAGAAGAAAAAATCTTCACAAATACATTTTTTGCTTAAGTTGTTTTGTTTGAACTGAGAAGTTTCAGGGATGGATGTCTGTTAGTAATGTAACGATCCATTCTAAAAAAAAGTGTTTTTTACTGGGACAAAGAAAAGTTTGGAAATTTAATATGTCGATCAGGGTGTCCAGTCAATTGTGCTAGGACGGGCAAATATTTTTCCAGGTCGGGCATTGCCCGACCTGGCACCCACATAGCTACGGGATTGCCCCTTCCGGCGGATTTTTTTTCAAATTTTGTACCTGCTTGCCATAGCCAAAAACTCAAAAAAAATTTGGTTCAATTCTATGCATAACTTCATACACTTTTTGATGGTGCAATGGCTACATACGAAGAGACGAACATACGGACAGACAGACATTTTCCATAAACATGTTTTGGGGGATCTCCGACCCCTAAAACTTGTAAATCCGTCAAAAACCGGAAGTCTAAAAAATTTTTCGATTACAATGATAGAAGAAAGTGAAAAAAAGTAACTAATGATGCTGTCGATAATTAAATTTATTGTGGCCTGCGCTCTTTCTCGTCTTATATTAAAAACAAACAAATGCATACAAAAATAAGAAAAATGAAGGTTTGTATGTAGTAAATGTATGATAAACACGCTGAAGTAGACAGTGTTTAAATGGAAGAATTATTTTAGTGTTATTTAAACAAAATAGTTCAGTTACAAATGTTGTATAGGATAAAAAAAATTGCATAGATTTTCAATCATCTTTTGCAGGAACATAATTGACTAGAATGTGGTGTGCAGTGTCCAATTGTTTTTTATTTTTATCTATATTTTTAAGTTATTTTATTTTCATTTTTTATTCAAAATTTCATTGTCTGAATAGAGATTTAATTCATTGTTTGATAAGCCGATTTTTTACTCACTATTGTCAGATTTTGAAAAGTCCAAATAATAATATTGACAAACACTTTTCAATTGAATAATATATTCACATATTGAAAAAACTTTAAAATAATAAAATTATTATGGTTCGTGAAAATTAATTCATATTTTAAAACGATTTTCTTATGGACAATATTCGTGGAACGTAAGAAGGAGAATCACTGGGTGTAAAAGTTGAAGTTATTGCGTTTTTTTTTTACATATTTAATCACTTGATGCATTTTAAAACACTGGTAAATGCATACGTAAAATGCTTTAGATTTATTTTTTTTACTGATTATTGTTCAATAAATACACATTTATTACATTAGAAGTATATTATAACGCGCTAACCATTACTTTTACACCCAGTGATTCTCCTTGTTACGTTCCGTGAATATTGCCTATAAGAAAATCGTTTTAAATGTATCGTTTTTAAATATGAATTAATTCATAGGTATTTATTAATTAAAATTAAAATTTTCATTTTATAAGCAATAGTAAGAAATATGACTTAGGTTGTATTAAAATAGAGCAAAGAATTCATCTATAACCTATTCTTTTGCTGAAAATATCTAAAACTTTATATAAAGATAAAATATAAGCGTAAATTTTCTAAACATACATTTTTCAATGGTGCGGTACTGAAGGTTATGCCCAAGTAGATTAATTTTTGTAACTCAAAGGAAGAATATTGCTAATAGCGTCGTTATAGAAGTCCGATAGGCAGCGACATCGTTTACTTGACCATTTCATACATCCTCATTTTCAATTGTGCAATTGATTTTACATAATCAACAGCCGTCAGCAGGTGCAACAACGGGGGATGTGGCCTTAGGCACCAACCCTCACCCCCCACACCCAAAAAAGGGGGGAACAACAGAAAAAAATTAATTTCCCTCAATTTTTATCAAATGATTTATCAAGATCTCATAGTACTCTGGCTAGTTTATATTTCGCGGACTGAACAAAATGCCATTGTGACATCAGTATAGCTCGAGTTCTATTCATCATATAAATAAATTTCTTGTTTCTTTGGAATTGGCCATGCAAATTATCTGAGTAACCAAACGTAATGCGAGATCCGACGGCATCTTCAAGATTTTTGTTGAGATGAAAGTGCTGTCTTCCCAGATATGTCTTCAGTTCTGGAAGAAGACGAAAGCTAATCGATGCCAGATATGGGCTGTACATCCTCAAGTGATTGAGCACTTCCCATCGAAATTATGAAAGAAGCTGTTGTGCAATTAGATGAGCCTAGCACCGAGTGACTGTCACTTTTTTCGAGAGCTGAAGACAGATCTGGGAGGACAGTGCTTTCATTCCAACAAAACTCTTCAAGATACGACTTGGACACCTATTTTAACACGTTGGCTAAACCTTCTATCAAAAGGGTATTGGAAAACTCGCCCACCGCTGTGACAAATATCTCAATCTTCACTGTGACTATGTCTAAAAGTAACTTTGATTGTATTTGACTCCTAGTTATAAAACCATTTTGTTATTCACACTTATCTTTATTTTATGGCCCACCGGAAGTTAAAAATAATAGCCCTCGTATTTAGTTTCATCATCACAAGCGATATCTTCATTTACATATCGAGAGTGTCTAAAATTTAACCAATTGTAGTTCTTAACTTAAACTGGTCGGAAATATTTTATGATTTACAAACACTCTGCAAAAACGTTTAATAAGTACTGCAGAAATTGCTGAACCGGTGTCGAATTCAATACTAGCCCTCGACATGTTTTCGAATAATACATGATTTTTGATGGGAGTTATAACTTTACCATAACTCACAGATAAAATTTTAATTGCATTTAATTCGTTCGTTAGAATTCATTTTTTGTTATATTGGAAATGTGACACAGCTGACCTCATCTGTTACATAAGGCACAAATTATATTAATGTATTTGCTAGAATTAGCTAAATGTAAATAATTACCACACTTGTAACATTTGAAAGAATTTCCTTTGTTTAGGTCAAAATTTGCATGACTGTTGATATTCTGTTTTTAAGAACTGTTTTGAAATTTCTTTGACTTTTCATGTCTAGTAAATGCAACTTCGTTAACATGCAGACTTTAAATTTTAATTTTTAAGAGCCGATTTCTGAATTCTATAATTCCACAGCTTTTTCAAAGATTTCTCAAAAATTAAAGCATCAGCCTAAGGGATTACCTTTTTTAATTCTCTAAGAAGCTGCTCTAAAGTGTTCTCATTTAATGTGTTATCATAGAAAGCGCAGAAGTTGTAATTTTTTTAATATAGCAGAAAATTCGTGAATAAATTCATTTTCTAATGTAAACATTTCTGAAATTCTATCCCCTCACAATTTTTAGTTATGGCTGTACTTAAATATTTGAGTAGAAGATAAAAAATCCCATTTTAAATAAGGGATTCGAGAAACTTAGAAATTGAGACAATAAATTCTAATTTTTTTTTTGCCCCATACATAAAATAATAGCTTGAGAAATGAAAGGAAATATATCTCAATCTGTCAAGGTCGTATTAAAATTCTAAATATCACTTTCGCATCATATCTGTAAATCTTACTTCGAGTAATTCGAATCATAAATAATATCACAGCATTCTAAAATAATTATCTGGTCTGGAAGCAAACAAGAAGAAAGTGCGTATCTGTCAAATCAAAACTTCATGAATCTTGGAGCCGAAGTTCTTTTTAAGTAAACATTTAATAAAGAATAAAACTATTTACAGATATATTACATATTTACACAAACTCAAAACCATATTGTTGGGAGACACAATTCTCCACGTTTATATTTCAATTATTTGACGATCTTACGTCCCATCTTTATATAATAACAAATCATTCCATTCTTAAAACAACGTTCGTTGCATTCTATTTCGTTCTGTTTACAAAAAACAAGGCATTCTGGGAGTGTTCTATGAGTTGAAGTAGAAGTATAGAAATTACATTGCGCGTAGCGCGAATCTAACTGTAATTCTTTTTTCTACACACTCCCCACCTGAACTCTTACAGAGTTCATCAATCAAAAATTCTATCATGAAAATTTTAATTCTCATATGTTCAGTGATCTCAGTGATCAGTGGTTCAGTGATCTATGATAATTCAATTTCAAAATTCAAATACACAAAATCAAATTCAAAGTATCAAATTCAAACACAAAATATCAAATTCAAATACAATATATCAAGTTCAAAATATCAATTAATTCTAACCATAAAAGTATAAAATTCAAACAATATAGAAAAATAAAAAATATTACCTGCAAATTAACACAATAAAATGATATTATTTTTTTCAAACAGTTAATATACTTACTTATACTAAAACTCAAATAATACTGCATTCAAAGTAAGTAAAATAAAAAAAGGAAAGAAAAATTTTAGAGTTCTAAAAGAGATTTAAAAAAAAAGAGAAGAAGTCTATAAATGTTCATCAGTCTATAAATGTTCATTAGTCTAAAATTTTAAGGATATAAGTTCTGGAATCTTTTCGGGTTTCTTTTTTATGGATTTTACAAGTCTTTCGCAAAAGTCTACCCACCATGCAGCTGTTTCAATATTTTTTCAAACAAGACATTTTTTAATGATGCTTTTCATCAACTGCGTTCCCTTCGGAATCCGATATCGGGATCGAATTTTGTCAAAGTATATGCAGTTCCTGCGTGCATCCTTTTTTCATGATCTTGACGCAGTATCAACACCGTTAACCAGGAATGTCTAGGCAGAATGACTGGATGTTTTTCTTCCGTAGAGAGATCACCAAATTCTAGTCTTCCTCCTAAATGTATAATTTCTGCTTGATCTATATATGGAACAAAATTGAATAGGGGTGAATTTTTCTCTTCTGAATTATCATTTCTAAGAGACTCAAATTCTACTTTATAAAATTGCTTCTGTTCACTACGAATTAAATATTTTTCTGCTTCTAATAATTCTTCAGCTGTTAGTGGGCCGCAAACTTCAGTAGGCTTTTTTAACTTCAATATAAATCTTTTTACCCAAGCAGTTATTCTTATTAGTTTCTCCAAACTACTAAATTTGGTTATATCAATAGGATTTTTAATCTCTTCGATTATGCACTCACATTGCAATATGTCATTAGGCTTCTTTATGTATTCTAATTCATCTTCATCAATTATTTCTGTATCTTCAGATCTTGGCCAAAATTCTGGTGGGAAGCTAAGCCACTTTGGCCCAAATAACCAAGTCGGGTCACTGATGAGCTTGGAAACTTTTGCTCCTCTTGAGACAAGGTCAGCAGTATTGTCTGCCCCTGGGCAATGATGCCAATCAGAAGGGGAACTCAGCTTATGAATTTCTTCAACACGATTTCTCACGAAGGGTTTAAATTTTTCAGGTGATCCTTTAATCCAAAAATATGTTATCTTAGAATCCGTCCAGTAAATGCATGGAATTTCCGGATGTATCGCCTTCAAAATACTGCAGCTTAATCTAGCAGAACATAATGCAGCCATCAATTCCAGTCTCGGTAAAGTGAGGGTTTTCAAAGGAGCTGCTCTGTTTTTAGATACTACGAAGACTGTTCGAATGTCTTTTTCAGAGATTGTTACACGTAAATAAGCAATAGTGCCAAAAGCTATTGTACTTGCATCTGAAAATAAGTGCAATTGTAAATTGGTAATCTTCTCAGCTGGAATTTCAAAAACATAATGTCGAGGAACAGAAAATTCAGATATCTGAGGAATTTCATTACACCAGTCTTTCCAAAGAGAAACTAGATCTTTTGGGATAACATCGTCCCAGTCTATACCTAACGACCAGATTTTTTGCATCAAATATTTTATTCTTAAAGTGAAGAGTCCTAGGAATCCAATAGGATCAAATACCCGACCCAAAACTTGTAAAATATACCTGTTGGTATCAATTCTTTTAGAAGCAAATGTTGCTAAATCACGGGTGTCAAAATACAAAAAATCCTCTAGACTGTTCCATGCTATACCTAAAACTTTGTAAGGGACATTTTCTGTTTCAAATGTTTCCAAATTATCACTAGAAATTACATCATTATTTTTCCACAATTCTTTAAAGGATTTTGATTTAGTATGCCATTTATGTAAATGCATACTAGCTTCTTTGAAAATGTCTATAGACTCTAATGTAGTGGACAAGGCTTGCTCGACAGAGGATTGACTTCCAATGACATCATCTACATAAATGTTTTCATTCAAAAAATCTACAGTTTCTGGATACTTTTTGATATATTTCTTTAAGTTGTGTTTTATTGTAACCGCTAACAAGAATGGACTACAATTAACCCCAAATAAAACTCTAGTAAATCTATATATTTGTCGGAGGTTGGATTCATCAAAAGGATCTTCCGAAAACAAAAAACGAGAAACGTCTCTGTCTTCTTCATCTACCAATATTTGTAAAAATGCCTGTTTCATATCAATAGTAAAGGCAACTGAATGAAATCGAAATCGTAGCAAAATATCGAAAATTTCTGGGTATAAATTAGGCCCTGCGTGAAGACAATTATTAAGAGAAAGAGAGTTTAAGTCATGAGCGGATGCATCAAAAACAATCCTCAATTTACTAGTCACACGGTCTCTTTTTATTACTTCTCTGTGAGGTAAATAAAATTCAACATGCCCTTTATCTTCTGACTTAGGAACTAATTCTATGATTCCCTGATTCAAATAATCGTTCAATACTTCCTTATATTCTAAGAATAATTGGGGGTTTCTAACAAATCTTCTATTTAATTTAACTAGTCGAGATTCTGCGATTTTTCTATTATCGTCCAAACGCCTTTTTTCCAGTTTTCATGGCAATCTTACTTTATATCGTTTGTTTTCATATTTAATATCTGATTCGAATTGTTTCATAATTTCATTTTCAGAAGGATCAGAATCTTGTTTAATATTAATAAGTCCTGAAGTTTCAAGATCCCAAAATTTTTTAATTTGCTCAGAAATTAAATGTTCTTCAACAATTGCATTAAAAATCAATGGAGATTGGTTTTCACTTTTTTTACCTTGGAGGCACCAGCCAAAGATGGTTTCAACAGCAAAAAGATTTTTGTTCAAATGTTTTATATTACCTGTTACTATTTTATAGTAATAGTCTGCTCCTATGAGAAGGGAAATGGGATCCTGACATTGTGGTGAGTCAGCAAGCGTTAAATTCTGCAAAACGCTCACCTCTCTCAATTCATTTACTTCTGGGGGAGGGATGTCAGAACCAGAGATTTCGTCTGTTACTAAAGCTTCTATTTCTAAACTTAACTTCGAAAGATGCTTATTTTCCAATTTAAGCTTAACAACATCATAAATTTTTTGAATTAGGGTTTTACTTCCAAATGTGAAGACTGACAGTTTTTCTTTTCTCAATATTTTAAGTTGTAATTTGTCAGCAATTTCCCGAGTTCGCATTGCAGCGGTATCAAACAATAATCGAACGACAAGTTCTTTATTTTTATTTTTTACATTCGCACTGCAAGTCTGTAAGAATTTTTTTTTTTCAATACACGAGATAGCCGAAATAATTTCGTTACTTGTTTCATTTTGTGCATTCGCTGCTTCCAAATTTTTATCCGGATAATTTTTATTAGTAGATGAATTATGTGTTTACAAATAGCTCGGCTATGTCTACCACCACACGTACAGCGTATTTTAGAAAAACAATCTCTAATTCGATGTTTTGGCATCAGACACAAAAAACATCTACCTTGTGATTTCAAAATATTTTTCTTCTTTTCAGCATCAAATGCACAGCATATTTCTGACAAATGGTTATTCTTACAAAAAATGCAATTTTGTTTATCTGTATTTTTTTCGTCTGAGACTGTAGTCATTAATTCATGAGCGGATGAAAAGTTTAATTCTTGTTTTGGAGGTTTCGTAAATTTCTGTCTGTTTACTTCTAATTTATTTGATTTTGAAAATGAAAAAAACAATTCTCGACTTTTAATTTTGGTTTGTAAGAAATTCAGTAGTTTGTTTATATCAGGGTTACATGATGACTTAATGTTTTGCCTATTAAATTCTAAATTTAAATCTGAGGGCAGTAATTTCAAAACTACCGCTAAAAGCATGAAGCTGTAAGCCTGTGGTTCGAGTCCCAATGTGGTTAAAGACCTTACATTTATTTCAATATTGTCATGAAGTTTCTGTAATTTTGAAATATCATTTGACTTAAATACAGGAGATAAATTTAACAATTTATTCAAGTGATGATTAATTATCATCTCTTTATTGCCAAATCTACTTTCAAGAATTTTAAGTGTGGTGTCATAATTTGATTCCGAAACTTCTAACCCTTCAATTGCATTTAAAGCGGTTGATCCTCAGTAACTTCGTAAATAATTATACATTTCAATTTTCGTTAATGAATTATTTTCATTTATAGAAACTTTAAAAGTGTTCCAAAAGTTTGTAAATTGTGGGCAATCACCGTAAAATTTCTGTATATTTAGCTTGGGAAGTTTCACATATTTAGTTTCATTATGGGTTAGAGAATCATTAACTGAATTATTACTCAAAGGAACAATATTTCTTTTACTTTCTTTAAGTTTCTTTTCGGCGCGAAAATTCGTTATAGATATTTTATCGGAATATTCATAAGTTGTGACCATATCGGCCTCGTATTCGTCTAAATTCATCAAAGGTTCTATCTTATTATTTCTGTCATCTAAATTACATGTTTTAATTTTCAACTGATTAAATGTTTCTTCAAGGGAATCTATATCAATTGTGTCACTTTTCAAAATACTATCAATACTATTTATTAATTTTGTAACAGAGCTCCTCAAAATAGTCCTGTTTTTCTTAAACTTTTCGAGATCAGCCATTTTTACAACATCAGAATAAAATCAAAAATCAAAAACTCTTACCTTGATAAATCTTCCCGCTTTCAGTAACATAAAAAAATAAATCATTAACATTTCACTCATCCGAATTCCTTCGGCCGTAATGCATCATGAAAAATAAAAGGAAATATATCTCAATCTGTCAAGGTCGTATTAAAATTCTAAATATCACTTTCGCGTCATATCTGTAAATCTTACTTCAAGTAATTCGAATCATAAATAATATCACAGCATTCTAAAATAATTATCTGGTCTGGAAGTAAACAAGAAGAAAGTGCGTATCTGTCAAATCAAAACTTCATGAATCTTGGAGCCGAAGTTCTTTTTAAGTAAACATTTAATAAAGAATCAAACTATTTACAGATATATTACATATTTACACAAACTCAAAACCATATTGTTGGGAGACACAATTCTCCACGTTCATATTTCAATTATTTGACGATCTTACATCCCATCTTTATATAATAACAAATCATTCCATTCTTAAAACAACGTTCGTTGTATTCCATTTCGTTCAGTTTACAAAAAACAAGGCATTCTGGGAGTGTTCTATGAGTTGAAGTAACATAGAAATTACATTGCGCGTAGCCCGAATCTAACTGTAATTCTTTTTTCTACAAGCTAGAACTTATTTTTTTTACTACGTCATGTAATATGAAACCTTGTTCTAGTCTTTTAGCATAGACTGTGAAATTTTTAACAAAATAATTAAAGTGCTTAAAATTCGAAATCATTACGAACTTTTGAAAGAAATGTCAATTCAGGCTTACCACCACATAAATTCTGGAACAGGTGAACTTGTAATTCATTTGAAAACACATATAAAGTAACCACAGCACTAGTCGAAGTAGCAAACAAAGCATGCAGTCATGCCGTAATCAAAACAAAGAATATGGTATCCTTAATGCCACTTTAGTCGAACTTATTTTATTTTGCAGAAAAAAAATGCGTTTTAGGTAGCTTTCTTTACAAAAAAGCTACCTATTGCAGCCGTTCGGAGGAAAGCGATTTCAAAAAATTTTGGTATATTTTCATCGATCATGACCCCCAGACCCCGAAACCACCCTCCGTTCAAAATTGATATATATATATATATATATGACATATGTCACACTGTAACTCCCGTAATTATGAACCGAATTCGATGTAATTCGGTGTGTACATAGTACATACCAATGTCTCGACCGAGTTCATTGGCCAGCTTCATCCGCCGTTTTGTTTCAAAATGGCGGCCATTTAAAATTTTTAAAAAATTTTAAAACTTGAAATGTGGTACCAAAAAATTAAAAATGAAAAAATATTTTTTTCTTATGTATTTGACCTTTATACAAAGATTCCGGAGCAGTTTTTGTTTTGTCTATATCTTAAAAAATGGCTGAGTTATAGCATTTTGAATTTCTAGCGTGCCTGACATTTTGAAACGTCCTGAAATTTGTCACGCGATAAAAGGCGTATTTATGAACCGATTTGGATGTAACTTCGTTTATACATAGTACATACCAATGTCTCGACCGGGTTCGTTGGTCAGCTTCATCCGCCATCTTGTTTAAAAATGGTGGCCATTTAAATTTTTAAGAAAAATTTAAATTTGAAATGTGGTACCAAAAAATTAAAAATTGAAAAAATATTTTCTTCATATGTGTTTGACCTTGATAAAAAGATTCGGGAGCAGTTTTTGTTTCGTCTATATCTTAAGAAATGGCTGAGTTATAGCATTTTGAATTTCTAGCGTGGCTGACATTTTGAAACGTCCTGATTTTTCTCACGTAATAACAGGCGTATTTATGAACCGACTTGGATGTACCTTGGTGTGTACATAGTACATACAAATATCTCGACCGAGTTTGTTGGCCGGCTTCATCCGCCATCTTGTTTCAAAATGGCGGTCATTTAAAAAAATTAAAAAATAAAAAGATTTAAATGAGATACCAAAAAATTGGAAAGTGAAAAAGATTTTTTTTGTATGTGTTTGACCTTAATACAAAGATTCCGGAACAGTTTTTCTTTCGTCTATATCTAAAAAAAATGGCTGAGTAATAGCATTTTGAATTTCTCTTGTGGCTGACATTTTAAAACGACCTGATTTTTGTCACGCGATAACAGGCGTAATTATGAACCTATTTGGATGTAACTTGGTCTGTACATAGTACATACCAATGTCTCGACCGAGTTCGTTGGCCAGCTTCATTCGCCATCTTGTTTCAAAAGGGTTGCCATTTAAAAAAAATTAAATTTAAAATTCAAAATGAGGTATTAAACAATTGGAAAATGAAAAAGATTTTTTTATGTGTTTGGCCTTGATACAAAGATTCTGGAGCAGTTTTTGTTTCTGAAAATTTGTTCTTTTGTTTATATCTTAAAAAATGTTTGATTTATAGCACTTTGAATTTCTAGCATGGCTAACATTTTGAAACGATCTTGTATTTGTCACGCGATAACACACGTATTCGCCTATTTCGATGTAAGAAGGCATGTGGATAGTATACATCAACACCTCGACCAAGTTCGCTGGCCAGATTCATCAGCCATCTTGTTTCAAAATGGCGACCATTAAATTAAAAAACATATATATATTTAAAGTGAGGTGCAAAAAAATTAGATATTGAAAAAGGTTTCTTTCTTAAGTATTTGACCTTGATATAACGATTCAGGAGCATTTTTTGTTTGTCTTTACCTTAAAAAATGGCTCAGATATAGCAGTTTCAATTTCTATTGTGGGTGACATTTTGAAAAATCTGATTTTTTGCGTGCGACAGCACTCCTATATATTAACCGATTCCGATGTGAGTGAGCATGTGCACAGCAATTACTAAGGTCTCGACCAAGTTCACTGCTTAGCCTCATCCACCATGTTGTCTTAAAATGACAGGCACTTTAAGAAATTGCCGAATTTGGCAGCCAAATATATGTTACTTTAAAGAAAAGCAGCTTGGATAAAGCTGACTAATTTCGTGAAATTCTCATTCATTATATTGATAAAAATTAGTATTGAATCTCCTATATTCGGTTTCCTCTAAATTGAGCTTCGTGTGTTTGAATGATATAATTTGGCTTTTTTTAAATAAGGATTATGAAAGCTACCTCTTCCTCCCGGCACTGGCCGGAAGGACTTTTCTACTTCACACCATTTTCCACGTCTCCATCGAGCTAACTTAGCAACTTAGTATTTTAAAGATAGGATGAATTCATCTAAATAATATACTGGTGTAATTGACTCATAAACATTTATTACTCTAAAGTAAACATATTAGCATAAGCAAACACTTGCTACATATTAAATCTTTTTACAACTGTAAAATAACCTGTTCTTTTAATAATTTGCGCAGGACTTAAGTATTCTACCTGAAATTTCAGTTGCTGACATCTACAATCTTTATTCAAAACATAATAATCCCTATAACAAAAAATAACAATCCCTATTGAAAAAAAATATTAAAGCATTTTTAACAAAACAAAGAAATTTTTTAAAATGTATGACAGATTTTTTAAAAGAATAGAGCATGTAATTTCTTAGAAGCAAAAAGTCTCTACTGAATTATGAAATATGCATCTGTCGTTTCGTTATGGATGAAAGATTCAACTTCAACCCTTTCTGACTTACGCACGTTGGCCTTAAATTTATGAGAATATCCTTGAGACTTTTCGAAAAATATGCATATTTAATGCACGATAATTCCAAAATTGTCAAATGTATGTTATACATAATCCCTTATTTTCTAAGTGCGTACTAAGAATTATTCTTCGCCCAAAAAGATCTTTGTAATATATTCTTTAAGATTTTGATTACGAGTGCAGTGGATCCTGTCAGTAAAGGGAGTTATAAGTTCCAAAATATATTTTGTGTTAAATATCATTTTCTTAAGAAATTGGTTCATTTTTTATTTAATAAGTAATCTAATGTATAACAAGTAATACAAAAATTTTGTTTTTAAAGTCAATTCCTACTTAGGCCATCACAGAAAAATTTAATATAATCCCCTAAGCTAATATTAGTTTTTGTTGCATTAAAATATCTCAATTTGTTGATTTTCTATAAGCAAGTAGGTTTACAATGGAAATCTATGGGAATTTGGCGAAATATTAGAGCTATCGCCAAGTTGGCGTCACTTTTGGCGACTCACTTTGGCCACCAAATTTGGCGATATATCGCCAAGTTGGCGACAAACTTGGCGGTATTTGGCGACAGAACAGGGTCCCCCCTATGGTAACCTCTTATTGAAAATACTTTCATTGATCTTCAATAACCAATGACCGCCATTTTGTTTCCCATGCAAAACTAAAATTAATTAATTAATTAACATTTAATTAATTAATTAATATTTGAAAAAACTGTATTAACATCAATTGTCATCCAGTACAAGTTTTAAAAAATTTATTTCAACTTGATAGGATGAATAATGAGTAATTTATTAACGATTGAAAATTTGAACTATATAAATATATAAATAAATACAGGGAGAGTGTGAGCTAATAGTAGGAATTGAAAAATGAAAATTTGTTTGTCTGTCTGTAATGCTATAGAAATCCGCAGTTTGGAAACCAGAATTGTGAAACGTTATGTACATGTGCATTAAAACACGGCCGAGGAAACTAAAGCCATCCGGTATCGAAATAATTTATATTTCACTTTTAATTAATAAAAAGCCACCAATTTTTCAGCAATTTTCTATCAAATTTAAACATTTTTCGTTATAGCAGCTACCAACAATTAAAAATTCACAATAAAATTCTTACCACAACAATTACCTTTCTATTGCAAGACGCATTTCATATTACGTACGCCACGCTGCAATACTAAGAAGCTCTAGCAGACATTATGATAATTATTTTACCTCACATGCAAATAATTAGAGATTATTGCGCTTAATTATTACAAATTTTTAAAAATAAAGAAGCACATTTTATTGCAAACATCAAAAAAACTTTTTATTCTATTTATTCTCTTATTACAAAGATATCATTTTATCGTATGCTGCCATAGTAACATGATAAATTAAATTTCATAAAGAAAAAGGCACAGTAGTAGAAATATATATTACTAAATCAAATAGTTATTTGTAATTTTGGTTTTAGAATTAAATTCATGAACTCCGTGCATAAAACTGGTTAAACAGCTAGTATGTAATAAAGGGGTATTTTTATGTTGTGTATTTAATGCAATGAAGCAAAGAGAATTTATATTTAATTTTAATTAAAAGCAAATGCGCAAATTATCGATTAATTAATTTCAATCCGCAGCACAAAATTTCCGATAAATTGAGCGTGTTTGAAAATGCTGCAGCTGAAGACCTGAGCGAGAACACAGTAAAAGGAAAAATATTTAAAAAATATCCTCTTTTAAGACGTTTGATTCAGAAAATGTTTATGCATACATGGATATTTTTTTAGAAAATCGCTATTGTTTTATTTTATGTTTGTTTTGCGATATACTTACAGTTTATTTTTCTATAGGGCTAAACAGAATGCCATTTTTAGCGCAAAGTGAAACACTTTCGTCGCTACAATCCAAACTATCATACCGATTTTGGCAACGTTTAGAAATAATCAGTACACAGATGTACTGACAAAAAGTGAAAACTTACACGACTCGTTTTTATGAACTTTTCGTTTTGCTTTAGTTTAAAAAATATTATATCCAATACAAGTATGTCTGCGTATGTTTTGTGACGAAAAGTGTTCTCGGCGAATACAATATGAGTTATTATGGATTAGCTGACTGGAAATTAACTATGAATATCATATAGAACGATTATGCTGAGCAGGTAATAATACATGTTGGCCGCGATGATGTTTCGGAACAGGCCGCTATTACATTGATAGCCAGTCATCTAGGATCATATAGATGGTATTATACAGCTCCATTCGTGAATGTAAACCAGGCAGTCGGGCATGGTACGAAATAGTTGCGACAAAAAAGTCGGGGCGACGATAATAATGGACTTTCTTTTCAAGAACATAGTCAAAATTGGTCTATCACATTTTATTTAAGCGAAAAATGTCAAACCATCGGATGGGAGATGTCTTCTATACTCATAACTATTTTAAATGGACTTAAAAACACAAACACATTCATAATTGAAGATAAAATATAAGTAAACCAGCTATTACAAAAAATTAGGAACAAAGCAAGTTAAACATCAAACTGCCTACGTTACAGTATGATGCTTGCCCAGTAAAAGTAAAGCCACGTTTTCTTAGGCAAGATAAAAAATGACACCTGGCCCAGAGAAGGCTATTTTACTGGCAATGCTCAAAGGTAGAAGAAAAAACGCAAAAAGCGCATTATGACAATAACTATGAACCAATGAAATGGCGCACCGGTGTTCTCCTATGGCGGAAAACAAACCCTGAGTACTTGTGTCCTGATTTACGTGGGTAGAACTTATCGAAGCATCTCCATATTGAATAAAATATGTTTATTGATCAAATAGAATGTTTTGAAATAGAACGAATTGAGACTTCAAAAAAGTTGCCAGACATAATCGTCACTGAACAGTGAAAAATGTAAACCAAAGAAAAGTATTTTAAAGTAAGAAAAAGTAAAATAAATAAGGAAAAAATAGATGCACATATATATATATATATATGATGCCTCAAAGTTATTAATAGTAGCATTTAAGTAGAATACATTTAGACGAGCACATAAAATATATAATCGCAATGCCAGTGATTCAGAACTAGACAGTACTTTCTGTTTATAATAAAGGACGTCCAAATTCTTGAAAACATTTTACATTTTTAAAGAAATTTCATGGTTTTAAGATATTTTGATGGGTTAATGATGGCTATTGATGGGGGAAATTATTGATGGGTTAATGATGGGTTAATGATGGTTATTGATGGGGAAGTTTTTGATGTGTTAATGATGGTTATTAATTGGGAAGTTTTTGATGGGTTAATATTTATGCAATATTTTAACGATAATGTATACCTAATTTATTCTCCGCACAATATTTTAATATCTTGGTTAAACTAATATTATCCATACTAATAAAAGAAAGTTTCGCTCTGTGTGTGTGTGCCTGTTTGCAATGGCTAGCAAAACCTACGGCACGTACGAGGCTCAAAATGTTTGTAAAACTATTCCAAAGTATCTCATGATGTACCTGAGAATCAGAATTTTAAAATTCTAATAATTAGTTGAGAAATTAAATAAAACCCCCAAATTAAAAGAATGAAAGAGTATTCATAATTCAACAAAGGTATAGATTTTTATCAATTCAAATATTTTTTCGAAAAGTTAAAGAGAGGGTGGGGGTTACGAGAATTACAGCGCTGCCAGGGCGATAAATGTTATTCGGCTTTTTAATAAAGAGCTATATCTTAAATTCAATTGGGCCCAAAAACTCGAAAATTACACAGTCAAACGCAGAAAAAATTCCCCTCTCAGAAATTCTAAAATTACTTTTATACACCTGAAAAATCCATTTAAAATCCATTTATAAAATCTGTTTTATTTCCGTTCAAAGAAACACCGATTTGTGAGAAATCTTTCATAGCGATAGCGGGTGTTTGCAACGCAGACGACTGGCTATGAAATAAAAACCCCAAACCGCAAATGATTTTCATATTAGGATTCTTTGGAACGCCGTCAAATTTTTTAAATACACCATTTAGAGATGTTGAAATTATGCATCTAGCCCTATCTTTAAACGCTGTTTAATAATATCTAAATTTTAAAAAAATCGATCCGCAAGTTTTTGTTTTATAAAAAAAAATCGATTTTTAAAAAGGAAAAGAAAGTCTGTTGAAACGCGAATCTAATATATCTGCGGGTAGGTTAAAGTTAAGAAAACTGATGAACTGATCGATTTGGAGCTTTCAGATAGTTTATAACACATAATAAAGATTTTAAAAATTACCAGACATCAAATTTATTTGGGAAAGGGGGGGGGGGCGATAATTTTTTTAGGGGAGGGAGCGATCAAATATTTAAAACCGTACACTTTTCTACCGTTTTAGATGCGGTTTTTTGACGAAGCATGGGATAAATATTACTTATTTAATGTAAAAATTTCAAAAGTGTACTTACCACTATTTTCGAAGAGTAATTTCACCAAATCTCTTAAATTCTTGCTTAAATGCGGCACCCCCTTGACTAATATATCTAAGGATAGGTGTTTAACGGAGTTTCGTTCAGAAGCAGTTTTGTTAAGAATAGAATTCCAGTCCTGGTGGTGAAATGTGAATCTATAAGATTCGAGATCGATTTTTCTGCAAGATTTTGTAGTGCGTACGCAGCCCGCCTTCTAAAGTCTCATGTGATACAACATCGGAAAACCCTTGGACCACCCTTTCATTTTATGAACTTTTCTACTGCCCTCACTCACATAAATCCCCCCCCCCCCCCACCTGGGGGATCAGTTTTCTAACTCAACTCCTAATTAAGCTACAGCAAGATTCCACCTCACTTGAAAGCTTGACCAAAGATGAAACTCTTCACTGGCCTTCGATTGGTGAGGTATATTTTTGACCTCAGGCTATTAGGGGGCACTCCGGCCGTGGGGGTGGGGGGGGTGAATGTTTTCATGTGACATATCGTTTTAAAGCTTTTGGCCTGTACATTACTAAGCACTTTCTCCTCCCTTTTTAACTGATTTTTTCATCAGTAGAGAGCATTTTAAAGTTTTAATTTGTTCATTACTATCCCATGCAATTGTTCAAAAATCATGAAAAAAATTTACATAAATCTCAACAATTAGCCGCTTCCTTCCCATTTTCACACAGTGAGCGGGTACGTATTTCAGACAAATTCGAGTTAAAAATATAAAATCATACAAATTTAAGATTCAGTTAAAAATATTAACACGGTCTCGGGCAACGCCGTGCGAGTCAGTTTAGTTATAAATGATATTACAGAGTATATTTTGTGCCTCTACACCTCAAAAGAGAAGTACTCGTACATTCTTTACAAAGAGAAAATTTTTTTTAAATAATGGAGACTTATATTTTTAATTTTCAATCCAGTTTCAATTCATGAAATGCGCATTAAAAAATAATTTTTTAAATAAATAATTATAATCTTTGCAGTTGGTATTAAACTGATGGATAGAAAACCATTCAATTTCCGATAAACAGACTAATAAATGTCCAGTAAAATAACTTTTTTTTTCTTTATAAACTTTATACAAAATTTAATAAATAGATTGAAAGCATTTTACATTCTATATCAACGCTATTTACTATTTCTAATTTAAATTAACAAAAGATAATTATCTTGTATGGATAAATTTATATTTTTAGATATCTAATTATTTTTTATCTTAATTAAGTGCTGTCAATCTTTATCAGATAATATAGTTTATTGAATCAATATACTGTCCCGAATCATTTGATATTTTTATTATATTTCATTTTATAAAAATAATATAAGTTATACCGTTCTTCTAAGTAAGGAATAATTTGGAAATTATATAACTTAGAAACAGAGAAATAAAATGATTTAATTATACTTAATGAAAATATCTATGATAGCATAGAAGTTATATTCACCTTACGAATATATCGCATTTTGACTTACGTAAATTAAAACGTTTAAATTATAATAAATTATTTTCATATTTTTAGAGTTATAACACATTTGAATTTAATGAACACAAAAGGATGAGTACAAAGACGTGACAAAATTCAAAAGTTTAAGTGAATATTCTGAGCCCATGAACTTACACTTTAGGAGTTCTTTTAATAAAGAAGAAAAGTTCTCCATTGTTGTATCTGCGCTTATTTTCTGTTAGAAATAGCATTTTTCAAAATTTTGCTTAAGGCTTCATTTTTAGAATGTTCATGCTTTACAATTACGATTGATGTTCCAGAATTCGTATTGATTACATCGCATATTTGGAAATAAATAACACAAAAATCAGGTGATTTACTTCTTTTTGAAAAAGAGTCTTAATCTAATCAGTTTATTTCTAACTTTTTTTATGATTGTAATAAAAGAAAGTTAAGAAAGAGGCTATCAAACAAAGTAATTACTGTATGTATGCATTATAAATGTTATTTCTTATAAAAGTGTTATATTATTATTTATCTGAAAGCAAACGTAATTTCAATTATTCTTTATAACACTGTTATATCGCTCACCCGTGTTAAAAGAGACACATCTCCACAAAAGTAAATTTCACAGGAGAGGCAAAAGGGGGGAAATTTGCATGATTTTACTGTAACATGAAGTTATAGCACTTAGCTCTGTATGCAGGAATGAAAGGGTGCATAAAAGCATAAAACCCTTTAAAATGAAAACGTAGGATGAGGTTTGGAGAATTGGGTAATTTTACCTCCCCACACAATCTACCCTTCTTCTGTGGTCACAAATGGACATAAGGCGTAATAAAGTGATTTTCCGCAAAGCTACACTTATGAAACTGTTTGTGTAGTAAGATGTAACCTATGACAGACCTATTAGTGGAATAAAACGCAAAATCAATTTTTGCGAGATGCGTCATTTTTCTTACGGGTCAGCGATATTATCATTTATATCAGAGAAAACATAATTTGAATTTCAATGCAGAATACATGCAAAATATAACTACTATATACATTTTTTTTTTTACTCTGCTTCCTATAAATAATGTATTTTATAGTATTTTTGTAAATTTCCAATAATTGCCTTTTAATGTATAATCTATAATCTTTCTGAACGTAATAGAAGTAAGAGCTCAAAGTTCGATTATTTTTCTGACAAATGTTTTTTTTTTTCTATTATTCAAACCAGAAGAATGTGTCTTGTCCAAATTTTTCCTATAAATCGCAGTTGTGGACTTAAGTTTTGTCTTTTTCTTTTTCTAAGCTATATTTATTTATGATATATAAAATTATATTTTATATTATTGTAATAAACAATTATTTATCAACTATCATTTGTTAACAATTGTTATTGTAACAAACAATTGTTTATGTTATGTACATGAATATGCGTTACATATTTTTTTCGTTTCTTTTGGATTACTTGGTATCTGAATGCAACGTATTCCATAAAATGTGCATAAAGTCGAATGGAGTTCCTCCAGATTTTTTCCTTTTTACTTACCCATCATACGTAGTATAGGTTAAGTCTTGTAATTGTTTTAAGAATCGAAAAAAAAATTGACGGATTTACACGTTTCAGACACTGGAGATTCCGAAAAACATATTTTTAGAAGAAAAAAAAAATTGCCGTCCGCCTGTATGTGTGTGTCTGTAAACGCTCTATCTCCCGAACAAATTGAAATAGAGACTTGAAATTTGGTGTGTACTTAGGAAGTATGCAGTCATGTATGCATTTTTACTTTCTTCTATCTTCAATAGAAGAAAGTAGAATTCAATATCTCTACATCTGCGTAACATAGTGCAAAGACTTAGCTATAATTTAGTTTTGATTATAAAATTTGGACATTTCATTTTCTATTGTTAAGTAGATTTAACGCTAGTTTCTTTTTTCGTTCTTTTTTTTCTATGTACACGTGTGTCAAAATAAAGGTTTTCGCATCAGCTTAAAAAATTCTTTCCCATAGGTTGTAAGTTTTTAATGGACATAAAATGAAATATCCTGTGTATCACTACGCATTGCTTTTTCAATGTACATCATTATAAAATGTTTAAAAGCTTACTAATTAATAAATTTATTTTTATTATTATTTAAAACATTATTAATTCTAGTGATTAATTTCTTAATAAATATTTTACTTTACATATTTTTTTTTAATTCTCCGTTTATATAAGTACTTAAGAAAAAAATCTTCGTTAGCTTTTTTTAATTTCTTGATAAGCAATTTATCTTAATGTTGTCCTAACTTTTATCTTAATTTCTACATGAAAGAAACTTGAAATATTTATTCATTATTTTTAATTTTTTAGATAAAATATACAAAAAATGGAGAGTATGCATTAAGGGAATTTTTCATTTTAATTTGTATGATAGCTTTTTGAAATATTCCTACCAAAAGAGAATTATTTTTGTTTTAATTTTTTTTAATTAAAGGCTGGTTTTTATTTATTTATTTTTTTTTTTTTTTTGGACCTCTTAAACTTGCATTGACTACCAAACTTAATATAAACTGGAAAAAGAAAATTAATAGTAAATATGAAACCTTTCTGAATACGTAGTTTTATTTTGTATATGTTTTTGTTTTTTTTAAATGATAAATATGATCAACCATTCAAATAAAAAGTAATGTGTCAAAAAATCAACATTTTTAGATTTTACACAATGAATTTTAATCATCAGTTTCAAATTTATCGCCACTAGTATCATTAATGTTTTCATTTTAGGCAAAACAAAAACTTTGCCTAAAAAAAAAAGTATTTTTCTATATTTGTATATATTTCGCTGTTGATTGAAATTATTTCTAATACATATATCGCATTGTAATAGAAAAATATAGACCATAAAAGTAAATAATGCTATGCAAGAACTATCTAAAATACTCCTTTGAAATCAAGCCACTACACGGGAAGAAAGAAAATTGAAAATACTATTTTACCAGGATATATTTGCATTTTATAATCTTTCTATGACTGTACTGTAAACACGGAAATGCTGGATTTATAGCCTTAGGGTACGAAATCTGTTCTTTTTACAACAATGCCATGTGCAGGAATTTTTCGAAATTCCCTTTGAAATATGACTTCTGCAATTCAAGTGTATTATTTTTCAAACATACTGTATTTTTGTATATTACAGCATCATAAGAAAAACATGAATGGGGATTTGTAAACAGTGTTTTCTGTAAATGTCGCGCTGGAATTTAAAAAAATTCCAATTTAAGCTGAGGATATATTTTATTTCATGACACACGTTCATGACATTTAATTCTATAAAAAAAAAGTTTGAAGATATAACTAGAAAACATTTTGCATGTATATTAGGGTAGGGCGAAAAAAACTTTTTCTCGATTTTCGATGATGGGCAGTGCGGAAAAGTTGCCACTGGTGGCTCTAAGTTTACACAAAAAATTTGAGATTTTTCGGACTATTACTTCATTTGCCGCAAATAGCTTCAAGTTTCACTTAATGTTGATTTTTGAACTTTTTTAGCAAAAATTTTAAAAATGTTAAATTAAATTTATTTTCTCTGAATTTCCTGGAAATGTCATGTTTAGTGTAAGAAATGTTTTAATAAGCTCTGATTATCTATTATTTATTATGTGTATTTTGAATTAGTCTATTTTTATAGCCTTTTCGCGTATAACTGAGCAAAAATTGTAAGTATTGTTTGGTTCGTTCGTCGGTTTCTATCTTTTGTCTTTATTATGTTCCTTGCTTTTCCTTCGGTTTTTCGATGCTTCAGAGTCACATATTTGAATTCCGGACCACAGCATGTCTTGACAGCAATTCTGGAAGGAGAGGAAAATTTTGAGTAGAAACCAGTGAAACGCAATCAGTCATCATGAGGATGAAGGAGGAAATAGGAGATGGGAGTAACTACGAGATGGGATCTTAGTTATTTTTCTTCTCTAAAATACAGCTATTGTCAGAATATTCAAAAAGTGGGAACTTTGAAGCAAGCAGTTCGTCTGAATCAGAATTTGAAGCAGGGCCTTCAAAAGCAGGCACTCCCAAACGCATACCCTTTCTCACACAGCGTTCACCGGATTTAGAACTGGTATATCATATAGGTAAATTGCGTTAAGAGCTTCATCTGAGCTTCAGGATGCAGGAATTGTGACAACCAGGAATAAGGATCTTGTCATAGATAAAGAATTGGTTAAGAGACAGAAAAAGAATCTTGAAAAGAAGATACAGGAGGGGGAATATGTAGGAGGATGAAAAAGTACAACCATATTTTTTGATGGTAGAAATAACAACACGATCTTCATAGAAAAAAGTTAATAATCGGCACCGTCGAGAGAAATACGAAGCACATATCACTAAACACTCGCGAAAGTGTATGTCTCGCTTTCTATGAGCCTATTCCTGTTTCATGGACATCAGAAATGCAAAAGACTGAAGATTTGAGTACTCTATTAATCTAGCTCCGTTTCAGTTGGTAAAAGTCTTAGGTCAAGTGAGTCTACCATCTAGTTTTGACAGTTGATGTTGATGTCAGAGTGGAAGCTTGGTCGTATGATGAATACATATCAAATGTTGAAGTCCTCTTCTTGATTTTTTTTTCCAGAGCAGACTTTATTCCGGCTTAGAAAATAATATAATGATTTTGCTATTTCTCCGCAGTGACCAAAAGGACGTGCCAAGTGACCCAAATATTCTGAAACGCGTTCAGACAACATGGTGATATTTGTTTCGTCTTTCTGTCGATGGTGCTGCTAGTCCCCTTTTTTCTATGAAGATCGTTTTATTTTTTTCTACTATTAAAAAAGATGCTTGTAATTTTTCCTCCTCCAAGATTTTCCTCCTCCTGTATCTTCTTTCCAAGTTCCTTTTTCTGCCTCTTGATCAAATCTTTATTGATGACGAGATCCTTATTCCGTGTTGTCACAATCCCTGCAATTTTTGCTCACTTATACGCGAAAAAGCTATAAAAGTCACCCAATTGAAAATGCACATAACTATTAAATAATACATAATCAGAGCTTATTTAAACTTTTGATACATTAAATGTGACATCTCAAGTAAATTCAGCTAAAATAACTTAAATTTAATTTTTTTTTAATTTTTGCTAAAAAAGTTCAAAAATCAGCATTTGAGCAAAACTTTAAGCCATTAGCGGAAAAGGATGGAATTCACCGAAAAATCTCAAATTTTTTATGCGAACTTAGTGCCACCAGTGGCAACTTTTCTGCACTATCCATTATCGAAAATCGAAAAATGTTTTTTCGGCCTACCCTAATGTTATATATCGAAAAAAAGGCATATGACTTTATGTATTTAATTATTCTACCCAGAAATAAGAAATTTTAAATATGACAAACACGCATTATGTCGGAAATCTTATTTATAAACTTGAAAGTATTTTTTTACATTTTAGCTCCAACTTTAAGGGATTCAGTGGCATTTTCTAATAATATGTAACATTATAAGGGAATTACCTCTCTTTGTAAATTATTAAATGAATAGGGAATAAAATATTTTTTTTAATTTAAAATCGTTGAAAGCCCTTTTTTTGTTATTATTATTTACTACTGTTATTTATGCAGAGAATATATAAATACAATAAAGCAGCAAAAAAAAGTAGGTTATAATATTAGTCATAGCATTTTTAACCTATCAAAATGAACTTTGTTAAAGTCGATATTTATCATATTTTCTCGTATTCGAATCAACATATAAATTTTGTTTTTCTTAAATTGTATTAGGTTGGAAGGCAAACTACAGAAAAATCTACTTCCTAGAGCATTATCACAATTCATATATCATTCGAAAGACAGTGCTGTCTGTATAAAAATTAAATATGTGGTCTGCCTGAATGCACTTTGTCCTATGACTACGGCATGCAGACCGGCATTACATCTCCCATAGAGTATAAATCTTCCGTATCCGTGGTGCTTTTTAATGACAAATAGTAATGGCAAGAACTTCAGTTAAAGAATATTAAGGACAGAAAAAATTGTTTAAACCTATCAAAGAACGTGTTTTTGAGTCTAAGTTAGATGATTTCTCGTTTTCAAAGTATTATATAAGAATTATATAATGAAAATTGTCCCAACTCTTTTAGATTTAAAATTTTTACATCAGCATTTTTTAGGCTTGTTTTGTTCTGAGTGACCTAAGCAGTACAAACCCAGCCTGCTGAGGAAGAGCAAACCTTGCCCCCATTCAGTCAAAACGAAGAGAGCCAGGCAGAAAAAATCCAGGACATAAAAACTGAATCAAGACGAATTTTCCTGAATTAGGAAGACCATGTTATTTTGCTCGATTTAGTAAAAAGGTCAAATTTCCTGAAAATCGTTACACTGACTTCCATATCGTCCGCAACTGTTTTGCTGATCAATGAACAATAGTATTGTCGAGAATTTCGATTACTGAAGATTAATTTTTAAAATTACATAAACCGATTAAAACAAATTTTTCGGAAATCGAGACCTAGTTAGATCGTTTTCTCATATCGAATTAGAATAACAGCCAAATTTTAAGAAAATCGTAAGAGCCTTTTTCGATATATAGCAGCACTTTCAGGGGTAAGTTTGTTTTAACGTGTCAAAACTAACTTTCCGCATTCCAGACTTAGCTGATTCGTTTTCCCGTACTTGAATTAGTATAGAAGGCACGTTTCGTATAAATCGTTTGAGCATCTTTCGATTTATAGGATGCAGCATTTTCAGCGCTGAGTTTGTTTAAACATCTCAAATAGAAATTTCTTAAATTCGGAACTTAGCTATATAATTTTCCTCTGCTCGATTTAGTATGGAAGGCAAATTCTGTTAAAGTTGTTCCAACATTTTTTATATCATCCGTAATCAAGGAGACTGCTTGCTCGTTTAATATGTAGATATTTCGTAGAAGGAGGTACTGATTTAATTTTACATAATAAAATTAATTAAAGACTTGAGCAGTTTCACGCCGTTATTGCTAAAATGAACTTCGTGAATTTAGTGAGATTGAAAATGTTGGAGATATCCAGAAGTACAATTTTCACAAAATTAAGTTCCTATACATCACAATTTTGTATTAGAAAACTTACAATATGTATGAGATTTTTTTTTTTTTGTGGTTGCAGTTATGAAACAACCACTTTTTTGTCAATGCCTTTATTTATTTTTTGTTCTAAATACTGGCATTATCTTCTACATGGTTCAAAAAAGTATTTTCCCATTTTAGTAAACGTTTTTTCAGTCGAAAATATTGAAATACAAAGGGTTAACTTTACTGTGGAGATATTTTCTCAAAAATGTCACTTTTGCAGAAATATTCGTTTTACATTGAAAATGTTAGCAGTACGTTGATGAAGTTTTATTTGCCGTATTAGTTGAATTTTGGCACTTTTGAACACTACAGTATTATCCCTTTAAGACCCGGTGGATTTGTAAACAAAACTTGTCATGCCTGTAGAAAGTAAAATATGAACTGGAACCGCTACCTGTTAATAACAAATGATACTTTACTCTATCTGCTAACCAGAACGATCGTTCGATTCGAGTTTTTATTACATACGACTCAGAAGCAAGCCTTTGAATATCTAACCCGCACGATCGTGCGGGTTGGGTCTTAAAGGGTTATAGGAATATTTCATGCCACTGTTGCAAGTATTCGTAAAAATACAGCTAATACAAATAATTATAGCCCAGTATTATTTTTGTCCTTGGAACAATGCATCTCTTTAAAACGCCAAAAATATGCATTAAAACAACAGTTCTGAAATTAATTGGAAATTTCAGCCCGAATCAATTTGTTGTACTTTTATGCAAATAATTGTTAAGCTAAATAGATAATCTATGAAGGCACATCTAAAACTTGTATTAAAAAATACTTTAGAATAAATTTGAAATTTAAAACTATTTTAATAAAATTAAAATCATATTAAATGTCACCTCAATGGTATGTCTCTCCAATCCTGTTTTTACTTTACAACATGAATGTATCCCATAAAATAAAGGAAAAGAACCGTATAAAATGTATTAAGTTAAAAAATGGATATACTTTATTTACTTTTTAAAAGAAAATTTGAAAATTTATATTTAAAAAAAAAGTTACAGACCAAGACATTTCAGTGTCCCCAGAATTATAGCTACTTCCATGGCATATCAGTTATAGTTATATAAAAATCTACTAGATGGCAGAATAATCTAGAACTTGGAATAGAAATTAACTACAGGAAGCTCCTAGTTGATTGGAATATTTCTGAAGCATGGTAAGTTATTCTTTCATCTAATTTTAATTTAAAACTTTTAATTACCACAGTGTACTTTAATTAAATGTCAACTCCATGATCTTATTAATTATGTCAGTTTTAAAAATTACAAAATTCTGCTGATAAGTACTTTTAAATTTCTTTATTTAATTTTGTATACAAATAGCATTATGTTAATGTTGTGCATAGTTTAGAAAATATTAGGCCTAATCTCAGATATGTCACCTCCATGGATGTCGGCTCCATGCCATTGTTGTAGCATGGAGATGACACTCATTCATGGGTCTGACATTTATTGATGTAAAAAATGTTTTAAGGGTACTCAAAGTACATTTTTAATTATTGAACCTATATTTTTATTTTGAGGATAGTTTTATATTAATAAAAATATTTTTTGAAAGTGAAAATTTTTAATTCTAAAATATGGAATTTGTATAAGTTTGACTTATTAATGCCTTTCAGTATTTCTTTCAATGTAAGTTAAGTTTTAGATTTAATTAAACTTTGATTTAAAACCCATTATTGAATTTACTGGTCTTCTAAAGGGAGATCATTAAGCGTTAACTATAAGTAATTTTTAAAATTTTTAAATTTAAGGCCAATTTTTTTTACAGTATAGAATATAAGTCTACAAAATTATACACAAACATTAAAAGACAGCAAGTATTCTGGAAAATTAATTATTAAAGCATTTAATTAGTAGATCTGTAAGTTACAAATTTTGGACATTTATGGCAGGTAGGTTGCGGATTTTGGACATTGCTGACATGTAGGTTACACAGTTTTGACCTTTCCATAAATAATTTGTGCTTCGTATTTAAAAAATTCTTAAGACTAAGAATGTAGTAAATTTGTTCTATAATCGTATGTGTATATCTATATATGTATAATTAACTTTTTGCTATCTTGTAATAATAATAATAAAATCAAACGTTAAACATTTATATATTATATATTTACTACTTTTTTAGAAGTAACATCTTAATTTTACTAGGAATTGCACATTATGCAAACAAAATACCTTTACACAATATTAGAAGTATCCAACAGATAATTTATTCTTTTTATTTCCTCAAAGAGCAAGTTACACTGCCATATTTTAATGCACATATCTATGATTTCTTTATCAAAAGAAAAGTCTCCTCTTGCTGTCATAGGGTGAGGTGGCGATGGAGATGGTGATTTCAACAAAATATCTCATATTTTAAATTTGTGCTGCCATTTTTTAGATGGATAACGATACCTCTTAAAACCAATATCTCCCTGAAGAGTCAAAAAATTTTTAAAATGTATTTGTTCACAATTATCAATGCTGATCTTTTCAATAATACCTGGACAAAAATTATTGTCATAAATTACAAAGCACCAGTCACCAATGTCAATCTAATTTCAGTATTCATTCTAATAAGTCATTGTCAATTGCAAAGTACATAAAAACGCGTAAGATCATTGAAGAATTACTTTTGAAATAAATAAAAGAAAGTTTTACTATTAATTTTAAATCATACTTTTAAATAAGCATGTCCGAAATTTTATAACTGTAGCAGCGACCACCATTTTGTGTCGATTGTGCACACGTACGTTGAGCATGCTTCTAGTCAAATTATATTATTACACATACTAAAATACACTTTATTTGTACAAAACACGTAATTATTTACGATAAAACATTATAATAAATATCTTTTTATACGTTTTAGGACATCGAATCATCTTTAAAAATTGATTTACTGGAAAAAAAATCGGCGTTTCGATCGTTACGCGATTAGGACATTCCAGTTTCTTATTTCAGAAAAGTGCATTTATTGCAAACAAATCTTACAGAAACACGTACAAATATTTTAATTTTTTTGTTAAATGATTTTAAAGTTAGATAAAAGAGTTTAAAGTGCTTATTTGATGTATTTTTCGTGGAAATGACAGCTTTGTTACGATCGTTACTCTTGGACATAACAAAATACAGAAAAATCCTTTCTAGGAAAGTCCTTCTATCTTCAAAAAGCAATAAATCAGACTGCTATCTGTTAACGAAGTTATAAAACAATCACCTGTTTCCTATATGTATTCGTTATTTACCATTAGAACCACCTGGAAACAAGTTAAAACTCTTTTTTATGACGGTACATTGGAACAGTAAACGTTATGAATGTCCAGAATTGGCCTCTTTAGCATAAAATAATAAAATTTTAAGATATTTATACAAAGCTTTTACAATACATTATGTCATTTTCTATCTCTGAACTGAATAAAAAACTCTGCGTAAAAAAATTTAAAGTCAATGATAATTAAATTTACTTATTGAAAAGATTAAAGTTATGATGTATGTCCTGTGCTCACATTTTGAAAACTGCCCTAAACTTGAAAAAAAAAATAAATAAAAATAGAACTAAATTAAAATTTTCAAGGTACAGTTTACCTTTCACAATTTTTATTTTACATAATGCTTACACTCGATAGTACAATATAGTGAAAATTTTAAAATTAGTAATATTTTCAAAGAAAAATATTAAGTTCAGTAAAAAAAGAACAATATATGAAAATGTACTTGTTGAGATGCATAAGGTATAAAGAAATATGACGGTTTCTTGTAACAGAATATCAAGTATTTGCAGCATAAAAGAAAGGGAAAATATATATGACAGGAAATTATTCCATTCTTTTCTCAGACAAAGCATTTATCCAAAAAGGTTGTATCGAACTTATTGCACAACAATAGCGTACAAGAAAGCCTCAAAGATAAAACAAGAAATCAGTTATCGCATTTCATCGATTATTCTTGTTCGCGAATAATAATAAACTGATAAAATATTTGAAATTGTTTTCGGTTGTTATATTTGTATTATTTTAAGAATATATATTTTTAATATGAATTCTTTTTAAAATCAAATAATCAAGTTAAATTTTGCAAGTGTTACAAGAGTGATGTGTTGTTTTGGTGAATCTCCATGTAAATATTAGGTGTGTCAAAATAATGTCCTTCATCTGGTAGGGTTACCCGATTTTACCCCACCAACACAACCCACTTTTTGGGTTGGGTTCGGGTACTCAGATTCAAAATTATTTTAACATATATGTATATTTGAATTCATAAATCCAAATTGAATATTTGGTGCATTCTTGCTGTACAAAGACGGAGATATAGCTGTGATGTTCATCGCAAAAGCATACCATAGCATAGTAGCATCCCCTGTTAAGTAATCAAGTCCAAAATTTAAAAAGCATAGTTTTTGATGATAATCATCTTATATAAAAAATTTGGTGTAGTTAAGTTCCATGGATGCCGCGATATAGCTAAACATGAGAATCGTAAAAAACACATTATAATAAGGCAACCTGCTGAACGAGATACATCAAAATTTAATCAGCAAGAATTCATATCAAGATCTAACTGAAAATGAAGAGATCAAAGTCCACAGTCAAAACTTCTCTAGAAAGTATTTCTTTAGATTATTGAAAATATAAAAATATCAAATATGATATTTAAAAAATATATATGGGATATAAATAATGTATATCACGATATATATCCATTCATATGTATCATGAACCCTGGTTTAAGATGCATATCCAAAAACAAAAAATTGTAAAAATGGAAATACTTTGTTTGGTCAATAAACGGAAATTATGTTGGAAAAAATTAGTATAAATTTGTTTAAAAAACATGCATATAATTTTCCATGAAAAAAATGAAATCACCACCGAGATTATATTATTTTATTGATTTTACTGATTAACCAGATTACAAACTTTATCTCCTGTACAAGAATTGTTAACCAGAGGCTTTATCGAGGACCACGGGTCCCCAAAAGCGATGTCAGCTGCAAATTAAGTACTGATAGGTACGTTCTAGATCCTAGTGTGCCCAACTCAGTGTCGTATCTGTACAGATAATGGATTTTCAACTCTTAATTTTGTTACATTTCCCAGAAAGCAAAGAAACCTTGACAAAATCTCGTCACTATCTCTGTATTATTGTTAAAGTTGTGAATGTCCGTGTTGAATCTAATTGAAGAAACGCATCTTTCATTTTTTTTTAATAAGTCAATTAGGACCTTGTTTCTTTATTCAAATTTTGTGTTGACGTATAATATCATTACTTAAATTTGCGACCACCTTTTTTCTTCTTAAATGCATGGTGATCTAAAATAATTTGGAAAATGTCTCAAACTAATGGTGATACAATACACTGCAAAGTGAAAACGAAGTAAATGATTTTTTTTTTCTAAAAGCAACTATTAATGTTAGAATAGTTCTTTTAGTGTTCTAGATATCGTCGTCGAATTACAACTTAGATATCCGACATTGTAAATAGACGAGCTTTTACTGACAATGTCATTCTTAAAACATACAAATTTAGTCGCTCCCTCTCGTAATTAAAGATTATATACATAGAAATGTCAATGGAGAACCTGGAAGATAACTGCCACCCTTAACTTATTAGAAGAAATCCTTTGTCAGTCGATTCTTCATTCGTATCCACGCAGATCTACCGACACACTGTAAAAAAAAAAATCTGTAAAGTTACTAATTTTTTCTAGGAAGCTGGGATTCCTTGAACATTTTATGTAATGGCAACAACAAAAATTCATGTAACAGACACACTTTTGCGCCGAAAATCAAAAAATCTGTATGGTTACTAAGAATTTTTTAGGAAACTAGGATGCCTAGAACTTTTCATGTAACTGCAACCAGGGTTACAGATAAAATTTTAGTAAGGTTACTGTAATTTTAGCAGATTTATTTCTAAAGTTACAGATTTCTGTAGCTTTACAAAACTAGTTTTGTAGATTTGCAGCTTTTTTGTACAGTTACAGATGAAAGTTTAGTAAGCTTGTAGCTTTATATCTGTAGAACTACAGATTTCTTTTTTTTTTTTTTTTTTTTTTTTTGCAGTGCATGATATCACTCCATAACACTTTTGTCTGTGGGACACTTGAAGTCAAATTGTACCACTAGCAAACAACATTATTGACAAAAGCAAACGATGCCATTCTACAATTTGTAACAATACCATACCAGTATAAATGATGTTTAATACTGTAAACAGCGTAGTGGTTCCTGAGACAAGAATTAAAAAGTTTCGGAATTACAAGCGATACATTGACCATTGTGAGGCATTACTTTTTTCCTCCGTTTTATTCTATGAAACACATGGCAGGTACTGTAGCATCATCTGTTGTTCAATAAAATAAACACTGCTGGAAATTCATTCTGGCTTTAACAAAACAATACCGTGTCATTACCGAGTTTTACATAACAATTTCAACAATGTATCTTCTCCAATTTATGAATTATAGATTTTAATATTTTTTCGTAACTTTTAGAAAACTCAGTATAAGCTAAGTATAATTTAGTAGAGAGTGTCAGTAGATTAAAAAACTTTAATTGTACTTTAAAACATAAGTGTACTGACTTTATAAGGTTAATATACAGTACTGGCCAAAACAAAAATAGGAATTTTTGTAACAATTTTGATTATGTACATTCTCCTACTTTTATTAATTTTAAGATAGGTTTAGTAATTGTATGGTACTTTTTTGCGTTTATCTATTGAATGTTGATGATTTAGCTGAATACGAGTGCAAAAGGCCCATACAATTACTAAAACTATCTTAAAATGAACAAAAGTAAGTGAATGTACATATACAAAAATGTCACAAAAATTCCTATTTATTTTGGCCAGTACGATACATAAAATAAGAACTTTTTCATAAAGAATTCTTAAAACTAAGAAAAATATGCTGGAATGTTCGTTCTTATTATTGAGAAAAAGGGGTATTTATTTAACCAATATATTACATACTTAATTAGAAAATTTTGTGTTATTATAATGCTAAAAATGAAACATTAGTATGTTTTTTAGATAATATTTATTCAGAAGAACTTGGGGAGTTAAGTGCCACTTAAATATTTATAATTCAAAATACTGAGTATGAGTAAAAATATTTTCAACAAAACGCAAGATATTATTTATAAACACAAATGTACATAACATAAAAACATTTTCACAATCTTATAATGCGAGCAAAAATTGTGTGTGTGTATGTAAATTTTATCTTAAAAACGGCTCTAACGATTTTGGCTAAATTTTGTATTTTACCATTTTCGGGCACGAGAAAACCATTGGGCTAGGTTCTGTGTTCGAGAAAATTTGATTAGTGAGTCATTTTGGGTCATAATGGGTCAGGGTCAAGCTAATTATATCTAAAAAACGGCTCTAACGATTTTGACTAAATTTTGTAATCTGCTGTTTTGGATTACGAGAAGACAAATGGGCTAAGTCACATGTTAGGGAAAATTCGATAAGTGGGTCATTTTGAGGTCATTGTGAGACAAGCTAAGTTTATCTAGAAGACGGCTCTAACGATTTTGACGAAATTTTGTTTTCTATCGTTTTCGCGCACGAGAATACCATGGAATAGGTCGCATGTTCAAGAAAATTCCATTAGTGGGTCATTTTGGGTCACAATGGGTCAGGTGTCAAGCTAATTGAATCTAAAAAAAAGGCTCAAAACGTTTTGACAAAATTTTGTAGTATACCGCTTCTGGACATGAAATGACCATTGGTCTAAGTCACATGTTCGGAAAAAATCGATTAGTGGGTCATTTTGGGTCACTGTGGGTCAAGCTAATTGTATCTAAAGAACGAATAAAACGATTTTGCCAAAATGTTTATTATACCATTTCTGGGCATGAGAAGACTATTGTGCTAAGTCACATGTTCGAGAAAATTCGATTACTGGGTCATTTTGGGGTCACTGTGGATCACGCTAATTTTATCTAAGTAACGACCCAAACAATTTTGTCAAAATTTTGTATTATATCGTTTCTGGGCATGAGAAGACGATTAGGCTAATTCACATGTTCGAGAAAATTCGATTACTGGGTTATTTTTGGGTCATTGTGGGTCAAGCTAATTGTATTTTAAAAAAGCTCAAAAGATTTTGAAAATTTTTTGTATTATATCCTTTCTGAGCATGAGAAGACCATTGGGCTAAGTCACATGTTCGAGAAAATTCTATTAGTGGGTCATTTTGGGGACACTGTGGGTCATGTGTCAATCTATTGTATCTAAAAAACATCGCAAACGATTTTGGCAAAAATTTTTATTACATCGTTTCCCAGTACGAGAAGAGCATTGAGATAGGCCACATGTTCGATAAATTTAGATTAGTGGATCCCTTTTGGGTTACCGTGGGTAAAGCTAATTTTATCTATAAAACGACTTTAACGAATTTGTCTAAATTTCGTATTCTACAGTTTTCGGGTTTGAGAAGAGCATTGGTTAAGTCGCATATTCAAAAAAATTCAGTTAGTGGGTCATTTTGGATCACTATGTCTAGGGATCGCGCCAATTGTATCTAAAGAGCAAGGATGATACAGTGAGAATAAAATATCGAACTGAACACAAGGCTAATTTTGACCGAGCTTAGCCGGGTCAATCCTGCTAATGAATTCTTATAAGAATAAGAAATGTGTTTAAATTTTCATTAATATTATTAAGAAATAAAAGCATATTTTTCTAATTATTACATTCAACATTTTTTATTTATGTTTTATTTTCTACTTCTTAGTAATCGAAATACTTCACTCTGGCATTTTCACAGCCAGTTGGCATATTTTATCGAGCGTGTTTTGGCACTTAATTAACTGCATTGTTGTAATTCATGTACAGTTATAACCATAACGTACATTTTACGATTTATGACACGTGCCTGACTAGCAGAATGTGCCTTAAAATTGATTTATTTGCAATACATGAATTAAATACAAAATTAATTCGGTCAAAATTTATAAAAATGTGTGTAAAACGTTGTTAATTATATAAAATACAAAATTTGTACATCTAAAAATCCAGTACTTTCAATTACACACGTACTCCTCATCAGGGTTCAGAATAATATAGTACAAAACGGAGAACTGAGTTCTTTCAAGCCAATATTCACGTTCAAATGTTCCAAAATGTATCGTAGGGTAGAATGGTAGGTGGGTGAGAACTACTATTCAAACTAAGTAAATTAATTCAGATTTGTGGGATATTGTAACATAAAAGATCATTACAGGTGTTACCATTTCTGCATATAATTTCCAGAGATTCTCTAATGATGATTCTTGATTTGCAAGGACTCAGTTCTCCGTTTTGCATTTTATTTCGAATCCTGATGATGAGTAGGAGAGACCGGGGCAAGATGACGAATGTCTTAATTTTTCCGTTTTCCACTAGGTAGCAGCATCAACCGGACACTACTGGCTCTCCTATCGGCCGTTCGTTAAACAATAGTATAGAGACGCTGAAATCACCATTTTTATGTTAGTCGTGAAGCTTTGATTGTTTACCGCTGCCATGTTATAACTTTTATGCATGTGTAAATAAGCTCTGCTGCAGATACAGGTAAGATATATCGTTTCTCTTCAATATTTATGAATAACTTAGTTTAAATACTACATATTACCATGAATAAATGTCAATTAATCGCCTTCCTTCATGGCAATGAAAACGAATATTTTTAAACAGGCAGCCCGGGGCAAGATGACGAGCTCGTCATCTTGCCCGTGTTTCGGAATTTATTAAACTGACTATGTTGTCCATTCTATTTAAATACTGTAAACGCTTGTTTGTCTGTGTGTTTGTCCGCGCGACCTTGCGCTTCTATCTTCTCTGGGGCTAAGGGGCACATCGAATCGGGGGAGGTGCCGTTCGAAAGGGAGCGACCAGAGGAAGGCATTTTTTTCCATCCGCTAAGCCCCCCTTAGCCCGCCCCCGAAAGAAAAACCTCATCGGGGTCCGTATCTCCGCATCCAAGCGTCCGATCGGTACGAGGGGGCTGCAAAAACTACTGAGCATGATGTTGTTGGCGATTAAACTGAAAGTAATAATGCAAATCCTCAGACCCTGGTAGTAGAAAACCAACGTATAAACCCTCCAGAAGGACCTGAACTTGTGGAAAATGCTGATTCCGATGCACCAAAGATGCCTGTTAGTGTTTTTGATTTCAAACCGTTGCATAAAGCAATACAATGTGAGAAAAAAGCAAAAGCAAAACACTAAGCTCAAGCATTCTTACAAGCACACGCATCAAAGAAATGTTAGAACAAAGGGAAAAGCAGAAGAAAGAACAGGAACGTTTAAAAAAACAAAGAAAAGAAGCTCATGATACTAAAAAGGGAGTACAAAAATTCAAACTAAGTTCCTGTAGGCCTAAGTCTATTAAATCCAGGCCAAACAGTCCAGTTGCATCAACTTAAAAGGGTGGTTTTTTCAGATGTCCTTCTTGTGACGAGGAATATTGTAACCCACCAACAGAAGAATGGATCCAGTTCTGTAAATGCCAAGAGTGGTGGCATGAGGAATGTTCCAATTATGAAAATGGCATTTATATTTGTGACTGTTGTTAGATGCACAACTAAACACTTCAACATTACGTTACAATGCATTATGCTTAGTTTGATACTTTGTAAGATATAAAAACGCAGTTATTATTTGTTAAACCATGTAACATATTCAAAATATAAAATATGTTCAACCTTTCATAGTGTTGTCTTCTTGCCCCAAGGCCAAAGTCATCTTGCCCCGGTACTGGGGCAAGATGACGATTTGTTAATGTTATGAAAAAATAAAATTATACTCTATTTTTTTTATTTGAAAAATTAAATGGTAATATATTTAATACTACAAAGGAATACTCTAACAGTTCATGTAAAATTAATTTTACTATACTTAAAAATAAATTAATAAACAACAAAAATTGTTAACATCTTGCCTCGGTCTCCCTTACGTCTGTACTTGAAAGTACTTGCTTTTTCGATGTCAAGTTTTTGCATTTTATATAATTAACAACCTTTTAAATAACTTTTAGTAAATTTTATTGGGATTAATTTCGTATTTAATTTATTTATTATATATTAAAGTAAATTTACGGATTCGATTTTGATATATTTTAATTTATATCATGCATTAGTTTTAAGTTGCTTTATTTATATACTAGCTAACCCGCCCGCGTTGCCCGGGCCCGTGATGATTGACCCTTAAATGAACCTTAAATTTGTATGATTTTATATCTTTAACAAAATTTTGTCTAAGTTTATATCTTTAAATAAAAAAATCGCGAAAAAATATTGAATCGAAAATATATGTTATTTGATATTTTATTTTCTGCGTAATTTAATTTTTGGAGTCTATGCATACCGAAAGCGAGCGAAACTCCGAGGAAATATTGTTTTTACTGATTTCGTCAACATTTTCACACATTTCATTTTGTAAAAAATATTTCTACCTCATTCGAACGTTTAAAAATTTTTGTAGATGATGTAAATCTGGTTTATTGAGATGCTCTAAGAAGATTGTTTTAAGACACGGACATTTAGTTACTTTTACCGTAGAAAAAGTATCGTCTCCGTGAAACGCGAAGTGACCTGCGCTCGCCGGTGTATTTGAAAGAGTTAAAATTCCTATTTTTTAAAACCAATTGCACCATCGGTTAGAAAATAGATTCAGCTTTAAGAACATGTTTTTTATTTATTGGTACCTTTAAATTTAAGCCCTGGAGGGGCGTTGCAATAAGGAGACAACGTTTTTAACGAAAAACGACATTTTTTGAAAAAAAATTCAAAGGGTTAACTGCGACATTTAAAAAAATTTATTGCAACATTTGAGACGTAAGAGTACGACCTTTTGGAATATGTCTTTCAATTTTAACTTACCGAGCGGTTTGATTGATTTAGCTTAAAACAATACTGTTAAAAAACACATAAAATCGAAAGTCGGTTCTTCGCTAGCCTCCGATGCATAAATGGGTTTGTGTACTTGCGCAAGCGCTGTCCTTTATTGGGGATTAAATAGATGACTTTTTGATGGAGTGAGTGTCGATGCGTTCAATTAATAACTCAACTAATTATCAGAAAATTAATATTCTGTGTCTCAGGTACATCATAAATATTAGACACTTTTGGCTACCCTGACAAAATATTTGAGCCTCGTACGTACCATAGATTTCGCTAGCAATCGCAGACGCACACGCACAGAGAGAGACAGACACACAAAACAAAACTTTCTTTTATTAGTACAGATAATTAAGTACTAAAAATATTTAAATGAAATACTATAGCCGGAAGCACACTTTTGCACAGTGTTGCCAGTGGGCTATTTTGCTAAAATTAAGATTTCATAATTAGCACCACTTTTTTGAAGAGGTAAAATTCGTCTTATTTAATGACATATTAATAAAGATAAAGACAAGGGGAATTTCATCATTTCAAAAAAGTGGTGCGAATCAAGAAATGTGAATTAAAAAAAGTGACCCACAGGCAACACAGATTTTGAACACAATTTTATAACTCTAGCATTTCAAGAACAGAGTGAAAAAACGATTAAGAAATTCCATCTTTAGATACATGAACCAAGTTAAGTTAAATAAAATAGTTTAAAAAGGAGTTATATTCGAACAAATATAACACCGTCTTCAGAATATTAATATGATTTGATTCCCTTGAGAAAAAAGATAAAACTTTACGATTTCTTTTAAACTTCAAAGATACAGAAAGTTCGAGAAAATTTAATTTCAAAACATATGAAACTGAAGTTAAAAATAAAATAATTGCGTAGAAGCTTAGATTTTGTGATTTAAGCGAAGAAATACAAATTTCTTATCTTCTTTCTTTTACGAATGGCTTATTTACTTAAGAGCTCAGTATGCTTTTCACATCTCTTGTTCGTTTATGAGGCATATTTAGAAAATTATATTTCGTATATTTGAAAGAAAGATAATAAATGTTGCAGATAAAAGGATTTTATTTTGGTAACATATTTTTAGTGAGATTAAAATAATACTTATCGGATTTATACTTGAAAAGAAATAAAAATTGAGTTAAAACGAAATTATTTTGTATTGTACAAAAACTTTTAAATTAATCAAATTATATCTTTGATAAATAGACGACTATGCATATGCATTCATTAATGTGTTTAAAGTGTATTTCTTTTAACTTACAATTATGTTTGTATGTTTGTATGTGGTAGCCAAATCTTGTTACTCCTTTTTCACCCACTTCCTGTTGGCATAGAGCTTGGACATTTGACATATATATGTATTCCTGGGGACAATACAAAAATTAGACATTGATTTTTTAAAAATTCGATTCCTAAGAGCGACAGCGAAGGACAAATTTACAATTTTAAAAAATCACCATAACGCCTATACCAATGGAAATAAAATCTTGAAACTTGAAATGCCAATAGCATAGATAAAATTTGTAAACATGTGTTTCAAAATTTTGAAAAATTCGACCCCAAAGGGGTGTCCTGCAGCCAAGCGCCCTCCGATTTCGAAAGACATCGCAAAAGCACTACTGAAACTTAATGGTTAATCACTAATAGTTTGATTTCCTATGGAGAAATCAGTATCAGCTTCAACAACGAGCATTTGTTGAAAAGCACTAATGACAAGGTTACCACAATAGTGTCAAAGTTTGGCCAACTTGGCGAAATATCGCCAAATTTAATAGTGCATTTAAAAAATATATATTTATTCTACATTTTAGTGAATTTAAATGAAAGCATGTTTAAAATCTCCTCTACATATATAAAATCCTAATGAAACGTATTTATGAAACGGATATATGAACCGAATTTATGAAACGGATATATGAATCGACTGATTAAACAACTGATTATGTTTCAAGCGATTTCTCCTAAAATATGGAATATTTTGCGATGAAATTAACAAGAAAAATCAGCATTGATCCGCAGATCTCAAAACTGTTATTAGAATTTTAAAATTCGAATTGGTTTTCGAAATATTAATTTTTTTCTAATTTTCTATACATTTTTCTAATCATGGCAACTCAAATTTTAATCAAACAAATATTTTTTTTCATATTTCAGAAAAGGTTTACATGGTAACCCGGTTATGGTTGTTTATTTGATAATAAATGTTTATTTACTTTTATTTCTTTTTATAAATTATATAAATTATTTTGTTCTATAATTATTAATTATTTGTTTTATATTTCCTTTAGAAATAATAGAAAATAATTAAAAGATACGGTACTATTTAGTTATTCCGTCGACCAATTTCGCCAAATTATATAAATCGCCAAACCACTCGCCAAATTATACAAATTGACATAATTTTTCTTTTAAAAAACAAAAGAACAAATAAATTAGTATAACATTAATAAATATACAAATAAAAAGTCGAAATAAAAATCACTTGATAACGTAAACAAGTGTAACTTGCTTAAAGTCCAGTGAATGTGACATTTACGATCAGCCATTATTGGCATTTAATCTTATAGTTTGGCGATAGATTTTTGGTCGACGGGATAACTAAGTAATACCAAAAATGCATATGTAACTGGTATTTGAAAACGAGGGTTTCGCCAAATTTTCGTAAAAAAAAAAAAAAAAAAAAAAAAAAATCACACCAAACCTGATGTGCGTATACGACATCATGCTTATATCACATAAATATGCTAAATGGCGAGTTGAAAAAAAGCTATGGGCGAGATTTGCATCCGTCTAGCGTAACAGTACCAAGAATTCTTTGCAACCATGGCAAATTTTATGTAGTTTTATTCGAAAAAAAAAAAATTTTTTTAGTCAAAATGGAAAACTTATGTTCCCATATTGGCGCGATTTTTTTCTGACGTCAATGTCATATACGGAACGGGCACTTAACTGGCGCCAAAGTATCGTTATTCTGCTTGATATGGTAAGCCGGATGTTGTTGTTTATGCTGTTGATGCGTTCCCCAAATTAGCGTCGTTAAAAAATCGCGCCAATATGGGTCGTATATGACATCTCTGCCAAACTTTCATATTAGCGGAGAAGGAATCAGACCGTATTTGTTTATGGCAGTTGATGACTTGAACTATTATAATATAGATGAAATGATGGTGATAGAATAATATTTGGCGGCTTATCACCTGTGCCTGGCTAACATTAAAGTACCAAAATGATACCTAGAATATAAAAAGCGAAGTGGTCCGCCTGGAACTGTTGATGATAGTCACATGACTTAGGCTATTGTTATAAAGATTGTTTTAAAATACCGGGAGACAAAGACTCTGTATACTTAATTTATTTTACTTTAGCTTCTTTTCAAATGTTTAACTTACCTTCTTTAACCAAAAACGAAAACAACCATTGGATGTGTTAACAGCAACTGATTCACCCTTAAATTTTTGCAATCAAAGGGAATTGAATGAAAACCCGTTTACAGGGAGATCTGCACAGCTTTTTTCAGTATAATTCAATCTTCTCTAATATTTTTAAAACCATTTTTAAAATCAGATTAGCATGTTTTTAGATTCTGTGGTGTCTGAACGGGGGTTGGCGAGCGTAGCTTGCAGGGGGCAGAGCCCCTAGCATATATATATATTTATAAACACTAAAGTTGTATATTGTATGTTTAACGGTAAAATTAAAAGCAAGTTGATAAGTTTTGATTTTCTTTGACAGTCAGAGTAAACATTAACTAGAAAATACGTTTTTAATCATAATTAACACTACCCAATTCAGAATAATGAACATTATATCTTAACCTGTGACAGGGTGCCTAGCTACTCCTTCATAAAGGTACTCTGGTGAGTTTTGCGATTTTAAGTGCGATCGTGGTGTTTGTTATTCTAACGTTTGGGCGTGAATGAGACTTATTCTGTCAATTCTTGAAGTATTGAAAAAAGCATATGTATCTCCAGTAACATGGTTGTCACGCATATTTTTCCAATAATATATTAATTAGGTAACTGTATCTGGTTGTCACGCATATTTTTACAATAATATGTTGATTGGGTAACAGTAATTATGTAGTAGCGGCAATAGTTTGATTCATTGGCTTTGGAACTCATCCTTTCCCCGGATTAATGCGTTCTCTCTTGAAATCGAAACATTTTGACTTAACCCGGCATTACACGCGCGAGTAAAACGAACGGGATTACTCGCGCTGGATATGTCATACCCATGGCGTTTCTTCCAATTTTTTACCATAAAATCTATATAAAACATAAAACACTAGGAAAAAAGAAGGGATAATAGAGTTTTAAACAGATATTAAACATGTTACGTACATTTATTTTGTACATTCGCTGCATCTATCTATATCGAATGCACGTGTGAGAAAAATGGTCGGTTTTACTCGCTCTGGGTATTTCATACCAATGGCGGTTTCTTCCAATATGTTTACTTAAAATCTACATAAATCACAAAACACTACGAAAAAGGAAGGGATGATACAGTTTTAAAGATACATTAAAAATGTTATTTACATTTATTCTGCAAATTTCCTGCGTTTATCTGTACTCAGAGCTGCTACAGAAATGCTCGCGCTGGGTGTGAGATACCCATATGTGGCGATTACGATAGATCTATATTTCGAATTATTTAACCGCTTTTCCCCCTCTAAGATTATGACCTTCGAGGCAGCTACACGAAGACTCATCCATTTCTGAAGAAAGGTTAGGGAGAAAAACTGCAAAAAAGGAGCACTGGGTGTGAAATACCCAGCGAGCGCAAACTCGGGTTAAGGCAGAGTTTTCGAAGATTAGTTTTTAAAAGTCATCGGCTATAAGTTTCCACCAGTTTGAAAAGAAGTTATATTTTCTACAACGAATCGGACGAGGTTTTCTACTAGTCATCGGAATCCATGGGATTCGATTTTATAGTGATATTATTTGCTGAAGAAATATTCTTAGTTTCCTGCAGAACGAACGGTTGAGATCATTTGGAGTAGAACTGAGTGAATTAAATTTAATAAGATTTGAAAAAAATATTTTTCCCCTCTCAGTCTTTCATAAAATTTATCAGATTTTTGATTGCCTGCACTTAAATCTACCCGCTCTACTGGAAAAATCCTGTTTACTGTTATGAATAAAATGTCGCGTTTTGTTAAATCTTTGGCATGGTTTCCTTTCAAGTGAACAGCTCGGGAGAGTGTGTCGCAAATGTACTCTTTTTACATTAGCATCCTTAGCAAATTATACTTCCGTCGCAGAGCAAAATCACATTGAATAACACTAATAAAAGTTTGAAAAGGAATTAAACATTTTTTTCTCTAAAACTGTACGCACAAGAAATAATTACTTTTAAAGAACCTGTTATGTTCCGATTTAATACGATTCCAACAAATTTAAGAAACCATTGACGGATGTACCGCCAGATATTATAGACGGGTCAATTTAGTAAAAATAGCCCTAACCTAAAGCAAATTTCAGCAAAATTTCTGAGAACGGTTTTTGTCATTACTATGTGTACTGATCGACAGAAAAAAATCTACCAAAATCTAACAACCGGAAGTAGATTATTTTCAAGATGTCCGCCGCTAACTGCGAAAATCGACAAAACTCCTGTAACTTTGTTATTTTTAGTTATTTTTAATGGTAGAACAATTATTTTTCTACCAATTTTACGGTTTTTGTAATCAAGAAATTCATTTCAACCAATAAATGGTGTTTAATGCTTATAAGCCTATATTTTTATAAGAATATATTTTTTTCATCTTTTTTTAATTAAAAAATCAAATTTTTTACTGATTTTTATTGTTGCTGCTGATGATATAATTAAAACTGACATTAGTGTTTTAAACACTTTATTTAGTAAACTGTCTAGAATACCCACAACTGTTGATAAAAGGCTATCATAGCATTTCTGAGAAGGTTTGCGTGATACTGTTCATTTTGCTGCACTTTTAGAAATACTCTCGTCATTTCATGAAAAATTTCCTTGCAGCTGTGCTACCAGGATTTTCTACCAGGAAGAATATCCATTTTTTTTCTCTTTTACAGGATGTAAAATATACATCAATAGAAGAAAAAGGTGGTAAAATAAAAGTTTATGACCTTGGGATCCAACCAGCTACCTCAGTGCTAAGAGACCACTGCTCTAACCACTCGGCTACACATGTACAGCAGTGGAACAAATTGGAGTAAATATGCTTGCTTCAGATGTGTATGGCTTGATTAATTTCTTTAAAAAGCTTTGAATTTTGAAGTTAATTTCAGAACGATTTCGTCTTCAATTAGATTGTGGTTGGGATTTTAATACTTTAGTATTAAACGGAATAAAAATATTAATTATAAATATTTTATGTAGACTGCTAGGTGTAAAAATATAATACTATTGAATTAATATTAAAATGACTATCTTATTTTATGCGAGAAAATTTTTTTTATTAAAATCTATTTTTTTTCTATTTAATATTTTAATTAAAATACTATTTTAAATGTGTTCATTTAAAAAATTTTAAATGACAATATTTTTTATAACTTTAAAAAATAAAGTGTGAATACTTTTAAATGGATGAGGAAATGAATTGTTATTTATTTTTAAATTCGAAAATGTTTCTTTTCTTTATTGCGGATTTACTTTGTTTTATTTTATTTTATTTTTTTACTTTCTTCTATCTTCAATAGAAGAAAGTATTGTAATCGAAATTTTTTTCGACTTCCGGTTTTCGACGGATTTACATGTTTTAGGGGTCAGAGATTCCAAAAAACATGTTTATAGAAAATGTCTGTCTGTCTGTGTGTCCGTCTGTCCGTCTGTCCGTCCGTCCGTCTGTCCGTCTGTCCGTCTGTCTGTCGCCATTGTACCATCAAAAAGTGTATGAAGTTATGCATAGAATTAAACCAAAATTTTATTTTAAGTTTATGGCTATGGCAAGCAGGTCCTCCTGGAATTTGGAAAAAATTCGCCGGTAGGGGGCGCTGATATAGCAAGTTTTGTGCGATTTTGAATATTGTACCATCCAAAAGTGTATGGAGTTATGCATGGAATTGAACCAAATTTTTATTTTAAGTTTTTGGATATGGCAAGCAGGTCCTCCCTGAATTTGGAAAAAATTCGCCGGTAGGGGGCGCTGTAAAGGCGATTTTTGTGCGATTTTGAATATTGTACCATCCAAAAGTGTATGAAGTTATGCATAGAATTGAACCAAATTTTTATTTTAAGTTTTTGGCTATGGCAAGCTGGTCCTCCCTGAATTTGGAAAAAATTCACCGGTAGGGGGTGCTGTAATAGCGATTTTTGTGCGATTTTGAATGTTGTACCGTCCAAAAGTGTATGAAGTTATGCATAGAATTGAACCAAATTTTTATTTTAAGTTTTTGGATATGACAGGCAGGTCCTCCCTGAATTTGCAAAAAATTCACCGTTAGGGGGCGCTGTAATAGCGATTTTTGTGCGATTTTGAATATTGTACCGTCGAAAAGTGTATGAAGTTATGCATGGAATTGAACCAAAATTTTTTTTTAAGTTCTTGGCTATGGAAAGGAGGTCCTCCCTTAATTTGTAAAAAAATCTCCCGTAGAGGGCGCTGTAATAGCGATTTTTGTGCCATTTTTGCGCCATTTTGAATATTGTACCGTCGAAAAGTGTATGAAGTTTTGCATAGAATTGAACCAAATTTTATGTGTTTGTTTTTGGTTATGTCACGAAGGTCCTCCCTGAATTTGAAAAAATTTTGCCGGTAGGGGCCCTATAATTGCGATGTCTGTACCATTTTCATTATTGTACCATCGAAAAGTGTATGAAGTTATCCATATAATTGAACCAAATTTTTTGTGCATGTTTCTGGCTATGGCAAACGAGTCCTCCCTGAACTTGAAAAAATTCCGCCAGAAGGGGGCGCTATAATTCCGATCTCTGTGCCATTTTCATTATTGCACCATCGAACAACGTATAAAATTATGCATACAATTAAACCAAAATTTTTGTGCTTGTTTTTGGCTTTGGCCAACAGATCCTTGCGCGGTAAAAGGGCTCTGTGTTAGCAATTTTTGTATACTTTTCTTGATTTTTCGTTGTTCTATTGTGCATCGGCGGGAACTCGCTACCTGCTAAGCCGGCTATTCGCAAACATCTGATAACAATAAAATAAGGAAAAATTAATAATTTTAACAAATATCATGATATAGATTAACTCGTTTTTTGTCCATTTAATTGACTTGAGCAGAAATTTAAGATGAAAATCAAGGTTGCTATAGTATTGAACTAATAATATTGAAGTATTAGCATGTGTAACAAGGTTTTGAAATATTAAGATGTATAAGATAGAAGAAAGTTTTGGGATTGGCACATCCAACTAGTTATTAAATTAGAAATCTTAATTTATAGTTTTTTTGGTTTTTCGTTTTTAAAATTAATTCCGATTTTAGTATTAATAGAGTCAATACGCATGCGTGCTAGGAATGAACGGAATTTCTCCCTCTTTTCTAAGGCTTTCGGGAAGTATTTGAGGATATAACATGTTTTCTAGGAGTACGGAAATTATTTGTTTAAAAAGGACGAATAATTTAGTATGTACAGACGATTTTTTTCTACAGTATGTAAGGTCAATCATGTTGGACTGTTTTGTATTTTATTGTATTTTGTATTGTATTCTGTTTTGTATTGTATTTTTTATTGTTTTGTATTTTATATTAGTATAAACTAATGATGAATGATAATAATAAGTTTTAGTGTAAAAATTTATATTTTTTAAAGAAACGTATTCATACAATAATTAAAATAAATAGTTACCCTAATTTTTGACTTTGATATATTTTAACGAAATTAAATCATCTAATTTCTACAGTAAATTAGAATCTAACCAAAATTCTGATAGCATTAATTCGGTTTTCTTTTGTTCTAAGCTTGGAAAATAAGTGCTAATAGAAATTTTAGTGAGAATTGTCCTATCTCCAAAGGAAGTTTTACAGACACAGCAGTAATTCAAGTTCGCGGGAGGGGTGCTGATAGCATAAATACAGCAGATGTTCTGAGAGATGACACCAATTTTGTCACTGCTGTCTGTAACGGAAATGAGAAATGTCGGAAACGTTATGTAATTAAAATGGACAAACAATTGAAAAAGCGTGATTTGATTCCACTAAACTAGAAGCAAGGAAAAGTCAGCGTGTGTCTGTCGGGTTTTTCAGGAGTAACCGTGATCACCTTTTCTGTGGGACACTGGTTTTCCTTGTAGGTTCTGACTACAGTTACCTAAGGAAAGTCGCATTGTCATGAGCATCATAGAGTGTTGTGAAAGTCGCTCAAATGACTAGTCATTGAAAGTAAAAGGAAGGATTGAGTGTTATCGCGCAGATCTTCTACAGCTGGCTGGAGTTACCTAAGGAAAGTCGCATTTGTCATGAGCTTTAATGAGTACTGTGAAAGTCGCTCAGATGTTTAGTCATTGAAAGTAAAAGTAAGGATTGAGTATTACGGTACAGACCTTCATACAGCTGACCACATATATCGTCATGTATGTAGTGTGAATTCCAAAGCCGGATTTGACTTGCCATATCAGTTTCGAGATTATTTATCTGGCTCTGAAGAAAAGTTCGAAAATTGTTGTCGTCCTGAGGATGCTGCTCATGAACACGCTTTTCTAAGAATGTATTGTTATCTTGAAATGAATGAAGAAGAACAGTTGACGATTTCAGACCTTCAAGAAAAAAAGAAGGGAGTTCTTGAATAGAGACGATTCATCTCCTAACAGCAAATATTACCTAAAAAGCAAACTGGTAGAATAATATGGACCTTCAATATCTTCAATAAAGGATAATACACATAAGAGAAAGTAACAAAACATCGGTCGTCCTGAAGATGCTGCTCATGAACACACTTTTCTAAGAATGCATTGTTATCTTGAATTGAATGAAGAAGAACAGTTGACGATTTCAGACCTTGAAGAAAAAAGAAGGGAGTTCTTGAATAGAGACGATTCATCTCCTGACAGCAAATATTATCTAAAGAGCAAACTGGTAAAATAATATGGACCTTCAATATATTCACTAAAGAATACTACACATAAGGGAAAGTAACAAAACATCCATTATCCGAGAGTTCACTTCACCGGTGATACTGAATTCGAAGGGGAGCGGGAAAAAATTAATTTAATGGGATGTAATAAACTACAACTAATCCAATTAATGAGCGAAGAAATTATGATGAGAGGCTGTTTGATTTTTTTAACGCAAGGTGATGCTGATAAGACATTAGAAAGGCCTCAGTTACAGTTCACAGGAATATTCGACCACGCTCAATGGCGAGGATATTGACCTGTTAATTCTGTTTCTATATTGCGCTGAAACTAATTGCAATCCACTGTAGTTTATATCGGGATTGTAGTGAAGAGGCATTTTCAAAAATGTATTACATCCGTAAAGTGAAGTCTATTCACGGCAGTGAGTTATCTGCACAGCTGTTATTTTTTCCTGCATTCACATTATGTGAATCACCTCACGTACTTATAGTGTAAGCAAAAAAGCGATTTTCCAAACAATTTTAAAAGGTGATCATGTGTTTCATTACTGAGCAACTGCTTTCACTTTACCAGGCAAGAACCGCCAATGACGTAGTAAGTCTTAGCAGTCAAGCAGTGACTGTTCTATTTGAGGTAACCGTAAAAGTTTTTTGCCAGAGTTACGTTACCAGACACTTACAAAGAAAGTCCTGATAGCCAAATCATTTTCTCATCTAAAATGTATTCCTTCAACTGGGTCTTCCACAAAATTCCATTGTCTAAGATTGTACTGTTAGACCATGACAGGGATAAATATGGCTATTGAAATTAATCTTGTGAATATAGATTGGAAACTCGATGGCCATGAACTTGTACTAGTAATGCGTGATATGAATGATGCACCAGACACTTAGCTAAAAAATACACGCTGCAATTGTAAACCTGCTTGCAGCGGTAACAATTGCAGTGGCCGAACATATGGACTTCGATGCAGTTTTGTATATGTATTATGTCAGTTACAAATTGTGAAAACCAGGTGTTAGATGAACTAGACAGCAATGATAAGGTCTATTGACAATGAAGTAGTGACATTTGTATCCCCATATTGCTGCAATTTTTCTAAACCGAATTTACATTATATTTCGTAGAAGTAATATGTAGGTTTTGTAATAAACTTTTTAAAAAGAAAACGATTTTTCCATTGACCAATTTTGTTTACAGAGGTCATATATAATTTAAAAGTTTAATTTTTTCAAGAATTGATGGCAAGACAACTTTGTTAATATAATCTTATTTCTTAAGTTATCTTGATCTCTTTTGCGGTTGACATCACGCTGCCTACATCCATTGTCCCATAACATTGCCAACAGGTAAAACATTAAGGAATGTTCCTGAGATCTTGGAATGCACTGAATATGAAAAGGCTAACTTTTAAAAATCCCTTTTAGAATAAAATTAACCTTTAAAAAATCATAAATGAAAACCTAGACGACAGCATGAAATATCACACGGGCTGAAATTACTCTTTTCTGAAGGAGATTACACTATTTCTAATTCAAGGGGGCGATTGAAATGTCAGCGCGATCAGTGAGTTTTTCGAAAGTCAAAGAACAAGAAACTTAGGCAAACACACACAGCTATTTTGAAACTAAATTAATAAAAGTTGCCCGTATACAATAATAAATTTTCCGTTACCCTTGCAGTATTGCAGCCGAGTAACTTTCATTAAAGTAGCTGCCACAAAGTGCTTCCGTGGCTACTTTGAACATTTGGCAAATTATACTTAAAAATTGGACTATAACATATGAGAAAAGATTTTGAAAATAATTTATTTGTTTGTTTTTTTTTAATTCTTGTACTCTAAAATTTTCTAGAATCATGACAGTACATATTTTGAAACCGCGTATAAGAGGCAGTCAAAAATGAAAACCGAACACACACTAAAAAGTGAGTATGGAAAATTTTTATTAAAGCATAATTGCCAGAAATGTTAACACATTTATGCCACTGGGAGACGAGACGATCAATTCCAGTCTTGTAGAAAGAGTTATGTCAGTGACGGATGCACAAGCTCACAAACGCTTGTACTTCATCGTCCGAAGGAAACTGGCGTCTACGAATGTCTTTGTTGAAGGGACTAAAAATGTGAAAATCACCCCGATATTTTCCTAGATAAGACCATCAGTATTCGCAATCTCATCAGGAGTAATGGCTCGATGGGTCTGTTCTGGCCGGGGATCGTCTTGCAGTGATGTGTGTCCTTCTCGGAATGTCTTATGCCACTCGTGCACAATTGTCAGTGACATGCAGTGTTCGCCTTAAACAACAGACGTGTGACGATGAATATCGCGTGTTCCAGCACCTTCAGCCACTAAACACCGAACGACAACTCTTTACTATTCTTTGCTTGCCTCCATTTCTAATGCTGGACGAATACACTTTTCACTACGCTCACCAACAAAGAAATAAAAAAAAATAACTGTGAGTAATTGTGAGGTGTCAGCTGTCATTATGCATTTCTACCAACCCTCGAAGTGGAAGAATCGGTATGTTACAACAATGTTGTCAACTTTGGCGAGGAATATCTTTTATGGCTGGTGTTCTGTTTTCATTTGACTGCCCCTCATAATATATTTGAGAGAATATTTTCATATACTTTTTCCCAAGAGACAAAATTGGCAAAAATAAGAATTATAAAATAACCTTTACATGTGGTCATCAAATAATTTATGTTTCTCTGTTAATAAGATCTTTTATTTTAACAATATGAAATATATTTCATCTTCTTAGATAAAATTGATTGTACTTAAATAATAGAGTCAGTTCTTATCAAATTAATATATTCAAAGAACTTTAAAATCTAGATTTTTATGAATTAAGCACTTCAAGAAACTAATTATTGATAAAAATCGTAACTTTATCATGATAAATATACTTCAGCTTATCATGATAATAAATGTATTTTCACGTTGACTTATAAAATTAATTTGTAGAAACAAAATTACGTTTATTAGAAACACTTTGATGATTTTCTTCAAAGAAAATCATCAAATTAAGGATAAATTGATCTGATTAAGAAAACGCTTTGATGGCTTTCTTGAATTAGATATATCATATTAACGAACTAATTGAATGAATTTCTTTTTTTGAAATATAAAACACGGTTCGGTGGGATAAAAACTTTTATATTTAATTGTTTTTATTATTTTCATATGTAATATAATTTTTTTCTCTTTTAAATTAAAGTATAACTGAATTGATAAAAGTAGAAAATTATAAACCTTTTTAAAAATATATGTAAAGTAAATGTAAGGTGTAAGTTGATATAATATACACTGATCAAAACAATTAGAGGATATTGTGAGTTTGGTTGGAAATGCCCATATAATCGATAACTCTTTTAACAAAAATAAAAGGAAAGAGATTAATAAATAAAATTATAACTTTTACAAAGTTGGGAATATGCAAATTTTTTCTGTGACGTAGAAAACGACGCGTTTTAGATAAAGAGTGAAAAGCGACCTGGAGCATTTCTTCTAATGAGGATATTAAACAAATTGACACGCCTTGAAGGTTTTGTAACAATGAATGCGAAGGTTTTGTAACAATAAATGAATTGCTCTATAATATGACTAATGCTCGTATTCACAATCTACCTCAACCTTGAAAAACCTAGGTCAAAGGCTCAAATTGTATTAAACTTTAATCTGATTGGACTTCGCCTTGATCAGGCCCAATCAGTTTTGTAGTGAATTTCATTTGATCGTTCTACCGAGGTTTTTCTAGGTTGAGGTAGATAGTGAATACGAGCATTAGCTGAATCGATGGCTCGGTTGTTTAGAGGGGTGTGTAACGTAATCTGTTGTAGCGGTAGTGTTCTGAGTTTCTCAAAGTGTCATTTTCAGACTAAGTAATCGATTTTTGGAAACTGGAAATATTAGCCGAAGAACAGAACAAGCATGCAACAAGACGAATTGAAAATTTGTATTTAACGTTAACTGCCAGGCGAAACCGCAGTGTGAACGTCACTTTATTGAAGCCGAGGCTAACGAAAAAGACAGGCTACCGCGGTGCATTTCACGTCTCTTATCTTACAGACCGTTGGAATCACCTGATGCTCAAATGCACCGATGCAAGTGTACAAAAAGCACAGCACGTCACTCTAGCAGTCTGTAAAAAAAGACACTACGGATGCACCGCGGTAGCCTGTCTCTTTCGTTAGCCTCGATTGAAACAGTACTTTCAGAGGGAAGCAGGACGTTTCGGTCCCGCCGTTTCGGTCCCGAGACAGTTCGGTCCTTAGCCATTTCGGTCCCTTACCATCTCCAGCAAGCTGAAATTTTGTGCACGTGAAGTATGTGACATAATTTTATAGGAAACATTGTAGAGTTTCTTAACTGAAGGCCTTAGAATTTTAGTATAAACACGAATATAATGGCCCGAAAACTGCAAACACGTATAACTTGGATACAAACAATTACAGCCCACACAAATTTCGTATGGTAATCGTAATCGTTTTAAAAAACAGCGGGGTGGGGGGAGGAGTTCTATTGACTTTTTTTATATTTTAGTGTATCATAAGTATAAGGTCCTGATAAATTTTAACTTTTATAACTCGATCTATAATTATCCCAAAACACTCATATTTTGTATGGTAAACGTAATCTTTATAGGAGGAGGTACATTATTAGATTTTTTAACTGAACCCCCTAAATTTTAGTATAACCCGAATATAAGGACTCGAAAACGCAAACACTTATAACACATATCAAAATTGTCGCAGCCCACACGAATTTCTTATGGTAATCGTAATCATTTTAAAAGTCGGGGGAGGGGGAGGCTGCCTCTGTTTATTTTCGAAGAAGCCGCCTATATTTTAGTATATATTAAGTTTAAAGTCCTGATAAATTAAAACTTTTATAACTCGATGTATAATTATCGCAAAACACTCATATTTTGTATGGTAAATGTATTCTTTATAAAAGGGGGGACGTTATCGGATTTTTTAACTGAAACCCCTAAAATTTAGTATAATCCGAATATAAGGACTCTAAAACGCCAACACTTATAACTCGCAACCAAATTGTAGCACCCCATGCAAATTTCTTATGGCAATCGTAATCGTTTTAAAAGGCGGGGGAGGAGAAAGGCTCTGTTGATTTTTGTAGAAGCCTCCTATATTTTAGTGTATCATATGTAAAAAATCCAGATAAATTAAAACATTTATAACTCGAGCTATAATTAGTGTAAAACACTCAATTTTGTATGGTAAACGTAATCTTTTTAAAAGGAGGGACATTATCGGATTTTTTAACTGAACCCCCTAAATTTTAGTATAATCCGAATATAAGGGCTCGAAAAAGCAAACACTTATAACTCGGATCATCATAACATCATTAAAATGCACTTGCAATATTTTTTTTTTATATTGGCCGTAATGTAACGGAATACTTTTGACTGTCCCTGTAATTAAACTATACATCCGATTTTCATAAAATTTGAAATGACTCGACAAAATTATGCAACAATTATATATTTTAAATTTCAAACGATTCGGTTGGGTAGTTTTTGCGCTGTTATATGCGAACGGACAGACAGACAGACAGGCGGACAAACAGACAGACGGATTGAACGACGACTATAGGTGCTACGTATTTATATAATTACGAACGCACCTAAAAAGGGCCCAAATAATGTTGAAATTACAGCGTTTGGCGGTCCACGACAATTGGAATCCGAGTTATAAGGTGGTGGTCACCGAAATGACAAGGGACCGAAATGGCCAGGGACCGAAATGGCTGGAGGCCGAAATGGCCAGGGACCGAAATGTCTCGGGACCGAAATGGCCAAGGACCGAAATGGCCAAGGACCGAAATGTCTCAGGACCAAAACGGCGGGACCGAGGTGTCGGGACCGAAATGTCGTGTACCCCTTTCAGAGGGCTACTGGTACCAGAGTTTCGACTCAAACTGTTGGAAATCCATCATGTTGGTTGATATTCTCGAAAACCTATAGTGTATGTTTCTTTAACAGCGGGCCACCGTGCTGCCCGCAGGAGGTGGGCGCAAGAGCATCTCAGATAGGTACGTGATGAGTGGTGTAACGTTATCTTCACGGACGAGTCCCGCTTTAGTATGAAATATGACATTAGGCGGTTTTCTATCTGGAGAGAACGTTTGTGCACGAAAGTGTCCTATTTAGCAAAGGCTGAGTGATGATCTTTTCCCGTATGTCTATCGATGGACGCACCTACCTGTAGGTTATCAGGAATGGAGCACTGACGGCTCAGCAATGTAGAAATGAAATCCTCAGAACTATTGTGGTCCCTTACGCTGCAGGAATCGGGGATGAATTCGCTCTCTTTGACGATAATGCCAGGCCGCATTGTGGTCGACTAGTGTACCTCTAGTACCGACTAGTGTAATTTCCTTTTCGGCGAAGGAGTCCTTAAAGTCGATTTGCCAATATATTCCCCAGACATAAACGCCATAGAACATGCTGAACATGTTTGGTATATTCTAGGGAGAAATATTGCTGGTCATTTATCATCCCCACAAACAATTCAGCAGTTGGAAAGTTCTCTTCTATAGAAGTGGGAGAGAATATCCCAATGCCTCTTTGATAACCTCATTTTTTCGTACCTTGTAGGTGTGTGACATTGCTTTCGGTCAGGGGAAATTATATCTCTTTCATTGGAACATTTTGGCAGTTGAAGAAAAGATTTCTCCTTTTTGAAATCTTTGAAAATCTACGAAAATGTGAATGAAAGTATCTCGAAAGATGCTTTACAGAAATTTCTCCAGCATTTATGGTATTTGGCTGATGAAATAGCAGTATTAGCACTTTTTGATGATGATGATGTTGACAAAGAAACAAAATTTAAAATGATGACAAATTTACATAGAGAAAATTTCTCGACCCGTGAAAAAACATACATTCCAGGTAGGATGAAAGTGGTTCAATATATGGCGAGTTTCATATATTGATTTCGTAATTGTTTATTTAGTTATTCATTTATATCACGCGATTGTTACCTGTTATTTTTTTTACAGAAAAAATGCATCGATGATCTCATATCTGTCAAATCCATCCATTGTTTTCTAGACTCAAAATTTATGATAGTTTTGAAGAGAGATGGGAGAATAATGCTTCGTTTTCCGACGTGAAAAGGACGATCTCATTGCTCAGAGCAATGAAGAATACTGCTGAAAGAGCGGTAAAATTGATGCAGGACTTTCATGATTTAATAACGGTGACGGAGGAATAAAAACAATTTTCGTTATGTTGCGTACAAGAACACACGAATGTCTATCCCGACTGTAAAAAAAAAAACATTGAAATGAAAATAAGTTCAGTAATGTTTCTTTTACTATAATATGTTAATAAATATCTTCTTTGAATAAAATAGTGTTTTATGTGCCAAAAAAATATACATTTTACAATCTTTCCATAGTATTCCCCATACAAGATTTCATGTTCAAGTTTGACCTAAAATCGGCACGGGTTACCGTTATCTCATTGCAATAATATTTTTTATTTATGTTTCTCAGGTGAAATAGAAAAAAAATAGAGGGTATGCGTATTTGATTTTGCAAAAAAAGATTTTACCTTGTATCCTGGGACACCCTAATATATATATATATATATATATATATATACATATAAACTGAATTTTAAATATGTACTTTTTAAAATAAGATCAAGTTTTAATATTATTTTTTATGTAAACAAAAAAAGCAAGTGAAAAATTGTAAAAACAAATAAAAATATACATATAAATAAAAAAATATCCTCAACTCTTAACACCCCCCTCCTCTTCCTCCGTGAATTAAAAAAATTAAATTGACAGTGTTATGTTAATTAGAATGTTGCATTATATAAACACTGACAATTTTGGGTCAGTACGAAAATTAGATTGACTTTAAACCCGATTACTCATTTTGGACTAATACTGGCAATATCCAATGTCCTACTTCAAACTGCTAGTTCTCGAAAAGTCGCAATAAATCTCTTGGGATATGCTTTTAGAAGGCTCATTCTACATTTTGTACTATAAAAGTGCGAGGAACTCGGAAGGTCTTTTTTTATATATCACTTTTTATGTACAAAAATTCCTTAAAACTATGTATTTTTTTAAAAATTCCTCTTTTTTTAATGTATGATATTTTGCTATAGAAAAATCAAATTAAATATGGAATTTAATGTTGTTTCAGAGAAGTGCAAAGAAAAAAACGAGAAACTATTTGAGATGGTCTTAGTTAGGGCGTGAATGCAGAGAATTTGCCTGAAATTCACGCAACAGCAGAAAACGCTAAAAACGCCTAACTTCACATAAGCAATGCTAATTCCTGTGAGCTGATAAAAGCAAAATATAACAGAATATAAATCTTCAGATATTTCTGAATACTGTAGGATTTATTTCATTTCGAAGTACGAAACTTCGATTTTCTGATTTTTGGCCACATAATCGCGATTTGGGACCACTGTGCGTCAGTGCGCTATACTGATGGCCCGGGTTCGAGTCCCAGCATGAAATCTTTTTCATTAGGTTGGCATTTGCACCTATTAAGCAATTAATTTGATTTTCATTTTAAATGGATCATGTTTGTCTGCAAAACATGTTTGTGTAATGTGGAAATTAAAATTGATGGCATCTGAAAAAAAGTATATTCCAGATTAAACTTTGTTATCAATCAAGTTGCATATCTGCAATATACCCAAAAGTCAAAATTACTTATGTAGTGATCTTTAAAATACAATTTAATTTATTACTGCTACCTTTCAACAGAGCAATACATTGTCCGTAGGATTCTCAACAGACGACGATACTGAAAAGGGAACCACTTTTGGTGGTGCTCACACCTATTATTGAGACCTGGTTCATTTTAAAGCCATATGTTAGGAAGTTTGAGAATCGATAAAATTTATCTGTTAAAATCATATATATATATATATTTATTTATTTATTTATTTATTTATTTTTTTTTACAGCAGCATAACTTTCTGAAAATGCAATTTTCAAAATCACTTATTAGACTATTAACAAATATTTTTTTTTTTAAAGAAAAGCATTTTAAAATGCAAACTAGTCAATTATAAGTATTAAATACTGAAAAAAGTTTAAAAATTCCTTCAAGAACCTACCAATTTGATTTTGAAAAATTACAGAATTATATTCACATTGTTGGCGGGGAAAGAGTTGGCTTTTTTTTTTCCAGTAGTAGAGCTCACCGACAACCCTAGCCGAATTTCATAGCTACTTGTCATGTGTTAACAGTAGTTTCGACTTCACTAGAAATTGTAATGTCCGACCGAATTAAACACAGAAATTTTTTTAAATTGTATAAAAATAATAATTTACTTTATGATTACTTTTAACAAAAAGACACAACATTTAATACAACAACATTTCATTTTAAACATTCGAAACTTTATTCCATCTCTCTTGAAAAGAAAATAGTTTCCTTATTTTGTATTTCACTAAAAAAATAGTTTTCAATGATCTTGAAATTTTGAACAGAAATAGTTTTACTATTTACGTGGGTGGTTCAATAATTATTGTCCCTAGTGTATGTAAAATATTTGTACCGCGATGGTTTATGTGGAATATCGAAGCCTAATGTCTTAAATGCCTATATGCTCAATTTCAGAACCGTAACTGCTATATTGGAATAGGTTTGGAGGGAGGGGTGAAGTTTTAAAGACCTATTTTTGAGGGAGTTTTGAAGGAGAGGGGTGAGGGTGAAATGCTGGTTTGGAACTTATCAGTCTACATTTGTGACAGTGTATGTGATGTGGTTGCATCACTATAATCCCCAGTCCAAACGACAGTAGTTACATCTCATCCACTGTCACAAATCTAACCTCATAAGCCTTTCACACCTACTCCCCACCTTTCACTCCTCCTTCCAAAACTATGTTAATATAGCAGTTACGGTTCTGAAATTTAGCATATAGGCATCTAAGACATTATGCTTCGATATTCCACAAAAACCATCGCTATACAAATATTTTATATACTAGGGGGCTCGGCCCCCTACGTGCTACGCTCGCCAAATCCTGTCCAGACGCCGCAGACTCTAATTGCACGCTAATTTGATCGGCTTTAAAAAGATTTCGAAAGATTGAATTATAATTTAAAAAACAGTGGCGATCTCCCTATAAACGAATTTCTATTCATTCTCTTTGATTGGGGAATTTTAACGCCAAATCCGCTGCGGTACTACTTGATTATCCCGTCGACCAATTTCGCCAAATTACATAAATCGCCAAACCACTCGCCAAATTATACAAATTGACATAATTTTTATTTTAAATAACGAAAGAACAAATAAATTAGTACGACATTAATAAAAATACAAATAAAACGTCGAAATAAAAATAACTTGATGACGTAGACACGTGTAACAACATTTCAAAATAAGCTAATATAAAAGGAATTAAGTAAACAGAGTCTTTTTTTCCTGGTATTTTTTAACAAAGCGAAAAGAAAGTTCTTTTAAATGAAACATTTTAAATTAATCGTTCTTAATCTGACGTAATTTTGACCAAGCTATTCTTTCTCTTTTAAATATTCACGTGAAAATACTTTTGTTAGAAATGAAATATTATTTGCGCTTTCCTAACAAAAATAGTTGAAAAGATCCTCTCAAAATATCAAATAAATGTCTAGCGCGATTTCTAAATTTAAACTGTTTTGCAATATTATTTTGTGTTCATTTTATGTAATAACTATAATGTGACGTAAATATAACGTAATTTCTCCTAAGACTTCTAACGCATGTTAATGAATTTATTATTTTACAATATCCTTTGTCTTTTAAAATTCACGTGTATACTTTTTATGACGTAATTTTTAATAAGTTCCCGCTTTTTGTACATAATTATTTAATTCTAATTCCAAATGATTTTTTCTGTTTACAATAGTCACGTGTAAATAAATTTTTAATTTGAAGCAAACATTATTGTTTGCGCTGTTTATACATTTGGCAACAGTATAAATTAATACCATTTTCTAAAATAATGTAAAAAATATCTCTAGAAATGCTGAAAATTTGAATTTAAAATAAGAATAAAACCTCAAAAAATGTGTCAAAATAAAAAAAAAAAATGCAATCTGCACTCCGGCAAATTCTAACGCATAACATGATCTAAAAATGATGACACTGCCATGTATAGTTTTTGCTGCTATAAAACTTTTTTAGTGGAACGATTTTGTCCAACTTTAGCATTAAATATCTCTTAACATAATTCTTCGATTTGAAAACTGTCTGCATCAGCGTGTTTATCGAACATTTCTGTATAAAACCACTGATTTTCATATTTTTGTATGCATTATTTTTCTTAATATTAACGAAGAAAGACCTCCGGTCACAAAAAATTCAAAACCGGCGGCGGCGGCGGCGGTGACAGCGGTAGTTACTTTTTTTAAGAATAGAGAGACACTAGGGACAATAATTATTCAGCCACCCCGTATACATTTATCGTCTGCATTGAAAAAAAAAACCTAATTCCATTTTTATGCTATCAATTATCAAACAAATCTGATTCTGATATAATTCTAATACGTACTGTATATATTCTACAGTAATAAATCTGGCGAAAAATTTGAAGCGCTATATTTGGCGACTTCACACACTTTTGAAGTGAAATAAAGAAATAAAAATCCAACAATAAAAAAAATTTAAATTTTAAATAAAAAAAATATATGAAATATTATTTTTTTATCGGTCCTGTACAGGGCTACATGGCTACTACGGCTACAAAATGCACCGGGTCTCTATGCTAGGTGCGAGCAGAACCAAAAGTAGTTCCTATGTGAGTCAATTTTTTCATGCCATAGTTTTATTTACCATTTAAGTAGTTTCACAGCATCATTCTTAAAATGATCTTCGCAAATTTGTTAAAATTAAAAAGGATGGAGAAGTCTAAAAATACATTTTTTTACAGACGTAATTTCGTATACTTTACAATATTGCATTAGAAAATTGACACTATTTATGAGAAGTATGTAATTTTTTATCTATTACAAAAATGAAAAAAAGTAGGGTAAAGTGCCCATATTTCATCCCCCTTAACTTCTCCGCTTCTGCGTAGTGGCGCCACTTATGAAGCAAGACACAGGGGACGAGAGGTAAAAGGAGTCAGTGCTGAAGTTTCGTTCGTCAAGACGCATACATAAATTAAAGACGGCAATTTTTCTATTTTTAGAAGACTTGAGTTCTTATTACGTTGTTTGTAGAACGTTATTTACTGTACTGTAAGTATTTATTTCTTATTCATTGGATGCATTTTACGTTGGTAAGATTCTGACAGCAGCATACAATGAGTTTTAGGACACTGAGTTCATCTTACGGGAATTGATGCTCCGTCATATTGGGAAGTAGCGTGGTCCCGATTTCGTCCCCCTTATAGTTCTTATTTTCGTCCTAAGGACAAAATTAGAAATGCTTTTTCATGACTTTTTTTTTTCTCATGTTTGGATGGCTAATGTTTCGTTATGTTATTCTTCCACTGATAATTAGTACATTTCTTTGTGCCTTACGTTAATGTAAATTAAATTACTTACTCATTTAGAAATAACTTTTGATTTAGTTATAAGTTAAGACTCGGCGTATTGGATTTTTTGGGGGGACGAAATTGGGATCATTTTTTTCTTTTACATTTTTTAGATACTTTTGAAAAAACAATTTTTCGCATTGTTAAATTTTCTTTTGTATGATATTTGCCTATGTTTTTATGTGCGTGGGTAATTAGTCTATGTAAAATCCAAATTTGGTAGATTTTTGCTAAAAATTACAACCTCCAAGGGCCTAAAAGTGACTGGGGGACGATAATAGGACACCTTACCCTACCTTTAAATCAAAATATTTTTATTTTTATGTTCTTTTTTACATGCTTAAAATTATGTATTATAACATCTGAGTAATTTTTTTCAATAATTTAATTAATTTTTAATTATTGAATTAAATTATTTTATAAATGTTTTTTAGATGATTTAAATTATGTATTCTTATATCTGAGGAAATATTTTTCAAATTAGAATTGTTGAGTCGCAAAGGGTTAAAAAACTGGTGAATACACTATAAATACTACTCGGAAATGTTTCCGAAAGTCAGTGGCAGCAAATAAATTCTGTTTTTGTAAATGTTGCTTTAAATCTCGAAACTACATTTCTTTCTGAGTTTTCAACAATAAAGAACACTTTTTGGAATCGTAGGTAACTCGTAAAAAGTTATTGTATATTTTTGTTTCTGATTATGTTATATTTTCCCAGATTAAGAACACATTTGTCTTTTTTACGGCGTACATCAAACTTGTTATCTTCATTTCATTAGTTTTTACTTTCTTCTATCTTTACAAGAAGAATGCATTGGATTCATAAAAATTTTCGACTTTCAGTTTTCGACGGATTTATACGTTTTACAATGTCCTGAACACGATTTGACTGTTATTAGAAAATGTCAGTATGTGACACAAATACAAATTTTGTGAGTGCCCTATCTCAAGAACTAATACGCGGAATTTAATAAAAATTTAGATTCGGTTATACATTCATATAAATTGGGGCTGATTAGCTTTTGGAGTAAATCGCGTCACAGACGGCACTGCTATGCTGCATATTTACGCTTTCCGCAATAGATCTCTACCTGAAGAACTAATTCACGGATTTTCATCAAACTTCAGATTCATTTGACACCTTGACATAAGTTGTTGCTGATTAGGTTGTGGTGTAAATCCCCCAATAGGTGGCACTGCTGCATTTTTCACGATCTACGCGATTTTAGCGATAGTCATATCTAAAAAACTAATGCACGGAATTTAATCAAACTTCATATTCTGTTACACTTTCACATAAATTGATCCTTATCAGGCTTGGGTGTATAGTGTCCAAAGATGTCGCTTTTATCCACTTTGGGTTGGAAATTTTGGTTGCAGACATTTAAGAGTTTGAGTGCCGAAATTCAATGATTTGTTTGAAAAGTTCAATGCTTATATCTTCTTTTTAAATGCACACAATTCAATCTATACCTTTAGAATCATCACGATGGTAATAGATCTTTATTTAATTTTGCACTGTGATAGCGAATTTTGAAGCATTAACATGCATGAGATAGAAGAAAGTTTTGGAATTATCACATCCGAACTGTTTTTCGATTGTCAAGAAGATTTAAAGAAACATTCTTTAAATATTATAAATTTATTTGTCAAACTGGCGTAACCCTTCTTAAGACCTTTCTAATCAGTATCTATTTCTGAAATTTTCTTTTAAAATCAAAATCGTAGTAAATTTTTTTTAATCATAATAATAATAATTGAAGCTTTTATTGATACTGAACTTAATGTTATATAAAAGTTAATTTTCCAAAAGAGGAATTGCGAATTATAATAAAAAAATAGAGATTTTCTTTTATAATTTTATTTAAAATTACTTAATTTTACTTAAAATTACTTAAAATTACTTAAAAATTTCCTACTATTTTAAAACTAATTAAAAATTCATAATATTCAACTATTCAAAATCAAAAAAAAAATAATAATAATAATCAATTTTTTTACTTAAACTGAGAATTTCTAAATTACTTTTAAGCTTCGAAACAAAAAAAATTATATTAAAATCATTTTTTTTCCATTAACTATATATTTTTCTAAATCGTGCTTTCTTGGAAACAAGCTTAATTAAATTGTGCATCCGCTTTCAGTTACAATTATTATCTCTTCTGATGAGGAAAAAAATGCTTTTTGGGTAATTAAATTGGTAAAGCCGCAATTAAATTTAGCAAGATATTTGAATTTCTTATAAATTTACATTAAATGTAATTAGGTCATTATTTCATTTTGTGGTTAAAAGAAAGAAAAATTATTTCAACGAAAACAATTTTGTTAAATTATCTAAATGGTTACTTTCCTGTAATGAAAACTAAATGCATCTGAGCTAATTTAGTGTTGAAATTAATAAACATTTAGTATAAAGGAGAAAAAATTATGTATCAATTTAAGTTTTTTAAATGAAAAGTTTATAAAATGCTTAACAATTAGTAATTAGTATTCAGCTCGTTCGTTTACTGTGATACAAATAATCTTTGGGTATTTTTTTATTTATTTTTGTCTCAAGGTAATTGCAGTGGTGAAATCATCTAAGAATCTATTTTAAGGTTTATATAATAAAAACACTAATTTAAAAAACTAATTAAACTACATTAAATTCAAGTATCTCAATGTATAAATAAATAAAAAAAAACTTCACTTTCAATGCACCTACATACCAAAGTACAAGCCGATAGTTCGACTATAGGCTGGGCAAAGTTCACTCAACCTGTCATTCTTCGGGATCGATAAAATGAGTATCAAGCTAGCTTGGAAACTAAATACTAATGGTCCCGCGTTAGGCTGAAAACCCGATTAGGACATATATTCTATAGCACCACGGGGCCCAGTGTCAGGAAAACAGGTTTGGCGCTATAGATCCTGATCATTATTAGATCATAAAGCCACAGGTTTAATTGCTGTTTTTTTTTTGTTGTTTTTTTTTATATCAACATTATCAGAGTGCTGTTCTGAAACAACATAATTTCACACGGGGTGAGCGGAGGTCTGAAAACTAGTCGCTTTCAAAGACGAGTTATATTCATTATTTACAGATCTCTGGAAAACTATTTTTAGAGCATGCAAAAAGATCATTTTTAAAACATCATATAAAAAATAAATACGATTATACAAGGTGTACATAAATAAGAATTCCAACTTTACAGAGCTATTAAACGAAAACAAGAAAAGTACAACCTTATTGTTCATCGAAAATCAAAAATAAAAGTTGAAAGTTTACGAAGATGGCGATAGATCGCCGAGCACCCTTGTTCTTCGTCAATGGTCTCCTCGCAGCAGTTTTTTGGAGGGGCCATTTTTAACAAACTACACAGCCATTTTTGGGAGATAAACGTGTTTTACGGAAAATGCTGCAACAGCTTTATTTTTCTACCTATCAAGAAAAATCAAAAACCAAAATGTTCAGCATAAAATTGTCGACATTTTATGTAATTATAAAATTATCATTAGACTCAAGGATCTAGACCAAAAACCTGCTTAAAAACCGGAGAAATAAAAGGTCAAACACCGCATTACGCTGCCATTGTTTTTTATGAAGGAAATGAGACTCACCTTAAATATTTTTAAAATATATATATATCTTATAAGACTACTCATTTTTATAAATTTCAATCCTGACAACCGTTTCCTTTTTTTTATTTTTTTTTATTTTTGTACAGCTCATCAAAAACTGTGTTAAGTCTGCTTTTGGCAATCTTCACTAATTAATCTCTCAAAAAGGACTGACTAAGAAATTCTGAAAACTTAGGATAATAAACATCTTTGTACTATAAAGTTAAATTGTAAATAAATTTTATGACTGAGACTTATCTGGTTTTTGAATAACAGTTCACTAAAAATGCACCATCCCCTACCCACCTTCTTTTCCTTTTTTGTTTTGTTCCATATACATAGCATTACAGGTACTTTTTGCTTAGGTACGTTCAAGTTGACGATAAAAACAGATTTTACGCATTATTGCTTAGTTAAATAGGGCAGTAGCACCTTTTCAAAATTTTCTTGAATGGGGGGAGGAGATCTTTTGATTTTATTGTGCGCATCTGAGGAGCACCTGATACTGTTTTATTCGGACATTTTTTTTTTAAAATTAGCCTAAATACTCGCTTGCTAAGAATTTTATAAAATATTTCGTTTGCATACGCCACTTCCCCTTGCCTTTTACTCATATTTGCCTTCCCCCTCTCCCCCTCCAACACACACACAAAAAATACCGGTTATATGAATGACTAATTAATCACATTACCCCCCTCCAACACACACACAAAAAAATACCGGTTATATGAATCACTAATTAATCATATTAGCAACTTTTATGAATCAAATCTAATAATCTTCCATAAAGTAAGTTATTCGAAAAGAAAAAAAAACAGTCTGTAGCGTAACCTTCGTGAGACCGGAGATAAGGGTGCGAAGAACAGTAGTGAGACAGGGTTAAGAGGGAGAGTGAAGAGGAAATAAGAAGAAATTGGACTCCTTATCTCAGTTCAGTATTTTAATTTTTAACAGTCCCCTGTAGTTTTCGGCTAAAATATTTTCGGCTCTAAAGGAAGTCATGAGCTAAGTTATGACTCCATGTGGGGTTTTTTTGTGTGGGGGGGGGGGAGGGTCTCATCAATAATCAGGTGTTTATTCCGCAGCTACCAACTGACATTGACGAACTTAGGACTCGCATGTCTGCAGCCATTCAAAAAGTCACACCTGACATGCTTAAAAAAGTGTGGGATGTGTTATCGTACCGCCCCGATATCGTTCGGGCTTCTGGAGAGGCTCACATTGAACACTTATAACTACAGCGTCTAGTGTGGAAATATGCTATCCAAAGAACGCTAAAAATCTGTATCCCTTAAATGTGCGACGATACTGCTAAAATCCCAAGTGTCGATCGCAGCGGCATCTGCGGGATTACATTGTATAGACTAGTAATATCTTGCAATTGTAGGAAATATCGTGCAGATGTCGCTGCGATCTGTATATTTCAGCAGCATCGTTGCACATTTAAGGAATATAATATTTTAGCACTTTTTTAAGTATTACAGGGATAGCCAATTCCCACACTATACAGGGTGTCCGGTCTCAACGGTGTCCAATGGCTAATTCCTAAACCGTTAGTCATAGACATATAGTTCCAATTAGAAAAATGCTTTAAATCAGATAAAGAAATATTTTAAAAGCGATTTGGGTTAATAAAAACATTTCTTAAAAAATTACGAAATTTAAATTTTTATACGGTCCCCCGGTCCTATAAGGTATATTTAGTAAAATTTTCAATTACACTGATAAGTAAGACAAAAAAAAGTCTCATTCATATGACACTAAAATTGTGCGAGTTATGAAACTTTAAAAATGCATGACTTATGCCACTTTTCTCCTCTGAAAACAAATGAGTTCGGCTTGGCTTTGAGGGGTCATATTCCAAGTGCTTAAAGTATTCGAAGATCTCATTTCATGTTTATTTGCGCTTTGAAAAAAAATCGTACAAGTATTATGATTAAGTTAACATTTATTAAGTTTCAGATTGGCTGAAATAACATATGTTTTATTTTGTCAGGATTTGAGACTGTTTCTTTTATGATTTCTTTTAATAAAATTATGTTATTTAAGTTTTTATGTTACTTCAACGATCTTATGTATGTTTTTCCAGTTCAAAATTTGTATTCGAACTTTAACCCACTTTCAAATATCCGAACGAGATTACATTTTACATACTGGCGCAAATCCGATAACAATCTAATATTATTATGATTTTCGGTGGTTACCATTTATACTTATTTTATAGGATAAACACGAAAAATTTCGGATAGATTTCTGCCAAGGAGTTTAAGAAAAAGTTTTAGATTAGATAATACAAGACGGAGATTGTTGGGTTTTTTAACTTTTATGTCATTTTTAGCACTAAATCCGAAAATTGCCTTAATTTTTAACCATCATGTTAGGATATTTCGCAAAACATAAATTGTCGAATTTAAAGAATAACAAAAATAGGATACTATAAAGTAGAGGAGATGGTTGTATTTTTTAACTTTTGATAATTGATTTTTACGTACTTTTTAGCACTAAATCTGAAAATGACTTTCATTTTTAACCATCACGTTAGAATTTTTTTGCAAATGTGTAAGTTAAAATATAGCGAAAATCTCATGCTATAAAACATATGTAAAACTTTTTTTATTTTATTTGATTCAATAATTTATTCGATATTTTGGCTTATCTTGGGATTCTTACAGCTGGGTGGTGTGATGAGATGGGGGAGGATATTAAATTTTAACTTTGAACTTTTTAACTTTGAAATTTACAATTTGCGAAAAATCTTGATGTGATGGCTAAAAATGAAGGTCAATTCCGGATTCAGCGGTACAGAATACATAAGAATTAATTATCCAAAGCTAAAAAACATGAAATAACCCAACTTTTGCAGGCTAGTGTAATCTAATAATATTTTAAAATACGTATCATTTTGTAAAGAATTGAGGCTGTTAATTTAGCATCATTTTATTTAACAAAAATTCTGTTTTTTTTTTCTTTCTTCTTAAATGTGTATTACAAACTCTATATTTTGCATTAATATGTCAGAATGACTAAAGATTTCAAATTTATATTGTAATGTTAATTTTACTCTCAACCATTTTTAAATATATCTGACGAAATTATATTTCGACTAAATTTGTGAATGACCCCCAATTTGCAGCAAAAATTATGCTCCAACTTTAAACAGGTATTACTCGGTCAATTTTAATCGTAGAACAACGGGACTTTTTTTGTATTACTTGTCAGTGTAAAAGGAAAATTTTACTAAATATAACTTATAGAACCGGGGAACCGTATAAAAATTTAAATTTCGTAATTTTTTAAGAAATGTTTTTATTGACCCAAATCGCTTTTAAAATATTTTTTTACCTCATTTAAAACATTTTTGTAATTGGAACTATATGTCTATGACTAACGGTTTAGGAATTAGCCATTGGACACCGTTGAGACCGGACACCCTGTATATTATAGGCGCTATACTTATAACTGTGTTTAATTTAAACTTTCAACTGTTATTTATCCTTTCAGATGAACAACAATGTTGTACTTTTATTGTTTTCTTTTAATATCCCTATAAAGTTGGGATATTATTCAGTTATGTAGACCCTGTATTATTATATAATTTTCTTTTAAAAACTTGGTTCATTTATGTAGAGATGGAATTTTGCAATCTATTTTCCACCTGTTATGTTTTAATTAAAATTATGTTCACAGGTGTGTGTTCCGATGACAATACAGCATTTTAATACTTTCAGAACATAATTATAAATTAATAAATTAATCTTAACCCTTAATGTACTGAATTATGAATTTATGAACATTTATATCTTCTAAAGCATTTTTCGTAAATTGTTTAAACTACATTAGAAGATTTACACAATCATTGAATAAATTTTTGAAGGATTTTAGAAGGATTGAAGGATTTAGAAGGATTAATTCAATTTGAATTTATAGGGATTTTGTGCAATATTTATAACCCCACTCAAATCTTTTATTTTAAATACTATTCCTAGTATTTTGCAGAATTAGGAAATGTACAAACATAATGTTCTTACAATAGAAATATAGAAATATTTTCGAATTGAAAATCCGTCCCCCTCCCAAACGCCAAGAAAGCTGAAAAGATGCAAAAAAAAAAATCATCATTATTTTAAAAATATTTTTGTTTTGTGTAACCAATAATGCTTTTGGAACAAGATAATGTAATGTATCTATAGCTCATTCTAAACTGTATTACAACTAATCGATGTATTAAATGAATTTTATAACAAGTTATTTTAATGGTACTTATAAGTACCGGCAGCAGATAAAGGGTTAAGGCAGTTTTCCGTAAGGCAAGCTCCACGTGAAAAACGACCAAATATTCTTTATGCTTATATCTATCTGTCTATGACTTATCACACAATGAAGTCAATTATCTGAAAAACCATGCTCGTTTTATGCCAGCAACTCGTTGTGATACCACAACAATGAAATATTTTAAACGCTGAACGATATAAAATAAAAAATGTATTATTTTTTAAAATACACTTTTATTAGTCGTTACTTTAATATTGACTAAATTATGACTCAAAGTTCATAAAACAATTTAGAAATCCTGAATAGATAGTTTAAATCATGTTGCATTTTTCTTTTCTTTTGACATATCTTGAAAAAGAAGAAGATAAAAAATTATTCCTATTTTTTAAATAAATTTTCCATCTCGCAGTGCGTTAAGAAATTATATAACCACAAACGAATTGGTGCACTTTTAAAGAAGAAGACACAATATGCAAATTTTTAGCGTGTGTATTTAAAATTGATCGTAGACCGTTTTCTGTTACAATTGCTGCATTAAAATTTAAGTTACATTTTATTAAAATCTTCTAATTTTTTTAAAGGTAAATAAGGTGACTGTTAAGGAATTATAAGACCACCTGAGGAAATTACCATATTATACGTCACATCAGAATCATTATAAAACGTACGCGTTTGTCTATCGTGCAAGTATTCCTGAGAAGCAAAGTTGCAGGTTTAGATAGTGTTATTTAGGCACATTTCAAGAATATATTTATATTTTATTTAGGATATATTTGAAGATGCCGCGGGGTAAAAAGTTAGCTGCGACCGAAGTAAGAAAATTTTGGTTTTATAAGGGTGCTGTTAAATCTGAACGAAAAAATAGCTCGATTAATAAAGCGTTCTAAAACAGCCATTCACAATGAAATAATTAGAAAATAAGATTCAAATAAAATTAAACGATATGGAAGAAAAGGGATCTTGACAGCACGCACGGGATGATCGACAAATATTTCGATTATCAACTCAAAAAGGTCTTTCAACGCTGGAAATTTCGAACTGTTTCAGCAAAAGAACCTCACTCGAAGCAGTGAGGAAGAGTCTGAAATCAAATAGTAATGAAAATGAATGAAACTCTTAAAAAAACTGAGGTTAATGAATTATCATAAAGAAGAAAGACTGAAATGGGCTAAAAATGCCATGTCACGGGACAAGAAATGGAAGCATGTGATATTTTCAGATGGAAAAAATAAGCTTGACTGTCCGGATGGTTATAAATACAACTGGTATGATTTGAGGAAGGAACCGAAACAATGCTTCAGACCACAAATGGAAGGAGGATCAGTAATTGTTTGGGGAGATTTTAGTCGTGGTAGATTATGTGATTTAACCCGGATTTCAGGACGTGTGAGCTCTGCGCAATATCAGGCTATGTTATGATCATTTAATACTGATTTGATGTTTATTAGGTGGTGCTAACTGTATGTTTCAGCAGGACAATTCTTCTTGCGATGCGTCTAAATCCACCCAGCAAAAATATAAAAAAGGAAAAATTCATGTTTTGTCATGGCCAAATCGAAGTCCAGACTTGAACCCTATGGAAAATCTTTGGGGCGTATTAAGCCGCAGTTCTTTGAAAAACAGAGTGTTTGAGGCTATAAGGAAAAATGAAGGACCAATATTGTATTAATTTACATATTATTTTTGTTTTTAGACAAGTGATCTTATAATTTGTTAACAGTGTGTTTTTCAATCATTACTTATATTTTTGTTAACATACTTATTGTCCGCATTATTCAAAATTATTGCAAACTAATTTTAATAAATATGTTGTATTTTGATATCTCATGTTTAAACTATTAGAACTTATATTTACTTCATAATTTTCAAAATGAAAGTGGTCTTATAATTTCTTAACGATCTGCACTTTTTCTATCAAGTGTAAATAAACTGGCGAATTTTCCATAATCGGGACCCATACCAAATTAACATGTTATAACAGCTTTTTTTTAACTTCAGGAATTGCAGTCATGAAATTAGGCGTGATTTTTAAGATGAAAGTTTAATGCTTATAAAAGAGTGTTTTTTAAAAACTGTTTTCACTTGACACATATATTTTATTTAACTACATATAAAGACTTTTTTAATTTATTGAAACACAGTTTGCATTTTGTCTTTCCATCACAAAAAGAAATAAAATAGGCTTCTTATTTCAAAATAAAATTAAATAAGCATATAATGAGAAAAACACAAATTGTTTTTTTTTTTCTATCTACTTTAAAGTTATAAGTAATTGTGTTTTTGAAATTTTTCTGAAAATTCTAGGATTATTTTTTGTTTGTTTGTTTGTTTGTTTAAGTTTCATGTATCTGTGATTCCTAAAGTAAATCCAAGAAAGCTTAAAACTCTTATTTCTCAAGTGTATAAATTTACGTTAATATTATTAAAATGTCATATTCTCGGAAATTCCAGAAAACATATTTTGAAATTATTATCTTCCCAGAATTTAATAGCTAATCTACATAAAATATGCATAAAATGTTATCTTGTTAAATATTTAAAAATATTTTTGAGCATTTATATATGATTGGGTTTATTTAATATAAAAATATCTTAGAGAAGATATTTTCCCTTCGAATTGAAATTTGCTTTATTTAATCCAACGATTCTCATAATTAATAGAAAATACCTAAAAAAGAAATTGAAAGCCTTCCTGTAATTAACAGAAAATGTCAGGTGTGTATATATATAAGATGATATGTTTAAGATGCACATTGTAAGAAGAAATTTATATGTATGTAAATCATAAGCAAATAAGTACATCTGTCACAGGATATTATAAGTTATAAGTATGCATGTACGTACTTATTAATATAATTAAATTTAGATGTATTATAAATTGTTATGAGTAAGACAGTACATAAGGGAAAGTAGCTATATTTTGACCGCCGGTCGCTTTAAATGGACCGCTGCGATTCTGCCGTTAATTACAGAAAATGTCGCCATCTACCGCTGAAATCCTACTCAACATAATGACGTAATTTATGATTAGAAGAAGCACCAGCTTTCCACGTGCCTTTTCAGACAATTTTTAAAAGCCTGAAATCAGCTGTTATTATCTTTTTTTTTTTTTTTTTTTTTTTTTTTTTTTTTTTTTTTTTTTTTTTTTTTACTAAACGTAAGAGAATACTTTAAAACTAAGGCAAGTTGTTTTGCTTACATGTATGTACATGTGATATAAAAATTTTAGTCGCGATATTCCTTAAACTATATTTTTTTCGGCATATTCAATATTTATCTACTTTAACAATATCTATCATTTATTCCTATTTAAATTTCCCTTAATGTAAAACGCGTATATCAGAAATATTTTATTCCAAAACCTTAATTTAAAGCTTTAGAATCCTTCATACATTTTATAAGCTATCCCTTGCAAACTATGGAAGAAAAAGGATCGTGACAGCACGGCACGGGATGATCGACAAATGTTTCGATTATCAACTCAAAAAGGTCTTTCAACTCTGGAAATTTCGAACCGTTTCAGCAAAAGAACCTCACACGAAACAGTTTGGAAAAGTCTGAAATCAAATAGTAATGAAAATACATGAAACTCTTTAAAAAACCGAGGTTAATGAATTATCGTAAAGATGAAAGACTGAAATGGACTAAAAATGTCATGTCACGGGACAAGAAATGGAAGCAAGTGATATTTTCAGATGGAAAAAAAATAATCTTCTCTGTCCAAATGGTTATAAATACAACTGGTATGATTTGAGGAAGGAACCGAAACAATACTTTAGTCCACAAATGGAAGCAAGATCAGTAATGTTTTCGAGAAAATTTAATCGTGGTGGATTATGTGATTCAACCGAAATTTTAGGACGTGTGAGCTCTGCGCAATATCAGGCTATGTTATATGATAATGTGATACTGTTTGGATGTTTTTTAGGTGGTGCTGACTGTATGTTTCAGCAGGATAATTCTTCTTGTGATGTGTCTAAATCCACCCAGCAATGATTTAAAAAAGGCAAAATTCATGTTTTGTCATGGTCAAATCGAAGTCCAGACTTGAAACCTATGGAAAATCTTCGGGGCGTATTAATTCGCAGTTCTATGAAAAACAGAGTGTTTGAGGTTATAAGAAAAAAATGAAGGACCAATATTGTGTTAATTTACATATTATTATTTTTTTTTAGATAAGTGGTCTTATAATTTGTTAACAATGTATTTTTCAATCATTGCTCATATATTTGTTAACATACTTATTGTCTGCATTATTCAAAATTATTGCAAACTAATTTTAATAAATATGTTGTATTTTGATATCTCATGTTTAAACTATTAGAACCTATATTTACTTCATAATTTTCAAAATGAAAGTGGTCTTATAATTTCTTAACGATCTGCACTTTTTCTATCAAGTGTAAATAAACTGGTGAATTTTCCATAATCGGACCCATACCAAATTAACATGTTGTAACAGCTTTTTTTAACTACAGGAATTGCAGTCATGAAATTAGGCGTGATTTTTAAGATGAAAGTTTAATGCTTATAAAAGAGTGTTTTTTAAAAACTGTTTCCACTAGACACTTATATTTTATTTAACTACATATAAAGACTTTTTAAATTTATTGAAACACAGTTTGCATTTTGTCTTTCCATCACAAAAAGAAATAAAACAGGCTTCTTATTTCAAAATAAAATTAAATAAGCATATAATGAGAAAAACACGAAAGTTTTTTTTTTCTATCTACTTTAAAGTTATAAGTAATTGTGTTTTGGAAAATTTAATGAAAAATTCTAGGATTATTTTTTTGTTTGTTTGTTTGTTTAAGTTTCATGTATCTGTGATTCCGAAAGTAATTCCATGAAAGCTTAAAACTCTTATTTCTCAAATGTACAAATTCACGTTAATATTATTAAAATGTCATATTCTAGATAATTCCAGAAAACATATTTTGAAATTATCTTCTCAGAATTTAATAGTTAATCTACATAAAATATTCATAAAAAGTAATCTTGTTAAATATTTAAAAATATTTTTGAGCATTTATATATGATTGGGTTTGTTTAATTTAAAAATATCTTAGAAAAGATATTTTCCTTTCGAATTGAAATTTGCTTTATTTAATCCAACGATTCTCATAATTAATGGAAAATACCTATAAAAGAAATTGAAAGCCTTCCTGTAATTAACAGAAAATCTCAGGTCTGTATATATATAAGATGATATGTTTAAGATGCATATTGTAAGAAGAAATTTATATGTATGTAAATCATAAGCAAATAAGTACATCTGTCACAGAGTATTAGAAGTTATAAGTATGCATGTACTTACAGTCGTGGGGGAAAAAAGTAAACACCCCCTACTAACTCCTCAACAAATTATCGTAGACGAAAGTTACTGGTACCGAACGATTGGATATAATGTCTACTTTTAAATGATGCATATAAATTTTGTTTAGGGGGCCATATACATAATAAAACGAAATCAAACTTCATTTTTTTTCAATGGCAATACTCAATTTTAACGAGTTATTTCAAATTTTCGGTTCAAACTATGCTTAGACACCAAATTTCAAGTCATTTGAATGATAAGTTTTTAAATTATAAACACTGAAAATTTAGTGCTTCTAATGTTAAATTACATTTTCATATTTTTATTTATATCTCCTGAAATTATGCTTCTAATGTGCTAATTTTTTGTGTAGCAATAATACTAATATACCCAAACATAAATACGTTGAATTTGCAATTTTTTATTCGAAAACATTATGAATTGTAACCTACAGTTTTTTTGATGGAATTAGATTTATAAAGTCCTGTTTTATGGAAATCTAAAATTTCACATTTTTCTTCCAAGTAGTTTTGAAATTATGCTTAGAAAATGGCAAAATGGTGGTATAAGGGGCCGTCTATGGTAGAAGTGACTAAATATTTTGAAATTTCTTGTGCTGTCCTGTAATCTAGCAGGCTTCATTGACTGCTTAAGATGCCTTGATCAAGAAGAGGGCTCTCTCGGTTAACAATCGAGTACCGAACTTCAATTTGGATACAGCCCTTAAAATACGCTGGTTTTAAAATAATTAATTTCTCGAAAACTTATCGTACGAATTGCATAAAAATTTGTTTTTAGGCTAATTGAAGGGTGTAGAATTCATTTATGCTGTCAGAATTGTGTACTGCTATTGAAAAAAACAAAGTTATGGCTCGTTTTAATATATAGATGCCCCCCTAAGGAAATTTTATGTACATCATTTAAAAATAGACTTTATTTTCAATCGTTTGGTACCAGTAACTTTCTTCTACCATAATTTGTTGAGGAGTTAGTAGGGGGTATTTCCTTTTTTTCCCACGACTGTACTTATTAATATAATATAATTTAGATGTATTATAAATTGTTATGTGTAAGACAGTACATAAGGGAAAGTAGCTATATTTTAACCGCCGGTCGCTTTAAATGGACTGCTGGGATTCTGCCGTTAATTACAGAAAAAGACGCCATCTACCGCTGAAATCCTACTCATCATAATGACGTAATTTATTATTAGAAGAATCACCAGCTTTCCACGTGCCGTTTTCAAACAATTTTTAAAAACCTAAAATCAGCTGTTTTTATCTAATTTTTTTTTGTACTAAACGTAAGAGAATACTTTAAAACTAAGGTAAGTTGTTATGTTTACATGTACATGTGATATAAAAATTTTAGTCGCGATATTCCTTGAATTATATTTTTTTCGGCATATTCAATATTTATCTACTTTAACAATATCTCTCATTTATTCCTATTTAAATTTCCCTTAATGTAAAACGCGTATATCAGTAATATCTTATTCCAAAACCTTAATTTAAAGCTTTAGAATACTTCATAAATTTTATAAGCTATCCTGTCTATCATATTCTAAGTAAAGTTAATTTTTATGTTCGAATGTTTTCAAAAATTATTTTCTTTTCTTTCCTAATTTTCATGCTACGAAATATCTTTCCCACTCTTGATTTTCACCCTAAAAAGCTTCCTATCTTAAAACTTGAATTCTTTTATTTTAAGAGGCCACACTAGTCACTCAAAAAGACCCGAGTGATAACGTTAATCCTATGGGGAAGTTATTTTTAAATATCTCGCTTAAATTCTGATATTTTCGATTTTTTTTTTCACAGGATAGCTGAGGACGATCTACATCCGGGCTAGTTGTTTCTTTTTTGCTTTTGATTATATATATGTATTTTTTTTAATCCTTTTACTTTTGAAACCGGTTCTGAAATTGAAACTATCCTAATATTACAAAAAAACTATAACCAAAATCAAAAAAGTAAAAACTAGCCCGATTGTAAATCGTCCTTAGCTATCCTATGCAAAAAAATCAACCAAAACTATTAAAATCAAAGCAAGAAATTTGAAAATAACGCCTCCATAGACTTTACATTAACGTTTTCCTTTCTTGCCATGTTTGAAATGCGCTGTTAAGCCCCTCTCTCCCGATTGGTTTTATATAATCGTCTGAGAGGGGCCACCTTTTCATTCGTACGTTTCGCGTGCTACGTAATCAATGTATCTTTACGCCAAATTAACAAAACCGAGCTGCACGCCTTCGGAACGGAAAGATTTACACATAATTTCGCCTTTTCTAAAATGACATAGTAACTATCTGGTGTTTTCTGACTTCATAGAATATAAGGATTGCGTACCAACATCTTTTGAATGTCAACGAGCTGCATCGCGCGCTGTAAGGCGTTTTTGCCGACTATAATGCATGGGAATTGTTAAAATGTGCTTTTATCAATAAAGAATTGTTCACGTTTAATGATGATTTCGTATTTATTCGGAAAAACCCCAGTGTGATCTTTGCCTACCAAATTGCTAATATAGACTGCATAAATTTCGATCGTTGCTGATCACCAGGGTTCTCTCTGCCGCTCGCCATTGCGCCTAATCGCGACAAAATGCTTGATTTGGTGAATAAACCAACAATCAAATTCGCCAAATTGCAAGTGCTCAATTTCTGCTCTTTTTAGGGTTCTGTACTTAAAAAGTAAAAATGTAACCATTATAAGATCACTCCTGTGTCTGTCTGTCCGTCTGTCACAGCCATTTTACTCGTAAACAATGGAACGTGGGGAGTTCAAATTGGAGGATGTAATAAAGACTATTGACCCACATATTTACAGACTATATTAAACATTCACAAATATATTTAGGAAAAATGTAGAGGGGCTAATTAAATTACTTGAAAAAAATCTTTTCTTTGTATATCGTGTGAAAGGATTCGTAATGCTGAACTCAAAAATACATTTCTTTTAATTTTAGGTATTATATTTTAAGAGATATCGTTGAAAATGCAGTGCAAAAATATGCAGCCACCCCCACCCCATCTATTTCTGAAACTACTGAAACTAAAATTATGAAAAAATTAGAAGTAGTAGGCATTAATTTAACCACTTCAACGGCGACAGGTATGGGGAAACAATGCTTTTACACCCGACTTATCTCGGGGCAGCCGGTGAAGTGGTTAAACCTTGCAGGAAAATTATAGCGTTTACCCTAGGTCGCATAGTTTTTGAGAAAAGCGCATTTTTCCGTTACACACAAATTTCGATTTACGGGCGTTCAGCACAGGTGTTGAGGAAGGCTGGGGATACCTATCGTAACAGAAGTATAAAAGTATTGTTGATATTGATTTTATAAAAAAATCGTCGGTAATTAGCCGAGAAATTAACCCTTAAAGACACGGACGGTTTGAACATACATAATGACAAGGTCGGCGTACTCTATTTACTATCGGTTTTTAAAGCCTAGATAACAACTTTTATTGATATATTTGTGTAATATAATGCCCAGTAGCAGTATAAAAGCAATAAATGTCCAGTTGTTAAAAACAGACTAATTTAATTAGTATTAATCACATAAATACTATGGGATTCGTGGATCTCTCAATACGTCTCCCGTGCCTTTAAAAGTTAATTAGAAACTTTCCTTAAAAAACGCTGTACGGACCAAGGGAGCGTTGGAACTTTGCGACCTCCTTTCGAAGCGTGCTTAGCACAATGTGAAGTTTAAACTTTGAACAAGAGTTTTGTTTTAGCTACACTGTAAAAAGAAATGTTTATTACTACGCTGAATTTAGTTTTATGAAATGCCAAATGAAGTTTAAATATGCACTACTTTTACTGTCTGTACCGAAAAAAGTTCATCATAAACAAATTAGGATAAGATTAAAAAAAGAGTTATACAGAATAGTAATATTTGATATTTAGTCTTCATATCTCTTTTAACATTTATGGTATACCCATTCATACTTTTCTAGTCTATACAGTTATACATAAACCTACGTTGTATATTAAAAAGCAGAAAAACCAACGTTTAAAATGCACAAATTAAACATGAAAAGCAGCAAACAGCGGTTTCGAATCTACTAACGAGATTCTTCATCAGTTCAAGATAGGGAAAAAAGGAACAGCGTGCTAGAAAAAGCAAGAATGAGCAAAATCATAGACAAAGACGCGCTGGCTTATAAACCCTATGCGGGTCCTTTTTTCCATATCTTGCACTGATGAAGAATCTCGTTAGTAGATTCGAAACAGATGTTTGCTGCTTTTCATGTTTTATTTGTGCATTTTAAACGTTGGTTTTTCTGCTTTTTAATATTGTTGGACAAAGGCTTTATTTGCTATTTTTATCTACGTTGTATAGTTTTTTACGAAGTCTTATTAGGTGCGTTCGTAATTATATAAATACGTAGCACCTATAGTCGTCGTTCAGTCCGTCCGTCTGTCCGTCCGTCTGTCTGTCTGTCCGCATGTAACAGAGCAAAAACTACCCAACCGAATGGTCTGAAATTTCAAATATATGATTGTTGAAAAATTTTGTCGAGCCATTTCAAATTTTATGAAAATCGAATGTATAGTTTAATTGCAGGGACAGTCAAAAGTTTTCCTTTACATTACGGCCAATGGGAAAAATTATTGCAAGTGCATTTTAATGATATTAGAGCCTTCCGAATGATCTGAAATTTTAAAGATATAACTGTTGCAAAATTTTGTCGAGCCATTTCAAATTTTGGGAAAATCGGATGTATAGTTTAATTACAGGGACAGTCAAAAGTTTTTCTTTACATTACGGCCAATGGGAAAAATTATTGCCAGTGCATTTTAATGATATTACAGCCTTCCGAATGGTCTGAAATTTTAAATATATAATTGTTGCAAAATTTTGTTGAGCTATTTCGAATTTTAGGAAAATCGGATGTATAGTTTAATTACAGGGACTGTCAAAAGTGTTCCGTCACATTACGGAGAATGGGAAAAAATTATTGGAAGTGCATTTTAATGATGTATCAGACTATGCGCTTTATGAAGTGAAAAGAATTATACATTCAGTACAATATGGGGTGCAAAAAATAATTATAAAACTAGTTATAATACGAACGCACCTCATTTGCCACGTTTGACGAGCAATTTCCAACTTGTTATTCTTTTAGCAACGATTTTTTAGTAATACAGTTAACAATTCATGTGTTTACTGTACGGAATCCTCTGAGCGCGAATAATACTCGCACTTGACCGTATATTTGTGTTTTTGTATGTATGGTGTCAAAACAGTCGAGATTATTATCCGCGTTTTCGAACGATTGATGTCGCTTTACATCTGTTATCTCACCGTGCCATTTACATTGCTCTATTTACCGGGTGTCCTAAAAAGGATTGACTGATTTTAAAATTCAATAACTTGCAAAAGATAACATATATTTAAAAAATTCTTGCAGGAGGGTTATGCATGAGGTCAAAAGTTTTTTTACAGTGATTTTTTATTTTAGTTCGAATTACAAACAATAGATGGCGCTCTAAGCAGTAGACGCTAAATAATGGCTCGATTTTTTGGCATTTCTCTTCTTCCATGCGGAAAAAGGAGATGAAAATGTATTGAATGGGTCCCGAAGTGCCATAAATCAAGCCTGAATTTAGCATCTGTTGATTGCAGCGCCATCTATTGTTTGATATTCCAACTAAAATCGAAAATCACTGTAAAAAACTTTTGACCTCATGCATAACCCTCCTGCAAGAATTTTTTAAATATCTGTCACCGTTTGCAATTTATTGAATTTTAAAATCAGTCAGTCCTTTTTAGGACACCCGGTATATTGACTCAACATCAATTCAATTTAGCAACAGCCAAAGACAGAGAAAGGATAATGTGATAATTATTTATTTTCTCTATGTTAACCACTATCTATGCGCCGGCGTCGTGCCGGTGTTAACACAAACAAAATTATGCGCCAAATAGAGAAAAATGTTGCTGGAAAGCGGTGCTGAAATTAGCATTTGTCATACTATTTATTAGTTGTATGCAAAGTATCATCGGGCGGTCAAATTTGTTCTATTAGTTAAAGTCGAAATCTCATAGCAATTTTAAGTGCACATTTTCACAATGGTAAATCAAAGATAGTTGTTTTTAATTTTTTCTTAGAATGCTAAAAGGATGCCTGAAACATTTACACATTAAGGAGACATTTAGAATGTACTTCTTTTAAGTAGTTTCTGTAATCTGTAAAAAGAAACGAATGTTGCGAAAAAAAACCGATTTTTTGCGTAGAGAGAACTGAGTAATTGGAAAAGCTAATCGGAGACGTTTCCGAAAATGATGGGCAGCTAAAAGTATTCATTTTTATAAATTCTTCTTTAAATTTCGAAAATAAGTTATTATCTGAGGTTTATAAAGATAAAGGAACGCTTATCGGAACTTTGGGTAACTCGAAAGGGGTTATTTTATATTTTCGTTCGCGATTATAGTATATTTTCGTAGATTAACCCTCTCGCTGTGCAATTGTTTTATTAAAATAGATTAAAAAATTACGTATTTAATCCCTCCGCGACGAGCGTCTTTTAAGAATTTGTATTCTTTTGTCACCGGTTTTTCAAAATAAGAATTTTTGTCTAATTTAATCGGGAAAAGGCTCCGATTAAATGAGGCAAAATTTACAATAAAAAAATAACTGGTTGGAATAATAAAGGAGGGTTAATTATATTGAAAAAATTCATCCCGAAGAAATCTCGGGATGCGCAAATTTTGCTACTTTTACGTTGTTCGAGGAAATCTCGGGTTGCGCAGCGAGAAGGTTAAGAAATCCTTTTCATTTTTAATAGTCGAATTTCTATTTTATAAGCAATTGCAAAAAAAAAAAAAATAGGTTATTTCAGAACATATTGAAAAAAAGGAGACAATAAGGGGTTAAAGATTGATTTTTCATTGTTCACACCGAATCTATTTTGCTAATATTTCTTTTCATTTGGCTACTGTTTTATATTTCTTATTCGCCAATTCGCTAATGTTAGTCAAAAGCCAGCGAGAACCCTATTGGTCACTATAACATGATCTTCGCGACTGCAACGACTGTGTTATTTTCTACAGATGACAACATCCCAATGGCGGATTATTTATTCGGTCATGTACCAATCTACTCTAAACCTACCAAATCACGACATACCTATCTAAACTAATGAGTTTAATGCACATATTTTTCACTTGTTTGCTTTGGTTTGTGTTTTCAGTTTTGAGTTTATATGTTTTAAAATGGGGCGCAGTTGCCTTAATTGGACCATTTACTACAAAAAAAAATTATGAAAACGACACAGACAAACAGTCTGGAAGAAAAATATCAGTGACAGCAAAAGTTGTTAAAGATACAGGAAACGAAAAAGAAAGAGTAACTTGTAAAGACCCACAAGAAGGCTGAAGCTACAACCCCCCCCAAAAATCCAAAGAATCATTAGAAATGCTATCTTCCTTCCGAAAATCAGTTAAGTCGACGTACAGAGGGAGTCAAAAAATAGCTGTATTAACATCTTCGCCATATAAAGTAAACCTTGAAATGAAAAAACAATCAAATGAATCGCTGAAAACAGTGAAATGAAATGACAAAAAGGAAGCTCTCAATGCTCAAAAGCAATTGGAACATCAAGTTTTAAAAAATAGGAGTGTTTTAATTGGAAAGAAAATGATGGAAGGAAAGAACTACAGACAAAAGAAAACTTCTGTTGTAAAATAAATATCTAATGATGCAGAATCTAAAAAGCAAAATCAGGACAGTGATTATCCCTAATTTGTAAGAAAATAAAATAGCAGACATGATTCAGTGTTCAGATTGCCAAATATGGTTCCATGTTGTGAGAGCTGGAATAAAAAATGAATAAAAGAAATTAATGTGTAAGCCTTGCATCACTTCTTATATAATATTTAAGTAACTGGCAATTAGTTCCATAACTTATATTCTTAATTACTTATAACTTTGATTTATATTTTGAATACATTTTGATTTAAAACAATTACTTTTATTTCCCGACAGTTGATTTCATTATATTTCATTGCTGTTGTTTTGTATAATTGTTTCATTAATCGCAAACTTTGATTTTAATAAAATTAGTTATATTGCCTACTTATTAAAACATCCTAATATTAATTAGTCCAATTCAGTAGACTAGTGTTTCAACTTAGACGACCAGTTGCTGAATTTGGACCACTTTTGACAATTTTTTTAATATAAATAAAACTTAAGATTTTCAAAAATAAATTGTTTTAAAGACTTATTTAGTTACTATATGAATAGACTGATCACGCGTAGTGATATTTTGCCGGTATTCTAAAAATGAAGTGAGGTACACCTGAAAATAAGTGAAATGGTCCAAATTCAGCTACGCTCCCCTATGTATCTCCGTAAAATAGACGGATATAAGTAAATAAGGATGTATATAAGTTTGTTATTAAGGATGTAACATATTAAATATGAATGTAAAAAGCATTAATGTATAAAGGCAATTTTAAAAATGAAGAATATTTAATAAACTTAATAACTCAGTTCCGTAAAAGAACTTGCTTATGAGACAGGTTATTTTATTATCTAAAATTGTAAAATTCTGGCATTTGCAACTTTATTTCTACAAATGATGTAAACTGAGGACTTCAAAGATTTTTGCATATTGATTTCGGTTATTTTATCTAAAATTACTTTAAGTGTAGAGAATAATCGATTGAAACATATCAATTATGAAGAAACCGCAAAAAGTATGTGGAATTCTGTACGTAAAGTTTATGGATAAAAGCATTTAAATACAAACCTTTTCATGCAAAGAAATTTATACAGTGTTAAATATGATGAAATGTCTAACATGACAGATTATATTCAAACTGAATTAGAAGTTGTTGATCAACTAAGAGGTCTAGGTAAAGCAATTCTATATGATGATATGTCGCAATTTTACTATGTGGTGTTCCAGAGAGTTATGATTCTTTAATTACAGTTTTAGAAGCTCGCCCTTCTGAGGATTTATCATTAAATATGTAAAAAGTAAACTCATTGCAACGCATGAGTGTCGATTAGAAACATCTAAATTAAATGATGAAACAAAAATTAAAATATTTCAAGACCCAAACAAAAAGGAGGAATTTAAGGATAATTATGTGAGCAAATAAAAAAGAACTTTGCCATTACTGTAAAACTCTAAGACATATTAAAAAATTTTGTTATTTATGAAACACGGAGCAGCATTTAAAACAAGAGAACACACAATTAAAATCATTACAGATAATGGAAGAGATAAAATGGAAAATGAAATTTTTTAATGCCTTAAAGCTTCCAATAAACTTTTTAATGTGGATTGGTACAAAGACTCTTCTGCGACAACTCACATAAAAAATGATATAAATATTTATTTTACTGAAATAAAACCAAAAAAAAGCCGAGTACAAGTTTCTAGTATTCAGTTACTCGACATTAAAGGTATTGTTGACGGTTTAATTAAATACTAAGGACCATACAATGAAGTAAGATATATAAAACTTTGTGGTGTTTTATGTGTTCGAGATCTTGATAGCAGTTTATTATCAGTAAATTGACTTGGTGAAAACGATTGTTTTGTGCACTTTGAAAACAGGAAATTTACAATAACAAAAAATGATAACGTTATTAAAAATTTAAATTACACCTAATGTGCTTTATTACTTAAAAGATAATAAAAACATTTAAAAATTTAAGCTACGTTGTCCAATTCCTAGCACTTTCAACTATGTACATATTCATCGTAAGGGACAAAATACAAAACTGATAGTACTAACCACTTATTTTCAAATTTCAATCTCTTGATGTGGAAAGCAGGAAAAGTCTATTTCTTAATCCGGGCTAGTTGGTGAATCCATCTTCTGTTGGTTTATGTGTGAGAGTGCAGAGGAGATAAAAAAGGATGGATGAGGGAGCGTGGAATATTATTTGTTTTACAATTCCTTAAGCAAACCTAAAAATATAATGGGTATGTTATATGATAAAACATCATTACAAACATTATTTTCTTTAGTGATGATTTCGGTTGATTCACGGATAAGTAACTCATGATAATTTTTAAAGGGCATATAATTTTTGCTCCGTCTAAATTAACCTATATATTCTGCTTACGGAGCTGTGTCTAACCGATTGTACTTGGGGTCTCCCAAATGTTTTATAATACGATCTTTAAATTTACGAAAAGTCATTCTTATGTATTCAAGGTTTCAATATCTTTTCCGGTTCTAAGTGGAATCACGTATACCCCATAGTATTTTCCTTTATAATGTAGTTAGTGATAAAGTTGTAATTGATGGAAAATTAGAAAATGGTCTAAACAAGTTAAACTGCAATGGAATAGCTAATAAAGTTTTGAAGAATTGCATATAAACTATATTCATATGTGGCATAGACTATTTGGTTATCGTGATACTCGAGCAATTAACGAATTCTAAGATAAGCATCTAGTCCATGCTTTAAAAATGAAAGACAGAAGGTGAAATATTTATGTTGTTCAAAGTATAAGATAGTTATGTATACTTATCCTAAAATAATTGAACACCTAGCATAAAAAGCTCGATATTTATTCTATACTGATAATTGTGGACCTTTTCAAAATGTAACTCCTACAGCAAACGGTTTTTCTTAACATTTATAGATGAAGAGTCAAGATTGTTAATAGTTTCTGAAGCAGAAAAGTGAAGCAGGTACAAAAATTGAAAATTTTTTCACTTATGTGAAAACTAAATTTAAACATACTCTAAAGACATTGAGAAGTGACATATGAGGTGAATTTGTTGAATGAAAAACTCAAAAATTACATGATTAAGGGTGGAATTAAACACGAATTATCATTATACTATATTCTCCTCAAGAAAACGGAGTTGCAGAAAGATAGAGTCGTTGTTTGACTGAAATGACAAAATATATGCTGGTAGAGTCAAAGTTGATAAAAAGTTTTGGAGAGCTGCAATAGTGTCATCGTGCTACCTGCAAAATTGTTTACCCATAAATGCTTGCGAAAAGACGCCTTTTGAAATATGCATGATTATAAAGCAATAGTAAAGCATTTAAAAATTTTGGTTGCAAAGTTATTTATTATTTTGCACTAGTGTTGAGAAGAAAATTCGATAACAGAGGTAAAGAAGTATTTTTTCTTGATTATGCAGAAAAATCTACAGGTTATATTATTCTTGATAAAGAAACAAACAAAGTAATCATTCTAAGAAATATAATTTGTCTCAATGGTGGATGAAATGAAATATTAACTAATGTTCATGAATCAGTAACTGTAATTAACATAATAAAGCTATTTTCAACTTAAAAAAACTTTTAGAGGAAGGTGAAAATTTAGAGGAAAAGAAAGGTATAGTAATAAGACGTTCCGAAAGTCCAATAAAAGTGCACCTTTCATAAGATATATTGCAGCTTATAAAGCATTTGTTAAAGCTTCTGAAAAACCTATTTCATGGGCTGAACTGAAATAGCTATCTGCAGATGAACAAAAAAAATATATTAATGTTGCAGATATATTTACAAACCCATTGGACAAGATTAAATTAAGAGGCATGTGTGATAAAATCATTTTTAATGTGGCTGCTTGAGGAGGGGTGTTGAACTATGCCTTCACGTACAACAAGCCTAGTACATCTGTATTTGAATTTTATAGTTTGAAAACTGATTTTAAAATTCATTATAGGTAAAACGGCAGAAGGTTTGCTCTTTTTATTTAAGTACACTGCTCAAAACAATTAAAGGATATTGTAAGTCTTATATAAAATAACGGTATAAGCAAACTTTTTGCAGAAAATGGAAGAAGAGAGTCACAAATGAAACTTTTTTCTCATTTTCAAATTTCGGACTATGCAAATTTTGAGTTTGAGGCAAAAAAAAGTTGCATTAGCGGCAGCGAAGGAAATTTGGCTTTCAACTTACTGAAAGACGAAGCAAAAAAAAAATGATCGACATTCAGTAAATGTTTTGCTTCGATGTGTGCGATGTCTCAAAGAAGTCATTTAACCGAACTAGAAGCTTTAAGAGTTGCTAGTCTCTTAGAGGGGGCCAAACACAAGCCGAAGTATAGAAGCCACTGGAGTTCCACAAAGTGTGATTTCCAGGTTCTGGAAACCATTTTAGGAGACTGGAAATGCAGGCCGAAGACCAGGGTAAGGTCATAGACATGCAACAATGCCCAGTGAATATCAACATTTAAAACTAATGGCTTAGAGACATCAAAATATGAATGCAAAGCTTCTTCAATAACACCTTCGCTCGGCTACTGGCACCACAGTTTCGCCTCAAACTATCCGAAACCGGATCCACGCTATAGGTATACTCGCAGACTAACTGGTATATGTAACGTTAATAGCAAGGCACCATGGAGTCCGCAGGGAGTGGGCAGTAGAGCATGTGAACTGGAGAAATGAATGACGCAATATTATTTTTTATGACGAGTTTCGCTTTTCTATTCTTCCTGATAATAGGCGTATATTCATGTGGAGGGAACGTGGCACTAGAAACAATCCTCCGTTCGTGCAAGAAAATGTCAGATTTGGCGGTGGGGTAGTGATGGTCTATGCTGGCCTCTCCATTGATGGGCGCACCGATCTCCACATCATTCGAAATGGAGCTCTCACCAGTCAAAGGTATAGGGATAAGATCCTCAGACATATTATAGTCCCTTACGCTGTAGCAATTGGAGAGGACTTGACGTTAATGGACGTTAATTGCAGGCCACATCGTGTTCACTTGTTGGATGATTTCCTTTTCGAGGAAGGAACTATACGACTGGAAGGACCAGCGTTTTCTCTGGACCTGAACCCAATAGAGCATGATTGGGATATTCTAGGCAGGCGAGTAGCTGGACGCCTACCACCACCATAAACTCGACAAGAACTAGAAAGAACTCTTCTGGAGGAGTGGAACAGAATACCCTAGCTTCTCATTTAAAGCCCCATTGACTCCATGCCTCATAGGTGTTCAACGTTGGTGGTCGTCCGGGGAAACCTTAACGCCTACTGAAAACGATTTTCTTTGAAAGAAACAACTTTATTATTCGTTTTTTCTCATATGCAAAAATTGTTTTTTTCTTTTGTACTCAAATGCTCAACACAATGCATTTTTCTGCCAAACATGTTTTTTTTTTTTTTTCATATAGCCTACGACGTCTGTCGATCATGTATCAATCATCTAAACAATTCCCCAGCCGCAAGATCCATCGATAACATCAATATCCTTTAATTGTTTTGAGCAATGTATATAGGTTATTCATTTTATTTGATCGCAGTTCTACTAAATTTTTTTTTCTTTTTAACTGTGCATATTTAAGTAGTGTATTTTACAATTTAGTTTTAACTTTATATGCTTTATATTTATACGTAACTTTAATTTTTAGAAACCGAAAGAAAGGGAATAGATTCTTAAAGGATATATGTTGTCAATGCTAATAAATATTTATTATAAAGTATTTTATATTTTAACTTTTTCAAATCCATGCCTAACTTTTCTGTCATTCAGGTTTCTTTTCTTTTATTTATCAACGCAAACGATATGATAAAGATGAAAATTTGCTTTTTCAGACCATAAATATATTCATAAGAAATTTAAATGGACAAAATTTAAAAATTTTGTGATGTACATTGACCAGCTGAAATATCTTCTATGCCTTACTCCTCTTCTCAATGGATAAAATAAAGCCGGACTCATTCTAGTAAATTGCCTTCATTCAAGCTTCGGTTTTCTGTGTCATTCATCTTTAAGTAAGATCAATCCATTTATATTTATACTTATTTATTTTTTACTGCCAATACTAAACTTCGTGACAACCGGATCTGAACTTGAATGTATATTCATAATATAATTAAACTGCAACATTGATCCAAAAAGTACAAATGAATCACACACTTCGACTTCAAATACCTTATGCAAAAAGAATAATGAAAATACTATAATATAAAAACATTTAAGGACAAGCCAGAAATTCGCAGAGAATGGTTCTATCGTTTTAACTCTAGCTAGCAAATATTAAATTCTGACGAATGCAGGCTCATAAAAATAATTTTTGAATTAGAATTAATAATTAGAATTCAATACAATTATGAAATATATTCCGAACACGGATTTTTTTACACTTTATTTTTTTAAAAATGAGATTGAAGTTGGAGATTTCAAATGCACACTTGTAAAAATGTATTTAACTTATACAGGGTGTTTGGTCTCAGCGGTGTCCAATGGCTAATTCTTAAACCTTTAGTAATAGACATATAGTTCCAATTACAAAAATGTTTAAAATCAGGTAAAGAAATATTTTAAAAGCGATTTGGGTCAATAAAAACATTTCTTAAAAAATTACGAAATTTAAATTTTTATACGGTCCACCGGTCCTATAAGTTATATTTAGTAAAATTTTCTTTTTACACTGACAAGTAATACACAAAAAGTCCCGTTATTCTACGATTAAAATTGACCGAGTAATAGCTGTTTAATGTTGGAGCATAAGTTTTGCTGCAAAATGGGGGTCATTCACAAATTTAGTCGAAATGTAATTTCCTCAGATATATTAAAAAATGGTTGAGAGTAAAATTAACATTGCAATATAAATTTGAAATCTTTAATCATTCTGACATATTAATGCAAAATATACAATTTGTAATAAACATTTAAGAAGAAAGAAAAAACAGAATTTTTGTTAAATAAAATTATGCTAAATTAACAGCCTCAATTCTTTACAAAATGATACGTATTTTAAAATATTATTAGATTACACTAGACTGCAAACGTTGGCTTATGTCATGTTTTTTAGCTTTTGATAATTGATTCTTATGTATTCTGTACCGCTGAATATGAAATTGACCTTCATTTATAACCATCACATCAGGATTTTTCGCAAATTTCAAAGTTAAAATTGAATCTCCTCCCTGATCTCATCGAACCACTCAGCTATTTAGCTGTAAGAATAGCAGGATAAGCAAAAATATCGAATAAATTATTGAAGAAAATAAAATAAAATAAAACAAAAAAAGTTTTAATTATGTTTTATACTATGATATTTTCGCTATATTTTAATTTACGCATTTACGATTTGCAAAGAAATTCTAACGTGATGGTTAAAAATGAAGGTCATTTTCAGATTCAGTGCTAAAAATTACGTAAAAATCAATTATCAAAAGTTAAAAAACACAGCCATCTCCTCTACTTTATAGTATCCGATTTTTTTTATTCTTTAAATTTGACAATTTATGATTTGCGAAATATCCTGACATGGTGGTTAAAAATTAATGTAATTTTCGGATTCAGTGCTAAAAAATATATAAAAGTTTTAAAAAAAACAACCATCGCAGTCTTGTATTATCTAATCTAAAAAATTTTCTTAAATTTCTTGGCGGTAATCTATCCGAAATTTTTTGTGCTATCCTGTAAAATAAGTATAAATGGTAACCACCGAAAATCATAATAATATTATATTGTTATTGCATTTGCGCCAGTATGTAAAATACAATCTCGATCGGATATTTAAAAGTGAGTTAAATTTTGAGTACAAATTTTGAACTGGAAAACATGCATACTATCGTTGAAATAACATAAAATCTTATAAAAATAACATAATTTTTGTTAAAAGAAATCATAAAAGAAATCCTGACAAAATAAAACATATGTTATTTTATCCAATCTGAAACTTAATAAATGTTAACATAATCGTAATACTTGTACGATTTTTTTCAAAGCGCAGATACACGTGAAATAAGATTTTCGAATACTTTAAGCACTTGGTATGTGATCCCTCAAAGCCAAGCCGAACTCATTTGTTTTCAGAGCAGAAAAGTGGCATAAGTCATGCATTTTTAAAGTTTCAGAACTCGCTCAATTTTAGCGTTATATGAATGGGACTTTTTTTGTCTTACTTGTCAGTGTAATAGGAAAATTTTACTAAATATAACTTATAGGACCGGGGGACCGTATAAAAATTTAAATTTCGTAATTTTTTAAGAAATGTTTTTATTGACCCAAATCGCTTTTAAAATATATCTTTACCTGTTTTAAAACATTTTTGTAATTGGAACTATATGTCTATGACTAACGGTTTAGGAATTAGCCATTGGACACCGTTGAGACCGGACACCCTGTATATGATGAATAAAAAAAAAATATTCTATTTATTAACTTTAGTAAAGAGTCTGTTTTGGTAATTCTTATCTTAGACTATTTAGTTAGCTTTTTTCTCTTTTTTTTTTTTTTTTTTTTTTTTTTTTTTAAGCAAACGAACAGCGTCACTACTTTTTTGCACTGAAAAATTACTTCAGAATGGTTTCAAATTTTTTATTGCATTACAAAAGTAGTTATTGTCTATTTCATTCAAAAAACACATAGCAATTAAAATACAGCTTCGGATAATACAAAACGAAGCTAAATAAATAATTAGCAAAGCACATGCTTTACTCAATCGCAAGAATACAGAATATATGAAAATATAAGCTTAATTTTCAAGTAAAAAATATTTAAAGTTTTCATACTTTCCTTTTAAAAAAAATCAAAATCGCTTTCCGTATAGAAAGAAAATTTAAAATACTGTTTTGCCAGGAGATATTTGTATGTATAATCTTTTTAGGACTGCATGCTAAACACAGAATTCCTGGATTCATATCCTCAGGGTATCAAATCCATTCTTTTTACAACAATGCCATGCATAGGATTTTTTCAAATTCTTTTTTGAAATCTCACTTCAGCAATTCATACGTAATATTTTTTCATATTTCCTGTATTTTTATATTTTAAAGCATTATAACAAAAAGATGACAGAGTATCGTATTTGTAGACAGAATTTCTAAAAATATTTACATTTCAAAAAATGCCGCCATCACAGCAAAAGTAAGTGTTCTATATTTAATTCCATAAAAACACAAAACTGGTAAAATGAGTAAAAAAAAAAAAAAAAGATTAAAATAAAATTTAAAAGAATGTCTTTGATGCACTTTAATAAACGAGCAAGTCAAACAAACATTCAATCAAAGAATATTTTTAACCTTTGTTTTTAATTTGGCAAATTCGATTCATCAAATGCAAATTTTAACATAATAAATCCAGAATCATTTGAATGACTTCGACACGAAAATATGCACAAAACAGTTTTCCTGCTTAACTATTTCCCTCCTCATCAAGAGAAAGCGATCGGAGAGCTGCGCAAATGTATACAGAACTCTACCCCAACCAGCTCATACCTCAGCATTAAATGTTTGCACGTCTTCAGTAACAACTCTTCGAAATTGGATCGATTATCAACATCTCTAATGGTAGAACAGGCAATCGATTGACACGGACAGTTATAATCAAGGAAGACATCTTACAATCTGTCGAAGAAGTATCAAGTATCAGCACACGAGGTATTACTCACTGGTTTGGTGTTTCGCACACAACACTATACTGAATGAAAACGTATACTGAATGAGGAACGTTTACATTCCTTTTCAGTTGTTGATGAACAAGTTGAAAAATTTGATTCTGAGGTTTGCGCAGGTTGGGTTAGCATTCTGCATACATTTGCGCAGCTTTACGGTAGCTGTCGCCTATCGTACCGCAAGTTAAATGCATATCAGCATATTCGTTTAACGTATATTGATTCATGTTACTTGTGCAAAGCCAACTTTACGAATGATGACCGGCTGGACATGTCAGAAAGTTTTGCGCGTGCTCAGAAGTTGTGGATGCACAACGCCTTTCTACTACTTCATGCTTTCAATTTTCGGCAATGATTTCCTATGTGAGATTCTCTTCTTTTGCTATTTCTATCTCCCCACCAAATTTGAAAGATCAATCCTGATATAGATTTCGTAGCACTCAACTTTCAGGACATTTAAAGCATTCGGTAATCAGCATTTCTAGAATATGCCGATTAATTCAGTCTTCATAGTGTTTCTTTCTCTTTATTTCTAGAGATATGTATATAAGTTTGATAAATTTAATTAGAAAACTTAGTTTATATCATGTTTCTACGTATAATTATATTAAATTACGTGTTACTCTAAACTCTGTAACTTATAATTCTAAACTACGTAAAGTTATTATGTTTTCAGAATGAATTCATAAAATATGCTTTTGAAATTCAATGACTTCGGTTATTGTTTTTTACTGGTGACAAGAATATTTTGCTGGCTACTAGATTTTATGAAAATTGTAAAGCCTCGTCTCTGAACATTCTAAATTTTTCAATGTGTTTTGCCGTTTTATAGAAATAAATATACATTTAATTTTTAACAAAAATTGATCTTTTAAAGTGAACCTTTTTTAATAGTTTTATTGGAAATATATCAAATTCATGAATTATTTATCTTTTTCAAAATATATTATTACTTGGTATTTTAAATTAGGTATTTTAAAATTCACAATTTCCAGAAATATGTAATAATCTAAGGAGTTTTTTTTTCTTGCTATATGTTATAAAAGAATAATGAAGATTTATTTACTTTAAAAACTTTATTATACAAATTAAATTTTATTCAAAATTCAATGGACGAAAAAGTGAATTACTTTATGATGGCTGAGTTTTTCGAACTTTTCTTACGTGAAGTAAAATAAAAATAGGTTATTTTTTATTCATTCACGTATTGAAGTAAACTGCTTTTATTTCACCATCCAAAAGTAGTAAAAAAAGCTTCAGCGAAGTTATATTTAGATTTATATACCGAATGAAATGTCCATTTCTGCGAAGAAATATAAATTCATCCATCCATTTCTTTGACATTTTCAAAACAGCAAATCATTTCACAGTGGTTTTCAAAACTTGGAACAATACAAAGCGTAAAACATTAGTAATTTTACGTTTGCTACAATTTGTTTTAATAAGTATAAAATATATTAATAGGATCTTTTTTATTCTTCACTTGAAAGACGTAAATAAATATTTTCATATGTTAGTTTATTGTTAAGAGTAAATTAATCGTTTTCCTATGCAACTGAAAAAAAAATTTGATTAAAAGATTATTTTTCTGAATTTTATTTCATACAGCTAAGGACCATAGAACATATCTACACCTTGGTAATAACTGAAACAAAATCGCGATGAGACGCGTACCTTCATCAAGCTGTTGTATGATCTAGACTCACATCATGAAGTAATCCAAATGCATTTATTATAATATTATTATGTGTATTCGATAATTCGTTTGTTGCGTCATATTCTAGTTCTTCAGTGTGTACGCCGTCTCGTGGTGACAAAATTATCTGTACAGATAGTCATAGCGATGCTCTGAATAATGCAACATTAATGCATTACATCAGCCTCCGTCAGCGGAGATAACCAAATGAAATAATTCATTCGTTTATAAAAAGCCCCATCTATTAAAACTCATTTAATACAACTCAATATTGGCTCTCGTCGAACCAGGAGCGTTGAACAATGAATTATGAAAAAGAAAAATACATTAAAAGAATTGAATCGCATTTGTTATAGGTTTAAATCAAAATGTACTACTATTTCAAAATTTACGGATAAGTATTTACAGACAGACGAGGAAACATACGACATAATAGTAATATAAAAAAAGTTTAGTTATTCTAAGAGAAATCAAAACAATAAACGAAATCTTTTTGAAAAGTATTTAAACATTCTAAGAGAAATCAAAACAATAAACGAAATCTTTTTGAAAAATATTTAAACATTGGCGAAAGAAAGTATGAAAAAATAGCAAAAAAGGATAGAAACTTGCGGTAGATACAAAAGTAGCGAGAGAACTTTGAGGTAAATTAAATAGAATTTAAAAAGGAAGCATTGTTAAAGTCATAGAACATCATCACCATTTATACATACTTATGAAGACAATATTCTGTATAGAATACTAACTAGGTGGTCTGAAGACTATGGCGAAAGTTCTATTTACATTATACATCACCATAGAGTAGACATCTCTCTGTACTAATGTTGCTGTTTGAAGACAAACGGTACTGGCGAGACCTCGGAAGTACGGAAGTTACGGAAAATTAATTAGAAAAAAATTGTAAACCTATCAAAACTAATTTTTCCGAAGTCAAGACCTAGTTAGATTGTTTGCTCGTATTTTTATAGCAATTATTTCATAAAAATCGTTGAAATTCTTTTGAATGAATAAAAAAATTCAGTGCTGTGGCTGTTTCTGCGGGTATTTTATCGAATCAAAGGAATTTTCCCAAATCCTTTTCCCGTGGTTCAGTTAGTACAGGAAGCAAATTTCTTGAAAATCGTTAGAGCTGTTTTCCGTTTATAGCAGAATTTTCGGTGATGAGATTTATTTAGCCTGTCATAACAATTTTTTTCGATATCGCGACCTGGATAAATCCTTTTCTCGGGCCCGAATTCGCATATAAGACACGTTGTTAAAGAATTTTTCGATTTATAAAAATCAGCATTTTCAGTGTTGAGTTTGTTTTAACACTTGAAAAAAAAATTTCGAACTCGGGACCTAAATAGATAGTATTTTAGTGCTCGATATACTATACGAGGGAAGTTCCCTCACAATAATTACAGCTCCATTTTTGAGATGGTCCGAACAACCAAAATTGTTTGCTCATGTAACATATGTGATATAACAAAAAAATAATAAAAATCGGCCAAGTGGGAGTTTTACTCGCGCACAAAGTGTTTACAACAAAGACTTTGTACAAAGTTTAAACCTGGCATTGTGCCAAGCGCGATTCTAAACGTGGTCGCTTAATAGGTGCTGAAACGAAGTTGAAAGGGTCGCCTTGGTCCGTGCTGCTGTTTTTTAGATAGGTTTTTTTAATAATGTCTCGACTAATTAAGACACTTTTTTTCGAATATCATTATCAACACTTCTTGGGTGATTCCGTGCCAATAGATACTTAGAACGCCCACAAAGTAAAGTTTATGTGGAACGAAACATGCGATTTTCTCAAAAACTATGTGATGTCGGATAATCGCTATAGTTTTCCCGCAGCGTTTAAATAAACTTCTACAATCCCTAATTTATTCATAATTTTATTTAGAGTAGATTCAGAAAAAGGGAGGATGGATTTTTTTTTTTTTTTTTTTTTTTTTTTTTTTTTTTTTTAGTTCATTTTCGACGATATCTCTGAAAATATAGTACCTAAATTAAAAGCAAATGTATTTTGAAGTTCAATGTTACAAGATCTTTCTAATGACAGCCCACATGATACACAATTTTTTTTCAAGTAATTAATTGCTTACTCAAATAAATACTACTAGTTACTTCCTATATAATAGAAAGGTGCATGTATTTACTGGGGCACACAAAAAAATTACTGGGACAGTTAAAAGTATCCCGTTACGGCCAATGGGAAACAAGTGGGTGAGTGTGATCACAGATCGTACAGGGGGTTTCGTTTAATATTCCTTTCAAAACACTTTAGCAAAGACTCATATTTCACAACCAGGGGCGCAGTCTATTCTAAATAAACCTCTATCCGAACGAAACTCCGTTTTACAAACTATCTGTAGCTATATTAGTTGAGAGGATCGGCCCCATAACACCCAAGATAGGTAGCGCCCCTGGCGGTTAAAATTCGAACTAAAATATGTACGGCTATGGTGCATAATATAAAAGAGTGGTCAAAAAAGTGTCGGCAAAAGTTAGAAGAGTACACATCGGGTGAAAAGTGTGGCGGTTCAAAAAATCGCTTAAAATACAGAAGTTAGAGCCCGGAGGAGTAAATAATATATGATTTTTCGTGTAATCGCAAGTGTTCTGCTATCAGTATGCAAAATTTTTATATTCCCAACTTTAATTAGGGACTGAGTTAGAAAAATTGCTTAAAATACACAAGTTAGAACACAGAGGGGTAAGTATAAGACTTTTTTTTAATTTTTATGATTTGTCGTTTGATTTGTGTTCAGAGATAAGAATTCAAAATTTCAAGTCTTCAACTTAATTAGTGTCTCAGTTAGTAAAAAAGGCTTAAAATACACAAGTTAGAGCCCAGGAGGGTAAATATAAGACTTTTTCAAAATTTTATGATTTGCCATTTGATGTGAGGTGTTCAGCTATAAGAATCCAAAATTTCAAGTCTCCAACATATATAGTTTCTGAGAACGGGCTCTGTGACAGACAGACAGAGTAATGAGACGAATAGGGTTTCGTTAGATGAATGAAACCCTAAAAATTGTTTCAAGTGCATTTTAATGATGTTACACCTTTTCAAAGATAATGAAATTGATAAGCATTTATGAAGTGCACTAAAATGTACATTCTGTAGAATAGGTGATGCAAAGAATATTTATTATCCATGTACAGTGCCACACAAAAGAATTCAGTTACATAGTAGTATAGCCGGAAACATTGTTTGTGGCATATTTTAATTATATTAAACTATTTGACCTATAATGAAATTGATATATGTTGTTGAGGTGTACTACAAATTACTTCCTGTATAATAGAAAGTGAATAGTATTTACAGGGACATACAAAAGATTTAGGATACCATACTGTACCCGAAATACTGTGTATTAGCGATGATTGCTGGAACTGCATTTTTAGTTGTGATATGAGTTTTTAAGTTTAATTTAAATTTTTGCATACTAAGTTGTGTGTATAACTGCTGAAGATCATATACAGGGCTACAAAAGGATTCCTGAGTATGAACAAAAACAGCTTAAACGTAGTTTTTAAATCAGTTATGCATTTCTACGCTAAATTAAATTTAATATTCTATTATATGTTTGTAGAATATACAGTGGTGGTCAGAATTATAAGAACAGTTGAAAATTGCACAGAAAATTTTTATTTCTGAACTAAATAAAGTGAAATTTATACGTAAAATGCTTTTTTATGATAGAAATCATTGTAGAATGCAAAACATCGGAAAATGCAAAATATGAATGTTTTGCCATAATTAAAAAAATATGTCATTGTAAAAATTGGACAAAATTATAAGGACAATGAATGTTTTTGCCTGAAACACACTAATATTTAATAATCTCCCACTTCTTCTCAATCACTTTTATCAGTCCTTTGCGTCATGGAGTTTGACAGTTCCTTAAGAACGATCCTGGAAATTTTTAACCAGGATTTTTCGATGAAGGACATGAGCTCTTGCTTATTTTCATATTGTGTACCACTTTTGTATAATTCGTGTGCCAGAATACTCCACAGATTTTCCATTGGATTAGGATCAGGGCTTCTGGCCGGCCAATCAAATAGTTTCAGGAAATTAGCATCAAACCACGATATTGAAGTTTTGGAAACATGTACTGAGGCATTGTCCTGTTGGAAAAAATAGTGTCTACTCCTTATTAACGTTGCTTCCGGTAAAAGTTTGTCGCCCAATACATCAACATAACTCTCAGAATTCATTCTACCCTGCAAAAAAAACTATTGGAGTAGTTCCATCAGTTGCGAAACCTCACCAGACTGTAACAGAGAAACCTCCAAATGCACGCTTTGAGAAAATTTCTTTTTCTCTACGGAGATCATACCAGAAGTAGCGAAAACTATCTAGTTCATCCAAATTAAACGTTTTCTCCTCGGAAAAGACAACATCATCCCACTTTCTCCCCCATAGTAATGCATTTTTTGGCAAACTCCATCATCAGTCTTTTATGAACTTTTGTAAAAGGCGGTCGTGACATATGTTTACCATAGCGAATCTTTTTTTTTTTTTTTTTTGTAAAACACGTCGAACAATTCGAGCACTGCATTCTAAGTTCAATTCACGTTTTATTTCTGTTGACATTTGTTTTTTTGGAGCAATCTCGCCTTATTATCATTCTTTTCTCAAGTACAGAAACAGAAGATGACCTACCTGTATGTCTTTGCCGTCCATATTTACCGGGATTTTTAAGATAATTGTAAATAACCGTTCTTTATCTATTAAGCTTTGTCGTAATTTGGTGTACAGAAAGTCCTTAACTTTTAAATGCATCCACTTTCCTTTTCTCAAACTCCGAAAGCTTTGTACCTAAGCGGCATGACTGAAAAACAGAATATGACGATCCCAAACGCTTACTACGCATTTATATCGTCCGGAAGTTCCGTGTTCAGAGCAAAAAACATGCAAATTTTACTTTTGCAAACGCAGAAATACAGTTGTTCTTATAATTTTGTCCATATCAGATGGCTGTATAAATCCATAATACATTTTATGAATATGAATTTTTCACACATTTCCATAAAAACTTATAAAAATAATCTTCGTTTTTCATTGGTTTACTGCCATTAAATTTGCATAATTTTCCGGCCAAATGTAGCCAAGATTTGCGATTTTTGCCTTGTCCTTATAATTTTGACCACCACTGTAGAAAAAATGAGATACGGGACCACTCAAAGAATTATATACATAGCCGTCTATAGAAGATAATCTCTGAAAGTGTGATTTCACTAGTTTTAAGCGTGTTTTCGTCTTTAGTCTGTTAAATTTTAGCTAAACAGTGGCATGTATATAAAGATAGTACGTAAAATACAAGGCTCTACAAATGTATTCAAGTATGCTTCCGTTCACTGGAAAATTTCTGAAAGTCAAATTTCAACCTATTATGCGTTTTTAACTCTTTCCAACATAGTTGAAAATGTTTATGAATTCGGTTTGTTTGTCCGTCTGTCTGTCCGAATTCTAAATTGCATTAATATAGTTGGATTGCTCTGTAATTCGTATATGTTATTGAGATTTACTATGCCATGTTCGTTATTGAAAATAAAGTACCTAACGTTCGTAAGTTTATTTACAGAGACATTCAAAAGTATTACGTTACACTATGGTCTATGAGGGAAATGTCGTATTTATATAAATATGTAGTACTTATAATCATCATCTGGTCTGTCCGTCTATCCGCCTGTCTGCATATAACAGCGCAAAAGTTAGACAACGTAATAGTTTGAAATTTAATATATATAATTGTTGCAGAATTTTTGTCCAATCATTTCAAGTTTTATGAAAATTGAATCAGAACTTATAAAGATATTAATAAAAGTTTTCTTCATTCAATTAAATCCCAGCATACGTAATTATTTCAATGATATTCCATGATAAGTCATGATTCTAGGTTTGACATGTTAATCATGTTCTATTTAAGGTAGAGTCATATTATTTTTGTATTTCCGAATTTGATATATATAATCGTATCAAATTTTGTATTCATACATTTTTGCATAACGGTTCAACAGCTATTGCTCCAAGATCTGAATATTTATAAAACTAGTTATTGTACGAACGCATCTCATTTGCCACGTTTGACGTGCAATTTTCAACTTGTTACTTTTTAAGTGTGAAACTCTCAAAAAAGAGAAATCTGATGTAGACAAACATACTGTTTTGTGAATAATAACTAACTGAGTCCTGATAAGTCTATAACATAAAACCATGTGAACAACTGAACAAACTTATAACTAAAATAATTGTGGGTACTTACGTATTATCTGCGACAGGTTGATAGATCGCCAAAAATGGTTGCCAATCGCAAATTTTGTTTATCTTAGCCAACCGCCAATCGTGTTCAAAACGGAAATTTAATGTACATTTAATAAATACATAAAATCGTTAGAAATGATAAATTATGTAAAAACAAACTAAAATAATACAAAACATTCATTTAGTATGCATTTATTAAATACATAACATCAAACCGACTGTTTTTAGCAATAAACGATATTAACAATTGGGAGTTTTATTCCCAGCGGTTTCTAATGTCCACCAGAATGAATATAATATAAATAATACGTAATATAAACATGCTGCATCTATGAATATAAAATAAATAAAACGTAATGTAGGGGAGATTAGGGAGGTTTGACCCACTTTTTACGAAATGATTTTTTATTTTTTAAATATTAAACGTAGAATAAAGTTTTATATATCATTTTATTCGTTATACAATCAGTTATCAAAATAAAATTGCTACATAAGTATAACACATAAGAAACTTGAAGAATGATTGATTTTAATCATGAAAAAATAATGGGTCAAAGCTCCCTACATATGGGCGGGTTACCCACTTTGTTTTATATTACGATATTTGTGAAGAAAAATAAAATCAGTTTAAAAAAAAGCAAAATAGCTTTATGCTACATACTTTAATTATTATAAAAAAATGTTTTTTAAAATATGATGCCTAAACAAACCTGTTGAGACACAATCGCAAGTCAGAGGAGAAAAAATTTGTTTTAAACAGGATTTTGTCTGAGCAGATATAATTGTACAGCAGAGAAATGAAATTTTAACATTTAAGGTAGTAATCCGTGAGACGGGTTCCGTTTTCATAGTGTTTCATGTTATTATGTCCGGATTTAGGAGCCTTTTTATTGTCCCTTTTTTTTCTCCTTGTCCTATTTTTGGTGACACTCGACTAGCAACATTAGTTGTCACATAGTTTGGCTTCATCTCACTGTATTCACCCTGGTGAAATTTGTCTACATACCTTCCTACAATTTTTCGATCGATGCTATGTTCTTTTGCAACCGCATGAGCACATAACTTATCATTAACATGATTTAAACCTTTAAGAGGCAAAGTACTTTTAGAACTAAAATGTTGAAATAAATGACTGGCCCCGGAATTTACGAACAAATTTATTTGGAAATAAGAAAAAGGCTATATTTCACATACATATTAAATTGAAAAGATTTTAACAAACTTCTGGTGCCATTGTGACGTTTGGGAATTAAAATTAAGTGGTTTAATAAACATACTACTGCCCCTGAAAGTGTTAAGACTGCTGCTTTCATCCTTTCTAGTCTTTCCCACTGCTTCTATTTACCTATTGTAACTAATATTTAAATGGAAAAAAGTTCCTATCAACTTTCCCTTTTTCTAGTAATTTTTCAGTCTTTCTTTAGTCAGTTTTAAAAATTTTCTTTTCTATCACACCATTTTAATGTATCTTTACCGAATAAATTTAAATTATTTTATATATATAACCATTAACTTTTCATTATGCATAGTGCATAATAAAAAGATTTCCAAAACCACTTAATTAAAGGAGCCTTGAGCACCTGGTCAACCCTCCCTCACATTGACTGGGTCAAGCCTCCCTACATAGACCTTTTCTAAAGAATAGCACATTGTCATGTTAAGTCTAACTTAATGTACAATCTTTATGCCTGGAATGAAAGCTCGATTTTTCTGAATTACTTTAAACCTACTTACTTAAATTTCTATGATATAATTTATCTGAAGAAAGCTTACAAATTATTTCTAAAAAACACAACTTTTAGGTTGAAAACGCCTCACAATTGATTTTTTCGGCACCTATTTCGATTATCTCTATGAACGAAGACTGTTGTTTGAGCATTCCAGTAGCTTTGGTTGACACCTATTGATAAAACTCTGATTGATTTTAAATATGAAAATTAATGGGTGGGTCAAGCCTCCCATATAGTCAACCGTCCCTAGTCTCCCTTAAATATACTGTATCAATAAATATAATATATTATCTAATATATAAAAATGAAAATTTGTCTGTCTTTCTGTAATGCTATACAAATCTACAGTTTGGAAACCAGAATTGTGAAATGTTATGTACATGTGTATTAAACACGGCCGACGCAACTAAAGAAATCCGGAATCGAAATAATTTATAGTTAAATTTTAATTAATAAAAAACCACCAATTTAACAGCAATTTCTATCAAACTTAAACATTTTTAGTTATAGCAACTGCCGACAATTAAAAATTCACAATACAATCATTTTTTTATGTTCAACCCGTAATCGCGCGAGTTCTTTATGTGAGATATACATATTACGTACGCCACGCTGCAATACTAAAAAGCTGTAGCGGGTATTACGATAATTCTTTTACCTCACATGCAAATAATTAGAGATTATTTAATTGCACTTAATTATTACAATTTCTTTTTTAAATGAAGGCAAACATTTTATCTCAAACATCAACAAAACTTTTCATTCTATTTATTTGCTTATTCCAAAGATATCGTTTTATCGTCTGCTGCCATAGTAACATGATAAATTAAATTCCATTAAAAAAATGCGCAATTATAGAGAAATATTTTACTAAATCGAATAGTTATTTCTAATTTTGGTTTTAGAATTAAATTCATGAACTCCCGTGCATTGAACGGGTTAAACAGCCAGTATATATATATATGTATATAAATGTATACGCTATATTATATTATATAGCTAACACGTACTTCTGATACTATCTTCACAACCACATAATATTAATAGGATAACTGGACATTTACACCATAAAAAATTTAATATTAACGTCAAAAAAAAATCGCAAGTTTACTAAATGGTGTATACAATGTATAATATGGGCTGTGCAACGACAGTATAGAAAATTTGTTACTGTAATTAATATTTTCGGCATCCTTGTTGACGCAGTAAATATGACCTGGACCGGATAAACGTAATTGTGCATATGATTGAATTCCAACGCCAATGAATAATAAAAATTTCGGAGTCCATGAATTTCAATTCTGTTTAAAAAAATGTATTTTTGAAATATCATGTTATTCAAAAGTTAAACAAAAAAAGCAGTAATTTGTATATTAATGAAGATACTACAAAAAGCACCTAAAATGGAAATGGAGCAGCGATTTTATATAGAAACTGCAAATTAATGCTGGAATAATGTATTTTGAACCAAGAGATGTTTTCTTATTACATATACGTTATCCATCAGAATAAATTGAGCAGGTTTTTCCTCTTGTTGTGACGAAACAGTACACTGTTAAAAAAAATCCGACCAGTTTTTCTGTAGGAATCGGAAAAATAGTTGCCCTTATCGTACCGGAAAATTTTCTGACCTAGCTCGGATACGGATTTTATTCCGAGCTGTGTCTGAAATTATTTTTCCGATTCCTACAGGAAAACTGTGGCAGTATTCTGCCCTTAACGGAACAAACCGAGTAGGAAACCACCCGTTCACGTAATCCATACCGATGTTCAACAATTTCCAATTCTGCCCCAAACGGAATTGGAGAGCAGCGTTCGACCTCTCCCTTTCAAGGTTAACCAGTTTGGACTAGACCCTCTGTAGAATTTCGACCAATCGCTTCCAAGGACACATGTGGTCTGTTTATTTATCTGAAACACGAACATGTGTGTTTACGTGCGACCCCTTTAAAAGTGACCTTTAATTGGCACTATGTTATATATTGATTTTTTATAGATTAATATAAAGTGAATTATATAATATCGCTATAAAGAGTGTGTAAAGTTTTAATAGGTGGTGAGTTATAAATAATCTTTACGAAGTTTTAAGATACAATTATATAATTTTTAATATTACTTAGAGTAAAATTAAGGGATTATTTAAACAAAAACTATTTGCAATTACACTTTTAAATTAGTACAATTTTTAATCTTCTAAAAATTATGTTTTAGCATGAAGGTTTTTTTTTTTCAATATAAGCTTTAAAATACAAGCTATATCAGCCAAATAATTGAAAAATTATGTTTCACGCATAATAATTATTTTACATTCACAATTACCGTATATACTCGTGTATAAGTCGAAGAATTTTAGACAAAATTTGGGAGTTGAAAATGGGGGATCGACTTACACACGAGAAAGTTAAAAAAAAAAATCACAGACTACTGCGATTGTTTGTTTTTTTTAGTCCTTTAACTAATTACATGAGAGATAAAAGCGGAGAATGGTCATTTCCAAGTGACTGACAAACAAAGCTCAATGTCCCTGTAATTGTTTTGCACCCATTTTCTCTTGGGACAAAAAAAACTTCAATATATTCCTTTCAGCATTTTAATCCCCTTTTAAAAAAAAGAGTCCAACTTGAGAACGCTTCTAGATATCTTTCTTAAAAGTCCTACAATACAAAGAAGTACTATATTTTAGCAGTCTAAGAAGTTGTTTACCCTTGTAAATAATGCCTGGATGGATTTTTGAAAGAATTTTATCTTTTTAAGTATCATTGAATTCGTGTAAATAGGTTTCAAAATAGTTTAAGCTCCTTCGGTTATACATAATTATACAGGTTTAAAACGCTGAATTAAAAAAAAATCTGATTAGAAACGTAAAAAATTTACTAATTTAATGAAAATTTATTAAATTTTTCTATCCTCGATTACAAATCATTTTTCAACAGGCTACCAGAAATGTGGTTCGACTTATACACGAAAATTCAATTTTCTTCAAAATTTTGCTTAAGAATTGGGAGGGGGGGGTCGACTTATGCGCGAGTATATACGGTATATAATTTTTATTAATATTTAGATTAAAATCAAGGGATTATTTAAACAAACACTATTTGTAATTACTCTTTTGAATTAATACAGTAAGTTTTAATCTTCTCAAATATAAATTTATCATAAAGTCCTTTTTTTATGTGAGTACGCTTTATTAAACTAACTTTTTCAATACAAGCTTTTTTTTTTTTTTTTTTTTTTTTTTTACAAGTTTTAAAATACAAGCTATATCAGCCAAGTAATTAAAAAATAATGCATACTCATACTTATTATTTTACAATTACATAATTTTTCATTTTTATTTAAAGTAAAATCAAGGAATTATTTAAACAAAAACTATTTGTAAATACTCTCTTGAATTAATACAGCAAGTTTTAATTTTCTCAAAAATATATTTTACCATGAAGGTTTTTTTTAATGTAATTACACTTTATTATTCTAACTTTTTTAATACAAGCTTTTTTCTATGTATACAAGTTTTAAAATACAAGCTATGGTAAATCTATAAGCCAATTAATTGAAATCTTATGCTTTCTCATAATTATTTTACATTTACATTTTAATTTTTTTTATTGTTTGGAATAAAATAAACGGATTTAAGCAAAAACTATTTGTAATTATACTTTTGGATTACAATAAGTTTTAATCTTCTCAAAAAGTTCAGCACGAAGGTTTTTTTTTTTTTTTTTTTTTTTTTTTTTTTTTTTTTTTTTTTAATACGAGCTTTAAAATACAAGCTATATCAGTCAAATATAACTCAAAAATTATGCTTCAGTCGTGATTCTCTTACATTTACAATGATATAACATTTATTATTATTTAGAGTAAAATCAAGAAATTATTTATACAAAACGTATTCGTAATTACATTTTTGGATTAGTACAATAAGTTTTAATCTTCTCAAATGTATTATTTAGGATTATTATTATTATTTTGAATACAAGCTTTAAAAGACGAGCTATATCAACCAAATAATTGGAAAATTAAGTTTCACTCATAATTATGTTACATTAACAATTATATATTTTGTATTGTTTATATCAAAATCAAGGGATTATTTAAACAAAAACTATTTGTAATTGCACTTTTGGATTAGTGCAATAAGTTTTAATCTCAAAAATATATTTTAGCATAGAAATTTTTTTAATATAAGTTTTAAAATACAAGCTATGTTAGCCCAATAATTGAAAAACTATGCTTCATCCACAATTAATTTACATTTAATTTAATGTAAAACTATTTCTAGTAATGAACCTAACAAAACTGAAAAAAAATAATAATAACAATAGTACAATGCGAATATACATTTAACAAAAATTAGGTCTATCTATCCTCATTTACAAGAGATGCATATATAAGCGCCATCTTAAACCGACACAAATAATGCTTTCCAGCTGCTGATAGCAGTCGGGATGAATTGCACACTTTGACCACTTTTATCTCAAATTAGTGAAATATCTAATATTAAAGTACTTTGTACTAATGGGCTTCTCATGTGTTTCTTCCATCTTTTGAAGGCAATTGAACTTTAAAATGGGAACCTTGAGAGGAATTTGGTGGCTAGGAAAGGTGCCTAGTGATGAGTTTTTATTAGCTCGACTCCCTGCAAAGGCGCAAGTATTCTTAGTTTTATTTACCATCACAAGGAAATGGAAGAAAAACTTTTGGATCCTGCTAAATCTACCAGTCCTAAACTACAGGAACTGTAGAAGAAAGCAAGTATTCCTGCTAAGACGGAGGAGAATATCAGTGCTGGTTTGCAGAAGATGTACAAAGAATAACAAAATCTAAATATAGAGAAATCGAGAAACACGGATAAAGCAAGTGTGAAACAGCAGATTTGGAAAGATGATCTCATCAAGTTACTTGAAATTTCCTGACAAAATGTGATGGGTATTACTAGCATATCACAAGAAAATAAAGAATTTCTTAGGTCACAAAGAGAAGATGATACAAGTTCGTCAGTTAGTGGAGTTGATAAGGTTTTCGCCTTTAAAAAGAAAAAAAAGTGTACAAACAGGTTAACTACCCCCCAAAATGTTCTAAAAGACGTCACGATGTGACAGAATACTGCAGTGATTCTCTAAGAAGCCATGTGAACGCTCTTATTGTGGTCAATGATACAGCGGAAAGAAGAATTGATCTGATTAAAAGATTTGGTCAGGGACAAACAACAAAAACAATTCGTGTTGAGGGTAATCAAGCATTACAAAAAAGTCGTCACCAAGCGAACACAGAAGAGATTGCATTGGTTCAAAGTTGATTAATATAACACATGTTTTGCGTATTATGCTATCTATTAATCTTAGTGTCTAATTTTAGTATTATTTAAAGTTTGTGATTTCTAGTTTTCCCAATAAAAATAATTAACATTAAAAAATCGTATTTTTTGCCAACTTTTACAAACCTGATCAAAGTGTGCAACCCCTAAATATTATCAGATGTTAATGAAATTTCGCATATATATCTTTTATATCACTTAGACTCGAGGCGTAAGTAAAATCTGCAAAAAAAATTACATTTTATTTTTTGCCTTACAAAATGAAACACCCTATCCATCATGCGTAGTATAGGGTAAGTCTTCTAATCGTTTTTAAAATCGATTTTCTTTTTTGGACGGATTTACTCGTTTCAGGCACTGGAGATTCCGAAAAACATATTTAAAAAAATTGTCATCGGTATGTGTGTCTGTAAAAGCTCTATCTCCCGAAAAAAAATGAGATACTAAGATACTTGAAGTTTGGTATGTACTTAGTATGTGATAATGAGAAGAAGCCTATGGAATTTCAGTAACCTCAATTATCCGGAAGTATTTTTTCGGACTCTCGAAATATTCGTCCTGATAAAAGGTAATAATAATTTTCGAAATTGTTTATTTTAAGGAGTGAATACAACAGAAATTAAAAAAAACATAAATTTTGAATAAAGAATGAAGTCGATCGGATAATTAGTTGGCGCGAAATTTGCAATCATATCTTCCACACTCTTTGGTTTTTTATGACACTATATTTCATTCAAATTTCAATTCAAAGATATATTATGAGACGCTTAATCCGATGCAGTAAACTGTTAGTTAATATGATTGCCACTTCAGGAGTTATAAGGATGTTTCTTTTACGCAAATCAGTAATAGAGCATTTAAAGTTTATGACATCATCAAGCCACGATTTTAAACACTCTAACTACCGAACAAATTGACAACAAATACGTTTAAATTTTATTTTGGAATTGCAATGCATTTTATAAATAGTTGTCTGAGCGAAGCGAAGGCTAATACACAACGCAGTATTACTTTCCGGTCAAAAACAGCTACGATGGATATTAAAACCTTTCGTCAAGCATAACTCAAAAAATATTTGTCGGATTTCGGTTCTGGTTTTACCAGAAGGTACCTATGAGGGTAACCTACTGAATGCACCTACTATGAAAAATAAGTTCCAATTCGTTTAAAAATAATATTAAAAAAACTGATAAAAAAGCACAATTTATCTACATACGTCACGGAAATTTAGTGTATGTCATTTTCACCAGCTGGATGTTTTCGTAGAAAACCGAATTATAGCACATGGAGCAAAGAAAATATGCCCGCACTAATATTAAAGTGCAAAAAAACATATTTAAATTTAATCAAACAGGAAAATAAATCTGGATTTTTTTTCTATTTCAAAGAAAAAAGCCATAATAACGTAGGATTTCAGATTTTACGATAATCTACCCAATAGCATTTTTTAATCGCCCAAAGCAACCAACATTTATATTTTGCGTGTGAAAATTTGAAACAGTTATTCTATGTTTAAATAAACAATTTTTATTTGTGGCATCATTTATTCTTAATTTATTTATTTTTGTCGTTTTAGTATTTCAAATGAAATTTGGGGGGGGGGGGGGGGGGGGCTCTGCGGCCCAGTGGTCAAAGCACCAGTCAGCTAATCGCTTGTGCGTAAGAGTTTGTGGGTTCGATTCCTGCAGGTTTCATTGCACACACGCTTTGTGTGGAACTCCCAGGGAGTATTTCTCTTTGTTGTAATATTTCGTTGAGCTATCTTGTCTCCGACTTATAAGCGGGCTTTCATGTCAAGCACACAAGTCGTATGTTTGTTATTCAATAAATAAATAAATGAAATTTGGGTGCTTGTTAGTTATCTCGTCGACCAATTTCGCCAAATTATATAAATCGCCAAACCACCCGCCAAATTATACAAATTCACATAATTTTTATTTTAAATAACTTTTTTGAAAAATAACTTAATATTAATACTAAATAACTTAAATATTTTAAAGAACAAATAAATTAGTACAACATTAATAAAAATACAAATAAAACGTCGAAATTAAAATCACTTGATGAAGTAAGCACGTGTTGTCAAGGGAATGTGACATTTACGATCAACCATTATTGGCATTTAATCTTTGGCGACAGTAATTTGGTCGACGGGATAACTAACAAGTACCGAAATTTGTACTTTTTCAGAATAGGCGTTTTATAGGTAAAGAAAATGGATTTGGCGAGAGAAGTAAACTTTTCATGCATATTTTCTAGTAACCTACTCATTCTTTCATGTACCCAAGCAATTTTTTAAAGATTTAAACAATTAATTTAGTGTAAACAAGACATTTACGCACAGATGTCACATGCGCAGCACGTTGGCGCGATTTTTTTCTGACACCAATGTCATATACGCACCGGGGTACTTAACTGGCGCCAAAGTGTCGTTATTTTGCTTGATGGTAACCTAGATGTTGTTGCATATTTATTAATAAATTGTTTATTTACTTTTCTTTTCTTTTTTTAAATTATATAAATTGTTTTGTTCTATAGTTATTAATTAAACTTTTTTTATTTATTGATATTCCCTTTTTAAAAATATATATGAAACTGGTATTCGAAAACGAGGTTTCTCCAAATTGGCGTCAGAAAAAAATCGCGCCAACGTGGTGCGTATGTGACATCTGTGCCAAAAAGGTTTATATTTATTTGTAAAAAATAAACATAAACGTTCATCGAGTTTGTAATAAATTGTCAGGTTTGTATCTTTTTGTAACAAATCTCACTTTCTGAAGCCAAAACTGCATAAAGCTTTAAAAAAAAAAAACGCCAATGCAAAGTAATGTTGTTAAAGTACAGTGAAATTAGTTAAAAACGTGTATTTTAAATGAAGTGAATGAAAGCTTTATATTTTAAATGAAATGAATGTAAGGATGAATATAGTATGGAAAAAAATATTGTCAATTTATCACCTGCGCTTGACCAACTTAAAAGTATCAATATTGCAATTGGTACATGCTATGCAAAATGAAACAATTACGTTATAACCACTCTTCGTGCAAGAAAAATGGCCAATAATTCGTATTCAGATACACAGGCAAGGTTGACGTCAAACAAGAGTAATACTAACTCCAACATTGTTATAACGGACGGGAGTTATAATAGCTAAGTAATAATGGCTTTACGCACACATACCACACAAGCAGTTTTTTACATATGTTTCGAGTGAAGCTCGATCATCAAGGTGCTAATTGTTCATACAAGCAACCGTTACATAAACGAAAGTTTGAAATTTAAATGTAAATATGTGCAATCTCGCATTCTCCCAACCCCCTCCCACCCAAAAAATAAAAATAAAATGTTACAGCAATGATATTTAATTGGAGTTAAGCGAAGCTTTTTAAAATACGACATTGGTTGAAAACCAGATTACGGAATATTCCTATAATATTTAAATTAATCACGGTACATTTTTTTTAGCCCGGTTCAGATTTTCCAAGAGTATTTTATTTTTATTTTTTGTCAAAAGCCGCCTTTTTCCCTGCAAGTGTAACTTGTGTTGATGTTGAAATAAATGTTTTGACATGCTATTATCTCTTCTTATTATTTTTATTTATTTACTTACCATTATTTTTAATTAAATAAGTCAAATCGTGTTTTTAAATGTATTTAATGTGTGTATTTTAAATTAAAAGAATGCATTACGAAAGATGGCGATAAGAACAATATTTGACGATTTATGAATTGCGATCAACTAAATGCTTTATTATCATATGTTTAATTCTCTTCACGGAATTTCATTGTTATATGGACTTTGCTTTTTTTAAAAAAAACTTGACGCAATTCGAGTTTAAGAAAGTGAGATTTCATGTCAAATGATATAAACGGCTATGAAAATAAAACTGAAGAAGTATTATACTGGTTTATGTATGTATTTTTAAAAATGCAAAAATGTCGGTATGAAACAGCGAATACGTTATCCGAAAGTACTTGTGAATGTGTTCCTTTTCTAGGCTATTGTATCTCTTGCCTGGGCCCTTAACAGAGGGAAGAGCTGGTTAAAAATTGATATGGATTTTTTTTTCAGATTCACTAATCTAGATATTTCATCATTTGAATTAGTAACCAGTATATGGCCAATTAAGGATAGTATCTCATCTTCTTTACTTGCAACAAGCTATTATTAAATCTATGTTCTCGGCAGTATCGCTCAGACTAATCCCTCTGGGGGAAGTCCTAGTTTACATATGTTTTATTTTCATACTTTATATTATGCATATCCATGATGGGTAAGTATTGCGGTGGCCCCCAACGACTAGTTTTAACAGCATTAATCTTCTTTAGTTAGTTTTTAAGTTATTGACTTTTAATATGCCTCCAGACTTTTGGATTATCCGTGTGTAATCTTTTGAAGTATAAGTTCTTTATAGCTTTTCAGGAATTTTAGAAATAAGGTTATCAGAACCACCCGCCATTGCCCTGGTTAATCGTGCGCATACATCAGAATAAAATAGTCTTCATTATATTAAATTCTATCATACGTTATTAATTTAATAATATCCCATGATAGAAAATGATTCTAGGATGCCATGATGATTACGTCATATTTAAGATGAAGTCATTATTTCCATATTACCAAATTTAATATATATAATCGTAATACATTTCGTTTTAATGCATTTTTGCATAAGAGTGCAACAGCTGTTGCACCAAGATCTGAATATTTATAAACATAGTTTTAGTACAAACGCACCTCATTTGCCACGTTTGACGTACAATTTCCGACTTGTTTTCATTATAAAACGTTCCCCAATAGCTCTATGGCTGAGAAACGAAGAACAATGTGTTATATAACAAAACCTTTTCCAAAGCAATACCTAAATAACAGTTTAAGTCCCATTAAAATCCGTTCAGTGGAACCTCATTTATAAACATTCGAAAAGAACACTAATTTGCATTTTATATATGATAGATTATACTTGTTTAATATTTTGCCACATTGTTTAAAAGCATTGTTTTTTCATTTAAAATGAAAAGGCTTATTAATTTAAATGAAAAGGAAATATTTAACGACTTTTTAAAACACTAAGCACAAAAGCTTATAATGTTGCACATGTGCTATTTATTTAAAATGACTGAAGATCTTATCTCTGACATTAAATATTTTACTCTAAAAACGTGAATATGTTTAGAAATAATTTCAGAAACTTATTTATAAACTTAATACATATCACATAAAATCTTTGTTAATAAAAAAAAATCTCAAAACAATAAAACTGTATTGACAATTTCCTTAAGATTATAAAGAAATGAGAAATTCTATCCGTACAAAAATAACGTTGTTCTCAGAATATTAATATGATTTGATTCCCTTGAGAAAAATATAAAATTTTACGATTTCCTTTCAACTTCAAAGAAACAGAAAGTTTGAGAAAATTTAATCTCAAATCATACAAAACTGAAGCTAAAAGTAAGTAAAATAACAGTGTAGAAACTTTGAATTTGTGATTTAAATGTGGAAATATATATTTTTTTTTCTTTACGAATGGCTTATTGACTTAAGAGATCAATACACATTCACATTTCTTGTTCAGTTATCAAACGTATATTTGAAATTATATTTAAAAGAAAGATAATAAACTTTCCAGACTTAAAGGATTTCTTTTTAGTATTTGTAATATACCATTAGTATTGAGTAAGTAATACTTTCAAATTGATATTTGTATGTTACAAAAACGTAATTGACTTAATTCTTCGCTAAAAATTTTAAATAATTCAAGATATATCTACATTTTATAAATGCATATATTCATTTATTAACGCGGCTAAGTACTATAATGCATGATGTACTAATAGCTTTATGATGAAATTTAAAAATATAAAAAATGTTAACATTCAGATTTAATTATCAGTTATAGAAATCTTTAAAAGAAAAAGAATCGCGATTAATGGTACACGGACTTAGTTGTTTGGGCATTACATCTTATTTATATCACTAGATGAAATACCTGGCGTTGCCCGTAGTTTTAAACATGTTTGATTAGAAAAATCAATTTTGAAATTGAACACTGTATGGTCTATGAATCTTGCGCAAATATGCTCTCTTTTTTAATATATTGAAAGCTTAAAAAATTTTGCTTTTATACCAATCCTTCTATATATAAAAAAAAGTTTTGATTTGGAAATGGACCAATGAAAATCTGCGTAGATATTCCGGGTAGATCGGCATCCAATTTTAATGCTTAAGCATGGCTTTTCATCGTTAATATTAAAAAAACTGTTGCATACAAAAATATGAAAATCGATAGTATTATAGAAAAATGTTTGATAAACACGCTCATGCAGACAGTTTTCATATCGAAGAATTATTTTAAGAGATATTTAATGCCAAAGTTAGACAAAATCGTTCCATTAAAAAAGTTTTATGGGAGCAAAAACTGTACATAGGAACTTAATCATTTTTAGATCATTTTATGCGTCAGAATTTCCCGGTGTGCAGATTGTATTTAGTTTTTTAATTTGACTGATTTTTTGAGGTTTTATTTCTATTTTAAATTCAAATTTTCAGCATTTCGAGAGATATTTCTTAGATATTTTAGAAAACTAGGGGGCTCGGCCCCCTACGAGCTACGCTCGCCAACCTCCGTCTAGACGCCGCAGACTCTAAATGCACGCTAATGTGATCGGCTTTAAAAAGGTTTCGAAAGATTGAATTATCTCTCTATTCTAAAAAAAAGTAACTACCGCTGTCATCGCCGCCGCCGCCGGTTTTGAATTTTTTGTGACCGGAGGTCTTTCTTCGTTATTATTAAAAAAACTGTTGCATACAAAAATATGAAAATCGGTAATATTATAGAAAAATGTTTGATAAACACGCTGATGCAGACAGTTTTCAAATCGAAGAATTATTTTAAGACATATTTAATGCCAAAGTTGGACAAAATCGTTCCATTAAAAAAGTTTTATAGGAGCAAAAATTGTATATAGGAATTTAATCATTTTTAGATAATTTTATGCGTCAGAATTTCCCGGTGTGCAGATTGAAGTTAGTTTTTTAATTTGAATAATTTTTCGAGGTTTTATTTCTATTTTAAATTCAAATTTTCAGCATTTCGAGAGATATTTTTTACAAATTTTAGAAAATTGTATTAATTTAAACTGTTGCCAACTGTATAAAAAGCGCAAACAGTAATGTTTGCTTCAAATTAAAAATTTATTTCACACGTGACTATTATAAACAAAAAATATAAAAAGCAGGAACTCATTGAAAATTACGTCATAAAAACTATAGTTACACATGAATTTTAAATGAGAAAGAATATTGTGAAATAATAAATTCACTAACATGCGTTAGAAGTCCTAAATAGGAGAATTTACGTCATATTACACTTATTACGTAAAATGAAAAAAAAATAATATTGTAAAACAGTTTTAATTTAAAAATTGCGCGAGACATTTACTTAACATTTTAAGATGATCATAATATTTCATTTCAAACAAAAGTATTTTGACGTGAATATTAAAAAGAGGAAGAAAAGTTTGGTGAAAATTATGTCAGATTTTAATTGTCAGATTCAAATTATAATTCAATCTTCCGAAATCTTTTAAAAGGCGGTCAAATTAGCGTGCTGTTAGAGTCTGCGGTGTCTGAACGGGGGTTGACGAGCGTAGCTCGTAGGGGGCAGAGCCCCCTAGTAATTTAAAAAAAAAGTGACGATCTCCCTATAAACGGATTTCTATTCATTTCTCTTTGATTGCGGAAGTTTTAACGCCAAATCCGCTGTGGTACTACTTGATTATCCCGTCGACTAATTTCGCCAAATTATATAAATCGTCAAACCACTCGCCAAATTATACAAATTGACATAATTTTTATTTTAAATAACGAAAGAACAAATAAATTAGTACAACATTAATAAAAATACAAATAAAACGTCGAATTAAAAATAACTTGATGACGTAGACATGTGTAACAACATTTCAAAATAAGCTAATATAAAAGGAATTAAGTAAACAGAATCTTTGTCTCCCGGTATTTTTAACAAAGCGAAAAGAAAGTTCTTTTAAATGAGACATTTTAAATTAATCGTTTTTAATCTGACGTAATTTTGACCAAACTATTCTTTCTCTTTTTAATATTCACGTGAAAATACTTGTGTTAGAAATAAAATATTATTTGCGCTTTCCCAAGAAAAATAGTTTAAAAGTATCCTCTCAAAATAGCAAATAAATGTCTAGCGCAATTTGTAAATTTAAACCGTTTTGCAATATTATTTTGTGTTCATTTTATGTAATAACTGTAATGTGACGTAAATATGACGTAATTTCTCTTATTTAAGACTTCTAACGCATGTTAATAAATTTATTATTTTACAAATTCCTTTCTCTCTTAAAATTCACGTGTAATTATAGTTTTTATGACGTAATTTTTAATAAGTTCTTGCTTTTGGTACATAATTATTTAATTCTAATTCCAAATGTTTTTTTCTGTTTATAATAGTCACGTGTAAATAAATTTTAAATTTATTACACGTATAAATATATATATATATTTTTTTAAGCAAACATTATTGTTTCCGCTGTTTATACAGTTGGCAATAGTTTAAATTAATATCACTTTCTAAAATCTGTAAAAAATATCTCTCGAAATGCTGAAAATTTGAATTTAAAATAGATACAAAACCTCGAAAAATGAGTCAAATTAAAAAAATAAATCAATTCTGCACACCGGGAAATTATAACGTATAAAATGAACTAAAAATTTTAAATTCCGATGTATAGTTTTTGCTACTATAAAACTTTTTTAGTGGAACGATTTTGTCCAAATTTAGCATTAAATATCTCTTAAAATAATTCTTCGATTTGAAAACTGTCTGCATCAGCGTGTTTATCAAACATTTCTGTATAACATTACCGATTTTCATATTTTTGTATGCATTATTTTTCTTAATATTAACGAAGAAAGACCTCCGGTCACAAAAAATTCAAAACCGGCGGCGGTGACAGCGGTAGTTACTTTTTTTTAGAATAGAGAGATTGTATTAATTTAAACTGTTGCCAACTGTATAAACAGCGGAAACAATAATGTTTGCTTCAAATTAAAAATTTATTTTACACGTGACTATTATAAACAGAAAATATAAAAAGCAGGAACTCGTTGAAAATTACGTCATAAAAACTATAATTACACGTGAATTTTAAAAGAGAAAGAATATTGTAAAATAATACATTCATTAACATGCATTAGAAGTCTTACATAGGAGAATTTACGTCACATTTACGTCACATTACACTTATTACGTAAAATGAACAAAAAAGAATATTGCAGAACAGTTTAAATTTAAAAATTGCGCGAGACATTTGATATTTTAAGATGATTATAATATTTCATTTCTAACAAAATAATTTTTACGTGAATATTAAAAAGAGAAAGCAAAGTTTGGTGAAAATTACATCAGATTATAATTGTCATATTCAAATTATAATTCAATCGTCCGAAATCTTTTTAAAGCCGATCAAATTAGTGTGCTGTTAGTCTGCGGTGGTTGAACGGTGGTTGACGAGCGTAACTCGTAGGGGGCAGAGCCCCCTAGTATTTAAAAAAATGTTTCCCAAACCTTAACAAATATAGTCTTGATTCGTGAAACAAAAAACTGAATTCATGAAAAGCACTTCATGATATCACTTTCTCTTGTAAAAGCCATGCATTAACCATATATTCATTTTAAATATGAGTCCATACGTCAATTAACCTATCTTATTCACAACTAAGAAGAAATGGCACCTCTAGTATTTGTCGAGAATTAAGTAAAAATCATGCACTCGTGACATCATAATTCACTTTTATATTTTAACAGAATAATAAGGCTACTGTAATTTGTGACTCGTACTATAGTCAGCATACACGTCAGGACACATTGCCGTTATCCATAGAGTAAAGAGAAATAATAGAGAGGAAGTATGGTGTCTGGGGGTGACGCCGAAAATGTAACCTTAAAATTCGTTACATTAGGCCCAAACACAACCACGTGCTTTGACGCGCTTGTCATTTCAAACCTGTATTTCTTTGCTTTTGCTTTTACCATTGCAAATTTTTATTCATAAATCGCTTGTTGAGTGTAGGTATGATCAAAATTTCGATTGAAAAGGAGAAATGGACAGTTATAGGATGAAATACCTGCTCCTTGTTCCACGTGCTTCCCTTGTTTGGGCCGAATGAGGGCATTTAAATTTGAGCGATTACCACTTTCATATTGCAAACCGTTTTTAAGGCATATTGCATCTCCTTCTATCTGCTTACTCCATGGCTGTCATCATTATATTAGGTAGCTTTCATTACAAAAAGCTACCTATTGCAGCCGTTCGGAGGAAAGCGATTTCAAAACATTTTGGTATATTTTCATCGATCATGACCCCCAGACCCCGAAACCACCCTCCGTTCAAAATTTATATATATATATATATATATATATATATATCTGACCTATGTCACACTGTAACCCTCGTAATTATGAACCGATTTCGATGTAATTCGGTGTGTACATAGTACATACCAATGTCTCGACCGAGTTCGTTGGCCAGCTTCATCCGCCGTTTTGTTTCAAAATGGCGGCCATTTAAAATTTTTAAAAAAATTTAAAATTTGAAATGGGGTACCAAAAAATTAAAAATGGAAAAATATTTTTATCTTATGTATTTGACCTTTGTACAAAGATTCCGGAGCACTTTTTGTTTTGTCTATATCTTAAAAAATGGCTGAGTTATAGCATTTTGAATTTCTAGCGTGGCTGACATTTTGAAACGTCCTGAATTTTGTCACGCGATAAAAGGCGTATTTATGAACCGATTTCGATGTAATTCGGTGCGTACATAATACATACCAATGTCTCGACCGAGTTCGTTGGCCAGCTTCATCCGCCATTTTGTTTCAAAATGACGGCCATTCAAAATTTTTTTAAAAAATTAAAATTTGAAATGTGGTAACAAAAAATTGAAAATGCAAAAATATTTTTTTCTTATGTATTTGACCTTTATACAAAGATTTCGGAGGAGTTTTTGTTTCGTCTATACCTTAAAAAACGGCTGAGTTGCAGCATTTTGAATTTCTAGCGTGACTGACATTTTGAAACGTCCTGAATTTTGTCACGCGATAAAAGGCGTATTTATGAACCGATTTGGATGTAACTTCGTTTATACATAGTACATACCAATGTCTCTACCGGGTTCGTTGGCCAGCTTCATCCGCCATCTTCTTTAAAAATGGCGGCCATTTAAAGTTTTAAGAAAAATTTAAATTTGAAATGCGGTACCAAAAAATTGAAAATTGAAAAAATATTTTCTTCTTATGTGTTTGACCTTGATAAAAAGATTCGGGGGCAGTTTTTGTTTCGTCTATATCTTAAGAAATGGCTGAGTTATAGTATTTTGAATTTCTAGCGTGGCTGACATTTTGAAACGTCCTGATTTTTGTCACGCGATAACAGGCGTATTTATGAACCGATTTTGATTTAACTTGGTCTGTACATAGTACACACCAATGTCTCGACCGAGTTCGTTGGCCGGCTTCATTCGCCATCTTGTTTCAAAAGGGTTGCCATTTAAAAAGATTACATTTAAAATTTAAAATGAGGTATTAAAAAATTGGAAAATGAAAAAGTTTTTTTTATGTGTTTGGCCTTGATATAAAGATTCCGGAGCAGTTATTGTTTCTGAAAATTTTTTCTTTTGTTTATATCTTAAAAAATGGTTGAATTATAGCACTTTGAATTTCTAGCGTGGCTAACATTTTGAAACGATCTTGTATTCGTCACGCGATAACACACGTATTCGCCTATTTCGATGTAAGAAGGTATGCATCAATACCTCGACCAAGTTCGCTGGCCAGATTCATCAGCCATCTTGTTTCAAAATGGCGGCCATTAAATTAAAATATATATATATATTTAAAGTGAGGTGCAAAAAAATTAGAAATTGAAAAAGGTTTCTTTCTTAAGTATTTGACCTTGGTATAAGGATTCAGGAGCATTTTTTGCTTGTCTTTACCTTAAAAAATGGCTCAGATATAGCAGTTTCAATTTCTATTGTGGGTGACACATTGAAAAATCTGATTTTTTGCATGCGACAGCACTCGTATATATCAACCGATTCCGATGTGAGTGAGCATGTGCACAGCAATTACTAAGGTCTCGACCATGTTCACTGGTTAGCCTCATCCACTATGTTGTCTTAAAATGGCAGGCACTTTAAGAAATCGCCGAATTCGGCAGCCAAATATAAGTTACTTTAAAGAAAAACAGCTTCGATAAAGCTGACTAATTTCGCGAAATTCTCATTCATTATATTGATAAAAATTAGTATTGAATCTCCTATATTCGGTTTCCACTAAATTCATCTTCGTGCGTTTGAATGATATAAGTTTGCTTTTTTAAAATAATTAATATGAAAGCTACCTCTTCCTCCCGGCACTGGCCGGAAGGACTTTTTTTTAGACGTGAAGGTTTCGCGCTACGGTACTCCATTGTGAAATTTGGTAATTTTTGAAATTCAATATTTGAAAACGGCGTATTTATTAGATTTCAAATTTATATCAAGAAAAATACATTTTTTTACCTTTTTAACGCAGCTTGTCCAACAATTTTCCGACAAATATTTTTCAAGCTATTAAGTTTTTCAGTAACTACAAATGTTTCATTTTCCGAGATTAATCTGTGGTAATGATTACCGAAAAACCAGTCGCCCGCAACATATAGCTTTTTATTAGAGAGGATACTAATGTGGGCTTCTAAAACAGACGAAAATCGCATTGTAACACGACTATGAAACACAAAGAAAACGTAATATATTTAGGAAAGTATACTTGAAAGAAACATAATTTTTGTATAACAAACTTGTTTTAGCATATTTTAAGAAGACGTTATTGTTATCATCCCAATTGTTTTACGAACCACTGACAACTTACAGCGAGATATTAGACCCATAAATCATAAGCGCTATCCGTGGTGCTCTAAAATAGCGGTAAAGATGAGAAGATCATGTTTCACGCATTCCATTTAGAATAATTTAGCATATAAATGATAATAAAGAGAGAAAACTTTATGAAATGTCAAACTTCTGCCCAGTGACTATATTTGATAGAGAGAGTATGCTGTTTTCTATTTGTCAGACTAAATGAAATGTCAAAGAGTATTTTTATGAAAGTAGAGAAATTTTTATGAACGACAATTTTTTATGAAAGTAAAAGAAATTAACCAGATAAAGCTGTGAGAATATGGAGATTTAAGTTCTCACCAGGATCGTTTTCTGAGAAAATTCTAAATTTAAAAGGGAGAAGTGAGCGGGAAACGTTCTAAAAAATATATAAACTATGACATATCTGAAATTGTTAGGCGTAGAAACTAAAATTTGACTTGACAGTTACTTTAGAGACGTGAATGCATCCACATAACAATTTTTTTTTTAATTCTAAAGTGTGCAGGAGCGAAAAGCATCCCTAAATTTGTATTTCTGAGAGGATGTTGATCTCTCACGATATGGATATCAGACCGAGTTTAAAATAAATTCAAAAACTATTTGCTTATAATATTCTAAATTTTAATAAAGTAAAATACAACGTAATTCAGTCGGTAACAGCTTATATGCTGCAACAAATCAATATCTACCCAATATATACAAAATCCTAATGAAACGATTTTCTGAAACGACTGATTAAACTACCGATTTTGTTTCACTACTATTTCTTCTAAAATGTAAAACATTTGGCTGTGAAATTAACACCAATTAACCTTATTGATCCACAGGTGTCAAAAGTGGTATTAGAATTTTTAAATTTGAATCAGTTTCTAGATATTAATTTTTTCTAATCTTAATGGCATTTCTGTAATAATGGCAACTAAATTACTCCATTTTTGTGGAGAAAGGGAAAAAACCATAGGGTTATTAGATTTCTTCTTTTTGTCATCTTCAAATTAAAACTAAAATTATCTTTTATTTCTATCGATAGTGAAGACAATATTGTCATTAAATTAAGTTTTTCAAAGGAATTTGAAAAAATAAAAACTTTCTTTCACATTTCGATCGTCAGGAATCAGTTTATTTTCGATTCCTACAATCGTCTGTCATCTTCAAATTTGACATAAATTCCATAGAAGTAAAAAATAAAATAAAATAAACCATTTTTGTGTGTGGGGGGTGGGAGGGGGGGGGAATGGAACCACGAAAAGGATTTAGATTTTTTTGTTGTCATTTTCAAATTGAAATTGAAAAGTGAAATTATTAAAAACATCAAGAAAATTTTAAAATAAGAATTAAATGATCACTGTTGAAAGAAGAAAATAGAGAAAATTACGTCAAAATATTTACGCGTAAATATTAAAAAAGTATGAAAACTTTAAAATAATAAAATACTTATACGCGAAACGCATTTAAAGGTGATAATTACATCATATGTAAAATACACAAATATTTAATATCGTTATGTTTAAAGTGCCTAAAATAATTAAATTATTACGCATGAAAAATTTTTAATGGTGAATATTACGTCATATTTATAAAGCGCAAATAATAATATTCCCAAACAATTTTAAATCAAATTATATATGTACCCTTGAATCTTAAAAGAGAAATAAAATAAATAAATTAAGCAAGTAAATAAATTAATTATTACATGCTAAATGCATGTAACAATGAAAATTACGTCGTATATTAAAACAATACATTTAACACGATTTCATTCCGGAGAGTTTTAATGTGGCGCCACATGGTATAAAAGTAGTGCAGCTAACAAATTTGTTTATCATATTACATCACTTGATGCAGCGTAAAACATGAAAATATTCATGATGGTGTATTAAAATACAGAAAAGAATAGCTATACCTGTTCCTGAAAATATCTAAATCTCGATCAAAACATAAAATATAACCGTAAAATTTCAAAACACAATGCTTTTCAATACAGTTGTTCTGAAAGCTATTCCCAAGAAGATGGAGTTTTTTTAACCTCGAACCTAAAGGAAGAATATTCTCCATAGTATCGTTATAAAAATCAGAAGATAGCTACATTTTTAACTTACCCCTTTTATACAAGGTGATTTTCAAATGTGTAATTGGTCATATTTATCAATACCGAAAACTGCCGTCAGTTGTTAGGCAGTGATGGATGAGGCAATTGTAACCGAAAAATGCCCCATTCAAACAGAAAAACATGGCAACCCGATTACAAAAGATAGCCACCGTTAAAGTGATAATATCATTCAATTTTCCGTAACCTGGTAATATTTTTTAAACATTACTATGTTTTTAGAGGCTGCGAAGCCTGAACGGATGTAGCACGCAGGGGGTTGAGCCGCTAGTTAATATTATAAAGAAGTAAGGTGTGTGGGCTTGTTTATTTGTAGGATGTAATCTCTGGAACTACCTAACCTATTTCAAAAATAATGGTGGCAAAAAATGCTCGTGACCATCTCAGCTCTAACATAAGCTATGTCTTATGTCAGTATAACCCCCATTGGGGTGCAGGAGCTAAAAACGTCCTAAAATTGCGATTCCTGTGATATTGTTGGGGCTAGAAACTTCAAATTTGGTGTGGTGGTTACTTTTCCGATATACATACCTTTTGTAAACGATTTTCAAAAAATTTCCAAATTTAAAACGGTAAGGTCAGTCTGCCTGAATGAGACACAATTCCCCGTAGTTTTGTCGCATTTAGGGTATATTTGGGATTTTATTATATAAATGTATATTTTATTAAGCAACAAATTGCTGAATACTGTACTTTTAGTTCAAAATTAACTTGTTTTGTAGAAATTTGATAATTATATGTAGTATAAAACCACAAAATAGGATTGTCGCATTTACGACAGCTAAAACCTAAATGAGACGATCATAGTCCTAAATGTGATAATGCATTTTATACATGACAATTCATCTGAAAAAGTTCATTTAACGATTAACTGCAGTGACAGAAAATTGCCACACTACAACTGTGAGCAGTCTTCGAAACCATTCGATTGAAAGATGAATAAAAGGCGCGACTAACTCATAAAATACTGTTTTTGCACTAAACTGCTTGTACAGTACTATTTCTAATGATATAAAAAACTGGTGGAACCAGAGAGAAAAGTAAAGCGCGACCTAAAAAAGTTACAGTAAAAAATTGTCAAATAGTTTCAGTTTTAAAAAGTAAGTAGTGCGTAGAAAAGTAATGGAATCAGATTATCTATAAAGCTCATGAAATGACCCAAATTGTGTTGATAGCTGAAAATGTGGACTGAGCTTTACTGGTGCCTTAAAATCAATCAGGGAAGTAAAGGCATTTTTAACTCATTCTGAATTCCAATCATTCATAACCAGTTTAAAAATTTGGGTTCATAAGAATAGGTTAGAGGTTGATTTGGAAATGAGCGAGAACAGGAGAGGTATCGAGAACATGAGAGATCGTTCAGTACGAAGTATGGACCAAATTCCATTCCAGGGGTCACTGATAAGCCTGGAAGATCAAAGTCCAAAATAAGCCCAAAACCCTAAGCATGTACGATTCAACCATATGCTAACTACTTGTCTGGCTTAAGCCCATTGACATAATGCTCCCTTTTCACAGTAATTACATGAAATAAAAATTATGTGTTATGTCAGAAATGTTAATAACAACAATTCCTCAACAACTTGACTATATTAATGTTATATTTAAAATATTACTTCATGGTTTACATTCTTTCAGCTTTGTGAAGTTTAGCTTGACTTGATGCAATCATGTCCACAATTCTGGGCCTGACAGAAATTGTTTTGCACATAACTGCACATTCTGTTTACTATACCCAGTACTCATTTTGAGTGGATAATATGATTTTGAATATAAGGCACCAGTAAAGCTCAGTCCACATTTTCAGCTATCAACAAAAATTTGGGTAATTTCATGAGCTTTACAGATAATCTGATTCCATTACTTTTCTGCGCACTACTTACTTTTTTAAACTGAAACTATTTGACAATTTTTTACTGTAACTTTTTTAGATCGAGCTTTACTTTTCTCTCTGGTTCCACCAGTTTTTTATATCATTTCACATCTTTTTCAGATCCTTTCAGGAACTTAATCAACCAACTTCAACTAACCAAACAACCGCCCCGATTAACCAACCAATGATCCCAATTAACCGGCCCAACCAATTGTCCCAATCAAAAACTAACAGAAACATTGGTTCACCAGTGTATTTCAAGAGCTCTGATAACCCAATACTTATTGCTAAACCCCATATTGGGATATTGACCTATACTTTACTCAGGACTGACCGCCAGACTAGTCCTTAGACTAAGTTTTATACATAGAGTCATCTCTTGAATTTTTCTGCTATGTAACTACGCTCCTCTGGATTAAGGGACTATGCAGTATCCTAGGCCAACCCCTCAAACACACAAAAAGCTAGGGTAAGAATCAGTCATAAGAAATGAATTAAAACTGCGAAAAAACTATAAAAAGGGAAAATTTCTGTCTTTGGAACATAATAGGAATTTAAAATTTAAAAAAGTCTGAAAACGACTGAATGCAGAAAAATGATCAAAAGTGATTGAAAATATTATACAATGCACCTGTAAATAATATCAGAAATATTACTAATATTGAATATTTATAATAATATTTCGGAGGTCAAACGAAAATACCACGATAATGACTAACATATTTACATCTAACTGTAACCATTGATCAAAAAATCAGGAAAATTGGAAAGTAGGAGTCCTTTGTAAAGTATGCATTAATTAAGGAGATAAATTACGTAAACGAGTCTATTGACAATTGGCGTATTTGGTACGGATAAATTATATAATTGAGCCTACAGACAATTGGCGTATGTTACCGGGCGTCGTTTAGGGCATAATTAACTGAACCGTAAGCGCACGCACCAACTACCTATTTATCTACCTACGCACCAACCTACTATTTTTGCAACGTTAACACAAGCGTGTGGTAAATGTCACCTCATTTTGTCTCCCATTATATTTTTGGCTAAATGCATTTTTAAAAAAGTCTACTACTCTATATTGTAAAATGTATCAGTACTACTTCTTTTTAGGGAAAAATCAAGCGTTTCATATTTATTTTCCGATTTTATAACAGTTTCTGTAAAGATGGCAGGTTTTTTTCCTTAGAAAATATGCAACGACTTGTTTTACCTCTTAAAACATGAATTATTTTATAAAATTTACAGTAATTACATTTAATACACTTTCATCAACACATGCAGGTAGCTTTTATTTCACTCTTTCAGTAAAATTATTTTAGTGTGTGTTATCCCGTAACAAATGAACATATCGAAATGTAACGTTTGTACACGCGCGGGATTATTTAATCCCAAAAGCCATATTTCTACTTTTCTAGCCAACAAACTAAAGACATTCCTTTATACAACCTTTCTCAACCTTGTCTTTGAAAGGTACAAGGAAGGTCAGAAGTGTTTCATGACGTAATTTTGAAGTTTTTTCACTTGCATAACCCCTTCTCCCGCAGGTAAACGCAACGTCTCCCGCCAGCCAGACCGTCCGCATACATACTACACCATAAAACGAAAGAGCATGTAGGAAAATGAGCTTTGCTAAAATGACGAATTTTTGAAGTTTTTTCACTTGCATAACCCTTCTCCCGCAGGTAAACGCAACGTCTCACGAAAGCCAGACCGTCCGCATATGTACTACACCATAAAACGGAAGAGCATATAGAAACATGAGCCTTGCTAAAATGACGTAATTTTGAATTTTTTTCACTTGCATAACCCCTTCTCCCGCAGGTAAACATAATGTCTGCCGCCAGCCAGACCGTTCGCATACATACTACGCCATAAAACGGAAGAGCATATAGAAAAATGAGCCTTGCTAAAATCAAGTGACGAAAACGTTGCTAGCTCTTAAACCAGGGATGTCGAACCTTTCCACGTCCGCGTGCCAGATTTCCCCAAGAATATACTTTACGTGATCATGACGTGCCAACAATAAAAAAAATGAATGGATCAAATAATAATGAATCAAAACTACTTAAAATTTTGTTTTTAGCATTAAAAAAATACAGGTGATATTTGATGTTATACTGTTGAAATTTATTTAAAAAATATTATTTCTGTTGTCTCATCTTAAATGCCAAATAATTTATATCCGCTTCGTCCTTAGTTATTTTCGATAAAATGAAAGTTTAAATTGCACTCACTTGACAAGACGTTTTTAGTTGGATTTTTCTTTTTTTTTTAACTATTTGGAAAAATGGTTATTGTTTTCGTCAGGATGGGAAATCAAAAGCATATCTGAAGGTTTTTATTGGTTTAATCCGCATTTTATTCGTTTTCTGATTGGTCTATACAGTAATATGTATTTCCCTTTACTTTCAACAGAGATCTGTTGCCACTATGACAAAAAAGTAATAAAAACTACAAAAAAATTAATAACTCAGAACCAAATTGAGATACAGATTTCAAACAACTTCTCAAACTCTCTCCAAACAGCTTCTCAACCATAATAAAAAATCGTGATTTTAATGTAAAATTAAATTTTTTAACTGAAAATACAATGTATTTCCAGACAATGTTTTATTTGATTCTTATTTCCCTTGCAGTTTTCTTTTTGATGGGTAAAATAAATAAAATAGATATAATTTTTAAAAAAAGTGTGACTAATTACTTTTTAAAATTATATTTAGTGTTTATATACGTAAATTACGTTTTATGTAGTTTAAAGTATTTTAAAAAGTGACTCTCTATTTAACGAATTTTCCATGTAACGAACTTTTCTCGGGATTTAGCTACTTCGTTAAATAGAGGTCCGACTGTATTTTCAAAAAACCTCTAAATAAATCTCCCTTATGTTTACAAAAGATGAGAATTCGATTGCAACCTTATTGTTTCAATTTGGTTTATAAACCTGGTAAAGAATTATTGTTGGCTGATGCCTTATCAAGAACATATTTAAAAGATTCCGATGATATTTTTAAAGGTGAAATTGAGACTCATGTAGGGATAATTGTTGAAAATCTTCCTGTAACTGGTGAGATGATGCAAAAATTTCAAGTTGAAACTGAGAGGGATGAAGTCTTACAGCTTATCATGAAATTTGTTAAAAATGGTTGGCCCATTACAAAATCAGATTTTCCAGATATAGTCAAACCCTATTTTTATTTTAAAGAGGAATTGAGTGAAACAAAAGGCATCTTATTTAAGAATTTCTGCATTGTAGTTCCAGAAAGTTTGAGAAAAGAAATGTTGAGTAAAATTCATTACGCTCATCTTGGTATTGAAAAATATAAGAATAGAGCTAGAGAACTGTTATTTTGGCCGGGTATGTCGAAAGATATAGAAAACTTCATAAATAATTGTACAACTTGCCTGAGCTTTCAGAATGCAAATACGAAAGAACCACTTTTACCGAAAGCAGTTCCAAATGGTCCTTGGAAATTTTTAGGAGCTGATTTATTTCATTTTCACGGCAAAGCATACTTGTTAGTAGTTGATAATTTTAGTAAATTTGCTGAGATAGAATTACTTAGAGAAACAACCAGTAATAACGTAATAATTTCACTTAAAGCTATGTATTCGAGTTATGGAATACCAGAAATTGTATATTTTGACAACGGACCGCAATTTACTAGCCAGTTATTCAAGAAATTTTCAAGACAATGGTGCTTTCAACATTTGACATCTAGCCCTCGTATCCCTCAGTCGAACCGCATGGTGGAGAGACATATTCAAACTGTGAAGAATATTTTAAGAAAAGCCTTACATGACAACAAGGATATTTACTTGACCTTATTGGAATGTAAAAATGTACCGATTTCAAATGAACTGCAATCACCTGCTGAGATTATGTACGGCAGAAAAATCAGAGGAATTTTACCTCATAGAAATGATACCACCGAGAGATTTTTAGAAACAGCAGATCAATTACAAAGAAGACAACTGATACAGAAAAAATATTTTGACCGGAATGCAACAAATTTCAAACTGTTTTCAAATCACGATAAAGTTTTCAACCATAGTGAAAAGAAACCATATGAAAAAGCAACTGTATTGAGTCCAGCTCAACGACCTCGTTCTTATAAATTATTAAAAGGAGATGGAAGAGTCGTAGACAGAAATCGGAAAGATATTTTAAGAGGTGCGAACAACATGAATTTTCAAATTAAGAATGAGCACGAATTCGTTGATGAAGAAACAGAAACCGTGCCTGACGAGATATCCAGTAATGAGCAAAATAGCTCATTTATGTCCAGTGATGAAATTGCTAGTCCCGAACCAGTAAAGAATCCGATCCAGACTCGATCAGGTCGAACTGTTAAGAAACCTTGCTATCTAAAAGACTTTGCAACATGAACTGTTTTTATTGAACTTTAAAATATGTTTAATATTATTTTTTGTTTTTCTCTGTAGCTTTGCAGCGGAGATGTAACAGATCGTCTGTATCGTAATCGTTGCTATGCCGACGTCATCTCGGATGCTGATATGTAGCTCCGGTTTGGTTTGTATAATGGAGTGTTCTATCTGTTTTGTCTGGAGTTTTGTCATTAAAGTCCTATGTGTTTTTTAAAGTATTTTCTCGCTACCTTTCATATATAAGAACATGACAATAATGATGTAATTACAGTAAAATGTTCCAGCTTTTAAAATTAAAATGCATGTTTTCTTTGGCACGTGCAATAGGAGTATACCTTGACAATACGCAGGAAAATGCAATAAATACAACCAAATGAACTAGCATTTACCGAAAATTTCTTTCGTATGACTTAAAAATAAATCTTTCGTTTTATGAGCATATAATGATAATAATAAAGATTAATTTCAGAATATCAGGAGTCTCTTTTCAGAATAAAACATCATTACAAAATTATGTCTGTTAAACAGAAATTGACGTCATACCTAGCAAACGATTTTTTTTATTATTACCTTTTCCTAAATTGTTTTTTTTTAAATTAAAACTCCTGTATTAAAATAGATTTTTAAACATTAAAAACATTCAAATGAAGATACTGCGTCATTTTAACACGCGTTTAGTTAAAGTTTTTACATATATATCGAAAAAAATTTCATTTTCTGATTAGAATGACGTCGATTTGAAAAATGCAAAAATATAGCGAGAAAATCTGATTTTTATTTAAAACAAAATACGCGTGTTATCACTTTTTTAAAATTATTGTGCCCTTTTTAGGATGTGGCTACAGGAAAGAAAGATTGAAGGAGATATTTCTATATTGTTAAAATATGGAACGCTATGTAAAGTTTAAATGGGTGTCATTCCCTTAATATTGGATATTAGGGTTTCGTTCATCTGACGAAACCCTATTCGTCTCGCTCCTTTGTCTGTCTGTCTGTCTGTCCGTCACAGTGCCCGTTCTCAGAAACTATACATGTTGGAGACTTGAAATTTTGAGTACTTATAGCTGAACACCTCATATGAAACGACAAATCCTAAAATTTTGAAAAAGTCTTAAGTTTAATCCTTTGGGCTCCCACATGTGTATTTCAAACAATTCTTTCTAAGTCAGCCCCTAATAAGGTTGGAGCCATGAAATTCCGCATACTTATAGCTCAATACCTGAGACAACAAGACAAATCATAAAATTTTGAAAAAAGTTTTATATTTAACCCTTTGGGCTCCAACTTGTGTTTTTAAAGCAATTTTTTCTAACAGAGCCCCTAATTAAGTTAGAGACATGGAATTTTGAATTATTATAGTTAAACACATGAGCCCACACAACAAATCATAAAACTTTGAAAAAGAACTATATTTAACCCTTTGGGCTCCAATTTGTGTATTTTCAGCAATCCTTTATAACAGAATTCCTAATCATATTGGAGGCATGCAATTTTGCATTCTGATAACTAAACACCTCAGATCACACGGCAAATAATAAATTTCGAAAAAGTTTTTTGTTTAACCCTTTGGAGTTCAGCTTGTGTATTTTAAGCAATTCATTGTAATACAGTCCCTAAGTGAATTGGGGAGTTGAAATTTTGCATACTTTTAGCTGAACGCATCAGATCACACTCCAAATAATAAATTTCGAAAAAGTTTTATATTTAACCCTTTGGACTCCAGCTTGTGTGTTTTAATCAATTCCTTTTAACAGAGCCCCTAATTGTATTGGAGACTTGAAATTTTGCATACTTATAGCTGAAAACTTCAGATCACACGACATATAATAAATTTCGAAAAAAGTTTCATATTTAACCCTTTGGACTCCAGCTTGTGTATTTTAAGCAATTCGTTCAAACTGAGCCCATAATTAAATTGGAGATTTGAAATTTTGCATACTTATAGCAGAACAACTGAGGCCAAGCGACAGATCATAAAATCTTGAAAAAGTCTTACATTTAACCCTTTGAGCTCCCACATATATATTTTAAGTAATTCTTTCTAAATGAGCCCCATAATTAAGTTGGAGACATAACTACTGTGAAGCGGATGGTGTTTTTGTACTAAACTTTTTGCACAGGACTGTTATAATTAAAATTCACCAATTCAAAGGCCTCTGGTGATAGTACAAAAGTTCCAAACGGAACAAAATTTCGGTAGTGTTTGTAGTTAAACTGAAAATTGAAAGTTAAGCTATAAAAATTGAAAAAAGTCTAGGTCTGAGAGACCAGTAGGGGGTCTGCCTCAGAACATGTGCCGCGGTGCTGCGAGGACTAAGTTGCGCAATTCCACTTAACCACTCACACGTTTACATTCGCCCTCCCATCTCCCCTCCGAGCTTTCTCTATAAGGTTTACTTTAAGTTTTTTGGGTCGCTGAATCCGAATTTTTAACTTACCCCCAAAATTACCCCCCCCCCCAAAAAAAAAAATAGTTGTTTTTAAATTAAATTTTTTATTGTTTTAGGGGAGAAGTATGTAGAAATTCGGACAGTAGACAAAATTTGTAACAAATAGGATACATGACATTACGACGCCCAGTTGGAAATTTATATCTAATATGATTTATTTACCAATTAGAATAATTGTGTTAAAATTAATCTAGACTATTTATTACCTATAACTTTATTATAAAATGTCACATGATAAATATATCAGCCTTAGAAATAGATAAAATCGTACAATATTTCTAATAATTCTCATTAAGCCAAAGAGAAGCTCTGTGCCTGATATTCTGATGCACCCACCTCTCTTCATTTTCCTTGCACTTTCACAAAAAATTTAACATTTTCTGTCCTTAAAATTACGTATATGGAAACAAACATTCATTTAGATAAACATGGTTTTATTTATTTTTTATCTTTTTCTAATTTAAAAGTAGAAAAGGCCGATTATAACGAATAAAAAATGAAACAGAATTAAAATATCAGATTTTATAAAAGTGCTAACAAAAATTATGGACTCCTAAACCAGGGAATAACTCAATTGCATCACGTTTTAATCAGAGACAGCATTTAAGCTACCGAATGGTATAATGTTGGTAAAATTAACTTACTTAACCGCATGAAAATAAACATAAATTGTTTTCCATCTACAGAAGATTTTCGAGAATTTTAATTATGTAAAATTATTGAAAATTCCTTAATCATGTGTCTATATTGTTTTACTGGAATATACACTGCGTTTCTTACACCTTTTTTTTAAATTAAAAATTTAAAAGAAGCGTATTTTTCTCTTTTGATCATCTTAAACACATATTTAAACACCTGGTTAAAGAAAACATCAATGGAGGATTATGTTGACTCAACACAGCTTAATTAAACATAAAATTTGATTTAAATATCATTTTAATACAATATATAAAAAATACCATATAAACTTACCTCGTTAATCTTCCAAATGTTTCGCCGCATTCACAGCAATATGTATATCGCTATTAGGCACATGCTGAAAACGAGCTCTCCAAAGTCCGAGTCCACATAAAGTCCACATAAAATTCTAAACCGGAAACTGGTCGCCTTTTCTTTAGTTCAACTGGTCAGGTAACTGAAACGGACAACGTAGTTCTTGACGTTTATAAGGTTATTTTATCTTCAAAGTTAAAAAATAAAAACCGTGAGCCACTTTCGGGAATTTTTGTCACATTTACGAAACATGGGGGCGATGTAAAATGAACGATGTGTATTTGATTGGAAATTTCTTTTAAAGAAAGACGTTTTACATGCAAAAAAATGTTTCGGGTTTTGTTTCTGAAGTTTGTATGCCTCATTATATAACATTTATTTACGATTCTTGCATTAAGATTTTATGTAAAAGAACATTGTCGCATTTAGGGGTTATCACATTTAGGCAGACTGACCTTAAAATGAATTGGAAACGTTCTAAATTAAGATTTATTTGGAACTGTAGGGAATAGAAACTTAAATTTTAGTAAGGCTGTTACTTTACAAACGTAGATGCTCGCGCAGAACATTTTTTAAATCCGAAATTAAGGATGCGGTATAAAAAAAATCTAAAACTGCGATTTGTGTGATAAAGTTTGTATAGAAGCTTCGAATTTGGCTTCGTAATTACTTTTATGATGTAAATGCTAAGAACAGTTTCTAAAAAATCTAAAATTTAAAAGGTAAAATGAGCGGAAAACGTTTTAAGTTATGATTTAATCGGAGCTGTTACGACTAGATACTTGAAATTCAGCATGGCTGTTACTTTAAAGACGTAAATGAGCACCCAAACTAGTTTTTTTATCAATTCGAAAATTTAAAAGTTGCAGGAGCAAAACTCGTTTTCAAATTACGATTTATGTGATATAGTTGGTATAGAATCATGCTATTTAACATGGCTGCAACTTTAGAACAGCTAAGAACGGTTTACAAAAATATTGAAATTTAGAAGCGCGAAATAAGAGGAAAATATTCTAAAAATGTTCTAAATTTAGTTAGAATACACTGTAAAAAATATCTGTAATCCTACAGATGTAAAGTTAGAGAAATTGTCCGCTTACTAAAAATTTTTTTGTATACTGTACAGAAAAGGATGTAAATCTACAAAACTAATTTTGTAAAGCTATAGAAATCTGTAGCTTTACAAAAGATTCTACTAAAATTACAGCAATCTTTCTAAAATTTTATCTGTAACCCGGGTTACAGTTGCATAAAAAGTTCTAGGAATACCAGTTTCCTAAGCAACTTAGTAAACTTACAGATTTTTTTTATTTACAGCAAAAAAGTGTATTTACTATGTGAATTTTTGTTGTAACCGTTACATAAATGTTCTAGGAATATGAGTTTCCTAGAAAAAGTTTAGTAACTTTACAGATTTTTTTTACAATGTAGTTAAGGTGAGAAACTTGAAATTTAGTATATTAGTTACTTTCATGATGCAGATGTTTGGTATAAGCAGATGGTTAAAAATTTAAAATTTGTACGTGTAAAAAAAAAAAAAACAAAAAAAAAACAGAAAACTCTCTAAATTACGATTTATTAAAAAGTTTTAGAAATAGAAACTTAAATAAAATAAAATCATAAGACGAAACGCAATTTTTCACCTTGATTCAATATAAAATATATAATGTGAACTTTAAAAAGTCCACAATTTTACTTCCGTCTATTAGTAAAAATTGCTAAGGAGGAATTTTCAACTGTGTTGTGAGTTTAGCTACTAAACTAAATTTTACCGTACTATGTAGCATCTGTGTAGACCTCTAGATCCTTTAAAGGGACCGGGAAAGCCCTATCTCCGCCATGTTAAATTCACCAACTTTATGTACCTTTTTCTCAGAAATGGTGAAAGATAGAGGTCTAGATTTTTTAGAGTAGTTAGAATAACATTATTTACATATCTTAACAGACGATTTTCTTTCTAAGTGAAACTCAAAATTAATTATTAATTATTTATTGAAAGTCATTTTTAAATTAGCATTTTTGGTAAGATTACACTGCCAAAAATAAATAATTCTCTACAAATCAATAAATCCCTGTGTTAAACTATACACTATATCATAATGTAAGTATTAAAAAAAAGTTCTTAAGTTTAATAGATATTGAAAAAAAGGAACATAAACATGAAAAATCCAAGTTTTGAAAAAAAGTCTGTTAAAGATTTAAATGGCCATTAAGCTGTTCTTAGAAAAGAATAGATAATTTCAACACTTTTTTTTTTTTTTTTTTTTTTTTTTTTTTTTGTATAAACACGTGTGACACATCGTTGGAAAGATAAAAGTTTAAACTATTTAATGATATAAAAAAGTAAAAATCGATTTTTTGGTTGAATTTTGCTTTCCCAGTCCGCTTAAAGAGCTAAAGAAAAGAATTGGAGTATCTTTTCGGCTATGGCAGTAATTGTTGAAATCTAGTTTTCAAATGTGTTACACATTTTCTAAAGTGTTTACTTAAGTATCTTCTTTACTTTATTAAACAGTGGAGTTTTGTTAAAGTATTTTGGAAGTGTTGGAAAGAGTCATAATCTATTCTTGACGCATGGTTTTTCTTTCTGGTTTAATTATTAAAATAATTTTATTGGTTTGTTGTTAAATTGTGTCATGACTTTTTTCAAACTGACAGTCCCGGACTGATCGTCATAAGTTAATTAAAAAAAAAAAAAAAAAGATTTCATTTTATCCTTTATCTGTTCTAAAATGCGTGTTATAATGTAAGTATTGAAAAAGTTAATTAAACGTTATCATCAGTTTTAATTATATTTCTCCACTAATTAAAGGCTTTTTTGTTTTTATAACTATTAAATTATTTTAATTTTCAATGATAAAATCCATTATGTTTCAGAAATAAAGCGGTGATTGATATCAAATTAATATTCAAATAATTTTACAATACCGAACTTTTATGCATGACATATTCTAAGCAACAAATACTTGATAACAATCACAACTCTCTCTTAATGAATATATTTTAGATAATTGTTATAATGAATGTGTTTTATTCAATAAATGTTATAAGATTAATTTGCGATAAGACAGCTATTTTTATATTAATGAAAATTCTTTGATGATTAGATGAAATAGAGTTATCAAATTAAGAATCTTTTTATCTGATTAAGAATATACTTTGATGATTTACTTGAATTAGAGTTTTCTTATTAAGGAATTAATTGAATTTACTTTTTTTTACAAATGAAATTGTGTTCTATATAATTATATATTATTGTGTACTTTAAGAAGATAAAGTCATCTGCAAATATTTAATGTCTTTATTTATTAACTTTATGTAGAAGAGAAAATTCTTTTACTTTTTGAATTTTTTTAAAACCTGAACATTTGATAAAAGTAATAATTTGCAATTTATTTTAAAAATACATGCAAAATAAATGTGTGATTTGTGTTGAAATATATGTGTCAGCCATGTTAAATTCAATGTGCAGCGAAAATATGCAAATTATGTAGAATTCCAAACAAAATGTTATTTTTAAAGTTTTATTTATTTTATCCATTTTCGTAACCTTTTCTAGCCCTTAAAATTAACAAATTTGGGAGCCCGCATTGTCATCCACAAAATAAAGTAGGAACTGTTCCGAAGAAATCTCATATGAGCCTAAAGAAACTCAACATATCGCTCACCCTCAAGAAAAGTGACACATGTCGCAAAAATTCATTTTGCGTCTTATTCCACTAATAGGTCAGTTATAAGTGCGTCTTGCTAAACAAAGAATTTTATAAGTATAGTTACACAGAAAATCACTTTATTACGCTTTATGTCCATTTGTGACCACAGCAAAGGGGTGGATTGTGTGGGGAGGTAAAATTACCCAACCCTCCAAACCTCATCTTATGTCTTCATTTTTAAGGGTTTTATGCTTTTATGCACATTTTTATTCCTGCATGCAGAGCTACAAGGAGAAGATAGGGCTTTCCCGGTCCCCTTAAAGGATCTAGAGCTTTACACAGATGTTACATAGTATGGTAAAATTTTGTTTAGTAGCTAAACTCACAACACAGTTGAAAATTCCCCTTTAGCAATTTTTACTAATAGACGGAAGTAAAACTGTGGACTTTTAAAAGTTCACGTTATATATTTTGCGTTGAATCAAGGTGAAAAATTGCGTTTCGTCTTATGATTTTATTTTATTTAAGTTTCTATTTCTAAAAATTTTTAATAAATCGTAATTTAGAGAGTTTCCCATTTTTTTTTACACCTACAAATTTCAAATTTTTAACCATCTGTTTATACCAAACATCTGCATCTTAAAAGTAACTACACTGTAAAAAAAAATCTGTAAAGTTACTAAAGTTTTTCTAGGAAACTGGGATTCCTAGAACATTTTATGTAACGGCAACAACAAATATTCATGTAACAGACACACTTTTGCGCCGAAAATCAAAAAATCTGTAAGGTTACTAAGAATTTTTTAGGAAACTGGGATGCCTAGAACTTTTCATGTAACTACAGCCAGGTTTACAGATAAAATTTTAGTAAGATTACTGAAATTTTAATAGATTCATTTGTAAAGTTACAGATTTCTGTAGCTTTACAAAAACTAGTTTTGTAGATTTGCAGCTTTTTTTGTACAGTTACAGATGACAGTTTAGTAAGCATGTAATTTTACATCTGTAGCGCTACAGAATTTTTTTTACAGTGTAATATACTAAATTTCAAGTTTCTCACCTTTACACTGTCAAAAAATCTGTAAAGTTACTAAACTTTTTCTAGGAAACTCATATTCCTAGAACATTTATGTAACGGCTACAACAAAAATTCATATAGTGAATACACTTTTTTGCTGTAAATAAAAATATCTGTAAGTTTACTAAGAATTGTTTAGGAAACTGATATTCCTAGAACTTTTTATGCAACTGAAACCCGGGTTACAGATAAAATTTTAGTTAGATTGCTGTAATTTCATGTTACAGTAAAATAATGCAAATTTTCTTTTGCCTCTCCTGTAAAATTTACTTTTGGAAAGATGTGTCACTTTTCTTGCGGGTGAGCGATATATCGCTGGGCTGTCACAGATTCATTATTTTTATTTTAAAAACGTTTAATATTATTGTGTATAGTTCTTTATACTATTCTCATGTATAGAACAACATTCCAGTATCGTCTAAATCTTTCACTTCTGAATAATTAAATGCATTTATTTTATATAAATTGAGGCATAAGCAGATAGTAAAAGCATACTTTTTCCGCTAGCACGAAGTATAATACTATCGTAATGAATCTGCGTCTTTTTTTTTTTTCAATTTTTAGATTAATTGTATCTAAGCAAAATCACCTACTTTCGAAACAAAATTCGTATTCTTACAGCAATGTGACATCAATATTTCTTAAACTTTGAAATTTCGAAATATTTTCAAAACATATACACACATAGTTATTTGAATATTAACTGAAAGATAAAATTTTAAGTCATTTTGCGCATATTTATTTCCTGTACAAGGATTTAAAGTTTTATAAATATCTGGTTAACCATTTTTATGTAAATACAGAATGCTATTTAATTTATTGCTATCTGAGTAGATTACTTGAAATTTGCATGCATCTAGTAACAAAAATCACTTCATGAATGTGATACAAAGTAGCTAGAATGAATTTGAGAACAACTTGTGTGAATTAACCCTTTATATCCTGACGGTACTTTTAAGTACCATTAAAGAAAATTCAACGTAAAATTTATTTAATTCGTCTACTAATAAAAGTACATTGCATTTTTCATACAAAATAACTTGCTCTATCATACTGAGAAAGCACAGCGAAACAGTAGAAGCTAAATATTTTTTAATGCGTTTTTTTTTCCCTCAACCATTTACCTAGGTGAAACTTTTATCGTATAAAAAAATGTTATGCAAAAAATTTGCAACTATAAAACACTTCTATGTTACACGTAGGATCAAAATACATTTACTGTCTATTTTTATAAAAAAAAATGTGAGATTTCCATTACAGTATTTTTGTTAATTAATCTAATTATTCTTGTAAATATTTTGCAAAAAGAGCTCTAACTACCGATTTATTAACCCCTGAATTCTCGCTCCCGTCATATTCACGGGCTGTGTCTTTTACTGAAATTGATTCCCACCAGTTTTATAAAATAGTGAAATTGACTATATTTTAGTATCGTTTTACCTGTTATTAAAGAAAATGAATATATCTTTTTCATAAAAGTGGTGCCAATAAGTAATTTGAATTTTTAAACCGTAATTTAATTCGAGCGTTAAGGGGTTAAATCAGTTTTAATTTAAAAAAATTATCTAAAAATCAAATTATTATTACGCATGTTGTTCTGGATATCTTAGACATTAAAATAAATTATTATTCAGGTGAAGCAATTTTGTTATTCAAAATTCAGGATATAAAGAGTTAAAATCTTTTCCAACCTTTCCTTGAATAAAACATACAATCGAGTTAATGACACTTGGAAAATTCATGAACTAAACTATAAGGTATAGTTCTGTTCCACAATTATATTTTCTGTTTTAATGAGCTATAAAGAGAAAACTTTAGAAGAAAATGTAATACACTGGCTTCCAAAAATTAAGGAACAACAAATTTTGTGACACTCACCAATAAAAGAATGAAGATAAAGGTGAGAAATATTATTTATATGAATGATTCTGTGTAACTTCAATAGAACTTTATGAAATATTTCTACATAACACTATTTTTTTAACGACTAGACACTTATATGGCAGTCTGGAGAAACTGCAAATATGCCATTTTTTTAGTTTGTGATAATATTTTTATGCTTGTTGATCTTAAATTATTGGTGGTAAGACATTGTTGACTATGTATAGGAAATGTCATTAAGATGGTGAACAATCGGATGAATGGAAATGGGGCATCACAAGCTGATGCCTCTAAATGTCTTAATGTGTCTCATAACGTGGGTCCAAGTCTCTAGAATCGATTTAAATCTGATAATTCAGTATCGATAATACCTGCTCTCCACGCTACCCACTTATTACAACATCTGCGTAAGATCAATTATAGCTTTGTCGGTCCGAGGAGGGACACTACTGTGGATCAGTCCATTTAAGATCATCTTGACGCTACAGGGATAACAATATCTGCTACAACGGTTCACAGACACCTGTATAATCAAGAACTGTGAGCAAGGCGACTTTTTGTCTGCGTCCCTTTTAAGAGACGTCACGAAAGTGGTCATTTACGTTAAGCAAAAGAGCATGTTACCTGGATCAGAAAGCAATTAGTTTCTGTACTTTTCCCAGACAAGCCCTACTTTGCTTTGGATAGTGCTTCATGTCGTGTGCTGATCTGGAGAGAACAAGACATCAAATACTACCGATGTAACATTGTTGAAAGACATAGTTATTGAAGAGATGAAATCGCAATTTGGGCTGGTATCTCAATAGGGGGTCACAATAACCTGCATGTATGCTTGGTTACTATGAGATATCGTGACGAGATCTTTGTTCCGTATGTCACAACATACACTATATGGACATTAATGACCGGCAACTTTCAATTTTAGACATTTTGTCAAATATTTAGAAATATACTTGACAGATTCTTCTGGAATTTCAGGATTAAAAAGAACAGGTATGACCTCATATTTAGCAATGTCGATTTGTTAAGGGGGGCAATTAGGGGCCAACAAAAAATCAAAGAAAAAATAATACTTGGGATCACCCTGTAAAAAAAAAAATGCACGAAATGATCTACCGCTACCGAATATAACTAAACAGACATTGTGCGATATGTTTATTCCTTTGTGTAAGAATAGCACGTATATTAATACAGATATAGCGATTTATTTTAAAAAAATTAAAAAATTCTTGCATGTTTTTTGCTTATAACATGCAGGGTTTTCAACCAAATTTAACGTCGGTTTCAGAAAAATTGACAAAATATAGTAGAAACAATATAGTGCAATTGGAATATAAATATATTAAATATTTTAGGAAATATGAGCAATTGTATGAAATAATTTTTATCTGCGCATGCGCGAACGATAACAAGGATCATTTTACATAATTTAATAGTCAACTCTATGGAGCAACTTATTAAAAAAAATCTAGTCAAATATCGTAAAAATTCAGAAAGATATCGGCGTTGAAGTGAACAAATTGTTAATTGTTCTCTAAAAGCAGCTGAATGATAAGGGATTTTACACAAATTGTCATTTTTTATTAACTGACTTTCAGAAAAAAGTTAGCATTTAGTGAGAATCAACGAGTAGATTTGGAAAAAATGCTTCGATTATGATACTTCTTTTGATCATGGTATAGGCTCGTTCTGGTGGTTATCCAAGAAGAACTAAAACATCAATAAAAATTGAAAATTAAAAAAAAAAAAATTAAAATTAAAAATGACAATTTGTGGAAAATCCCTTATCATTCAGCTGCTTTTAGAGAACAACTAAAAATTTGCTCCCTCTAACGCCGATATCTTTCTGAATTTTTACGGTATTTGACTAGATTTTTTTTAATAAGTTGCTCCATAGAGTTGACTATTAAATTATGTAAAATAATCCTTGTTATCATTCGCGCATGCGCAGATAAAAATTATTTCATACAACTGCTCATATTTCCTAAAATATTTAATATATTTATATTCTAATTGCACTATATTGTTTCTACTATATTTTGTCAATTTTTCTGAAACCGGAGTTAAATTTGGTTGAAAACCCTGCATGTTATAAGCAAAAAGCATGCAATTTTTTTTTAAATAAATCGCTATATCTCTATTAATATACATGCTATTCGTACACAAAGGAATAAACATATCACACAATGTCTGTTTATTTATATTCGGTAGCGGTAGATCATTTCGTGCATTTTATTTTACAGGGTGATCCCAAGTATTATTTTTTCTTTGATTTTTTGTTGGCCCCCTAATTGCCCCCCTTATCAAATCGACATTGCTAAATATGAGGTCATACCTGTTCTTTTCAATCTGAAATTCCAGAAGAATCTGTCAAGTATATTTCTAAATATTCGGCAAAATGTCTAAAATTGAAAATTGCCAGTCATTAATGGCAATATAGTGTAGGCTGGTATTATTGGTGAAAAATTCATCCTAATGGATAATAATACCTAACCTCGTCGAGGTATGCTTGTCGAATATCTTGAAGATTAAGGTTTGGAGTAAATGAAATGACCAGCTTATTCTCCGTTTATTAAGTCGATCGATCATCTTTGGAACTTCCTCCGCAGATAGGTGACTGCCTTGGGCTGCGTACGCACCATCCTTCTAACTATTATCAGTGTCGGCATTGATTGTTGTGGCCGCGCGGTGTTTTTGATTTTTAATGACTTTAGTAGGAAAGGGACTGATGTCCAGCAAAAGAGGAGTCTTTCCTTCAAGTAGAGTCGAGCTCCTTATCTCCTGATCCATTGTTCATTTCCCTCATTCTTTTGTGAATAAACCGCAGATGGGTTCAGAAGAAAAGATTTCCACGAAAACAGCAGAAGTCTAGCAAAACACACGTCCGTGTGCAGCTTTAAGCCCTCCTCGAAAGTCTCTAAATGAGCTGGGACAAGCGGAGTTCCATGTATGGGCATTGCTTCCCAATCCAGTATCCGACAACTTAATTGACAGTACGGAAAATTGCTGAACCAAGGCATTACAAGTAAATGCGAACACATTTCCTGGTTTTTTTTTCACAAAAATCTGCTATTTATTGTTTTCTCAAACAATAGGCTTTATTAAAAAACGTAATTTTTTATTTGTAAAGCATACTGTTCAAATTATGTAAAATTCAATAAATAGCTTTTAAAAGAAAATTCCTCTAAATTCATGTTTTATGTACATTTGTTTTCAAATTAGACAGAAAAGATAGATTTTACCTTAACTTTTGGAAGCTAGTGTATATTCCTAATTTTAATTTAGTAAGGTAAACATGGTGCTCATAAACTATTGTCGGAGTTTCCTTACCTCACAATTTTTGGATTTAAGTACCTGACGAAAAATATAATTTCATAATCGTAAAGTACAACACAAATATTTTTTTAGTAACATAAACAAATTTACATATGCGTAAAGTTGCAACTCAAAAAGTTTTTTTAATAACATAAACAAAGTTACATATATGTAAAGCTGCAATTCACAAAGTTTTTAATCAAATAACGATTATAATCACATAATAATAATTATAGAAATTTCAGAAAATTTATCAAAAAGTTATCAGTGAATTATGAGCAGAAAGTTAGATGTATTCATATACAGAATTCCTTAATAACTTTTGATAAATTTAATAAACATTTATAATTATTTACTATTTGATTATAAATTTTATTTTATTAATAACATTTTGAATTGTAATTTTATCGTATATAAATTAGTTTATATTATTAAATCTTTCTGAATTGTAATTTTATCGTATGCCACTTTATTTGTGTTACTAAAAAGCCTTTTTGAGTTTTACTTTACGGCTATGCAGTAATATTTTGCGTAATATTCTTAAATCAAAACTTATGAAGTAAGTAAACCTCGAATTATGGACACTCTATATTTTGAGTTTCAATAAGCTAAAAAGAGAAAAATTTACAAAAAAAAATGTAATACATTCCTTATGTTAATTTACATAGACATATTTTTTTTATTTTTTTATGTTAGGAAATAGAATCTACATTTTGTCCCTTTGATCATAAAAAGAAATATAACAGGTTTATTATTTCAAATTTAAATGAGATAAATGTAAAAATAAAAATAAAAACACAAATTGACTTTTTCTGCGTGCTTTGAAGTTGTAAGGATTTGCGCACTTCAATTTATTATTAATGCTTCGAAGATTAAATTTTCTTGAGCACACCGTATCGGTTATTCTTTTAAGGAGTCCTTAAGCTTTTATTTCTCAAGTGAATAAAATCTTATTAATATTCTAAAAATGTCATATTCTCAATAATTCCAGAAAACATTTCTTGACATGATTATTTTTCCGGGATTTAATAGTAAATCTTTACAAAATATGCAAAAAAAGTAATCTTGTTAAATATTTCAAAATACTTCTGAGTATTTAAAATCGATTTCATTCTTTTAACATATAAATCTCATAATAAAGATTATTTTCCTTTGTATTTAAAATAACTATTCTTAAATCTAAGAATTCCTATAATTAATGAACAATTTCCAGAAAAGAAATTGAAAGAAGTTTTCATACAGAAAGTGCTTAGAAATAATTAATTGTGAAATATGTACTTTTAAGGCTATTTCCTGTTAGTGCCAATAACAAGTTACAATACATTTTTTTGTCAATTTTAATTGACTAATGTATGCATTTGTTCAAAATTTGTTCATATAAAAGAAAATAAACAAATAAATTAGTCCCTTTTTTATGTTTTTAATTACTATGTCTTGCACTACAATACATTCTAAGTATCGGTTAAAACACTCCTAAAAAAATAAAATTTGTCGTTTTAATTTCTCTATTTTAACTCATATTATTAACACTATTATCTATTTGTTGAAACTTTTGTTCATATAAAAGGAAATGAATAAGTTAGAAATATCTGAATTTCAATTAAATTCATTCCAAGTTTCTGATGACTAGTTATTTTGAACTCATACTGGTGCTAATTTCAAATTTAATCCTATTTTTTATTATATGTTTTCAATTAGGATTTGTAATATAATACGTTCTAATTAACGATAAAAACACTCCTAAAAACAGAAAAAAATATCATTTAATTTCTTTATTTTAACTCATGTTATTAACTCGTGTATGTATTTGTTGAAAATTTTGTTCATATAAAAGGAAATAAACGAATAATTTAGAAAACTCTGAATTTCAATTAAATTCATTCCAAGTTTCTTATTTCTAGTTATTTTGAACTCATACTACTACTAATTTCAAACTAAACCGTTTTTGTTTTATTGTTTTTTACGTTTTAAATTATGATTTGTAATTTAATGCATTCTAATTATAGGTTAAAACACTCCTAAACGACGAAAAATTTGTCATTTTAATTTTTTTTATTTTAACTCATGTTATTAACTCTTGTATCCATTTCATGAAAATTTTGTTAATATAAAAGGAATAAGTTAGAAATCTCAAAATTTGAATTAAATTCATAATATCTCTCATGGACAGTTATTTTGAACTCATACTGCTGCTAATTTCAAATTTAATACTTTTTTTTTTTTTTTTTTTTTTTTTTTTTACGTATTCAATTATGATTTGTAGTCCAACACATTCTAATTATTGTTTAAAACATTAGGGGGCTCGGCCCCCTACGAGCTAGGCTCGTCAACCCCCGTCCAGACAGCGCAGACTCTAAATGTATGCTAATGTGATCGGCTTTAAAAAGATTTCGAAAGATTGAATTATAATTTAAAAAACAGTGGCGATCTCCCTATAAACGGATTTCTATTCATTTCTCTTTGATTGGGGAAATTTTAACGCCAAATCCGCTGCGGTACTACTTGATTATCCCGTCGACTAATTTCGCCAAATTATATAAATCGCCAAACCACTCGCCAAATTATAAAAATTGACATAATTTTTATTTTAAATAACGAAAGAACAAATAAATTAGGACAACATTAATAAAAATACAAATAAAACGTCGAAATAAAAATAACTTGATGACGTAGACACGTGTAACAACATTCCAAATAAGGTAATATAAAAGGAATTAAGTAAACAGAATCTTTGTCTCCCGGTATTTTTTAACAAAGCGAAAAGAAAGTTCCTTTAAATGAGACATTTTAAATTAATCGTTTTTAATCTGACGTAATTTTGACCAAACTATTCTTTCTCTTTTTAAAATACTTGTGTTAGGAATAAAATATTATTTGCGCTTTCCTAAGAAAAATAGTTGAAAAGTATCCTCTCAAAATATCAAATAAATGTCTAGCGCAATTTGTAAATTTTAACCGTTTTGCAATATTATTTTGTGTTCATTTTATGTAATAACTGTAATCTGACGTAAATATGACGTCATTTCTCCTATTTAAGACTTCTAACGCATGTTAATAAATTTATTATTTTACAAATTCTTTTCTCTCTTAAAATTCACGTGTAATTATAGTCTTTATGACGTAATTTTTAATAAGTTCCTGCTTTTTGTACATAATTATTTAATTCTAATTCCAAATGTTTTTTTCTGTTTATAATAGTCAAGTGTAAATAAATTTTTAATTTATTACACGTATAAATATATATATATATATTAAGCAAACATTATTGTTTCCGCTGTTTACACAGTTGGCAACAGTTTAAATTAATATCACTTTCTAAAATCTGTAAAAAGTATCTCTCGAAATGCTGAAAATTTGAATTTAAAATAGATATAAATCCTCGAAAAATGAGTCAAATTAAAATAATAAATCTATTCTGCACACCGGGAAATTATAACATATAAAATGAACTAAAAATTATTAAATTCCGATGTATAGTTTTTGCTACTATAAAACTTTTTTAGTGGAACGATTTTATCCAACTTTAGCATTAAATATCTCTTAAAATAATTCTTCAATTTGAAAACTGTCTGCATCAGCGTGTTTATCAAACATTTCTGTATAACACTACCGATTTTCATATTTTTGTATGCATTATTTTTCTTAATATTAACGAAGAAAGACCTCCGGTCACAAAAAATTCATAACCGGCGGCGGCTGCGGCGGCGGTGACAGCGGTAGTTACTTTTTTTTAGAATAGAGAGATTCCAAAAAAAGAAAAAAAATCCATTTTAATTTCTTTATTTTAACTCACTAGGGGGCTCTGCCCCCTACGAGCTACGCTCGTCAACCCCCGTTCAGACACCGCAGACTCTAACAGCACGCTAATTTGATCGCCTTTAAAAAGATTTCGGAAGATTGAATTATAATTTGAATCTGACAATTATAATCTGACGTAATTTTCACCAAACTTTTCTTTCTCTTTTTAATATTCACGTCAAAATACTTTTGATAGAAATGAAATATTAGTATCATCTTAAAATGTCAAGTAAATGTCTCGCGCAATTTTTAAATTAAAACTGTTTTGCAATATTATTTTTTGTTCATTTTACGTAATAAGTGTAATATGACGTAAATTCTCCTATTTAGGACTTTTAACGCATGTTACTGAATTTATTATTTTACAATATTCTTTCTCATTTAAAATTCACGTGTAACTATAGTTTTTATGACGTAATTTTCAATGAGTTCCTGCTTTTTATATTTTTTGTTTATAATAGTCACGTGTAAAATAAATTTTTAATTTGAAGCAAACATTACTGTTTGCGCTGTTTATACAGTTAGCAACAGTTTAAATTAATACAATTTTCTAAAATTTGTAAAAAATATCTCTCTAAATGCTGAAAATTTGAATTTAAAATAGAAATAAAACCTCGAAAAATTTTTCAAATTAAAAAACTAACTGCAATCTGCACACCGGGAAATTCTGACGCATAAAATGATCTAAAAATGATTAAATTCATATGTACAGTTTTTGCTCCTATAAAACTTTTTTAATGGAACGATTTTGTCCAACTTTGGCATTAAATATCTCTTAAAATAATTCTTCGATTTGAAAACTGTCTGCATCAGCATGTTTATCAAACATGTTTCTATAATACTACTGATTTTCATATTTTTGTGTGCAAAAGTTTTTTTAATATTAACGAAGAAAGACATCCGGTCACAAAAAATTCAAAACCGGCGGCTGCGGCGGCGGCGGTGACGGCGGTAGTTACTTTTTTTTTAGAATAGAGAGATATTATTAAATCATGTGTCTATTTGTTGAAAAGTTTATTCATATAAAAGGAAATAACTAAATAAGTTAGAAATTTCTGAATTTCAATTAAATTCATTCCAAGTTTCTCATTGCAGTTATTTTGAACTCATACTGCGGGTAATTTCAAATTTATTCCCTATTTTTTTTAAGAAACAGGATGTAAAAATGCTGTTGATTGTTGAATTATAATTCTTTTAAAGTTTAAACTTGACTATTCTACTTAGTTGATAAATATCGAATATTTCAAAAATTCGAATCCAAAGTATAAAACTTGAAAAAATTAATAATTAAAATTTAAAATAATAAACACTCCGACAATTGTATGAGCAAAAGCTTTTTTATCGCTTTGTTTTTTGTCATCCTTTTTATTAATAATAATCTTTTCGTTACTGAATCTCAGAAATCAGCAATTAAATAAGATGAAGATTGTTATACAGAAATAGTGATAACGAAAATGCCGTTCTAATTGGCAGCTATACAAATATAAATAGGCACGATACCGGTCAAAATGTTCTAATATTAATATTTACCAAAATACGGTATTTAGGTAAGTATGTTAGGTTCATTATATTAGGTAAATATAATGAAACCACAAACAAAAGTAAAAAAAAATATACCTCCGTGTTACCCATTATTCAGAAAAGCATTCTTTATCTTCAGAAAACACTGAAATCGACATTTTAAAAGCATTTATAGAAAGAAGGTTTCTTTGCTGCCACTGATTCTCGGAAACATATCCCAGTTGTTTTTATTGTTAATTAATTCGTTTTCTCAACCTGGTAAATAGGTTTTCCGGATGCTATAAATTCTCAAGTAAACATTCTTCTATATTTTGCAGATTTTGTTCTAGTTTGTCATACATACAAAATGTTAAATTACGGTCTCCTGACAAACATAAAATAGGATTTTCACTGAAGTTATATTTAACCCATTACATTAAGTTTGTAATAGTTAGTAAGTGCCGCACTAAAGACATTTAGATTCAGTCATATTAATAACTATTTCTATCTATATTATAAAGAAAACTGTGTCCGTGAGCAACACTGACGTCATCTCGACTGTGGCAACGATCACATAATTTTAATTTCCGATAATCGAAAATATATTATCTTCTAAATATCATACAGTTTCAATTTTTACACCGCCGAATAGGAGAACAAATGTACTTTGAAATACAGTTTGTTTGAAAACTTTATGCCAGTTTGCTAGTTTGTTGTGGTTTTTAAAATAATTTTCCTGCATGAATGTTTTAGAAATATATCTCTGCGCGTGCTTGGAATTAAGGGAGATTAACCCGTTTGTCCTTAAAACAATATAAATACTTAAGAATTTGTTTCCGACTAATGTGCTAGATTTGAATTTGATCTTCATTAATAAATAAATTAAATGAATTAATAAAATAATATAAATAAATGAAATAATATGAATAAAAATAATTAATAGACATGTAATCGAACTACGTACTTAAACTCTGAAATAATCAGAATAAAAGGCGTGCTGTAAATAGCTAAATCTTTAGCTACTTAGAGCACCTGACATGCAGCTATTACGAAACTATCGTTTTTATTCAACTTCAAAACTTTATTGCTCTTTGTTGCTGTTATTTTGTAATATAAAAAATATAGAGTTTCAGAAAGAATTATCAAATTAAAAAAAATCATGACTATTCAGCTTTTAACACGTGTTTACCGAATAATGTATAAATAGAAAGAGGAAAATCTCGAGTTTCAGGCAGTCGCCGACAGGCAGCGACGACGCTTTTCTTCGCCAGCCACTTCTGTGTTTGTCAAGATGGCGACTGCACAACAGAAATCGTTTTGTGTTCTACGCCTCGCAAAGTGTGAGTGCCCCACCAGCTGGAAACAGATATGATCCGCGCGCTTGCAGTGCAAGACCCAGCTGCATAAACTACCTTCAACATAATCACGATGAGGGTACTCATTACTATTCAAACCACATAGCCTCAGATGGAAATTGCACAGTAGACAAGAAAAAACACACACTCGACTTGATAACATCTATGCCCCAAAACTGATAAAGGACTCTCATCAAACAGCGGATCCATCAGAACAAGAAAATCTGTTCCACTATCAGCACTGGGGAAGACCCCCAGTACCACATTGGCCTCATTGAAAGCTGCCGCCGCCTCCTCCACAAGTAACCACTCCCATCTTTCAGTCTGACGGCTACAATCACTCAGGTAACTATTACTCTTAACCTTTCACTATTTTAAATTTTAAGCTTAACACTAACAGAGATGTCTCACCAACCACCCTTACCGTCTTTAGGCCAACTAAATTTCCTACAAATTAATTAAAATCACAGCAAAGCAGCAAATGACAGTGCAAAGAATCACATTCAAAAAATTCTATGGATATTGTGCCACTAAAGGACACCTATCGCAAAAGATGATACTCTCGAAGCTTTCCAAAATCATGGGGAATCTCTTCCTCCAAGAAAAGCATCGCACACTTTCCCTTCAAGTAAAGCAGCGCACACTTTCCCTTCAAGAAAAGCAGCGCACACTTTCCCTTCAAGAAAAGCAGCGCACACTTCCTCTTCAAGAAAAGCAGCGCACACTTCCTATCTCACCAGGAATGTTGAGATAGTGTACTCGCACTTTTCACAGGTGATCACTGTACCTTTTCCATCATTGACGCAAAAGAAGGCAAGACCATCATAGGATCAACCTATGTGACACCTACAGGGAATTTCGAAGAGTCCATGGAAGAATGGAGGCATCTCATTACAAAAAGACAGGCATTCATCTGCGGAGGAGGCTTCAGTGCTAATACTACTCTGTGGAATTGTGTCAGGAAAGACCTCAGAGGAGGACTCCTCACAGAACACTTAGTGAGGCATAACTTAACAATAGCAAATGTCCACAATTTAGAGGCAACTTTTATTAAAGTAAATTCTAAAGGTGACGTCATTGCCAAGGGCTGGCCAGACCTCACACAGACACTTTAAAGAATCTCGAACTGGCAAGTAATATATATCTATAATGCCTCTGATCACCGATGCATACATTTCACATACCAGATAACGCCACTTTACACGTTGAGAAGACGTTTTAACCCCACGAGAGGCAAGGTCCATAAATTTGAAAAAATTCTAAAAGTGTGGAAACAGGCGCTTTCAACAACTTCACAATAACATCAACAAAGAACAAATAAACGCTTTCACTACCAAATTAATTGAAGAAATTCGTTCAGCGGCAAGTGCCTGCTTCCGACTCAAAACAGAAAAAGGCGCTCGTTCTCCTTCTGGACTCCCGAATTATGGGCACAGCGTAACCGACTCACGTCATTCAAGCGGAAAATGAATGCAACCAGGCAGATAGATCCAAATGCGGATGAGCTGAACATCTTGGGTGCCAGATATTCTAAACTTGCGTCGGAGTACAAGCGCAATGCCCTGTCGACCAATAACACAGCATGAGGGAAGTTCAGTAGCAGTGAATCCAATCCTTTCAGCACATCCCAAAAGTTTTTCACAGGAAACTATTTGACTCCTGATGAAATCAAGCTTGAACTGCCTCCTAGCGAAGTATCGAGACAACGCAGTTTAAAATTTTTAACAGACAAGTTTTTGGCAAAACAGCATACATAAAACACGATAACACGGACATAGAATTCACAGCTCCACCAAACAAGCCCTTCATAAAAACTGAATTATGAACGGCCTTAATTCACTGAATGACAAAAACGCACAAGGCCCGGATGCCATTAACTTCAGACTGTTAAAACGAACATTCAAAATTCTTTCACGACTACTCACACGATGGGCAAACCTTTGCCTCTCACACAATTACTTTCCACTTGTCCTGAGACCAGGGAAAATCGCATACTTCTTGAAGCGCGGGAAGTCACCCCCTAAACCATCTCGCCTCATACCGGCATATCTGAATTCTACCAAAGATAGAAGAATTACTTGAAAAACTCCTGGTCCAGCGACTGACCTTTTTTCTAGAAACGCATAATATCTCCATCCGCGTCAATTTTGGTTCAGAGAAGGCAAATCTTGCGGAAAAGCTATTCATACAATCTTGACTTCACTGATAGTATCGCCCAACTACTGGCCCAACTGGATAGTACTGGCCCAACAACTTCTAGGAATTTCATGGCAATCGGACTATATTTACGCGAGTTAGAGCACGGACGGATAGACTGACAGACAACAGGCAGACAAACAGACAAGCCGAATTCAGAAACACTTTTCAACTTTGTTGGAAAGCGTTAAAATTCCGTTACAGTACATTAATTTGGCGTGGACTTCGTTTATGAAGAATGCAGCGCTTTAATTTACACTTTGAGAAAGCGCAGATTGAAAACTTATTTTTAAAAGTAATAACTTTTGTCATTTTTAACACTTTCCAACATAGTTGAAAAGTGTTTATAAATTCGGTTTGTCTGGCCGTCCGAGGATCTAGCCGTCTGTCTGTCCACGCTCTAACTAACATAAATATACTCGGATTTTTATGCAATTGATATATGTTAATAATGCTTACCATGGCATGATAGGTATAAAATAGGACCTGTGTAGCATTAAAACTTCATTTACAAGTGCATACAAAAAATTCCGTTACGTTATGGTCAATGAAGAAAAATCGTTTGCAGTGTATTTTATTCCCATTACGCTATTTCAAATGTTTTGAAATTGATATAAATCACGGAATTTTACTACAAAATTATTACTATAGAATAGGGTATTCAAGGAATTATCGTTCATTTAAAGGGACACATAAAATAAATCGGGTGTCTTTGAGCAATAATTGCTGTAAGTGCGTTTTCAATTTTGGCATGCACTTTTAAATGTAATTCATATTTTGCATGTTACTCGTTCTGTATAAATTCTCTAACTCATATAGAGTTTTACACAAAAGAATTCACATATCATTCTCCTTATTAGCGGAAATTGCGGAAAGATAATTTTCAACTATTGTATGTATTTCCTGCCTGAAATAAATTTTGCATGCATGTAGTTTAAGATACAAATCTATATATGATAAATAGGGCTACACAAAGAAATCGGATATTTTTCCGACTGCATGTGGGAATTGCTGAAATTGTTATGCATTTCCAAATGGTTCAATTAGACATGCTGTTTCAAGTTATTAAACGGTGAAGTTTTGTTACATTATTCTTAATTTGTTGGAAAGCGTTTCATAATCTATGCTTGACGCATGATTTTTTTCCCTCTTTTTTTTTTTTTAATATACCGAAATGAAAGAAAAAGCGTTGACAAGTCCTTTACTTCTTATTTATAATTTATACTTTTTAATGTTTAAAATATTTCGTTTTTGCCGTTTCGTAGTCAGTTAGCCTATTTCGGTGTAGTTAGGGGCATCATCAACCATATTGTTTTTGTAACAGGTAAACAGTTGTAGCCCTAAACATTATTTGGTGTTTTATCGCCTGTGGTCAGTTAGAAGAAAAAGGCCTTAAAATTTATTTATTTATTTATAATTAAGTTCTGAACATATTAAAATGTTGTACAGTAGACTCCCTCAAATCCTCAAACCTAAAATCCCCAAACGCCTAAAATCCACACATCATCACAGATGTAAACAATGAAACTTTCTGTTCAGATGTAGGGACAAAATTAGATATTTTATTTTTATATCAATTCCATATGTATTTTAATACGTAATGCTCATTAATATTACTGAACTCGTGCTTTTTCATGAAGGAAGAATAAATTTATTTCTGAAAAAATTCAAGATACTGCTGATATTACTGGTAATCACAATCTATTTATCAAACTTATTTATGTATTAATCAAGCTTTTTTGGTTATTAAGTCTGCCTAAGCCCGAAATAAAACTTCCTTATTTATGATTTTTATGTGAATTAGTAGTGTACCTTTATGAGGCAAGTTTCATTGAATAATTTAGGAAATGCATCTCCTCTTTATAATGCATATTTAATTATGCATTTTTAATTATTTTCTTGACCTTTACTTTTAATCATTTTAAAAATTATCTTAATTTTTATTATTTTAGTTTAGTTTATTACTTTATTTTAATATTCTACTATATTGTAAGCATTCATTATAATTTCGATTGCATTATTAATTACATTAAAATTATTGTTTAAAAAATATAATCAAAGCAATGACCAGAATTCCACAAAATTCTAAAATCCGCTCAACCTCTGGTCCCAAGCTGTGCGGATTTGAGAGAGTCTATTGTATTGTCAACGGAAACACACTTGTGTGCATAATATTTATAATTCTAGCCCATCAAGAAGTAGATAAAAAATCGATTACAAGATTCCTACTTTGCATATATGCTATACATACATGAGCCAAGTTAATTTAAATAACAAGAAAGAAAAAATTATGCGTCAAGCATAGATTTTGAAACACTTTCCAACACTTTCAGAAAATTGTAACAAAACTTCATCGTTTAGTAAGTCGAAATAGGATGTCTAATTGAACCATTTGGAAACGCATAACACATTTGAAAACACAATTTCAGCAATTCCCAACTACAGTCGGAAAATTATCCGAATTCTTTGACCAGCCCTGTGTATGATATATAGATTTGTATCCATAAACTACATGCATGCAAAATTTTAGTTAAGTTAGGAAATGTATACTAGGGTGGGCCGAAAAAAACTTTTTTTCGATTTTTGATGATGGGTAGTGCGGAAAAGTTGCCACTGATGGCATTAAGTTCATACAAAAAATTTGAAATTTTTTAGACAGTTCCTTGATTTTCCGCAAATGGAATATTAATTATTTTTGCTTACATGCTGATTTTTGAACTTTTTTAGCAAAAATTTTAAAATTTTAAAATTAATTTTATTTTAGCTGAATTTACTTGAAATGTCATGATTAGTGTAATAAATTTTTAAATAAGCTCCGATTATGTATTATTTAACAGTTATGTGTACTTTGAGTTAGGCGATTTTTATAGTTTCTTGTAGTTTGTATACTTTTCTTGTAGTTGTATACTTTTCTTGTAAAGTTGAGCAAAAATTCTAAGTATTGTTTGGTTCGTTCATCATTTTTTTTTTTGTCTGTATTATGGTCCTCGCTCTTCCTTCAGTTTTTCAATGCGTTCAGAGTCACATATTTGTTTGAAGAACTGCAGCATGTTTTGACAGCAATTCTAGAAGGAGAGGAGAGTGTGGAGCGGAAACCAATGAAAACGAAATCAGACATCATGAGGATGAGGGAGGAAATAGAACATAGAAGGAACTGCGAGATGGGATGTTAATTATATTTCTGCTAAAAATACATACATTCTCAGAACATTCAAATAGTGGGAACTTTGAAGCAAGCGGTTCGTCTGAATCGGAATTTGAACCAGAGCCTTAAAAGCAGACACTCCCAAACGCATATCCCTTGCTCGCACGGCGTTCGCCGCATTTAGAACTGGTATATCATATAATAAATTGCATTAAGAGCTTCATCTGTGCTTTAGGATGCAAGAATTGTGACAACAGTGAACAAGGATCTCGTCATCGATAAAGGCGAGGTCAGGCAACAGAAAATGAAACTTGGAAAGAAGATACAATATGAGGAAAATCTTGGAGAAAGGAAAATACAAAAATATTTTTTGATAGTAGAAAAAAAATAAAATTATCACCGTGTTGTCGAACGTAGTTCGGAATACTTCGATCATTTGACACCTCCTTCTGGTCACTGCGGGGAAATAGCAAAATCATTATATAATTTTTTAAGCCAGAATGAAGCCTGTAGATTAAGAAGAGAACTCCAACATTTGATTCTTCATACGAACGAACTTCCACTCCGACACCGACATCAACTGACTAAACGAGATGGAAGAAACACGTGAAATAAGACCTTTACCAACCCTATCGGAGCAAGATTAATTGAGTACTCAAATCTTCAGCCTTTTGCATTTCTGATGTCTATGAAACAGGAATAGGTACTTAGAAAGCGACACGTACATTTTCACACGCCATTAGTGATATGTGCTTCATCTTTACCTCGACGGTGCCGCTTGTCCCTTTTTTTCTACAAATATCGTTTTATTTTTTCTACCATCAAAGAATATGCTTGTAATTTTTCTTCCCTCAAGATCTTCCTGCGCCTGTATCTTCTTTTCAAGTTTCTTTTTCCGTCTCCTGACATTGTCTTTATCGATGAAGAAATCCTTATTCCCTGTTGTAACAATTCCTGCATCCTGAAGCACAGATGAAGTTCTTAACGCAATTTCGGCGAACGCTGTGTGAGAAAGGGATATACGTTTGGGTGTGCCCGCTTTTGAAAGCCCTGATTCAAATTCGTATTCAGACGAAATGCCTACTTCAATGTTTCCACTATTTGAATGCTCTGAGATTTCAGACAAGAAAAATAATTAACGTCCCATCTCGCAGTTTCTTCTATCTCTTATTTCCTCCCTCATCCTCATGATGACTGATTGCGTTTTCATTGGTTTCTGCTACACACTCTCCTCTCCTTCCAGAATTGCTTTCAAGACATGTTGTGGTTCGTCATCCAAATATGTGACTCTGAACACATTGAAAAATAGAAGAAAGAGCGAGGACCATAATAAAGACAAAAAAGAAAAACCGACGAATGAATGAAACAATACTTAGAATGTTTGCTCACTTTTACGAGAAAAGGCTATAACAATCGCCTAATTCAAAATACATACAACTATTAAATAACACATAATCAGAGCTTATTTAAACATTTCGTACACTAATCATGACATTTCAAGAAAATTTGGCTAAAATTAATTTAATTTAACATTTTTTTTAATTTTTACTAAAAAAGCTCGAAAATCAGCATTTGAGCAAAACTTCAAGCCATTAGTGGCAAATCAAGGAATTGTCCAAAAAAATCTCAAATTTTTTGTGTGAACTTAGTGCCACCAGTGGCAACTTTTCCGAACTACCCATCATCGAAAATCGAAAAAAAGTTTTTTTTCGGCCCACCCTAACGTATACCACAGTTGAACATTCCCACTCAGCAATTTCCGCCAATAAGGAGAATGGTACGTGAATTCTTTTTTGCAGCCCTGTATACAAGGTATAGATTTTATACACAACGAGTAACATGCAATAAAATTATTTAAATTTAAAAGTACGAATGGAAATTGGAAATCGAAAGCGCACTTCCATCAATTATTGCTCAAAGACACTTTGACCGATTTCTTTTGTGTGTCCCTGTAAATGAACGATAAATGCTATGAATGCCTTAGTCAATAGTAATCATCTTGTAGTGAAATTTAGTGATTTACATCAATTTCAATACATTTGAAATAGCGTTATGTCATTAAAATACACTGCAAACGTTTTTTTCCCATTGGCCATAATGTAACGGAATTATTTGGAGTGCTCCTTTAAATAAACTATTAATGATACACATTTTATATTCAATACCGAACATGCTGCAGTAAAAATTATTAACATATATAAATTAAGTGAAAATCCGAGTATATTTACGCGAGTTTAGAGCGTGGATAGACAGACAGATCGACAGACAAACCGAATTGGTAAACAGTTTTAAACTATGCTGGAAAGTGATTAAAAAATGTTATAATAATCGAAATATGGTGTTAATAATACATGTATGTTTGTTTTGCCATTTTTCGCCCTTTATTTATGCATTACATCTTATAAAACTAAGAGTTGAGATAGTGATGATTAACCCGTTGGGGACGAACGACCGGTATTCGTGCCGCGCAAGTTGCTCAGAATCAGTGATTATTCTCACCGGTAAAATTGTATTGTAAATGTTGCCTTATTTAATCCGATCATTTTCCCGAATCAATTACGCAAAAATTTCTGTTTTAAAAATCCGGTGACTAAAGATTAAAAGTCTGTAAAATACCCTCGTCCTGAAGGGGTTAAATTTAAATGCGATGTTTAATAGCGAAGCTAATTATGGAACAGAAAGAAAGAAAAACAATAAGAAAAAATATTTAAATTATAATTCGATATGAAAAATAAGTAATAAAATATTACTTCAATGAATAAAAAAAATTCTTTAATAATATAGGAAAAGATATTTCGTAATTAAGTAAAAATTAAATTTATGAAACATTATTGTTTTTTTTACGAAGTTAATGGATATTTAAAAATTCTAGAAGAAATTAAAGAAGCAAATTTTGTTAATTTGTATCATTTCTTAATTGTTTTTTTTTTTTTTTTTTTTTTTAAAAACTTAATGGATTCCATAGGGAATGAAGCAAAAATGATACAAATTTTATTAATATTTAGGCAACATTGAACAGAAAATTATTTTTCATACACACAAATAAAAAGTGAAGAAGGTTTTAAAATAAACTTCATTAAAATTAAATGGAAATTTATAGATGTTATGAATTTGGTAATGTACATTTATAAATATATAATTTTTTTAAAGGATATACATAAAAATATATTTAAAGATTATTTTTAATTGATACTTAGTATAATTAGTTTAAAAAATGCACGAGTTGATTTAATTTTTCAAAAACATCCATCAATATGTTTTCAATTGCTTTGATTTTATTACAACTTTTATTGTTTAACTAATACACTGGTTGATTGAAGATTTTAACGCTTTTGCGTTAAAATCTTCAATCCTTGAGTCCTTAACGTGTCCTTGAGTAACGCTGGAGGTATATCAACGATGGCGAAGATCTAATAAGTACATTCCTCTTTTTTCGAAAACACAATTCCAAACTTTGCTTAATTTTAATTAATGCCTTTTAGAGGGTTTTTCAAATTCTAAAGTGTGTACAAATGAGCTACATGCCAACTATATTTTTGAGGATTTTAGATATTTTGTGGCACAAAGTACAGAAACAAAATACACATTTTAAAATAGCATATAAACCACTTCAGTATAAATGCTTAGAAGATCAAAATAACAAAATACCTGTATTCAGGAGATAATATCCCTAATTGCTAAAACATAATTAGTATCACCTTTTAAGAGTTTAAAGCGAATAAGTGCATTCTAAGGTTATTGCAATACCTCTTAATGTATGCAAATAAATGTACCATAATAAATGTCCAAATGATATAAATCTCTTTCATCAATGCACATGATTTCAATATTGTACATAAAAGTATAATGTATCACATTTTGAGATTTGAAGAAAGTAAATTTTGTTTTATTTCTTGGATTTCGTATTAATGACTTTAGGTTTAGACCGTACAAAATGACAATTAAACCATAAGTGGACTAAATGATTTGTAATCAAAACCAATGTTTGTTGAAACTTAATGGTATTTGTCAGAAATCTTTTACTTATAATGTCTTCGCGGGAATTTGCATCTTTGCATTCTAATATTATTTTTAATAGTTAAATAATTCATAAATGCGTAACTTCCAATCATTAATATGGAAATGCTATAGAAGGCATTAACGGCCAAGTCGCAGGAAGCCATTTTCAATGAAAGATTTGGGATATTAGGCTTTTAACTTGTGCGAACTTCAGATATCACTAATTTTTTGGGCCGAAACATTAAAGAGAACTTGGCCTTTTTTTTACAGAAAACTTTTGTTCGGATATGGTACTGTTACTTCAAAAAATAATGCCCCTCAAAAAATGCACTTCCCCCCTTTATACTTGACCAGTGAACCTCCAAATCTAATCAGCAAAGCACCTTATCAGAATAAACCTGTATACCGAATTTTATGTATGCAAATCGGATGAAAAACCCATTTAGCTAAATTAATGGGGGGGGGGGATTACCGCCCCCATACCCCTTTATGCTTAACTGATGAACCTCCAAACCTGATACAGTGCGTCTCATAAGCATATGGACAAGCGATTTTTTGAAATAGCAGTTAAAAATATGGAGCCATAATCACGAAAAAAATAATAAGCATATAGAATCATAATATATGTTTGTTACAACAACAAAATACAGTATAGGTTTTACAGAATTTTTGTAAAAAAATTAAATTCAAAATAAGCTGACCCAAAAACATATGGACAATGAAGAGGATTTCTTTTATTTCTACCGTATCAAAAAAATTTGCATTTTCTGCGTTCTGTACATGTGAAGTACCCACTGCAAAATATAAATTCACTGCTCATTCTTCAATTATCGAATAGTGAGAAAATCCCTCGCAACGTTCAATTCTCTGCTGCTGATATAGCTAAAATTTGGTGTTTAAAGACTCAAATGTTAAAATTTCTGATATTGCTAAACAAATAAAGAGTAACAGATCCGACATTTATGAAATTTTATCAAAAAGTGACAATGCGATTGCAAAAAAACGTTCAGGTCGACTAAAAAAAGCAACTATACGACAAAACAGAAAGATTTTTCGAGCAGTTTCAACCCAAAAGAAGTTTGTTCGTGAAATTTCGAAGACTTTGGCGTTTCCTATTACCAGATCTACTGTTCACCGTTGCATACAAGCAAGCAAAATTCATAAATATCGCAGAATGTGCGCGGAATCTATGCTGAAAATCCACCATAGAAATGCACGCGTTCTTTGAACTAAAAAACGCAAGCCTTGGGAAGATGAATTGTTAAGTGTTTCTTCAGTGACGAAAACAAAATCAATTTGGATGGCCCTGATGACTGGTCATACCATCGGCCATGATCTGCGACGAGAATCTCGGGACTTCATTAGTCGACAACAAGGAGGGTATTCCCTCAAGGTGTGGGGCGCGATTTGTTTCAATGGAACAATGAATATTGCTCCTCTTAATGGTCAACTGTCTCTGGGGATTATTAAAATGTCCTTAAAAGCAATCTACTTCCATTTGGAAACATTTTTGGAAGGGATAACTGAAAATTCCAAGAGGACAATGCGTCGATTCACATCTGTCAATCAGAAACAGCTTGGTTTACTCAGAATCAAGTGACTGTTATATACTGGCCAGCTATCAGCCCAGACCCAAATCTAATTAAAAACCTTTGGGGAGTACTTGCACGAGATGTATATGCTCATGGTCGCCAATTTTCTACTATTCAGGAATTAAAACAAAACATAGAGCAGAATTGGTTCTCTTTACAGCCACACATTCTCCAAACACTAGTTTGAAACTTACTTGATACGGTTTTCAAGATAATTCAAAGGAACGGATCCAAAATTCGAATTTAAATTCAAAAAACTCGAAAAGTCCATATATTTTTGAGACAGCTTATTTTTATTTTTATTTTCTTACAAAAATTCTGTAAAACCTATACTGCATTTCTTTGTTGTCATAAACTTCTATGATAATTACATATGCTTATTATTTTTTTCGTGATTATGGCGTATTTTGAACAGTTATTTAAAAAAAAACGCCTGTCCATATACTTTTCAGACGCACTGTACTACAAAATAGCTGGGATGGTTGTGTTTTTTAACTTTTCATTTTTTTTTCTTTTTTTGTGTGTGTGTGTGTTAGCGCTAAATCCGAAAATGACCTTCATTTTTAGCCATCATGTCAGGATTTTCGCGAATGGTAAATTTCAAAGTGTAAAATCAAAAATCTGTGAAAATTTCATTCTATAAAATAGATGTGGTAGTTGCATTTTTTTTACTTTTGATAATTGATTTTTATGAATTTTTTATTCATATTCTAATTCATTTTCTAAATCAGAAAATGAGCTTCATTTATAACCATCACGTCAGGATTTTTCAAATCGTAAATTTCAAAGTTAAAAAGTAAAAAAAAAAATAGCGAAAATCTAATAATAGAAAATAGACGTAAAACTTTTTTCATAATAATTTATTCCAGTTTTTGCTTTATGCTGCGGTTTCTTACAGCTAAACAGTTCAGGGTTTAGAGACTATTGCGGTACCACCTTAGACGTAACTTTCCTTTACGAGATTGTAGAGATGATTCCACTAAATGGCTGGCGATGATAGTGGACTACTCTGCTGGATGTCACCGAGATGAACATCATAGTGCGAGTGATACCTGTTAATACAGACATTTTTCGGTTTTAGTACGATTTTGCCGCAGTTAGATGAAATCCTAAACCCGACAATGACCTTTCCTTCCTGTCAAAGGAATGTGAAGGAAAGAAACAGACTCTCAAGATTTTGTTGAAAGAGGAAAACATGCTTAGAAACGATCTGTGAAGAATCGAATGTTATTGATTAACCCTTAAATGCATAGTGATGTATATCTACATCACTTTTTATTTAATTCTTTTCAACCAGTACATTTATATGGAAATATTAATCCTTTAAAAATTACAAAAATGTAAAATTAAAAGTCTGTCTTAAAATTTCTGGTGCTTTTTTGTTTAATATAAGAGTAAAAATATAATTCTAAAAAAATAATTCATGCGTTTAAGTGTTAAGTTTTTCAAAATAAAAAATTATATAAAGTAATTTATTTAGATTCATACTTATTAAAATATTTACTAATTTGTAATATTTTAGTTTTTACTTGTATTGCAGATGTGCAACATAAGAGAACGTTGACGTATTAAACGAAAAATGTATCTCTGATATTTTTCCTGTGCTATAAATCTTTCAGAGATTCATATATAATTTTTTTCGAAACAAAATAAAAAAACACGCATTTAAGGGTTACGAGAAGATAGCAAACTCGTGTAATGTTTCGGAGAGAATTGATTTCTCTGTACACTGAGACTATGCAATATTTTTGGTTAAGTTTTCAACGTAACTTTGTTAAGTTTGCAATATACAAAAATTTAACGTCTGAATTTGAAATTTTTAAAAGGTTAAATAAAATAAATAAAGTAAGACAGACTTGAATACAGTTTAAAATGAAATTTATAAAAAATTTAAAACACTAAAAACAATAAAAATACATTTAGTAGACGCTTCGCCAAGCAACCGCAAGGCCTCATCAGTACAATTTAAACATTGTAAAACAAACAACAGAACAAATCAAGTACAGTTAAAGTTAAAGTTATTTTTTCAGAAACAAACAATATTCACAAGGAATTTAATATTCTTCATTAAATGTTATCCATCTTATTTGAGTAAACCAGCCTTCTAGGAACAATCTACATGATAACTGTTACAACCTGATTTCAAAATACAAGCGTTCGCAAATAGCGAGATGTGATCCGTTTCAAGACTGGGATATTTTTGAATTTAGATTTCCTCTTTTGAAAGCACTAATATGTTCCTTCAGGCGAATTTCCATCGATCAACCTGTTTCACCAATGTAAAAGCTATCTCCATCTTTACAGGGAATGGAATAAACAACACCGGTTAATTTTGACTTATTATATTTAAATTTATACTTAAGAGCCCACTTAAGTCACGGGAGGAAAGGACAACGGTAATATTAAGTCTATGGGGGCAATATTTTTTAAATTTCTCGCTTTTATTTTAATATTTTTGATTTTTTTTTTTTTTTTTTTTTCGCATAGGATAGCTGAGCGATCTACATCCAGGCTAGTTTCTACTTTTTCGATTTTGGCTTTAGATTTTTTTTTTAATTATTATTATTACTTTCACTTCCGGAACCGGTTCTGAAATTGAAACTATCCTAATATTTAAAAGAAAAAACTATATTCAAAATCGAAAAAGTAAAAACTAGCCCGGTTGCAGATCGTTCTCAGCTATCCTACGCAAAAAAATCATCCAAGAATATTAAAATCAAAGCCAGATATTGGAAAATAACGCGGCCATAGACTTTACATTAGCGTTCGAGTTTTTCTGCGTGACTAGTGTGGCCTCTTAAGTAAAAAGGAACTCACTTTATTAAATGGTTTAAAAAAACAGCAACATTGATCTTAGAATTCCAAAATTAATAGCATTTTCAATATTCTGCAAAAATATTCAGCAAGTTGTGAAGTTTGCTTATTATTAAATTGCTAGTTCGAATAAAGAACAGTAATTGTTAACTTAGGATATGTATCTGTAATACAAGGCGACAAAATCGACAAAATCCTTGTTTGTATTTACACGAGCTGTGGTTCGCTACAGTATACAGTTTTCTATTATGTAAATTAAAAGCCTCTTCTTGATCCTCATCCAACAAAATTATGATAAAACGAATCCTTTTGTAAATAATTTATATTTCATTAGTCACAAACAGAAAACACATTGTTTTCAAAACCTTATAATTTATCGCAAATATTTCTCTTTATTTTAAGGAAGTGAATTAATGCTCATGCAATAAAATTACTATCAAACGTCACTCTTTCTATACGTACTTTGTTACATGCCTAATAAAACATTTGTGAACAATTTACATACAAAGAATAGCCAACAAATACTAAAATAAATTCCAAAAATAGAAAATGGTTGTCCTCTAATATTCTAAATGTTCTGGGGCATGCATTGAATTTCAAATGAAAAATGCATTTGATTAATGACACGTCTGGATTCCACCGAGATTTAGAAGTTTGTACTGGCATTATATAAGTGCATTTATATTACACTGTCTTTCACTGACTTCTCATCAATCACACTATACATTGGCTAGCATTAAGATAAGATATTTTACACTGATTATTCTTTGAAACTCAAGTAAAATGGATTTTTCTAAGCTATTTTTTTCTTAGCCGAACTTTCTAGAAAATTATCACCCTGTGATTTTTCTCTCATATAAGAAAATTTTAATTTGTAGTAGCATCTGAAATGATGCTCTCTCATTTTTTTTATTAGTTAATATATTACTTGTATACTAAACTATATATGGAAACACTTCTATTAGTGAAAATATAATACATTTAAAGGTATTCTTTTTAAAGCTATATCAAGCAAGTGTTTTAAAGCTATTAAAAGCAAGCTTATATTTTAATGTAAAAATAATAAACAAGGAAATGTTTATTTTCTCTAACTGGATCTAAAAATAATATACCCACTATGTTTTATTTTAAGAAGTTTATTAATGATGCATCTGAAATCCACCAAATCTGAGAAGCTAGTTCTGACAGTACGTTATTTTTTAAGTGTATTTTTATCGCACCACGTTTCCCTGACTTCTACTAAATCATGACGCTTTTTAAATTAATTATTTTTGAAGCTCAAGTAAAACAAAATTGATTTAAATAATTTGTTTAGTTCAATCTTTTTATAAAAAATCACACTATTATTTTTTTAATGCTATCGAATAGGTTTGTTTTGTTTTGTAATAATACATAAAAATAATGCACTAACTAGTCCGGATTTGCCAATCTAGGTGACAGACTTTCAAAATGAATCTAGACTTGGAGGGCAGGGGGTAACACTGCCTCTATCAGAGAAGAACCAAACTCCGTCAGTCTTCGCATTCATAAACAGTTAACAAGATAAATGTAAAAATAATAATAATAATAATAAGTCATGCTTTCATTAACATTCACAAAACTGTAGAAAAAATATATTTTTTAAATGCACTAAAAAGTAAAAAATTGTATATGAAATGAAAAAGTGAATAGGTTGCCAGTAAATATGTTGCCAAATTTCCTTCTTCGCAAAAGCAGTTTTCTCCAAGGCCCCTATATTTGAAAAGTACCAAGAATTTAATTTCTGTATCGGGCTATATAAAGCACATTAAAATCGGGCAGTTAGGAGCTCAGATAGTACAGCGCCGTCTAGTGGCGGTATGTTATTAGTAGCATCGGGATGAAGATGCAAGGACGTACATTTTCGTATTACTTTCTCTTAGAAGTCTGACCCATAGATTTTGACAAAAACTTTAAATCCGCGGAGTTTAAATAAAATTGGGGTGAGCTCGATTATGAAAGGTTAATAGGTTTCAATGGGAATTTATCAATGGGATATTACCAAATTATCCAATTATCGCCGAGTTGGTTTCATACATGACAACTTATTTTTGTCGCCAAATTAGCCGATATTTCGCCACGTTGGTCAAATTTTGGCACTATTGTGGTACCCCTGTCATTGATACTTTTCAACAATTACTCATTATTGAAGCTGATACTGATTTCCCCAAAGGAAATCAAATATTGATACCTCCCCGTTGCCCCACTTAGGGATCTAATATTAAAAAATCAATGTCCAATTCATATATTGCTCTCAGAAATACATATATATTCCAAATTTCAAAGCTTTATGTCAACACAAAGTGGTCGAAAAATGAGTCGTAAGATTTGACTGTCACATACAAACATAACAAACGGAATTTATTTACATTCCATAATATTTACAAAAAAAAAAAAAAAAAAAAAAAGAATTAAAAAACTATATTTAATTAAAAAAAGAGCTAAACTTGTATCATTTGATCCAAACTCTAAACAATTGGGATTATGACACATTAGTTATCATATTTTATGTAGCTTTCAGTATCAAGTAGCTTAAGTTGTAATGTAACAAACAATTACTAAATTATTCAGCATACACATTATTTATATAAAATAAAATACATTCGATTAGCTCCTGCAATATTCGCCCCTCCCCCCCCCCCCGTCTAGCGTGTCAAATTCCTGAGATACATGTATATAAATTAATACAAGACAAACAAACAGTTTAAAAATAACCGAATTTACTGCAGTGGCTGCCACGTCGCTTAGTAATATCTACGTACCTCTCAATGCGGGTTGACAATTGAATTATGTGCAGAAAGGCAAAAATAATAATACAGGACCCGTGGGTCGAACTTGTGTAATGTTCAACATTTCCATTTAAGAAATTAAAATTTTGACTACTAGTCTTCTCCATAAAGCAGCTCTGTAAAAAACATTAACACATTAAAAAAGAGCTTCATGGCAATCAAGTGGCACAATGATGAAATGGTAGCCAAGTCATCTGTATGACTTTAAGAAAAGGATCTTACAAAAGTAAAGCGATTTTAAAAGTGATCTTAAGAAGTCATGACCTTGGAAAACAGATCTTGCAAAAAATGTTTCTAAAATTGGCGTGCAAGGTTAAGACTTCTTCTGAGGGAGTGTTTTACTGACCCCCTTGAACATAACTGGTTATTCTTTCTATGATCCTTTGGATTTACGCTGAGAGCGTGAAAGATGCGAAGTTTTCAATTTACTGCTGCAACTTATTGGAAATGTTCACCTATTTTTATGTTTGTCTATGTGTGATACAAATTTAGTAGCCGCTCTATCGCAAGAAGTATATACATAATTTGGTCAAACTTCAGATTAAGTTAGAGTTGGCGCCCAACAGATGATATGCTACATTTTTCGAGATTTCCGTAATCGCTACATGTCACGAATAATGCAAGAATTTTCAGCAAACTTCATATTCGGTTAGATGTGGATATAAATAGAAACTATTTAAATTAGAAAACTGGGTATCGGTGTATACCGCCCAACAGATGCCGCTGCTATGCCGTGTTTCTCCTTACTTCCGCTAAAGCTATATCTAAACAACTCATACACATAATCACATTTAACTTCATATTCTGAAGGAAATCCATTAGGCAAAGTTGATGATCACGAGAAAGATCACGAAAGGCAAATGATAGTGAGATATAAAAAAATTAGTAAGAAATTTATGCAGATTATCTCTACACTTACGTACTTATAGAAATTCGGCATTGTAGGTGTAGGCTTTTAAACTGTACATCGTCAATAGTATTTTATTCTATTTTTTCTGTATTAATTTGGACGTTCTATAATTCAGACTAAAATTCTATGTGTTAGAAATATTGCGAGGGAGCGCCCACTTTACATGCCCTATTTTGTAGTCTGTGTACGATTGCAAAATGTCAAAGAGCACACTAGTCGTTTTGTTCATAAGCTTGTTCACCTCCAAAAATTTCGTGACGATTCTCGTCGATGGGTCTGATAGCCTTCCTTGTTAGAGGAAACGATAAAAATCTATGCTAATTACGTTTATTTAACTATATGTTACTATAAAAAATTGGTCAAGTGCGAGTAGGATTCCGTACAGCAAAGACTTTGTACAAAGTTTAAACTTGGCATTGCGCAAAGCGCGCTTCGAAATAAAGTCGCAAAGTTGCAAAGCCCCCTTGGCCCGTAACTCTCTTTTCTAGATAGGTTTTTTAATTAATATCTCGGTTAATTATCAAAAATTTTTTTCGAAAATCATTATCATCAACCTTTGGATCATTTCGCGTCGATAAGTACCTCGAGCGCCAATCAATTCCCCCGTTGAGCGCCCACAAACTAACGTTTGTGTGTAACTGAAAAATGCGATTTTCTCGAAAACTGTGTGACCTAGGATAAACTCTACAGGTCTATAGTTCAAATAAACTCCTATTATCCCTAATTTTTCCATATTTTTTTCACAATTTTAGTTTCAGTAGATTTGGGAATACGGGCGAGGGGAACATATTTTTCCATTACTACATTTTCGGCGATATCTTTGAAAATATAATTCCTAAATTAAAACAAATATGTTTTTTAATTCGGTGTTACGGGATCTTTCGAACGATATCCCCACGATATACATTTTTTTTCTCAAGTAACTTAATTAGTCCCCATGAATTTTTAATAAAAACATTTTTGATTGACTAATAATCTATAAATATGTGGGTCAATAGCCTTTATAACTCTCGTCAGTTTGAAATTTCCACGTTCTATAGTTTTCGAGAAAAACGGCTGTGACATACGGACAGACAGACACACGAGTGATCTCCGCAGAAAAGCCTAGTTTGAAGTGTGAAATTTGAAGGTATTCCATGGAGAAGTTTAACAATTACGCAAGGGAAATATTTTATCCTCTTGAGGGGATTTTCTGGTTTAGAATTTTGAAAAGATCTTTTTTTTTTTCAAGTTTAGACCTTTAAGGATATATTTCGAGATCAAATTTTAAAATTCCAATAATTTACTGAGCTATAGCTATTTCAGTGACGCAGCAACTAAGCCCGTCACATCGCGCCGGTCGGGGCAAATCGAAAAAAAAAGACGCTAGACGGTGGAGAATTCCTGACTACTCGACCAACAAAATTAAAAAGTATTCATGATTTCGGTATGTCTGGCCGTCTGGCTGAGCTCTAACTCTCGTAAATATATTCGGATTTCCCTGATTTTGTTGTATTGTTGATGTTTACTATAGCACGATCGTTATTGAAAATGAAGTGTGTAGCAATTTTAGTTCATTTACACGGGCTGTCAAAAGTTTTCCGTTACATTACGGTCTAAAGGAAAAAATTGTTTCAAGTTCATTTTAATGATGTTAGACAATCTCAAACACAATTAAATAGATAAGCATTTATGTAGTGCCCTGAATAATGCATTTTTTAAGAACATGGGTGGCAAAGCATTTACTATTAATTTACAAGGCCACACAGAAGAATTCCGTTACAGAACGGTCTACGGCGAAGTGTTTGCAGCCTATTTTATTTCTGTTACACTATTTCAAATGGAATGAAAACGATGTACATTACTGGGGCTTACTACAAGATACTTGTTGTATAACATGATCTGCATAGCATTTATCGTTCATTTACAGGGATCCGCAAAAGATTCGAACAGAGTACTGTATCTGAAATAAACTGTCTATTAGCGATAAGTACTGGAAATGCGATTTCATTTATGGCATGCGCATTTAACTAAATTTTTGCTTAGTATATGGTATGTATAAATATTATAGATCATTATACAGGGCTTCAGAAAAGAATTCTCAAGCATTGCGGATTATCAGCTTGGATGACTTAAAGGCAGCTTTTAATTGAGTTATATACTTTCAGGTTGAATTACATTTAGTACACTGAAAATGTTTGTATAATTTAAATAAAATTATATACAAGGCCATGCAAAGAACTGGATACATGACCTCCTAAGGATTATAATGTTTGGAATCGTGATTTGAATAGTTTTAATTATGTTTTACCCTGAATTCCATTTTAATTTAACATATATCGCATATAAAAATCTGTTGGTAATATTCAGGGCTGTACAAAAGAATTCAAGCATGTTTCCGTATACTGATATAAACTGCTGAACGTGAATTTTCAACCTATTATGCATGTTCTTACTAAACTAAGTTTTAGCGTATTTTTGTAGAATATGTACAAATTGTATGTACAGATTAAATACAGAGCTGCACGAAATAATCGGACTTATTTTCCGCTATGGACGGTAATTGCTGAAATTTGATTTTCAAATGTGTTATAAGTTTTCTAAAATGTTTGCTTAGTTTTTTACCTTATTAAACAAAGTTTTGGTAACGAATTCAGGAAGTGTTGGAAAGTATTTCATAATCTATGCTTGAGGCATGATTTTTCTTTCATGTTTAATTTCGTTTCAGATTACCAGAAAGGTTGTAATCGTGTCAACCAGCACACACCTTTTTTTACCCCCAACTTTAACAGCTTATAATTTATTTCTTTTTCTTTTTCTTTTTTTTCACAATTTCTTTTGTATATTTTCAAAAAATTAATAAATATGTTGCAAAAATGAATTGTAAAAGTATTTTTTTATAGTTTTTATCGAGCTCGACAAAACGCCCAAAATTCACGCCTCTTAGTCAGAATACCTTCTTAATGTTAAATTACCATTTAATATTTTCATCCCTATTTCTTGTTATTATTTTTTTTTACACTTCTTTTTTTCCGTTTTGGCAAGTATTTCGTATACTAAAAATAATTCTTTGATTGCGTATACGTTGCAATATGTTTCATGTATGAAACATAGATTTAAAAAAAAAATTAACTGTGATAAGTAACATACTCATACATATTTTTAAAGCAATCGAGTTCTAGAAATTTGTGATATGTAGTATATACACAATTTCAGCTAATTCCGACAAGTAATTTTTAAGTTATTTAAAAAAGAAAAAAACTAGCTACGCTACAGTTTAAATGGACCTATAGCCATTGAAAACATATTTAATTTCATAAAATGTATAAACATGTGTGAGAACACATAAAGAACACACTTGGAACAGGTTGATTTTTAAAAAGTGTTCCAGTTACCTTAATGTGTACTGAAATGTGTCCTAATATGCTCCGCTATAAAGAAGGTGTACTGAAACTGTACCGAAAGTGTCCTGCTCAGGATATTTGTTAAATCTAAACTTGGGAACATATTTGAGAACAGATTGAGAATATATTTGAACACACTTGTAAAATCACGCGTTATCAAAAGAGTTCAAAAAGTGTTTTAGAAAGTGTGCTGAATGAAATGAGTGTTGTCAGAAGTATTCTAAAAACTGTTCCTAAAGGTGCGCTTTAAAGTGTTCTAAAAAGTGTTCTGAAAAGTGTATAAAGATTTGCAGTGTATAGGACGCAGTATATAAATGATTTGCATTCAATGTTTTTAATGGGGATTATACTTCCTTAGATAAAATAAAAATAAAATTTCTAACGAAGAGTTAATTGATTTACATTTGAAATAATCATCAAAATATTTTTTTTAGATTGAACATCCCCAGAGCTATTGTTAAAAATATATATTTAGACAAATACGCATATCTATATATATATATATATATATATATATATATATATATATATATATATATATATATATATATATATATATATATATCTTATATATAATCCTAATGTAACGATTTTATGTAATGATTTTGTGAAATCATTTTATGAAGCAAATTTATATAACGATTTTATGAAACGAATTTCTGAAAAAAAAAATTAAACGCTTTAATGTGATGTTTATAGAACGCTAACAGTGATGCTATTTTAGTATGTTGTTACAATCATCTACAACATATTTTCTTTTGAAGAGGTTTCATATATCCTTTATAGTTATTATACACGGCCGCGCAAAAGAAATCGGTTACACTACTGCCCATGGAATTTTGTTCTTCATCTCCAATTTATCTCAGTGTTACACAAAAGTGTTGATGGTTTGTATTTTTATCTTTACAAAATGCTTAAAATGTCTCTCACATTTAGCATTTTAATTGATAACTTTGACACATTTTATGTAGATTATTAAGAATTGGCGAAAAATATTTGGACACTAAATGTTCTTTCTATGAGAAACATAATACATAAAAAGCATTTCAAGATTGTCAATTTTATCAATTTTCAATAGACATTGTTCCTCCTGAAAGTACATTTTCCCTTTTCCTTTGTCTTTAACTGACTGTCATTTATTGGCTTATTTTAAAATTTAAAGTCATATATTTATTTATTGTGTAGGAGACCTGAACTAGAATCATAGACATTTACTATTTATCATTTTCCTTGTCTAATAATATTTAACATTTAGAAATTTTATAAAGTTGGCAGTACCTTGTTTAGATATTTCAAATATTTTTTAGGATAAATATGTTCAAGATAGTCAAATTTAGATATACCTTTAAGTTGTTTCACCTGTAAAAGATTCATCATGTGTGACATATAGGAGAACGAATAGCAATACGAGGCGACTCGTCAGATGAAATCGAAAGAGTTGTGAAAAATTGAAAAATACATCCATATCAGAAAAATTACAAAATTACTTAAGTATAAGAAAACAGATCAAAGCATCGTATAGGTGTGTGGGAGTGGTCCAAATATCTTTACCCCCTTAATTCTCGCTCCCGCGATATTGACGGGCTGTATTTTTTATTCAGATTGTTTGATTCCAGTCAGTTTTATAAAAGTCCTTCCGGCCAGTGCCGGGAGGAAGAGGTAGCTTTCATAATCCTTATTTTAAAAAAGCCAACTCATATCATTCAAACACACGAAGCTCAATTTAGTGGAAACCGAATATAGGAGATTCAATACTAATTTTTATCAATATAATGAATGAGAATTTCGCGAAATTAGTCAGCTTTATCCAAGCTGCTTTTCTTTAAAGTAACTTATATTTGACTGCCAAATTCGGCGATTTCTTAAAGTGCCTGTCATTTTAAGACAACATGGTGGATGAGGCTAACCAGTGAACTTGGTCGAGACCTTAGTAATTGCTGTGCACATGCTCACTCACATCGGAATCGGTTAATATATAGGAGTGCTGTCGCATGCAAAAAATCAGATTTTTCAAAAATGTTACCCACAATAGAAATTGAAACTGCTATATCTGAGCCATTTTTTAAGGTAAAGACAAACAAAAAATGCTCCTGAATCCTTATATGAAGGTCAAATACTTAAGAAAGAAACCTTTTTCAATTTCTAATTTTTTTGCACCTCACTTTAAATATATATATATTTTTTAATTTAATGGCCGCCATTTTGAAACAAGATGGCTGATGAATCTGGCCAGAGAACTTGGTCGAGGTGTTGAAGTATACTATCCACATGCCTTCTTACATCGAAATAGGCGAATACGTGTGTTATCGCGTGACAAATACAAGATCGTTTCAAAATGTTAGCCATGCTAGAAATTCAAAGTGCTATAAATCATCCATTTTTTAAGATATAAACAAAAGAACAAATTTTCAGAAACAAAAACTGCTCCGGAATCTTTGTATCAAGGCCAAACACATAAAAAAATCTTTTTCATTTTCCAATTTTTTAATACCTCATTTTGAATTTTAAATTTAATTTTTTTAAATGGCAACCCTTTTGAAACAAGATGGCGAATGAAGCTGGCCAACGAACTCGGTCGAGACATTGGTATGTACTATGTACACATGTTTGTTCTATGTACAAAAATCAGGTCGTTTTAAAATGTCAGCCACAAGAGAAATTCAAAATGCTATTACTCAGCCATTTTTTTTAGATATAGACGAAAGAAAAACTGTTCCGGAATCTTTGTATTAAGGTCAAACACATACAAAAAAAATCTTTTTCATTTTCCAATTTTTTGGTATCTCATTTAATTTTTTTTTTATTTTTTAATTTTTTTAAATGGCCACCATTTTGAAACAAGATGGTGGATGAAGCTGGCCAACGAACTCGGTCGAGATATTTGTATGTACTATATACACACCAAGGTACATCTAAGTCAGTTCATAAATACGCCTGTTATTACGTGAGAAAAATCAGGACGTTTCAAAATGTCAGCCACGCTAGAAATTCAAAATGCTATAACTCAGCCATTTCTTAAGATATAGACGAAACAAAAACTGCTCCCGAATCCTTTTATCAAGGTCAAACACATAAGAAGAAAATATTTTTTCAATTTTCAATTTTTTGGTACCACATTTCAAATTTAAATTTTTCTTAAAAATTTAAATGGCCGCCATTTTTAAACAAGATGGCGGATGAAGCTGGGCAACGAACCCGGTCGAGACATTGGTATGTACTATGTATAAACGAAGTTACATCCAAATCGGTTCATAAATACGCCTTTTATCGCGTGACAAAGTTCAGGACGTTTCAAAATGTCAGCCACGCTAGAAATTCAAAATGCTATAACTCAGCCATTTTTTAAGATATAGACGAAACAAAAACTGCTCCGAAATCTTTGTATAAAGGTCAAATACATAAGAAAAAAATATTTTTCCATTTTCAAATTTTTGGTACCACATTTCAAATTTTAAATTTTTAAAAAAATTTTAAATGGCCGCCATTTTGAAACAAAATGGCGGATGAAGCTGGCCAACGAACTCGGTCGAGAGATTGGTATGTACTATGTACACACCGAATTACATCCAAATCGGTTCATAAATACGCCTTTTATCGCGTGACAAAATTCAGGACGTTTCAAAATGTCAGCCACGCTAGAAATTCAAAATGCTATAACTCAGCCATTTTTTAAGATATAGACGAAACAAAAACTGCTCCGAAATCTTTGTATAAAGGTCAAATACATAAGAAAAAAATATTTTTCCGTTTTCAATTTTTTGGTACCACATTTCAAATTTTAAATTTTTAAAAAAAATTTAAATGGCCGCCATTTTGAAACAAAATGGCGGATGAAGCTGGCCAACGAACTCGGTCGAGACATTGGTATGTACTATGTACACACCGAATTACATCGAAATCGGTTCATAATTACGGGAGTTACAGTGTGACATAGGTCAGATATATATATATATATATATATATATATATATATATATATATAGATATATATAGATATATATATATATATATATATATATATATATATATATATATAGATATATATAGATATATATATATATATATATATATATATATATATCAATTTTGAACGGAGGGTGGTTTCGGGGTCTGGGGGTCATGATCGATGAAAATATACCAAAAATTTTTGAAATCGCTTTCCTCCGAACGGCTGCAATAGGTAGCTTTTTTGTAAAGAAAGCTACCTAAAAAAGTGCAATTAGATTTATTATGAATTATAACAGATATTAACCTTAAATATTTACCTGTCATTAAATAAGGTGAATATTTATTTTTCCTTCCAAAAAGCGGTGCCAATAGATAATTTGAATTTTTAAACCGTAATTTAATGCGACCGTTAAGGGGTTAAAGATAGCTTACATAATTATTCTCGTTTGAGTCTATTTTAAACTTTTTATTAGAGAGTATTAAAAATATAACAGTAAAACTTATTTATTTTCTTTTATTTTTAAATTTTGCATTTATTACTTTTATTTTTAGTCTACAATCTATATTATAAAGGACAAATATATCTGTGCGTAACGCATACGTCATTCTGCGAATGGCAACACTTTGAAATTTGAAATGAAATTCGGTTTTGCAATTTTCGCTACTGCAAATTTTTAAACTTCTAAACATTGCACATTTTAAATTTTTACACTGTCTTATACAGAAAAAAATGTACTTTTAAATGCAATTTGTTTGAAAGTTGTATTTCAATTTATTTTCGAGTTATTAATTTTTTTTAATAGTTTTTAATACCAATTTTCTAATCGTGGCAACTGAAGTACTTCATTTCTATTAAAAGGGGTTTAGTTATCTTTGTTGATTATATTCTTACTGATGCCATTTTCTCATTACAATTAAAGATATCTTTTTAAAAATTTGAACAGAAAATGACGTTACGCTTTAAAAAAGACAAATTTCCCTGATGATGCTGTTATATTTCACTATTTTTCATTCCGCTGATATTGAGTTTGAGACAATATGCAAAATATTTCAGCGACTGAAAATGATGTCATATTTAAAAGAAAACGATAAATTTATTTGATAAAACGAGATATTTCCCCCTTGAATACGTCTAAAAGTTATAAAATTCTGGAATTTTTACGCGACGGTACAGAGATTATACTAAGACCTCAAATCACGAGTGGGAATTTTCACATGGAAAGTTGTAATAGTTGACAAACGTGACTTCAAGCTTGAAAATATATTTATTAATAACCTATTGCGCGTTAAAATGTTTTTAAATAATTAATATGGATGTGAAAGGAAGAAAATGACTTGATTCGGTTTAGATTTAAAGGGGGATGGGGGGGGGGGGATTCTATGATTATGTCGAGGCGAAATCATTTTTGCTGATTTTTCATTCCGTAATATCAAGCATATTGATAACTTAACCAAAATGACTATTCTTGATTATATGTTTATATATTTATATATGTTATATAATTACGTAATATGAGTAAAGTTTAATTTTTCAATAATTTTAACAGTTGAAATTTATGAAAAAAAATATTTTGTTAATCTTAGGTTAAAATATGTCTTTAGAGAGTTAAACTAACAAATGTAGATGGATTTTTTATTGTAATTTGTTGTCGATGTATTATAAATTTGATGCAAAATTTCCTTTGTAAACATTTTCTTTCGTCGAAATTCGACGGGGTCCACCTCGTATTACTTAAAAGAAAAAAAAATAGATAGCGAACGGGGAAATAACAAATTTTAAAATTGTACGCATAAAATGTTAAATTTCCCCCCAGTGAGGCGTACGCTCCACGTTGGGAATCACTGCATTAGGGTAAACAAATTTAAGTAAACAGTTTTTTTATGTTTCATGTCTGGCAATTTTACTGAATTTCAGAATAGGTGGCACATATTCAATAGAATTTTCTTTTGTGTTTATAGCGCCCGGATGGGAAATAAGGTAACTAAATTTAACAAAATTGATTTTTTATGTTTTCTTTTTTAATAAATCTTCAAAACAAGTTTTTGCTACTGTCAAATTCGTGTTTTGATAAAAACTTTTACATGACAGTTTTGTTTTTGTTTTTTTTTACGTTGGTACCGCTTTTGGTGGGAAATTGCAGGCTGAAATTTTAAAACCAATTTTCTTATGTTTTCTCATACTGTAACCATACCCCAAATTATAATTAGCTAATACATATTTATGCGTTTATAGCGGCCCTAGGTAGCAAATGAGGTAACCATATTTAAGTAAAATCTTTTTTTTTTTTTTTTTTTTTTTTTTTTTTTAGCAGTATGACAGCTATACTGAAGTTAAAAATAAATATCATAGATTAAAAGCAATTTATTTTTGTGTTTATAGCGTCCACTGGTCGGAAATAGGATAACATGGTAACATATTGGATGGAAGTGTAACGAATTCGATTCGGGTTTCGGGTTAACTTCATAAAAAAAATTTCAGCTCCGTTTCAGTGTAACTTTTTTTCAAGCAAGACTCTAATGTGGATAACAATACAGGATGGCCATAAAAATTCGAAAGTGAGAAAAAAATCCTTTGAAATCGATTTTTTTTTTTGTTGTTGTTGTTGTTCTTATTTTTAAAAATCACTCGTTATCATTACGAACATTTTTTTTCATTTTGCGTTTTCAATTTTTATACGGTTACATAAGGATACATAAGCATAAATAACGTATATATAAAAGAAAACGATGTTTAATATGTAAATTAAAGTACTGAATCTTTTAATTCATATGAAATGTAATCTATGCATGATTTATCATAAAACATAGTAAAATATTGGTTTAATGCTCGTAAAAAATAAGTGCTGCTGAAATGCTTTTAGAAAATGTATAACCCATAAACAACGACGATACATTGTTATCTAAATACTCTTATCAAACAAGTTTAAGAAGCTATCGAAACTACGAACCGATAGCAGAAACTCCCATCAGCACTTGCACAGGAAATAAATTGATAAAACACTAATGGCTTTTTGAATGCAGCGTTGAGAAAAGTTTTATTATTTCCTAGAAAAAAGTCCTATAAGTAAGTGATCTTTATGTAATATTTCCTATATCATCTAGTTTCAGTTAATATCTAATTAGTAATGCGTAAATTTAGTTTACGTTAGCAAACTTTAAACAGATTCAATTAACAGTTAGGGGGAAAATGTTATTCTGCATATTTGCACTGACAGAAAAAAATCGTCCTTATACACTAAATTATTCGTCATTTTTAAACAAATAATTTCCGTACTCCAGAAAACATGCTTTTTCCGTTAATTCTTCCCGGAAGTCTGAAAGAGGGGAAACTACTGTTTATTGCTTGCGCGGATACGTATTAGCTGTATTAATACACAAAGTTCGAATTTATTTTTAAAGTGAAAAACCGAAAATTCAATGAATTAAAATTCCTAATTCGTTGTAAAACAAACAAACAAAAAATGCTTTATTATATGCTAATTTAATAAAGTAGCAATTTTCCTATTCATTTTAACCATTTCGCAATTTATTTTTTAGATTATTAAAAACATATTCGCATGTCAAATATGTTCTAAACGAACACATTTTAAAAATATGTAGTAGTTCAATCATGTTAAAAAAAATCGATTTTATTCCAAAAAGCAAACACTTCTTCTCGAATTTAATTAAACATATAATATTCATGTTTTACATCTAACAGTCAAATTACATCTTATTAAAAAGATGTCTAATATATAATACGAATTGCATATTTCCAGTCTAGCGAAAAAATGCGCAGGCAGGGAATCGAACCCAGATCCTATATTTACAAGTCCAATGCTCTACCGTTTAAGCTAACTGGGCCAACAACCGGTGAGCATATTTCGCTCAGATAACTTTATTATTAATAAGATCTGGTCTGTCATGTAGACAGTTCAACAGAATAAACCGCAGGTTAAGGTTTTTGCTCAGTTGGAAATATTCAATTCGTATGATAACTTTACCAATCAGTTTGGTTGTGTTAAAATAATAGTTTATCTACGTACCCATCGTTTATATGGAGTTCCTTGACCTGCAGTTTATTCTGTTGAGCTGTCTACATGACAGACCAGATGTTATTACCAATAAGGTTATCTGAGCGAAATATGCTCACCGGTTGTCAGCTCAAGTAGCTTAGACGGTAGAGCATTATCCTTGTAAGGCAAGGATATGGGTTCGATTCCCGGCCTGGACATTTTTTCGCTCAGTTGGAAATATTCGATTCGTATGATAACTTTACCAAGCAGTTTGATTGGGTTAAACTAATGGTTTAATATGTGATAATTATTATCCTATAAGTGTTAAAACGCCAACCATTATTTATAACGACGGAATGTCCCTGCAATTAAGTTTAAATTTCCTACCTTTCTGAACAAGAAATTTAACAAGCCTTACCAATCTCCCCATTTCAAGAAAACCCGTATCTTTATTTTAAACTCGCCCTTTTCCAAGTACCTGCTGGCCGAGTGCTTAAGATGCTCCATTCGAAATGCGCAGCCCAATGTTCAAACCCAAGTGGATCCACGGAAGAACGAGAGATCTTTCTATATTATAAAGGACAAACAAATCTGCTCGTAACGCATACGTCATTCTGCGAATGGCAACACTTTGAAATTTAAAATGAAATTTCGGTTTTGCAATTTTCGCTAAGGCAAATTTTTAAACTTCTAAACATCGCACAGTTTCAATTTTTAGACCGTCGTATAGGGAAAAAAATGTACTTTTAAACGCAATTTGTTTGAAAACTCTATTTCAATTTATTTTTGAGCTATTAATTTTTTTATAGTTTTTAGTACCAATTTTGTAATTGTGGCAACTGAAGTACTTCATTTCTATTAAAAGCAAAGGGAAATTAGTAATGGTTTATTTATTTTTATTGATTATATCGTTATTGATGCCATTGTCATATTACAAATAAAAGTAACTTTTTTATAATTTTTCGAACAGAAAATGACGTCAGCCATTAAAAAAAACACGCATTCTTCTTCATAAATCAAAAGATTGAAGAAGATATTTCAATATTTTTACATTACGCTGATACTGAGTTTGAGACGCAAGGCAAAATGATTCAGTGAATAAAAATGATGTCATATTTAAAATAAAACGAACATTTTCTTTGATAAAACTAAATATTTGACCAATACTAAATGGCCAATACTATGGCAACTAAAGACAAATTTCTGAATGGTAAGTTTTTGCGGGTACTGAGATTAGAAATTAAAGTTTGTGCGAATGAAAAGTTGTATCGAACAAACGTGACTTTAAGTTTGGAAATACATTCATTAATAATGTATAGTGAGTTAAAATACTTTTAAATTGTGATTTGAGTGGTGCATATGTAAATTTTGAGAATGTGAAAATAACGTACAGTTTAGATTTTATGGGGGGAAATTTTATGATGTGACAAAGCGAAATAATTTTTACTGATTTTTCATCCCTTAAAAACAAACATAAGAGCCTCAATCGATAACTTCAACATAATTACTGATCTTGATTACGTATTCTAATACAGTTTAATTTTTCAATAATTTAAGCAGTTGAAGTTTGTGGAAATAATATTTTGGTAATTTTAGGTTAAAAACATTATTTGTTTTAAGAGTTAGACAACCAATGCAAGATGAATTTTTTATTGTAATTATTTTTGTACGTTTATTATAAATTCGATCTAACAGTTCCATTCTAAACATTTTAATTCGTCGAATTTCGACGGGTTCCAACTCTTTTTAATACTCCTTTTTTCAGATTACGGAAATTTTCTGTCCTAGAACAGAAACGAAAAAGAACGGAAACTTCTTCAATTCTCGGATATATGCCGGTAGCAGCGCTGTCATGAATAGTTCCGTGAATTTTAAAAGTATTTCTGAAAGTGTGTATTTTTAATGTTGTTCCAATAACAAACTTCTTTTTTCTTTGCAATTGTAGACCGATAATGTTGTATGAAATAGACGCAGTAAATTAATTTGTTAGACGTGTACGTATATATAAAAAAGTAAAACAAAAATTGTGAAAATATTGATTTTAAGTGGCAGTACAGACTTTTTTTCAACCCCTTGTTAACGCTCTACAACAACAGTTGAAAAGTGTTTATGAATTCAGTTTGCCAATCTGTCTCTAACTCTCGTAAATATACTCGGATTGTCCTGTAATTTTTACATGTTATTGGGGTTTAATATATAATGTTCGGTTTTGAAAATGGATATGTAGCATTTATAGTTTGTGTCCAGCGGCACACAAAAGATTTTCGTTAAAACAGTTCCGTTATGGTCTATTAAATATAAAATCGTTTACATTACATTTTATTAATGTTACGATATTTCAAACACAAGGACATTGATATGAGTCACTGAGGTAGACTACAGCTTGCTTTCCGAGGAACATAGAATAAATAGATTTTATTGTTCATTTACAGAGACACACAAAACTATTCGATCGCAAGACAGACTATGATAAATAATTGCTAGAAGTGCGGCTTCTGCTATGATATGCATTTTTAAAGTTATCTAAATTTTAGTGTATTACGCGGTGTATATAAATTCTATGAATCATATACAGGGCTGCATGAAATAATTTACACACATTACAGGAATACGGAGTGCAATTTCTAAAAACGGATTTTTAAATATTATTAAATATTAACAGAAATATGTTCCTAAAGCCAGAGAGATTTTCAAAGATGAATAAATTCCTTAAATCTTGCTAAAAGAAATATACTAAAAATTATACTGTGATTCTTTGAACCAAACTTCGTAAAATTCTTCAATTACTGCATTGCAGTTAGAAATTTGTTACTGTTTCCTTGTGTCACTAATCATACCCTGTGAGTTGGTAACATTTCAAATATTTTTCTAAAGTATTGCATAAATAGATAAAAGTTAATCAGAATGAAAAGAATGAATGTTTTTCGTTTGAACTGAATAAAATATGCTGTAAGATATTCATGTTCTGGACATCTGTGCTTTGCTGATAAAACGTCTGACTGCTCTCTTAGAGATAACTCACAAGGAGTGGGCCCAAAATGCGGCGATCCTTTGTGCATTGATAGAGTATAGTCAGTAGATAAACATATGACAATGATGAAGTGTAATATGTAGGTGGGCCTTAAAAAAGTCCAAAAGTCATCCAATTTTGATACTTTAGTACGTAATCGGATAAATTACACACATTTCTGAGCTGACGGATGGTACAGTTTGCAGAGCGACAGACTGCCAAGTTTTCTCTCTCGGAACTTTGTAGGGTCGATACCCCGACAAGGCTTTTTCTTTTTTGCAGACAAAATAACGATTAATTATTTTCAAACTACAATTTAAAAACAAAAACAAATAATCAATATACCAAAATTAAACAGAGCTCATGTCTTTTTGCTTTAGTTGTACAACGACATTTTAAAAGAATAAGAATTGAAATTTTTGGCAAATTTCTGCCAACGGTTGTGTATAAATAACAAATTTGCTTTTTTAAGCAGATTTTGAGAAACATGAAAATAACTGAACGTTATCGTGAAGGGGTATTTAGGATTAATAATTTTTTAACTGATAAAATTAATGTTGGAACAATTTTAAAATGTTATTAACAATTTTCTACTGTGTACTTTCCATATCGGTATCTGGCAGGCTGGGGGCTCTTGTGATACAAAATGAGTTAAATCGTTTCGAGTTTGGGCGGGTTTTCAAATCGTCGGGTTCGGACTCCGAAAACAATATCCTGGACTTATCTCTAGCATGTATCGCTGGAAAAGAGAAAATCCCTTCCAAAACTTTAAAAATCTCCAACGAAAGATTATATACTTCCTCTGGTGTAAAGAGATTTAAAATTTTACAGAGTTATTACATGTAAATGATATACAGCGGTGGCCAAAATTGTGGACACTTTTGGGTGGCGTTCATTACAAAAAGTAAAAAGCTACCTATTGTAGTCGTTTGAAGGAAAACACATATATATCTATCTACCTATATATAGGGTGATTCATAAATACTGAAACAATAGGCTATTTTCTTAAATATTGCCCTTAGACCTATTCTTCCAATTGAAAAGTTTCATAAAAAAAGTGCAAATTTCAATGACATAAGTTGCAACTCCATGGGGGGTCTATTTGAGAAAATACAAAAACTAAATTTTTATACGGCCCCCGTAGAGTAAAATTCCCAGTTAGGAAAATTTTCCTTATCCATTCCTGAATTAAACGCAAAAAAATTCATCTCGATATCTTCAAAATTCGCAGAGATATCAAAATCCAAAATTCGTGACTTACACCATTTATCCATGCCTCTAAGCGACGAGTTTTTGACTCATTTTGGATGCAAGATAGGGATCATTCACAAATTGTACATTATTAAAAGTCGATTTAAGACAGTGCCTCTCCTTTGGACGTAAAATAGGCAGCGTATAGATTTTACGTTAAACCTGCTTTCAAAATATGTTGTTGGTCTGCACTAGAGGTCTGAACGGGTCGAAATATCTAGGTCCGGTTCCGAACCGACCCACAGGAATAAAGTTCGGCCGTGCCTGGAAAAAAGTTCAAATCGTGGCCTGTCCTGGCCTGACTGAATTTCTACATAGTTTTTTTTTTTTTTACATCGATATGGTTAAAAGTGTTTTCGTATGGAGGAGTTCTGACCAAAAATACTTATTATAGCTTTTCTTTTTTCATGTTTATAATAATTATTTTTTTTAAAGAAGCGTCAAAAGCTGTGATTATTTGTTTTATTAATGAGTCTCTATTGATGTGTAAATGGTTCATTTCTCTTTTAATATCGCTAATCCATATTCCATGTGTTGGAGATATTGGAAAAATGCTATAAAGTAAAACCTTTTAAGACGGAAACACATAGGGAAAAAAAGCGTTATAGACAAGTTCCCTCCTTAGAAGTTGTAAATGTAGTCTATTTTTTCTCAGGTATTATTATATTCATTTTCCATGGATCAACATATTTTCAGTTTAAGAAAGGATTCCGTCATAGGCAGATTTTTTTTTCACTAGTTTTACGTTTTACTGTATTTAAATTTTCTTGCCTTAAAACCTACTATCCTTTAAAAATATGAATTTTAAAGTTTTATTGTAAAATAATGGCCATTTAAGAATATATGCATTTGTTTTAAAAGTTTTCGTGCTGAGCCAAATTTTACTTATTTTTGCAGATTATATTTGCAGATTAGGCCAGTCAGAGATAATGATTTTAATACGGGTTGTCTCGGGATCGGGACTGAAAATTTCGTGCCGTGGAGACCTAGGAATAAGGAAGGCAGTCCCGTGTCTGGCCCGGACAGGACCCAGAATACAGACTTTTTTTAACGGCCTCACCGAGACGATAAAAAGCCTGAAGTTGTGAGGACTAAAATTATGAAAACTCTTAATCGGCATATTAGAAAAAGTGTTATTTTAAATTACACATTTAACATTTATTTATGGTCATTTAAATAGTACAAAACGGAGGTGGAAACGGCAAAAGTTAAACTGAATCGGACATTTAAGCTACAGAAAGAAGTTACTTTTACACGTGCAATTTTTAAAAAAGAATTTAAACCTTTTATTAGCAACCAATCTATGTTTAAAATTTTAAATGCGTTTTTCTGCGTGATTTTTTTTTTATTTCTCGTCTTTAAATTCATATAAGTCAAGAATCGTAAATAAAATAGGTGCAAAATTCAAACATGTCTTTTTTGATTAGTTTACTTTAATTTTGTTTCGGCAAATTTGAAAAAAAAAATTTACTTTTGAAAATATGATTTTTTAGAAAATAAGTTAAATATTTTTTTTAATAAATATTTTTAATATTTTTAAAATTAATATTTAAAAAAATCCTGATCAAAACTAAAATTATACTTTCCTCTTCAATTAAATGAAAAAAAATTGAAATCCGATAAATAATGTTTCGAGTTATAAAGATTTTAAATTAAATCCGCTTAAAAAAACACTAATCATTTAAATTTTTTTTTTAACTGCATGCAAAAAATTAGGATGTGATTTTGTTTGCTAATTATATGGTTAACCATTACAAAAAAAGAAAAAAAATCAAAATTCTAACAAAAAAACTTTTTTACATGTTTCTTAGAACTCTTAAAGTAACATTGTTTCTTGGATTGCACGCATTTCAATTTGTGTCTAATCCCTTAAAACCTGATGAATTATTTAAACGGCCATAACTCTGCAAGTTTTGCAGATATGAAGATATAGTTTTTTGTGTTTAATTCAGGAATAGATAGGGAAAGTCTTCCTAATTGGAAATTTTACCCTACGGGGGCCGTATAAAAATTTAATTTTCGTATTTTTCCAAATAAAACTCCCATGGAGTTGCAACTTATGCCATTAAATTTTGCACCTTTTTTTATGAAACTTTTCAATTGGAAGTATGGGTCTAGGGGCACTATTTAAGGAAATAGCCTATTGTTTCGATATTTATGAATCACCCTGTATATATATATATATATATATATTTGTATCTGAATTTTGACCCGCTGTAACTCTCGCATTTTTCAACCTATGTGGATGAAAATTTTCATATGCATAGTACATATTAATGTTTCGACCGAGTTCGTTGGCCAGCTTCATCCGCCATCTTGTTTCAAAATGGCGGCCATTTCAATTTTGTGGACACTTTTAGAAATGTTTAGGTTTCCTAACTTTCTCTTTAAAATGGCCTATGGTGTTAACTTACACTTTGTGACTCTTTAAAACATATTTTAATGTTTCTAACATTCTGTTTAAAATGACCCATAAGATTTTGCATTTTGTGAAACATAACATTTTCTATAAGTATACAAAGTTAGAAAACATAAAAAAAATTCAAAAATTCAAATGGCCGCCATTTTGAAACAAGATGGCTGATGAAGCTGGCCAACGAACTCAGTAGACATTAGTATGTACACTGGTGAAAACAATTAAAGGGACAAATGGTTTTTTGCGATTAAAAAAAACTAACAAAGCAAATAAAACTAAACTTGGCGAAAATATCATTCGATATAACACTAATGTATGGGAAAACAAAAATGGGCACAACCTGCACCCTAAATAAGGTAACTGGACACGTGTCCAGCATAGCACCTGACCGATACCCTGTCAGTCAGAGAAAAAGATGTCTAATAGAGTGTATAATCGTCTGTAACAACTACACAACTCTCGCATCGGCATTTCATACTGCTTACCAGGCTCCTTATCAATCTCTATGGCAACTGCTCCCACTTTTGCTCCAAGGCACACTTGAGCTCATCGATGGTCTTTGGAGCTGGTCTTCAAGCTGCAATTGATCGTCCAAGGGCGTCCCATACGTGTTCGATGAGATTAAGGTCAGGGGACATCGCAGGTCACTCCATTCGTTGAACATCCTACGATTCAAGGTATTCGTCCACCAACTAATCCCTATGTGGACGGGCGTTATCGTCCATAAAAACGAAATTTAGTCCATATGCTCCGCGGAAAAGTCTCAAAGAGGGTGTAAGAATCTCGTCCCTGTACCGCTGACCTGTCAGAGTACCTCTATCAAACACATTGTGGTCGGTACGCCCGTCTGCCTTGATGCCTGCCAGACCATCAGACCACCTCCAGCATAGGGATCATTTCCGACAATGTTAGAGGGCCGATATAGACTGTCGGATTCTCTCCAGATGAGAACACGTCTCGAGTCGCTGTCCAGACTGAATCGCGACTCATCACTGTACAGAACCGCCCCAAACTATCCTCTGTCCAAGACAGGTGTTCTCGGTACCATACTAGACGGGACTTTTTGTGTTTCACATCCAAAGGGATGCAGACTACAGGGCACCTGGCACACAGGCCACTTGTATTAAGTCTCTGGGTGACTGTTTTTTGTGAAATGGATGTTCCTGTAGCATTATGCAGGTGACGAGACAGTTGTTTCTCTGTCGCGGACCTATCCCTTTTGGTTAAAAGTCTCAAATAATGGCCGGCCTTCAGCCGGCGTTGTTGCCCTTTTTAGGCATTGACCAGGTCCGGAGATCACTGTTTTGGTCTCTGTGAACTGTTTCCACAGAGTAGACACCACATTTCAAGGAACACCGAGGTCCTTAGAACAGGTAGCCTGTGATTGGCCGGCCTCGAGTCTTCCAACAATCTGCCATTTTGTGGCATCATCTAGACGATGTCGACTAGCTATACTAACGATGGGTAAACAAAGAAATTTTAAAAAAAGAAGGATTGGGTTATGCTACGATGCTTCAAAACACCCTTCCGCTACAAGCTTCGGCTGTCAAATGAGGCACCTCTGCAAAAACGCGATCACAGCGCCACTTTCTTATGACCACACATACCACTGCGTGGCAGGTGTGTCCGCGAAGAGCTTAACTACCATCTGATACCTTATTTGCGTGTAAGGATAACTTATTTTGTTTTTTTTGTTTTTTTTTAACCGTTTGTCCCTTTAATTGTTTTCACCAGTGTACTATGCACATGAAAAATTTCATCAAATCGGCTCAAAAATTTGAAAATTACATCATGACAAAATTCAGATATATATATATATATAGGGTTTAATCTAGAGCTAGACAAATAGCCAAGAAGCTAACTGGAAGTACTTTTTGCCCCCAAAGCATTTAGTGAATTAGCCAAATAGCAACAGCCAAAGATATATGCTATATCATTCCCATTTTGTTGTTCCGCATTTCGTAAACCTACTGCCGTTACACAAAAACGAAAAAAAAAATCTCATATTGCATCCGCTTGGTTCGTTGATATATATCAATGGATATATATCATGATATATATCTTGGTATATATCCGATAGGGTCAGGTGGGGGAAAGTGGGGGTAAAATCATGCTTTTTTAAGAAGGCCCTAAAACCAAACCATTAAATTTATTTTAATGAAACTTTTGATGCAATTTATATACATTAGATTCATATAGATTAAATAGGAAACATAAAAATTCAATTTTGTTACAATGTTTTTTTAACAATTACACATTTAAAAGAGCATGTTTTGATACCCCTACTTTACCCCATGGTGGGGGGGGGGGGGTAGTTCAAAAATTAGGGTATATTTAAATATAAAAAAGCTAAATATAGTTTTTAAATAAGAATGCACTAAAATAAATGCATCTTAATTATACTTAAAGGTGAAAATGCTGAAAAAAATTATTTTTTACATATTTTTTAATTAAAGAAATAATGTCCACGGCCATCAAAATTAAGTTTACTTAGTATGCAGCATATATTGCTGAACTCTACATAATCTTTCTCATCAATAGCTTGAAAAGTATAATAGTCTCCCAATGGTGACTTAGTCAAATACTTTATGTAACAGAATGCATTAATTTCTATCACTTGGCCGTTGAATTTAGCTGATTGACTTTTTGACCGGTACTCAACTTCTACTCTTGAACCTTGCTATTTTTTATAATTACTCTGCTTTTTGGATTTTGGAGATGTTCTTCCTTTCTTTTTCTTGATGGATTTTTTTTTTTATGACCAGTTTGTTCTGCAATTTTTATATTCTTTCTTATATGTGTTATTGAATTTTTTCTTACGATTATTTCCTGCAATAGTCAACCTTTCCACAACAGTTTCATTGGTTAAAACCTCACCATTCTTGGCTCCGTAATTATTTTATTATATGTCTGTAGTCATTTATTATAAAATATAGAGCATCAGAACATTTACTAAGTTCACACAGAGGTAAAACATATCGCTATCATGCAACACTTATACACCTAACCATACCCCCAAATTACCTGACTTCAGAAAAAAATTCATAATAAATATAATTATAAAATTTATACTTAACTTTCTATGTTGATCTGTTCCTTAGATGTTCCTCTGCAAGTCTGAACTAAAATGAATAGTTTTTGACACTAAATCATGATTTTAGAAGCAAGTTCATCAGAATCTTGTAATAACGAATCATATATCAAGATTTTTGATATTTTCGATATTTTCAAATTCTTGATATTTATTTCCAAAATATCAAGATATTTGATAGTTTGTATATTTGATATTTATTTTCAAAATATCAATGTGTAAGGTAATTTTGGTATTTTCTTCAGTCAAAACAAGTGTAAATGAAATTTTCAACTGTTATTGATTGTGCCATTCTGTAGATAAAGAACTTTTGTCTCTGGCAGCGACTTTTTTAGGCAAAGAAGAAAACAAATATCTTTTCCAAGCTTTATGTTTGAAACTTTTATTTTTAAATGTAGAACTAATAATTATGGGAGATAGTTAACTCAGAACAGACAATGAAAGATAAACTGTAATCATTTATACACAGCATCATTAGAAAAGATTCTTCTGACATTGGTTCAATTGTGTCTAAACTGTACAACAGGTTAGGGAATAAAAAATAAGACAAGCTTGCATTTATGTTAAAATTCTTCAATTTAAAAAAAAAATTTGTATTTAAAATTTTATTTTATAAAATATAAAACTTTCTCGATACTTGATACAAATCCTATAGTTCATATACATATATAGGTGTATAAAGCAAATTGTACTGGTTTTATATTAATTACAATATGTTTTAGTTTCTAATTTATATTATGCTAGAAAATATTTATTATCAGCAGTAAGTTAACAATTTTGAAAATATCGGATATATATCAAAACATCGGATATTTTTTATATTTTCGAAAATACCATGACATTTACGAACCTGGTGCTGTGGCAACACTTCAAAATTTGTCTCGTGCTCTCTATGCAAGCGTCTTCAAACAGTGTGACGTCATTTGCATCAGACACGACTGCAGCATATGGCGAAAATTAAAATCGCGGATTGTATAAGCATAGTATATGATGTGCACTAGCTTTGAATCATCAGTGTGACAGATACATGTCGTATAAACTTTTCCGACTTGAATTTATGCGGGTTCTGGCTACAACGAGTAAAGAAATGAAACTAGCTTGTTGAATTATTTTTTTTTTCATAAAAATGGCATTACTGGCATGTTTCCCAATGTGGCTTCTTTGTATGAATTTGCAGCATCACTTTTGTTGTCTACAGCAGACTGTGCAGAGGGATTCAGTCCCATGAATATAACAAAAACTGACTTGAGAAACAAACTGACAATCAAGAATTTAAGTAACTTAATAATGATTAATTTAGAAGGCGAATTTTGAAAAGAATTTCTATACGGTATTCTATGTGGTATACAGCCAAATCTCGAAGGGTCAAGCTTACAGAGTGATGTATTTGTTTGAATATTTCATAACTAAAAATAATACTCATGTACAGTGAAAGTCCTTGAACGGTCACCTCTAAATAACGACAACCTCCGAATACCGGCCACATATAAATGGAACCAAACACATTCGATAGCATTAACATTAGTACGAACCTCTAAATAAGGAATTCTGAACAACGCCGCCCAAAAGTCGCGGGGAAAAAAATTAACACGTCCTGGTAGAATTTCATATCTATCGATATTATAAAGGACAAACATATCTGTGCGTAACGCATACGTCATTTTGGGAATGGCAACACTTTGAAATTTGAAATAAAATTTTGGTTTTACAATTTTCTCTACTGCAAATTTTTAAACTTCTAACATGATAAATTTTTGCACATGATAAATTTTTACACCGTCGTATAAGGAAAAAAATGCTCTTTTAAATGCAATTTGTTTGAAAGCTGTATCTCAATTTATTTTTGAGATATTAATTTTTTTGTATTTTTAATACCATTTTTCCAATCGTGGCAACAAAAGTACCCCACTTCTATTGAAAGTCATTGAAAGTAAACGGAAAATAGTCGAAAATAGGAGATTACTGAATCTTTTTGTTGCCAATTTCTCATAAAACCTGAAAAAAAAGTTGAAATTAAAATATGGGCTATGGTCAAGAATATTGTCTGATATTCCGCGATAATGATGTCATATGCATACTTTTCTATAGATGAAGTTTAAGATTGGATTGTAAAAGTGGATTGTTTTAGCGGATGCAAATGACTTCATTTTATAAATCAGCGTGCATTTTAACTCTTAAAACTAAATTATGTTTTGTAGAAGTGTGTCATTTTCACAGCCCAGCTGCTTTCAAATTCTTCACAGATGAAAATGCTTTACTTTTGAAAATAATGTAATCAAAATCACACTCTGATAAAACGCAATGTTTTACAAAAATTTAGAGTGTCTTTATAAAAGAGAGGAGGCATGCAAATAATAGCGATTTATATTACAGAAATTGATGATTCTCGCCTGGATGGATTTGCTTCACCGAGTTAGACAAGCAAACAAATAACTCGAGGTATATAATAATATCGTGTTCCTGAAGTTATTGTACAAAATTATCTCGAATAATAAAACTTTAATGCTATTCTTTATGACATTCTAATATAATTTTATCAAAATAACGTAATTTGCTTAATTTAATTTTTCACATTTTACATAATCTATATATTTAAAGCCCAAGTGTGTTTTTTAGTCATCTGCCCTGATCTTTCTGCTGAGCCAATTTTACTAATATTTTTTTTTCAACTGAAAACTGTTTATTTGTAGATGTAATCGCACTATCTTTTTTTTTTTTTTTTTTTTTTTTTTTTTTAATATCTCTACTTTTATATTTTAATTTTAAAAGCATTTTATGAAATTTCTCCAAAATGATGAAAATTAGATAGCTTTCATTATTGCAGACAAGAGAGAAAAAAAATGAGGTATTTTTATCTTTATTCATGACATTTTCTGATAAAAATTCAAAATTGTTTATAAAAATTGTTGTATAGGGTTTAGTGGCGCTAAATCCCATTATGAGCATAATATTATATTAGGGGAATAATAACGGAAAATGACATACTGCTTTTGAAAACACGCATTTTTCCTGATAAATTTTCTACATTGTTTTTCCTTCAACATGTGTACTGATACTAAGTTTCAGACACTAGGCGAAATGCTTATTTAAGTGAAAATGAAGTCATATTTAAGCGAAAGCTATCATTTTCTTAGATAAAACTAAACATTTTAACACAAATTCGTCTAAAAAACATAAATTACGGAATTTTTACTTTCCGGAATTGAGATTAGAATCTCAAGTAATGAGTGCGTCTATTCACATAAAGATGTTGCTGACAATGGTGGCTTCAAGTTTTGAGTTTAAAAAGTTTATCTTATCACGTGCCGGTTTCAATACATAATAATAATAAACATTTCGCACATAAAGCAACAAACATTGTTCAGCATTTGTTTCTGACTATTTTTGCATAACGAAATTAATACGTCCTAACAAATAAAAGAATAATATTAAAAAAACCAATCTAACATATTTGTGAAAGACAAATTAACGAAATTAATAGTTTTTTTTTTATAAACAAATAAAAGAATAATATTAAAAAAAAAACACAAATTTAACATATTTGTAATCATACAATTTAAATTTTTAGATCATCAAATAGGATTTTTTTTTTCAAATGGAATTTGTTTGCAAAGTTCATCTCAGTTTATTGATTGTCTAGGTTTTTAAAAACAATTTTAATGCATGAAATATTTTTTAATTTATCTATATCGCGCGGAACTCTATTACGAAAGATTAATTCGTTTGCCCTTAAAACAAAATAAAGAGTTCATCATTTTCTTACGACTAATATCCCTTTTTTAAAAACTTCTCAATGAATAAATAAATAAAATAATATAAATAAAACACAAATTTAACAGACATATATAAGCTCTGAAATTATCAGAATATAAAAGGATGCCGTAAGTAGCAAAATCTTGGTCAAATAACTCTTAGCATGCGTCTAATAAGAAAATATCGCTTTTGATAAATTTCAAAAATTTATTTGATTGTATAATTCGTATTTTTCATATGAAAAATGCTTTTTTAATGTAAGTGGGCAATCGAAAAAATTTATTGCATATAAAAAAATTATTAGTTTTCAATTTTAAAAAAAATGTTTTCACCTACATTCTGTAACCCGGGAAGCCCGGGTACGATCCCCTAGTTTATTTTCAAACCGAAATGTGAAGCAGATCAAACAAAATTTATTTGACAAGTCAACAAAAAGTCACTTAATTTCTTAAACACTTAATCCTTTTTCAAAAACTAGATATAGAAAATGGAGACATTAATAATGATGGGAAAAATTCGGATAATATTCTTAGAACGGCAGCATAACTAAAATGAAGGCCAGCGAGTTTGTATGTCTGGACAAAGATTTGGCAATTATTGCGACATTTGATTCCATACAGCAAATGGTGGAAGATAGGAAAAAGGAAGAGAAAAGTGATGATGAAGAAGAAATGGGAGAGATTATAGAATCACACAAAATTTCAAGCATTAAGAGATATAACGAAGTTTTGGCAAACCTTCGTAAAATCCAAAATTTTGCATTAAATCATAATGATGATGAGTTGAATAGCAAAACAACTCATACTGTTATTTCTTTGGAGAAAGTTATTTGCAACAAAAAAAAAAAAAAAAAAAAAAAAAAAAAAAGCAACTGTAAATCACTGAATTTTTTAATGTATTAAAACAATGAGGATTAATTAAAATGACTGTTTATTTCTATTTAAATTTACGTAATTTTGACTTTTTAAAAGTGAAACCTGTGAATAACACCCACTTCTGAAAAACGGTCATTTTTCACCGGTCCCATTGACACCGTTATTCAGAGGTTACACTGTATATAGAAATTTTGTATAAATAAAACTTTTATTTTCCTTGGCTAAAGCTATTTTTATTTGGCTAGAAGTTATTGGCTGCAATTAGCCAAAAAACTAAAAATCCCTTTTTCCTAGATTAAACCCTATATATAAGTCAACATTTCGACGGAGGGTGGTTTTGGGATCTGGGGGTCATCATCGGCGAAAATATAGCAAAATTTCCCGAAGTGTTTTCCTTCTTATGGCTGCAATAGGTAGCTTTTAACTTTTTGTAATGAAAGCTACCTAAAGGTGTCCACAATTTTGCATACCACTGTAGTTTTAGTTTCATTTTAATAATGTAATAATTTTCCTTAAATAATTGAATTTTAATATTTTATTTCAGGTTTTCGTTTAAAAATACTCTTTGTACCTTTTGAAGGCATAATGTTTACATGGCTACTAAATTGTCATTTATGAGTAATAATTATTTGATTTTTGTTCAATGGAAGTTTACTCTTTTGAACTGGAAAAAATTCTATGAAATTTTGGTAAAGTTTTTTAAATGTACCTTTTGGGTATGAGCACTCTACGCAATATCTATAATGTATGTTCTATTTCAATTGTTTTTTATACTTGAAACGTTCTATAGAATTAATTCTATATATACAGGTTCTTCATAAACAAAGAGTTTCAAACTATGCCATTGCTGGGATCAATCTTTGGAATTTCCTAAAATCATGAAATGAAAAGCAGCTCGCATATGTCATGCCACATGGTTCATCAGTAAATATCAGTAGGTATTTTCAAATTTAATATTTACGTTAGCTTTAGTTAAAAATATTCACTTTCTAAACGCGTTAAAATTATTTTAGCACAGCAGAGAAATTCTACTTCGCGAAAGAATCAGTGCAAGCTGCTGAATGAATTATAGTAATCGTTTGAAAGGAATATGCTAACTCACAAGGGTACCACTTTTAATGCTGCTCGCACTTTGAGACCTGGTGCATTATAAAGCCTATATTAGGAAGTTTGACAATCGATAAAATTTTTCTGTTAAAATCATATTTTTTGATTTTGCAGCAACATAACTTTCTGAAAATGCAATTTTCGAAACCAGTTATCGGACTATTAATATAGATATTTTTTAATTGAAATTTAATGCAACCAATTTTATAAACCATTTTCTAAATGAAAAAGTACATTTCATTAGCATTTATACAGAACGCTTAGATTTAGTACAATTTATTTTATAAGCATAGCGATAAAAAAGAATATTTAAATTTGAAGTTTAATATTTAAAATTATAACTGCCAAAGAAATAAGACCTAAAAAGACTGTATGAAGAAGGAAACAGAATGAGGTTGTGAAATTTATTACTCAAAGTAACTCACCACCGTCTCGCTGTTAAAGCGTGACCCGCCTAGTTGTCTTTTTTACGTGTAACCTTATGGGAGATGGCAATATCCAGCCCCAGCAGTACATCGAGGGGAACAACCAGCTCGAGCATCACATTTCTTATAGCCACCTTCATTTCTAATTTTATGCAGATTTCTGGGGATCTCTATATTTTTTTTTAACATGGGGCTCCTTTTGTCCCCCGAAAGAACGAACATCCTTCTAGAAGCACAAGCTAGACAACTACTCCCTGCACTCTTTCTTTTTTTATATTGGCCGAAAACTTTAGAAGGATCGAGAAAAATCTTACTGGAGTATGGGTACAGCGTCTAGAAAATATAGCGTGGAAATCGGTTATCGCAGAAATACTTTAAAAAAAAATGCTAAAATATTGTATCCCTTAAATGTCAAACGATGCTGAAATCCAATGAGTCGATCACAGCGACATCTGCAGGATATTTTCTAAAACTATAAGACGATTTGGTCTAGAAGTCGCTGTAATAATAAGATGTTCACTTTGAAATTTGAAATTTGAAAATATATGTGCAGATATCGCTGCGACTGGCTCCCTGGATTTCAGCATCATTGTACAATGTACATTTAAGGGATACAACTTTTTAGCACTGTTCGGATAGCATATTTCCACACTATATATTCTAGACGCTGTAGTATGGGGGTTAGAAACTTATCCATAAACCTGATTGGCTGTTGATGGTGATGTTCCGTGGATGGTAGGAAGTAATAAATTTAGAGAGAAATAACTTCGGTAGTGAACTTGCAATAAAATAAAATTGTACAAGTTTTAAAGTTATTTTAATATGTTAAATATATTAAAGATTTGGAAATAGCTTAAAATGAAGATTCTAAAGATATCAAACTTAATATTAAAATAATAAAAATTAAATAAAATATGGATTAGCTAAAAGTAAGGGAGAAAGTGATTGAAATAATATTCTAATAACTGAAAGTAAAAGCAGACTAAGTTTATATAGAATTAAGATAAGATGGGTTGTATTCTGTCCAACATATGTGAGACGACTTATTATCGGTCCAATACTCAGCAACGGAGATAATGCTGAATATTGGAGAATGCAAGATGAGAAACGAAGTTTTAGGTGCACTGTTCTGTTACGATTTTGTATGACAATAAGTAAATGGGTAGAAGTTGCAAAGAGTTTATAATCCGATAAATTATTCCCTATGTCAGGTGAGTAGCCAGTAGCCAGTTTAGTCGAGCTGGAAGTTTCTGTCACTTTAGTTTTGATTTGATTCCAGAATAAACTTCTATTTTTCTGCACAAATATTTGATCAAGTATTTTGGAATCATATTTGAAATATACATGTTATTATTCCAATTTAGGACAAATAAATTATTTTTTTACACACATGAATGCATACGTACATACATACATACATACACACAAACACACAAATATGTATATACTTAACTGCTATTGAAGAATGTTCGTATAATCCAAGCTATTCGATTTATAGTTAATTAAATCACAGTTCACGAGAATAACGGGGGAAGAGAGCAAAATTCAAGATGCCACGATTCAACTCATATTACATTATATCTAGATCACGATGAGTAAATGTTTTTTAGAAACTCGAGAATCACTTTCAATAATTACAAAATTTCTGTTTATATACGATAAATATTTACATTTGTAGATATATACAGCTTTTAAAAAGATCATCTTAAATTTCTGGAAATTAACATCCAGCCAGCATTCATACACGATTTCATGACGTAGAAAGGAAATACAATAATTTTCTTCTCTTAGAAGCAGTTACAAAAGATAGCATATTTTCATGCTTGAGATCAATTTACTTACAAACTAAAATGATACTTCTTCCATTTTGAAAAACAAAAACTGCAGCTTGCTTGCTGCGATCGAATTTACATCATTTAAAAAACTAAAGAACAAAAATTTAATATCACTGCTTGGGAGAACACGTGACCCCTGGCACCTCCAGTCTCATTAAAAAGAGCTTAGGGAGATGAGAAATATTCCACAACAGCCAAACTTCAGGTTTTTATCAAATCAAATTAAACCATAAACTTTATCTCCCTATTCTATAAAAGTAACTAACTCTGCTGCCATAGTTGAAATTTTAGTGACCTTTTCACTTTCTCGGATCGTAACAGAAAAACTGTAGCATATAGAAACTGGAAAACTGGTAGTTTTATAGAAAAATGTATGGTAAATACACTGAAGTAGACATATTTTATATAGGAGAATTACCATAAGTGCTTTCTATTGTTGAAATCTTTCAAAATAGTTTGGTTTAAAAAGTTTTATAGGAACAAAAACTTCGCATAGTAATTTAACCATCTTTTGCAACCATATAAGGTGCTAGATTGCGATGTGTTGTGTAGTGTCCAATAATTTTTTTAATTGTTTTAACTTTTTGAATTTCCTTTTTGAATTTTTGTTCAAAATTTCATTATCACAATATCGATTTATTTCATATTTAAAAAAGTCCCTTTTTTATTGTTGCTAGAGTTTAAAAAAGTTCAAATAATAATATTTCCAAACGGTTTATAATTGAAATATATATTTAACGTGATTATTAAAAGAGAAAGAAAACTTTATATTATTACTTGCGAAAATAATTAAATGGGGGTGAGGGGGAGAAATTTAGTCATAAAAGCCCAAATAGTAATATTTTTAAACACTTTTCCATCGAAAAATCGAACACGGGAACATTAAAAAGGAAGCAAAAATTAAAGCAAATAAATTTTTATGTGCGAAAAGTATTCAAAGAGAAAAAAAGCACGTCATATAATAAAAATATCTTTAATATGAAATATTTAAAACGATTTTCTTCTAGCGTCTGAAAGAAACCTTTATTATTTAGCTATAGCCGCTTTTCTAATGTGTGATAGATAATAGTTAATCAATCACAAAAACAGCCGTCATCTGTCAGGACAGCGGTGGATGCGGCCTTGGAAGCCTTAAAATCCCACACTCAAAGGAAAATTAATAGCAACCGAATTACAGGAGATCTCCACTGGACATAATAGTATGATCTAATTTTCTGTAATTGGGTAAATTTTATATAAAAAAAGCAATTTAGCGTGTTTTTAAAGCCTGCCTGGTCTGGACGAAGATTGACGAGCATAGCTCATAAGTGGAAAATGAAAAAAATAATAATTAGCCACATAGAAGCAAGAATGTTTTTTTCTGGATCAAATTATGTTTATGTGAACTAAAAAAAAACTTGAAGATTCGCAGCTATGCATATTTAAACACACACGCACACACACACGTGCATATGTACAGACATGGGGAAAAAAAGTAAACACCCCTACTAACTCTGCAACTAATTATAATAGGAAAAATTTACAGGTAGCAAACAATTGGAAATAAAGCTACTTTTAAATGATGCATATAAAATTTGCTTAGGGGGCCATCAAATCAAAACCAGACAAAATTTTGTTTTTTTAATAGCAATACCCAAGTCTGACAATGTATTTTAAATCTTCGGTTCAAACTATGCCTAGAAATGAAATTCCAAGTCATTTGAAGGATACATTTTTGAATTATAAGCATTGAAAATTTAGAACTTCTAATGTTAAATTATATTTTCATATTTTTATTAATATCTCCTAAATTATATTCCTAATGTGATTTTTTTTTTGTTTAATTAGAATGCTAAAAATCCCAAACATAAATACACTGAATTTGTAATTTTAAAAATTTTTATAATATTAATCATGAATTATGAAATTAAATATTCGAAAAAAAATATGAATTGCAAACTACAATGTTTTTGATAGATTTATGTTTATTATGTCCTGCTTTATGCAAATTTTCAATTTCAAATTTTTCTTCCAAGTAGTTTTCGAATTATGAGCAAAAAACGTCGAAATGGCGGTTTAAGCAGAACATCATAATTTGAAAAAAATATAGTTTACTCATTTTAATGAAACATTTGGGATGGCAGTAGTCGAAACATATTACGCGTGTGAAACGGTCATATTGGCAAAACATAATACATTAATAGAAGTGACATAGTCATTCTGTAGCATTTCAACAATCGAGTACCGAACTTCAATTTGGGTACAACCCCAAAAATATGCTCATTTTAAAATAATTAATTTCTCGGAAACTAATCTACAAATTACATGAAAATTTGGATTTAAGCTAATTGAAGGGTGTAGAATCTGTTTATGGTGTCAAACTTGAGTACTTCTATTGAAAAAAAAAAGAAACAAAGTTTGGTTTCGTTTTGATACGTAGATGACCCCTTTAGCAAATTTTATATACATATTGGCTTGATTACATCATTTAAAAGTAGACTTTATTTCCAATCACTTGGTACCAGTAATTTTCTTCTATAATAAATTGTTGTAGAGCTAGTATGGGGTGTTTACTTTTTTTTCCACGACTGTGCATGTGCATACATATATAGAGATGTTTGGGATGAGCCAAAAATTATCAATTAATTGTTCGATTAATTTTTTTTATTACTTATTCACTATCATTAATTTAATTAGATTAACAAATTGACTAACATTATATTCTTAATCATTATTTTCTCGTTAGATACAATCAAAATATCTTGTCTTGATTACATGAACGAGTAATTAAACGTTATTTTTATAATTTTCAAAGAAATTTAGTATACGCACATTAGAAGACTCTAGAAATCAACTTATGTTAGAAAGATCTTGGTACAGCTGATAATGTTTTCGAAAAATATTTTTATATTTCATACATAAAACATTTAAATGTATAAAAATAACTTAATTAAAATTGGATTGTTAGCACTAACACCACATAAAAGAATTGGCGAAAATAAATTACAGGAAGTATACATATAAATAATAAAAATTAATTGTAGAAGGTTAAAACTTTCACCTTTATTTTTCATAAATTTCTCGACCAATTGACTTCCCGTTTGGTTTCCAAAGCTATAATTTACCTTTTTACCAGACTGAAAAGAAGGGTTATGTGTTTCACGCGTATATGTGTATGTGGATTTCTTTATACCTTCGAAACATCCCAACGGCTGGATGGATTTTTATGAATAAGGTCTCTATCGATTCGTCTTAATCTTCCGATGGTTATAGGATAGGTTTTGTTTTTAAAATTTAAAATGGCGGCCGTAAAATAAAAAATGGCAGTAGAGACGAAAAAAATTACGCACCCTATTGAATAGCATAGCATTGGATAGGTCTTTCAAAATGAAGACGATGTTTCATTGACCATTTTGTAGTCAGAAGCTCCGTTTAAATATTACACAACTAGTCCAGTCATTTGGTAGAAAATAGGGGAAAGTTTTGGTGTAGTTTTGATATTTGGTGACTTTATGTTTTTTGGGTCGCTGAACACGAATCTGAAGTTTGCCAACAAAATTTATACCGGGAAACATGTTTTTTTTGGCAAAAAACTGGAAAAAAACGGGATTTTCTTTGTTTTTTCAAAATAAGTTCAAAATTATGCATTTTACGCAAAAGTCCTCAGTACATAAATTAAAGAGGATAAAATTTCCTACATTTTACATATTAAAAGTTTTTTTCTCTGATCAATGGTTTAGCCGTGACAACGCCGCAAAAATGGATGTGAAAATAAAAAAATTCTGAAAAAAAACGGGAATTACGGCAGCGCACGGTGGGTGATTTACCGATTCTAGTTGGCCAAAATTATTTTTGGCGTCAATATAGTCGCATCGCCATGAAATTGAAAAATTTTATTGATATTCACTATTGAATGTTAGGTATTGTAAAATGTTGCGTGTAGCAGTCATAATCTCGTTACAGGGACATTCAAAAGTATTTCATTATATTACGGCCTATGGGGAAAAATCGTTTATGGTGGTTTTTAATAATGTTTCATAATTTCATACACTTTGAAATTTATATACATATCTATGAAGTGCACTACAAGATGATTTCTTATAGAATATGGTATGGGTAGTATTTATCGATCATTTACAGGGACACTAAAAAGAATTATGTTACATTACAGTCTATGGAGAAAAATTGTTTGTGGTGTGTTTTGTTCATGTTACACCTTTTCAAAAGTATTTAAATTGATATATATCTCCAACGTGCTCTATAAGATGCTTACTATTGAATATGATGTGCCATTGATCTTTCATATACAGGGGCACACAAAATAAATCAGTTATATTTTTCTCTGTATGAACAATAATTGATTGAAGTGCGTTTTCAGTTGTGGAACACTTTTTAAAATTGCATACTATTTAGCGTGTATAAATTCTATAAATCATATATAGGGCTGCACAATACAACTATATACCCGCTTATTGCCGGAAATTGCTAACGAGGAATTTTCAACTGTGCTATGCGTTCACTAACAGTTCTAAATTTTAGCATATTGTGAATTATATGATAAATCTATAGTTCATATATAGGGATGTACAAAATTTTCAGCTATTTTTTCGATTTTGGTTGAAATTGTGTTTTCAAACGTGTTATATGTTTTACAAATTATTGCTTAGACATCGTTTTTCACGTTATTAAACTATGAAGTTTTATTATAGTAGCCCGAATGCGTTCAGAAATGTTCCATAATCTGATTGATGCATGATTTTACGTTCTTCTTGATAATTTTAATGATACTTTCTTAACGGTATGGAAGCTAAAGTGATAAAACTATTTTTGTATTAGTATAACAAATTCTAAAATTTCTTTTTCTAAAATTTAAGGTACGGGACAAACATTCGATAGCCTTAATGAAAATTGCTGTGTTGCATATTCTGTTGTATATTCAATATTCATATTTATTTCTGCACAAACCTTACAGGAAACCTAACAGGAACCTTATGTAAAGATAGGGAATCATAAGATATCATGATTAATTTATCATGAGAAAATGCCTACATTATGTTTTGCATTGTATCAAATCTGAATTTGGAGAATTTATCTGGATCAATTTTGTAACCACTCAGAATTTGCAGCCAAGTAATATATTTTAAATGATTTTGTCCCGATATATCTACATACAACTGGCAATTTTTGTCCAAATTTGGTCATAAATTTAAACATTTCGCTCTTGCAAAACTTCATGATGTGCTCTTCATTGTAATTTTCCTCAATAAACAAAATATTTTCAACCAAATTCACATTTTCGTTACATTTTAAATCTTGTTGCCGTTGCATAATGGTGCAAAAGTTTATTTATGTGACTAACTTAAATTCTGCTGTTTTTGATTTAAAAAAAAAAAGTGGTACTTGAACTAAAATGTCAGGAAAAAGGCATGCCAGAAGGTATCAAATACTTTTATTAAAAAAACATTTATTTTATACTGTTGGTAGTAATAAAAACACCCACTAATTCCATACGTCTATTGTCTATGCTGTAGATGTCGGTGAAAAGCAGGGACCCTCAAGTAAAAGAAAGCGGAAATAATATTTTTTTGTTTTTTAAATAAATGTACTTTCTAATGTACATGTTTATTTATAATTAAAGAGTGATTCATAATGAGTCGTCTTGTTTATTATCAGCAACTCCCTTGTAAAATGTAGTCATTCATATAATTTTAGTATAATTTGTAGTCAATGCTTGTGTAAAATGGTCAGGTTTCATGTTAAATCTACGTACAGCGGCGTAATTCCCGTTTTCTCTGAATTTTTTGATTTTCACTCCCATTTTTGTGGATTTGTCACGGCTAAACCATTGATCAGAGAAAAACACTTTTAATACCTAAAATGTAGGAAATTTTATCCTCTTTAATTTGCGCACTGGGGATTTTTACGTAAAATGTATAATTTTGGAGTTATTTGGAAAAAAAACAAAGAAAATCCTGTTTTTTTCCCGTTTTTTGCCAAAAAAAACGTGTTTCCCGGGATAAATTTTGTTGGCAAAATTCAGATTCGTGTTCAGCGACCCACAAAACATAAAGGCACCAAATATCAAAACTACACCAAAACTTTCCCCTATTTGTCCTTTTTGAGCACCTAATGCCTGTACTAAACCTGGAAGTTGTGTACTTTGGATCACTACCTTTACTGTAACTCTAACCTTCGTAACAGACATCTGTGGACCTCATCAAAAGAGTGTTTGTAGATAGGAACTAATAATTAAACACAACTTAAAAGTCATCAATACAAGTAAATAAAAAAAATAGTTTCATATTAATGAGAAATAATTAATTTGTTCGCTTTTTACGCAGTCGGGTTTTTTGAATTTTTAAATTTAATATATTATTCTTCTTTTAAAATCGTAATATAAAATCAAATTTCGGCATTGGTATTAGTGAAAAATTTGTTTCTATATTAACATGGAGACGGCACCCTTAGCATTTTTTGTCAAAACTATTGAGTTATTTATGTAAATTTAAGGAAGACTCAATTATTTATTATTCCCAATTGAATGGATACTTTTGTATTTATCTGTGATAGTTTGGTGATAAAATGTCTAGGTTGTTAGCCCTCGGTATGCTATTTCTTTCTCCCAGCTATTAAAGTGTCGTCTCCAAAAAATAACGTTCCGTTGTATAAGCCAGCCGTAAAACAAAGCAGGTGCATCATTGTACTGTTAAATACTCTACTGTAATTTTTAAACTTCTAAGCATCGCGCATTTTCAATTTTTATACCGTCGTATTGGGAGAAGAAAATACTTTTTAATGCAATTTGTTTGAAAACTGCATCTCAATTTATTTTTGAGATTATATTAATTTTTTTTGTAGTTTTTAGCGGCATTTGTTAAATTTTGGCAACTCAAGAACTCCATTTCTGAAGAAAGTAATAAAAAATACTCGGAAAACAGCAATTATATCCTTTATATTATTCAGCGATAGTGACGCCCTATGAATACTTTACTATAGATGTTGTTTAAGACTGGATCATAAATGAGGAACTCTTCAGAGGATGCGAATGATGTCATTTCATATAAAATAAAATCGCGTGTTTTAAGTCTTAAAACTAAAATACATTTTGTATTATCTAAATTTATATACATATATATATATATATATATATATTTTTTTTCCCTCGCGGGCGATACTAAATTCTGAAAAAGCAGAATTCATGTTTTCCAGTTATCTTTTCTCTTTAGCCCGACTGCACGTAGCATTTATATAGATAAAAGAACTATGAATGAAAATTGTAGTAGGGTACAGCAATTAATTTTAAATAGTTAACATCTTATGGTTTAGTTCAACAGGATTCAAGAAAATAATCGATTGAATTTAATTTAGTGCAATTTTAAACAATTAATATCCATAAATGATGACGTATACGGATTCTTCCGTGCAGACCAATATAATGACTATGACTGTTTAACAAATCATCTCTAATAGAGATCACGCTGTCGGTGAACTTAATAACATACTAAAATTTTGTTGCCAACTACGTTCTGAAATTTGCAATTTAAAGCATTCTAGTAAACTTTACGAAACTTTACATCGTTTTTAGAGAATGGTTTTATGTAAGGCAGATGCAAATTACTGAAAAAAATGGTTTACATGTATATATATATATACACACTGAATGTCCAGTGTGATTCATAAATATCGAAACAATAGGCTATCTCCTTAAATATTGCCCCTAGACAGATACTTCCAATTGCAAAGTTTCATAAGAAAGGTGCAAATGAGATAAGTTGCAACTCCATAATGGGTCTATTTGAGAAAATACAAAATTAGAATTTTCATACGGCCCCGTAGGATAAAATTTCCAATTCGGAAAATTTTCCTTATCCATTCCTGAATTAAACAAATAAAAGTCCATCTTGATATCTGCAAAATGCACAGAGATATTAAAATGAGATCACAGATGTGCAAAATTCACAACGTGTCGGGCAGGCAATAAGTTTAGTAAAAATAGTAATAGCCATAATGAAACTTCTGTTAACGGAATAATTGGAAATATATTTTAATAAATTAGACAGAATATTTTTAAAAATCTACTTTTTGTTATACAGCTTCAAAAGTTATGGTGTTTTTAAACCTATTTTTCATTTATTCCAAACGGCGATGCTTTTTAAAAATAAATCTTTATTCGAATGTTATAGTCCAAGAGTATAAATAATCATTAACGTTGTATATTACGTATTTTTTAACAGATTCCAAGCTCCTACTAATCTTCCATTATAAGTGTACTAGCAGAACTACCCGACTTCGCCCGTGTCAATTATAAGAAACCTTCCAGGTAAAATAAATTAAAACGAAATAATACGGCAATCACAATAACTGAAATTTGTGCATTCCCATCCACAAATCGTTATAAAGACAATAAAAAAACATTGCGATATTGTCTTGCAACCATAGTAAAATCCCTGAGCTTTAATAACAGAATGCACGTTTTCTTTGGCGAGTGTAAGAGAAAAATATGTGATTCTCCTGACAATACGAAAAAAAAAATCCTTTAAATCGCGCAGCACTTAGTGAAATTCTCGTTTGTATGGTATTATCTACATTATAAAGTAAAAACATTATGTCAGTGCCCATAAATTATGCCCCATAAATTGTAACCCATAAAATGTGCCTCTACTGCAATTTTTCTAACTTTTAAACATCACACAATTTCATTTTTTACAATGTCGAATAGAAAAAAGTTCTCTCAAATGAAATTTGTTTGAAAATTGTACGTCAGTTTTCTGATTTTAATGGATTTTAAAGTAATTTTTAAGCATGGATATTTTTAAAGTTGATTGCAACCCGATTACGAAAGATGAACCTGTTTACACTTAATGCAATAGTATAAAGAAAAGACATGTCTATGAGTAACGCTTGTATTATATTTTCGGTGGAAACAACCCAACATAACAAATTTCCCTTTTACTGTAGTTTAACGTCTAAACATTGTACATTCGATTGTTCCAACGTATTATAGAAAAAAAAGTACTTTCAGTAATATTTGTTTGTAATGTTTATCTCAATTTACGAATTTTTTATGGGTTTTAAAATAATTTTTAAGCATGCATATTTTTTAAATATGCTTGCAACCCAAATACAAAAGATTAACTCAATTGCTCAAAAACATTGTAAATAATTCAGAATTTGTTTGCTTTCGCGTAATATTCAATAACTAAATTGGCAAACGAAATTAAAACGGCAAAAATAAAATAAAATAAAACACGAATTTAACAGATATCAAATCAAACTACTCAAAATAGCCTGATAAGTATATAAAATTCAAATGGGAATTTCGTTCCGGGTGCATGTAACTTGAATTCTTCAGAACGGATTTCCATGCGACTTGCACTGTTAGTTTTTTAGGGTAGATTTTAGTGCGTAACATATTGTTTTCCGTTGTTTAGTCATAGAATTATAGAGGAAAGTTATATAATCATGTGAACCCAATTATGAAGGATTAGTCTTATTAGCTGATTGAAAAATGCAGAATTATTTTTATCTCTAAGTATATTGAAGGGTTTATCTTCAGTAATGGGGCTGTGCGCTAGGGTGTTCTTATTTTAATGAGTGTGCCTGACACCTATTATGGCATGCACCTTTGTTTAAAACAATATAGAATGACTTATGTTTTAAGCGACTATCTGACATGCAACTTGATTACAAAATACTAACCTGCAATAATGATTAAGGTGCTTCTCCAGTTCTCTGCTCAACAACGCGAAACTTTCTGACACATTTTCTGACTCATTAAACGTAAAGGCTTAAAATTTGTAGGCCTGACTATTAAAGTGATTTGGAATTGAAATGAGTTTTTCCTTTTTTAATAAATAAATTACTTATCGAGTTATGAGCAATTATGGTTGCGTGACGGCCGGTTTTTATCCTTTATTGCACTGTTGCGTCCAAAATTCAGTTCAAAACACCAACTGAAAGATCTTATACTTTTACCAACATATGGAAACTATCTTTCGATTACATAGTTTCTAAATAAGAACTCCTGTCAATTTCATGCGTTTCCGAACAAAAATTAATTAAAAAAATATGTCAGAAAATAGCTCTTTTGGATTTGAGAACAGCCTTAACTTGACGTTTATGAAAAAACTCACATTTTTAGTTTTAATTTTGGAACTCGCGAAATTTAAATTCAGAAAAAGGATGTTCTTTGGACACATTGTAGTAATTTTTTTTAACTTTTAAAATTAAAATACATGTTTTCTTTGGCGCGCGTAACAGAAGTATACAATATCTTCCACAATACGTGGGAAAATGCAAAAAATTACATCCAAATGAGGTAGTAGTTACTAAAACTTTATTTGGAAAATTTGAAATTTGATTGAAATTAAATCTACAATGATTAGATGAAATGATGTCATTTTCCATAAATTTTAAATCAAGACATCTGTCAAGAAAATTTTTTGAAAATGTAAATAACCGCTCTCTTTTTGCTATAAATCACAGAAAATGTTAGCACTGAATCTAAACCAATACAACACTTAGCGATAACGTATAGCTATAAGATATGGCTGTAGTATACAATCGAAGCAGTAAGCAAAATATACGGGGTGTCCCAAAAAGGACTGACTGATTTTAAAATTCAATAACTTCCAAACGGTGACAGATATTAAAAAAATTCTTGCAGGAGGGTTATGCATAAAGTCAAAAGTTTTATTACAGTGATTTTCGATTTTAGTTCGAATTACAAACAATAGATGGCGCTGTAAGCAATAGTCGCTAAATACAGGCTCGATTTTTGGTCCTTTCTGTTGTTCCATGCAGAAAAAGGAGATGGAAATGTATTATCCGGGCCACGAAGTACCAAAAATCGAGCCTGAATTTAGCCTCTATTGATCGCAGCGCCATCTATCGTTTGTAATTCGAACTAAAATCGAAAATCACTGTAAAAATCTTTTGACTTTATGCATAACCCTCCTGCAAGAATTTTTTTAATATCTGTCACCGTTTGGAAGTTATTGAATTTTAAAATCAGTCAGTCCTTTTTGGGACACCCGGTAGGAGCGATATGTTTACAATGAGTTTGATTACGCGTTGAAAAGATTTGATAGAATGTGACGTCATATCTAGCCTATTTTTTTTCTTTTTCTTAAATTGTTTTTATGAAATTTGACTGTTTGTATTAAAACAGATGTTTTAATTTTAAAAAAAATCATTCAAATTGAGTTGCTACGTTATTTTCCCGCTCTTATAGTTAAGGTTTTTATTTTATATACAAAAAAATGTAATTTTTCTGTTTAGAATGACGTCAATATCAACCACTCAAAAATATAGCAAGAAAATCTGAATTTTTATTGGCAAATAGAAACAAAATACACGCGTTATCCTTATTTTTTTCACATTATTGTGTTATTTTTATGGTTTGGCAACAGGAAAGAAACGTTTGAATTAAAAAAGATTTAAAAAGAGATATTTCTATAATGTTAAATTATGGAAATGGTAGAAAAAAGGGATAAATAGTGGTCTGATAATTTTTTTAAGTAGACGGTGATCTTTTCCACGTTCTAAAACGTATGCACATCGAGTTTTGTGCAAATCAGTCAAAAATTAAAGATTTGTATAAAGGACATACACACAGAGAACGGCTTTTATATATACGAGTTGGAACCCGTCGAAATTCGACGAATGTTTAGAAAGAAACTGTTAGATCAAATTTATGATAAACCTACAAAAATAATTACAATAAAAAATTCATCTTACACTGGTTGTCTAACTGTTAAAACAAATAATATTTTAAACCTAAAATTACCAAAATGTTATTTCCACAAACTTCAACTGCTTAAATTACTGAAAAATTAAACTGTATTAAAATACATAATACAAACTTTAAGTTCTAATCTCAGTACCCGCAAATAAAAAATTCAGAAATTTGCCTTTAGTTGTCATAACATTGGCCATTTAGTACTGGTCAGATATTTAGTTTCATCAAAGAAAATGATAGTTTTGTTTTAAATATGACATCATTTTTACTCACTGAATCACTTTGCCTAGCGTCTCAAACTCAGTATCAGCGTAATGTAAAAATATTGAAATGTAACTGATTTATGAAGAAATATCCGTGTTTTTTTTTAATAGTACGTCATTTTCTGTTCAAAAATTATAAAAAAAGTTACGTTTATTCGTAATGTGAAAATGGCATCAATAAGGATAAATAAATCATAACTATTTTCCCTTTACTTAAAAAAAAAAAATGGTGTACTTCAGTTGCCACAATTACAAAATTGATACTAAAAACTATAAAAAATTTACTATCTCAAAAATAAATTGAGATAGAGCTTTCAAACAAATTGCATTTAAAAGTACATTTTTTCCCTGTACAACGGTGTAAAAATTGAAACTGTGCGATGTTTAGAAGTTTAAAAATTTCCAGTAGCGATAATTGCAAAACCGAAATTTCATTTCAAATTTCAGAGTGTTGCCATTCGCAGAATGACGTATGCGTTACGCACAGATATGTTTGTCCTTTATAATATAGATAGATTTATTTGACCCAGGACCCAGGTTTAATACGGTTGAACCAGAAACTCTTTTATAAAATTCAATTGAATAAATTCGACTTAAAACCTTTAACTTAAATAAGTCAGAGATTCATTAAATAAATTTCCTGATTTTAAAGTGGTTAACTGGTTCAAATTAATCTAAATAATACGGAGGATTAGTGGGAGGTTCGGCACCTATGTTTTTGTCATGCGAACACATAGCAATCTGAAATATACTGCAAAATTTTCTTATAAATATGTATGTAGTATTCTTTAAAATCATCTTAGTTGTATCTTAAGAAAAATGGGAATTTTTTGTACAAATTTCACCCTGTTTAGAAATCTAAAATATGCGCAGATACCTGTCTAGATAATGAATTAAATAAAATTAAGTGCATCGCCCATGAAAATGGTTTTCTTTCGCATCATGTCAATAAACCCATCTATGACCTGAAACATAAAGCGCCTAAAAGAAATTTATATCTCTAATAAACTTAAATTTTGTAACTTTAGCTGTATACCATATTTGTATGAGAGACTAGGGTATGCGTTAAATTAATTTAATATCTGTATCCGAGAGCCGAACTATCAAAAGTCACATTTGACTTATTTTTCATGAGAAGGAAAAGAAAGAACACAATTGTGCTAGACAATATGTGACTTACAGTGTTATAAAACAGAATATCTCTAAAATAACTTACTTACATATGATTCCAGTATAGCGATAGTTTGACTCAAAAGAGAACAGTTTCTTTAGCATTAAAAGATGATAACATAAAATTTATCATTTTTGGACACGATAGTTTGATTCTCAGGTACACATATTAATCTTGTGGCTATAACAATAGGAAAGTTAAAAGACTTAATCCATAACAAGATTTCCCATTTTGAAAAGATGAAATCGAGTGCATATACAATTATACATATACATAATACCATTGATAACAGACACAAAATAAAATAAATTATATTTGGAATGATGCACTTAAGTTCATTAAAAAAGCACGTAAGCGATATCACGTTTAATAGACTAACCACAGCGTTAGCGATGCTTAACCGAAAACAGAATTTAAATATATGAAGGGTTCAGATGATGTAGGTGGTATGTGACAAAGCAAAAGAAAGTTAATAATACGATTAAAGGTAACTAATAGCCCTTTACCATCTGTTAACTCGTAAGTGCTGTGGAAAAAATGTCGCATATAAACTGTGAGCAGTCTGTAAGACCACTTTATTAAAGGATGAATAAAATGTTCGGTTAACTCACAGAATACCGTTTCTGTACTAAACTTTATGTACAAGACTATTATAATTAAAATTATCCTATTCAGAAGTCTCTGGTTGTAGTAGTTTGGCGCCAAATGAATCAAAATTCCAGTGGTATCTGTAGTTAAACTGAAAATCGCAAGTTAAACTCTAAAAATTGAAAAAAGACCGCTTACAGAAGTTGAGGGTTAAAATACTATTTGAAACAAAATCTAATACTCACAGATATTTTAATTAATAAAGAAGGCATTTGATAATATAAACATTGTAATTATCTGATTTATCAGCTGATTTTCTCAAAACGTAGATTGTACCCCTTTATACCTTTATCATCTGAGCTCTTCGTAAGTTTTAATGAAGCAAGAAGCATTATTTCTACATTTCATGTCCGTATCTCATTAACAAAAGAATCAATACAAAATTTAATAAAATGGAAGAAAGCAATTAATGACTAGATGGCAAACCCCATATATTTTATCTCTTTCAAATAATATATGTGCAGATATTTTTAGTTAAAATAATGTACATATGTTACATTCTATTTTTATAATATTTTCCATGTGGATTTGGATTTTGACACCGTAAAATATGATTTGCATCCTAGTCTCGATAAAAATTCACTTTTAATGTACTCAAAAAACAAAAAAAAAATAGAAAACAGGAATTCTGCTTTTTCAAAATTTAGTGTCGCCCCCGATAAAAAAAATCTATATGTATATATAAATAGTACAAAACATATTTCAATTTTAAGACTTACAGCACACGCTTTTATTTTACGTAAAATGACGTCACTCGCATCTGCTTAAGAATTCCACATTTACGATCCACTCTTAAACATCTACAGTAAAGTAGGCATAGGGCGTCACTATCGCGAAATAATACACAAATGCAGCAAAAAGATGCCGTCATTAAGGAAACTCGACCAAAAAAAGAAAAAAAACGGCTGTCTAAGGATTCATAGGCTTTCATTTGTTTGTAACATTAATATAGATACTTAAAATAGATGATTTCAGTCGTGACGTCAGTCAAGACGTTTTGGTTGGAAATTAACTCCAAACAAACGGTTGTTATGGTGTATTTTCTATTTTGTTTGCATAGTATAACTATATATTATATCTATATTCTCAAAGCTGGGTGTTTTAATACTCGATATGTACCGGTAACATTTTCTACGATTTATATTTAAAAAGAAATGACGCATAGCAACCATTTGTTTGGAGTCAATTTCCAACCAAAACGTAATGACTGACGTCACACTAAAAGCATCCATTAAATATAGCTTATAATAGCTCCGTGTTTTAACAGAAATCATTCGTTTATATTTTTTGAAAATAGCAGTTATTTTAATTACATTTTCCTTCGGTTTTTAGGAAAAAATGGCAACAAAAATATATAATTAATATTTTACAACTATTTTTTTCCTTTATTTTCTACAGAAGTGGAGTACTTCCGTTGCCAATATTAAGCAAATGGCTCCAAAAACTAAAAAATAATTAATATTTCAAAAATAAATGGAGATGCTGTTTTCAAACAAATTGCATTTAAAAGTACTTTTTATTTCCAATACGACGGTATAAAAATTGAAAATGTGCGATGCTTAGAAGTTTAAAAAATTGCTATAGAGTATTTCGTTGTAGTGCTTTGTTTTACGGCTGGCTTCTGTAAAGTAACGTTATTTGTTTGGAGACGATCCAAAATAAGCTGGGAGAAAGAAATAGCATACCGTACCGGGGGCTAATAATATGTCATATAATATATCAAAATTATGCTTTCAGTTTTTAAATATTGAAAGGGATTTTTAAAAACTTAGAAATAACGTTTTAAGGAACTCCCCTTCCCCCACCCCCTCAAATAGAATAAACAAATTCAACTCCATTTTAAATGAGGTTTAGAAACCGATCACCAGTCAATGCATTGCTATAAAATATGGGACCAACCAAGAAATTTTTGAAAAATGCCACATCATACGTTTATGGAATATTGCCACTGGTGACGAACCTCTCTTATGAAATGGGAATTTGTGTCACTCCAAAAATGATCATTTTGGAGATTAATTGTTCCACCTTTCTTGAAACAGCATTCGTCTGTCCAAAGTGCATTTCCAAGAAAGGAGGGGTTAATATCCTCTTGATTTAGTCCCCAATTGCAGAAATCTAAACACCGTTGATAGTCTGATTCTACCTGTGCGTGGGCTGCCGAATAGTGTATGGATGCAAATTATTTCGTCGCAATATTCTCAATATTGTTGATTGTGGAATGTTCAATTCTGCAGCAACATTTCGCGTACTCGCATGAGGATAACTCACAAAATAAGCCAAAATGTCAATTTCGGTATCAATTGTCCTGGACATAGGCCTACATGCACCTCTTTCTCTATGCTCGCATCCTCTGCTTTGCATTCTTTGAAGAAGACGATAAATAAAACTACTAGTAGGAAACGAAGTCGATGTTCCTCCGCAGCTTGCCTACTATTATAGTCTAAGAGCTAGCAACGTTTTCGTCACCTGATTTTATCAAGGCTCATTTTTCTATATGTTCTTACCTTTTATGGTGTAGTACGTTTGCGGGCGGTATGGCAGTCGGGAGACGTTGCGTTTATCTGTGGGAGAAGGGGTTATGAAGGTCAAAACACTTCAAAATTACGTCATTTCATCAAGACTCATTTTTCTATATGTTCTTCCTTTTTATGGTGTAGTACGTTTGAGGATGGTCTGGCAGTTGGGAGACGTTGCGTTTACCGGTGGGAAAAGGGGTTATGCAGGTCAAAAAACTTCAAAATTTAGTCATTTTATCAAGGCTCATTTTTCTATATGTTCTTCACTTTTATGGTGTAGTACGTTTGCAGGCGGTCTCGCTGTCGGGAGGTGTTGCGTTTACTTGTGGAAAAAGGGGTTATGCAGGTCAAAAAACTTCAAAATTTAGTCATTTTATCAAGGCTCATTTTTCTATATGTTCTTCACTTTTATGGTGTAGTACGTTTGCGGACGGTCTGGCAGTCGGGAGACGTTGCGTTTACCTGTGGGAGAACGGTTTATTGTTGGAATGTTATTCCATATGGAAGGCATGAATACGAAATTCCTCAATAGGTAAACAATAAAAAGTTAAAAGTTTTACCTTAATGTTTTGATGCATTTCAATAGAAATATATTCTTCTTAGGATGAACAAAAAACATTTATTTGAAGATTAAATACACTAAAATAATATATAATGCTGGACACAATACTGATCACACTTCACAATAAAACAAAACAGATGAATAAGACTATTTATAAAACACAAAGAAATACTTTGAACTATGGTTTGTTGCAGTTTTTTAACATATTATCATTCCTTTGGAATATTATTTGATTTTTAATCCACCAGCATTTTGCTGCCAACTGCTATAAGGGAAGGAGAAAAACTAACTGTTCTGAGTGTCTGTCACAGTAGATCAAATAAAAAGGATTGTCTGATGCTGCCATCTGGTGGAATGTTCTTGAAACAAAAGAGCATTTTTTTAACATCTCTCCCGTTTTGTGATAGAATCTGACACCAGGTGGATAAAGTTTCTACAAAGTTCAAATTTGGCCTTTGGCAGCTGCTTCGTCATTATGTCTGCTATCATTTCATTTGTTGATAGATATTTGACATCTATAACATTTTTCGTTTTTAAATCTCGTATGTAATGATACTTTGTATCAATGTGCTTAGTGCGAGATTTAAATTTTTCACTTTCAACCAATTTAATTGTAGATTGGTTATCCTCAAAAATTCTAATAGGAAAATGTTGTTGTAAATTGGGATCTTTACATAATTTTAAGATCCATAGCACCTCCTGAGTTCCTTGTGACAGTGCCACATATTCAGGTTCTGCTGACGATAATGTTACACATGTTTGTTTTCGTGAAAACCAAGAAATGCAGCTATTGCCTAAGAAGATTACATTTCCTGAGGTGGATTTTCTGTCTGTAGCATCTTGTCCCCAGTCTGCATCCAAGTATGCAACTATATTAGGATATTCTTTTGAAGAAATGTGGAGATCAAGGTCTTTCGTTGTTTTTAAGTACCTTATTACCCTCTTAACAGCATTCCAGTCCTTTTGTCTTGGATTATTGCATCGTCGACTTAGTATGTGTGTAGGAGCGGTAATGTCGGGTCTTGTGCATGAGGAAATATATAAAAGACTTCCTATTGCTTGTCTATAATTATCATTTGATGATAAAAGATTTTCTTCCTTATCTAAACTATAATAGTTAGTTTCCATTGGGGTATAAGTCAGTTTGGCTTCTTCAAGCTGAAAATCCTTAACTAATTGATTTATTTTACTTCTTTGTGAAAGTAAATAACTTCCATCTTCTTTTCTGTAAATTTCTATACCTAAGAAGTATTTTGCTTCTCCTAGTGATGTTATGGGATAAGATTTCTTTAAGTAATTTATTACTTCATTAACTTCATTTTCATCTTCTGAGCTCATCAGCATATCATCTACATACAGTATGAGATGAATTGTCTTCTTTGATTTTTCTTTTATGAACAAACATGGATCAGCTTCACTTTGTTTAAATCCATATGCCTTTTAAGTATTCTCTATTTTTTCATTCCAGCACTTGGCGGCTTGTTTAAGACCATATATAGCCTTTTTTAATTTATAGACTTTGTCTTTATTTTCTTCATCATGAAAGCCTTCTGGTTGATGCATGTATAATTCTTCATTATCTAGTTTGCCATGTAGAAAGGCTATTTTAACATCTATTTGGAATACTCTGGCTTTATGGTAAGCTGCCCAGGTCAGAAAATCTCTAATAGTTGTATGTTTGACGACAGGAGAGAAGGTTTCATCATAATCAGTGCCCAATTTTTGAGCGAAGCCTTTGGCAACTAATCGTGCTTCGCATTTTATTTCTTCTCCATTTTCATTATGTTTTGTTTTGTAAACCCATTTACAGCCAATGGCATGCTTGCCTTTGGGTAAAGTAACAAGCTCAAATACTCCATTTTCCTTTAAAGAGTTAAATTCTTCATAGCTTGAAACCATTTCTGTTGATCTTTTACTGGTAATTGTAGAACATCTTTAAAAGTTTCAGGATCTTGATTTTTGGAACAACTGTCTTCAGTTTTGTAAAAATATCTTTCTGGTGGAATTCCTTTAGTCTCTCTGTTAGATATTATTCTCTGGAAATTATCTTCACTTTCTTCAGTTGTTGGGCTATCTACTGATTTTTTATCCATTTTTATTTCTTCTGCAGTATTTTCTATTCGGATAGCTTCACCATCATTTTCAAGATTTTCTTCTGAAAAATTGAAATGCATTAAATCTGAGATTCGCTCTTCAGGATTTTCTTTAAAGACATTTTCACAGTTCATATTTTCAAAAAACTTCACTGTTCTGCTTATCACTATTTTTCTACCGCCTATATAAATTCGATATCCTTTGCTTCTTAAATCGTAACCAACAAAGACTTCTTCAGTGGCTTTTTCGTCAAATTTTTGTCTCTTCTGTTTATGAACATACACATATGCTTTGCATCCAAATACTTTAAGGTGATTCAAATTTGGCTTATGCCCATTCCACAGTTCATATGGTGTCTTTTCAGTTGATTTTGTAGGTAATCTATTTTGTAAGAAGGCTGCTGTAGCTATGGCTTCTGCCCAGAATGTTTTTGGCAATTTAGCATTTATAAGCATGGCTTTACTCATTTCAATAAGCGAACGATTCTTACTTTCTGCGACTCCATTTTGGGACGGTGAATATGGCGTCGTTGTTTCATTATTTATTCCTAAGTTTTTAAGGTAGTCTTTAACAGATTCTTTGCAATATTCTGTTCCATTGTCACTACGCAAGGATTTAATCTTCATTCTACATTTATTTGTTGTTGATGCAACATACTCTTTTAATTTATCAAATACTTCATCTTTAGAAGAAATAAAATATACTTGTGTATAACGAGAGTAATCATCAATAAATGTAACGAAATATCTTTTTTATCCCATACTTTTTGTTTCTGCAGGACCACATACATCGCTGTATATCAAATCGAGCGGTTTTTTACTTCTGTGTTGTGTTTCTTTTGGAAATGATTTTTCTGTTAGCTTAGCTTTTATGCAACTTGAACATTCAGTATTATGAGAACAATTATTCACAGTAATACCTAAAGCTAAATCATCCTTTTGAAATTTCTTGATGGATTCCAAATTTCTATGGCCCAGCCTTTGGGGCCATTTTAGAATGCAGTTAACATTAGAACAAACGGGTAATATTTCTGAAGCACTATATACCTTTTCATTTGTAGGTATTATTTTTAATCTGTATAACCCCTCATCAGCTTTTGCATCTGCAACTAAGATGTTGCCCTTTTTAATTAAACATATATCATCTTTAAATGTTACAACAAAACCTTTCTCAGTACAAGACTGGACAGATAATAAATTACTATCCAACTCGGGAACATAAAGCACATGATCTAATGTAACTCTATTTGTTTGACCATTAAGTGTTTCAATATTAAAGGTGCATTTACCCTTTCCCTTTGCAGTTAATTTAGTTTCATTAGCAATTGTAATTGTATCTTTATTCGAACTTTTTAATTCTGAGAACATCTCCAAGGAATTAGCTAAATGAACAGACGCACCTGAATCAATAACAAAAGACAAATTTTTGTTTTTATTTCCATTTTGTTGAGATTTCATAACAAAACTCGAAGAATTTGATTCTTCCATTAATTCATGATAGTTTTGAGAATCTGATAGATTTTCATTTTGACTAGCAGTCGAGGCAGAGAAATTGTTTGGTTTTTTTAAACTGTTGACGTGATCTATCTTCTGTGAAATTTGGTTTTGTTTTGTTAGTATTATTACCCTTTAAGTGAAAACTATCTTCACGGTTGTGATTATTCTTTTTGCAATGAGAACAAAATTTTTGCTTATTCAAATGCTTTGGTTTATCCCTATTACCCTTTAAAGCAATAGCTTCAAATTTTTTGAAATTTGTTTAGTTTCAACTCTTCTAAGATACTCATCAATTAATTTGTTTTGAACATATTTTAATGATAAATCTGTTTCATATTTACTTTCAATATCAGTTATAAAGGTGCTATAAGAATTTGGCAAGGAACAGAGCAAAATAGCTATTAAATTATCATTTTGTATTACTTCACCTATACTTCTTAATTTTTCTGCTAATTCTAAGACAGAATTAATATGTTCCTGCATTTTTACACTTTCATTATATTTAATGGAATACAGCTTCCTAAGAAGATAAAGTTTATTTGTTAAATTTACTCTTTCATGAACAGATTTCAACTGATCATATGTTTCTTTAGCACTTTTAGCATGTCTGACATGAACAATTTGTAAATCTGAGATATTTAAACAAATTAATGCACTAGCATTTCTATCATTTTTTACCCAATTATCATCATTTTCCTTTTTAGGTTCAAATACAACATCATACAGACCTTCTTTGATTAACAATTGTTCTATTTTGAACTTCCAAACTGAATAGTTGTCATCAGTTAATTTATCAACATAATAAGATTCTTTAATACTAGACATTATGATATAATGATATTTGCTTATTTCACAGAAAATAAAACTTTTTATCTTATTAATACATCAAAACAACAATTATAAACTCAAATATAATGCTAATGATGGAATAAGTACAAAATAAAATTCTTGAGAACAATTTTTGAAGTTACTTTTGTTTCAGAAAATACTGTTCTTAAATGTTCAATTGTTTGTTTAAAACATAAATTTACGTTTTCAACTTGTATAATAAAATTTCAATAATAAATTGGCAAAATAAAATTCAAAATAATTTCTTTTCTTATCAATACACAATACTTTTTATTTCAAATTAAGCACAATTCTTTGAATTTTCTTTTATATCATTCACTTGTGAAAAATACAACATTCAGAAAATAATTATTTCTTTGAATTTAATTATATTATATTTTCTTCTTTCATATTATTATATTTAAAATTGAGATAACTTCAGTCTCATAATCGACTGTTGGAATGTTATTCCATATGGAAGGCATGAATACGAAATTCCTCAATAGGTAAACAATAAAAAGTTAAAAGTTTTACCTTAATGTTTTGATGCATTTCAATAGAAATATATTCTTCTTAGGATGAACAAAAAACATTTATTTGAAGATTAAATACACTAGAATAATATATAATGCTGGACACAATACTGATCACACTTCACAATAAAACAAAACAGATGAATAAGACTATTTACAAAACCCAAAGAAATACTTTGAACTATGGTTTGTTGCAGTTTTTTAACATATTATCATTCCTTTGGAATATTATTGGATTTTTAATCCACCAGCATTTTGCTGCCAACTGCTATAAGGGAAGAAGAAAAACTAACTGTTCTGAGTGTCTGTCACAGTAGATCAAATAAGAAGGATCGTCTGATGCTGCCATCTGGTGGAAAGTTCTTGAAACAAATGAGCATTTTCTAACAGTTATGCAGGTCGAAAAAATTCAAAATTACGTCATTTTAGCATGACTTTTGTTTATAACATTTGTTTCTACTAATTATTTGGGATATTAATCCATTATTGCCAGACGTTGCCACTGTTGCTAAGACCCTGCCAGATCCACATTTATTGGTAACATATTACATTTTGGTTATCAGACAATCTATAATTAATTTGCAAGACACAATTTCGGTTGCAAAGTTAATGCCAGACGGCATTAAATATGGCAACGAAAGTGCCTGTTTTTAAGAGTGGTTTATAGTTTAAAAATTATAAGTGATCTTTACGTCATTTTATCAAGCATAAAAATATCAAGATATTACTCTTTGGCTATCAGGCAACCTATATGTAATTTGCCATATACAAATTTGGTTGCAAAGTTAATGCCAGACGGCTTTAAATATGGCAACAAAAGTGCCTGTTTCAAGAGAGGTTTATAGTTTAAAAATTATAAGTCATCTTTACGTCATTTTATCAAGCTTAAAAATTACGAGATATTACTCTTTGGCTATCAGACAACTTATAATTAATTTGCCAGACATGAATTAGGCTGCAAAGTTAATGCCAGATGGCTTTTAATATGACAATGCAAGTGCCTGTTTCAAGAGTGGTTTATAGTTTAAAATTTATGTCATGTTTACGCCATTTTATCAAGCTTAAAAATTACAAAATATTACTCTTTGACTAGCAGACAACCTATAATTAATTTGCCAGACACAAATTCAGTGGCAAAGTTAATGTCAGGCGGCTTTAAATATGGCAACGAAAGTGCCTGTTTCAAGAGTGGTTTATGGTTCAAAAATTATAAGTCATCTTTACGTCATTTTATCAAGCTTAAAAATTACGAGATATTACTCTTTGGCTATCGGACAACCTATAATTAATTTGCCAGACACAAATTAAACTGCAAAGTTAATGCCAGGCGGCTTTAAATATGGCAACGAAAGTGCCTGTTTCAAGAGAGGTTTATAGTTTAAAAATTATAAGTCATCTTTACGTCATTTTATCAAGCTTAAAAATAACAAGATATTACTTTTTGGCTATCAGACAACCCATAATTAATTTGCCATATTTAAAAGTTTAATATGCGAAAGTTAAATTTATAATTTTTAAACTATAAAACACTCTTGAAACAGGCACTTTCGTTGCCATATTTAAAGCCGTCTGGCATTAACTTTGCAACCGAATTTGAGTCTGGCAAATTAATTATAGGTTGTCTGATAGCCAAATAGTAATATTTTGTTATTTTTAAGCTTGATAAAATGATGTAAAGATGACTTATAATTTTTAAAATATAAACCACTCTTGAAACAGGAACTTTCGCTGCCATATTTAAAGCCGTCTGGCATTAACTTTGCAACCGAATTTGTGGCACGAAATTATGTCTTGCAAATTTATTATAGATTGTCTGATACCCAAAGAGTAATATGTTATCTATAAATGTCGATCTAGCAGGGTCTTAGAGACATTGGTAACGTCTGGCACTAATGGATTAATATCACAAATAGCTAGTAGAAGCAGATGTTTTAAACAAAACTCATGCCAAAATGACGTACTTTTGAAGTTTTTTGACCTGCATAACCCCTTCTCCCGCAGGTAAACGTAACGTCTCCCGGCTGCCAGATCGTCCGCAAACGTACTACACCATAAAACAGAAGAACATATAGAAAAATGAGCTCTTATAAAATGACGTAATTTTGAAGCTTTTTGACTTGCATAACCCCTTTTCCCGCAGGTAAACGCAACGTCTCCCGACTGCCAGACCGCCCTCAAACGTATTACAGTATTACACCATAAAACGGAAGAACATATAGAAAAATGAACCTGGATAAAATGACGTATGTTTTGACGTTGCTAGCTCTTAGACTATTACGATTACAAATAGCATAAATCATTAACATTACGTTGCTGTACTGCGAGATTCTGCCAGTTCAGATTAACTTCATTGTCAATTGCACAAGGAAAATTTTTATGCTTGGAATACATCGTGGCGATTGCATGATATGCTCATTACAACCAGAAATTAGCATGTCATGGTTGTCTTCTTCGAAATGATTCTTTAAGAAAATCCAAGACACAAAAACTTTAAATTTTCGAAAAAAAAATTCAGCATTAAAATATTTCCTGTTTTTACCTCCCAAAATGGCGTTAAAATCATATTTCTATCTGAAATAGAGCAGGTAATGTTTATTTTTTTTCCAAATCTACCTTTCAAGCCATGGTTGTCATGGAAATGACTTCCTATGAAATGTAAATTCTGAAAGATTTTCTAAAATCTTTAGAAATCTTAAAATGCCACATTACACAGGAAAATTTGAAGCGACAAAACTTGCCTACCACTTATCAGTTTTCAAAGCATTTCATTTGGTTTTTCAAAAAATGGCTTTTCCATCGTCAGTTTTCCAAGCATTTGATTGGTTGTTCCGAAAGACAACGTCTCCTGGTGTGCTTGAGGGTCATTGCAAGCGACAAAATTGCTCCCGGAAAAGATAGTTGCTTGCTTTCGGATCAACTCTTTTAAAGCCATAGATTAACAGTGAGTCGCCCGTAATTAAAGGGAACTTTTAGGTCTCTTTTGTTCTTATGTCTTTTATGTTCTATGTAATTGCATTTTTAAAGGGGAAAATATGAAGTTTTCACGGCTAAAACTATCAAAAAACTCGAAATCGGCATGTTAGAAAAGTCTTATTTGCCTCAACTGACACATTTAAACAGTAAAGAAAGAAGGTGAGAATGGCAGAAATTAAACTAAATCAGAAATTGAAGCTACAGGGAGTTACTTACTCACCTGGAAGCTTTTAAAAAGCATTTAAACGTTCTATTAGTAACCAATAATTGTTTAAAACTTTAAATGCATTTTTCTGCATCATAGATTTTTTTACAGCATTTCTCATCTTTAAATTGATATAAGTCAATCCGTTAAAGATAAATCGTTCAAACTTGAAATATATCTTTTCAAATATTTTTCTTAAGTTTTAATTCGGCAAATTTGAAAAAATATTGCCTTTTGAAAATATGAGTTGTTTAAAATAAGTTGCATCTTTTATTTTAATTGTTATTTTAAATACTTTTAATTTTTTTTAATTAGTATTTTTTTAAATGCTGAATCAAAATTAAAACTTATATATTTATGTTTAATTAAAAGAAAAAATGCAATTCGATAAATAATATTTCGAGTTATAACAATTAACAAATTACTCTGAATTTTATTTATTTATTTATTTATTTATTTATTTATTTTGTAAGAAGTTTTTTGATGTTGTTATTCTGTTTACAAATTATATGGTTTACCATCACAAAAAGAAATCAAAATTCCAATTCTATAAATAAATAAATAAAAAAAATGTTTCCCGGACACCTTACAGTAAGACTGATTCTTGAATTACACGTATTTCAATTTGTGTCCGATCCCTTGAAGGTTGTAGGTTGTATATGGTTTTACGGCACAAAATTCCATGAGGGACATGCTGTGCTCTGATCCCTTGAAACCTCACGAATTATTAAAACGGGCATATCTCTCTGAGTCTGGCAGATATCAAGATGAATTTTTTTTTGTTGTTGTTTAATTCAGGAATGGATAAGGAAAAAATTCCTAATTGGAAATTTTATCTTACGAGGGCTATATAAAAATTTAATTTTTGTATTTTCTCAAATAGACCCCATGGAGTTGCAATCTCATCAAATTTTGCACTTTTTTACTGAAACTTTGCAAATGGAAGTATGTAACTAGGGACAATATTTAAGGAGATAGCCTATTGTTTTGATATTTATGAATCACACTATTAAAATAACTAAACATTGTTTAAGGTCTGATATACAAAACTTAAATTTATAAATACAGTGGAACCTGTTTAAGTGACCACCTTGGTAAAGTAGCCACCTGGCTAAAGTAACCGCTTTTGCAAAATTTTACTCGTGCTCATATAAATTAATACATGAATTGTCCGGTAATGTGACAATTTGTCTATAGTGTAAAGTGACCAGATAGCCTGTCATTGTCAATATTATTTGAACCTGTAAAATGTGACCATTCATTTTTCTGCATTTCTGCACTAAAAAACTAAAGTGACCATTTTCCGAAATTTTTATTTTATCGATAAAAAAGTACAGGAATTTATCTCCTATAGTGACCACCTGCTTAATGTACAAAGTGACCACTTTGTACTTTATTGTAATGATATTTGCACCTGTTTAAGGTGACCTTTCCCTTCCCAATTTTTCTCTTGAGGTGAGAGAGGAATGAGGAATGTTTTCCCCAAGCATACTGACGGATCGTAGGATAGGAATGCTTGCGTCTGCTACTCATAGGCTAATTAAATCGCGTGTTAGTACTACGTTTACCTGAGGAGACGAGTTTGCGATTGTTCGGGTTTGTTTTAAAAGGGTTCCTTTGTATTATGTTCTCAGAAATTCTAAGAATAAACCTGCACATGTTCTTTCATGGTACTGCTTACAAGATTTGTAACATTTAACATTAAGTTTTAGTTGTATGAACTTGTAGTTTTCTTATTAGTTTGGTAGTTTTTTCAAGTTTTTATTTTTAATGCAGTTATCTTTCTTCTTTAAGTATGGACAATAAAGAATCTAAATCAAAAAAATCTAAACAGTATAAAGACAGTTGTGTTTAAAAGATAAAATTGAAGTTATTAATCTTCAAAACAATAATAAGTCAAAGAGCAGCAGCAGAAAATTTCCAAATCAGTAAAACTTGTTTGAGCAATATTTTAAAAAGAAAATCGGACTATCTATAAAGATTTAATGAAAATGAAAATGAGTTTAGGAGTCAGAACATTCGAAAAAACGATTAATTTGAAGTAAATTAAGCAACTGTTGAATGGTTTAAATAATGTGTGGAATGCTCTGGATCTTTGCTAGAAGAAGCAGCTTTAGAGTTTTCAAAAAAACTCAGTGTTGAAAAGTTTACTGCTTCTAACGGTTGGTTCGAATCTTTCAAGAAAAGAAATAACATTTCTCAGAAAATTTTGTGTGGAGAATCTCATGACGTTAATATGGAAACAGTAGATTCCTTTAAAAGACGGGTTTCTGATTTGCTGGAGAATTACAAGAAAGAAGACATATTCAACACTGATGAATGTGGTTTGTTTTATCGGGAAATGTCAAACAAAACATTAGCAATGGCTGGAGATAAAGGTAAAGATGAAAAGATTTCTAAAGAGATAATTACCATTTTGCTTACTTGCAGTTCAACAGAAGAGAAACTAAAACCACTTGTGATAGGAGCAGCCAGAAAACCACGCTGTTTCAAAAGGTTAACATCAAGAATTTACCAGTATCATGGTACGGAAATAAAAAATCCTGGATGACATCCTGTATTTTTACTGAATGCGTTACACAATTAAATAAGCAGATGAAGCAAAGAAAGACAAAGATTCTATTGTTTATAGATAACTGTCTAACCCATCCGAGTGATTTCTCTTTTTCAAATATGAAAGTAGTTTCTACCACCTAATACCACATTGCATTTACAGCCACTAGATCAAGGAATAATTCAAACTTTCAAGCTACATTATAGAAAGTTCTTGCTCCAGGCTACAATTTCCAGAGCAGAAAAATGCAAATCAGCAAAGGAAGTTGCTTCATAATGTCCTCGATGCCATAATGTGGGTTAATGTTTCATAGAATTTGGTACGTCAAAGTGTAATTTCAAAATGCTTTGAAAAATCTGGCTTTTCGCAACAAATTTCTGTCACAGCCTGCAAATGATAACAATAGCCTTTCGAATATTCAGAATCTTATAAATCAGTTGCCTTTTGAACATGAACCATTGAGTGATGAATTATTCGAGGATTTTGACAGTGATAGCCCAATGTGCAATGCTTCCGTTGATCAAGAAAGTTTGAAGCAAGAAATTTGTGATATGTTTTAAAGTTAAAAAGAAAATGAAGAAGATTGTGTAAGTGAAGATGAAGATGAAATTGAAGAAAATGATGAAATTTCCGACTCGGAAATCTTAAAGATGCGCAAAAAAATGAAAACGTATGCCCTAATTAACCGTCCACCAATGATGGATTTATTGAAAAAACTTGAAGTGATGACTGAAAACACAATTGTTGGAAAGAAGTGTTTTAAGCAACAAAACATTTCTGACTTTTTGCTGCAAATGAAACTTCATAAAAGTTTGTACATATTTTTTTAATGAAGAGTTTATTACTGCCAGTTATAGAAACGTTATTATACAATTACAATCAAATCAGAAATGCGTATTAATTACACTGTACCTCGTCGTTATGTGTTATTTAAATCAATCACCACAGAAGCTCTTCAACTGAATTCATAAGAAATAAGAGTGTTTTAAGTTAATTATCTTTCTATGTAGTATATTTTAAATTAGTAATTCAGTTATTATAATTTTAATTAATCAATTCATTACTTGATATAGTGCATTTTTCCGTATGTATATTTTAATTTATTTGATTTTTTGCGATCACAAAAAATTTTAATGTGCCATTTTAAAGACGCTTCATAAAGTGATCACCTCTATATAATAACCATTTTAGCTGGTCCCGAGGGTGGTCACTTTAGGCAGGTTCCACTGTATATTACAATTCATCAGACGTTTGCGTTTTTAATTGTATATGTATTTATGTAATTTTTAATTGTATGTCTGATATATTGTAATATATTTCTAATTTTCACACTGTATATGTTTGTTCCAATTGCTTAAACTCAAAGGCTCAACGTTGTAACTACCGATTTTCATGAAAATTTATTGTTTTATCGAACAAAAATACAAAAATATTGTGAAGTAATAAACTTAAAAAAATTGAGAAAGAGAAATCTGCTTAAAATTTCTGTTACAGCTATACATTTAGCAGTATAGTAAAAGCACACAGAACTTGCTATACGAAAATCAAGTTGAAAAATTTTTTGAGGTCACTATTAAAAATAATATAATAGATAGAGCAGCGGCGTTTCGGATCATATAAAATTAATCCTTCATCATGTTTAGAGTCAACACGTGGTTGAAAGAGACCGTACAAGGCAAATAGAACGGGAGGCGACTGCATAAACCATGACCTCCCTGATTTTAGTGGTTCGTCAGTAGGTTTCTCATTGTGTTTTCCTGCACCCAAATGTTTGAAAACGTGGAAGACTGGGAGCAGAAAAAAAAGGTAAACCTACCAGTCAACCACTAAAATCGGGTTTGGTTTGCAGGTGTTTTCCACCAAGATATGACTTGGCAGACTAGTTGCATTTTAATATGCGAATCGAGTTTTATCTAATCCTGTAATTTCAGCAATCAACTTGATGAGGTGATAGTTTGTACAACTACCTCCCGGTCTGGAAATAAACAGGAAAAAAAGAAAGCCATAGGATGATTCCGCTGGGAGAAAAAGCGTGGTGAAGAAAAAACAGCAAAAGAATGAATGAATTTCAAGATAAAACACGTAATAAACTAGTCGGATGTGACAATTACAAAACTTTCTTCTATCTCATACGCGTTAATACTTCCTGAAAATACAGGATGTCAGCGCCACCGGTTATGTGATTTACACCAAAAACTAATCATCAACAACTTATGTCAACTTCTAACTGAATCTAAAGTTTTGTGAAAATCTGTGCATTAGTTTTTGAGATAGAGCTATTGCGGAAATCACAAAAAAGTCTACATTGCACTACCACCTGTTGGGCGATTTACACCAAAAACTATTTAGGACAAATTTATACCAGGAACTAACTGAATCTGAAGCTTGATGAAAATCCATGCATTAGTTCTTGAGATACAGCTATTGTGGAAATCTTGAAAAATGCAGCATAGCAGTGCCACCTGTTGGGCGATTTTCACCAAAATGTAATCAGCATTAAATTATATCACGGGCTAACGGAATCTGAAGTTCTATCAAAATCCTTCCAAATATATCCAAATATAGTAGTACGTGCAATATTGTGTATGCTATCTTGACACTAATCAACAGATATTTGATACAACCCCTGATCTTTTTGCTTGTTTTGGGGAACAACGGATTTCGAGCTTATTCTATCGACGATTATTTTCAGAATTTTCAAGCTATGATTTTCAGACTTTCATAAAAGTTGCTCTATATGCTTAGCTAATACATTATGCACATTATATTTTGATTGCATTCGCGGTGAAACATTTTTTAGTAAACCTGCTCATTTTTAATCCAATTTTTATTATGTTTTCATTCTGATTGCAAAGTATTGTGGACAATATTGTTTGTCATATTTTCTGAAAAGAACTTTTTTTATATTAAGAACTCTGCAAATTATAAGCAACAAACGTGGCGAAATTTGGGGCTGTTTTTATAAAAACATTAATTTCTCTACGAGTATTCATGCTATCCCTATAAAAATGAACACAGTATATTACAATAAGCCACTTATTAATAATCTCGGGTTTGAACGCTTTTTCTATATTAGTTTTTGCAGGGTTATCCAAAAGATATTCGATCTTTTTCAATTTGTTGACGCCCCCCTATGCGGTTTCTGGAAAAAATCTTCGCGGAAATATATGACCAATACTGTTTACACACCTGCAGTTTCAGGTTGATTCCTCATGTATTTTTCCTAGATATTTAATAAAACGTCAAAAATTGCAAGTGATCGGTCGCCTTTGGCCATATAGTGTATTTCTTATGTCGAAGCCGATGGAGTGACTCATGTGCTGTACTATGTTTTTGTGATTGGCGCAACCTTACTGCATCTTCATTTTTATAAAGACAATTATTTATGATAAAAAAAAGAGAAGCCAAAAACTGCACCTCAATTGGCAAATGAGGTGCGTCTGTGCTATAATTAGTTTTATAAATATTCAGATATTGTGTAACAGCTGATGCACTCTTATGCAAAAATGCATGAATACATAATTTATTACGATTATACATATTAAATTCAGTAATACGGAAATAATATGGCTCCATCTTAAATATGCATAATCACCATGGCAACCTAGAATCATTACCTATCATATTAGATGTAAATTTCCAACTGGGCAAAAAATGTCCGGACCAGGATTCGAACCCGGTACCTCCCTGGCTGAAGCCGGACGATTCTGGTCGAACCTTTTTCACCCAGCTAACCTTGATGATTACAGCATCTGGTCTGAAACCTGGTTCAGCTCAACAGAATAAATCTCAGGTAATGGAACTCCAGAAATCGCTGGATACGAAATTACACTAGATTAATATTAACACAATTATTCTAATTAGTAAACAAATATGATACATCTAATATGATTTGTTTACCAATTAGAATAATTGTGTTAATATTAATAATCTAGCATTACCTATCATGTTATAACATTTAATTAATTACGTATGAGAAGATTTAATAGAATGGAGAAAACTTTTATTAATATCTTTTTAAGTTTTTATCCGATATTCATAAAATTTGAATTGACGCGACAAAAGTTTTCAACGATTCTATATATTAAATTTCAAATAATTTGGTTGGATAGATTTTGCGCTGTTATATGGGGTCAGACAGACAGATGGACGGACCAGACGACGACTATAGGTACTACGTACTTATATAATTACGAACGCACCTAAAAATCTAATCAGTTCTACGAAAAAGGCAAGTTACATAAAAATACTAAATTAATATTTTTTTATTTAACACTGCTAATAAAGTATTTATGCGCTATTTAGTACTGAATATGGTAATTTATTTATTTACTAGCAGGCTATGCCCGCTGCGCTGGTCAATATTTCCAAATGGACTTTGGATTAAACTAAATGGTGAATTTGAACTTGTATTTTAAACAATATGGATCTTCAGCTTGACCTTGCTCATCACTGAAAACGATGCGAACGCCATTGCGATATAATGTTATCTTAAGTGTTGGACAAAATTTAGCAATTAAGAAGTAATTGTTTTAGTTGATTATAAACAGCGCACTTATGGTCGGGTAATGAGACCGTTATGACAACAGGAATTAATACCTCTATAACTAATCAACATATAATGAAATCGTATATACTAACACCATTCCTAAAAGTCATGCAACAGGGCCACTTGTAACAAAATATGGTCTGTAGATTTTTTTAAAAAGGCTAAACTTTCATAATCAGGTTCACTTAATTTTTGAACTTTTACTGTTGCTCTATAACTAAGTACCCTTGAACAATATGTATACACTAAAACCTTTCCAAAATTATTACCTAACTAATTGTGGTATATCCTACGATAGTATTATAAACAATCGGAATGAAATACAAATTTCCGTTGTAAATATATAGTAGATGATGATGATGCGATTTTATGTAATAGTAAAGTTTTCGCTTCAAACATAAACGATGCTTTCAACATTAAAGCCAATACACCAATATGTTAAGTATCCGAATACGGAAGGTTAACTTAAATTCTCATGAGCAACTACTCGAAGAAAAGTGAATATGTGGCTTTTGTGATATTTTTATGTCAGCCGGGCGCAGATAATAAATCAATAAAGATTGTTTTCATAGCATATTCTTATTTTATTATTTTCATTTAAAACACAAACCTTTCACTCATTTCATTTACAATGCATGCCTTATACTAATTTCATTTAAAAAACTGAAAAGATAAACAATAACAGGAAATAATGCCATAATTAAAAACAAAAAAATATTTTTAATTTACATACGCAAAATGTAACTACTGCTACAGGGAATTTTAAAAATGCTATCAGCGAAATGTGCGCACGGTTGTTATAAATGTAACCATTTTTTCTTCTTATCGAGGAGCAATTTATAAATCGCACAATATTATTCCAATTCCAATTTCTTTCATTGAGGAACCTATGACCGGAAAAAATGGAAAAAGACTTTTGTAGATTCTTTGGATGACGGCATCTGACGCCATAAACCGAGTTTATATATATGAAAATAATTTTTAAGTCGTTACAAACATTGCTTTCATACTTAAATATTTTCATTGGTACTACTTGTTATCCCGTCGACCAATTTCGCCAAATTATATAAATCGCCAAACCATTCGCCAAATTATATAAATTGACATAATCTTTATTTTAAATAACGAAATAACAAATAAATTAGTATAACATTAATAAAAATACAAATAAAACGTCGAAATTAAAATCACTTGATGACGTAAACACGTGTAGCTTGTTTAAATTCAAGTGAATTTGATATTTACGATCAACCATTATTGGCATTTAATCTTATAGTTTGACGATAAATTTTTGGTCGACGGAATATCTAAGTAGTGCATTTTCCATTTTTGTTTTATAACGCTAAATTCTCAGTAATTTTTTTCCTTTTATTTTACATAAAATCACTATTTTTTAAAAAAAAATTAAGATGCTTGCATTTTTATTTCAAACTCATAGAGCCGTTTTTATTTTTTAGCCAAAAGGGTTGATTTGAATTTTTTCCGTTGCTAGAGTAACGGATGTAATGATAGATATTTTGAGGTTTAGATGCCAAAGACACCGCCAAATTAGAAAAATATGAAATGTGCCATGAACTGTTGGCTTATAAAAATTTATTTGGTAGCATTCGATTCAGCATACAAAACTACATTAAAATATGCTATCATTTGACGCATAATTTTTATATTCGATTTTTTTCCCCTCCACGTGCAAAAACCATTAGGGGTGACACTTTAGAAAGTCCTTTCTTAGCAGAAGTCTATGTCATAAGAAGTATTTTTACCACGATTTTCAAGATTTTAGGTTCAGTAGTTTGCGCTGTGCGTTAATTAGTCCCCTAATCCAGACTTTACTTTATATACTATATTAGATATTCCATTTTGCGGTGAATCGATGATCGAAAATTAGTCCAATATCATTTGAAATATTACATAACAGAGGAGAAAGTACGAAGAAAGACGAAGAAGAAATGACGAATTACAAAAGACTTGTATTTTTTTTTTCAAAATGTTGAATTTTTCGATAGTAATAACGTATTAAAACATAAATTTCCTTAAAAATTATCTTTATTTCCTAGATTTCGAATCTGTGAATTTTCCTATAAATGAAATTGGCGATATGACTTGAGAAAAAATGAAATAAACAATAGATAATATTTGCTTATATAAAATGGGTAATATTCGTTGATCTGAGTTCGAGTTTATAAATATCACATGCTTTCGGAATTACGGCGAAAAACATTTTAAAAAGTATGAAATTATTTTACAATATGTATGTGTGGCAGAGATTCACACTGAAATTTAAGCATTCGATTCCATTTTTAAAATATTAACTGATATCTATATAAGTTACAATTGAATATGAAAATGTACCCAAAAAATGATCTCTTTCACCTAAAAAAACACCATTTGTGAGAACATCCTCAAGCTAATGTCACGCTTATGCATTTTTGGCTTAAAATCACATCGTTTGGCGACAAAAGAAAAATAAAAAATTGTAAAGAAACAAATAGTAATTACACATGTGACTCACAATTACATCTGCTTGTTTCTTCTTTAAGTCACGTGATGGGACAATTAGATATAAAAAAAAAAGAAAAGAGCAGAACAGAAAGAAAATGTTAAAATTTCATCTAATCAAATTTTCTGATTCGTTTCCATATCTAACGCAAGCGATAAAGAGCCAAATATTGCGTATCAAGTGTAATATTTCTTATTAAATTAATTTTTAAGCATTACAAATATTTCTTTCAGGTTTTGATTAAATGTTTCCGTTTTTTAATATTATCACTCATTGAAACGGATTTTCTTTTTCTTTTTTTCTTTTTTTTTTTCATTTAAATAAAATTAGTAACAGTTTTTCTTTTATTTTTCGAGGTTTAATAGCCGTTTCAATTTTTTTTTTATCAACGATGAATTTCGCCAAGAAATAAAATGGTAACCTTATCGCCCAAAATAACAGAATTTTCCGTCATAATTCTAAAACTAATATAGGTAGAATAATGTGTTATAGCTTAAAACCTTCCCTGAAACAATACTTATCTAACGGTATAAGTTCCGTAAAAATCCATGCAGTAGAACTCGAAATCTAGGCGTTCGGAACGAAATTTCCGTTTGGATTTTATATATATAATAGATAGTAGAATAGATAATAGATTTTATATATATATATAATAGAATAGATAATAGATTATGTGTTATGAACTATCTCAAAGTTTAAAACAGATCGCATTGTTAGATTTCCCAATTTTAACAATATCGCGTTATGTTAGTTCCACATTCCACCACCAGGGAGCGCACTCTATTCTTAACGAAAGCGTATCCGAACGAAACTCCTTCGTGCAACCTTTCCGTAGATACATGAATCGGGAGGGTGGCGGTCTTAACGAATAATGTAAGATAATTGCTGAAATTACTACGAAAAATATGTTAAAGGGGCCCTACGCGGGCCCCTAATAGAGTTAGAGGAAATCGGAAGACGGCAAAATAATCGCGGGGAAAAGTTTGCTTGGGTGCTTCGGAGCTACTTTTGGCGCGAGATCTAAGCTCTACGACCAATAGGAGCCCAGATATTTAAGGAAATATGAAGTTACAAAGTTCAATATAAAAGAATTTTCCGTAATAATTCTATAACTAATCTAGGTAGAATGATGTGTTATAGCTTAAAACCTTCCCTGAAACGATACCTATCTAACGGTATAAGTTCCGTCAAAATCCATGCGGTAGAACTCGAAATCTCGGCGTTCGGAACGAAATTTCCGTTTGTATTATATATATATATAATAGATAACATTCAGTTTACAATGACAGAAATAAAGCAACTAATTAATATATAAATAACTAGCAAACCCCGTGGCTTTGCTCGCGTAATATTTGAAATATACCAAGTGATATTTATGTGTCTAATTTTTATTAAAAGGTACTTATTACTTTTAGGAATAATTCAAAAATTACTATTTAAAACACAGTTTGACTAAACATCATTATTACACTGCATTAGATAGAAATGAGACTTAAATTAATAAAACGAAATAAATCTAAAAAAATGATAATTTAGAAAATATTTTGAAACTTTTATGTTCAATTAATACGCTCATTTCAGTATTCATTTGAAGTTTTGAATTTTTTAGAAACCATCTTCTTACATCTTAAAATTAACTATCATGTCAAATTCCAAGTCCTACCACCTCTCTCAACATAAAGGGCTATGTTGAAATAGGAACTGTCACCATTAATTTGCCAACATTAATTTTGAAATCGGTTTGTTATTTCCTAATATTCCACAGAAACATAATTTTGAAAGCTTTTAAAGGCCTTTTTTAGAACGTTTGTTGCTCCTGTGAACCCCAGGTGGTAGAATCATCGGCATAAAATACAGCCTGTGTAGGATCAGAGACTGTTACCATTTATTCGCAACTATTACTTTTATAATCGGTTTATATTCCCTGAAATTGCATAGAAATCGTAATTTAGGACTTTTTTAGAATGCTTTTCGCACCTTCCCTTCGCTTCACCCCTTTTTAATTCGAATTTATTTTTGACAGTCCTTCGAGGGCATTTATATTTTATAAGTAACTACCATGCCATATTTAAAGTTTCTAGCATTATCGGTATCACAGAAATCGCAATTTAGAAAGTTTTTTGCTCCTGCAACCCTCTGGTGGTAGTGGCACAGATATAAAATATAGCTTATGTTTGAGCAGGTTCTATCGCCAACAATTTGTCACCATTATTTTTTAAATCGGTTTAATATTTGATAAGATTGTATAAAAATTGTAATTTAGAACGCTTTTTGCTCACTTATTCTTTTTAAATTTGGAATTTTCTTTCAACTGGTCTTAGAAAGCAGTTGAATCTTCTAAGTAAACACCATGCCATATTTCAAAGTGCTAGACCCCTCAGTTGTGCAAAAAACGCAAATTAGAGCATGTTTTGCTCTTGCAACCCCCAGATGGTAGTGACAGCAACATAAAATATAGCTTATGTTGGAGCAGGGGCTGCCACCATTGATTTGCAACCATTATTTTTGAAATAGCTTTGGTATTTCCTCAGATTGAGTAGAAATCGCAATTTAGAACGTTTTTAGAACACTTTTCGCGAATTTTCACCCTTTTTTAAATTTCCAATTCCTTCGAAACTGTTCTTAAATATCATTTATATCTAATAAATATGTACCTGGGCTAATTTCAATTTGCTAGCCCCTACCGATCACACGAAATTTAGAGCTTTTTTTTGCTCCTGCAACCCCTAGGTGATAGTGAGAACCGACATGAAACAGCGTCTATGTTAGACCAGAGGCTGTCAGCATCAATTTCCTGCCATTACTTTTGAAATCAGTTTGATTCTTCCTGAGATATTGCTGAAAAATCGACATTTGTAACGTTTTTAGAACGCTTCTCGCGCATTTTCACCTCTTTTAAATTTTAAATTTTTAAAGAAATGTCCTTAGAGATCATTTATATCTAATAATTATATATTATATTTCATGAGTCTAGGTTGTTCCATAATTCAAAAATCGCATTTTTAGAAAATTTTTGCTCCTCAATCTCCTCTGGGGTAGTGGAAACAGATATAAAACATAGCCTGTCTTCGAGCAAGAGCTGTCACCATCATTTTTACACCATTATATTTGAAATCGATTCAGTACTTGATGAGATTCCATAGAAATCGCAAATTAGAACGTTTTTTACAACGCTTTTTACGCATTTTGACCCCATTTTAAATTTCGATTTTTTTAGGAAATGTCCTTATGATGTCTACTGATATGATAACTATAATGTCCACTGATATCTTATAACTAACTACCAAACCAAATTTCATGATTCTAGGCCCTTCCGTAACGCAAAAACTGCAATTTAGAACGTTTTTTTCTCCTGCAGCCCCTTTCGGGTAGTGGTACCGACATAAAACATAGCCTATGTTGGAGCAAGGGTTGTCACCATAATTTTGACGCCATTATTTTTTAAATCGGTTTGGTATTTCTTGCGATTGTGTAGAAAACACAATTTAGAACGTTTTTTAGAACGCTTTTCGCGCATTTTCACCCCTTTTAAATTTCGAATTGCTTAAGAACAGTTCTTAGACATAATTTATATCTAATAAGTAGCTAATATTTCAAATTTCATATTTCTAGGTCCTTCAGTAACGCAAAAATCGCATTTTTAGAACTTTTCCTGCTCCTGCACCTCCTTTGGGGTAGTGGCACCGACATAAAATATAGCCTTTCTTGGGGTAAGCGTTGTCACCATCATTTTGACACCATTATTGTTTAAATTGGTTTGGTATTTCCTGAGATTGTGTACAATCCACCATTTAGAACGTTTTTTAGAATGCTTTTTGTGCATTTTCACCCCTTTTAAATTTCGAAATGTTTAAGATCTATTCATAGACATCATTTATATCGAATAAGTAGCTAATATTTCAAATTTCATATTTCTAGGCCCTTCAGTAACGCAGAAATCGCATTTTTAGAATTTTTTGCTCCTGCACGCCCTTTGAGGTAGTGGCACCAACATATTATATAGCCTATGTTGGAGCAAGGGTTGCCATCAACATTTTGACGCCATTATTTTTAAATCGGTTTGGTATTTCCTGAAATTGTGTAGAAATCACCATTTAGATCGTATTTTAAAACGAATTTCGCGCATTTTCACCCCCCCCCCCTTTTAAATTTCGAATTGTTTATGAACTGTTCTAAGACATCCTTTTTATCATATAAGTAACTAATATTCCAAATTCCATATTTTTAGGCCCTTCAGTAACGCAAAAATCGCATTTTTAGAGCGTTTTTTGCTCCTGCACCCCGTTTGGTGTAGTTGCATCGACATAAAATAAAGCCTATGTTCTAAGTTGGACTAACACCCTCATTTTGATACTATTACTTTTGAAATGGGTTCGGTAGCTCCAGAGATTACCTCTAACATACAAACCATTTTTACTTCTTTATAATATTGGTATAGATAAGTAGCTAATATTTCAAATTTCATATTTCTATAGGCCCTTCAGTAACGCAAAAATCGAATTTTTAAAACGCTTTTTGCTCCTGCACCCCATTTGGGGTGGTGGAATCGACGTAAAACATAGCCTATGTTGGAGCAAGTGTTGTCACCATCATTTTGACGCCATTATTTTTTAAATCGGTTTGGTATTTCCTGATATTGTGCAGAAACTACAATTTAGATCGTTTTTTAGAACGGTTTTCGCACATTTTCACCCCTTTTAAATTTCGAACTGTTTAAGAAGTGTTCTTAGTCATCACTTATATCTAATAAGTAACTAATATTTCAAATTTCATATTTCTTGGCCCCTCAGTAACGCAAAAATTGCATTTTTAGAATGTTTTTTGCTCCTGCACCCCTTTTGTGGTAGTCGCACCGACATAAAACATAGCCTATGTTGGAGCAAGGATTGTCACCATCATTTTGACGCCATTATTTTTTAAATCGGTTTGGTATTTCCTGAGATTGTGTATAAACCACCATTTAGAATGTTTTTTAGAACGCTTTTTGTGCATTTTCACCCCTTTTAAATTTCGAATTGTTTAAGAACTGTTCTTAGACATAATTTATATCTAATAAGTAGCTAATATTTCATATTTCTAGGCCCTTCAGTAACGCAAAAATCGCATTTTCAGAACGTTTTTTGCTCCTGCACCCCTTTGGGGTAGTGGCACCGACATAAAACATATCTATGTTGGAGCAAGTGTTGTCACCATCATTTTGACGCCATTATTTTTTAAATCGGTTTGGTATTTCCTGAGAATGTGTAGAAACCACCATTTAGATCGTTTTCTAGAGCAGTTATTGCACATTTTCACCCCTTTTAAATTTCGAACTGCTTAAGAACTGTTCTTAGTCATCATTTATATCTAATAAGTAACTAATATTTCATATTTCATATTTCTAGGCCCCTCAGTAACGCAAAAATTTCATTTTTAGAACGTATTTTGCTCCTGCACCCCCTGTGGGGTAGTCGCAGTGACATAAAACATAGCCTATGTTGGAGCAAGGGTTGTCACTATCATTTTGACGCCATTATTTTTTAAATCGGTTTGGTATTTCCTGAGATTGTGTACAAACCACCAATTAGAACGTTTTTTAGAACGCTTTTTGTCCATTTTCACCCCTTTTAAATTTCGAACTGTTTAAGAACTGTTCTTAGACATAATTTATATGTAATAAGTAGCTGATATTTCAAATTTCATATTTTTAGGCCCTTCAGTAACGCAAAAATCGCATTTTTAGAACGTTTTTTACTCCTGCACCCCCTTTGGGGTAGTGGCACCGACACAAAATATAGCCTATGTTGGAGCAAGGATTGTCACCATCCTTATGACGCCATTATTTTTTTAATCTGTTAAGTATTTCCTGAGATTGTGTACAAGCCACCATTTAGAACATTTTTTAGAACGCTTTTTGTTTATTTTCACCCCTTTTAAATTTCAAATTGTTTAAGAACTTTTCTAAGACATCATTTATATCTTATAACTAATATTCCAAATTTCATATTTCTAGGCCCTTCAGTGCCGCAAAAATCACATTTTTAGAACGTTTTTTGCTCCTGCACCCCCTTTGGTGTAGTGGTACCGACATAAAATATAGCCTATGTTCTAAGTTGGACTAACACCATCATTTTGATACTATTACTTTTAAAATCGGGTCGGTTGCTCCAGAGGTTACCTCTAACATACAAACAATTTTTACTTCTTTATAATATTAGTATAGATAGATTAATATATAGATAGTATAAGGGACAGAATGCGTGTTGAGAAATTTTGTGCTAAATGATAGACCACTGAAAAAAATACTACAAGCACTGACTTAATAAACATTGTAATTTTTAGAAAAATTTAATGTGATTTTGTCATTATCCAGAGTTTCGTTATTTTCTGAAAAACTTTCGAGAAAGACCAATCATAAATCCCAGAAAACAAAAAGTATTTGCGGCTTTACTGAGACGTTTCTGAAGAAAAAGGGCCCCTTGCTGCTCATAATGTTCGGAAAAGATATTCCTTCTAATTTCAGAAACATATATTTTCGGATGTTCACGATTGATTCTTATGCAAAAGATTTCGGAGATGAACTTCAAAATTTTCAGATTCGCGGATAACTACGCAGGTACACTTAATTTTCGCAAATGTTTTAGTAACTTTTTTAAAGTTATAGAAATCACATTTGTGATCACGGTATATGGCCCAGTGGTTAGGGGGTTGAATTCAGAATTAATTAGGGGAAAGCTGGAAATTGTTTTAATCCCTCAGTTTAGGTCTAGAATGAATATGCTATGTTTCCCCCCTCGTACTAGGTGAGCGTTAGGAAATATGTATAAATTTATAGTCAAAAAACACGTTTTTTTACATACCATAACAGTATCTACTAATAGCTAACTTTGTCAAAAACATTGTCAATACAAATGGTGTAGAGCTTAAAATTCTGAGTATAATGAGTACCTACACTTGATATTTTTGTTGAACATTAAGGTAACAATTCTACTTTAAAGGTTTAGACACGTGGTCAGGGGGTTGAAGTCAGAATGAATTAGGAGAAAACTGCAAAATGTTTTAATCCTTTCAGTTTAGGTCTAAAATGAACGTACTATGTTTTCTTCCTCGTACTTGGATGAATGTTAGAAAATATGTACATATTTATTTTCGAAAAACACGTTTTTTTTAATTCCCTTAACAATATCTCAAAACAGCTAACTCTATAAAAAACATTCTCAATACAAATGTTGTGGAGCTTAAAATTCTGAATAAAATGAGCACCATCATTAATATTTTTGCTCAACATTAAGGTCCAAATTCTATTTCAATTTTTTTCAAATCAAGAGCTTGAAGACAGGAGAGACCAAGTTAACATAACAATATCTCAAAACTGCGGCCTTAATTTTGAACAAAAATATGAAGACAGGAGAGACCAAGTTAACTTAACAATATCTCAAAATTGCGGCCTTAATTTTGAACAAAAATATTAAGTGTAGGTACTCATTTTACTCAGAATTTTAAGCTCTACAACTTTTGTACTGACAATGTTTTTGATAGAGTTAGTTGTTTTTAGATATTGTTAAGTTAACTTGGTCTCTCCTGGCTTCAAGCTCTTAATTACCGATTAAGGTGAAATTTTCAAATAGAATTGTGACCTTAATGTTGAACAAAAATATTAATGATAGTACTCATTTTATTCAGAATTTTAAGCTCTACAACATTTGTATTGACAATCTTTTTATATAGTTAGCTGTTTTGAGATATTGTTAAGGTAATTGAAAAAAACGTGCTTTTCGAAAATAAAAAATGTACATATTTTCTAACTTTCACCCAAGAACGAGGAAGAAAACATAGTAAGTTCATTTTAGACCTAAACTGAAGTGATTAAAACAATTTCCAGTTTTCTCGTAATTAGTTCTGAGTTCAACCCCCTGACCACGGGTCTGAAACTTTAAAGTGGAATTGTGACCTTAATGGTCAGCATAAATATTAAGTGTAGGTACTCATTTTATTCAGAATTTTAAGCTCTACAACATTTGTATTGACAATGTTTTTGACAGAGTTAGCTGTTTGGAGATACTGTTATGGTATGTAAAAAAACGTGTTTTTGACTATAAATCTATACATATTTCCTAACGCTCACATAGTACGAGGGGGAAAACATAGCATATTCGTTCTAGACCTAAACTGAAGGGATTAAAACAATTTCCAGCTTTCCCCTAATTAATTCCGAATTCGGCCTTTTTTTGCTCCCCTATCACTGGGCTAATATGATTGTTGAAATCTACATTTATCGTAGTTGCAAACTCTCAAATGCAGGGGTTTTCTTTTAAGATAAACTTCAGCACATCCAGGATATTATCAACCTGCCCTTTTAAGCAAATCAGTGCCTCCAACGTCTGAGCCTTTGGGACTTAACCCTTTATGTACTGACTTATGAATTTATGAAAATTTTAATTAAGCATTTTTCGTAAATTGTTTAAACTACATTAGAAGATTTGCATAATTATTTAATAAATTTTAGAAGGATTTTAGAAGGATTAAAGGATTTAGAAGGATTCAATAAATTTAAATTTATTGGGATTTTGTGCAATATTTATAATCCCCACTCAAATCTTTTATTTTAAATATTTTTCTGAGTATTTTGTAGAATTAGGAAATGTACAAATATAATGTTCTTACAATAGAAATATAGAAATATTTCCGAATTGAAAAATCTTCCCTTGCTCTCAACGCCAAGAAAGCTGAAAAGATGCAAAGGCAAAATAAATCATCCTTTTAAAAATATTTTTGTTTTATGTAACCAATAATGCTTTTGGAACAAGATAAAGTAATGTACTTTTAACTCATTCTAAACTGTATTACAACAAATTGATGTATTAATTGAATTTTATAACAAGTTATTTTAATGGTTCTTATAAGTACTGTCAGTAGATAAAGGGTTAAATATGCTACAGGTCTTATAATAGATTTTATTTTATTTTATTTCAGATTTTTGCATGTTATCTTATGGACGATCCAGAATGAATTCCTCTAAATAACTTATTACATGAAATTACGACTAAACAGGTAATTTTTTATTGTAGACATGACGAGTGTCTTTATACAAGAAAGACTAATTGGAATAAGAGTAAACATCTAAATCGAATCGAAAAGAATTTGTTTCAATAGAGTACTAGGAAAAAGTTTCAGCAAAATCATGCCAAGACGAAAAGATCCAATTCACGGTTTTATATACCAACTAAAATTGCTCATGTTGTTCCTGCACAGAGGTATTCGTCGTAAATATGACTTTATTCTTCGCACCGAAATGGAAGAAGCAGGCAGCTTTGATGATTTATTTTTTGAGTACATAAAAGACAAGACAAAATACTTCCGTCTTTTGCAAGCTAAGCACAGTTTAGATGAAAGCAAGAAAATCACAGCTATGGATTTGTTAGCGGGAATGAAAAAGGATCAGAAATATAGTCTAATTAAATATTACTATTCTTATATGAAATGTAAAAATCAAAAGTTGTTTAAAAAAGGATCATTTAAAGACTTAATCATTTGTACTAACATTGACTTCGACATTGATGACTTAAAAAGAAACGGAATCGATGTACATCCAGTTACAGAGGAGGATGATATTCTAAGCATAAATATAAGTGGAGGACAAAAAAAACCTATGCGATATACTTTCGATAAAAATTTTGTTAATATTTTAAAACCAGAATTAGAAAAGAATTATGATTCGTCAGTAGTTAAAGACTTAGTTAATTTTATATTAGCTAATAAGCCACTTCACAAGGCGCATTTTGGTGATTATGTAAATGCATTAACTTATGAAATCATTGATAAAAAAAATAAAGAGCTCTCTGAAAATTTTGTTTCTAACGAGAATCTATCTTCTAGAGCATCCGAATTCAGAGATATGTTCGAATATGAAATCAAAAAGCAATCTAAAAAACAATTAGATTTGAGTACTTTGAATGAAGCAATAAGAAATAAAACTCCTATTAATGGCAAAATACCTAAACTAAATATACCACAAGGATTTGGACAAAATCCAGACAAAAAGAAAATTTATTGGCCAGCAAAAGATATTAAAACAGAAAACGTATTAGCATTTTTAAATCTTTTGATTGTCGCTGTTAACCAAATTAATGAGGATGAATTAGGGGAAGCAATCAAACATGAAATTGGAGATCAATTTAACAAAATTACAACCAAATCAATCTATAAAAATCTGTTTCAACACATGGTTGATTTCTTACAGGATAAAAAACCTAAAGGGAAAGCGAAATTAAAATTTTGGACTTTTAAAGAAGGGGAAAATTTTATAGAAAATACTTGTTTTGAAATTATACATCTCCAACTCTCAGGTTACAGGGATCATTTAGATTCTATCAAATTTTATTTCAAGGAAACACTTTTTGAGAAACCGCAACATTTTATAAATTCCGAAGAGCCACTTTGGCTTCTTACTTCTGAAACCCCCTGGTTAAGTACATTAGCCATTTATCAGTGTATTAAAAAAAGCAAGCACTCCATGAATCTATTTACATACAAATGGGATGATCTGTTAGATAACAGTGGAAGAATTCTTTTGGATTTCAACAATCTGAATCATTTCTTAATAATTGTCACTTGTCTTCAAATGACAGGTACGGAAGATATAACAGCGGAATTAGTAGAAAAAATTGAGCAGCTCTTTTTTAACCAAAATAACACCACCAAAAAAATAATTGTTGTAGCATCTAAACACCACGAACTTCGACGTCAGTTGCTAATAAAACATCAAAGTTGTCTTAGCCAAAAATTAGATATTGGTTTAATCAACATGGATGATCTGTCACAAAAAACATTGATGGAAAAAGAAAACATATATTTTGGAGGAAGTAATCGCCTGAGTCTTCAGAAACTGCTTAACATTAATGACCAAGATTCTCAAGAGAAAGTACAACTGCTGAATTTAGATGCTGCAGCAATAGAATTACTTTTGCGCAATCCAGAGTTAAAAGTGTTTGACCAAACGAATGATTTTAACTCATTAACGTACAATCCTAATAAACTGGTAACATTCAATAGCGTTATAAGGGAAATTTCATCTAATAATTATGACATATTTGCATTTTATGGAGATGATGAAGAGATGAAAACATTATTTCGGGACAAGAATATAGAGTTAGTGAGATTCAGTGCTACAGATTCATTAAAACTAATTATGAGGCATCGCTTCATTTTATTAGAATTAGAAAAGGAGGAGAAAGAATTTAATCACTTGTGTAAAATTTTACATGATTACACATATGTTATATCTGATAACAATAAACCCGCTTTACATAAACTAAAATATGTGGATAAAGATAATTGGATTTGGATGCAAACTTTTGATTACAATTTTTACATAAATCGGCATTACGAACGAAATATTTTTAGTAAAAGATTTTTTAATTTGCTTTCTGAGGAAAATTCTCAGGATTTTATAATCTTTAGTGGATTGCTGGAAAATGAAGTTTTACGCGAAGCCTGTAATTATTATAATTCATCTAATATTGAATTTAATAGCTGCACCTTTGCAAACAACTGCGGTATTGCAAAATTAAGAAAAACTGCAAAGAGAAAATTCAATTTTCTAAGCAAAATCGTCGAAGAAAATTTATCATACCATCCGAGTGATACTTATTTAACAGTAACAAGGTTTTATAATAAAAAATCAATTCACTGGATTAAACTGCAGAATGTATTAGATTACGAAAATAAACAAAAATTGCGACTTGAATGGCAACAATCAGTGGGAAATGTGATTGCCGTACGTAGAAGATATAATATTGACGACGATTTTCTTTCTGAAGACAATTTAATTCATTTCAATCAAAGATTAATTTTAATAGCGGACGGGCCAGGTACAGGAAAATCAATTAATTTAACACGAATAGTACGAAGTATAAAAAAGTATAAACCAACTTCACTGATTATTGAAATTGATTTGAACAAGTTGCAGCGGTCTTCAGTTTCATTTTGCGTTGAATCAAAAGAACAACTAATACATTTTTTATTTCGTGTTCTTAAAAAGTCAAGTGTGCATGCTGTCGAGAAAAAAATCGTAGAATATAAAATTAATAATTCAGAGCAGCTTATTTTATTATTTGACGGATTTGATGAAGTTACCAAAGAACAACAAGCAAATGTCATCAAATTATTTAAATTTATTATTCAAAAAACAAAATCTAACTTGTGGATCACGTCTAGGCCAGAAAATAAGGAGAAATTAGAAACGTCTTTGTGCGTGTTGAGTTATTCATTTAATCGTCTGAGTAGGTCAGATCGAATTAACTATTTAAGTCATTTCTGGCGAGTTTGTATTACATTCTGTGATTCAAATTCGATCGAATTTAATTTCAAAAGATTTGCAGAAATTGTTAATCAACATTTCAGCTCAATATCTGAAACTTTCAATTTTCCAAGCCTTATCAAAATTCCTTTGATGTTGAGGTCGGTAGCTGTAACGTATCTTAATTTTTTTACTCGTGTACTAATTAATAACACGGAAAATGGTTCTGCTATAGAAAGAAAAATACGCGAAATAAAATATACGGATATATTTGAATCATTTGTTCGTCATGTTTATGATATTTATTTTTTTGAGAAAATAAAAATGCTTGATTATTTTGATAAGGAATCCCAGGCTATATTGAGAGATGCCTACTCGAATGCATACAGATGCCTGGCAGTAAAACATGTTTGTCGTCACAATTCAGTATTTTATTTGGAACATAAGAAAGAAAAAATTACTTTAATAACATTATCAAGAATAGGTTTAATTCAAATATCGGCCAACCAAGATATATATACGTCCAAAGACGTATCTATTTCAAACTCATTAACATGTGGAGAAGAAATGTATGATTTTATTCATCCTTCATTTGCAGAATGTTTCGCTGCAGAATTTATATGTATTGAGTTAAAAACTAACCCAACTTCAATAAGGCTTTGGGAATTTTTAATTGAAATAATAATATATCGTCCATTCAGCCGAAGAGTATTCGAAGATAAATTAGAGAAGGATACTCAGTTATCTTGTTTATCGTCACAGAAACTTCAGCGAACCATCATTTTCAAGTTACTAAATGCACAAGTTACAAAATATGGTATAGCTGAAACTCTATGGAGAGCTGCAAGCAGTAAATTAAGACGAACAGTTTCTTTTTTAACAAAATGGTATATAGATATAAATTTTTATAACCCTTTGAATTTTTCTTATCATATGGCTGCAAAACGCATACTAAACGTTAATGTTCTTCAATCTTTTTCAAAGGAAAGTGATCTTATAAATTATATTATGGATCATAATGAAGCTAGACGTATTAATATCAATACATATAATGTGTCTATTGTAAGATCTGGACTTCCTGACATGATGGAATACCTGAGAGATGGACGAATTATTTTTGATATAGATATTCTAAAAGAAAATACCTACAGATCTTTTTAGCCGTATTAAGACATTCTTATATAATAACATACATATATTAAATGAATCTGTTAGTTTATTAAATTTCACCTGTAATTAATGAAAATGTATATTTAACAATCATTTTATTATTAATTCAACATTTGTATACACTCTGAAATAGGAAGGAAATTTAGAAACTTCCGTATATAATATTATTTCGGTATATTATAATATTATAAATGACTTTAAATAAAATTGAAAATGAAGCAAATACGCTAGGTTTCATTAAATGTTTTGCAGTTGCTTTTCAAAAATTCAGACATGCATGTATTTTCTTCATTTAAATACTTAAATATTCATTTAAATACACTGCATTTATGCAACTTATCTTGATGATTTTGTACTATCTAAGTCTCCACGCATAGGTCTTACTTTTATGTGTTATATAAAGTAACAAAATAGTACGTACAATATTCTCATTAAAACCCTAAAAGAAATATTCATATAAAGTATAATCAGCCAAAAAGAAAACAAAAAAAGTAAAATCTTGCACCAAAACATAGATTATGAAACACATTCCAACACTCCCAGAGAACTTTCACAAAACTTTGTTATTTAAAAAGGTAAAGAAAATAGTTAAGCGAATATTTTAGAAAACGCATAAAACATTTGAAAACCAGATTTCAACAATTACCATCCTTATCAGGAAAGGTACTTCTTTTTCTTTTGTGTAGAACTATATATGATCTACAGATTTGTATACGTATTATAACCTGTTGGACTATTATTAAATCCTTGGTCCGGCATTGGTTAGGTTACAAAAATTCGTACCGCCTAATGAAACATTGCTACTGGAAGTATCAAAAGTGTAGAATATTGGCAGTTGTGGATAGGCTGAGTACTTTCTGTTGACCAATTTAATCTACTATATTGATTTGTTTGCAGCAGTGAGGTTGGCTAAGTCCAATCGAAACACCAGGTATTCATGAAGCAGTCTACTTCTATTTCGATGGTCAGACCATATGAGTGGTAAGCAAAATATTTAGAAATCCGGCAGTTTCCCCATTAAAACAGAGGCCAAAATCACTTTAAAATGCTTATTCAACCACACATAAAAACGTGTAGAGCCTTCAGGCTAGAGCACGAATTATTATTCCATGCTAAAAAGATCTTAATGTACAAATTTAGATGTTCTATTTGACGATAAGGCACTTGGTAACAGAGTTTTAAAACAGCCGAACAACACTGAATTCTTTGTCAGGACTCGCGTAGGAATACAGATTGAATTATAAATTTCATGACAAAACAAACAGATGAAGGAACGAGACACAGAATGAAATTCTCGGTTACTAAACCAAGGGAGAATGAGAGAGAAGTGTAATAGAGAATGAGTTCCGTATCTGCTCACGGAAGGATTTCGATGCAATATGACCGACGTCAGACAGATGCGCGGGAAGCTGATTCATGGAATAAACGAAGAAATAGTAAAATGGCTTTAAAAACATTCGAAAAATAAAATGTAGCTTCTCAGAATATTACAGTTTTGGTAGCTGATAAAAATTAATGAAGGGATTAAAAGTTTAAATTGAGGTTTCAAATAATATAATTATTAAGATACGCGTTTTAAGTTTATAGGAATTTAACTAGAAATAAATAATGGAGGTTATTAAGAAATGGGGAAATAAAGAATACGGCAATTTAGAATAATTTAAATGAATATTGCAAAATGACATTTTTGTATAGGCTGATCCCTCCCCACTAAAAACCTATGAACTGGTAGATCCGTGACCTACAAGTTCATTAGGGTAAAGCATGAGTTCGGATTACAGTAGAGTTAAAAGTTGTTCTAAAAATTTTCTTTGATTCTGTCAATGCCAAATCAATAATTTATTTCATAAATGCGAATATGTCGGGATTGTTTTTTAAACTACAAGTACAATATAAATATTTTTCTAACATGGAGTAAATTATGTACAAAATAATTTGCTCATTATCTGACTAAAAACTTATTATCTAATTTACTTACAGTATTAACAGATATTTACAATATTGGCAATTGCCTACGACTTTCTTTAGAAAATTATAGTTCTTTCCACATCACGATTAAACATTAGTTTAATCTCTATAACTTAATCTCGATAACTTAGGCGTTTTCCTTACAATTTATAAGTTAGGTAATACGTAATAAGCTCATAAACAATAAAAAAAAACATAAATAAAAGGAAAAGCATGAATATAAGTAACAATAATAATAAATTTTAATTTTAACAATATGTACAAAAATTTCAATTTAGTATCAATCTCGTTCAGTTTTTTAACTGAGATTATTTAATGTCCTGATACTTATGCTACAGTCCATTGAAATTCGAAGATAAGTTCAAAATTGAACATTTTTTGGATCACTCATTTTGTGCTTTGCGAACTAATCGAAATTTTCCCTCACTAATCAAGGGGATGCCTAACAAGAACGAAAAATCATGTATCAAGCATAGATTATGAAACCCTTTCAGACACTTCTAGAATACTTTAACAAAACTTCGTCGTTTAACACCATTTCTACCAAGAGGTGTCAAAAGACACCTTTCAGATTTTAACTTAAAATTATTCTCTAAGTCTAATAATTTCTCCACTGTTAATTTTTTGACTTTTCGTAGAATAGTTCTTAATTTAATGCAGCGATATCATTTTCCTCCAGCTCATCCTTTTATTAAAGGTTTTATTAAAGGTTTTAAAAAGGTGCATATGGTATACCTATTTCTACCATGACACCTTAAGGCCCTTATAATTCCTAATTTCGGAGGATTTCATAGTTTACAATTTTAAACCATTTTACATATAAATATCAACATCATTTTACAGCATCAAGAATCCCAATTTCAGTTGTAACAGAAAATACAGGAATTGATGCATAACTTTGATATTCGCATCGATGTATTCCGCCATTTTGCATTTTAGTACCGATCATTTCAGTGACTAGTTCTAAATAAATGAATAACGCGTTTTCTTCTCCAATTCTGGTATCGAGTTCAATACACATGAATTTTGTTTTCATTCATGTAAAAACTGTGATATTGAATAGAGAAAGAATTTTATTACACTGGTGTTTTTATGATTTCTGTTTGTTGTTACAAAGATTGAATTTTTATACACGAGACTGAATTATTTTTTTTAAGATAGTAATATTAAAATTTTTGATTATCTTTCTAATAAAATCAGAAAAATGAACACGATAATGTTTTTTAATTATTGTTCCTGTTGACATAAAACATGTTTGATTACATTTAGGTACATTTGTATTTGGTAGATTATGGAATTAAGCTTAAATTTACAACCTGATTGAATAATCTCTAATAAATACGCCTCAATGTATTAGTAAATATATTGATCAAATTATCTATATTTAGCTGATAATTTGAAATCCCACCAGTTTTGACAATTATTTGTATTCAAACGCAAAAGTGTCAAAAGACACCTTTTGGTAGAAATAGGTGTACACAAAATCGTGGTAGAAATAGTGTTAATAAGGTATAGAAGATACCCAAGTAAACATTTTAGAAAGCGATATAACACATTTGAAAACCAGATTTCAAACCTTAGCACCTATAGCCGGAAAGGTACTCCAATTCTTTTGTGCAGCTCTATATATGATCTATAGGTTTGTACGCATTCTACATGGTATGCTAAAATTTATTTTATTCAGAAACACATAACACAATTGAAAATACACCTTCAGCATTTTCAACCAATAGACAGAAACGTACTTGAATTCATTTGTCCCTGTATGTTGCCTACATATTTGTATACGCGCCACATATTAAGCTGAAATTTAATTCAGGCAAAAATACGCTTAAAATGACTGAAATCACACTTCCAGGAATTACTATCAATAGTAGTCCATGTGTCCAATTTTTTGCATAGCCCTGTATATAATTTTATTTATGTGCTACAAACATTTCTTTGTATACTAAATGTAGTTGAGCTTGTAAAGCATAACTCAAATTTAAAAAAAAAATTAAGCAATTCACGCTCATTCTGAATTTTAATTGCTAATTCCTTTGTGTATCCCTGTGCATGTTCTACAGAATTTATACACACCCCGTGGTGTGCAAAAATTTAACTAAGTTTAAAATATATACCATAACCGAAAACACATTTTCAGCAATCACCCTTAATTAAAATTATTTTGAATGCAGTATTGTATCCAATATCTTTTATGTGTACCTGTAATTATTAGATAACGATAAATGCAAGGAACATCATATTCTACTGCAAGCATCTTGTAGTAAACCTTAGTAATGCATTTAATCATGTTTGAAGTAGTTCAATATAATTAAAATACGCTACGAACAGTTTTTCTCTGTACACCATCATATAACCTAATTTCTTTGTGAGACTCTGTAAATGAATGTTAAATGCTTTGCACCCCCTATTCTACAGAAAACATGTTTTAGTGCACCTCAAAAATATATATCAGTTTCATTACTGTTGCAACAGATCAATATCTTTAAAATACGCCGTCAACGATTTTTCTTCATAGAGCATAATATAACAGAATACTTTTGGGTTTTCCGTGCGCGTACTGTAAGTGTTAAGCATAACACATTTATAGTAACCACCTTCTAGTAACCATCTTCTAGTGCTCCTCAAAAATGTATCTAAATTTCATTATTTTTAAGATTGTATAACAGTATTAAACTACATCGCAAATGATTTTCCTCCATAGACCTTAATGTAACGGAATACTTTTGGGTGCCCCTGTAAATGAACTAATGAATGCTACACACTTCATATTCCATACCAAACATGCCATGGTAAATCTCAGTAACTTTTATCAATTACACGTCAATCCGAGTATATTTACTCGAGTTAGAGCACGGACAGGTAGACCGCAGACGGCAGACAGACAAACCGAAGTCATAAACACTTTTCAACTATGTTTGAAAGTGTTAAAAAATGTTTACCGTACTAACTGAAAATCGCACCTAACTCAAACCGCAATGAACGAGGGATACATGTAGTTTAAAATAACAGCAAAATATTTTTTAAAGATCGCACGCACAGTAAAATAAAATCGGTACATCTGTTTTTCAGAATGAAATTCCACATTAAATATATCAACTTATAGAATAATCTTTACATATTAAATAACAGATTTCTGTATTTCTGAGTTTTATTTTACAATTTAATTGAATTTATACTAAATTCTAATTAAAAACATACAGTTTTTATGTTAGTTCATGTAAAAGTATTTTTATACCTTATAACTACCTAAAGAGTTTTTGGTTTTGTTTCTCTAGTTTTAAAAAGGAAAATAAAGGGATTTTCATTGCAAACTAAAACGGAATTGAAATTTAACGAAATAAAAATAAAAATACACACACACGAAAATATACAAATGCTATTTCTCTCTGTGCATCGCAGTTATCTCATTTTCATTTTCATTTTATGTTTAAATCTTTGCAGATTAAATTTTCCTGAGTAGTCTCTTTCTGCGATTCATTTCTAAAAAAATTGAAAAGTTATATTTATTTCCCAAGATAATAAAATCACATTAATATTTGGAAATTGTTGTATCCTTAATATGTCAAGAATTCATATTTTGACATAATTATCTTTTAGCGATTTAATTTTTAGCGATCTTTTTTTTTTTTCAAATATTTTATGCACAAAAGATACACTTGTTACATAGTTAAAAATAGGATTTAAATGGATTAATTTAAATTACACATTTTAATTTAACAATACTTTCTTCGCGTTTGAGGTTGTTTTTATAAAATATTCCCATTTCTGCGAGCTGATTAATATTCCTTAATAGAGGAATCGAAAATGATTCAATTATGAATTGAAAGTATTTCAATGCAGCTAAAGATGTTGGTTAAGAATATATCATTTGAAACAATGCTTGGAATATAATTATGCTCGTAAAAAGCAATTTTTATGTTATCCAAAACAAGGATTGTAGTTTTAGCTTTTCTTTAAAAAAAATGTTTGCATTTCCAGTTCCTTCATGACAATATTTGAAAAATCCTTTTAAATTAAAAAGAAAATGCTATAACTTTTAAGATCACGAAATTTTAATTTAATAACTAGCATGGGAATTGACATACTTTCTTGTTTCTATCCTTTCGTAGCATACTACATATTTCTTTTAAATTCATTTTTGCTTTTAGGAATAATAAACGGAAGTCTAACCAAAGTCGATTTAATACAACATAAAAAACAAATTTTGGAATGTTCAAAAGAATATTTTGACATGATTATCTTTCAGGGATTTAATAATAGATCTTTTTCATTTCAAATATTTTATGCCTAATAGATACACTTGTTAAATATTTAAAAGCATTTTCCTGCATCGTTATTTGAAAAGACTCATTTGGTGTATGCGTTTTAATTAAAGATTATTTTTGTTAGGGTTTGAAGTTTTTTATATAAAGACATATATTTCTGACAACTAGCTAATAATTTATAAGGAACCCATTTAAAATAAATCCACTCATGAACTGAAAATATAAAAACAACTAAAGGTCTTGCTTATTAAATATGCAACTTGAAATATTGCTTTGAATATATTTATGACAGTAATAACCATTTCTATGGGAAGCTGAAATAATGATAGTAATTTAAGCTATTCTAGATAAATCATCGCATCTGCAAATAATTCAAATACACTTGTCTAAATTCCTTTTAAAATAAAATTAATCAATCTAATTAAATTTAATATAATGAGACTTGAATTTCATAACGTGCAAGACAATTTTCTTGTTTTTATACTTTTGAATTATATGATATATATATATATATATATATATATATATATATATATATACATATATATATATATATATATAAACAGGGGGTTGCCGAATTAGACCCGCAAATTCTGAGGGGTCATACTAGGCATAAATGAAAAATTACCATAGAACATGGGATCGCAAAACGCTTACTTAGCCTCAAATACAGGAGGACTTACACTAACTGAATTTGGATTGACGCGAATAATTGTAAGAAAAATAAAAATACAGCAATGAAAATGTAACGATATGTACATCGTTTGGTATGAAGTGTGACAAAATCACGAAAAGTTCTGGAAAAACAGGGTGCTCACAGATTCGATGATACCGTATGAACTGGTAATCGCAGTCTAAAATGTGAAGCGTCAAGTGCATACTGCTGGCGCGTATAATGGAAACTTCTACCACTTTTTTGGTGTTATTATATTTAAGACAAATGTGGGCATGTCTATTAAAGTTTCGTTATAACGTACTTTAGTCTTCTGAAAGTTATTGCCGCCAACCAAAGTTGTGTTAGAGTAGAACACCCTGTATTTTTGATTAAATGGGTGGTTTGCGACCCCATGTTCTATGGTAACTTTTCATGCAATTGATGCCTGCTATCACCCATCTGAATTTGTTTGTAAAATTTGGCAACAATCTACATATAGTAGACGAGTTTATTATTTTTTTATTTAAAAAAAACATTCAGTTTTTTAATTCATTTTCTTCGTACTTAACAAAAGCAGTAAACACTTGCGTATCATAATACATATGTATCTTTTTTTAAATGAAAATGTGTTGTAATTTGACAGTATTACTACTTTTCATATAATTGAAGTCATATCTATTACTCTGATATATTTTATATAAATCTTACATCGATCGATTCCCAATCCATTTAAATTTATAACTGAGACATTGTTTTTATAAACAAAATATCAAACATTGTCCGTACAGATGGAAAAGAAACGTTTTGTTTGTGTAGTAAAATGTAAATCTATCTTTGTAAAAATAAAAGAGAACATCCTGTACACACTCAGAAATGAATACTCAGATTTCACGAAATTCTCTTTGTTTTTGTCGAAACAGTTTCCTGGGAAATGCTCCGAGCGAATATTTCGTCAAATTGGTGAAATTACTTTATTCACTTTCTTGACGTCGCTATTGGAGACTTGTACAGATTTGCTTTTAGATTGATGTAATGAATTCTGCTGCTTGTTTATGTTTTTATAAGGTAGATTGTAATTTTATCGGTGCTGCTATAATTTCTGAAAGTTTTAGGTAAGGCTAATTTATTATTATGGTTTTCTCATGCTCAATGAATAATTATAATATGGCTTGATTAAATAATTTATTAGTGAAATTTTCTTTGCTCAATAAATGGTTAGAATATGGTCTGGTTAATTTGTTGCTCACAAATAACGAATTGTGAAGTGCATATTGCGTGAGATTTTATCACTTTGAGTAGAGGGATAAGATTTTTAACATTTTACTGTTTATAAAGGGGAGAGGGATCAATTATGTTTATTTTTAATTTGATTGAAAACAGAATATACTTCTTAAATAAATTTTAAAAAAAGATATCCTGGAAGTTTGAAATTTTATTGGCCAAATTTTCTTTTTCAGTGGTTTTGAAGAACACTGGAAATTTATTCTTTTCGAATTAAAACATAACGAACAACATATAAATAAATAAATAAATAAAAATAATAATAAGCATTCCTAAAAATTTTAACAGCTAAAAAAATAACTAATGAAGAAACAATAACTACCTACATTTCAGTATTTTCTGAAAAGCACTAAAAAGTACTGTTTTAAAATAAATTATTATGGGACTAACATAAACCAACAAATATCTGCTTGCTGAAATCGCAGGATTTGAGGAGGTACAGAAACTGTTTCCTTAAAATGCATTGAGTGTGACCGTGATTGAGGCAAAACTTTCGTCAAATATTTGAGAGTTTACCTTTCGTTAAAAGTCACGTGATGTTGATAGGAAATGATCGTCAAAAACGACGAAATACAGCTCAAGGATTTCTGAATCGTCAAAAGTGAGAGTTTTATTTCTGAGAGTGTAAGGAAAGGATTTTTGCCAACATCAGTATTACATCAACTAATGTTTTCCTTCATTCTTCCAACAAATCCGACCAATTGACCCTTGGGAATTACACATGTATGCGCGGATCTCAATCGTTATTTCATTTCATTACATAAATTCTCTATTATTTTGTTACGAAGAATAAGTCGACTAAAACGACCATTTCAATCTCAACATTTTTACACACAAGTCCCAAGTTTTATTTTTATGGCATAACAGCTTCACTTCAGTGGCATGATGTATTTTCATCTTCATAAAAACAATCGTGCTCGGCCCAGTTGTCATCATGCCAAAATGCAGAGCTAGGTACCTGGATTGAGTACCAGCGTGGTCTCAGCTGGGTGGCTGTGCAAGGTTTTCAGGATTTTCTATGCACGAAGAACGATAATCCAGGTTATTTTCCCTTGAAAAGTTCTTCCTGAATCTATCCCTTTATACAGTGTGCCCGTAAAGTCATGGTGCACTTTTGACCGGTCACAGAAAATGAACGAAACAAGATGGAAATGTGAAATTTTCTCCAAATAAAAGAAAAACTCTCCAAATTTCATACCTGTTCTGTGCAGCTCGATTTGGCCTCCATTTGTTGTACTACACACATCTAAACTATATTCAAATTCTTTCAACACACAGTTAAGGACGCCTGATATATTTGAGTGAATAACTTCTGTGATTCTGTGTTTCAAATTGAGGTCTCATCGAATTCCACTGAACAGGTGTGAAACTCGGAGAGTTTTTCTTTTATTTGGTGAAGATTTCCATCTTGTTTCGTTGATTTTCTGTGACCGGTCAAAAGTGCACCATATGACTTTACAGACACACTGCACTAATATGGCCAAAATTGGCCTATACTTAACAAATTCCCTTCTTTCCTCCGTAGTACTGATGTGCATTGCATATTTTCTATAGATTATGGAGTCCGCTGCCATTATCTTTCACAAAGATAAGGAAAAGAATTCGATTACAGTACTGACTATTAGAGATATTTTCTGACAGTGTGTTTTCAGCTATATTATTCATTTTAAAGCTTTACTAAATTTTAATATATTAAGTGGTGTGTATAAATTCTATAGATCATATACAGGTTTTCTCAAAATAATCGTAAGCATTACCTTGCAATGGTCGTACACTGCTTAAAACGTGTTTTTTAAATGTGTTTTGCTTTTAAAGTTGAACTATATTTTAGTGTACACTGTAAAAAAAATCCGACCAGTTTCCCTGTAGGAATCGGAAAAATAGTTGCCTTATCGTACCGGAAAATTTTCCAACCCAGCTCGGAATAAAATCCGTAAAAAAAAAAGGAAATAGTCAATAAAACAGTATTTTACGGATTTTATTCCGATTTTAAGGATTTTATTCTGAGCTGGGTCGGAAATTTTTCCAGTACGATAAGGGCAACAATTTTTCCGATTCCTACAGGAAAACTGGTCGCATTTTTTCTACAGCGTACTAAGGTATCAAACTAAGTTATTTACTAAAAGTGATAAAAATACACTTACAAGGCAAATAAATATCTTAATTTGTTCAAATCTGTCAGGTATTTATTTACCTTGCAAGTGTATTTTTATCACTTTTAACAAGTATTAACAGTTTTATGATTTTAAGTGATTTTCATGTATAATTTTACACTAAGGGATGTTGGTCGAATATAAATAAATATATACGTATACAAGGTTGAGCAAAAGAAGTTGTATATATTATTGGTAATTGCTGTAAGTGTGTTTTTATTTGTTTTGTGCGTTTTCTAGCTGAATTAAATTTTAGTATATTGTATGATGTGTATCAACTGTGTAGTCATAGACATAGGGCTAACCAAAAGAATTCAGATTAACTTATATGGATAATATTTTCTGAAAATGCGTTTTGAACTAACCATGTTACGCATTTATCAGATGAATCAAATTTTACTATATTATATTATTTAATATAATAATATAAAAAGTTCATATGCAGGTCTGTACAAAAGGTTATGGATACGTGTCATTTATGAATGCTAATTCTTAAAATCGTATTTTCATTTTCTTTATGAGTTCTCAAGCTGTACAAAACTTTTGTTTCACTGTGTAGTATGTAAAGGTATCTATATACAAGTTTCCTTCGATTAGTGAGAGTAATTAATACCGCGATATTACTACCCTAATCGCAATATACATTGAATGTGAAAAACTATGCAAAAACTTTCACAAAAAAACAATATACATAAATGGACAATGTAATAATGTTGCTACGATGTTGCTTTTGGTGTATTATTGTTATAAAGTACATATTGCAGCTTTATTTGAACTTTTTAAAAAGTTTATCTAATTTTCATGAATTTCCATTGACGTGCGATGTAATTTAATAATTAACAATCAAGAAACATTAAACAGTCAATTTTAATTTTAATTCTGCATTACAATTTTTTAGGTTAATTATTTCAGCTTACTTATCATTAGGTTTATTATTAAAAATTTGCATAAATGATTTAAAACTTAGTGAAATGGAATTTGATTACTTCAACCCTAAATGCATTTTAATTTATTTAAGCGAAAACTTATCAATAGTCCATTGCATAATTTTTTGCAGTAATACAAAATTTGATTTTCTAATCAAACTGTGATTAGAGACACTTCAGTGTACTTGCATACTTCCACTGATGTCTGGGTCTATATCTGTAAAAGACTGTTTGATAATTTCTAATTTGTTAAAAGCTTCTTCGAATTATTAACCATTTGGAAAAATGGTTATTGTCCTCGGTCAGGGTAAGAAATCAAAAACATATCTGAAGCGTTTTATTGGTTGAATCCCGCATTTTATTCGTTTTTTGATTGGTCTATACAGTAATCTGTATTTTCTCTTTGCTTTCAATAGAGATGGATACTTCTGTTGCCACTATGACAAAAAAGTAGTAAAAACTACAAAAAAAATTAATAACTCAGAAACAAATTGAGATACAGCTTTCAAACAAATTGCATTTAAAAGTAAATTTTTTTCTCTATATGACGGTGTAAAAAGTAATATTGTGGGATGTTTAGAAGTTTAAGAATGAAATTTCATTTAAAATTGGTCCAGGAATATTAATGTTTAATCCATGGCGTACGTAATGTATGACCAGCTCCGTAGAAGTTTAAAAATTTACAGTACCGAAAAATGTAATCCATGGCGTACGTAATGTATGATCGCAACTCCGTGCGATTTTTTATGTCTTAAATTTTAGTCTTTGAAAAAATCATTTTCCAAATGGTCGTTGTAATTTGTTAAATTGCATTTTTTTTAAGTTATTCTGTTTTTAGGAATTTTCTACGAATTTCATTTTTATAAATTCCGTGTAATTTTGATGCGGAAATATCGTCACCTCAGAGCAACAGCAGTAGGACATCTAGTACTAATCGAAAATGAGATGTCTGACTCACTGCTATGAAAAACTGTGTCTGGATCTAGTGGAACAGTAGGGAATTTCTATAAAACACATCTGAGGTACAGTGTTAAACATGACTTTGTGTTTCAGACGTTGTTTCACTAGATGCAAACACAGTTATTCATAGCAGTAAGTGAGACATATAATTTTTACTTTCTTCTACCTTTACAAGAAGAAAGTATTGGATTCATGAAAATTTTCGAATTCCGGTTTTCGACGGAATTGCACGTTTTAGGGGTCAGAGGTTCCAAAAAACATGTTTTTACAAAATGTCTGTCTGTGCGTCTGTGTGTATGTGACACAAATTTTGTGGGCGCTCTATCTCAAGAACTAATGCACGGAATTTAATAAAAATCTATATTCAGTTAGTCCCTATTACAAATTGATGCTGATTAGTTTTTGGTGTAAATCGCTCAACAGGTGGCGCTGCTATGCTGCATTTTTCACGATTTTTGCAATAGCTCTATCTCAAGAACTAATGCACGGATTTTTATCAAACTTCAGATTTAGTTAGTCCTTGATATGAATTGATGCTGTTTACGTTTTGGTGTAAATCCCCCAACAGGTGGCGCTGTTATGATGAATTTTGAAGGATTTACACGATTTCCCCAATAGCTCTATCTTAAGAACTAACGCACGGATTTTCATCAAACTTCAGATTCAGTTAGTCCTTGATATGATTTGCTACTGATTATGTGTTGGTGTAAATCGCCCAACAGGTGGCGCTTCTGTGCTGCCTTTTTCACGATTACCTCAATAGCTCTATCTATAGAACTAATGGACGAATTTTCATCTAACTTCAGATTTAGTTATATGTTGACACAAGTTGTTGTTAATTAGGCTTTGGTGTTAATCACCCAATAGGTGGCGCTGCTATGCAGGAATTTTCACGATTTTCGCAATAGCTCTATTTCAAAAACTAATACACGGATTTTCTCCAAACTTTAGATTCAGTCAGACGTTGACATAAATTGTTGCTGATTATGATTTGGTATAAATCACCCAATAGGTAGCACTGCTAGACAGCATTTTGCTGGATTTAGACGATTTCAGCGATAGTCCTATCTCAAGAACTAATGCACGGAATTTCATATCTTTAGAATCCTCATGAGATGCATAGATTTCCATTTAATTTTGGCAGTGTGATAGCGAATTTTGAAGTATTAACATGTATGAGATAGAAGAAAGTTTTGGGATTGGTACATCCGACTAGTTTATTATTACTAGATGTTTTACTGTTGCTCTGAGGCGACGATATAAGTATCACCCATTTTGGGATTTTCAAACTAATCAAAATTTTCCCTCAATAATCAAGGAGATATCTAACAAGAAAGAAAAATCATGAGTCAAGCATAGATTACGATTCACTTTCAAACGCTTCCAGAATACTTTAACAAAACTTCGTCGTTTAATAAGGTAACGAAGTTACCCAAGCAAACATTTTAGAAAACGGTATAACACATTTGAAAACCAGATTTCAACACTTAGCACCTAAAGGCAGAAAAGTACTCCAATTTTTTTTGTTCAGCTCTATGTACATGATCTACAGGTTTGTACACATTCTACATAGTATGCTAAAATTTAGTTTATTCAGAAAACGCTTAACACAATTTAAAATTCACCTTCAGCATTTTCTATCAATAGACGGAAACGTACTTGAATTCATTTGTACAGTCCTGTATATTGCCTACAGATTTTAATACAAACCACATATTAAGCTGAAATTTATTTCAGGCGAAATACGCTTAAAACTACTGAAATCACACTTTTAAGAAATATCATCCATAGCAGGCCATGTATCCCTTTTATTGCAAAGTCCTGTATATGGTTTTATTCATATACGCTACAAAAAATTCTTTATATACTAAATGTAGTTGAGTTTGAAAATACATAACTACAAAAAAAAAGAAAATACTTTTAAGCAATTCACGCTCATTCTCAGTTTTAATTACGAATCCTTTTCTGTAGCCCTGTACATGTTCTATAGAATTTATACACAACCTGCGGCGGGCAAAAATTTAACTAAGCTTAAACCACATACCATAACTGAAAACACACTTTCAGCAATCATCCCTAATTGACAATAAATTGAATGCAGTATTGTATTCGATATCTTTTATATGTACCTGTAATTATTAGATAACCATAAATGCGATGCACATCATATTCTACTGCAAGCATCTTGTTGTAAAGCTCAGTAATGTATTTCATCATGTTTGAAATAGTCCAATATAATTAAAATACGCTACGAACAGTTTTTTCCCGTACACCATTATGTAACCGAGTTCTTTTGTGTGACCCTGTAAATGAATGTTAAATACCTTGTATTCCCTATTCTACAGAAAACATGTTTCAGTGCACCTCAGACATTCATATCATTTCATTGTGTTTGTACCAGAGCAATATCATTAAAATACGCATCAAACGATATTTCTTCATAGACCACAATATAACGGAATACTTTTGTGTTTCTCTGTACGCGTATTTTAAGTGTTAAACATAACGCATTGAATAGTAACCATCTTCTAGTTCTCTTCAATAATGTATATAAATTTCATTATGTTTAATATTGTACTATACTATTAAAATACACAGCAAATGATTTTCCCCCATAGACCATAACGTAACGGAATACTTTTGAGTGACCCTGTAAATGAACTATGCTACACACCTCATTTTCCATACCAAGCATGTCATGTCAAACCTCAATAACGTATATCAATTACATGTCAATTCGAATATATTTAGGCGAGTTATAGAGGACGGACAGACAGACGGAAGACTGACAAACCGAAGTCATAAACACTTTTTAACTACGTTGGAAAGTGTTAAAAATGTTTACCATACTAACAGAGAATCGCAACTAACTGAAACCGCACTGATTCCTGAAGTTTAAAATAATAAAAAAATATTTTTAAAAAATTCTCGCGCATAGTAAAATAGAATTAGTACATCTATTTTCCAGAATCAAATTCCACGTTAAATATATCATCCTATAGAATAATCCTTACGCATTAAACAACAGGTTTCTGTATTTCTGAGTTGCATTTTACCATTTAAAAGAACTTATACTAAATTTTAATTAAAAATATGCAGTTCTTGTGTAAGTTCATGCAGAAGTATTTTTATACCTTATAAACTACCAAAAGAGTTTTTGATTCTGTTTCTCTAGTTTTAAAAAGAAAAATAATGGGATTTTCACTGCAAACTGAAACTGAATTGAAATAAAATGAAACAAAAATAAAATTCAGAGGGACGAAATTAATATACAAATGCGATTTCTCTCTGTGCATCGCAGTTATTCCATTTTCATTTTACTTTTAAATCTTTACAAATTAAATTTTCTTGAGTAGTTTCCTTCTACGATTCATTTTTTTTTTTAAATCTGAAAAGTTATATTTACTTCCCAAGGGTATAAAATCGCATTAATATTTGCAAAATGCCGTAATTTTAATATGTCTAAATAGCATATTTTGACATGATTATCTTTCAGGGATTTAACAGTACATCTTTTTTGTTTCAAATATTTTATGCACAAAAGATACATTTGTTACATACTTAAAAATATGATTTGAATAGATTTATTTAAATTACGCATTTTAATTAAACAATACTTTCTTAGCGATTGGGGTTGTTTTAATAAAATATTCTCATTTCTGAGAGGAATCGAAAATGATTCAATTCTGAATTAAAAATATTTTAAAACAACAAAGATGTTGGTTAAGAATACATAATTTGAAACAATGCTTTGAATATAATTATGTTCGTAAATATATATATATATATATATATATATATATTTATGTTATCCAAAACAAGGATTAAAGTTTTAGCTTTTCTTAAAAAATGTTTGCATTTCTAGTTGCTTCATGACAACATTTGAAAATTCCTTTAAATTAAAAAGGAAATATTATAACTTTTAAGATCATGAAATTTTAATTTAATAACTAGCAACGGAATGGACATATTTTCATGTATCTATACTTTCGTAGCATACTACATATTTCCTTTAAATTAATTTTTGCTTTTAGGAATAATAAATGAAGTCGAACCAAAGTCGATTTAACACAACATAAAAACAAATTCTGGAATGTACAAAAGCATATTTTGACATGATTATCTTTCAGGGATTTAGTAATAAATCTTTTTCATTTCAAATATTTCATGCGTAATAGATACTCTTGTTCAATATTTAAAAGCATTTTCCTGCATCGTTGTTTGAAAAGATTCATTTGGCATATGCGTTTTAATTAAAGATTATTTTTGTTAGTATTTGAAGTTTTTTATATAAAGATATATATTTCTGATAAATAGCTTATAATTTATAAGGAATCCATTAAAAATAAATTCACTCTTGAACTTAAAATATAAAAACAATAAAAGATCTTTTTTTAAATGTGCAACTTGAAATATTCCTTTGAATATAGTTATGACCGTAATAACAATTTCTATGGGAAGCCGAAGTAATAACAGTGATTTAAACGATTCTAGATAAAAGATGGCATCTATAGTTATTTCAAATAACTTGTCTAATTTTCCTTTTAATAAAATGAATCAGCCTAATTAAATTTAAGATCATGATACTTGAATTTCATAACGTGCGCAAGAATTTTTTTTTTGCTTCTATACTTTTGCATCATAATATATATATATATATATGTATGTATATATATACACAGGGTGATTCTAAATTGTTTTTACAAAATAAGAGGGGTGATAGTACCCATCCATACGAGTAATTATTACCATAGAACATGGGGCCGCAAACCACTTTTTGAGTCACAAATATAGGTTGTTTCACTCTAATTGAAGTTAAATTGTCGGTAATAATTTTGCAAAAAATAAAAATATTGCAATAAAAAAGTAACGATATGTACCTTATTTTGTATGAAATGTGATAGCATCACAAAAAGTTATGATAAAACAAGGTACTCACAGATTCGATGATACCGTATGAACTGACAATCACAGTCCAAAATGTGGAACATCAAATGAATACTGCTGGTGCGCATAATGGAAACTTCTGCCACTTTTTTTTTGTGATGTTATCATATTTACAACAAAAGTGAGCATGTAAATTAAAAGTTTAATTATAATATACTTCAGTTTGCTGAAAATTATTACCATCAACCAATTTTCGATTAGGGTAGAACACACCGGATTTGTGACTAAATAATGGCATGCGACCCTATGTTCTATGGTAATTATTGCTCGTCTGTATGTGTACTATCACCCCTCTTATTTTGTAAAAACAATTTACAATCACCCTGTGTATATATATATTTATATACAGCGATGGGATTCAAATAATTTAACAACCGGTTCGCTGCCCGAATGATTTTTGATATATACACGTGAAATGAAAAAAGAAGTATCACACATAGATTATGAAGCACTTTTCCAATATTATAAGAACATTCCTAAAAAACTTTGAATTTTTGGTATAGTAAAAAAAAATCCTGAAATATGTTTCCTGTAAAGGGACTTAATTTATTTGATAAATATTCGGCAATCATGAAACCCTGATCAAAATTTCTATTAAACAATTCATCAAAACAGCATAATACAATAAAGATAATACAAAAATAGCGGAAATGTAAGTTTAAGAATTAATTAATGCCCATGATCTAAAGTTTCAAACAGATAGATATTAAAAACAAACTATAGGAAGGTCTCAGATATTGCTGAAGTCTCATTTCGTGAGAATATTTACTCACTGAATGTCAAGCATTCCTATTTGCATCCTTGCTTTGGTGATAAATACTTGTAATTTTTTCAAAGTTAATCTCGATAAATTGGCTCTTGTAGGTGTTTTATTTCTGAATTTTTTTAATGCTTGTTTTGTCACCAAAATCTCAAATTTCACCGAAATATTTGTCAATGTCGACTTCCATAATTAGTCACAACTCTAATCTACTTTTGTTGTACAAATATTGCACGCGCAAAGAAACTACCTCTGGAAATTTTGTATCTATAATAAAATTTAGCTCAGTTTAAAAGCATGCAACATCTTTTAAAAACGTTTCATATAATAACTGCCATGGAAAACAATTGTCAATGAAATGCAGCAGCATCACACTATACATTTCCGGATTGAAACCAAGACAAATAAATGCGAATTATGTTGGATATCCTGTACTGAAAATAACTTTATGATGTTGAAATGTTTAAAAAGGTTCTCAGAAAGGTAGTACATTACAAAGTCGGAAATCCGGGCGTGTTCCTAAGAGACTTTTTTTTTTAATGAAAAGTCGCAACGAAACGGAAGAAAAAATAACTAAGAAAAATTGCTGAAATTTCAAAAATTATAGAGTACAAAATTTAAAAGTTTAATACTGAATTTCTTTTACGATTGCCAAATAGGTGTCGCAAAGTGCGAAATCTCTAATTGCATAAAAATATCGCGAAAAATTAAAATACTGTGCTGTACCAATTCCGAATAAATTTTATTAAAAAGAGGACAACATTTACTGTATTGAACTAAAAGATTAAAACCGGATTCCTTTTATTAATCGCCGTAAAATGCAAAAAAACAAAAAGGGCTAAAAATTCAAAAATCGTAGATTACAAAATTTACTACAGTGGTCTAAAACATTGTAATCGAATTCCTTTGACGAATGTAAAAAAATCGCCTGTGCGGAAAACGTGAAAAAACTGTACAAATCGCATAATTTTTTTTTTTTTTAATGATCTATGAGTTTCGAATAAACTTTATTAAAAAGAGGGCAACATTTATTGCGCTGGACCAAAAGATTAAAACCGGAATTCCTTTTACCAATGTGAAAAAATCACTGCAAAGGGCAAAAAAAAAAAAAAAAGAAAGAAAAGAAAGAAAGAAAAAATACGCTAAAAATTTGAAAATCGCAGAGGACAAAATTTATTTTTGTGAGCTAAAACACTGTAATGAGAATATTTTCACAAATGGCAAAATTTCGTCGCGGAACGCGATAAACCATTAAAATTTGTATGAAAAATCTCTAAAAATTCAAAAATTCGCGGGGGAGAAAATTTATTATATTAGGGTAAATGTTGAAAACGCTTTCCTTTATCGAATGTCAAAAAATCGTCCCGAAACTCCATAAAACTCTAAAAATCGCATACAAAAATTCGCAAAAAATTCAAAAGTCGCCATATGAATATCCATCGGGAATAAACTTTTTTGAAAAGGGGTTAATATTTGCTATATTAAGCTAAAAGATTGAAAACCAGATTCGTTTTACTAATGTAGAAAAATCAGCACGAAATTCGGAAAAACATTTACAATTGCATAAAAAAATAAAATTAAAAAATGTAATTGTAAGGGGGTTTTTTTTTGTGTTTTGTCTTTTAAAAAATATATTCATCTATCAAAATAACTACTTAATATTTTCTTTTTTAGTATTAAAATGCTTTCCTAACGTAAATAATTCGCTGGGAAGGAAGGGGGATGGCGCTTAGATTTTTTTATGACAACTACAACCTGCAATTGATCCAAAATTCGGAAAAATCCGAAATTCGGGATCGCCGAGGTCCGGAGGACTAAGGATTTTGGACTTTGTACTGTATATTATTTCGTATAGATAATACTTAAATAAAACAATAAGGGATGTGCAAAAAACTAGATTATAGTACAAAAAAGAGTTTTAAAATATTAAATAACTTGTGTTATATTAAATTATTTCATGTAGCTTCTTAATAAGCATCCTCACTTATTTTATTTATTTATTTATTTATTTATTTTTTGTCTTTACTCGAACATTATCGGATATGTACTTTTTTCTTAACGTACATTCACTATAATACTTTTAGAGGTTTTTAGACCAATTACACTAATCGCCATTTTGTTTGATAAATTAGAAATAGTTAATTGGCTTCTATTTTCTAACAATATTATGTTTATATTTGAAAAACCCTTTCCATTTCTGCTGAACCTGCAACAATTGTTCTGAAAATATTTTTAGCCATTTGAAAACTTTTAATTTGTCCCTTCTTATCGCTGAGCAAGAGCTAAATCCTAGATCGTTAAATTTAGAATATTTCTCATTTTAAAAATGTTTCAAATGCTGTTCTTCATCACTTTAGAAACCGTTTTTACTTTAGAAAAAGGTTCAAAATTAAAATTTTTATGCGGTCCTTTGGGTCTTGTAACATATTTAGAAAATCAGAAATTTAGAAAGTGAGACAAGTTTTTGCACGACCATTCTCGAGTAATGATATTTAGAATTTTAGGAACTTTTACCATTTCTTTGTACAAAAAATCGGCCAGACAACGCTAGAAATTCGTAAAATACAAAGTATCATGACTCGGCGAGTTTAAACCATACAGTGTTCTTTCATTTGTTAGTGCATGGAAAATATTTTTCTGACTATCACTTATAGGACTCAGTGACCTTATAAAAATTTAGAATTCGTTACCTTTACGAAAATAACTACTTTGATTTAAATGACTTCTAAGAAGTGAAGAACAATATTAAAATAAAATGCAGTTGGAAGCAAAGCAGTAAATCTAATGATTTGAGTATTAGCTATTGATCATCGATAACAGGAATTATTCCGTGCCAAAGCAAAGTACCTTTTATTCGAATACAATAAGTTGTTAATGTACTGTTTAAGGAGCATGCCCTATAACCAGAGTTAGTAGTTATCATACGCTGCTCATTTGGAACTCAAAATTTTCCAAATCTTCAAAATTTCATTTTTTTTAAACTCGAATTTGCTTTTTACAATACTGACGAAGAAAATATATATTTTGTTTGCAAATGAAACATCAGTTTATTAAACGAAATAAATAAGTACGTGTCACAGCGTTATGTTTTGAAAACGCTGTTGTACAGATAAATATTTAAAGAAAGTAAATTAATGTAAAAGCGATTTTCGTATTTGAAGTATCATTTTAACAACCGGTTCGCAGAACTCAAAATAAATTAACAACCGGTTCTACCGAACAGGTGCGAACCGGCTGATTCCCACCACTGTATATATATATATATATATATATATATATATATATATATATAGCTCTATTAAAAGTGAATGATTATGAAAATTATTATGAAAAGAGGGTGCAAAACAACAATAAAAATCCATGAAAATTTATAACGAAAAAACAATAAACAAACCACTCCCTGCTCTTCAGAAAGTGGGAGGAGTGAAAAAAGCAGGTATCAAAAACAGAAATTGGATCCTCACGGGTTTCGCAAGATATGGCCAACCCACATACTCCATAAGTATAAAAATAGATTTAAACTTTCAAAAACACAACATAACAAAGCTATTTTATAAAAAAAAAAAAAAAATTTAACGAATCAAAACTGCTTTAAAAACAAATATAACCATCCAATTCAAAATCCAAGAAAAACGATTTAGCTTATAAAACGTAAATAAAAATTAATAAAAATTCCAATTAATTTTTATTTACGTTTTATAAGCTAAATCGTTTTTCTTGGATTTTGAATTGGATGGTTATATTTGTTTTTAAAGCAGTTTTGATTCGGTAATTTTTTTTTTTTTTTTTTTTTTATAAAATAGCTTTGTTATGTTGTGTTTTTGAAAGTTTAAATCTATTTTTATACTTATGGAGTATGTGGGTTGGCCATATCTTGCGAAACCCGTGAGGATCTGATTTCTGTTTTTGATACCTGCTTTTTTCACTCCTCCCACTTTCTGAAGAGCAGGGAGTGGTTTGTTTATTGTTTTTTCGTTATAAATTTTCATGGATTTTTATTGTTGTTTTGCACCCTCTTTTCATAATAATTTTCATAATCATTCACTTTTAATAGAGCTATATTCACTTAGTGCATATAAGAAGCTGCGTTGCGCCTGATGCACTGGGTTATTTGTTTTTAAAAAAAAAATTTTGAAAGCATTACATATATATATATATATATATATATATATATATATATATATATATACATACATTCAGGGTGTTTCCGAATTCGACCGACCAATTCAGAGAGATAATAATAGACATCAACAGGATGAAAAATTACGTGAGAACATGGTGTCGCAAACTACTTATTTAGTCGCAAACTTGGGTTGACTGTAATAATTTTAAGAAAAATAAAAATACTGCAGTGATAATGTAACGATATGTACCACGTTTGGTATGAAATATGATAACATCATGAAAAGTTCTTATTTATGTTATCACATTTACAACAAAAGTGAGCACGAATATTAAACATTATAATATACTTCAGTTTTCTATAAGTTATTTCCGGTAACCCAAGTTGAGTTAGGTTAGAACACTTTGTATTTTTGATTAACTAGGTGGTTTGCGACATCATGTTCCATTGCAAATTTTGCTCCTCTTGATGCATACTATCACACCTCTGAATGTGCCGGTCGAATATACATCTATGTTATATATTAAATTTATTTTTGTTTTATGGAATAATAAATTGTGCCAAACTTATCGAAAAAATATAAATACGATTGAAATACATTTTTTGAAAGATTCTGATTGTATATTTTGATTTTTTTTTTCATTTACATTATACATAAATCTATATAGTATGCAGTTATGAAGAGCCTAAAATATTGCAGTTAAAAAATTTACAAAAAAGATCTAAAACATTTGTAACTCACAATATTTAACATTAATATTTGAACCAAAAATAAGTCGTGTAATATTAAAAAAGAATTCGTGAAATATTATTTTATTCTTTTTACTTCCTTCTATCTATAATAGAAGAAAGTACTGTTATCGAAATTTTTTCCGACATCCGGTTTTCCATAAATTTACAAGTTTTAGAGATCAGAAGTCCTGAAACACACGTTTTTACAAAAAATCTGTCTGTCCACGTGTGTGTGTATTCTTGTCCTCTTTGTATCATCGAAAAGTGTATGAAGCTATGAATAGAATAGTACCAAATTTCATATGTATATATACGGCTATTGCCAGCTGTCGCAGTTGAATGTGGGTATATTCCGCCAGAAGGTGGCAATGTGATAGCAATTTTTGTGCCATTTCCATTATTCATCATCAGAAAGTTGTATCATCGGAAAGTGTACTAAGTTATGCATAGAATTGAACCAAATTCCATGTAATATGTTTTTCGGTATGGTGAGCGGGTCGCAGTTGAATTCGAGATATTCCGCCGGCAAGGGCGGTGACATAGCGATTTTTGTGCCATTTTATCTTATTTTATTATTGAAAAGTCTATGAAATTAAGAATAGAAATTAACCAAATTTCGTACGTGTGTTTCCGACTACGGACGCCAGGTCGCAGTTGAAAATGGGGATATTGGCCAGGAAAGAAGTGCTGTGGTAGCGCTTCTTGCACCATTTTCTCGATTTTTTTCTAGTTTCAGCGAACAAGTTATGAATCTTTTTGGACGAAATTTTATATTTAGGTGTAATATCATCGGTCGAGGTTTGCACAAAATTTTGAAAAAAATTGATCTGAAGGTGGCGTTGTGATAGCGTTAAGCTTCAATATAAAAAAAAATCCTCCCCCCCCCCCCCCCCCCCCCAACACCTAACGATTAAAAAAAATTATTCAACAAAAACTTGAAGTATAATCAAAAAAAAAAATAATAACAGGTATATTATCTACTCATCTTTTGTTTCCAACATATATCCTTCTATATAAAAAAAAAGTTTTGATTTGGAAATGAACCAATGAAAATCTGCGTAGATATTCCCGGCAGATCGGCATCCAATTTGAATGCTTAAGCATGGCCTTTCTTCGTTAATATTAAATTACTGTTGCATACAAAAATATGAAAATCGGCAGTATTATAGAGAAATGTCTGATAAACACGCTGATGCAGACAGTTTTCAAATCCAAGACTTATTTTACGAGATATTTAATGCCAAAGTTGGACAAAATCGTTCCATTAACAATGTTTTATAGGAGCAAAAACTGTACATAGGAATTTAATCATTTTTGGATCATTTTATGCGTCAGAATTTCCCGGTGTGCAGACTACATTTAGTATTTTAATTTAACTCATTTTTTGTGGTTTTATTTCTATTTTAAATTCAAATTTTCAGCATTTCGAGAGATATATCTTTTACATATTTTAGAAAATTGTATTAATTTAAACTGTTGCCAACTGTATAAACAGCCCAAACAATAATGTTTGCTTCAAATTAAAAATTTATTCTACACGTGACTATTATTAACAGAAAATATAAAAAGCAGGAACTCATTGAAAATTACGTCATAAAAACTATATTTACACGTGAATTTTAAAAGAGAAAGACTATTGTAAAATAATAAATTCAATAACATGCGTTAGAAGTCTTAAATAGGAGAATTTACGTCACATTACACTTATTATGTAAAATGAACAAAAAATAATATTGCAAAACGGTTTAAATTTAAAAATTGCGCGAGACATATTTATTTGATATTTTAAGATGATCATAATATTTCATTTCTAACAAAAGTATTTTTGCGTGAATATTAAAAAGAGAAAGAAAAGTTCGGTGAAAATTACGTCAGATTCGAATTATAATTCAATCTTCCGAATTCTTTTTAAAGCCGATCAAATTAGCGTGCTGTTAGATTCTGCGGTATCTGAACGGGGGTTGACGTGCGTACCTCGTAGGGGGCAGAGCCCCTAGTAATTTAAAAAAATTATGCTTCTTGCAGTACTAATATGCATGAGAGAGAAAAAAGGTCTGAGATTGGTACATCCGACTAGTTTCATATTTAGATTAGGATTACTTAAAGCCGTTATTTGATATTAAATAGTGATTTCTATTCATTATGAAAGATATTTATTAATTTTGTTTGATGTTTTAGAAGAGGATTTTTGAAGAAAATAATTTTCTCATTTCCGAATTGTTGACAGCACGTTGAGTCAGTTTTTTTGATCATATTGTTAAGAAACACGGTTATAATTTGTTTCGACTTAAGAGCCTACACTAGTCACTCAAAAAGACCCGGATGATAATGTTAATCCTATGGGGAAGTTATTTTCAAATGTTTCGCTTGAATTTTGATATTTTCGAATGATTTTTCTTTCATTGGATAGCTGAGGACGATCTACAACCGGGCTAGTTTTTACTTTTCCGATTTTGGTAATAGTTTTTTTTTATATTAGAATAGTTTCAATTTCAGGACCGGTTCAAACCGGTTCCAGTAATTTTTTTAAAAAATTATGAAACCAAAATCAAAAAAGTAAAGGATAGCCCGGTTGCAGATCGTCCTCAGCTATCCTATTCAAAACAAATCATTCGAAAATATCAAAATTCAAGAGAGATATTTGAAAATAACTTCCCCATAGAATTAACATTATCATCTGGGTCTCTTTGAGTGACTAGTGTAGGAGGCTCTTAGCCCTTTCGGGACGAACGTCTTTTACAGAATTTTTAATCTTTAATCACCGGTTTTTTAAAAGAGAAATTTTTGCCTAATTCAATCGGGAAAATGCTCGGATTACATAAGGTAAAATTTACAATAAAAATTTACTGATGAGAATAATCACCGATTCTGGGCATCTTACGCGGCACGAATACAGTCACTCGTCCCCAAGGGCGTAAGGCTGTTAGAAGCGCGAACTTTTGAAAAATATGGGGTGGGCTCAAACATTTTTGAGCAAAATAGCACATACTTTTCCTTTTAGTGCGTGTGTGTGTGAGGAGACAGAGACGGAGGAGGAGCGAATGACTATAGTCATTCGCTCCTCCTCCGTTTCGAAGTTAAATTATGTTTCTTCTAAACAAAATATAAAATTATTATAGTTATTATAATTATGATTTAATAAATATTTTTATTAAATTATATTCTTAGTTCTTCTTTATAAATACATTAATACTTATTATAAATAACATAAAAATTGCTAACTATTAAAGTACAAAAATCTAAACGTCCAGAAAACATACAATTTAGTATCCTAATTGCTTTATCAATTCGAGACACAGATTGTCAAAATATGCAGGATATTTGTTTTTGAGAGAAATTTAATTATACATCAGCTGAAGGGGCTTTTAGTGATCCTGCAAGTAAAATTGATGTTCCTAATATTTTCCAAACAAAATTATTTTGCGAATATCAATAAAACCAAATTTCATTTCACCAATTGAATAAATAAATAAATAAATAACGAATTAAATCAATTGAAATTGGGTGGGAAGAGAGATCAAATTATTGGGTGAACTTCGCCCCAGGACCCATATAAGTTCGCGCCACTGAATGCTATCAGAACTGAGTTTGAATGTGTATTTTAAAAAATATTGTTGTTGAAATCATAAAATCAAGAGCATATTGATATTACCTTTAAAGTAAAAGTTTCTAATGGAGTTTTCTTGTATCTCTAAAAATACTTTGACTAATACTATATCTAATATTACGTAAAAAAACAACAAATTTTCAACGATAATTAAACTTATCTAAAAAAAATTTTTCTTTTCCATTACTTAATTCATTGCTGCACACACTTATATAAAATAAACTACACTCTTTCGAAAATTCGGGTTATTTTATAGTAACCGATGATTATATAAAGATTTTTCGCCTATTTGATAGTATAAATCAAAACCTCCGTAAGCAATAGATTTTCAAAATTAACAGAAACGACTTTTTGAAAATTCAGTTATTTCATAGTGACCACGATTATAGAAACATTTTTTGAATTTTTGGAAACGTTTAGGAACAGAACAAATCGGAATGTCAAAAGCAATAGATTTTCGAAATTAACAGATACGACTTTTCAAAAATTCAGGTTATTTCATTGTTACCGACGATTATAGGAACATTTTCCGGCATTTTGAAAACTTTTAGGGATGGTACAAATCAGAAACTGTCGAAAGCAATACATTTTCGAAATTAACAGAAACGTCTTTTCGAAAATTCATTTATTTCATAGTGACCGACGATTATAAAAACATTTTTCGCATTTTTGGAAACTTTTAGGGATAAATACAAATCAAAAACTGCCGAAAGCAGTAGATTTTCGAAATTAATAGAGACGGCTTTTCTAAAATCATGAACTTTTCTGTGAACCACACAAAACATATCATTTTCTCTGAGGTTTATGGTTGCCTGCCTTCAAATAGTTTTTGAAGAAAAGTTTCTAGAATTTGTCTCTCAGTCATGCTTAGTGATAAGACTTATTGCTTAATCTAAAGCGCTTTAAGAAAAGGTACAAAATATTACGGATTGGATGAATTTTTTTGTATTACTTTACATAGCACCTTCTGGGGATGCAAATAAAATTCACTGCCATAAAAATACCTCATGACGATTCTTTGTATTTTATTCAGGGATGTAGTTTAGGGTATACGGTGGTATATGTCGTATATATTGTGAATAGCTCCGTATCTATAGCGTATAATCTCTGGTGTATATCTTCTGCCAATGCAAATAAAATTCACTGCCATAAAAATACCTCATTCCTTGTACAATACAATTCCTTGTATTTTAATCAGGGATGTAGTTTAAAGTATAAGATGCAATATGCCGTATATCTTGTGGATAACTCCGTATACCCTCCGTATCTACAGCGTATACTCTCTTGTGTATACCCTCTGCCTATTGCATATACCCACTGGATTTTTGTTACGACTACGCCACTGATTTTAATACCAAGTACAGTAAGATTTACAAGAAAGTTTGTATCTTACATTTTCAATGCAAAAAGTGTTTCGTACTCATTAAAACCAACATTCGAATTATCAAGATCAACGATCACAGAAAAACAAATTCAAAGTGATAGTCTTGACTTTTAATTACAGATTAGGACTTCCCTCAGAAGGATTAGTCTTAGCGAGGTTATTGAGAACATAGATTTAATAATTAACTCGTGACAAGAATAGAAAATGAGATGCTGTCTTTAATTGACAATACGTGTCCTGTCTGAAAAGTATTCAACCTTTGTCCGAGAAAAATACATAAGTTACCTGACGGGATTGGTACCCTTATCCTCTTCGAGGTAGTCCCCTTGCGTCTCCACACATTTAGTCCGCCGTTCTTTCCATAGCAGAAAATACTTCTAGAAGGCTGTTTTGGAATGGTGTTCAACTTCACCGTCGCATTCTACATATCTCATCTCTACTCTCAAAACGGGATCCTTTTAATGGCGCCTTCAATTTCGAAAGCAACCAGAAGTCGCAAGGAGCCATGTCTCAAGAGTATGGAATTTGGCAAACGACTGGAATTTCATATTTTTCCAAGAAAGTCGGAATCAGGTGCGATGAATGAGCTGGAGAATTGATAACGATACCTGTTGAATCTTACGAATTGTTTTGCTTTGAGGATCATCGAGCTTTGACAAAATTTGATGCAGTACCTTTGTTCAATCGGTTAGTCATCTTAAGAAGAATCAAAATCCGACGCATACGTATGATAGCACCTCACTCGGCGGAAGCAGGCAACAACTGTCTCAGTGGAATTCGTGGAAAAAATTGAGGCATGCACATTAAGCTGTCTTTTTCCAATGTGCACAGAGGCACCGCTTTAGAATCACTATTGCGCACGGAAAAAATTGATACTTATCAAACAGACCTGCCACAAATTCCAATGATGAAAAGGAGCAAATTGAATGATAGAATTACAAAACACTATAATAATATAATATATACTGTATACACTATAGATATAATATACACTGTTAAAAAAATGGCAAAACAAACCTACAAGACAGCCACCCATGGGTATAAAATTGAAAGTGCGCAGTAGATTAAAATTAATAGAGAAAGTAAAACACTAAATATCTTATATCGGAATTCTTACTCCTTGAAATGATGTCAAAAACATAAACAGACGTTCCGCATCAATTTGACTACCTCTAAATGACAAAAAAATGATGTTTAAATAGAATGAAGGACTTTTATAAGGTGTGTGGCCCACTCGAATAGTAAATACTCTTGAATATCTGTTTTCCATGTATGAGGTTGTCGATAAGGAATTAGAGAATTGCCTCTTAAAAAAGTGATATATCAAAGTCCCGAACACGTCAACAGAGGCATGCAATGAGTCATTCGCGTGATGTTACAGATATGCTCGATCGGATTTAAATGATAAGTGCATGCTGGCCAATACATACGCTGTATTGTATTGTTTTCAAACATATTATCGGCAAGGTGAGCTGTATTACGAGTTAGCATGCATTAAATAAAACAAATCGGCATTGACTGCAGAGTAAGTTATGACATGAGATCTGGAATATCTCGTCTGCATAACCTTTGAGCTGTAAAAATGTAATTTCGAGTAATTTACAAATTCGTACATGCATTTTTTCAACAAATCATGCAAGCTAAAATACATCAATATTAAACCGATTTAAAAAAATTACTCGAATAAGTTACTGTATGAAATATCGTCTAATGACAATTGTGAAAATGACCCTATAATAAAACCTCTAGATTAGTGAAGCTGAAAAAAAATTTCATATCAAATTTAAACAAACACTTTCCTCAATAAAGGGCCTTGGCGAGAAAGAGAAAAGCCCAGAGAAGTAACATTCTGATAAGTACTTTCGTGCAAACTACACTGTTAGAAATCTGTAGATTTTGCCGCATAATCACTCCACCGCTTTTTTAGAAAACAATTACTTGGCTATACTATGACTAATTCGCATTGGCAGAATAAAGATATAAAAACGATGCAGTGACTATGCAGCTAAAGCTGCAGATTTTTAACAGTGTGTTCGCTGTTTCATAGTGACATTTATTCAATATTTACACAATTTATTCAATGCTAGATGAGTATATACCCGTTTTCTTGCATTTAACCCTCCGACTGTCTTGGAAAAGGGCAAAATTGTAATGTTGTTTTCTCTGCATTTTGTTTTAAATTCTTAAAAAAAAATGATTCTTTGAACATTTTATAAAAAAACTTAATAACGAATATGAATGCAATCCTTGGAAATATTAATCATTGGTCAATGTATTAAAAATACATTAAATCAATAGAATTATATTACTTTAAATATTGCTTGTATTGCAGTGAAACCTGGAGCTTAGTGAACGTATTATCACGGGCTTGTCAGTGAGGGGGTTAAATTTCATTTAACCCGTTTTCTTGCATTTAAATCCTTAATGAGAAGTCTCATGCCAATACTTATCCTGTTTAATTACGTTATAAAATGGTAGCAGCAAAAGTAACAGGTAAAAATGCAGTAACTAAATTTATCCGTGGGTTGGTATAAAGATCTATATCCTGCAGCTGGGTACTCGGTCTGAGAATGCCTATGTTATGAAAAGTGTATGTACGTTCTGAGAACTAAAATGTGAAATATAATAGTATCAAATTTGATTAGTTCTGCACAAATTAATTGTCATATGAAATCACATATAGTTTTAAATTATCTCCTTTTACTCTATTAGATATCCATTTCCCTTCCTATTAAGTGATTAAATTAAATGAAATTTTATTTAAACCCTGTGCTTTCCTATTCTAAATAAATGATTAAAATAATTTATCCTTTTCGAGCGTTGAGACCATTCCATGAAAATTCTAATTATTTCTCTTGCACATGAAATCAATAGCGTGTTCATCGATAAAAAAAAAAACTAGTATGTTGTGGCCATCACAAAACTTTCTTCTATATAAATCACGTCAATTAAATCATTTAAATAGTACAAGAAATTACAACGATTTAGCACCAATCCATATCAAAGTATATCTAAATTTGAAGTTGGATGAAAATTCGTGCATTAGTGCTTGAGATAGAGGTATAGCGAAAATTCTGAAAAATGTAGCATAGCAGCGCCACCTGTTGAGCGATTTACACCAAAAATAAACAGCACTAAATGATATCAAGGTATACCTGAATCTGAAGTTAGTTGAAAATCTTAGCGTTAGTTCTTGAGATAAATCTATTGCGGAAATCGCAAAAAAATCAGCATAGCAGCGCCACCTGTTGAGCAATTTACACCAAAAATTAAACAGCAATAATTTATACGTCAATTCATGTCAAGGACTAACTAAATCTGAAGTTTGATGAAAATCCGTGCAATAGTTCTTGAGATACAGCTCTTGCGAAAATCGTGAAAATGCAGCGCAGCAGCGCCCCCTGTTGGGAGATTTACACTAAAAATTAAACAGCACTAATTTATATCAGGGTCTAACTAAATCTGAAGTTTGATGAAAATTCGTGCATTTTTTCTTGAGTTAGAGCTATTGCGATAATCATGAATAATGCAGCATAGCAGCGCCACTTGTTGAGCGATTTTCACAAAAAAGTAATCAGCACCAAACTACAGGTATATCCTGGACTAACTGAATTTGAAATTTTATGAAAATCCGTTCAGTAGTTCTTGAGATATAGCTATTGCAGAAATCGTGAAAAAGGTCGTATAGCAGCGCCACTTGTTGAGCGATTTTCACCAAAAACTAATCAGGTCCAGTTTATATCAAGGTCTAACTAAATATAAAGTTTTGTGAAATTCCGTGCATTAGTTCTTGAGATAGAGCGCCCACAAAATTTTTGTCACATACAGACTCACAGAGTGACAGAGTGACAGACAGACTTACAGACAGACATTTTCTAACAACCATCAAATCGTGTTCTGGGCATTCTAAAACGTGTAAATCCGTCGAAAACCGGAAGTCGAAAATTTTCACGAATCCAATACTTTCTTCTTGTAAAGATAGAAGAAAGTAATAATAATGACAGATAATAATAATGACCTCCTTTAGAATTCATTGTACTTTTTATTTCTATTTTATTCCTTTCGAAATCATATTGTGGCGTAGAAGTAAACCTGCAATAAATATATTCATTGCCTTCTCACCTTACAGGGTGAAAACATTCCTCTGTAACATAATTATTGGCAGTGTTTAGTCTTTCTATATTTGGTAGTTTATCAATAAATTCAAAAATTATCCATATGCTACTGTCTTACGATTATCTAATGATTCGTGTCCTCTTGCCAACTTTATGTAACAGAAAATTAAAACGCAAAAATTTTGCGGGTATGAGTTTCATTCATCCCTTCTTTTATCATCGGCATGCAAACATGTAGCTATTGTGCTTTTGTACGAGGTTTAAGGCACCACCCATCTTTCTATATTTGCTTGAATTTCCCTTTTTTAATTAACTTATTCAAAGAAATTAATTAGACTATGTATTTAATTTACCATGTTTTCAGAAAGTTATTTTGTTTAAAACAGGTGGATTCTGTTTTCTGCGATACACAACGAATTCTATATTTTAAAAAAATCTATATCTTCTTTTTTTAATAATAACTTTACATTAATAATATACACATATTGTAATAGGTAAATAAAATTATTACTGCAAATGTAAAAGACAAACGATTTTGTGATTTTTGCAAAGTAATATTACTATATAAAGGCAGGAAATGAAAATAAATCGGAATTTCTAACTAAATTCTAATCGCGTTTCTAAATCTACGCTAATAAGTGTGAAGATTTTTTGTGGCAAGATACATTTCGATCATTAGTCTGACTATTTTTTTTTAAGTTGCTCCAGTGAACATTAATTACACTTAGCATTATCTCCTATGAAATTTCAATAAGCAAGACAGTTAATATATAACATAGTTGCATAATATGAATCCGTTGCGGAGAGAAACGAAAAGCTTAATTTTCTCATCTTAATTATTTTTACACAGATTCCATCAACAGATACATATTTTCAGTCAAACTATTGATAAACGGAAATTGGCATTACCAAAAGTATGTAAACCTTTTATTGAATCCATACAGAAGTACATTCAACATGAAAAACATTGATATGTGAGCAGTGGCGCCAACTTATATGGACCCGTGGGACGCGAGCCCACCCAATAATTTTATCTCTCCGCCCACCCAATGTAGGGGGGGGGGGGGAAACATTGATTTATTTTATTATTTATTTATTTATTTAATCGCTGAAATAGAATTTGGTTTCATTGAAGCTCTCAAAGTAATTTTGTTTGAAAAATAGTAAGGACATCAGTTAGACTTACAGGAGCACAGAAAGCAGCGGATGGGATGTAAAAATAAATTTCTCTCAAAAATAAATTTCCTGCATATTTTCCCACCAGATTTAATGTCTTGATGAATCGATGAAGGTGACTAAAATGACATTTAGTTTTTCTTTATACAGTGTACTCTCGATTATTCATGCGCGGATTATTCGGTTTGCGGATTATCCGTGCTCATTCCGGAATCACAAAAAAAAAGTCCTTCCGGCCAGTGCCGGGAGGAAGAGGTAGCTTTCATATTCCTTATTTTAAAAAAGCCAACTTATATTATTCAAACACAAGAAGCTCAATTTAGTGGAAACCGAATATAGGAGATTCAATACTAATTTTTATCAATACTAAATCATTATGAATGAGAATTTCTCGAAATTAATCAGCTATATCCTAGCTGCTTTTATTTAAAGTAACTTATATTTGGCTGCCAAATTCGGCGATTTCTTAAAGTGCCTGCCATTTTAAGACAACATGGTGGATGAGGCTAACCAGTGAACTTGGTCGAGACCTTAGTAATTGCTGTGCACATGCTCACTCACATCGGAATAGATTGATATATACGAGTGCTTTCGGAGGCAAAAAATCAGATTTTTCAAAATGTCACCCACATTAGATATTGAAATTGCTATATCTGAGCCATTTTTTAAGATAAAGACAAACAAAAAATGTTCCTGAATCCTTATATCAAGGTCAAATACTTAAGAAAGAAACCTTTTTCAATTTCTAATTTTTTTGCACCTCACTTTAAATATATTTTTTTTTTAATTTAATGGCCGCCATTTTGAAACAAGATGGCTGACAAAGCTGGCCAGCGAACTTGGTCGAGATATTGATGTATACTATTCACATGCCTACTTACATCGAAATAGGCGAATACGTGTGTTATCGTGTGACAAATACAAGATCGTTTCAAAATGTTAGCCATGCTAGAAATTCAAAGTGCTATAATTCAACCATTTTTTAAGATATAAACAAAAGAACAAATTTTCAGAAACAAAAACTGCTCCGGAATCTTTGTATCAAGGTCAAACACATAAAAAAAATCGTTTTCATTTTCCAATTTTTTAATACCTCATTTTAAATTTTAAATTAATTTTTTTTTTAATGGCAAGCCTTTTGAAACAAGATGGCGAATGAAGCTGGCCAACGAACTCAGTCGAGACATTGGTATGTACTATGTACAGACCAAGTAACATTCAAATCGGTTCATAAATACGCCTGATATCGCGTGACAAAAATCAGGTCGTTTTAAAATGTCAGCTACAATAGAAATTCAAAATGCTATAACTCAGCCATTTTTTTAGATATAGACGAAACAAAAACTGTTCCGGAATCTTTGTATTAAGGTCAAACACATCCGAAAAAAATCTTTTTCATTTTCGAATTTTTTAGTATCTCATTTTAAATTAAACATTTTTTAAATTTTTTAAATGGCCGCCATTTTGAAACAAGATGGCGGATGAAGCTGGACAACGAACTCGGTCGAGATATTTGTATGTACTATGTACACACCAAGGTACATCCAAATCGGTTTATAAATACGCCGTTATCACGTGACAAAAATCAGGACGTTTCAAAAAGTCAGCCATGCCAGAAATTCAAAATGCTATAACTCAGCCATTTTTTAGGATATAGACGAAATAAAAACTGCTCCCGAATCTTTTTATCAAGGTCAAACACATAAGAAAAAAATATTTTTTCAATTTTCAATTTTTTGGTACCACATTTCAAATTTAAATTTTTCTTAAAAATTTAAATGGCCGCCATTTTTAAACAAGATGACGAATGAAGCTGGCCAACGAACTCGGTCGAGACATTGGTATGTACTATGTATAAACGGAGTTACATTCAAATCGGTTCATAAATACGCCTTTTATCGCGTTACAAAATTCAGGACGTTTCAAAATGTCAGCCACACTAGAAATTCAAAATGTTATAACTCAGCCATTTTTTAAGATATAGACGAAACAAAAACTGCTCCGGAATCTTTGTATAAAGGTCAAATACATAAGAAAAAAATATTTTTCCTTTTTTAATTTTTTGGTACCACATTTCAAATTTTAAATTTTTAAAAAAATTTTAAATGGCCGCCATTTTGAAACAAAATGGCGGATGAAGCTGGCCAACGAACTCGGTCGAGACATTGGTATGTACTATGTACACACCGAATTACATCCAAATCGGTTCATAAATATGAGAGTTACAGTGTGACAAAGATCAGATATATATATATATATATGGATATATATATATATATATATATATATATATATATGTCAACTTTTGAACGGAGGGTGGTTTCGGGGTCTGGGGGTCATGATCGATGAAAATATACCAAAATTTTTTGAAATCGCTTTCCTCCGAACGGCTGCAATAGGTAGCTTTTTGTAATGAAAGCTACCTAAAAAAAGAAAAAAAAAGCAATTTAACAAATTACAACGACCATTTGGAAAATGATTTTTTCGAAGACTAAAATTTAAGACAAAAAAAATCGCACGGAGTTGATCATATATTACGTACGCCATGAATTAAACATTAATAGTGTTATTACACGTAAAAATTTCAAGCGACAAAAATCGCCTGCGACCCATCATATTTCTTAAAACTTACGTATTATCCACCTGAAACTTACGTATTATCCAGGCATTTCATTGGCTGTTCGAGAAAAGGCTTTTCTATCCTCAGATATACAAGAAATCTGACGACAAATTTTAAATGAAATTTCATTCTTAAACTTCTAAACATTCCACAATATTACTTTTTACACCGTCGTATAGAGAAAAAAAATGTACTTTTTAATGCAATTTGTTTGAAAGCTGTATCTCAATTTGTTTCTGAGTTATTAATTTTTTTTTGTAGTTTTTATTACTTTTTTGTCATAGTGGCAACAGAAGTATCTATCTCTGTTTAAAGTAAAGGAAAATACAGATTACTGTACAGACCAATAAGAAAACGAATAAAATGCGGATTAAACCAATAAAAAGCTTCAGATATGCTTTTGATTTCCTACCCTGACGAGGACAATAAGCATTTTTCCAAATGGTTAATAAATAAAATAGAGAAAAACATTTTCCCGCTTATGATGAATGTAAAATCGATGTTAATGTGAATTAGAATCTTTTCCGGTTTAGCTGATAGTATTTTTAAGTGCGTAGAGTTGAAATCGAACGCTCTGGAACCTAGTTGACGGGAAGAATTAAAGGGGATGGGAGGGCATGTGACCCTGGATTCCAGTATTTGACAGATGAAGACATCGTTTCTACACTGTAAAAAAAAATCTGTGAAGTTACTAAAGTTTTTCTAGGAAACTGGGATTCCTAGAACTTTTCATGTAACGTCAACAACAAAATTTCATGTAACAGACACACTTTTGCGCCGAAAATCAAAAAATCTGTAAGGTTACTAAGAATTTTTTTGGAAACTGGGATTCCGAGAACTTTTCATGTAACTGCAGCCAGGGTTACAAATAAAAGTTTAGTAAGATTACTGAAATTTTAGCAGATTCATTTGTAAAGTTACAGATTTTTGCAGCTTTACAAAAACTAGTTTTGTAGATTTGCAGCTTTTTTCGTACAGTTACAGGTGAAAGTTTAGTAAGCATGTATTTTTACATCTGTAGAACTACAGATTTTTTTTTACAGTGTAATTGTTTTGTTAAATCTAATAGTGATGATAGTACTGATGCAGAAGATGTACTAAATGAGGGAAATGCAACTTCTCATTCTAGTGCTCTATAATCTGTAAAAACGTTGTTAGACTATATGGGATAAAGAGAATTTGATTACGGTGACAATACTGCGGCTCGTAAAGTATGTGTCTATATGAGACAAGAGATGAACAAACAGCAGAAGCAAAGATGCATTACAGATTTTTTTAAGCAGTGAAATATTAAAAGGAAAATCTCTAGTTTGATGTTATACAGCATGCAAATGTAAGTAAATTTTATATGTTTGTACTGATATTGATTTTTTCTTTAATAAAAAGAGTTGATGTTATACAGCAAACAAATGTAAGTAATTTTTATATGTTTGTACTGATGTTGATTTCTTTAAATAAAAAAAAGTTTTCGGTTCAAAGATTGTCCGTGCGACCTATCCCGGTGATTAACCCAGATAATCGGGAGCGCACTGTCTTTAGTTTTTTGTATTTTCAATAGTTAGCAATTTTTATGTTATTTATAATAAATATTAATGCATTTATAACAAAGGTGTTGTAAGAATATAATTTAATAAATTATTTATTAAATTATAATTAAATTATAATAATTTTATATATTTACTTAGAAAAATCATAATTTGACTTCGAGTTATCATCTTTAGTCATTCGCTCCTTCCCCGCTCCTCTATCTACACACTGGATAAAAAAATATATGTGAAAACACAATTTGTATGTGTATTACTCAAACATTTTTGAGCCCACCCAGTATTTTTCAAAAGTTGACGGTACTGGATCTGGGCATGTATTATTAGCTTTCACACTATCCTTCACAAAAATTTTACAAAATATATACAGAGAAAGTTCGGGAATTGTGGATACATTTTGATTTGTAAGTCAACATACAAAATATGAGATACATTAAAAGTTAGTAAAGTTAAAAACTTTGACTATTTCCTAACACATTTTTAATGCGTTTAAAGTGCAAGGGGGAAAATAATACATATCAACATTTTGATTTAAAACAAGTAATATAAAAATTTTGTTTTTAAAGTCAATTCCTACTTAGGTCATCAAAGAAAAATTTAATATAATCCCTTAAGCTAATATTAGTTTTTGTTGCATTAAAATATCTCAATTTGTTGATTTTCTATAAGCAAGTATGTTTACAATGGAAGTCTATAGGAATTTGGCGAAATATTAGAGATATCGTCAAGTTGGCGTCACTTTTGACGACTCATTTTGGCCACTAAATTTGGCGATAAATCGCAAGTTGGCAACAAACTTGGTGGTATTTTGAAACAGAACAGGGACCCCCTATGGTAACCCCTTATTGAAAATACTTTCATTGATCTTCAATAACCAATGGCCGCCATTTTGTCTCCCATGCAAAACAAAAATTAATTAACTAAAATTTAATTAATTAATTAATATTTGAAAAAACTGTATTAACATCAATTGTCATCCAGTACAAGTTTTAAAAAATTTGTTTCAACTTGATAGGATGAATAATGAGTATATTTTTAACGATTGAAAATTTGAACAAGATATATAAATATATAAATAAATATATATATAAATAAATATAGGGAGAGTGTGAACTAATAGTAAGAATTGAAAAAGGATTTCACTTTTCAGGTCACATGAACCAGTCGAATAATGTGAAATAGTGTTATAAGGAGTATTAAAATTGCAAGAAAAACCACGATTTACAAGACTAAAAAAGATTATTTAGTAAAAGATTATATTAGTAAATAGCAGTACATCATTTATAGTACATCATCATCATAGATTTTGAAAAATTGTTTTAATTTTTAGAAAAAATCACAAATGTAGTCTGTTGTTTCGGCTCTACCACAGTCCACATGGACCCACATCGCATACATCAGGCATTTTATCCACTCCTCCCCTCTTCCATGCTCTGAATATTTCCCATTATAAAACAGGTAAACTGCATCTTCCTCATCTAGTGTGCAACCTGGTAAAAAAACCTATCTCAGATGATATTTCGGAGTTGAATGATTTTCATATTCATTAAACTCGTTTTGAAATTTTTGCCTAGCTGATATTCTATATTACTCGGCATGCTATCGTCAAAAAAAATAACCTCAGTTATTGTCAAATTGTTAGCATAGAAGTAAACTGATTAACACAGCAATAAATATAACTGTTTAACTTAATACTGAACTTGGTTAATATCACTATTCAAGAGGATTTATAATTAGTACGAATTTTATAAAACTTAACTGCAAAAAACTGCAACGATAGAGAATCAGATATGATTTCACCGCATCAACAACAGGTATCCACCAAACAGAACTCACCGCACTGCATCATGAGAGTACTAGGAAGTCGTTTGACAATTTTAAGCAGCTTGGCTGCAGCAGCATACAGACCAGATATTGAAGTGTTCCATATTGCCCGACCATTTCATAATACCCGAACTTTCTCTCTATATATTAAAAACATATGACGACACCTCAACAAAAATTAATTCTTAATATCGTAATTATCGTCACGTTATGTGGAGAAAAAGACATTTCCAAGTCACTGCTACGTCGATATGATACATTTCGTAAAAAATTAACAAATAAATAGATAAATGAAACAGCAGATTATTAAAAAATCGGTCATGGCCAATATGCATGAAAATCTCTAAATGAATGCCAATTTGTAACCATTATGTGACAAATTAAACAAGTCACATTTTGGTCATAGTTGGCATTTATGACCATTTGTAACGTCCTAATGATATGACACATAGACTAGTTGTGTTATTAGCAACATTATCACTACGTATCATTTTGAGCAAATATTCGCTGCCATATTTCGCCTATTCTAAAATTTACTTCATTTGATCATTAGTAGCAGCATATCAATAAATGCCTTGTATATTCTACCCTCTCAGTAGTCTCATGATGTTTGCATGTTCATCGATGCACTTAAATTCTAAGTTCCGTCGTTTAGTATTTAAAAAAGACGTGGATGTCTAAATCAATAATATTTTTTGATAGTTCATAATTTAAAAATATTGAAGAATAACTATAGAAAAATTTTGTATAAAAATAATATTAAATAAACATTCATACACTTCTCCCACAACATAAAATTCTTCATTGTGTAGAAACATTGCCTGTTCCACAGAGAAGCCAATATATATATGACATTATTTACACTTTAGAAATGTGCTCAATTTGCTGTAAAAAAGGGGGGGGGAGAGATAACGTCGCATTATTTTGACTTATGTAACTGCATCCTATTAATATAATTACAGACAAAATATCCAATATCCATAAAAGTATATTCAAACTTACAACATCGTGGATTATTTGCGTGGTAATAAAAAAAAGCTTAATGGGTAAAAAAATAATATTTTAAGTTTGCTTAATATGACTTTTAAAAAGTTTTTTATATTTTTTCCTCCATATATTGCTTTTTATTTATACATTAAAACTTATAGCGATTTAAAATAATTATACTAAATTATGGTAATAGCTGTGCACCTAATTCATTTTTTAACCTCGTTGCTGCAGGATATTTTACATTGTGGAAATTAAATTTGATTAATTTTACAAAAAATAAATGAAAATTTACGTGAGGAATATTTAAATCAGAATTCCGTTAAAAAAAATGAAAGTAAAACAAAGAAATATCTAAGTAAATGAATATTTTTTTTAATTTCCATATTTAAGAAATATGATAATATATTTTGCAATTGAGTAAAAATGAGTTCTACAAAATGTTACGATTATATTCCCTAAGTTAATGAGATATTCGAGAAAACTGTTAGAAAAACAGGTAAAAAGGTAAAATAGATTGTTTTTCAGTTAGGGATGTTAAATAAAGATAACTAATGGATTCCTCAAATAACAATGTCAAGAAAGGAAGCGCAATTTTTTGTGCTAAAATTATAGAATTTCTTTCATTATATTATTACTGTTTTTCTTACATAATATTATAATTTAAATATATTTAATGTTAAATAGCCATATTAGTAATAATTATTGAAAATATGCTAAATTCTTGCGAAAACGTTTGATTGTTTGTACAGAACTCCTATAAAGATTAATATGAATTAAATATAATTTGTTCCTATAAAGATTAATATGAATTAAATATAATTTGTGTGTTTATTTTAGCACAGGTACAAAAAAATACAAGTTTGAATACGACATAAGAATCGTGCGTGGACAATTCATATAAAATTTATTAGCTTTCAATGTAGAAAAAATGATGCTCCAATCATTATTAGTTGCAAAAATGATATTTTGTAATTGTAAATTCGATAGTAAACTTTTACGATAAAATTTGGTATTTTTTGCGAAATGAAGCCTTTAAATTTTGTTTTCTCAAAGCTAAGTTTCAGATCGTTTTGGTAACTTTAAAATGCTCCGGATCTATTAATTTTGGTTGAATCTTCATAAAATATGATAATATGATTGTTCATGTTTGTTAGAATAAAATTTATTAATAATTTTATTATATTTTTAACTTAAATTTTTTGCAAATGTAATTTTTTTTTGGTGATATTTTGCTGAAAAACTATGTTTATATTTTCTTCCCTCTTGGAAATAAAAAAATATCTAACAACATTTATTATAAATTTTTGTTATAAATGTATAAAACTAGATTAAGAGAAACATTTTAGAATTTGAGGCAAAAACTGATATACCTAAAGCATTTTTAAATTTATTGAGGAGCAGATAATAAATCGCCAAATATTGTAAATATCATATCATCAGTATTATAATAGTCCATTTTATGCGACTGTCATAAACAATTTTTCACGTGGTAAATAAAAACAAAGCTTTGATGTTGAAATTAAATATTATGGTTTATGGTACTATTTATTACTTTTATTTTTTTTAAAGCAATAATTGAGAGTCATAAATTTTAAATAATTCAGTTTTAAAATAAAGTTATGCATTTTAAATAAAAATGAGTGAAAGTGCTATATAGTAAATGAAATACGAAAAAATACTACAAGAACAATGTTTGGCGATTTATCACCTGCGCCCGGCTTACATAAAAATACTGAGTTCAGGATTTTTGTATCAGAATCTTCGGATTTGGCGAAGGATTGAGCAAGTAAATTAAATTATGTATAAAAATAACGTGATACAATGCTTAGCATATGTTTAAGGGAGACCAAACTGGCCGCCAAGGGCGGCTAGTTAAAAATAAAGATTTTAGATTTTTAATATTTAAAAACTTGGAAAGTTTTACTGTCAATTTTATAGATCGAATTTGAAGTTGTTTATTTTAATAAACAAAGTATAAAAATTTAAATTTATATAAATTTTAAATGGGGAATGTTATGTAATGCTTTTATAACATAACAAATGTCAATTTTTTTTCGGTGATATTTTGCTGAAAAACTATGTTTATCATTGCTTTCCCTCTTTTAAATAAAAAATGTCCAACAACTTTTGTTATAAATTTTTGTTATAAATGCATAAAGCTAGATTAAGAAAAACATTTTGGAATTTGTGGCAAACGCCTGAAGCATTTTTAAATTTATTAATTCATTAATAAATTTGTATTAATTTCTTAAATAATTACATTTTGTATCTTATTTTTAATTTTCATGCTTCATCCATAAACAGTATTATTTTCATATGCTCAGTTTCAATACATCTGACTTATGAATATGAAAAAGGTTTTTTAGCCCCCGTTACGGTATGCTGTTTCTTTCTCCTAGCTTATTTTGTGTCTTAAAAAATAACGTTACCTTACAGAAGCCAGCCGTAAAACAAAGCAGTACGATTAAATACTCAATAGGAATTTTTAAACTTTTAAGCTTCGCACAGTTTTAATTTTTATACCGTCGTATTGGAAAAAAAAGTACTTTTAAATGCAATTTGTTTGAAAACTTCATCTCCATTTATTTATTTATTTATTTATTTATTTATTTATTTATTTGTAGTTTTTGGGGCCATTTGCTTAATATTGGCAACGGAAGTACTCCATTTCTGTAGAAAGTAAAGAAAAAATAGTTGTAAAATATTAATTATATATTTTTGTTGCAATTTTTTCATAACAACCGAAAGAAAATGCAATTAAAATACGTGCTATTCTGAAAAAATATAAACGAAGGATTTCCGTTAAAACATGGAGCTGTTATAAACTATATTTAATTTTAAGTATCTATAATAATGTTACAAACAAATGAGGGGTTATGAATCATTAGACAACTGTTTTTTTTTCGTCGAGTTTCTTTAATGACGGCATCTTTTTGCTGCATTTGTGTATTATTTCGCGATAGTGGCGTCCTATGCATACTTTACTGTAGATGTTTAAAGAGTAGATCGTAAATGTGGAATTCTTAACAGGATGCGAATGACGTCATTTTACATATAATAAAAGGGTGTGCTGTAAATCTTAAAATTGAAATATGTTTTGTACTATTTATATATACATATATATTTTTTTCATTGGGGGCGACACTAAATTCTGAAAAAGCAGAATTCCTGTTTACTAGTTTTTATCGTCCTTTCACCTTAAAAGTTTTTTGTTTTTAAGAACAACTTTTCAAAGATTGTTTCGAAGAAAAAAAACAAAATTGAGGGTGAGTACGGATGACAGACTTAATCCCATAATAGACCGGAAGCCGGCAGCACAGACAACCACCTCATCGAGTTGGAGGCTGAACTTCCAGAATTAGCTGAAACTCGATTCTCATATTAAAATGCAATCGGTCTGCCAAGTCCTATCTTGCTGGAAAATATCTTAAAATTATTTTAGCGATCGACTCGTAGATTTACCATTCCGTTTTCCTGCACCCAAAGGAATGAAAACATGGCGGACTGGGAGACGGAAAACACAATGGTAAACCTACGAGTCAACCGGTAAAATCGGGTTTTTAGGTGTTTCAGCGAGTTTTAGCTAATTCTGAATTTCGGCCTCCAACTCGATGAGGTGGTTGTCTGTGCTGCCGGCTCCCGGTCTATAATAACCGTCATTTGTGTACTTATATTACAGAAAGCTATATAAAGGTAAATGATTAGTTATTTTACCGGGTTTTTTTTTTGGTGGGGGGAGGGGGGTTGTTTTGTTTTTTTGTTTTGTTTTGTTTTGTTAACCCTCAAATACCCATGGTAGCATTTTTGCTACCATAAGTTCAGCTTTAATTTTTAGCACGAAATTTCATATATAATGTATATTTTAAGTCATTACAGCAATAATTGCACTTTTAGTAAATAGTAGTTATGAATTTTGAATGCAGATGGGGCATTAAATAAGAAAAATATTAATTTGAAGCAACATGTCTAACAAAAAGTCCTTCCGGCCAGTGCCGGGAGGAAGAGGTAGCTTTCATAATCCTTATTTAAAAAAAGCCAAATTATATCATTCAAACACACGAAGCTCAATTTAGTGGAAACCGAATATAGGAGATTCAATACTAATTTGAATCAATATAATGAATGAGAATTTCGCGAATATAATCAGCTTTATCTAAGCTGCTTTTCTTTAAAGTAACATATATTTGGCTGCCAAATTCGGCAATTTCTTAAAGTGCCTGTCCTTTTAAGACAACATGGTAGATGAGGCTAAGCAGTGAACTTGGTCGAGACCTTAGTAATTGCTGTGCACATGCTCACTCACATCGGAATCGGTTAATATATAGGAGTGCTGTCGCATGCAAAAAATCAGATTTTTCAAAATGTCAAATTGAAACTGCTATATCTGAGCCATTTTTTAAGGTAAAGACAAACAAAAAATGCTCCTGAATCCTTATATCAAGGTCAAATACTTAAGAAAGAAACCTTTTTCAATTTCTAATTTTTTTGCACCTCACTTTAAATATATATATATTTTTTAATTTAATGGTCGCCATTTTGAAACAAGATGGCTGATGAATCTGGCCAGCGAACTTGGTCGAGGTGTTGATGTATACTATCCACATGCCTTCTTACATCGAAATAGGCGAATACGTGTGTTATCGCGTGACAAATACAAGATCGTTTCAAAATGTTAGCCATGCTAGAAATTCAAAGTGCTATATAAATCAACCATTTTTTAAGATATAAACAAAAGAACAAATTTTCAGAAACAAAAACTGCTCCGGAATCTTTGTATCAAGGCCAAACACATAAAAAAATCTTTTTCATTTTCCAATTGTTTAATACCTCATTTTGAATTTTAAATTTAATTTTTTTTTAAATGGCAACCCTTTTGAAACAAGATGGCGAATGAAGCTGGCCAACGAACTCGGTCGAGACATTGGTATGTACTATGTACAGACCAAGTTACATCCAAATAGGTTCATAATTACGCCTGTTATCGCGTGACAAAAATCAGGTCGTTTTAAAATGTCAGCCACAAGAGAAATTCAAAATGCTATTACTCAGCCATTTTTTTAGATATAGACGAAAGAAAAACTGTTCCGGAATCTTTGTATTAAGGTCAAACACATACAAAAAAAATCTTTTTCACTTTCCAATTTTTTGGTATCTCATTTAATTTTTTTTATTTTTTAATTTTTTTAAATGGCCGCCATTTTGAAACAAGATGGCGGATGAAGCCGGCCAAAGAACTCGGTCGAGATATTTGTATGTACTATGTACACACCAAGGTACATCCAAGTCAATAAATACGCCTGTTATTACGTGAGAAAAATCAGGACGTTTCAAAATGTCAGCCACGCTAGAAATTCAAAATGCTATAACTCAGCCATTTCCTAAGATATAGACGAAACAAAAACTGCTCCCGAATCTTTTTATCAAGGTCAAACACATAAGAAGAAAATTTTTTTTTCAATTTTCAATTTTTGGTACCACATTTCAAATTTAAATTTTTCTTAAAACTTTAAATGGCCGCCATTTTTAAACAAGATGGCGGGTGAAGCTGGCCAACGAACCCGGTCGAGACATTGGTATGTACTATGTAGAAACGAAGTTACATCCAAATCGGTTCATAAATACGTCTTTTATCGCGTGACAAAATTCAGGACGTTTCAAAATGTCAGCCACGCTAGAAATTCAAAATGCTATAACTCAGCCATTTTTTAAGATATAGACAAAACAAAAACTGCTCCGAAATCTTTGTATAAAGGTCAAATAGATAAGAAAAAATATTTTTCCATTTTTAATTTTTTGGTACCACATTTCAAGTTTTAAAATTTTTTAAAATTTTTAAATGGCCGCCATTTTGAAACAAAAATTCGGATGAAGCTGGCCAACGAACTCGGTCGAGAGATTGGTATGTACTATGTACACACTGAATTACATCCAAATCGGTTCATAAATACGCCTTTTATGGCGTGACAAAATTCAGGACGTTTCAAAATGTCAGCCACGCTGGAAATTCAAAATGCTATAACTCAGCCATTTTTTAAGATATAGACGAAACAAAAACTGCTCCGGAATCTTTGTATAAAGGTCAAATACATAAGAAAAAAATATTTTTCCATTTTTAATTTTTTGGTACCACATTTCAAGTTTTAAAATTTTTTAAAAATTTTAAATGGCCGCCATTTTGAAACAAAACGGCGGATGAAGCTGGCCAACGAACTCGGTTGAGACATTGGTATGTACTATGTACACACCGAATTACATCGAAATCGGTTCATAATTACGGGAGTTACAGTGTGACATAGGTCAGATATATATATATATATATATATATATATCAATTTTGAACGGAGGCTGGTTTCGGGGTCTGGGGGTCATGATCGATGAAAATATACCAAAATTTTTTGAAATCGCTTTCCTCCGAACGGCTGCAATAGGTAGCTTTTTTGTAAAGAAAGCTACCTAAAATTTCAAAATGGCATGTACTGTACAGTGGTAAGTTTTTGCTCGATTTTTCAATAGTTTTATTGAAATAAAACTAAATGCATATGATATACAGGTTTAAAAAAGCGTTACTTCTATTCTCCGTACAAAAAAGTTCAATACAAATTTGTTTTTTTTTTAATGATAAAATGAGTAGTTGAAATAAAAGTAGCAGATCTGCTACCGCGGGCGTTAGTGATCATGAGCATTTTTGCTACCATATTATTTTCAAAGGAAATTTGTACTTCTTAGTGTTAGCTTTGTACTTAAGATACTTGCTTTACTTTTAGTCCACATGCTCATGTTGCTGAATACATCCGAAATAAATTAGTTGCAATTTATAGTTTGCATATACAATAAATAGTCCAGGCAATAGAGACCGTATAGGGGCTACCGTACCTAGCAAAATTCATGGCAGTTCTGGAAAAAGGCTTATTATATGTTTTTTGGGTCGCTGAATCCGAATTTTTAACTTCCACCAAAAATCCCCCCCGGCAACCCCCCCCCCAAACTTTGGTAAAATGCCCCCCCAAAAAGGGTTTTTATTAAAAAAGTCAATTTTTTTATTGTTTTAGGGGAAAAGTATCTAGAAATTCAGAAAGTAGATAAAATTTGCAACAAATTATATCCATGACATTATGACTTAGGATGAAGGGGAAGGGGGCATCTGCCTCGGAACATGCGCGCGGTGCTGCGTGAATTAAGTTGCGCAATTCCACTTAACCACTCACACGTTTACATTCGCCCTCCCATCTCCCTTCGGAACTTTCTCTATAAGGTTTACTTTAAGTTTTTTGGGTCGCTGAATCCGAATTTTTAACTTCCTCCCAAAATTCCCCCCCCCCCCGACCCCCCCCCAAATAGTTGTTTTTAACTTAAATTTCTTATTGTTTTAGGGGGAAAGCATTACGAAATTCAGAAACTAGACAAAATTTGCAACAAATAGGATATATGACATTATGACGTAGGATGAACGGGGAGGGACAGGGCTGCCTCTGAACATGCACTGCGGCGCTACGTGCACTAAGTTATGAGGTCCAGGCAATAGGGGATTTTACCTCGAAAAATTAATACTAGTTCTGGATTTCGACTCACTTTATGTTTTTTGGGTCGCTGAATCCGAATTTGTAACTTCCAACCAAAATTTTCCCGGGCAACCCCCCCAAAAATTGATTTTTTGAAAAAATTTGGTTTTTGAGAAAAGCGCGCGGGGAATGTTCCGAGGCAGCCCCCTCTCTCCCCGTTTATCCTACGTCATTATGTCATATATCCTATTTGTTGCAAATTTTGTCTAGTTTCTGAATTTCGTAATGCTTTTCCCCTAAAACAATAAGATTTAAGTTAATAACAACTATTTGGGGGGGGGGGGTTCGGGGGAGAAAATTTTGGGGTAAGTTAAAAATTCGGATTCAGTGACCCAAAAAACTTAAAGTAAACCTTATAAGGAAAGTTCGGAAGGGAGATGGGAGGGCGAATGTAAACGTGAGAGTGGTTAAGTGGAATTGCGCAACTTAGTTTACGCAGCACCGCGCGCATGTTCCGAGGCAGATCCCCCCTTCCCCTTCATCCTAAGTCATAATATCATATGTCTTGTTGCAAATTTTGTCTACTTTCTGAATTTCTAGATACTTTTCCCCTAAAACAATAAAATAATTGATTTTTTTAATAAAAACCTTTTTTTTTGGGGGGGGCGGGATTGCCGGGGGGAAATTTTGGTGGGAAGTTACAAATTCGGATTCAGCGACCCAAAAAACATAAAGTAGGCCGATTTCCAGAACTACCATTAATTTTGCTAGGTAAAATTCCCTACTGCCTGGACTAAAAAGGAAATTGTTTTTGTGTTCACATTTTTGAACAAAATATTGAAGTTCTTTTTAATATATAAATAGAAAAAATTATTAACTAAATACGAATTAATATTTTGACTTTTACATTGCTAAGTATATATATAAACATAAGTAAGTACGAGTAATAAGCCTTAATTAAGTCCACTATTAACCATATCACAATATATATTACAAATGGAAAAGTCAAAACATATACAGTAGAACCTCGATTATCCGAAGTAATTGGTACCGACCCTCTTTCGGAAAATCGAAAATGCTTCAATTTTAATATTAAGGGGAAACATATGGAATATTTCTTATTATTGTAACAAGTGCTTAATAAAAATAAAGCGATAGCAAAATAGAAACAAGAATAAATTACCTGAATTTTAATTTTGAAATCAAGTACCTTTTACATATATCACAAGGGTTTGAAAAAAATGTTTTGTTTGTCGCAGTTTCGATTGCCTTTGCTTTGAAGCTCTATCACAGAGTTTTTTAGTATTATTATTTCACCAGTCTTTCTGCTGCTCCAACCAAGCCAAACTTTTTGCAAAACATTCAAAAGCTTCAGAATTGCTAATTTGTTCGTTTTCTTCGTTCCACTCCGCAGCTTACGGGAGCTCAAGTTAAATTCAAAGAACGCCAAGAAAGGGGATCGAAAATATTTATATGTACTCGTAGTTCGAAAAGGACCGCTTGCACGCAAGGAATATGATAATTTAAAAAAAATGCTTTCAAAATGAATTTTGCAGACAAGAAATGTAATAGTAAAAAAAAAAAAAAAAAAAAAAAAAAAAAAAAAGCTTTCAAAATAGATTTTGGTTAACCGAGAGTTTCGGTTAAAAGAGTTTCGGATAAAAGAGGTTCTACTGTATTAAAATATTTATTTGCTTAAAAGACGTTACTAAAAACACATTAAAAGTAAATTAAAAACCTATATTGACATGTTTCAACTCCTTCACTGAGTCGTCATCAGAAAGTATAGCAGAAATTACAAATACAATGCATATGAAAAATAGGAAAAAAAAATTCCATCTTTCATATGCATTGTATTCCTCTCTCGTCTGTCTTTCTGTCTGTCCGTCCGCATATAACACAGCAAAAAATACCCAGCCGAATGGTCTGAAATTTTAAATATATAATTGTGGCAAAATTTTGTCGAATCATTTCAAATTTTATGAAAATCGGATGTATAGTTTAATTACAAGGACAGTCAAAAGTTTTCCGTTACATTACGGCCAATGAGAAAAAAATTATTGCAAGTGCATTTTAATGATGTTACAGCCTTTCGAACAGAATGAAATTGATATGCACTTATGAAGTGCACTAAAATATACATTCAGAACAATATGTGGTGCAAAAAATATTTATAAAACTAGTTATAGTACAAAGGCACCTCATTTGCCACGTTTGACCAGCAAATTCCAACTTGTTTATGTTCAACCTGTAATCGCACGATTTCTTTAACCAATGTGAGACACGCATATTACGTACGCCACACTACAATACTAAAACGCTGTAGCGAGTATTACGATAATTCTTTTACCTCACATCAAATAATTAGAGATATACATATTACGTATGCCACTCTGCAATTCTAAAAAGCTCCAATGGGTAGGAATTCTTTTACGATTCTTTTACCTCACATGCAAATAATTAGAGATTATTCAATTGCGCTTAATTATTACAATTTATTTTTGAAATAGAGACAAACATTTTATCACAAACATCAACAAAACTTTTTATTCTATTTATTCCCTTATTCCAAAGATATCGTTTTATCGTCTGCTGTCATAGTAACATGATAAATTAAATTTCATTAAAAAAAAAATGCGCAGTAGTAGAAAAATATTTTACTAAATCCAAGAGTTATTTTTAATTTTGTTTTAGAATTAAATTCATGAACTCCGGTGCGTAGAACGGGTTAAACAGCTATCTAATATATAAAAATGAAAATTTTCTGTCTGTACAAATCACAATTTGGAAGCCAGAATTGTGAAATGTTACTTACATGTGTATTAAAACACGGTCGAGGCAACTAAAATAATCCGGAATCGGAATAACTTATAGTTAATTCAAAAAACACATAATTAAAAAACACATAATACACATAACACATAATAAAAAAACAAAAATTTAACAGCAATTTCCAATCAAATTTAAACATTTTTCGTTTTAGCTGTTGTCAATAATTAAAAATGCACAGTAAAATTCTTACCACAACAACTACTTTTCTAATGCAAGATTTCCACGTGAAAAAATTAAATAAATGGTTTGACGAATTTAAAAAAAAGGAATATTGCATCATAACTTTTCTACTGCAAGATTTCCACGTGGAAAATTAAAATAAATAATAGTTCGACGAATTAAAAACAAAATGGAATGTTACGTCATAATTTTTCTGTTTTATGATTTCCATGTGAAAAATTATAATTATTTAATTAATTTAATGAATTAAAAAATGGAATATTACGTCATAATGAAAATATAAAGGACTTGGTAAATATATAACGTCATATAAGTGTGAAAAAAATTATTGAAGCATGATAAAAACTCGATTATGGAAATGTTGGTGTATTTTAACATTATTACTCGAATGATGAATGGAAATAAATTCATTTATAGCTGTATTATTTTACGTCTGTTATATAAATTTATACATTTTTTTATTGGGTTTTGATTTGATTCATGTGTAACAACACTTCGACTGTTTTTTTCTTTATTTGTTTGCTTGTTTGTTTTAGTTGTATGTTAAATTTTGAAATTGGCTTTTCAAATCAAACATTTTTAAAAATCCGGGCAAAACCGGGTTACTTTAGCTAGTAGAATGTAATTCTACTCGTATTCTTAACCACGAGCATTCATTTATCAATCGCCGTCAGTTATTAAACAGATAGTACATGGCAGAATTTTACTGTAATGGAAGGTGTTGGAATCGAACATTTCCTCTTTTTGCCCTTCACGTTCGCAAACGATTAGTGTATAGTAGTGTAATACAGGAACGTTCTTCACGACTTGAGAAAAATGGTTGGCTTGCCAATACTTTTTACGTTCTGGAAAGGAATAAAATATTGTCATTGGTAATGCGGTATTTCACCGTACTAAAGCTATTATTCTATAACGACGCTATTTTACAAACTTACAAAACCAAAAATCGCATTTTCGCATCGAGTCCTGTGATGTTTGTACAACCCCTCTCACCTATAGAAGCGCCATCTGTGGCCAAAAGAGAAGAAACAGAGCAGAATCTGGGATGGCTTCGCCTAAGAAGGTGATCCAAAACTACTGAGAATGGTTTTGGCTAGTGCCAGCCGTAAAGAATCAAGATTAAACTATAAGTTTTGTTGATATGACTTAGTGTCATGTGTACCTTTGTTTGTGACAGTCTGTGTTCACCGTCCCGTCCTATGTGTATAATAAACGTTTGTGTTGTTTTGATAATTGGCCAATCCTTATAGAAAAAGCCCACACGCGACCATCCGGTTGCCCTTTACACTGGTGTCAGAATAATTGTGGGATTTGGCCAAAGTGAATTCAACAAGTGAATTTAATGTGCAGTAAGGATACCCTATCCCTGGATTATTTTTTCCCTGGACGTGCGGATTATTTTTGATTTATATTATCCGTATCGGATTATATTTTTACGAAGGTAAGATTTTATTACATTACTTTAAGTATGGCAGATAAGTTATCAAAATTAAAAAAAGCTCGCGGAGTCACTAAAAGTTCCATTACGTCAATAATAAAAAAAATCGAAGATAATTTTGTGTCCGACACGCCAAACTTAGACGATCTTGAAGAAAATTTGGCGATGTTAGAACAGAAAGGTAGTGATTTGAAACAAGAGGATAACGAAATCCTAACATTAATTGATGATTTATCTGAAGTCGAGAAAGATGCCAAGGCGTCGGCAGAGTACCAGGAAAAAATTACGCTCTGGAAGTTCAGAGTGAATAAAAAATTAAAACAAAAAGAACCCCCACCCCCTGTATGTCCCGCAAATAGGTGCGTAGAATTTCCTAACACGGTAAAACTACCGACACTTAAAATTGAAAAATATTATGGAGACATCAAACTTTTCCAGAATTTCTGGAACTCGTTTAAAACAGCGGTACATGACAATGAACACCTCTCAAATATTGAGAAAATGAATTATTTATTCAGTTATTTAGGAGGGAGTGCGTATAATTCTATATCGGGTTTTGCGTTATCTGATAAAAATTACATAGAAGCAGTCGACTTACCTAAAAGACAATTTGGTAGGAAATATTTAATTATTACCAGTTATATTAATACGTTGTTAACTTTAAAACTGGTTACAAAATCGCATGACGTCATGTCATTACGCAAATTATATGACGCTATTCAAACGCAGATTCGTAGTCTAAGGTCATTAGAAATGGAAGCGGACAGTTTTGATGCATTATTGACTCCGATAATATTAAAAGCATTACCGTATAATTTATCGCTTGAGTTCAACAGACAAAGTGTCAAAAATTCTGAAGAAAATTACAGCGTGGATAAATTATTATCATTTATCCGAAATGATTTGGAGGCTAGGGAAAAGCAAACTCAAATTATAAATTTATCTTCTGACCATTCACGGCCAAAGTACTTATCAGGAATATTACCGGAATGTAAACAGATTAACAAAACATCTGGCGTAGCTGAAGTGTTTGCTTTAGAGAATGTTTGTTTGTTTTGCAGGTCAGATAATCATCTAACTGAAAACTGTGACAGATATTCAATTCAGGAAAGGATTAATAAATTAAAAGCTGAGGGTAGATGCTTCGCTTGTTTGAAGCGAAAACACATAATTAAATATTGTACGGAAAAAACTAAATGTAGGCTGTGTTCTAAATTACATCACGTGTCAATTTGTAATTCTTTAGTTGGGAAAGGTAATAAATCAGAAAAAAATACGAATGAAAATGCGCTGACAGCCCGAGTAATGTCGCGGAATGTATTTGATTTAGAACGGGTGCGAGAAAAGAAAAAAATAATTGAACCACTCCAATTTATAGACTTAGAATTTGAGAATAAAATTTTGCGAGGGGTCGTCGATAGCGGTACTCAGATTTCAATTATAAAGAGCGTTTGTGTACCGGAGCATTTTAAAGTACCATGCGGTTCAATTATACTTAAATCAGCTTTCGGACACGAGTTAAGAGCACCGTTAATAAACATTCCATTAAGCATAGCTGCAGATAAAGTACATTGCAGGGTGTTCCCAAAAATAGTAATAACGTGCGCGATGGTTGATAATTTAATTAATGATTTACTGTTATCTTTAAATGCTCATAAGGAATTAAGCACAATTAGCGAAAGTAACGAACCCGACACCACAATAAATGATTTTAGTACTATAAATTTGCCCCGTACGAGTGAAAACAACGCGGTAGATTTAGATTTAGCTTGCGCTGCTACGGAGGCCGAGCAGGTTAAAATAGGAAATGCAAACGAGAATACTGATAACGATGGCAATGAAAATACCAGAAATTTCACGAACGACTCGGAAAAATTTAAATGGGAACAAAAGACGGATGCATCACTAAATCAGTGTTGGACAGATGCCAAAAATGAGAGTAATAATTATTTTGTTCAGGACGATCTGTTATACCATCGTGACAAAATATTAGGGGAAACGGTACATCAATTGCTCGTGCCCGAGCCGCGTAGAAAGCAGTTGCTAGAGCTCGCTCATTCAAGCCCCTGGGGTGGACATTTAAGAAAACGAAAGACCACTGAAAGATTAAAATATTCTTTTTTTTGGCCTGGGATTAAGACAGATGTAAGCGAGTTTTGCGACAAATGTTTGTCCTGTCAGCTTCGAGCGAAAGCAAATAAATTTGATGATATACCAATAACCCCAGTTACTCGTCCTGACGAGGCAATGCAGATTGTAAATATAGACGTAATAGGCCCAATAGAACCGGCTAGTGGAGGGTACAAGTACGTACTAACCGCGGTAGACCAGTGCACGCGTTGGCCGGAAGCGGTCTGTTTACGAAACCTTTTTGCAAAATCCACATGCGATGCCCTTTTACAGATATTTTCACGGACCGGAATTCCTAAATTAATAGCTAGCGATCAGGGTAAAAACTTCACTTCGGCCCTCACGAAAGAATTTATGAAACGTTTAGGGACGTCCCCGCGTTTTTCCGTTCCGGGGTACGCACAGTCGATTGGATTGGTGGAACGATGGAATGGGGTACTTAAAGGAATGATACACCATGTTATAAGAGAAAATGCCGGAAGTTGGCATAAACACATACCCTTTTTGTTGTGGGCATACAGGGAGGTACCAAATGCTACGACGAACGTTAGTCCATTCCAAATGTTATATGGTAGGCGTCCAACTGGTCCTCTTTCCATATTAAAGTCATCATGGACCAACGAAACACCTCTACCAATTGGCCAGTTAGGCTCAGTTACCAATTACTTAAATGACCTGAAAATAAAGTTGGAAAAAGCAGCCGAGCATGCCGGAATTTCTTGCAAGGATCAGCAGCAGGCTTACGCTTATTATCACAACAGGAAAGCTAGACATAAAGAATTTAAACCGAATGATCAAGTTATTGTATTAATTCCGGACAGTAATCACAAAATATATGCTAGGTGGACAGCACCAGCTACGATACTTGAAAAGAAGTCTCCCTATAGTTATTTAGTACAATTGCCAGATAATAGTATAAAGCATTTACACGCGAATAAAATCAGAGAATTAAAAGCTCAGACAACACACATAGGCGTCATCTATGATGATGATATCGATTTCGGTGAGATCGAAAACATCCCGCAGATTAGTAAAGACGATCCAAATAACCTCCACTAAAAATTACACTTGGACCATTTAACAGAAGATGAGAGGGAGCAACTGATCAGCATATTACGTAGACACTCCAACCTTCAGTCGGGAATCCCTAAAATTGCAAATGTAGGAGAACATAAAATTAAATTAAAACCTGATAACCAACCAAAACGTCAGAAGCCCTACAGAATCCCAGAGGCACTCAAAAGTGAAGTCGACAGACAAATCGAAGAATTATTAAGTTTAGGACTAATCGAGCACTCGGAGAGTGAATATGTTCATCCGATCGTATGTGTAGCCAAAAAGGACTCCTCAGTTAGATTATGTGTGGACTATCGATATTTAAACTCCCAGACAGAAGTCGACTCATTCCCTATGCCTAACGCTACCGACTTACTCTACAAAATCGCTCCCGCGAAATTCATCAGCCTGTTGGACTTACTGAAAGGGTACTGGCAGATAAGATTAAGTGAAGACTCTAAACATTTAACGTCTTTCGTCACACACCGAGGACAGTATTCCTTCGTAGTTATGCCGTTCGGGCTACGTAACGCGGCAGCCACGTTTCAAAGGTCCATGAATCGCACTTTAGTCCAACATTAAGAATATGCCGAAACATACATAGATGACGTGGTAGTTTTTTCTAATAACTGGACTGACCATCTCAAGCACCTAGACGCTGTTCTGACAACCCTCGAAGAAGCAAACCTGACAGTAAATTTTCAGAAATGTGTCTTTGCACGATCCCAGATAAAATTCCTAGGACATGTGGTAGGATCAGGCAGACATGCTCCTGATCCAGAGAAAGTAGCAGCCATCCAAAATTTAGAAGTGCCGAAATCCAAGAAAGATGTCAGAAGTTTATTAGGCCTTCTGTCCTATTATAGGTCCTATATCCCGACATTCTCTGAAATAGCCCGACCATTAATTGAACTTACAAAAAAACGTGCTCCTAATGAAATTACCTGGACTGAGCAGTGTGAAACAGCTTTCCGTGATCTGAAGCAGGCAATCAGCCAAACGCCTATTTGTTATTCACCAAACTTTACAAAACCCTTCATCATACATGCAGATGCTTCATCGTACGCGATAGGTGCTTGCCTATCTCAAAAAGATGAAAATGACCAAGAACATCCCATTGCTTTCATTAGCAAAAAACTATCGAAATGCCAAGAAAATTATGCTACTATAGAGAAGGAAGCCTACGCGGTTATTTTCGCTCTAAAAAAGTTTGAACATTATATATATGGCTCGCAAGTGACTGTTGTGAGTGACCACAACCCTTTGAAATTCTTGACCGATTGTGCATCCCAAAGTGCGCGCCTTCAGAGGTGGGCTCTGGCATTGCAGCGATTTCAAGCCCACATAGCCTATCGACGTGGAAATCTCCACACTAATGCAGATTCCTTAAGCAGACTATATGCCTCACACTGGACTTAAACGAAAGAGACTTTGCCGTTCAAAAAAAACCTCACGATAAACTTTTGATTTATTTTGTTTGTGATTATATGTTTCCTTCAAGACTTTTCTGAATATGACTTTTGTGGACATTAATTAATTGAACATTATTATTTGAACTTTAAAATATTTATTCTAGAACTTTAACGTATTAGTACTAGTATCATAATCTCATATTGCATAGTATCTTAGTTATTCTTTTTAGTTATCTTTATGTTAAGTAAGTATTGTAATTTTGATTTTTATTAATAGTGTGTATGCTAAAATGTTTATAGAGATTCCATTAGATTTTGATTAGTCTTTAAAGACTAAATCAAAACTTTGAATGGGGGAGGTGTGATGTTTGTACAACCCCTCTCACCTATAGAAGCGCCATCTGTGGCCAAAAGAGAAGAAACAGAGCAGAATCAGGGATGGCTTCGCCTAAGAAGGTGATCCAAAACTACTGAGAACGGTTTTGGCTAGTGCCAGCCGTAAAGAATCAAGATGAAACTATAAGTTTTGTTGATATGACTTAGTGTCATGTGTACCTTTGTTTGTGACAGTCTGTGTTCACCGTCCCGTCCTATGTGTATAATAAACGTTTGTGTTGTTTTGATAATTGGCCAATCCTTATAGAAAAAGCCCACACGCGACCATCCGGTTGCTCTTTACAAGTCCTTAGAAAAAGTCATCTCATTATTGACTAAAGGATCATACCACACAAAATGAGCAAAACTTTTTAAAAAGTCGTGGCCACATAGTAACCGATTTTAATAAAATTTGGTACATTCATATTCAAATAGAGCCTTGTAAAATATCTTGACAAAAAGTAAGATATTTCGGTAGTTCTGGACATTACTAAAAACTTATGTCATAGAATGGCATGTGTGCAGTCGTTCAAAGTTGCAAATTTGAAGTTCCGTATCTTAAAAACTATTTAGCGTAAATTAAAAAATATATGTAATATTGTAACTTCTGGAAAAGTATCTTCGTATTTATTTAGTGATAATAATCTACTAACAATGATTAATCTTAAATTGGTTGTATAAATTGAAACTTTTTCAATTTTGAGAAAATTAAAAACGTTATAAAAATCAAAGGAATCCAAAAACATCTGTGAAATTGATGCCTGATGTGGTATTATATATGAAGGTCGCATTTCCCAAGTTTGAAAGTTGCCATTTATTTCCTTCATCTTGTAATAGCTTAGAAACTTTTAAAAAAAGTTACAAAATCATAATTTTTCCTCTTATGTATGCGCAAAAGATTAAATAAAGGAAAGGTCAGACATTAACAATATTGCACAGTCATAAAGATCAATAAGTCCGTGAAATGCTTAAAAAGATTCAAGATTGCCTTTTGATTCCTAACATCCTAACATAACAAAATTCGGTTAAAAAGGGTAATATTTGTTACATTCCGTGGACTAGACCTCTTTTAATTATAGCGCGTCTTTTACAATATTGCACCATTTTAAGAAAAAAAAATTAGTGTTGCCATCTATATGGATTTAGGATTAATATGTAATTTTATTGTTCAACTGAATCATTTTTTCTACTCTAATTTAAAATATTCTTGAGATAAAAATAAACTGAAAGCAAGAATACAAGTTTCTATATTTAAAATATATACTTTTATCTGTAATAACAAATAATTTAATAGTTTTAAGAGCGTTTCTTCGTGTTCAAACAAGTGATAGAAATATTGCATTTTCCCCCTCAAATCTTTTTTTGTCTCATTAAGAAATAAAAAGGCATGAATGAAAGTTTCTAAATTTAAAATATATATTTTTATCTATAACGTCAAATAATTTAAAATTTTTAAGAGCTTTCCTTCTTCTTTAAACGAGTAACAGAAATATTACATTTTTCCCTCAAAATGTTTCATTATTTATTTATTTTTTCTCATTACGGAATAAAATGACAATTTCTAAATTACGCCAATCTATTACTTTTTATTCATTCTTAAATGGGTACTTTTCGGTTAGCCGAGCGCCAGTGTTAAATTTACATACATATATATACATATATATGCACATATATGTACACACACATATATATATATGCATACATATGTATGTATATATATATATATATATGTACATATATATGTATCTATATGTATATATATGCATATATAACACTGGCGCCCGGCTAACCGAAAAGTACCCTTAAATGTAAATAATTTTTACTGTAGTATTTTCACTCCTAAGCCTAATAATCAAAATTCAAATTTCAAGCTTGTACACAAAACCTCGATTTTGTATCAACTTTTAATGTAAGTTTTAATACTTAAATAAACCATCCTGAAATCTATTATTTTGCATTTACTCATAAATAAATATGATCTATTTATATGCTGATTTTCATTTAAATCTGTGACATGTCAGTCACAGCTGATTTGCTCATTTTGTATGGAATATGACTAAAATGATATGTTATCTAATATAAATCTAAGGAAATAGGCCGTATTAAAGTCTTTCACATCGAAATTTTTATATATTATTAGATATGTCGATGTGTTATGTGAAAAATGCAGCTGATATAGTGTTTCTTTTAAAAAGATCGGACTTCGTTTTAAAAGAAGAAAATAAGAAACATTAAATAAATGATCTTTTATAATAAGCATCTCAAATTGAACAACATATTGCAGTATTTCTGAATTATATGTTACCATATAAAAGTATTTTTCAGCGTGATAATTAATACAATCTATGCTGTTTCGCTAATTAATAACAGAGGTATAACAGAATTTTTTATAGTAAATTAAAATGAGAACTGATATAAAATGAAATAAAATACAAATGTACGAGAACGAAATTAATATAAAAGTGTGCTTTCGCTTTTCTTCTCTGTTATTTAATTTTTATTTTACTTTTGAATCTTCCCAGATTATATTTTCTTGAATCTTATCTCTCGGTGTTGTTTTCAAAGAAATCTTAAAAAGTTTATTTATTTCTCAAGAGTATAAAGTCGCATTAATAATCAGGAAATGTCGTAAGCCTTAGTAATTCAAGATCACTTGTTTTAATTTGATTATCTTTCAGGGATTTAATAATAGATTTTTATCGATTGAAATATTTCATGCTCAAAATGATACACTTATTAAACATTGTAAAATATTTTTCTACATCCTTATAGATTAATTTAACATGTGCATTTTTAATTAACGTTATTTTATTTAGCCTCTGATGTTCTTTTTATAAATATTCATATTTATGATAACAAATTAATCATACCAAAAAAAATGCAATTGAGAAGGAATGCAATGATGCAGTGAAAATAATTAAAAACAATTAAAACATGTTGTTTAGGAATATACAATTTGAAATATTGCTTTGAACATAATTATAGTCATAAAAAACATAGAAAATTCAAATAATGAGAGTAATTTACGCTTTTCTAGACAAATGTTTGCATATTTTAATTGCTTCGAGTCCACTTGTCTAAATTTCTTTTGAATTCAAACGTACTACTCTAATTAAATTTAAGAGCATGAAACTTTAATAACGGACGACAGAATGTACACATTTTCTTGTTTATATTCTTTTGCAGCATAATATTTAAATTTTTAAATGAAAATTATTTTTGATTTTTAGAATATCATACCGCTCTAAACTTAATTTTATGCCGCATGTATTTTTTGCATGATTCATAGTCTTATTTGTAGGTTTAACAAAACCATTCTTCGCGAAATATTTTCGTAAAACAAAATAAACAAGACAGACAAAGCAAACGTCACACATATATTATGAAACAATTTCTAACATACCCACATTATTGTAAAGAAACTTCATTATTTGATAATTTGAAGAAAAATAAACAATTTTAAAAATGAATTAAACAGATGAAAACACAATTTCAGAAAATACCGTCCCTAAAAAATTGGTAGGATATTCAAATTCTTTAGGTAGCCCTGTACATGATCTATTGATTTGTATATACGCACCACTCAGAATGTTAAAATGTATTTAATTCAGCTTGAAAACGTATAACAAAGTTGAAAATTCGCTTCTGATAATTACTGCCATAGACGGAATTATATTCAAATTCTTTTGTGCAGTTGTGTACATATTTTTTTACTCGTCACAGATTAAGCTAATATTTCATTCAGCTAGAAAATGTATAACACAACTTAAAACACACTTCCAGAAATTATCATTTTTTAGAGTCACTGTAAACCCATTTCATTTGAACCATACTGTATATGAATTTATTAATACTCTTGAAGCAACTCTTAGAAAACTAAATATAGTTCACGTTAAATATACTTAACATTATTTTTTTAATATATAAATAAATAAAATAAACTTTAAGCATTTCACGCCCAACGACAATAATGCTCACGAATTTTTATGTGCAGCCCTGTATATGATCAATAGAATTTAAATACACCACGTAATATATTGAAATTTAATTAAACTCAACAAGTCTGAAATTGTACGTCAAATGTGACAAATGAGGTGCGTTCGTATTATAACTAGTTTTATAAATATTCAGATCTTGTTGCAAGAGCTGTTGCACCTCTTATGTAAAACTGCATGAATATAAAATTTATTACGATTATATATATTAAATTCGGTAGTACGAAAATAATACGACTCCATCTTAAATAGGATGTAATCACTATGGAAACCTAGAATCATTACTTACCATGGTATATCACTGAATTATTTACGTATGATAGGATTTAATAGAATGAAGATAACTTTTATTAATATTTTTTTAAAGTTTTGATTCGATTTTTATAAAAAAGACGCCGACTATAGGTGCTACGTATTTATATAATTAGGAACGCGCTTAAAAATAAACACCATAATTGAAAACAGTCTTCCAACAATTATTGCTAATAGGTAGTACTCTAGCTGAAATTCTTGCGTGTCCTTGTAAATGAAAGATAAATTTTATTCAATCCATATTTTACAGAAAGCATGTTTTACAACATCTAAATAATGCATATCAATTTCATTATATTTGGAGCACTGTGACTGCTGTTGCTTTTATTACATCACTTGGAAACCGGGAAAAGTCGAATTAATTTTGACTTATATGAATACATTAAGTTAAAATTATTATATCGAAAAAAAAATTCAAATATGCATAAAAATATATTTAAACTCTCATCATCATGGTTTACTTGCACGGCAATAAAAACAAAAAATACTTCTTAATGAGAAAAAAAAAACAAATTTTCAAAGTTTGCTAAATGTAGTCTTAATATATATTTTTCCCCATATTTTGCTGTTCATTTATTCATTAAATCTTATTACGAGTTAAATATAATTATACTAAATTATGATAATAGCTGTATACCTAATTCATTTTTTAACCCCGTTACTGCAGGATATTTTGCATTGCGGAATTTAAAAAATCTGATTAATTTTCCAAAAAGAAAAAAAAATCAAACTTTACGATGGGCTATATTTAAATTAGAATTTAGCTTTAAAAATAATTGAAGGGTAAAAAAAAACTAAATAAATTTACATTTCTTTAATTTCTGCGTTTTAGTAATATGAAAATATATTTTGCAATTAAGTAAAAATGAATTTATGAAATGGTACGGTTTTATTTCCTAAGTTAATGAGATATTTAAGAAAACTGAAAGAATTTAAGAATACCAAAAAAAAAAAATAAATAAATAAATAAAGAGATCATTTTTCAGTTGCGGTTGTTAAATAAATAAAACCTTAATGGATTCTTTAAATGAAAGAAGTTAAGAAGAGAAGCTTTTTTTTTTTTTTTTTTTTTGTAGTTTTTTGGGGGGTTTATTTTCTAGATTCAAATAAAAAAGTATATATATAATATTGTAAATAAAATTTATTAAACTTTAAATGGAAATTTATAGATTTTAAGAATTTAGTATAATGTGCATTTTAAAAAAGATTATTTTTCATTTTTTTATAACACAAATTAAAGAATATAAGAATTATTTTGAATAGTTAAAAAATACTACTTAAATTAATGTGGAAGTAAATTCAGTCAGAAGACGAAAAAAGGACCTGTCAGTGTTCAAACTCGTAAACATTTAATTATAGACTTCTTGATTATCCTTAAAATATAAATACTTAAAGATTCTGGACTATATAAATTATAATACACTGATGTCCAAAATTAAGGACCAGTCACAAAATGCTAATTTTTAAGTAAGCGAATACTCAAAAGGAAATAATATAATTCAAATAATTACTATCCCTACAGCACAGCTAGTCCATATAGCATCTCATTCAGGTCACACATGGTCAGAAGTGTCACAGTCAATACGGCGAAACAAAAAATAAGAAATTCCACACGTCTCATTACGAGTCTCAAATAATCACTATATGTGACTCCACCGAAACGTCAATGTGACTGCTGCTTTGTCAAGAGTCACCAGGTGACTTTACAATGTAGTTACATTGTGACTCTCGTGCGACTGTCATTTTTAGACTCAATTTCAAAGTCATCAAAGTTGCGTTAGGATAAGTCACCAAATAATATCACATTATAGTCACATGGTGGCATTTCACAAATGGGCATAATGGTGACTTCACAGTAGTCTGTCTGTCACCTGAAAGTCATATGTGACTTTAATGTGACATTATTTGATAACTTATCACAATGCAGCGTTCACGATGACTTTGAAATTGAGTCTACAGATGACAGTCACATGAGAGTCACAATGTAACTACATTGTAAAGTCACATGGTGACTCGTGACGAAGCAGCAGTCACAGTGATGACTCAGTGGAGTCACATATAGTGATCATTTGACACTCATTATGAGATATATGGATTTTCCTATTTTTTTTCCTTCACCGTAGTGACTGTGACACCTGTGACCATGTGTGACATGAATGAGATGTTATATGGACTAGCTGTGCTGTAGAGATAGTAATTATTCGAATTATATTATTTCCTTTTGAATATTCGCGTACTTAAAAATTAGCATTTTGTGATTGGTCCTTAATTTTGGATACCAGTGTATATACAGGGATAAGATATTTAAACATTGTTTAAAGGAGATTGAAGCACGGATTTACTCAAATCCGATCAAATAAAATAAAACGCCCTATCCGAGTGCAACCGGCAGAGAGCACCCTTCTCTCGCCAACGCCGAACAGCATCTCCTCCGATTCCAGTGCACAGCCTTTAGTTTTTTTTTGCTGAGTTAACCATCTTCTCATGGGAAACTCGACTTTGAGTTGTCAGAACATCTGGTCTGCGGTTTTGTTTTGCCTCCACATCTCGGCCGTCTTGAACATTCTGTGTCCACACAGAGGCCACCCACTATATAGGCTGGACTGGTACCGTCCGACTTTCATGGGACCTGAAAAATACTAGAAAAACACACACAAAAACAAACAACATGACAAATAGTTGCAATATCAAATCACTAAATACAGACGAACACAGTCTTTCCATTCTAGGTATGTAATGTATGAAAAAAATAATGTGCAGGTGAGTTCATCACGTGGCTGCAGTCCTGTGAACAGTTTTGAAACAGAGTTTTTTTTTTCTTGAATAAAATAGTCATAAAAAATGTTTGGATGGATAAAAAGTACACGCATAGTCACGCTTGTCAAACACAGTAAAAAAAAAAAAAAGACAAGACGACGCAAAAAAAAAACATAAAAATATCAACTTGAACTAACACTATATTTTTTCCCTTTAGGTTGAAGAAGCCCATGGCTTCAGGTGATCAGCTGCAGTAGAGGTCACTCTTGGACCCTCTTCAAAGCCACTTTTTCGACATCGTATCGATCATGGTTCTTAACTTTGGTCACTTTATATGGACAAAGGAATTTCGGTCGTAGCTTCATACCGCCCCAAATTGGGTTCTTTGGATCGCAACTAAATCACCAACTTTATAACATTTCGCTTTTTTGCGTTTACGGTTGAAAGTTTTGCGATTTTCCTCTAGAATTTTTAATATATGTTGTTTCGCGATATTTCTGCTGTTCTGGCTTTCCTCGACAAATGCATTTTCATGTTCCTCATCAAGAATTTGTTTTATTCTTAAATCTTCTCTATTTCTAATATTTACTCCCGTTAAAAGCTCAAGGGCTGTATTGAGTGCTTCGGGAAATCGTACTATTCATGATTCGTTGAACAGTCGGTACATATTTATACCACTTCGACGGATCATCGATACTTAATTTAGCAAGGATTGATATGAGAGTCTCCTGTTGTCGTTCTACCTGTCCGTTTCCTCTGGGTAATCCCGTTGTAATTAGAACATGCTCAATATTTTCGTCTTCGAGGTACTTTTTAAACTCACTAGAGGTGAAGGCGGCACCTCGGTCGTTAACTATTCTCTCTGGGTTCCCGAATGTAGCTTGTTGAATTTTTAATTTAGAGATTGTTTCCTTTGCAAATGTCGTCTTAACTGGATAAAACCACATAAATTTTGTAAAAACGTCCACTACAAAAAATATAAAATTGTAGTTCTTGTTGGTCGAGGGCATTGGGTCTAAGTGGTCGACGTGATAAGTTTGGAAGGGGAAATCATGTTTAGGAATGGGATTTAGCAATCCTTCACCTTTCCCTCGCTTCCTGTTGTTGCATTCTACACAATTTCCTATAACACTTTCAATTTATTTCGAAAATTAGGGATATAATAATCCTGCTTTATTATCGCTTCGGTCTTCGCTACAGCGTAATGTCCTTTATTATGAATTTCGCTAATAATTTCTTTCTGCATAATTTCCGGTACCATAATTAATTCTCTACCATCTTCATATTTATACACAATATTTTTCCTAACAAAATAATCTTTACTTTCATTTTTCTCAACTAGTGTTTTGATAGTTTTAATGTAATTGTCTTCGTTTTGTGCTTTGGTAAATTTTGCTGTAATTTCATCATGCGAACGTTTTGTGACTAATACGGTGTTACAACTCAACGCATCAATGTGTTTCATTTGACTTCCGGGCCTGTGGACAATTTGATAGGAATCTTGTAGGAATAATGCCCACCTTGCTACTTTTGGGGTAAGATCTTTCTTATCTAATGTTTTTTGAAAGGCGGAACAGTCAGTTACTATTTTAAATTTATTCCCTAATAGGTATGTCCGTAATTTCTTTAATGCTTCAGTAACAGCAAGCGCTTCGAGCTCGTAACTACTATATTTGGCTTGGGCAGGTGTCGTTTTCTTACTCATGAAATGAACAGAGTTTAAGTTTCCATAATCGTCATTTTGTAACAAGACTGCCCCAAAACCTAAGCTGCTAGCATCCGTGTGTAATTCTGTCTCTGCCCCTTGTCAAAATATGTGCAACACCGATTTATCAGACAATTTATTTTTCAATGTTTGGAAAGCTTCTTTTTGACTCGCTCCAAAATTAAATTCGTTCTCCGTTTTCAGGAGATCACTTAAGGGTTTAGCGATTCTAGCATAATTCGCTATATATTTTCTAAAATATCCAGTTAACCCTAGGAAACTCTGGAGTTGTTTCTTATTTTGTGGCTCAGGGAATTTCTCTACGGCTAACGTTTGTGTTTCTGAAGGCCGAATTGTTCCGTTTTCCACTATGTATCCTAAAAATTCGATCCTTCTTTTCAAAAACGGGCATTTAGGAAAATTGAATTCGAGACCGTACTCTGATGCTACCTGAAACACACGTTTCAATTTAGAAAGCGCCGCTTCTTCAGTCTGTGCGGGGACGATTATATCGTCTAGGTACACGGAAATCGTTTTGTCTTTTATTAGTTCTTTGAGGCATGCATATATGTAGCATTGGAAAAGCTGAGGAGCTGAGCTTAAGCCGAAAGGCATGAAATTATACTCGAACTGGGAATTATTTGTAACAAACGAAGTAAATTGTTTACTGTCCTCATCGACTTCTACTTGGAAAAAACCGTTCTTCAAGTCTAATGTGCTAAAAACTTGATTTTGCCCGATGTCGTCTAAAATATCATCTATTACCGGAAGGGGGTTATTATCCCTAATTTTCTTTCGGTTAAGCTTTCTGTAATCAACGCATAATCTGAAATCGCCATTTTTCTGTTTGGCTAAAATAATAGGCGCGGCGTAACTCGAACAGCTTTCTCGTATAATTCCTTTATCAAGCCATTCCTGGATTTGTTTATCAACAAACGCTTGTTCTGCAAATGCTAATCGCTTGGGTCGGTGCGTGATTGGTATTTCATCGCTCAATATTATTTTAACTTTCAAATTAGCACTTTTTGTTTTCTCAGGCTTATAATTCTCAACTAAGTTAATTAATTCTTCTTTTAAACCGCAGTCAGTTATGGGAATAAGATCGATTTCGTTTATATTAACCGAATTTACCATTTCTGCTAAGTAAACAGATTCATATTTAGGAGTGTCAGCTAAGCATTCTTCAATCAGGGGAGTGTCGGTGGAATTTGACCGCAAGACTGGGATGGTCATGGGAATGTTTATAACATCCGACTGCAAGACTGATTTGGCCATGGGAATGTTTACAACATCTGAAGGAGTGTCTAACTTCGGAATTTTTAAAGAAACCGCAGTTATCATATTAACAGTATGTTTTTTCTCCTTATTTCGCTTACTCATAACTTTAGTGGCCGCCCCTCCGGGTGGTTCCGACCTGACCCCTTGAGTGGGGGAGGTGACCGGAAGCCCGGCAGAGTTCGTTGTGCACGAATGCGAGGGGGCCGGATGGGGACGAATCGCCACCTCCTCGAGAGACTTGCGGCCGACAGGCCAAGAGTCCGGTGGCCACGGTTAACGGACGTTGTGCATGGGGCGTTGGGCCCTCGGGCCTTCAACAAGTAGCGCACCCCCGGCAGCCAGGTTCTCTGGCCAAGCCGGACAGCGACGTTCCATAGGTCGATCCCGGTGCCGGTCTAAGGGCTGGACGGTGTCGCCGGGCAAAGACTAGCTAAGGCGATAGGACCCCACCCACCTATTGACTAAGAGGGAGCCTGAGGGCTTTGTAGTGGAAAGTCCTTGGTGCTCGCTAGTGACGACGGGGCTCGCGGGAACGCCATGCAGGGACTCCCGGAGCAACCGAAGAGCAAGGGTTCAGACAGCGCCCAGGTTACTTTATGACTTGAGTGGCTCATCCCTCCAAGGACCTCAGCTGAAGCAGTTGTGAGCCGACCCCTAGGGTGGTGGGGTTTGGCGGCGCCCCCGCTGACCAAGGAGCGGTCGCGTGGGGAGGCCAGTGTAGTTCTGGTTGCTCCATGTCGTGCCGTGACCCTTGGGAGGGAGTCGGCCGGCAGGTCCACCATCGAACGCTATCCCCGCGGGGAACCGGGCCGGAGGCTCGCCGGTAACGCGGCTGCTCATCGTGCCTGAGAGGAACTCTTGGTCCGATATAGGTCCTTCGTGTCTATGCGATACTGGAGATTGCCTCGCCCAGTGATGAGGACCTAGAGGTGTCTGCACCTAATTTTCGAACGCAACTAACAAAGGTAGCGGTCGGTCACTACACGAGGTCAGGGGCCTTCGGGCCTGGGTACCCTCGACGGCCGTGAGGTAATGTAGTGGCGGGTGGGCTTCTGTCGCCCTCCGCTGGCTTCTTCGTCTTCGGACGGAGTCGAGTCGGCGGGGGCGGGCGGGACTCCGTTCCGTCCAACCCCCTAGCGAGGCGGAGTCTATTCCGTCTAGGTGGAGCTTTCCGTGCCCGCCTGGGGTCGCTAACGGCACCTAGTCTGGGCCAACTGGTTCCCGGCGTGATCCACGAGGTGTTCCGTCCGTCGGTCGAGCCGGGTGGTCTGGGCGAAAAGCCCGGAGCTGGGACGCTTTACGGCCGGAGGGACTTTCCCCGTCCTCCCGGGTTTTCAAGCTAGGGGCCCTTCATTAACTTTCCTATCGGCTGGCCCACATATATGTCTCTGCCGGAAAATGGTATCTGATCTTGGGGGCCTTCCGTAAATTAAATTCGGATCGGGAACCCTCGGTTCAGTTCGTGGGCCCAGTGTCTTTATAGGCGTCTGGTTACCGCAGGGCTTGCGGGGTGTACCGGCTCGAGTAACCAAGTTTAGGGACCACTTGGTTTTTCTAGCTGGGTGGTGAGGACTGTCGTAGCGGCCGTTCGTCTCTTCTTGGGAATAGCCGTCGCCGTGTGCGCTGGGCAGCGGCGTCGGCTTGGCCGGAGTGCAGGTAAGGCCCGGGGTCTCAGGGATCACCTTGATGGGGCGTGTCTGGCGGCGACCTTCGGGACGCGTCGCGGGGCTCGTCTCTCGGGTGGTCTCAGCCTGGACAAAAGGATCTACAAGGATCTAGGACCGGAAGATTGTCCCATTTTTGGGGGGCGCCCACCGTCTTACTCATAACTTTAAGGCCATTACCAGATATTTCAAAATTTAATTTACTCAAACAATTATTTCCGAGGATCATTTCATATTGTAAGTCATTTAAAACGTAAATATCACAATTATCAATTAAAATGTCGGTATTGAAAAAACCATTCGAACTCACTCCTTTTCCGCTAATTCCTGTCAGTTTTACATGATTTTAATTTAATTTAGGGCATCCTAATACTTTATAGATGTTATCATTAATCATTGTCACATAAGATCCAGAATCTACCACAGAGCTCACCTTTTTCCCCATAATTTCAATAATTTTGAGGATTTTATCCGATGGGCAGGAATTGTTATTCGTAGTGTTCACTGATTTATTATAACTGAAGTTACTTTGGTTAGACTTATGTTCGGTTTCTTTGCCTCTAAAATAAGTTGTCCCTTCTTTTCTGCGGGGACACTGATTTGATTTATGGGAGGCGTATTCATTACAATAAAAGCATTTAATTTTGAAAGGGTTAGTGTTACTTCTTGTGTTAAGATAATATTTTTCATATCTTCTACTTTGCGAAATGTTATTTCTGTTAAAACTTTTGTTTTCAACATTTTGAGTAAAACGTTTTAACATCGTTATTCGGACTTCTCGGTTCGAAAGTCTTCCTGATAATATTGCGAGCCGCCTCATAATCATCAAGTTTACTTATAAAATCTGAGACCTTAGTAAACTTAGGCAAGTCATCAATAAAATGCTCCCTTATTTCAAGTGGTAATCTTTTCCTTATTTGGTCAATAACCAAAATGTTTTTTAAATCATCATAGCACGAAATGTTAAGACCTGTCAACCATTGTTCCAAAAAATTAGAGTTCAAATGAAAAATCTCGCCACGAGGCCGAATTTTCCTTTCTATGGGAAAAGAATTTCTGTCAAAATCGTTCTGCACTAAGCTTGAATCTTTTTAGTAATAACTGTTTAACGTAATCGTAATCATTGGAGAGTTCCTCCTTTTCGCGACCTGTTATATTAACTATTTCCAATGGTAACAGACCTAGCAAATAAGTTACGCAATTTTCTTTTTCTACACCCAGACGCTTTATTTGGCATTCAAACAGTGTAAGGTAAATATTAATTTCCTCCTGGTTGTTATACTTTGTAATTGATTTCAAAACATCGGGGCTTTTAATCCCGCTACTTAATGTCGGTATTTCTGTTTTATTTTTCGCAGCGATTTCTAGTTCTAGTCTTTTAAGCTCATATTTCCGTTTACTCTCTTCCTCTACTTGTAATTTTTTGTCAGATTTCTCTCTTTCAGCAACGATCCCAGGTAAAAGATTTTTTTCCTGGGAAACCTGTTCACAATACTCCATATAAAAAACCCTCTAAGTGATACAAGATCACTAGATAGGAAAATCAATGTACTTCCAAAAAAGACCTGAATTTTCAGCTAAGTTCCAACTTTAGCAGGGAACTTCAGAAGGAACATGTCAATCATAATTCATGTGACATTATGGAGACAACGAGTATAAAAGAGCGAACCACCTGGAGCCCCTTTCATGTGCCTACATAGTGAAACTAAACGGTCCTTTGCCACAGTCCGTTGTCATCAGAGAGTCGGGTGGAAAGAAAGTAGGCTGGGTCTATCCCGACCTATCGGTGCACAACCAGCTGATGATTTTGACAGGAAAAGACTGCGAATGGCTAAGGAACTCTCTATTGTTTTTCGGGAGAGAAGTGAGAGGATATAAGAGATGGCTGATGAGAAAAGTTAGCTAGTTAAACTCGAGACTCGCAAGAGTAAAAGTGACAGGTCATAACCTGGAAGGAGAGGAACATCTCTCGGCGTTCATGCATACATTTTCTCGGAGGTACAGATCCGAGGGGAAAGAATCATCTTTCGTGCGGCTGGAAATAGCCAGGCAAAAGTACAGCGACAGGCTGTCAGCTGAGTAAGAGTTCTTTCCCAACAAACACTCAACTTGTGGGCCACTGGAGGCAACTTTAGCCTTAACCAAAAGTGTTTAATATCGGCCCGCTATCATTGTTCTTAACGGCTCTTTAAAAAAGTGTCACGCCGGACACAATGATGCCGGAAGAAAATTGGCCGCAAATACAAGAAGTTGCCCCCAAATGTGCCATTAACGGTCATCTAAAACTAATATTTAGCCGCAAACTGGCCAAAATTATACATTTAATGGCATTCATGAATAAAAGCTTGACACAGATATCTCATTAAGGGTCATTTTAAATAAGAGTTAACCACAAGCCAGACACACTTATGCCATCAATGGGCATCATTAATGAATGCAGGCCAGAAGCGAGCCACATTCATGCCACCATTGGTTACCATGTATAAAAATTAGCTTGAAGCTGGCCAGGATTATACTGTTTAAGGGCCCCACACGCACACACACACACCAGAAAAGTTCAGTAAATGAGACTTTTTGGCAGAACCAAAAAATTTTCTTTTTAAAAATATTTTGATAAAAATTAGAATATAAATTTACTGGTTTTGTAATGTTTATCTGAAAACATTTTAAATATACTGTGTAATTTGGAACAGGTAAGTGCTCATAATACTAGCTTGGCTTTTATACATGTTTTACTCTAACATATACTTCAGTTAAAAACACTTCTTATTAAAAGTCAAATAATAATTACTAAAAATAAATAAATTTTATACAAAAAAATGCATTTAGATCCTAAATTTTATCAAAACATTTAGAAATTAATAACCAATAATTCCAATGGAGGCATAAATGAGCCTTATCTGCTAATCACCTTTGAACAAAACAAATTTCAAATTTGCTGTTAGTAAATGAACGTTCAACAATATTCAACCTTAAATATTTTTATAGACATTCTTCTAAAAAACATTTATAAGGTTATAATACATAAAAAATATGAGTAGTGAATTGAAATAAAGTTTTGAAATTTATTGAAAACAATACTTTTGTATTAGCTCCATTACAGGAGATTTTTCTATTTAAAGAAGTCTTTTTGATTCTGTTAGTTTCATTGTTTTCAAGCGCATAGTTCGATTTATATATGTTTCATGTGTATTTAGTTTTATATATTTTTTATTATTTTATTTATATATTGATAGAATTTTAATTTCGTATCGGGATATTAACCAGAAACAAATACTGAACTACACTGGTGGAAATAGAAATTGTTATGCCCAGAAGGAGTTGGTGAATTTAATTAAACTTACACCAAAGCAAGTCCGCATAAAGGATATTAAATGATTAACATTTAAATGCAGTACATATAGTATTAAGGATATTAAGGTGCTATATTCTAAGAAGATTTAACGTGTTTCTTAGCTTATAAGTGACGAACACTGTTTTTTGTAATAACACAATTTCTTTTCCACTGAAGTTTCATGACCAGGTAGGCCAAAGCGTAAAGTAAGAACACCGTACACCCACATTTCTGACATTGAGAAGACTTGGATGATTGACATTCTTGAGATGGAGGCATCGTATCGTAAAATCACCCGAAGAACTTAACGTAGTGCTATATCAGTACAGAGAGTGATTAGACAATGGACAAAAGAAGGCTCTAGAACCCGGAGACCTGGCAAAGGTCCATGCAATAGGAAAACGCCTCCTGAGGACCGCAAAATAGTGCAGACGACTGTTGCTGACAGATTAATGACTGCGGCACAAATCCGAGCAACAATTGCAGTGACAGTAACCCCAAGGACAATTGTAAACCGTTTTCTTAAAGCTGGGTCTTGGACCTCATTGCAAAGTGTTCAGTTAACCCAATTGCATAGTCAAAAACAATTTGCCTGGTGTACTGCTAGACGCAACTGGACACGTGAATGGCAGTCAATTGTGTTCAGTGATGAATACCGAATCTGTCTGTGGCGAAATGATTCTCGGCAAATGTCCGTTGGAATGTTGGAGAAAGGGCTCAACCTAGTTTGATTTCAGAACGGAACACAGGTTCAACTCCTAGTGGGATAGTTTGAAGGGCAAAAAGTTATGACAGAGGGTCGCTTTGGAAGCTGTTCAAGACACAATGACTCCCCTACAGTATGTAGACAGAGTGATAAACCCTGTTGTCATACCATTCATGAGTATCATCCAAACGTTATCTTCCAACAGGATACCCGAGCTCATACTGTGGCCATAACACGACAATCCATGCAAGGCAATCCGAATATGGATAAGCCTGCTCAGTCCCCATACTTATCGCCGATAGAGCATGTTTGGGATGCCATCGGTATTAGCAGTAGGTCACTAGGTCACGCAGCGGAAATTCTGGAACAACTGACTGCACAAGTCATTCAAGCATCGAGAGACTTACCGAAAGAAAACACCAGAACACTTATTGATTCAATGCATGCAAGGATTCAAGAGTGTATACATGCTCATGTTGAGCACACTTCTTATTGATGTACGTTTATAAATTGTGGAACCTCAGATGAGAGCGGTAGCGTGAACGGGTCTCCTCAGTGGCGTAATGACAAAATATTTAGTAAAAGAAGAATAAAAGATTTATTCACATTAAAGCCCAGTTTTCTGTATTAAATAAATGGCATATGTACACAACATGAAATAAGTTGAAATACTGATTCTGATGTTAACAAAGTCTGTGAGGTGGCAGAATAAACTATGTCCTGATAAATTTAATCAGAGAGTTCAGCAAGTTAAAGAGTCTCTGCGATTTCAATAATCGACTTTCAGATAATGCTCCTTAGAAGAAGTTAAACAGCTCGTCACTGTTCAGACAGTCTGTTGCTGTAAAACCCAGCTGAAGCCTCAGCTGCCCGGATTTGTTCGCCATGAGAGAAGAAGTAATCTCTCATCCCTCGGATCGTCCCTCCGAAAAAACTATGAGTGATTTCTCTTGAGAAATGATTCCTGCAACCTTCACTCCCTTGAGTCTAGAACTTCATTAACTATTTTATTAAGGATCTCGTACATATCCTCAATTATTTCTCCTGGAAAAAATATGGAATCTTTTAGACACCGGTAGTGCCTTTCTGTCAAAATCATTTTACGGCTGCACTCAGAATGGTCAGTCTTAGCCCATTCTACAATCTGCACCCGACACTCTGCTGTCAAAATTCGGTGTGGGAAAACGGCCGTCTAGTGTCACTATCGACACATGAACCCCAAGTGGTCCTTGCTTTATCCTCGCTGTCTCCAAGTGCCACTTTTCTATGATGAATTGTGATCGAACTGTTTCTTGTTATCTTACCGGGGAAAGTTGAAAGTTAGCTGAAATTTCACGCCTGCATTAGAAATACATTGGTTTTCTATATCTAGCGAACTTGTATCACTATGGGGATTTTCTATGTGGAATATTGGAAAACAGTTTGAAGCTTCCACAACACCCGCCCCCTTTAAATAATATTCTGACCGCAGGACGGAATATTCTGAAAACAAAAGGTAGCTCAAAAATATTTGAATGGCTCCACATGCAAAAAAAACAAAAAACAAATAATAGTCTATTTCTATCAAAGTAGCTCTTTAATTAGTTGATGGCAAAGGTTCTAGCAGCCCCATCCTTTTCCGTATCTCTCCCGTTCCTTGTCAGATACCTGATGAAATGCCCCTCTGAATTTATACGCATCGCTCCCCCTACAATGATTTCTTTTTTATCTATCTCCGTGCTTTTCCCTGGGCTTTTCCTGTTTTCTAATTCGCTTTTAGTGGTTGTCAATTTGTCTATTTCCTTTATTTTAATTACCGTTGGCTTTCTGTGATTTTTGCTTATTTTTATCCTTAGTTTAGTCTCTAAATATATGTTTTTGCTTTTTCGCCCTTTTTTCCTAACGCCACTTCCTTCCCCTTTTCACATTTTTGATCTGTTCCCGACATTATGACTGTTAAAATTCACTTCTTGAAACTCAATCTTCCACTCCACTAAAGCCTTTATTTTTTTTTCTTTCCATTCTCGTATTATTTTTTCTAGCACGTTTCGCTTGATTTCCTTTCGCCCGTTCTTTGTTTTCGGGGACCTCTAATAGCTCGCCTGCCACTAATATTTTTTCTTTCTCTTTTTTATGTCGTTCCGACTAATAGTTACATTCTGCTGCCCGTTCTTCGATAAAACTAGTATCTGTTTCCCGGGTTTAAGTTCTCTTTCTACTGTTTTGTTTTCATCCTGCAATTCGTGTTTTTCCTTGTTTTTAATCTGATTTTCACCCACCGTTCTAACTTTTTAACAAGTATCATGCGACTTGACATGTTGTTCCTTATTCTTGATCCCCTTTCGCCAGATTAAATCTCTAAACGGCTTTTCTATCGCATCTTTCTGTCCTAACTGTTCTGCGATGTCTTCTTGACAATCACATAGCCTACTCTGTTTGATTTTCGCCGGTATTGTTAACTTCATGACTTCGAGAGCTGTGTAAGCCTCTGAAATTCTTGTAATCCCTGATTTTTTGTCCTCACATAACGGTTGTTTTTCCTGTGCTGTTTTTTTATAGCCGCAAGGGTTTTTTCTGCCTTTTGTTCAAATCCATCTTCCCCACCTTGCTTAAAGAGAAGGCTTTGTCCTCCGCTGAATCTGGTACGGAAATTTTCTGGGCCGCCTCCCACTCTTCATTGTCCTCTGATTCCGACCCATTGTTATACTCCTCGTCTGTTCTACCTGTGAGTTGCATGTTAATCTGTTTTGATGGGCTTGTGTCCCTCTGACTAGTGTTTGGACTTTTAGAATTTGGAATTTTGTTTTTAAGTTGGTTCCTGTTTTAACAAAGTGTAGTCACTCCATTTAAAATTGAGGTTTTCTACATTTTTTCCTCTCAATTAATTCATGTGCCTCATTTCCTAGAATGTAATAATCTATATCCGAATTTTTATAGGCGATTTTTGCTTTCGTTGTTATGTCCTGTAATTCAAGAATTACTTCAGCTATTAGTAAACGTTTCCTGTCATTAAATATGGCTTGTTTAACCCACCTGAATTCTTTTATTACTTTGTTCGCCTTTATTAAATTCCCTGGAATCACATCTGTAATCATTCCCGTGTCCCGAAAAATTGCAAACCTCTTTTCCGTTTACTTTTCCTCGACTTAAATAGGGTTTGAAGACTTCGTCTAATTTTACGTCGCACTTGATGTGATGAACCTTTTATATCTCATCTTCGGAGTTTTTAATTTTTGGGAAGTATCGTTTTATGTGGCTTCCGCTTCCGCACAAAAAACAGGTGTTTTTTCTGGGCTTATCAAAAAGTTTCTGCCTTTCTTTATTTTCGTCTTTTTCTCGCCAATTTAATTTTTTCCGGGCTTTTGTCACGCTCTTTTTCTTCATATCTAGTCCTTTCGAATTTTCTATCTGTTGGTGGTCTGACGTTCCACAATTTTTTAACGCGCTCTTGACCGTGTCGTACCCATCTAAATCCTTTATCAGCGAATCCGGGTTTTTATACGTAGCCCATGAATCGAAGAAGTATTCCCTCATTTCTGTCGGTACCCTTCTCTTAATTTGTTCGGTGATTAGCAAATTTTTCAGATCCTCTCTGCTGGTTATGCCTAAACCATTTAGCCACCCCTCCTGAAAACTATTTAGCTCGAAAATCAGGTCTTTCCACGGGCTGTTCGGATTTTTTACGTGTCTGTGCAGTTTTATGCGATAAGCCTCTGCGGTCAGCCTGTATCGCGCCAACAAAACCGATTTAACATGACTAAAATCATCCACACTTTCTTTGAGTTCCCCTAATATTAACTCAGCAATGCCTATGGGCAGTAATGCTAACAGACGTGTGACCAGATCCTCTGGTTCGATTCCTGATCTTTCTGCCGGCGTTTCAAATAAATTTAGATATAGGGTTATATCTAACTTTTATGAGTCAAAATTATGCATAATGGATTTTATATGAATTTTCGGGACTCTGTCGGACCTATTACTGGAAGTAGGACTTCTTCTTTCCGCGCCTTGTGTTATCCTCAGTTGTTCTAATTGAAATTCGCGTTCTTTTTGTTTATCTTCTCTTTCCAGTTTTCTTCTCTAACTCCCTCTGTCTCTATTCTTTTTCGTGCTCTCTCTCCTTCAGTTTCTCTTCTTTTTCCCTAGATAATTTCTCTCCCCTATCTTGCAAAATAAGCCCTGCATGCGTAAGTGCGAGGTCCTCATCGTAATAATCTGACTTTTCAATTTTCTGAATGATTATCGATATAGTAACGCTCTCGTCAATTTGTACACACAGCTCATCTGCTAAGTTTTGCAGATCAATTTTCCTACAGTACTTTAGTGCAGTAACCCTTGCCATATTGTACAACCTTAAATTTAACACAAATTATATAAATAATATTTTGGAGAACTTAATCCTGTCAACTGACATTTAGTATATAAATTCAATCTTTTTCAAATATAATTTTAATTTATATACTTTTATAAACACATTTTTTAATACCAATACAGTAAATAAAAAATAAATTTGAAATACCCTATGAAATTATTTGAATACATTTTCCCCTCTTGTTAAATATAATCAATATGCAAGATAAATTTTTCAGTCTTGAAATCCCTATACACACGAAATAAAGCACAGTATATAATATTTTTATGTAAATTGCACATATATCTATTTCAATAACTCTTAAATTTCCTCAAGATTGAGCACACCTTGCAAGCCTTATCCAGTATCACCAATGCCTTGACCATAAATTTTCAGAAAATTTCCTTATTCAATAATCTAATGCAATTATAAAATACTTTTCCTCATAGTTCAAGAGCATAAAAACCTATGTTATCAAGCACAAGAAAAAACCCTTATTTTATGGGAGAGTAGAATTAATGGAATCTGATGACCCATATCTGCTGCAAGAGAAGTGCTGCATAAGCTAAAACTTAATACCACCAGTGACTGACTCGTAGGTTTATAATTGTGTTTTCCTGCTCCCAGTCTTCCATGTTTTCATACCTTTGTTTGTAGGACAAACACAATGATAAACTTAAAAGTTAACCACTGGTGGTATTAATTTTTGACTTATGCACCACTTCACTTCCGGCAGATATGGATCATTAGATTCCCCTACTTCTACTCTTCCATAAAATAAAGGTTTTTTCTTGTGCTTGATAACATTGGTTTTTGTGCTGTCGGCTCTTGGACTATCATAATCTATTAACAACATTGCACTCCTTACACTATTTAAGAAGCTCTTCCCTTGAGTATTTTTTTCGACCCCTGACTACAATTTAACCTGAAAATTTTCTATACTTAGTACCCTAAAAAACTTTTCCCCTTTATTCTTCCCAAATAAATCCCAGATTCTAATCTGCTCACTAGGTTAGATTATTTTAATTTTCTTAGATTAACATTAACTTTACTTAGCTTAACCCCTTGGAGCCGATCGACCCGTATACGTGCCCCACGAAGCGCTTAGAATCCTTGTATTTCCTCACCAGTAAAATTTTACTGTAAAATTTGCCTTATTTAATCAGCGCATTTTCTCGATTCAAGAAGACACAAATTTCTGTTTTTAAAAAACGGTGACAAAAGATTAAAAATTTAGTAAAAGGCTCCCGTCGCGGAGGGGTTAATGCTTTTTTTTCTACAACCCACAAGAAACTCTCTGCCTCAAAATTTTAGATACTGACTTAAAACATTTAAACGATACTAAAATGAGAGCCACTCAAAAATAATGAGCTTACCTCCAGTGTTGTGATGTAGTCGTCCTGTCACAGTTGAACTGGCCAGTGCACTGCTGTTGAAGCGTCTGTCCCACACGGTTGGTCTTACGTCAGGCCTTTTGTAGGGAGTCTGTCTATTGTCCGCTTTCACCGTTTGTTTCCCAGTCTGAGTCTCCTGGATCTTTGCCGCCTTTCTCTGGAGCGCTGGCCTGTCGTTTCCTTCTCTGCAGTTGCCGCTGTAACTTTCTGTCCTGCTGTTTAGCATTCAGCTTTTCTTTCACGCTAGGGTTTCTACAACCTCACTGCCACTTTATTATTAGCATCAAAGTTCATTTCGTGCTGCCAACAGTTGTGGAACTTTAGATGAGAGCGGTAGCGTGAGCTGGTCTCCTCAGAGGCGTAATGACAAAATATTTAGTAAATGAAGAATAATAGATTTATTCACATTAAACCCAAGGTTTCTAGACTAAATAAATGACATATGTACACAACATAAAATAAGTTGAAATACGGATTCTGATGTCAACATAGCCTGTGAAGGGGCAGAATAAACTAAGTCCTGATAAATTTAATCAGAGAGTTTAACAAGTTAAAGAGTTTCTGCGATTTCAATAATCGACTTTCAGATAATGCTCCTTAGAAGAAGTTGAATAGCTCGTCACTGTTCAGACAGCCTGTAGCTGTAAAACTCAGCTGCCTGAATTTGTTCGCCGTGAGAGAAGAAGTAATCTCTCTCCCCTCGGATGGTCCCTGCCTCCTTCTCTTGAGAGATGATTCTCTCGTCCAGGTAAGACCAACAACCTTCACTCTCTCGAGTCTAGAACTTCACTAACTGTCTTATTAAGGATCTTGTATACACTGTATGCCCAAAGGTGACCGGTCACTTGCGATTTTAGACGTTTTGTTAAATATCTAGAAAAATACATGAGGAATTAACCTGAAACTACAGATGTGTAAACGGTATAGTATAGGTCATATATTTCCGTGAAGATTTTTTCCCGAAACCCCATAGGGGACCGTCAACAAATTAAAAAAGAAAGAATATCTTTTGGATAACCTGTAAAAACTAGTGTAACAAAAGCGTTCAAACTCGATATTATTAATCAGTGGCTTATTATAATATACTGTGTTCATTTTTATGAGGATAGCATGTATACTCGTAGAGAAATTAATGTTTTTATAAAAATACTCCCAAATTTCGCCAAGTTTTTTGCTTATAATTTGCAGAGTTCTTAACATAAAAAAAAGTTCTTTTCAGAAAATATGACAAACAATATTGTACACAATATTCTGCAATCAGGGTTAAAAAATAATAAAAATTGGATGAAAAACGAGCTGGTTTAGTAAAAAATGTTTCATTGCGCATGCGCGAACGCAATCAGAATATAATATACATAATGTATTAGCTAAGTATATGGAGCAAGTTTTGTGAAAATCTCAAAATCATAGCTTGAAAATCCTGAAAATTATCGCCGATAGAATAAGCTCGAAATCCGCTGTTCCCAAAAGGAAGCAAAAAGATGAGGGGTTGTATCCAAATATAGTAGTACGTGCAATATTGTGTAAGCTATCTTGGCACTAGTCAACCGATATTTGATACAACCCCTCATCTTTTGCTTCTTTTGGGAACAACGGATTTCGAGCTTATTCTATCGACGACAATTTTCAGAATTTTCAAGCTATGATTTTGAGACTTTCACAAAAGTTGCTCTATATACTTAGCTAATACATTATGCATATAATATTTTGATTGCATTTGCGCATGCGCAGCGAAACATTTTTTAGTAAATCTGTTCATTTTTCATCCCATTTTTATTATTTTTCAATTCTGATTGCAGCGTTTTGTGTACAATGTTGTTTGTCATATTTTCTGAAATGAACTTTTTTTTATATTAAGAACTCTGCAAATTATAAGCAAAAAACTCGGCGAAATTTGGGACTGCTTTTATAAAAACCTTAATTTTTCTACGACTATACATACTATCCTCATAAAAACTAACACAGTATATTACAATAAGCCACCTATTAATAATCTTGAGTTTAAACGCTTTTGCTACATTAGTTTTTACAGGGTTATCCAAAAGATATTTATTCTTTTTACTTTCTTCTATCTTCAATAGAAGAAAATATTGTAATCGAAATTTTTTTCGACTTCCGGTTTTGAACGGATTTACACGTTTTAGGGTCAGAGATCCTAAAAAACATGTTTATAAAAAATGTCTGTCTGTCCGTGTGTCCGTCTGTCTGTCGCCATTGTACCATCAAAAAGTGTATGAAGTTATGCATAGAATTGAACTAAATTTTTATTTTAAGTTATTGGCTATGGCAAGCAGGTCCTCCCTGAATTTGGAAAAAATTCGCAGGCAGAGGGCGCTGTAATAGCGATTTTTGTGCGATTTTGAATATTGTATTATTTATAGTATTAATTATAGCAAGTATTAATTATATATTATATAATTATATAATTATATAATTATATTATATAATTAATTATATAATTATAGCAATTAATTATTTATTGTATTAATTATAGCAAGTAGGTCCTCCCTTAATTTGGAAAAAAGTCGCCGGTAAGGGGCGTTGTAATAGCGATTTTTATGCGATTTTGAATATTGTATCATCGAAAAGTATATGAAATTATACATAGAATTGAACGAACAAACTTTTTTAAGTATTTGACTATAGCAAGTAGGTCCTCCCTGAATTTGGAAAAAATCCGCCGGTAGGGGGCGCTGTAATAGCGATTTTTGTGCGATTTTGAATATTGTACCATCGAAAAGTGTATGAAGTTATGCATAGAATTGAACCAAAAAAAATTTTTAAGTTCTTGACTAGGACAAGCAGGTCCTTCTTTAATTTGGAAAACTTCGCCGGTAGGGACGCTGTAATAGCGATTTTTGTGCCATTTTTGTGCCATTTTGCATATTGTACCATGGTAAAGTGTATGGAGTTATGCATAGAATTGAACCAAATTTTTTGTGTTTGTTTTTGGTCATGGCACGAAGGTCCTCCCTGAATTTTGAAAAATTCCGCCGGAAGGGGGCGCTATAATTGCGATGTCTGTACGATTTTCATTATTGTACCATCGAAAAGTGTATGAAGTTATGCATATAATTGAACCAAATTTTTTGTGCATATTTCTAGCTGTGGCAAGCAAGTCCTCCCTGAATTTGAAAAAAATCTTCCGGAAGAGGGCGCTGTAATAGCAATGTCTGTGTCATTTTCATCATTGTACCATCGAAATCTGCATAAAATTATGCATAGAATTGAACCAAATTTCTTGTGTATATTTCTGGCTATGGTAAGCAAGTCCTCCCTGAACTTGAAAAAAATCCGCCAGAAGGGGGCGCTATAGTAGCGATGCTTGTGCCATTTTTTTTATTGTACCATCGAAAAGTGTATAAAATTATGCATACAATTGAACCAAAATTTTTGTGCATAATTTTGGATATGGCCAACAGGTCCTCTTTGAATTTGGAAATATTGTGCGGTAAAGGGGCTCTGTGATAGCAATTTTTGTATACTTTTCTTGATTTTTCGTAGTTCTATTGTCCATCGGCGGCTTGCACAGCAGCGGGAACGCGCTTCCTGCTAAGCCGCCTATTCGCAAACAGCTGATAACAACAGAATAAGGAAAAACTATTAATTTTAACAAATATCATGATATAGATTAATTCGTTTTTAGTCCGTTTAATTGACTGAAGAAGAAATTTAAGAAGAAAATGAAAATTGGTATAGTATTGAACTAATAATATTAAAGTATTAACATGTGTAACTACTTTTTGAAATATTAAGATGTATAAGATAGAAGAAAGTTTTGGGATTGGCACATCCAACTAGTTCAATTTGTTGACGATCCCCTGTGGGATTTCGGGGGGGGAAATCTTCGCGGAAATATATGTCCTATACTATACTGTTTACAAACTTGCAGTTTCAGGTTAATTCCTTAAGTATTTTTCTAGATATTTAACAAAACGTCTAAAATCGCAAGTGACCGTTCACCTTTGGCCATATAGTGTATATCCTCAATTATTTCTCCTGGAAAACAATATGGAGTTTTTTAGCCACTGGCATTGCCTTTCTATCAAAATCATTTTACGGCTGCACTCTGAATGATCAGTCTTGGCCCATCCTACAATCTGCACCCGACACTCTGCTGTCAAAATGCGGCGTGGGAAAACGGCCGTCTAGTATCACTATCGGCACATAAAAGCGAACCCCGGGTTCTGCTTGCTTTATCCTCGCTGTCTTCAAGTGCCACTTTTCTATGATGATTTGTGATGGAGCTGTTTCTTCTTATCTTATCGCGAAAGTTGGAACTTAGCCGAAATTTCACGTATACATTAGGAAAACGTTGGTTTTCTATATCTAGCGAACTTGTATCACTATGAGGGTTTTCTATATGGAATATTGGAAAACAGTTTGAAGTTTCCACAATGGAAATAAATTTGGTCTAATTGTTTTGATTTTCTCATCATTTCTTTTGAGTAAAACCATGCATCTAATGTACCAAGTTTCATAGCATTCGCCATTTTTTAAAGGATGTAACAATTTCAGTATTTATATTGTTTTAAGTGCAAATTGGTTAATCTTCGTAATCTGCCTGGATGTGAAAGAGATAGATTTACAAAATATATAATGCTTGAAAATTATTTTTAAAAGTATAAAAAAAATCAGTAAATTGAGATACAGTTTCAAACAAATTGCGTTTGAAAGAACACTTTTTCCCACTATCTGACGGAATAAAAATTGAAATCACGCTTTGTTTAGAAGTTTAAAAAATTTCAGTAAAAGCGAAATTTGTTATTCAGGTATTGTCACCGTCAGTATGATGTCAGCGTTTCTCACGGGCATGTTTTTGCTTTATAATATACATTGTTAGAGCCCGACAACACGATTTATTTACTTATCTCTGTATATTCAGAAACGTTTGGTTTTTATATTTTAGCAATAAGTTGTCGTCCGTTGTCGTCGCAGTTGTCGTATTTTACAACATATAAATGAATCGGTTGTTAGATCTTTTCTCAATTTCTAATCTTAATTCTTAATTTCTTGTCTGCAGAATATTAGTTTTAACCCGTTAAACATAGAATTAATAATAAGTTTATTTTAATTGCTTGTGTGCTTTGTAAAATGACAATGTGTAATACGGAAACTCAGACAATTAATGGAATTTAATTATATCTTTTAAACTTTTGTAATAAAATTCACAGAAACACCTGTTTCTTCTCTCTCTCTCCTTCTTTTTCTTTTTGTTGTTGTTGTTTGTTTGCTAGCCCCCGGTACAATATGCTATTTCTTTCTCCCAGTTTATTTGTGTCTCTAAAAAATAACGTTACCTTACAGAAGCCAGCCTAAAACAAAGCAGTACGATTAAATATTTTATAACAAGTTTTTAAACTTCAAAGCATCGCACATTTTCAGTTTTTATACCGTCGTATTGGGAAAAAAAAGTACTTTTTAATACAATTTGTTTGAAAACTGCATCTCTATTTATTTTGGAAATATTAAATCTTTTTTGTAGTTTTTGGAGACATTTGCTTAATATGGCAACGGAAGTACTCCACTTCTGTAGAAAGTAAAGGAAAAATATTTGTAAAATATTAATTATATATTTTTGTTGCCATTTTTCTCATAACAACCGAAAGAAAATGTAATTAAAATACGTACTATTTTGAAAAAATACAAACGAATCATTTCTGTTAAAACATGGAGATATTATAAACTACATTTAATTTTAAGTATCTATATTAATGTTACAAACAAATGAAGGTCTATGAATCATTAGACAGCCGTTCTTTTTTTTTGTCGAGTTTTTTTAATGACGGCATCTTTTTGCTGCATTTGCGTATTATTTCGCGATATTGACGTCCTATGCCTACTTTACCGTAGATGTTTAAGAGTGGATCGTAAATGTGGAATTCTTAAGCGGATGCAAATGACGTCATTTTACATAAAATAAAAGCGTGTGCTGTAAGTCGTTAAAATTGAAATATGCTTTGTACTATTTATATATAGTATATATATATATATATATATATATATATATATATATATTATCGGGGGCGACACTAAATTCTAAAAAAGCAGAATTCAAGTTTTCTAGCTTTATGCTGTTTTTTTTATCTCACTAAAAGTCAATTTCTGATATTTAAATCATTTCTTTATTAATAGATTGCCATTTAAATATTCACGTTGCTATCAACATTTATTTTTCCGCGGGATTTCACCAGTTATTTTAGTTGCAAAACGATTTGTTGGAATTTATTTACACAAAATACAAAATTTCATGCAAATATATTACCATAAACATGGGAGATATAAAAAACCTTTTAGAGGATCACCTATAAATTTAAAAAATAAATTAAGATTGCACAAATGCCGCTGGATTACTTATATTGCGCAAATAAAATAATAATCTTTTTTAACCAAACACAATAGCAAACTAGATTCTTAAAGCCTACCAAAAAATGGTCGTTGGGGGCTACCGTAATACTTACCCATCATGGATATACATAATATAAAATATGAAAATAAAACATGTATGCAAACATACATGCTAAGCATTGTATCATGTTACTTTTATTCATAATTTAATTTACTTGGACTCCCTTAAATATAATTAATATAGCCCCTTAAGCTAATATTACTATTCGTTGCATTAAAATATCTCAATTTGTTGATTTTCTGTAAGCAAGTAAACACTATTGGTTTACAATGGAAGTCTATGAGAATTTGGTGAAATATTAGAGATACCGCCAATTTGGCATCATTTTGGTGACAAATTTTGGTCGCAAATTTGGCGATATACCGCCAAGTTGGCGACAAACTTGGCTGTATCTGGCGACAGAACAGGGTCCCCCCTATGGTAAACCCCCCTTATAGGTATGAATATGCATTAAATGCTTCACATTTAAGATAAGGCATCATTGGCATTTAATCTTATAGTTTGGCGATAGTTTTTTGGTCGGCGGGATAATCGAGTTGTACCGAATTGCGTAAAAGAAACATTTTTATAACCCAACAAATTATAATCATATTAACTAACAGTTTACTGCATCGGATTAAGCGTCTCATTTCCAATTACAATATATCTTTGAATTGAAATTTGAATGAAATACAGGGTCATGAAAAATCAAAGAGTTTGAAAAATATGATTACAAATATCTCGGCAACTCATTATCCGATCGACTTCATTCTTAATGCAAAATTTATTTTTTTTTTTTTGTCTTTTATATTCACTCCTTCAAATAAACAATCTCGAAAATTTTTGTATACATTTTATCAGAAGGAATATTCGGAGAGTCCGAAAAAAATAATTCCGGATAATCGAGGTTACGGATATTCGGTAAGCTTCTTCCCATTATTACTTCCTAATTACACACCAAATTTTAAGTCTCTATCTCAATTTGTTCGGGAGATGGAGCGTTTACAGACACACACACAGACGGATGGCAATTTTTTTTTTTCTAAAAATATATTTTTCGGAATCTCCAGTGTTTAAAACGTGTAAATCCTTCAAAAAAAAAAAAAAAAAAAATCGATTTTTAAAACGATTACAAGACTTACCCTATACTAGGTACGATGAGTAAGTAATAAATTTTTAGAGTCTACTTTTGTTAAGTAAACTCCATAGTTTTAATAATTGACACATTGCTTCAACATAAAATGTCACTATGGAATTCAGTTAGAAAACCTTTAATATATGACTACATACTTGAGTACATGACATATATCTATGTACACTGTGAACATGTGTATAACTGGATTAATTTGAGAAGAAATCCTGCTTGTTGAAACATTGTTTCGCGCAGAGAAAAAACACACGTTTACTTTTCACAACATCTACATTATTAGTTCCGAATGAAGACTCGCGCGGAAAATAACTATGACAAACGCACGTAATTACGAGAATGAGGATAATGCCAGTTAGTGCTACCACTTATTTTAATAATGTTTAACTATACATATATACATGTAGCAAAATTTCTTTTCAAAGCATAAGAATCAATAAATTGAGTATATATCTTTATGACAATACTTATTATCTTAATATAAATACTAGGGGGCTCTGCAAGCTACGCTCGCCAACCCCCCGTTCAGACACTGCAGAATCTGAAAGCACGTTAATCTGATCCCTTTTTAAATGATTACAGAAGCTTGAATTATACTGAAAAAACCTGTAGCGATCTCCCTGTAAACGGGTTTCCATTCAATTCCCTTTGATTGCAAAAATTTAAGGCAAAATCAGTTGCTGTTAAGACATCCAATGATTGTTTTCGTGTTTGACTCACAATCTGTGGCCAAACTATAAGATTAAATGCCAATAATGGTTGATCGTAAATGTCACATTCACTTGACTTTAAGAAAATTACACTTGTTTACGCCATCAAGTGATTTTTATTTCGACGTTGGGTTGAGTTGGGTTGATTTTTGACGGCCAATTATCTACACGAGGGATATAGGCCCGGGGGGAGTGCCCTCCGTGGGGGTCTTTCTAAGGGAACCTAATCCGTATTAACGCATGGAAGATCCACGGCTCGAAGAAAACCACGAAAACTCCGAACGATTAGGCCAACGGGCGCGATTGGGATCGAACCCAGCACCTCCCGTCTACCAGCTTCGAGAGCAGAACCTCTCGGCCACTGGTGGGGCTTTTATTTCAACGATTTATTTGTATTTATATTAATGTTATACTAATTTATTTGTTCTTTCGTTATTTAATAAAAAATTATGCAAATTTGTATAATTTGGCGAGTGGTTAGACGATTTATATAATTTGGCGAAATTTGTCGACGGGAGAAGTAGTACCATTAAAACATTGCTTTGAAGTTGAAATTAAATGTCAAATTTGTTGTATTGTCATATGCGCACCGGATTTGGCGTGCATTTTTTTTACGACAATTTGGCGAAAGCCTCGTTTTCGAATACCAGTTACATATGTATTTTTAAATTATTTTCTGTTATTTTTTAAATCAATAACAATAAATAAAAAATATTTAATTAGTAACTATAGAACAAAACAATTTATAACATTTTTTGTAAATAAAAAAAAATAAATTCAAATAAACATTTATTAATAAATGAGCAACAATAGCCGGGTTACCATGTGAGGCAAAATAACGCCATTTTGGCACCAGTTAGGTACAGCGTTGCGTATATGACATCTGTGCCTAATATTTTTCTTTTCGTTTCGTTTAAAAAAAAAAAAAAAAAAAAAAAAGTGAAAGCCGTTTATTTTAAATGTTTCAGTTTTAAATGAAAGTTTTGTATTAAATAAAATGATAATAAAATACAAATTGAATTATGAATAAAATTAACATGATACATTTCTTAGTATACATTTAAGGGAGGCCAAACTGGTCGCCAAATTAGTTTAAAATAATAACATTTTCTAAAATATGAAAAAAAATATCTGTTATGATTAAAATTTGAGTTGTCATCATTAGAGAAAAGTATATAAAATTACAAAAAAAATTAATATTTCGAAAACTAATTCGAATTTAAAAATTCTAATACCAGTTTTGAGATCTGCGGATCAATACAGATTTTTGGTGTTAATTTCATCGCAAAGTATTCCGTATTTTAGGTGAAATCGCCGTGAAACATAATCAGTAGTTTAATCAGTCGTTTCATGAAATCCGTTTCATAAATTCGTTTCATGAGGATTTTATATATATAGGGTAGATTAATGCGTCTTATTTCATAATTTATTAATATGACATTATTAATAATTAACCTAATAAAAAATGTTTTAATCTATAAATTTCCTAGATTATATTTGGGTAATTTTATTATCTGTTATTGAAAAATAAATATTTTAACTGGATGAATTTTTGGGATGTTTATCTGATAGATTTAATATTAGGGCAATTCCATATGTGACGGAATGACATTTTGAGTTCTAGAATTACAGCTAAAGCAATTCCCCTGAAACTATTTTCACACAAAAATTAATTTTTCAGTTTGCACATGACTGTTATTGACTAAAAGATTAAAAAATTATATGAAACAATTTTTTTACAGATTTTATTCTTTCATTTTTGAGTAATTTCTTATTGTGTGACGGAATGACATTTTTGCAACCATGACTCTAACCTGTTACTTAAAACTGGAAACATTTGTGAATTAGTAAAACATTCAGTTTTTAAACTAATACGTTTCTTAAATATGATGTATAAGCAGTACAAAATTAAAATTTAGAGCAACCTATCTGTACTAGGATTGAAGTTATTAACTGTCATTTGACGTGACAGAATGACCGTGACGGAATGAAAGAAGGTTTCTTAAACGTTTATTTTAAAAAAAATGATTAAACTAATAAATTTCAGAATGAACGTACATTACATAACTATCTATTCTCTATTGATAGTATTTTCAAAAACATATCGAGCACGATTACCTTCTATTTGAAATAAAAAATGCACAAAAACATGTAACAGAATGAAGCAACACAAGACTACTATGCATTATTATCAAGAATATTGCTTTAAGACTATTGTAAACTATTAAATATTATACTAAATGCATTCATTTATTTAAAAAATGTAAAACAAATAACAATTACCTTCTTTTTCCAAGTGTTCTTCAAGAATACTATTTGCACACAACTGCAAGCATTTTACTTTTCAGCTATTTTGTTTATTTGGACAATTGCCAGTTGCAAGTAAAATAAAAGTTTCGAGTCTAAAACATTATTTTGAAAACTTGGAATATAGTTCAATATATTTTTTAACTTAATTTATAAATATTATAAATATTTTTTATCAAAGTTGACACTTGTATGGCATTGTCCATTATCATCATCAAGTTTCAATCACAGTTAGTTACAGAAGTTTAAGGCTAATGTCAGACGGACGTCTTTTTGCACGCTTTTTTATTAACGTATTATCCCTACACAATGCCGCTAGCAATGTGTAGGGTTAATAAGTAAGGAAAAAATCGTGCAAAAAGACGTTCGTCTGACATTAGCCATAGGCAATGTGCATAAACTACATATAGGGTAAGTTGCCCTATTATCGTCCCCCAGCCACTTTTAGGCCCTTGGAGGTTCTTATTTTCAGTGAAAATCTACCAAATTTGGATTTTACATAGACTAACTACCCACGCACATAGAAACATAAGCAACTATCGTGAAAAAAATTTAACAATGCGAGAAATTGTTTTTTTCAAAAGTATCTAAAAAATGCAAAGGAAAAAAATGGTCCCAATTTCGTCCCTCAAAAACCCAATACGTCGAAGCTTAATTTACAACTAAATCAAAATTTATTTCTATATTAGTAAGTAATTTATTTTACATTAAAGTAAGGCGTAAAGAAATGTACTAATTATCAGTGGAAGAATAACATAACGAAACATTAGCCAGCCAAACAAGAGGACAAAATTGAAAAAAAATGTTATGAAAAGCATTCCTAATTTCGTCCCCGGGATGAAAATAAGAACTGCAAGGGGGACGAAATTGGGACCACGCTACTTTCCAATATGACGGAGCTTCAGTTCACGTAAGATGAACTGAACGTCCTAAAACTCAATGCATGCTACTGTCAGCATCTTACCAACGTAAAATACATGCAATCAATAAGAAATAAATACTTAGAATACAGTAAATAACGTTCTACAAATGACGTAATAAGAATTCAAGTCTTCTAAAAATAGGAAATTCGGCGTCTTTAATTTATTTATGCGTCTTGGCGAACGAAACTTTCAACACTGACCCTTTTTACCTACCGTCCCCTGCGGCTTGCGTCATATGTGGCACCACATTCTCAGAAGCAGAGAAGTTAAGGGGGACGAAATTAGGAGAGGGGACGAAATATGGGCACTCTACCCTATTACTTTTAAAGGATTTTTAAATTCAAGGAATTAAAAAAAGTCCTAAAATGTATGTGTCTAACAGATTTGAAAAGGAAATTAATGCATTTATTTTATATACAGGTTTTTCCTTCGTTATTTATAAATATTTTTTTTATATTTTTAATATAACACTTAGTAATGGTTTTTTTAAAACATATACTTAAGTCTTAAGTGGTGAGGTGAATTTTAACAACGTAAGTAGTAAATTGGAGTGCATGCAGCCCCAAAATTTGATTCCTTGTGCACTGCACAAAATGTAGCGAATAAAAATTAGAAAATTTCCTATGAATTTTGCATTATTTACTTCTATAAAAACAACTGAAAAGTACTGTAAGTGTACATACATATGTAAGTGTACAGTCCATCCAGTAATGTAAAATGGTAATATTTCAGAATTTAAATTTATCCGGGATGCAAAACACCCCCCACCTCACCAGTTAACGGGATAAACCATTAGAAAACGGGTGATTACAGCAGTATGCTTGTTTTTGAGTACTGAATAGTAAATATCTAAGTTGTATCTAATCACATAAACATCCGATTAAAAGAGGAAAAACTATTCAGAACTACCGGTACCTAAAAAGAAGATCCGCTACTCATCCTAAAAAATGTCCAATATTTCTTACAGGACTCTTAAAAAGATAATAGGAATCAGATATAAGTTACGTTTAGCTTACAAAGAAAGTCTCCATACTGGGCATACTCAGAATATGTTGAAAAAAAAATGCTAGTGAAAGTACTCATGTATGTAACAAAGGATCAGTTAAAATTAGCGGCGGAATTACAGTAGAAAATCTGTAAAAAAATAAAATACTTTGGAATAATTGGCGTGAAAAGACGAAAGCTGCACGCAATTTGGCGAGCAGCACTTTACCTTGCCAAAAGCAAACGATTTTAATGAATCTGAAAATTGTTTGTTAATTGATTTTGAGAATATGCGGTATTTAATGAATTTAAACGTAAACCATGAAAGAATTTATTATTATTATTATTATTACATTTTGTATTATACTTGTTGTTTGTTGCCGATTTGAACGAAATTTTGCCATTGTTTTATTCTCCAATCCACAATTTTTTTAATTTAAACGGCTTTATCGGTTATAAAAACTAGGGGACCGTACCCGGGCTTCCCGGGTTAAAGAATATAGGTGAAAACATTTTTTTTTCATTGAAAACTAATAATTTTTTTATATGCAATACATTTTTTAGATTGACCACTTACATTAAAAAAGCATTTTTCATATGAAATATACGAATTACACAATCAAATAAATTTTTGAAATTTATCAAAAGCGATATTTTCTTATTAGCCGCAAGCTAAGAGTTATTTGCCAAGATTTTGCTGCTTATGGCATCCTTTTATATTCTGATAATTTCAAAGCTTATACATGTCTGGTAAATTTGTGTTTTATTTATATTTTTTTATTTATTTATTCATAGAGAAGTTTTTTTAATGGATATCAGCCGTAAGAAAATGACGAACTCTTTATTTTGTTTTAAGGATTAACAAACGGATTAATATTTATTTCGTAATCGTGCTCCACGCGATATTGATAAATTAAAAAATATTTCATGCTTTAAAGGTGTTTTTAAAACAATAGGCAATCGATAAACTGAGATGAACTTTGCAAACAAATTCCATTTGAAAGGAAAAAATTCCTATTTGGTGATCTAAAAATTTAAATTGTACGATTACAAATATGTTAGATTTGTGTTTTTTCAATATTATATTTGTTTATAAAAGAAGTATTCATTTTGTTAATTTGTCTTTCACAAAAATGTTAGACTGGTGGGTTTTTTTAATGCTATTCTTTTATTTATTTATAAAGGAAGTATTAATTTCCTTATGCAAAAATAGTCAGAAAAAAATGTTGAAAAATACTTGTTGCTTTATGTGCAAAATGTTTATTATTATTATGTATTGAAACCGGAACGTAATAAGATAAACTTAAAAATATTCATGCTTAAAAATTACTTTAGAAAATATAATACATCAGTTAATGAATACAGTTTTTAAACAAATTTGAAAGTAATTTTTTTTTTCAATATGCGACGAAAATTGAAAATGTACGATGGTCAGAAGATTAAAAAATTACAGTAGCGAAAATTTCAAGACCGAAATTTGATCTTGAAGTGTTGCCATTCGCAAAATGACGTCAGCGTTAAGCACAGATGTGTTCGTTCTTTATAATATAGATAGATACTTAATCAGTAAAATATAATACAGATCAGTTATTAGGATGTGGTTATCAATTAAGGCTCTTATGCTTGGATTTCCGGAATGAAAACAGCAATTTTCACCTTCTCAAAATTTGCGTACGCACTTCTCATATCCATATTCATCCCTTTTTTAAAAAAAAAATGTATTTTGTTTGATCATTTAAAAATCATTTTAACTCAAAACTTGAAGTCAAGATTGTCAGCAACATCTTTTATGTGAATAGACGCACGCTTTACTTGAGATTCTACTCTCAATTCCGGAGAGTAAAAATTTCCGTAATTTATGTTTTTTAGATGCATTTGTGTTAAAATGTTTAGTTTTATCTAAGAAAATGATCGTTTTCTTTTAAAAATAACTTCATTTTCTCCTAAATAAACATTTTGCCTTGTGTCTGAAACTTAGTATCAGTACACATGTAGAAGGAAAACCAATAAAAAATTTATGAGGAAAAATGCGTGTTTTCAAAAGCAATATGTCATTTTCCGTTATTATGCCCTTAATATAATATTATGCTCCTAACGGGATTTTGCGCCACTAAACTCTATACAAAAAGTTTTATCAACAATTTTGAATTTTTGTCAGAAAATGACATGAATAAAGTTAAAAATACCTCATTATTTCTCTCCTATCTGCAATAATGAAAGCTACCTAATTTCCATCATTTTGAAGAAATTTCATAAAATGCTTTTATAATTAAAATATAAAAGTGGGAATATTAAAAAAAAACAGATAGTGCGATAACACCTACAAAGGAAGAACTTTCAGTTTAAAAATAAATATTAGCAAAATTAGTTCAGCAGAAAGATCAGGGCAGATGACTAAAAAACACACTTGTGTTTTAAATATATAGATTATATAAAATTAGGAAAAATTAAATTAAGCAAATTATGTTATTTTAATAAAATTATAGTAGAATGTCCTAAAGAATAGCATTAAAATTTTATTATTCAAGAAAATTTTTGACAAAAACTTCAGGAACACGATATTATTTTAAACCACGAATTATTTGTCTGCTTGTCTAACTCGGCGAAGCAAATCCATCCAGGCGAGAATCATCAATTCCTGTAATATAAATCGCTATTATTTGCATGTCACCTCTCTTTTATAAAGACACTCTAAATTTTTGTGAAACATTGCGTTTTATCAGTGTGTGATTTCGATTACATTATTTTCAAAAGTGAAGCATTTTCACCCTTGAAGAATTTCAAAGCAGGTGGGCTGTGAAAATGACGCACTTCTACAAAACATAATTCAGGTTTAAGAATTAAATTCACGCTTTTTTATAAAATGGCGTCATTTGCATCCGCTGAAGCAATCCACTTTTACAATCCAATCTTAAACTTCGTCTATAGAAAAGTGTGCATATGACGTCATTATCACCGAATAACAGACAATATTCTTGACATAGCCCATATTTTAATTTCAACTTTTTTTCTGGTTTTATGAGAAAATGGCAACAAAAAGATACAGTATCTCCTATTTTCGACTATTTTCCGCTTACTTTCAATGACTTTCAATAGAAATCAGGTAGTTTTTTTGCCAAAAAAAAATGGTATTAAAAACAAAAAAAATAAATAATATCTCAAAAATAAATTGAGATACAGCTTCCAAACAAATTGCATTTAAAAGAGCATTTTTTCCTTATACGACGGTGTAAAAATTTAAAATGTGCGATGTTTAGAAGTTTAAAAATTTGAAGTAGAGAAAATTGCAAAACCAAAATTTTATTTCAAATTTCAAAGTGTTGCCATTCGCAAAATGACGTATGCGTTACGCACAGATATGTTTGTCCTTTATAATATAGATAACTTTTAACGCCAGATGAATAATGCCGCCGTAATACATTTCCATACCGAAGAAGTTGTTTCCATAGCAACTAAGTTGAATCGAGAGTGCTCGATGGGGCATATTTTTGAGTTTGGAACGATTTTAATCAATTTAAATTTTGTTTTAAATCGTAAAATATGATAGTTAAAATTCGTTATAAGTACATATAAATATATATGACAAAGCTATAGTTAAAACAAACTAAAAATGACAAAGCTAAAGTTATTTAAATCAAACTTATTTAAACAAATTCATCATGAAACGTTTTTTCCTTAAAGAGTATTCGACAAGAGTATTTTTTTTTTAATTTAATTTCTTTGCCAAACGGTTATAAGTCGCCAAATAAGCAAAATTTTCATTATTTTTTTAAGGACGTTCTACCGAGGTTCCGCCAAAAAAAATTTTATAAACATATATACCCATGAGAGAAGAACATTCTGTATTTTTTTTCAGATTTTTCTGAGTATGCCCGTATGGAGACCTTCCTTATTAGTACACTTACAAAAAAGTATAAAGCTTAAAAAATACGTCTTTTCAAACTTTATTATTAAGAAAAAATCAAAACTGATAAAAGTTATATTATGATAATTTATTTTAAAGATTGGAGAAAAAAAAATAGTTTAGAAGAAATTTATCTTTCTTTAGCTTAAAAAAAATCAATAGGAAGAGCCTATCTTGATGCAAGACAAAGTACAATGTGATTGATGAGAAGTCAGCGAAAGACAGTGTAATATAAATGCACTTAAAGAATAATGTAATGTCAGAACAAGCTTCTCAATCTCTGTGGAATCCAGAAGTGTCATTAATCAAATACCTTTTACATTTGAAATTCAAAGCATGCTGTTAAGATATTCACGCTATGACATGGGAAAAGTTTTCTATTATTTGAACAACTTATTTTAATGCTTCTCAGCTAAGCTCAGTATGTAAATTGTTCACAGCTGTTTTATTGTGCGTGTAACAATGTATGGAGAAATGAAGACGTCCAAATGTAATTTTATTCTATGTTCAATAATGCATTCATTTGAAACAAAGATAAATGAAATAGAAGTATGATAAAATGTTTCAAATATAGCATCAATTACATTTGGGGCAATGAAATATAAATTTGTAGAAATTTTTTATTCATATTTTATTAAAGAAATAATTTGACTTAGTAACAATAGTTGGTTTTATTTAAGTTACTGAAGATAATTTTTCATTGTTTTTAAATGCAGCTTAATACCCTTTTAACGAATATATTCATGCAAAAGGAATAATACCTGTTTAACAAAGAACAAAACACTTACTCCGACGAGGTAGGCGAAGCCCAAGATAGGGGAGGAATTTTGTTGTAAAACGTTATCTAAGGATTCACCGAGACTTAAACCTAAACCGAATTTCGGTAATCTTCCTATTTTCGATTGAAAACGAAAACGAAAATGTCCAATTTTTTGAGTAATTAATACATACATAAATATACATAATTATTTATTAATTATACGTGTGGTCCAACTTGAATCTCTGTGCCTCTTATCAAAACTTTTTATTTTCATATACAGTAAAATGTAATTAATGCATCAGCCACACAAAACTATTATCTAATTATACGAATTTCATCTAATTGAAAAATGTTTTAGTTTAGGTATACATACCTCGATTTATCTTTTAAGATGATTTTTATAAATGATCATCTGTTATACTAGAAGTTTCTCAAAGAGTATTCGAAACACTTCTGCAGTTTCAAATTAAATTTTTTCTGTTACGGTCAAGTGTGCAGCTTTTAATGAACACGTGAAAAGCGTCTTCAAAGTTTAGTCATATATACATTGCTTTCTTTATAATTTGCATTCACGTCTTGACTCAGTCATGACTGTTAATTATAAAAAGTTAAATTCATAACAATAAATAAAGAGTAACTGATTTGAGACGATACAGCTCAAACAGGGCTTCCTTTGCGCCTGAGCCTACCCAAGCCCGGCTCCGGTACTTCTCTGTTTTTAGCAAATATTTAATTATTGGTCGGAATTCACCGGAACTCATAAATACAGGGCTTCGGAGCCCAGTGCAATAGCGATTCCGAAAAACAGAAGTCTACTTTTTCCTATGCTTTTGCATTCTTTTTTACCAAAACACTTATATGTGACGTAATGTGTCGCACACGTAGGAAGTGGAGATAAAACGGACTCAATTTTTATATCAGATTTTGGGAAGGAATCAGAAGGAATCGATTATAGTTAAGGATATGCACCTTTTATAGGAAATTGTGAAATATATCGTTCCATTCTTCAGCATATAAATATTAATTTCTGTAAATTTTATTCATTTTTTCTTAAAAATGCATAACTGCGAACTATACTTTCTTTGTGTTAATACTATTTCGTAATCATAATCCTTACCATATTTAATCGCAGAATTCTGAAATTAATTAATTAGTTGACAACTAAGTATAATGCTGATAGATAAATTTAAATTTTTTATTTTGCTAAAGAAAAAAAAATGCTTTAAATTTTGAAAATAATGTACGAAATCTAAATATGCAGATTGGGATAACAAAAGAGGGGGGGGTACGGTTATTGTACCAGTAACGCAGAATATTGGGGCTCCGGTACTTTTTTTGTTAGACGTTAAGTCTTGAGCTCAAATCAATGAGTAATGTTGAAAATTTCCGAAGGAACAAACGAGATTTTCGGAATATAGATAGTTTCGGTCCGGCCGAATTTTCAGGATCATTTTCGCTGAAAATTCATTTTCGACGGAACTCGGATTTTGGGCCGAAAACGAAACTGAATTTTCTGTCGATCTCTAGTTATAACCTAGTGTAATAGACTGTGGCGGGCATCGAACCTTGGTTCAAGGGCGGATCTGGAGAGTCCTCAAGGGGGGGGGGGGGGGGCGATTTTAGAAATTTGGAGACTCCAATCTAATGCGCGGGTCGGGGCTAATTTTTTTCACTGCGGGTCGTGTTGCTTCTACTTTTTGTTGCGGGTCGCGTTTGGGTCCGGTTGACTTCTACTTTTTGCTGTGGGCTGCGTTTGGGTCCGGATGATTTCTACTTTACTGCTGCGGGTCGGGTTGACTAATTTTTAGTTGCGCTCTGGCGCATTGGGTTTGGAGCAGATTGACATACATTATTTCAGGTTTGGATCAGTTTCGGATTAGGTTTTCACTCTTGCGAGAAGGGTTCGGACCGACCCGAATTTTCAAAAAGAAAGTCTAAATATTTTTGAAGGTAAAAACTATGTACAGTAAAAGCTCCGCGCAGTAAAAGGGTCCTTACAGTAAAAGGGCACGCCCAAACAATTATTTAATAACCCTTTTTTTAATCTTCAGGATTATGTAAAAAAATACTAATTTGGTATAAGACTGCTTGTCTCTTTATATCTAAGATGAGTTGTAATTCAGTAAAGAATACTTTGAAACTTATTAAAAAACATACCGGGTGTCCTAAAATGGACTGACTGATTTTAAAGTTCAGTAACTTGCAAATGGTGACAGCAATTTAAAAAAAATCAAGCAGGAGGGTTATGTAAGGTGGCAGGAGATTTTTTACTGCGATTCAAGATTTTACTTTAGAATTGCAGCGATAGATGACGCTGCAAACAATAGTCGTTAAATCGGGACCGATTTAGCGCCTATTGCTTGCAGCGCCATCTGTCGTTTCTATTTTAAACTAAAATTGAAAATCGCAGTCAAAAAAACTCCTGATCAGGGGTGATTCTCAGTATAAAAAAATTTTCTGAAATTCAAAATAAATTTTCTGAAATGTTACAGCAGAGGGGGGAAATTCCCTCCTGGCACTAATTAATCTTGTTGCAGATCGTGTTAGCTGTTTTTGATTCGGGTCATTTTCAGGTTGAGTGTAGATTCTTGCAAGCTGCGTTTGGGTTAACCCGTTTGCTTCAAAAGATAGTTCAGTATATTATTTCTGATTCATAATTATACCTATAATAATAAACATAGGTGTATGTATGTATGCTGTTTTCTAAAGAGACCACTGTATTTTTTCCACGACTCTTTGATAAAATTCGCATTTCTTCCACGACTCTTTGAAGAAATGTGCGTTTTTTCCGCAACTCTTTGACGAAATTCGCATGTTTTCGCAGCCCTTTAATGAAATTCGCATTTCTTCCATTATACTTTGACGAAATGTACGTTTCTTCCGTAACACTTTGATAAAATTTGAGTTTTTTTCCCGCGACCGTTTGACAAAATTTGCGTTTTTTCCGTGATCCTTTGACGAAAATCGCATTTTTTCAGCGATCCTTTGACGAAAATCGCGTTTTTAAGCAATTCTTTTCAAATTTGCATTTTTTCGCGATTCTTTTGACGATATTCTCCTTTTTTGGTGGTTATTTGACAAATTCGCGTTTTCTCCGCGATTCTTTGACGAAATTCGCGTTTTTGTTTCGCGATTCTTAGTCGAAATTGAAGTTATTTTATCGAACGATTGACGAAATAGATTTTTTATGGCGGCCATTAGCCAAAATTAGCGATCATTTTTATGTCCGAATTTTCGGATTGATAATATTTTGAAATTTTCGTAACAGAATGCCTTAACCTTCTCGCTGCGTATATATATATGTTATTAAAATAGGTTCAAAAATTGCGCCTTTATTTTATTACATATTTCAAATCTGCATATATTTTAGAGTTCAAATACGTTCAAAATCTTTGTGAAAGAGTTTCTTTTTTAAATAGAATTAGATCATAAAAAATAAAAAAAAAAGATTTGCTGCAGAAATTGCGGGTTGCGCAAATTTTGCCACTTTTACGTTGGCCGTTGAAATCGCGGGATGCGCAATGAGAGAGTTAAATTTTTGAAAAATTCGGAACAAAATCACATCTGCTCTTGAGATCTTACATAACCCTTTTTCAAGAATTTGTTTTAATAGTTGTCGCCATTTGCAAGTTATCGAATTGTATTTAACATCAGTCGGTCAATTTTAGGACACCCGGTATATTCAGTAGCTGTGGGACGATGGCTGAAAGAAGCATATCCACGCCGGCACGCTGGGTCACACTTGACTGTCTCAGAGCTGCAAAGTCTCTGGCTTTTTGGATACCAGTATTTTAATACAGAAAGTATTGTTTTATTTAATTAGAACAATTGGGCGATTTAAAGGAACAACATTTTCTCTAAAATAATAGTGGTGTGCAAAAAGCTTAAAAAATTAAAGCTGGCTTCAATATGTCAATTACAGGTTTACCAGGGCTGAAATTTCTAGGTCCAACTCACACAAAAAAATTATTGGCCCGGCCCAGTATAAAAGGCAAAAAATCGACTCCAGCCCGGCCTGCATTTTGCAATTAAAATTATTCACAAAGCACACTTACTTATGCTCATATTTTAATTTAGATTATGTTCGAAATTCATGAATACAGAAAAACATTAATATTAATGACTATTTAAGCAATTATGTACATACACTCTATTCAAAAATCATTACTTAGACAAATACATTCAAATGGAAATCCAGTAAGAAAATCAGTTTAGAATGAAAGAAACGGATGATAAAAGAAAATCACAATTTTAAAGCTCTACAAAGAAAAAAAAGTAGATTTTTTAAAATGCATCTCTGCAACTTATCAAATAAAATAAAATTTTTAAAGATTTCGCTAAGCAAGTGTACGACACAAATATAATTTTTACGAATAACAAATAAGTAAGATGCCAGACCAACTTGGGCTCAGGAAGAAGAATTTAGAGAAGTGCACAGGTCGCGGTCGGGACCATACTTCTTATCATACGCGCTGACATGGACCGAACGTTTAGCTTTTATTCCGAGATGAGCCCCAACCTGGAAATTTTGGCCAGTGCTGATCTCTAGGAAGAATGAAGTCTAGGCCAGACTCGACCTGGGAGAAAAAAATGTCTGGCCCGATCCAAATTTGCAGAAAAATTTAAGATCAGGGTACGGTTCGGCTCTAAAAGAGTGAAGACCTTACCCAGGCCGAATCTCGTGGATTTAAACTGGCGCGCCTGGCTCGAGCTTCACCCCAAGTCATTCCCAGTAAGGATGCATAATGTCGTTTTTCAAACCCTTTATTCGCCCAAGGTGGGAGGGGGGACGATCGAAAATATAAATATAAAAATCGACTGGATGTCCAGTCGGACTTGAGAATTAAATTGTGATTTTTTTTTTCAAACCTGAAGAATAGTAGGGTAAAATGGCCATATTTCATCCCCTTTTCTAATTTCGTCCCCCTTAATTTCTCCGCTTCTGCGAAAGTGGCACAACTTATGACGCCAGGCACAGGGGACGGAAAGTAAAAGGGGTCAGTATTGAAAGTTTCGTTCGCCAAGACGCATGCATAAATTAAAGACGCCGAATTTCCTATTTTTAGAAGACCTGAGTTATTATTACGTCGTTTGTAGAACGTTATTTACTGTACTGTAAGTATTTATTTCTTATTCATTACATGTATTTTATGTTGGTAAGATGCTGACAGTAGCATACAGTGAGTTTAAAGACGCTCGGTTCATCTTACGGGAACTGAAACTCCGCCATATTGGGAAGTAGAGTGGTCCTAACTTCATCTCCCTTGGAGTTCTTATTTTCGTCCCGGGGACGAAATTAGGAATGTTTTTTCATGACAATTTTTTTCTTCATGTTTGGATGGCTAATATTTCGTTATATTATTCTTCCACTGATAATTAGTACATTTCTTTGTGCCTTACTTTAATGTAAATTAAATTACTTACTCATTTAGAAATAAATTTTGATTTAGTTGTAAGTTAAGCCTCGTCATATTGGATTTTTTGAGGGGCGAAATCGGGACCATTTTTTTTCTTTTGCATTTTTTAGATACTTTTGAAAAAAACATTTTTCGCATTGGTAAATTTTTTTCGTACGATATTTGCCTATGTTTATATGTACGTGGGTAGTTAGTCGATGTAAAATCCAAATTTGGTAGGTTTTCACTGAAAATTACAACATTTAGGGCCTAAAAGTGACTGGAGGAACGAAATATGGGCTCTTTACCCTATAGAATTGCTAGGAGTATTGCCCCCTGCGCTCGTCGTGTGCTATTTCAGGTTACACACAATAAAAATTTCGCATATCAAAAGAAAAATGAAATTAGAAAGATTCATAGCACACAACCAGAAAAGAAAAAGTGTTTGATCAAAAACTAATAAGCATAACATAATTAAATCAACATCATAAAGGAAATGGAACAGTTAAATCAAATAAGCTGAGGGAAAAAAACTTATAACATTTTTTTTCCAGGCAGATCAAGAACGTACTAATTTTTATGTCAAATAATTGTACAAAAACGTAAGCTGTCCCATGCAAAAAGAAATAATTATTTACATTTTCCGTAAAAAAATTAACTCTAAAAATAAAATTTAAACGGCAGATAAATTTTAAATAAAAAATTTTAATAAACCATTTTTAGAAAGACTGTTTTCAAATTTCAGTTAAATTTTTTTTTAATATGTTAAGGATACTACATGAGATGTGACGTATATGAGTGGATCTAGATCTAGATGTACCCATTATAGGTACATGAGAAATTTGATATATCACTCCCGATACATAAAAGAAGTTAAATTTATAACTTTTCACAAACTTCTAATATTTTTTCCAATTCGTTTTTTCCATTATTATGAGTAATAGTTTAAACAAATAAAAATTGTATTTACGCTTGGAATCTTTTTAAATTTTAGAGCAACAGAACGAAGCATCATTAATTGATTCAATACTGCATAAGCACATGCTACAACATATGCATGTTTACAAATAAGTCGTTATTCGTAAATAGATTAACTGATTGTGAGAAACATGAGCTATAAAATTTTGCTTTTTAAGCAATACTAATTTTAAGATCAAATAAAAATAATTAAAAAGTTATTTTTTTTTTCATGCTTGTGCTCGATTATAGTGTCTGTAAACAGACTTTAAAATACTCTTTTGTAAATTATGTTATTGACTTGTGATACCTGAGTGACTGAGACGACAGAATAGATTCTGAAGGCAGTGTGCAAAGAATTGTAGCTTCCCTTATACCACATGAGTGGAATTTAAGATCTAAAAGTTTTCGCCATTTTGCTCATTAGAGTACAATGGAATCATCTCTCTCCGACCTTCCAGCGAGAGAACTGACTATACCTTACTGAGAAAAAAATATATCGCCTTCACCTAGAACGAATAGGTAGTCATTTTGTAAATACCTTAACTAGAAATATAGATTTCCGAGTAATGCGAATAAGGTAAACAACTAAGCTGAATAGACGAAAGGATCTAGAATCTAGGTGATGAAACGATCATGATTCGTTTCAGTCGCGAGAAATTAACACCTGATTTCTGGAATGTATTCATAAACTAGAATTCTAGTTACTAAAACTAACCTCTTGAAGAGATTCCTCCTATTTTCAGCGATTTTTATGTAAGTTTGACCATGATAATATAGGAAAACGCTCTTGAATTCTAGTAGGAGACTCTAGAACTCTCAAGCAAATGGAACTAGAATTTATAGGGATGAGATGGAACTATTTTTTCTAGAGCCACAATTTGGATTCTAGATGCCAGGACCATATTTTATTCTCAGTGCATAGAATTTTTTGTGCATGTATTATATGGCACTATACGGGGCTAACAACAGAGCCCTTTACCCAGGAGGTCACACTCCCAATTACTAAAAGTATAATCAGATTCCGTTTTGCTTCAGTCGAATCTATGATGTGGTAATTATTTCGCTTTGATGTGGTCAGTCTCCTGAAGCTCCTCTACTGGTCAGCGGATAAGATTCCTGACATGTTTATCGCTGCCTCTTTTTTTTTTTTTTTTTTTTTTTTTTGACACTTTATTTTCTTTTATTGATGACCACAAAACATTTGAAAAAGAAAGACCAGGGGAATGATTTACGACTTTCTTCGCGGATTGTTGAAAAACGCGGTATAAACGCACCTTTAATACGCTCCATATTTTGCTTTACCCCAGGGTTGGGTGGAAACCGTTTCTTTACATCTGACTGACCGTTGGCCCTTCATAAATTCATAGTCTAATGTAAAATACTTCCGCTATAAAAAGTACCTGAAGTTAAGAAATATTGGACTGATGATTAAAGAAGCATATTGAATAAAAAGGAAATTTTCTGGTTGTTCCATAACATTAAATATCATTAATAATTATTACTTATTTTTTTTAACATTATGATAATGATGAAATATCACTTAATCAACTGGTACATGAATGAGCACATAGTTAAAACACTTTTTTTACAGAATTCCGTTTAATTAAATAGAAGGTATTTTAATATAAGAACACTGTGAAATTGAACGCATGTAAACTTTAAGTGCTCTTAGAAATGTTTCATAATATGCCGATTAATTAAAACATTAAACGTTAGAGCTATAAAATAATGTATAATAATAGCTAAATTCAATTTATGTTTTAAAGGGTTCTGATCAACTGAAATGCCTCTTTTCCACTCTCAGCATAATTAAGTGCTTACTTAAAATGCTCTTTCGTAATTCGAAGAGTAATTAAATGAAAAATAATTTATATAGTAATTGATTGATTTTAATACCTAAAGGCGAAATTAAAAGCATTTACCTTTTGAACTCTTAATTCAAGAAACACTTTATGGAATTATAATTAACTCGAGTATCTACTCCTTAAAATATAAATGGGAAATTTTAAAGCACAATAATGTAGCCTTTTAAGCGTCTGAAACGGCACGTATTTTATCAGAATTTAGATTAAAAATTTTGCAGACTTAATTTAATTTCATAATTTGTTTGATTTTAGTTCGAAGGAACATGTTTTTAAAAACTTATTTAACTGATTCTATCTAAAATCCCACTTTACCTAATTTTATATAGTACTACGAGTATTCATAATTCCTTAAATTAATTTCACATGTTATACGGCAGTTACTACGGATAACTTGGACAAAAAATGACTATAAATTAGAATTATATATATTCATCACGCACGCAGCAATTTTTTTAAATGATTTTTTCAGCCTTCTGGTATTTTTTTAAATTAAATATAACATATTAGATGTAAATTTCCAACTGGGCGAAAAATGTCCGGACCAGGATTCGAACCAGGGATCACCTGGCTGAAGCCGTTAATGCTGTACCATCTGAGCTATCCCGGACGAATCTGGTGGAATTTTTTCACCCAGCTAACCTTAATGATTATAGTATCTGGTCTGAAACCTGGTTCAGCTCAACAGAATAAATCACAGGCACTGGAACTCCAGAAATCACTGGATGCGTAATTATACAAGATTAATTTTAACACAATTATTCTAATTGGTAAATAAATCATATTAGATGTAAATTTCCCTAGTTCGAATCCTGGTCCGGACATTTTTCACCCAGTTGGAAATTTACATCTAATATGATTTATTTACCATTTAGAATAATTGTGTTAAAATTAATCTGGTATAAATATAACATATAAGATGTCATTGATATGAGCGGCTAACTGAAGTAGACCCACTATTACAAATTACATAAGACATTTTATGTGTTATCTACTAGTACTTAAAAGAGTTATTATTTTTTACAAAAGATTGAATAATTTGATCATAATGTGATGTCACAGTTATTAAAAGTAAGAGTTTTAAAATGATAACAAAAATATAAACACTGGGAGTTTTTATAATTTTTATGATAATTGACTGGAACATCCTTAATCGATGTTCTACTTAACCTAATAATGTATATGCAGGGTTCGTAAATATGATATTTTCGAAAATATCAAAAATATCCGATATTTTGATATATATCCGATATTTTCAAAGCAGCCAACTTACCGCTGATAATAAATGTTTTCAAGCATAATATAGATTAGAAACTAAAATATATTGCACTTAACATGAAAACTTAATCAAAGAATATTCTAAAAATGCATTTTTCTTTTTATTTTCTGTTTTTTTTTTTTTTCACTTAGAACAAAATTAAAGATGAACTAATTGAAAACAGTAACAATTTTCTTTATAAAGAAAAAAAAAAAGAAAAAAAAACTAACTATAGGATTCAGTATCAAGATCAAGTATAAAAAAAATCAGAAATTTTAAATACAAAAAAGTTCTTTTAATTGAAAAATTTTAACATAAATGTAAGTATAAAATATCTTATTTCGTATTTTCTAACATGTTGTATAGTTTAAACTAAACTGGACCAAAACATGAGAAAAGATTCCTTTCTAATGAAACGGTATATAACTGCTTATTTAAGTTAGTCAGTTCATCTTTCAATGGTTGTTCTGAATTAATTATGTCCCACATAATTATTAGTTCAACATTTTAAAAATAAAAGCTTCAAATCTAAAGCTTCAAAAATATATTTATTTTCTTTTTTGGCTAAAAAAGTCACATGCAGAAGAGACAAAAGTTCTTTATCTACAGATTCATAGTCAATAACAGTTGAAAATTTATTTCATTTACACTGAAATATTACGAATTACGACTGAAAATATCAAATATATCTTGCACACATTCATATTTTGAAAAGAAATATCAAATGCAGAAAATATGAAACATCTTGATATATTGAAAATAAATGTCAAGTAATATGAAAATATCAAAAATCTTGATATTTTGAAAATAAATATTGGATATATATTCATTGATATATATTAACGAACTCTGGCTATATATAAAGAATTATCAAAATTACATTTTATCTTTCAATGGCTGTTCTGAATTAACTGTCTAACATAATTATTAGCTCTACATTTAAAAATAAAAGTTTCAAACATAAAGCTTGGAAAAGATTTGTTTTCTTCTTTTCCTAAAAAAGTTACTGCCAAAGGCAAAAGTAAATTATCTATAGAATGATAAAGTCAATAACATGTGGAAATTTCATTTACACTTGCTTTGAATGTGGAAAATATCAAAATTATCTCACTTGGTGATATTTTGAAAATAAATATCAAATATACAAAATATCAAACATCTTGATATTTTGAAAATAATAACAAGAATTTGAAAATATCGAAAATATCAAAAATCTTGATATTTAAAAAAATATATCGGATATATATCAAGATATATATCATGATATATATCCATTGATATGTATCAACGAACCCTGTGTATATGTATGGTTATTCTTTAAAGGTTTATATTATGCATAAACTATGATGTACCGATGATACTGAGGAAGGTTTTTCAACAGGTTCCAGAGCTAGATGGAGCACTTTAGTGAGTTTGTTTTTGCGCACAATTAAATTCACTGTAACTAAGTTATCTCTTTGTGTATATGTGTGTGCATGGTAAAAAATGTAATAGTATCCTAACTGATTATTTCCTTGCTCCTGTTTGACACCAATCAGAACTATGGACTCCATTACTTATGATAGCTTGATACATTTTGAGCGATGATAAATATATGGTTGAGTAAAAAATGAATGAGAAATAAGCAGAGAGTAAAATTCACAATGCTGTTAAAACAAACAACAACAAACAAAATAACAGGTCAAGTACACTCGAGGACCACGACTTTAATCTTAACCGATTTGTTTGTGATGACTGAAGAAAATTGAACTATATTACAATGTATGTAAAAATCAGAAAAACATTGTTATAAGTGTATTGCTATATTTGAGCCCTCCGGGACAACGATCTTAAATCTTAACCGATTTGTTTGTGATGGCTGAAGAAAAAATGTATAACATTACATTGTAGGTTAAAGCTAGAAAAAAATATCGTTATAACTGTATTGCTCTCTTTGAGTAAGATTTACCAGGAGCTTAAATCTTAACCGATTTGTTTGTGATGACTGAAGAAAAAATGTATTACATTACATTGAATGTTAAAGTTAGAAAAAAGACACTCCTAGCAGTTTTAACAGTCCGTACACGAACTATGCCATCCTTACCTAGAGGAATCTTAATAAATTTGCCCAATGCAACATATGGAGGAACATTATCCTCTTTCAAAATTACTACATCACTTACTTTAAAATTTTAAATATATCTCCATTTTTTTCTATTTTGTAAAAAACACGAAAACTTCTTTTCTTCTCCAAAAACATAATTTCAATTTTTGCACAATATCCCAACAAGACCTTCAAGACAAATTTGCCTCTGCTGGCGAAGTAATAGCATCGCGAGTTAAAAAAAAAAAGACACGTAGTTAATATATTTGTACTATCTGAATTGTTATCACTGGCAATTGCTACTAACGATCTAGAATTAAAGATAGCTTCAATTTAATTTTTTAAAAAGTATAAAGTTCTTCAAATGTTAAATTAGTACTTCAAATTACATGTTTGATATGAAATTTTACAGAATGAACTGCGGCTTCCCATAGTGCCACAGACGCGAAAATGCGGATTTACTAGAGGAATCATATGCCACTCAATAGTTCTTTCAGACAAAAAGTAGCCATTTTTTTTATTTCTGTCAATTGAACAAATAAATTTTTATAAATCTGAGAGTTGCATTTTAGCACAATGTCAGAAATGTTGTAGCCTTATCACTATCAATTTTGCTGAGGAACACCCATAAGAAAGCAAAATCGGTTTAATGAAGCAACGAGTGTGTTAGAAATAACTCGCCAACATTAAATGTTGAGCTTTAGTTGCAAAATCAATAAATAATCCAATGTGACATTTTGTAGTTTTAGGCCCCCCACTATCTCGATATCTTAAAATATAAACAGGCCCTGCATAAACGATTCCACATACAGAAATGGCTTTTTAGGAATCATTCTGTTAAAAAAAGATCTTTTATTTACTGTTTGGAAGAGGCTGTTCAGTGTTGAATTCAGACATTTTTCTACGGGAAGGATTTCTGTGGCTCCGGGGGGGGGCGGACATTATATAGTTCCGTGGGGGAAATTGCCCTTTTTGACCACTGAAAACACAAAATCCCAAATCTTCCTGGGGGGACATCTCATTGCTCCGGGGGGGGAGGTATGTCTCCCCCGGGCCACCTCCCCTGAAATTAACACTGGTTCTATATCACGGTTATAGGGTGGCATAACTACAGCAGACGCTTCGTCAGTAGACATACAGTGAGCAAAAAAAAAATATTTGCACACCAGGTAAATTTGTTGTAGCATATCCATAAATAAATAAAAAGCAACTAAGAATTAAAAATACCAACACTTTTACAAGACAAATAAACATATTTAATATCTGACTTAATAATTATATTTAAAATATGAAAACATAAAAAAGTAGCATTTGTACTGCCAAAAAAATATTTGCACACTAGCAATAAAAATAGAACTAGAGGAATTATTTATAAGTTAAAAACAGTGCTAATATTTAGTATGCATGCCCTTTGCTTCAATTACAGCTTGTAATCGTCTAGGCATTGATTCTATTAATTTGTGACATGTTTCACTGCTCATTTGTAGCCATTCTTCCCTAAGAACTTGCTTAAGTTCTGATTTGTTAGAAATTTTCTTTTTCCTTATTTTCACATCCAAAATATGCCATCAGTTTTCAATCGGATTGACGTCTGGTGATTGCGGTTGCATTTTCAATTGATTTTTTACATTATAAAGCAACCATAACCTCGTAATATATGCAGTGTGTTTCGGATCGTTATCCTGTTGGAAATAATATGAATTAGGAATTCCAAATTTCAGAGCACTATTAGATAAATGACCTCGCAATATATTAATATATTGTTTAGCATTCATATTGCCTTCAATAAAGGTCATTTCGCCAACTAACGTTAAAAGACATGCATCCCTAAATCATTACATGACCACCGCCATGTTTTACAGTTGGTTTCAAGTTTTTAATTTGAAGAGAAGTATTTGGCTTTCGCCATACAGTTTTCTTACCATCTGAGCCAAAAATATTTAACTTGCTTTCATAGGAAAAAATACCAGTTTTCCAAAACTCTAGTGGTTTGCTGACATAAGCTTTTGCAAATTCAAGTCTTTTCACCCTAGTTGTTTCACTAATAAATGGTTTTTTTCGAGGGGCTCTTCCTCGAGTATTTGCATCATGAAGAATATTTCTAATTAATTGTGGTGTAACTATTGTTCCCGACGTTGAAGCGACATCAACAGCCAATTCTCGAGCACTTAGAAAAGGGTTTTTTGAAGATTTTTTTATGATGGCTCTCCTTTGCCTGGTATTTAGCTTCTTTTTTCTTCTTAATTACATAACGAACACTAGAAAAGTTTAGATTTAATTTTTTACCTATTCCTCGGTAACTTAATCCAGAATTGTGAAGAAATATAATCTTCGCACGGGTAGCAACAGACAGTTCACACGTTTTCGGCGCCATTAGAACAAAAACTCCCCAGAATCCCTGCTCCAGTTAATATATTACGTGACTTTAAAGTGCGGGGCTAATGTACTGCGGGACTGATATGCTAAATATTTGCATAATGTTCACATTTAATGCCTTTTTTAACAGTCAATGCTTCTTGTGCAAATACTTTTTAGGTATGAGAAAATATTAATTTATTTTTTAAAATGTGTAATATTATTGTTTAAGGAAAATGGGTAGTTATTTTTATTTTCTTCTTATTTAAATAAATGAATAATTAAGAGAATAGTATCAAATTTGCTTTCTGTGGTTACTTATGCAAAAAATCGTCTGCGTGCAAATACTTTTTTCGCTGCCTGTATTACTGACAAAATTGAAATTAGCTGTTCGATGAAGCAGATACATTTGTACAAAAGCCCGCAGTCACAATTTTAGATGATATACATGAGATTGTGATAATGTTGTGTGATTCGATCAATCAGAAGGTTAATTATAAAAATAAACTTTATTTAACAAAACATAACACGGACAAATATGTCGAGAACGTCATTGCGAGAATAAATACGCACGCATCGCAAAGCTCAGAGATTCAACTGTGTACCACGTGACCAAAAGGTCTCCCCACCAAAAAAGCGGAGGGGAGAGGAAGTTGCGGCACATCATTGGCCGAATGAAAACTAATGAAAATTTCCCCACGCTGTTGCGGCCGAGAGAGCAGATCACTACTATGCAACTTCATTTGCATACACTAAGCTTTAAAATTAAAGAACAATTTCCAAAACAAAAAAACTTTCTATCTCGCCTTATTACCTCCATTATTTTATATGTAGAGAATTTAAAAAAAAAAAAATCCATTTTGAATTTTCTTCTTTATTTTTCCCATTTATAAAACATAAATCTGGACAGTTACAAACATAAATTTGTCAGTTGACAGCCACAAATTAATACAGTTTAATGTTCTGCTTCCAATCATAGAACTCGTAAATTCAGAACAAAATTCAAGTAAATCAATTTCTTTCAAATAACACTTTCATTTCACATGAAAGCCTTCAACTAAATAATAAAAGATATCTGCATCCTACAATGCACGAGAATCGCATACTGGCGCCATCTGTTATCTAACAAAGCAACTGAATCATAAATTGAACTTAATTTCTCAAATATTAAATTCAAATTCATTGCACTGAACATTTATATTTTAGATAATTAAATTCGATTAGGTTGTCAAGTAGGTTTTAATATGCTCTTTCGTTATTTATAGACGAATCGAATTAAATTCTTTTACGATAATAACTATATGAAGTTGAAAAATATTGACTTTCGCACTGTTGATTGAAGAAGCATGTCAAGGGATATCGATTACAAATGAAACTTTGAAACTGTTGAATAACATCAAATAACTGTTCTATTTACTTTATATTTTTAGTACAGAATAGAATGTCTTTTTATACTTTGATGCATAATTGAGCATTTATTTAAAATGTTCTTTTCACGACTTTTTGTTTAATTTAATGCAAAATATTTTAATATAATAAGTTTATGACATTGAAAGTAATTACCTTTTGAGAGCTTCAAGAAACATTTCATAATATATCGATTATTTAAAATTGTTTAGAGCTATAAAGTAACATGTAACAATAGTTTATTTCAACTTATGATGTATAATCGATTAAAATGTGTCTTTTTTCACTGGCAGCTTAATTAAGTTCTTATTTTAAATTCTCTTTCATAATTTGAAGAGTAATTGAATGCAAAACACTTCGCTACAACACAAGTGAGAAATTTAAAGCATTTGACTTTTGAACTCTTATTTAAGAAACATTTCATTAGAACAATGATTAAAACGAGTCCTTAATTCTTCGAGTAGTTACTCGTTAAAATATAAACGGATAAATTTAAAGCACCATAAAGTTACATATGTAAAATTTTATTCATTTAAAATGAAATTTTACATTAAATATTTTGAAAAAATAATTTTTCTCCATAATGTCATTAATTTAATCTCAAGAGTATATATTTTAATAACGTAATGAAACGATTCTCTGTAAAATTCCAATGTACTTATTTCTATATAAAAAGTTATCCCAGTTTTCCTGCTAAAATATATGTATTTTATTTCGTCAAAGAAATTAATTAAAATATATAAGTTCGCAATATATACTACATATGTGTGTGTATTCCTAATAAAAAGTAAACGAGCTTTAATCTCATTTCATTGTTTTTGTTTTTTAACTTTTGAATTAGCCTCGAAAATCTTTTAAATTAAGGGAATCTTGGTTGTTAATCAAACGAATATATACGTTTGATTAACGTCAATTATGAATAACATGAATTAGTGCATGTTCGTTTGACTGATTCAAAGTGTCACAGTTGTCTTCTCACAATACATTAATAAATGATGCCTTAAAAGTAATTTTTCAGGCATTTGTGAATATTAAATATTAACAAACACGCCTGATATTGTCCGGATGGTAAAGGAAGATACATTGTATCTTTTTTTTCTTTTTGTATTTTTATCCAAATAACTTGGATGATAACTTAAACTCCAGAAGGACTATAAAAAGAAGCAGAAGGGATTCTATGACAAACAGATAAAGTGTCCCGCACGAGACGCTTACATAAATACCTATTTTTATTAACTTATAAGTTGTTCAAAATAAAAACTATACATTACAATTTTTAAAAAAAAACCCTATATTTTCATATTAGATCAGTTGTTTTAATATGAGGATAGAATAACATTGTTGAAACAACAGTAATATGTAGAACGTGATTCCACACGTGATATGGAATGGCCCGTTAAATAGGTTTAAAAATCTCCACATTTTAAACCCTAGACCTAATCGAGCTGCCCGTTTTTAATAATAAATAAATAATAAAATTAATCTATACTAATCTATACTAATATTATAAAGAGGTAAAAATTGTTTATTTGTAGGAAGTAAGCTCTGGAACTACCGAACCGATTCTAAAAGTAATGGTATCAAAATGATGGTGTTAGTCCAACTTAGAACATAGGCTATATCTTATGTCCGTGCCACTGGCCAAAAGTGGGTGCAGGAACAAAAAACGTTCTAAAAATGCGATTTTTGTGTTACTGAAAGGCCTAGAATCATGAAATTTGGAATGGTTGTAACTTATAAGATACTAATGACCTCTAAGGACATTTCTTAAAAAAATAGAGATTAAAAAGGGGTGAAAATGCGCGAAAAGCATTCTAAAAAACGTTCTAAATGGCGCTTTTTACGCCGCAATTTCAGGATGTACCAAACTGATTTAAAAAATAATGGTGTCAAAATGATGGAGATAACCCTTGCTCCAACATAGGCTACATTTTTATGTCGGTGCCACTACCGCTAAAGGGGGTATAGGAGCAAAAAAGTTCGAAATCGTGATTTTTGGTGTTACTGAAGGGCTCAGATACATGAAATTTGGCATAGTAGTTACTCATTAGATATAAATGGTCTCTAAGAACATTTCTTAAAAAATTCGAAATTTAAAAGGGATGAAAATGCGCAAAAAGCGTTCTAAAAAACGTTCTAAATGGCGATTTTTACGCAATCTCAAGAAGTACCAAACCAATTTAAAAAATAATGGTGTCAAAATTATGGTGATAACCCTTGATTCAACATAGGCTACATTTTATGTCGGTGCCACTACCCTTAAACGGGGTACAGGAGCAAAAATACGTTCGAAATTGCGAATTTTGTGTTACTGAAGGTCCCAGATACATGGAATTTGGCATGGTAGTTACTTATTAGAAATAAATGGTCTCCAAGAATATTTCTTAAAAAAATCAAAATTGAAAAGGAGTGAAAATGCGCAATAAGCGTTCTAAAAAACATTCTAAATGGCGATTTTTACGCTATCTCAAGAAGTACCAAACCGATTTCAAAAATAATGGTGAGAACCCTTGCTCTAACATGGGCTACCTTTTATGTCGGTGCCATTACCCCCCAAAGGGGGTGCAGGAGCAAAAAAACGTTCGAAATGCGATTTTTGTGTTACTGAAGAGCCTAGAAACATGGAATTTGGAATGGTAGTTACTTATAAGATATAAACGATCTCTAAGAACAGTCTAAAATAAATTCGAAATTAAAAAGCGGTGAAGCGAAGGGGAGGAGCGAAAAGCATTTTAAAAGTGTCCTAAATTACGATTTCTATGGAATCTCAGGAAATAATAAACCGATTACAGAAGTTATTGGTTGCGAATCAAGGGTGATATTCCCTGATCCTATACGGGCTATATTTTATGTCGGTGTCACTACCACCTAGTTGGCAAGAACAAGAAGGAAGCCTTTAAAAACATCTAAATTCCGTTTTCTATAGAATAGTAGGAAATACCAACCGCTTTCAAGATTAATGTTGTTGGCAAATTAATGGAGACAGTCTCTGTTTCAACATTTTTCGAGACATTCTATTTCAGCTCTGTTTCGGCATTTTATGTTGGTGCCACTAACACCAGAGAGGTGGTAGACTGTTAGACAAGAAGCTTGGAATTTGACATGATGGTGAATTTTAAGATGTAAATGTGTTAAGATGGTTTCTAAAAAATTCAAAACTTCAAACGAATACAGAAACGAGCGTATGAAATGAACATAAAAGTCTCAAAATACTTTCTAAATTATCATTTATTTGGAATTAGTTTTAGTTTTTCAATTTAATTAAAATCTCATTTCTGTCTATTGCATTTTTATAATGAAGTTTAGTCAATCTGTGGCTTCATTTATAATTTTTGAATTATTACAAAAAGTGTTCTTCTAATAAAAAATAGTCATGCAAATATCACTTGACATATTTCAACTATTACGCGAGCAAAGCCGCGGGGTTTGCTAGTAGTTAATAAAAATCTCCACATTTTAAATCCTAGACTTAAGTAATCTGTCCGTTTCTTTCATTTCAATGAAAAGTGCATGAAAGTTCTTTCCATGAAAAACTGACAAAATGTACTGCGCGACACTTCCATAAATACCTATATCTATTGACTCATAAGTTGTTGAAACATGAACTATGCATTAAAAATAACAAAAAGCTCCAGATTTTTAAATTAACATGGTTGTTTTAATTTAAGGATATAATAACATTATTAAAACAGTAGCAATATGTAGAAAAATTGTCACACGTGACATGGAATGACCCAAAAAATCTAGGAAATATGAAAACGACCTTCAGAAAACATTTTTTTTAAATTAAAGGTACCGTTCAGAGCAGAGAATTTTCTTTAAGTGGGTTACTATTATTATTATTAAAGATACACATATTTTAACCCCTTGAAGGGCAAGCAATAATGTCTCTAAAATATTGAATTCTCACCGGAATAATCGAAAAAAAATATTTTTAAATAAGGGAAAGTAATTTTTCAGCGATTTCCCCCCAAAGTTAAAAATATAAAATTTAGTTAAAAGTTTCTGGCCAGAATCTTGTTTAAATTAGGTGGGATACATTTTATCCCACCGCCCCTCAAGGGGTTAAGACGGACTATAAATACAATAAACCCAACTGGAGTGAAAAATTAGCCGGAGCCAGTACTTGAACCTGGGTCGACAGCGTACCGTGCTGTTGCTCTAACCGCTAAGCTACCCTGGCCGATGTCCTAGCCTGGCAATTTCTCACTAATAAACAAAGTTGAGGAACGTCACCGTCCATCTATCAGATAGCACTGGATGACGGGACAACGATGAATAAATTTCTTTTTCCATCGATCCGCAATATATATCAAAGCACATAAATTAAAGTCTGAATTCCATTTTTAATTCTTAAAGATACACATATACTAAGACAGACAATGACTGTATACAAGATAATATAAGATTTCAGGAGAAAAAAAAACTTTCTAAAATTGCTATTTCTGTGATAATATTAGTGCTAGAAACGCTAAATTTGGCATCATGCTTACCTTTAAGATGTACATGATCACTAAGAATGTAAGGGTGAAATGAGAGGAAAATGTTCTAAAAACGTTCTAAACTGCGATTTTTTGAAAATCGTTGATTCCCGATCTGGATTATTCCCTAAAATTCGCTCGCATACACGGAGGGAGAAAGACGTGCTAGGGTGGGTCGAAAAAAACGAATTTTTTATTTTAGAAACGCTTTAGTGCGGAAAAGTTGCCTATTGTAATAAGAAGAAAAACTGCATAAAAATTTTTAAAATCGGTTAATATCTTCCATTCGCGCATCGGACTTAAAGTTAATGGAAAATTGCAAAAATCGTGCCTTTTTTGTATTTTTTTTTAATTAATCAAAACTTTAAAAATAAACACGCTTTAGTTTTTTATGCTTGTCTTATGGTCTAAATAACTTAAATAAATAAATTCTAATCAATAATATATTTTTCCGTTCGCACAACGTCTTAGAAAAAACAGAAATTTTCTAATATTTCGAAATTTTTACTACGGAACTCCTTCTTCCTTTTGCTAGAAGAAAACGAGACAGAACTCGCTTCAACTAGATTCAACTGGTTTGATCTAGATTGAACTGGCGTGGTTCTTCCCAACTCTACCGTACCCCTCCCTCCCAACCAATCGGATTTCTTTTCTCGACCCCGCCTTTCAGTTCAGTCTTTCGCTGTCTGTTACAACAGATGCATTGTTTTGCGCTGTCTGTTACAAGTGTTCCAATATTTTGAGTTATGATTTTTTAATGTTTATTCTAACAACATTAGCTAATAATGAATGAGTCACAATCTATACTCACTAGGAGTGTCATTGTTGACGCTAGACATGAGTTTTATTGCCCTATATTTGGTGAACCACGAAGTTTCCTCCAAAATAAACTACCAACATATGAATGCGTTCTTAGATGCTGTTTTGAAGAACGATATAATTTGTCACGCGTGATAAACAGAACAAATGTAAGTTTTTCTGAAATAGCTTCTACGGTAGCGAAACAAATAAAATGTGTGTATGATAAAGCATCCATTCCTTCCTTGTCTCACTGCCTAATTGTAAAGCTTATTAATGTGTATCACGATCCCTATGTTAAGATAAGGAAGTCACATGCACGTGATAAAGATAATCCTTTATTTAAAGCTAGGTTAGAAGACATTAAACTTAAAGCTAGATCGCTTTTTGACGTCGCTGTTTGTAAATGCATGATGACGGTGAATTGTACCTGCCAAAAAACACCAGATACATGTTGTGACAGATTTCTGTCACATATTTCTTTTTTCAAAATTAATTTAAAACCTAACTTTTTTACTTTTAAACATGTCATCCCCCCCCCCCTTTTCTTTCATATTGATAAACAGAATTAAATTGCTTTTCTTAAAACCATACGTTTTTTATTAAACTGTTTTCCTCCGTTCTGAAAAATCCTTTGATTCATTCCGCTTAAAGTATTCAGTTACTTTCTTTCCCTTTCTCATTGAATCATTTAATCATTTATCTATCTGCTTCCAGTAAAAAAAAATAAATAAATAAATAAAAATTACAAGGCGCGGCTGCTAGTAACAATATCTCTTCATTTAATTACATCGGATTTTGCCCACCGCAGTGAAAAGCTTCCTTATCACTGCTAATATGGAACCGTTGAAAATCTTTTAACAACAAATGTGAAAGGAATGTATTTTATGCGATAACTGCATCTTTCCCTTCCATCTGTCTGCAGTATGTAATTTTAAGTAACACTTGTTTAAGCGAATGCCAGTCTGTAATATAAACACCTCCCAGATGTTTCTGCCGTCTCTCTCATCGAAATGAGATGCGGTTTTTAAAATCACGTTTCATGGATGTTAAATCTATTTGTCAGTTGGTTTACCAGATGCCTTTCTTGGCATTTCGCGATTGTATGTTGCGGGCATTTTTTAACGTAATCATTTCGGTTAGATAATGATTCCCAGGATTTGTGGACTGGCAACCATTTTCCATCACGCGTTTCATTGTTCTCATCGGGGTTGCTGGATTTTTTGGGATAATCATTTGGCTCGCGAATAAAACCTTTGTCCACAGTTCGTTCAGGGTGCCAATGTTTGAATTTGGCGATGTGTAGAGACTAGTGTTATATGATTCTTATGAAATCACGAGCACTCAGCTTTTTATCTCGACCAAAAAGGATGTAAGACCTTTCATGGTCTGTGGGTCACGCCCAGGCGTACCTTGTAAATTTGGACTCTCTCTCTCACGCTTAATTAATTATGAGTATGATCTCTTTTGTAACTTTAAATTTAAAAATGTTAAATAAATTTTCATAGCTCCTGTAATATGGTTGGAGTTTTTGCTTTTAAGTGAACTATCCCACTGAACACCGTTACAAAGTTTGGCCCATCGGCCGGTCTTTTCTCCAACCTAAAAAAAAAAATAGTTAAGAGAGAGAAATCCTCCCCCCCCCTACTTTTAAAATGGATGTATGCTCCGCTTTCGACGTATTCCAGTTAGATTTTAAAAGGACAATTGTCTTCTTCAAGTTCCCTGCCAGTTCCTGTCTCTGTGTCTAGGGATGTTGGAATAAAGAGTATGTCATCACCCCTCCACTTAAGCGACGAGCCATGGTTGCCCGATTGATGTGTCTGTGATGCGCGGCGCCGTTTCTTCAAATACGCTGTGTGTTTTTTTTATTCAAGACTGCTTAGTCCTCAGTGCTGTGCTCACTCCTGCGATCCATACATGTTTCCAAAAATGCTATGCAGTCTGGCAAATAGTGGATCTCACCTGTAATTGCTATCTACGGCAGTTGTGTTTTCTGCGATTCGTGTTTTCTTTCATGCGACCTGTTATTTCTTCAAAAAAGTGTGTCAACATAAAAAAAGAGTAATAGTTCTGCACCAGTGTACTCAACAAAAAAAAGGGCACCTGTTAATGTCCACATTCATCACACATCATTTTTGGTTGTTTGTGAAATAGCTTTAAAAAAAGAAGTGAAATCTATTGATTCTTACAAAAAAGTGCACCTGACAATGTCAAAAATTCATCGTGCTTCATTCCGAATATTGCCTTTGTGATAGAATGTTTTTTTCTTTTCAAAATGTGTTTTTACGCAAGGTAATCTAAAAAAAAAAAGTGTTTCTCACTTAAAATATGAAGGACGTATCATTTACCAAGTATGTGCTTTTCTGTGACTTATATGAAAATCTCAAAGTGAACTTTTAGTAAAGACTTGACAGTATGGGAAATAAGGCTAGATATTTTCGCAAAAAAATAGTGGCGTTTCGGATCAAATACTTCTAGTGTGACACTAGTTGTGTTAATTACTACAGTTAAAAAGTGCATTTTTATGTAGTGTTAAAAAAAAAGTAAGAATACACTACAAATTTCAACATGAACAATTTTTTTTTCCTTTTTAAAATTTTAATTTTAATTAATACAGTATTTTCCTTTTTATATTTTTTTTTCAGTTTCATCTCTTTTCATGCTATGATAAATGTTTTTATATTCATACTTGTTTAAAAATTTTATTACTCCATACTATTCCATATAGTTTTTATTAAGGCTGCTTATAAAATGTGATAGCCGGAAGAGAGAAGATATCGGCTTTATAAAAAAAAAATTATTGTTTTTTTGTAAACCGTTAAACTTGCAGCTATAATTCTAAACTGCTCTTTGCAAGTTAATGTTTAAAAGGTAAGTGCTATTTCAGTTCAGTTATTTTATGTATGTTTATATTCTTTATTTTCATGCATGACAGGGATTTTCTTGGTATAATATTTATCTTGAAAGATACTAGTCTTGCATTCCTTGTCGCTGTTGGACAAACAATAGCCTTTTAAAATTTATCTAATTTATCTGTTGCACATTTTGTTGCTTTTATTTATAGTTATGAATGACATATTTTTAAGGAAAGGTGTGTTTATTTTTAATTTAATTTCTATTTTGATTGAAAAGAGATGTATTTGTATTTATCTCTGTTATGAATATTTAATATGTTAGGTAATATTTCATCTGCTTTTAAAAATATAAGTTGTTACTTACAGATTGGCAGTTGAAGTGTAAAGTAAAATTTATGAATAATTGAGATGCATTTCTAAGGGGATAAAAAAAAAGGTAGCAAATTTTTTTTTTAAGTTTGTTGCATTTGAATCATATTAGAAATTTCCTGAGTATCTTGCATTGACACATTGACGCACTTCAGAGATAATATATTCCTTTTATTTTATCTCCTGGCCTTGAAGTTGCTTCTCTGTTGTTTTATTATTTGGTGGACATAGGTACGCTGACTCGTATGCTGTCTGTTAACAGTATGATTTAAATAATATGTTGTGTCATATTGCAACTTATTTAGTATAGTGTCTTTTATGAGTAGTTCTCTGGGGATTATTAAATGTTTTTTTACTGTTAGTTAAGATGTTGTCATTCAGCCTTTTTTAAAACAATTATAAAAAATAAAGTCTATGGCTATATTTATCTTGTAGTGTGTATGACTTGCTTTTAAGGAACCTTTTCACAAGTAAATTTTGGACATACTTTTGCAAGCCTTTTTATATTTAAATTAGGCATTTTCGTTATGCAGAAAATTTTATGTTTTAAGATTTTATTATAGATTTTGTGCAATATTCAATATCAATATAAAAAGTGTTGGATTTGTAGATATGTGGCAATTTAAAATAGTTATAGAGGAGCAAGATGAGCATATTTTTTTTTTATTTATATGTTTCCACTTGATTAGAAATTTACATACAGTGGACGTAATAATAAAAAGAAATTTTTTTGCTTCTCTTTCACATATAAGTTTATTGAATGATGAGCCTTGGCAAAATATTTAGTAATCTTAGATTACTTTATCCTGGCATACATTTAGTTTAGGCATGATATATATATAGCTCGAGTCATCATGTCATTGTTACAAAAAATTATTTTTTTCCCTTTTGGCTCTCGTTTGCTTTTGCAAAATACAGAAGATGTACAACATAGGTTTGACGTATAGTTTTAAACAGTTATTTTTTTTATGTTTCTCAATGACAGGCATTCACATAAAACATTGTTTTGAATTGCTTTTGTGTAAGTTTGATTGCTTGTACTCTGTCATGTTTTATGTGGGATACTTCAGTTATTGCGCTATTTTCCATGGGATAGCAAAATGTCTGAGGTGTGTATTTCGATCTATGGTTAAGCAAGTTGGCCGCTAGCTTAATCAGGGATCGGATATGTTTTCTTACATATTTCATGGAGTTACACTAATATTAATTTTACAATTGGAGTAGTGTTCGCATTTTTTTAAATTGCCAAAATTCACCTGTAATTGTTTCCTAATGCTGATTATGTATACCACTTTCACACTAGTTTACACTTTATTTCTAACTTGCTATGGGCAGATAGCATTGTTAGGTATTAATCACACATGTTTTTCCCCCCTCTCTCGCACATGGTTTGTGATGTCATGTTTGGCCTGGTACTTCACACACACACACATTTTCGAGTTCAGTTTTGCTGATTTTGTTATGTTTCAATTAACACTCACCATGGTTAAGGACATTCATTACCATCTGTGCATGTATAGGTTTCTTTTATCAGCATTTGTGTTTAGCTTAAAAATTGCATTTTTTTTCACTGTATTCACAACTTCGTAGTTGTTTTTAGATAGATTTTCTTTTAATGTCAGATTTTTTTTTAGTTGGTGTGTTTAAAAGTTTTGCAGAAATTATAACATAATTAAACTATTATACATTGTTTGCACAGTCATCTTAAAGTTTTATGCAAGGGATAATTAACCGGGTGTACATTTTTACACATGCAGCTAATGTACTGTTAAATTTCATTGTTTACGCGCGGCTGGTGACTCGTTGCTATTTTAGTTATAACATAAGGTATTTTCTTATTATAACTGATATGATATTTGATGTCGGTAAGTGTTTTTTTTATAAAATTTAGTCGCATGCATAATGTGAGCTGTTAGGTACACTTTATTTTTTTTTAAAGGGCTATTCACATATAGTCATTAAACTAAATCTTTGGCATTTTGTTTTCTTCAGATTTAATTTTTTTTTTAATTTGTGAGTTCAAGTCTCACAGTTGTCTTGTGACGGATACATACACTCATACCACATAAGGTACATTGCTTGTTATTTTTGCTATTTATAGGTTTTTTCCCCTTTCATTCTTTTCTTGGAACATGTTTGGCGTTGCATAACTTCTACAATTTTTAGCGTAGAGTTATACATTTTATGCACGCTTCTGTTAACTTAAGACAGTAATGACTTTGGCAGATACAGTTTTATTTTCTTTGTAACCCTTAGGCAACCACTTATTCAACAGTCTTTTTCACAAATAGTCCATATGTTGGATATTTGTTGGTGTTACACAACAGTTGCTTTTTTTAATACATTTTTGTGCATCCTTATACATACATTACACTAGTTCATGAGTTGATTTACATTTTTGTTCATTTGCTTTTACACATTGTATTTTGCTAACGACCTATTCGACAGTGTTTCTTTTTTTTAACATGTAGTTCATTAAGTAGTACACACTGGCTGGTTTAGAGTTTAACCAGAGTTTACACACACATTACAAGTAGTTAATTTGTTTTATTAACCCTTATTCATTACATTTTGATGATAACTCATTAATTATGTAATTGAATCTCACTCGTATGCAAGTGTCTTGGGTTATTACACATATACTGTCTGTTTATTTGTTGGCAAATACATTACAATTTTAGTTCATTGAGACATTAATACATATAGTTCATGTGATATTATACAATTTGTTCATGTGTTTACTTACACGTTGTGATGCTTGCGTACACTTTTGTTCATGTGTTTATTTCAGGTAGTTCATGAGTTTGGGAGTTCCCCCCCTCCCTCCCTCCACACACATACAGTTTCTCCTTTCCCTATCTTTTAAATTTTACACCATGTTTCAATATTAAAATACTTCTTTTATTTTTAACAAGGTTTGTTTTTGTGATTGCATAATGTCATAACAAATCAATGGCTTCATCACTTTGTCTCTATACAAAGATTTTAATGTTTCTAGGAGTTATCCGTCACATGACATATTAAACTACACATACGTTTCGAATTTGTTTACTTTTAACATGTAACATTTTTTTTTACACTTTCATTGGATACTTCTTACTTGGAGGTGGCAGATCGAGTAAGATATCTTGCTACACTATATAAAATAGTATGCAATTTCTTATTAAATTTTTTTATAAGTTTGCCAGGAGTTAAATTTTGATCAATACACGGAAAGTCAGGATGGCAGTGCGAAAATTCATAAAATGCTAAAGTATAATATACTGTTTTTTTTTTGTTTTTTTTTGGAAAGCGGGAACTTAGTTAAAGTGCAGGAATCTAAAAAAACAACCCCCTTATTATTTAAGGCAGAAGCCATAAGCTGATGCCACTAAATTTCACAATATTTCAATACTTAGGGCTACACTTCTTGCGTGTGTGCACCTTCCACAAGTTTTGTCTCTGGTAGTCCTGTGCGTTATGCACAAATTTTTTAGACCAGTATTGATGCAACTTAAGATAATACAAATAACAAAAATTTTATGAAAGGATTCACCAGGATTCACCTTTCCTTAAAGTAAGAATTTTTTTTTACTGGTGTGTTTTTGTCCTTTGTTTTTATTTGCTTGCATTTTTTTAATATTATGATCTCATGTAAGATCAAATTTTGAGAAGTGGTAAATACAGTAAATGCTTCTCTATATGAATAGATACATGACTAAAAATGCTGGTACCAGCGCCACAAACACAATGCACAAAAAAAAAAATTAATATAGGATCCTATGTCATCAACTAATGTGGCACGTTTATTTTGTGGAATATTTAATTTAAAGAAAAGATTATTTTGAATATTATGAGCGCTCAGTCATGGACATAACACAATTCTTGTGAATTGTTTTGAAAGCAAGCAAATATTTTTTTTTTTTTACTTACTTATAGTTGTATAAAATATTTTACAGGAGCTAACGGGTAATAGTTTCACAGACAAGTTAAAATAGGTTTCTTGTTAGATATCAACTTAAATAGTTAATTTTACTTATTTTGTCATGGTACATATTCTGTAAGTGCGAAGGTGGACAAGGGGTTTTATGTTGATATAAAGCTGCAACGCACTGGTTACAGCTTTCTTCCGTTGGCGGGGTGAGTTATGTGACAGATTTCTGTCACATATTTCTTTTTTCAAAATTAATTTAAAACCTAACTTTTTTACTTTTAAACATGTCATCCCCTCCTTTTCTTTCATACTGATAAAGAGAATTAAATTCCTTTTCTTAAAACCATACGTTTTTTATTAAACTGTTTTCCTCCGTTCTGAAAAATCCTTTGATTCATTCCGCTTAAAATATTCAGTTACTTTCTTTCCCTTTCTCATTGAATCATTTAATCATTTATCTATCTGCTTCCAGTAAAAAATAAATAAATAAAAATTATAAGGCACGGCTGCTAGTAACAATATCTCTTCATTTAATTACATCGGATTTTGCCCACCGCAGTGAAAAGCTTCCTTATCACTGCTAATATGAAACCGTTGAAAATCTTTTAACAACAAATGTGAAAGGAATGTATTTTATGCGATAACTGCATCTTTCCCTTCCATCTGTCTGCAGTATGTAATTTTAAGTAACACTTGTTTAAACGAATGCCAGTCTGTAATATAAACACCTCCCAGATGTTTCTGCCGTCTCTCTCATCGAAATGAGATGCGGTTTTTAAAATCACGTTTCATGGATGTTAAATCTATTTGTCAGTTGGTTTACCAGATGCCTTTCTTGGCATTTCGCGATTGTATGTTGCGGGCATTTTTTAATGTAATCATTTCGGTTAGATTATGATTCCCAGGATTTGTGGACTGGCAACCATTTTCCATCACGCGTTTCATTGTTCTCATCGGGGTTGCTGGATTTTTTGGGATAATCATTTGGCTCGTGAATAAAACCTTTGTCCACAGTTCGTTCAGGGTGCCAATGTTTGAATTTGGCGATGTGTAGTGACTAGTGTTATATGATTCTTATGAAATCACGAGCACTCAGCTTTTTATCTCGACCAAAAAGGATGTAAGACCTTCATGGCCTGTGGGTCACGCCCAGGCGTACCTTGTAAATATGGACTCTCTCTCTCACTCTTAATTAATTATGAGTATGATCTCTTTTGTAACTTTAAATTTAAAAATGTTGAATAAATTTTCATAGTTCCTGTAATATGGTTGGAGTTTTTGCTTTTAAGTGAACTATCCCACTGAACACCGTTACAGATGTCAATGTGTAAATCTAATTAAATTCTTATGTGAAAAAACAAAGAAAATTCCTGTCCTCGAATTAAGGTTCATGTTTCTTCAAAGGAATTACAATTTGGGAAAAATCGGATCTATTGACAAAAGAATTACTAAAAAGTTAAATGTGAAGGCAAAGCGGCAAGCTCGTGATCTTCAGCGAGCACTTAGTTGCAAAGAAGTTCCTAAAATAGGAGAGTACTCGGAAATGGATGAACCCAAACACAGTTCTATTAAAGTCTCGGAGAATAAGGAAGATGAATACAAACCAAGTACATCAAATGGAAAGCCTAAATGGCAGATGCAAATACAACTTAACGCAACAGCGCTAAACAGTGATCGGTTCGGAGTTTCTGAACGGGCAACAGCTGTCATAGCGTCAAGTGTTCTGCGAGACGTTGGGATGATAACCGATACAGATTCTACTTATGTGGTTGATAAGTGTAAAATAAAGAGAGACAAGAGTCGTGTTAGGACAGATTTGAAAAGTCAATTCATACCTCCTGAGGAAAGTTGGGGTCTTTTCTTTGATGGAAAAAAAGATGATACTTTGTTCGTCGAAAAATTCAATGCCAAGCATTTCCGAAGGAATCTGAAAGAAGAACACTATTCACTTATCCAGGAGCCTGGATCAATTTATATTGGACATGTATCTCCTTCTTCGAGTTCATCAAATGATATAACTCAAAGCATCATTCTCTTTTGTTTGAACTATCAATATCACTAGAAAAACTAGAAATAGTAGGGTGTGATGGCACTGTAACTAATACTGGATGGAAAAACGGTGTCATCCACCGATTAGAAAATCATGTAGGACGCCCGCTACAGTGGAGCATATGCCTCCTGCATTTTAATGAGCTTCCTTTTCGACACATTTGCGAGCATATTGAAGGTCAAACTTCTGGACCTAAAACTTTTAGTGGACCAATCGGGCAACAGCTCAGTTGCTGTGAAAAACTCCCTGTGGTCGATTTTGAACCAATAGATTGTTCGATTCCTGATATAGACAGAAATTTGTTGAGCAAAGACCAACAGTATTTGTTGGACATTTCAAATGCAATCACCTTTGGATATCGTCCAGAAGACTTGGCAAATCGGGATCTTGGTCTTTTGTCGAATTCCAGATGGCTGACTGCGGCCAACCGAGTCCTTAGGTTGTATATAAGTTCATCCGATCCATCCGAAAACCTAAAAGAAATTGTTGGCTACGTCTTAAAATCATACATGCCTCTGTGGTTTGCCATAAAAAAGAGCAAATATTTTACTGACGGACCAAAACATGTCTTTCAAGCTATCCAAACATCACGCTATTTATCCGACGAATTACTTGAAATTGTCGATCTAGTAATAGAAAGAAATGCATACTTTGCGCACCCAGAGAATGTTCTGTTGGCAATGATTGTCGATGAAACAGACCATATTCGGGAGCTCGGTTACAGAAAGATCTTAAAAGCAAGACAATCAGTCCCAAAAAAGAAGACCGTTAGAAATTTTGTAACACCGAAGATAAACTTTCAAGCTTCCAATTACATTGTAATTATTAAATGAAATTCTTGTGTGGTGTATGCTCCTCCAATGCTGCGGGACCTAATTGAAGATGATATTAAATCACTCATCAATTCTGACACTACGCTCATCAGAGAAATACAAAAGTTTTCCTGTCACACCCAGGCTGTGGAGAGGTGCGTCAAACTTGTGACTGAGGCCTCGAATAAAGTATGTGGACATGATGCTAGAGATGGCTATATCCAAGCAACACTGAAGTCTAGATCGGTAATGCCTTATTTCTCCAAAAAATCATACTTTAAATGTGTAGTAGATATAACAAAGGAAAAGTAAAAAAACACAGTAAACACGCCTACTCTGTGGAAAATCATTGTAAATAGTTGTAAATATAATGTAAATACCATACCCAACAATTTGGATGGCTGGTTGGGCAGGGTGTGGGTGGAACTCAACGTGCAACCACCTCCACGTGGTGAGTTCTAGGTCGATTTGTTCTAGCAAAACGAGCGAAGAGTTGCACAGTGAAAATTGCGAAAAATTGGAAAAAATAAGTTTTTTCTAAGATGTTGCACGAACGAAAAATATTATATTATTGATTAGAATTTATTTAAGTTTTTTAAACTAGAAAACAAGCATAAAAAACTAAAGCGTGTTTATTTTTAAAGTTTTAATTAATTAAAAAAATTACAAAAAGGCGCGATATTTTCAATTTTCCATTAACTTTAAGTACGATGCGCGAATGGAAGATATAAACCGATTTTTAAAAAAATTATGCCGTTTTTCTTCTTATTACAATAGGCAACTTTTCCGCACTAAAACGTTTCTAAAATAAAAAATTCGTTTTTTCGACCCATCCTAGTGCTTAACTCGTTTTCACGTGTTTAGCATTGTACCGCATGCTATTTTCCTATTGGTTGTTCGTCCGCACAGGTGTGCCTGTCGTCGGATCCAACTGTAAAGTTGTGTGAAATCCTCGATTTCGGATTGGGCAGTCAACACCCTGAAGTTCTCGATATTACTGGTAATATGTTTCCTATTTTATCACGTGATGGCGTTCCTGATATCAGAAAGTTGGCAGAGTATGATTTCGAATTACTGTTTGCTAAAACAAATTTCTGATTATAGTACTACTGAAAATTGTAGGCTAAAAAAGTTTCAGACCAAACTTAAAAATTTGCAGAAAGAGGATGAACTCTCGCAAGATATCGTAGATTTGATTGAGCCTATCAAATAAAAGACTGGTGTACTTTGGACTGATGACCATTCAAAAAGTAATGAGTAAAAATCTCTTTACGTATGATTACGCCTGCTAAATTTAAGAACAGAGATTTCCCAGATTTGAAAAATGTCCAGCTGGCAAATCCAACGGCTGACTCGAGCTTAGCGAGGGAAGAGTTGAAAATAAATAAAAGGACAAAAAGACGAGGCTGAAACAAATTGAGTATATTGAGTTACATATTTACAAGAACTACAATAACTGAAATAAAACAAATAAATAACATGTATTTATAGATTTTGAAAGGCCCATAACAGACAGGTTAGCGGACGTGGGAGAGAGCTTTGAAGCTGATTTAAATAACCAATCACAGTTAAACATAAACAAAACTGAATTAACAACACAATAATGTAATTCTATGATTACAAAATTCTAACACCCGCCCATAATTTAGCATTATATCAGAAAAACTAAAAGAAAATTCTAGTAAACAATCATTAAAAATAATGATAATATGACACAATTTTTAAACATCACTTGCACAAACAACAAAGAAATAACAGTTCATAAAATTTAACTTTAGGTAAAGCCTTCGTAAATGAATCAGCAATTTGAATATTTGTAGGATTATATTCAATTTTGATGTTATTTTCTTTTACAACATTACGAACAAATTTTAATTTTATATCAATGTGTTTGATTGAACCATAATTGCTCTCATTACTGATACATTTTATACATGATTGATTATCCTCAAAAATAACTAAGTTCATAATATTTAAAATTTCACAAGCAATGTTTTTAAACCGTAACAAGTCTTGCAAACTTTTAGTTAAAGCGATGACTACAGCTTTAGTTGACGATAATGCAACTGATTTTTGTTTGTTATGCATGTTACAAAACATCAAAATATAACCCGATACTGATTTCCGGTCATTTGTGTTTGCCCCTCAATCGGCATCAACATACATGGATAATTTAGGATCAGAATTTTGCTTTTTATACACAAGTTTTAAGGACAAAGTTTTTTTTTAAATATCTTAAAAATTTTTTTAGTGTAATCCATGCAACTTCAGTAGGATTTTCCTACATTTGGCTCAAACAGTTAACAGCTTACAAAATATCGGGTCTGGAAATATTACGCTAAATACAATAAACAACCTACAAATACACGATATGGACCAATAAATGGCTTTCAATTTTAGGTAGCTTTCATTACAAAAAGCTACCTATTGCAGCCGTTCGGAGGAAAGCGATTTCAAAAAATTTTGGTATATTTTCATCGATCATGACCCCCAGACCCCGAAACCACACTCCGTTCAAAATTGATATATATATATATATATATATCTGACCTATGTCACACTGTAACTCTCGTATTTATGAATCGATTTCGATGTGATTCGGTGTGTACATAGTACATACCAATGTCTCGACTGAGTTCGTTGGCCAGCTTCATCCGCCATTTTGTTTCAAAATGGCGGCCATTTAAAAATTTTTAAAAATTTAAAAATTTGAAATGTGGTACCAAAAAATTGAAAATGGAAAAATATTTTTTCTTATGTATTTGACCTTTATACAAAGACTCCGGAGCAGTTTTTGTTTCGTCTATATCTTAAAAAATGGCTGAGTTATAGCATTCTGAATTTCTAGCGTGGCTGACATTTTGAAACGTCCTGAAATTTGTCACGCGATAAAAGGCGTATTTATGAACCGATTTGGATGTAACTTCGTTTATACATAGTACATACCAATGTCTCGACTGAGTTTGTTGGTCAGCTTCATCCGCCATCTTGTTTAAAAATGGCGACCATTTAAAATTTTAAGAAAAATTTAAATTTGAAATGTGGTACCAAAAAATTGAAAATTGAAAAAATATTTTTTTCTTATGTGTTTGACCTTTATAAAAAGATTCGGGAGCAGTTTTTGTTTTGTCTATATCTTAAAAAATGGCTGAGTTATAGCATTTTGAATTTCTAGCGTGTCTGACATTTTCAAACGTCCTGATATTTGTCATGTGATAGCAGACGTATTTATGAACCGATTTGGATGTACCTTGGTGTGTACATAGTACATTCAAATATCTCGACTGAGTTCGTTGGCCAGCTTCATCCGCCATTTTGTTTCAAAATGGCGGCTTTTTAAAAAATTTTAAAAATTTAAAAATTTGAAATGTGGTACCAAAAAATTGAAAATGGAAAAATATTTTTTTCTTATGTATTTGACCTTTATACAAAGACTCCGCAGCAGTTTTTGTTTCGTCTATATCTTAAAAAATGGCTGAGTTATAGCATTCTGAATTTCTAGCGTGGCTGACATTTTGAAACGTCCTGAATTTTGTCACGCGATAAAAGGCGTATTTATGAACCGATTTGGATGTAACTTCGTTTATACATAGTACATACCAATGTCTCGACTGAGTTTGTTGGTCAGCTTCATCCGCCATCTTGTTTAAAAATGGCGACCATTTAAAAGTTTAAGAAAAATTTAAATTTGAAATGTGGTACCAAAAATTGAAAATTGAAAAAATACTTTTTTCTTATGTGTTTGACCTTTATAAAAAGATTAGGGAGCAGTTTTTGTTTCGTCTATATCTTAAAAAATGGCTGAGTTATAGCATTTTGAATTTCTAGCGTGTCTGACATTTTCAAACGCCCTGATATTTGTCACGTGATAACAGACGTATTTATGAACCGATTTGGATGTACCTTGGTGTGTACATAGTACATTCAAATATCTCGACCGAGTTCGTTGGCCAGCTTCATCCGCCATCTTGTTTCAAAATGGCGGCCATTTAAAGAATTTTAAAAAATTTAAAATTTAAAATGAGATACCAAAAAATTGGAAAATGAAAAAGATTTTTTTTTGTATGTGTTTGACCTTAATACAAAGATTCCGGAACAGGTTTTGTTTCGTCTATATCTAAACAAATGGCTGAGTTATGGCATTTTGAATTTCTATTGTGGCTGACATTTTAAAACGACCTGATTTTTGTCACGCGATAACAGGCGTATTTATGAATCGATTTGGATGTAACTTCGTGTGTACATAGTACATACCATTTTCTTGACCGTTCGTTGGCCAGCTTCATTCTCCGTCTTGTTTCAAAAGGGCTGCCATTTTTTAAAAAATGTAATTTAAAATTTAAAATGAGATATTAAAAAATTGGAAAAGGAAAAAGATTTTTTTTTATGTGTTTGACCTTGATACAAAGATTCCGGAGCAGTTTTTGTTTCTGAAAATTTGTTCTTTTGTTTATATCTTAAAAAAAATGGTTGAATTATAGCACTTTGAATTTCTAGCATGGCTAACACTTTGAAACGATCTTGTATTTGTCACGCGATAACACAAGTATTCGCCTATTTCGATGGAAGAAGGCATGTGGATAGTATACATCAATATCTCAACCAAGTTCGCTGGCCAGCTTCATCAGCCATCTTGCTTCAAAATGGCGGCCATTAAATGAAAAAAAATTATATTTCAAGTGAGGTGCAAAAAAATTAGAAATTGAAAAAGGTTTCTTTCTTAAGTATTTGACCTTGATATAAGGATTCAGGAGCATTTTTTGTTTGTCTTTATCTTAAAAAATGGCTCAGATATAGCAGTTTCAATTTCTAATGTGGTGACATTTTGAAAAATGATTTTTTGCCTGCGACAGCACTCGTATATATCAACCGATTCCGATGTGAGTGAGCTTGTGCACAGCAATTACTAAGGTCTCGTTCAAGTTCACTGGTTAGCCTCATCCACCATGTTGTCTTAAAAAGGCAGGCACTTTAAGAAATCGCCGAATTTGGCAGCCAAATATAAGTTACTTTAAATAAAAGCAGCTTGGATAATTTCGCGAAATTTCGCGAAATTCTCATTCATAATGATTTAGTATTGATAAAAATTACTATTGAATCTCCTATATTCGGTTTCCACTAAATTGAGCTTCTTGTGTTTGAATAATATAAGGTGGCTTTTTAAAAATAAGGAATATGAAAGCTACCTCTTCCTCCCTGCAATGGCCGGAAGGACTTTTTGAAATCAGATAGAGTGGATTTAGGGGAAATAGTAATATCACAAGGTTTACATTCTAGCATATTAAATTTACTTAACAATTTAATTATATAAGACACTTGATCCATAATTAAACTATCGGTTGTAAATTTCATTTGAATACCTAGAAATTCTGAAACACTTTCTGACTTTGACATATGAAACTCTCTAGACAATAAGGAAATAACTACATTAGTTTCATCATCTACGTACAGAGCAATAATTATTTTATGATCATTACTATAAAGAATAAACATAGAAAGTTCATTATCAAGTGATTTAAAATTTAATTTTGAAACAAATTCAAGAAATCTTTCAAACCATTATCGCGGGGCTTGTTTTAGACCATATAAGCTTCTTTTAAGCTTACACTTTCGCCCACTATTATCATCATAGCCTTGTGGCTGATCCGTAAAAACAAGTTCATTTAATTTACCATTCAGGAAAGCAGTTTTTACATCTGATACATATGGACGCAGTTCTTCATTTAAAATCAAAATAAGCACTAAACGTAAAGCAGAAATGTTTATAATAAGTGAAAATATCTTAGTATAGTTCACTCCTTCTTTCTGCCTGAACCCACGAGCTACAAGCCTTACTTTGCGCTTACCGTCTTTCTTTTTCCGCAACAGCCATTTGCAGGAGATGGCATTTTTATCTATTGACAGCTCTTCTAAATTCCACACTTCATTTTATCTTATGGACTCCATTTCTTAGTCCATAGCTTCTTTCCACTTTTGTTGCTTTTTGTGAGGCAGAGTAGAAAAGTCATCAAAATTTAATATTTCTTCTTGAGTAAGCATTGCTTCATATATTTCAGGTTCTAGAAACCTAACAGGGTGTTTCTTTTCTCTCGGTGATTTTCTCACACTTTGTTCTGTCGGATTATCCGTTTTTTCTCTAGATGGTAGGGAACTATCGATTACACTTTCTTAAAATTGACTTTCATCATCATGCCCATCTTAATCGATGTTCTGGAATTGATGTTTAAAATCATTGGAAGTTTTCTTCTCTCCATTAAATTTAACATTTTTGGATTTAATTATGGGCTTTGTTGTAGGATCTAGTAAGCGATAACCCATTAATGAATAGTCTATAAAAAGCATTTTCTTGCATTATCCATCTAATTTCTTCCTTTTATTATTAGGTATCAGTGTATAGACATCACAGCCAAATACTCTAAGATTCTTCAAATCAGGATTATTTTGTGCTTTAAATAGTATGGAGTGTAATTTTCAATTTATGCACGAAGTAATCTATAATTTATGTAGGCAGCAGTGAGAACTGCAAAACCCCAAAAGTTCTTAGGTAAATTAGCTTCAAATAACATCACCCGCCCTTTTTCTAAGAGACTTTTATTAGCACGTTCTGATGCAGCATTCAAACATGGAGCACACGGAGATGAAGGATCAATAACTAATACAAGCTTCAATTGCAAAGTTTCAAAATTCACCATCAACATATTCTTTGCGTTGTCACATCGAATTTTCCTTACTGTAGGATTTAATTTACAGAAAGTTTTAAGTTCACTTGCTGCATCACATTTCCGTTTAAGTAAGCGAACTTCAGTAAAACGAGAATAGTCATATATTAAAGTCATAAAATATTGCTCAACTGCAAAAGTCTTGGGTACTATCGTTCCACATAAAACCCAGTGAATCATCACCGTAGCTTCGGATTCTCTTTTTCTAGGACCTTTTCCAACAGGTTTTGCACATAACTTTGAACGCGTACGTACATATTTCACAGAAATTCGAAGAAGTAGGTAGTCCTAATTGCTTCAGGGCTTGGTTGCACGAGTGATCTAATCTACATTGCCAGATATCACAATCACTTTCTTTTGATGCAAGTACAGTTTCATAAACAGGAACAAAATCACCTACATATTGTCCATTCAAATCACGTTTACCAAAACAAAATCGGTTTCTTCCTTTTTCATTAAACACTTTTTTGTTCTAGAAAATAACTGCATAATTGGCACTTTCAATTTTCCTGATGGAACTCATTTGATAATTTTCCAATAATATTCCCAACACCTTTAATTTCAAGATTCGTTGTTTTTGATGCACACTTTATAGTTCCTAAAAAAGGTACTAAAGACGTGAAATATTTATAATTAGAACGCATATGAGAAGTTGCTTCAGAATATATTATAAATTCATTCTGTCTAACGTTTCCAGCAACAAAAGATACTGCTGAAGAGGCGAACTTTTCTTCATTTGAAATTTTAACAGCTTTACAATTTCGTTTCAAATGGCCAATTTTCCACATGAATAACACGTAAATTTCTTTCTACAATATTTTGCAGTACGCCCTTTGAATTACAAATTTTACAAAAGAATTCTTTGTGAGTTGACGACACAAATGCAGTGAACACTCATTATCATGAACACTCTTAGTATACACTTTTTCTTTCTTTGAGCCAAGTAGGAGTGCTTCAGCATCTAATAATCTTTGTGTGACAAAATCCAACTTCCAAACAGCATTCGGTTGATTTTCTAAAGCAGTCTTAACATTTTCAAATTCCTGAGGCAACAACATCAAAATATAAACAACTGTGTCGATTTCACTCCAGATAGCTTGAGATCCGAAATTAATTTATTTATTTCGTCAATATGGTTTATCATAGATACAGCACGATCTTTCTTAGGGAAAAACACACTCCGTAATGTTAATCTTATGGACAGATATTTTCGAATTTCTCGTTTCAATTTGAATATTTTTAAACGATTTTTTTTGCATAGGACAGCTGAACTCAATCTTTAATATGACTCTTTTTTACTTTTTCAATTTTGATTGAAGATTTTTTTTAAAGGTACTTTCAGTTTCGAAACTGAAAGTACCTTTAAAAAAAAATCTTCAATCAAAATTGAAAAAGTAAAAAAGAGTCATATTAAAGATTGAGTTCAGCTGTCCTATGCAAAAAAAAAATCGTTTAAAAATATTCAAATTGAAGCGAGAAATTCGAAAACAACCTCCTCATTGGTTTAACATTACAGAGCGAGTGTTTTCAAGTGACTGAAGAATTCCCTTAATAGTTGCCAACCTCTTCCAAATCAAAATTTTATTCACTGCACGCCTCATATTATATGCGCGTACTAATTTATTCCAAATTTTATGTGCCGTATTTTCATCTTGAAGCGATGCAAGAACACATCACTTAACAGTGATAATAATAAAGCATATGCCTTTTTTGATTTCACAATATCCGCAGCATGTGCCTTCAACCGGTTCATTATGCAACAAGTTTTCTAATTCCTTATCAGCAAAAATTGCAGTAACTCGTCTTTTCCAAACGGAAAATTTTTACTGTCTCCTTCAAAAAGGGAAATGCCAAAGGGTTCTTTCTGAGACTCCATTCCGGGCAATAAAACACAAAAACTAAAGAGTCAGCAAGCAACCTGCCCATTCCGACCTATGCCAAAACCACGATCTGCTGTTGAAAATAAATAAAGAGACAAAAAGACGAGGCTGGATCGAATTGAGTATATTGATTTACATATTTACAAAAACTACAACAACTGAAATAAAACAGAGAAATAACATGTATTTATAGATTTTTAAAGTCCGATGACAGACAGGTTAGCGGACGTGGAAGAGAGCCATAAAGCTAGCTTAAATAACCAATCTGAAACTTTAAAAAACAGTGTCTAAGAAACGGTGACTTCTAAAAAACGACAAAAGCGAAATACTGCCAAATCTATTGATAGTGAAATCCCGATGGAAATATCTAGTAACGAAGAAGCTACTAAAATATCAAAAAAAAAAAGTTTACCCCCATCTAAATTGTCCCGCCAGTTAACTGTTAATGTTTGTTTCGGCTGTAAAAAGACTTGCACCTATAGCCCATTCAAAATTGAAAGGTAAATTCTTAAATATAACTCTTGATAGCGTTGATGATTATCGTCTCGTTCAGTAATATTTATTAAAGGAGAAAGTCCGACATCAATCATATGTCCTGGAAGATGCGAAACCACTAAGAGTGATCCTTCGGGGTTTACCCCTCAACACTGCCGTCGAAGACATCAAAGCTGACCTGGAATTAGAAAATTTCTCGGACGTAACGGTGACCCAAACGCATGGGGGTCAAATAAGAGGTTTCAAATAAATGTTTCATGCCCATCTTTTACATTTCGGTACCGAAACAAGAATATGTTGACTGCGTCTTCTAGATTACGGAAATGATGGAAACTGAGGTCATTTTTGAGGTATACCGCGGACGGAAGGGTCCATTACAGTGCCATAATTGTCAGGGTTTTTTCCCCTCATCCCTGGCGTGTAATCTAACTCCAAAGTGCCTAAAGTAAGCTTGGGGACCATACTATAAAGGAATGTGTGAAACCTTTTGGTGATTCCTGTGGATGGATGCACTATTCAGGATCCCACTGCGCGAATTACCGCAACTGCCCGAAATTTCCAAAAACAATCCTCCAAAGAAAGGCAAAAATCTTAAAGTAAATAATTCAAACGGACTTTCTCCAATAGGAAAGTTGAAATCTCCCAGTCTTATAGGGAAGCTGCTATTGGTCCTAAAGTCATCACCCCTTCTCATCCTCAAAATTCAAGCAATTCGGTACCAGCTAAGGATGTGGCTACCGAATTCATTAAAAATCTGCTCGAATTTCAACGAGCATTCGATATTAACATTGTCAGTTCTGCTTTCACGCAAGCATCCTCCTAGCATCCTCTTAGCATCCACGGAGATTAACCGGATTGACATTCTTTATAAAAAGCATACTCTCTATTTCCAAAATTGGTTAGGTGGTACCATCTCTGGACATGCGCTGTCCCCACTTTCCATTTATCTTTCCTATAATAAGTCTTCAATATTTGGGAGGGGGTACTGTTCTAGTTATGTCGCCTTGTTGACTGTTATTTTAAAATCGCTGCATATTCTGATTCTTCCACCTTGCTTTAGCACAGGAACTGCCCAATCTGAGGTTTTTACTGGCTCTAAAATGCAACGAGGCGGTCTATCTCTTCGTCAATTTTTTCTTAGTAGGCATATGGTACAGGACGAGCCTTGAAAAACTTTGGAACTTCGCCCTCCTTACAGGTAAGATGAACTTTCACTCCTTTAACTAATCCCAATTCTGACGAGAAAACTTCCTTGATTTTTTCTAAAAGTCCACCTAATGTGAGCTGATCAGTATTTACGTTATGTAAGGTGTGGTTCATATTTGAATCAAACGGGACAATCGAGTTACGACTAGCTATGTTTGTGTTTCCCCGAGAAACCACCAGTAAAGGTAAATGTTCTGTTCTAGACTGGAACACCACATCCACATTTGTCACTGCCAAAATACTAATGGCATGATTAGTGTATGACTGGAGTTTTTCTCAATAGGGGGCAAAATCTTTTAATTTTTTTCAAACAGTTTTACAGGCATTATCGAAAATGGAGCTCCAGAATCAATTTAAAAAAGTAACAGGCTCTCCCTGGACCTTACATGTTATTTTAAGTGGAGGATAATCTTCTTTACCATTACTTAAATGAAACATGGTGTATTCTTTATATTCTAAATCTTCCTTATTCTGTTACTAAATTAGTTTTAGGCCTGCTTAACACCTTTATTTTTAGATAACATACCTTTGAGATATGCCCCAGAATTTTACAGCTATGGCAGGTAGTGTTTTTATGTTTACACTCTGAAGCCTGGTGTTTGGGATCACCACAATGAAAACAGTGTTTTCCTGCACGTACAATATTTGAAGTGGACGCCGATTTAGAAATCTCGTTTTTTCGCGGCCGTTGTGCCGTAATTTGTATTTTTTTTACTTCTGGAACTGCAGATATCTTCAAATCAACAGCATTCCTTGCCGCTGCTTCCGAGGAAACTGCGATTTCCGATGCTCGTAAAAGGGTTAACTTCGATTCAGACAACAGTTTTCTCTGTATTCCCTCGTCCCGTATACTACAAAGGATTCTATCCCGCAGCATCTTGTCGAGAGAGTCTCCATATTTGCAGTATTTCGCTAATTTCCAGAGTTCCGCGATGTAATCGGCCACCGATTCATCCGCGGCTGTTAAACTTGAAACGTTCAACAATGTCCGAGGACACTGGGTCATAATGTCAATTTAGAATAGCAATTAATTCCGCGAGTGTGTCTTAGATTCTGGTGCAGCCGACGAGAGTAAGTTCTGGAGTAATCCGCATGTGCAGTGCCTGATTTATGGCAGGGCACTCGGGACATGGGCCTAGGGCCCCTGATTTTCAGGGGCCCCAAATGTTGCTGGAGGGTTTTAATTTATTGTCCAAAATCTGATGCAGTTTTAACATCTAATGGAATTTTAGATTTCCTTCTACTTTCGTATTGTATTTTTATAACATTGTATATTTTGTCTGAAACAACCATATTTAATTACTTTATTGTAGTGAATATTTTCTTTTATCTTTATCACTTTAAAAATATATTGCAAATTTAATCCGTTTTTTGTTCTCATTAGATTATTTGGGGTTTGGTGAGCGTAGGTTGTGTAGGCGGCAGAGCCCTCTAGTATTTTTAAACATTGAAGCTTGATATTGTTTAAAAAATTTGATAAAATTGTTGATAAAATTTATTATTAGTTGTTGCATACTCTATCATTCCAGATATATAGGCTTGCATAGGAAAAGATAATCAGCACCACGCAATTTATTATAAAACGTCTACTCATTTCAATTTCATAATTGTGTAATAATTATTTAAAAGAAAATTTATGATTATCAAATTTAATTTTTAATGGATATTTTAAAGTAATTATTAAAATCAATAGAATTGTTATCTTATTAAGTATCTTTTTCAATACTTTTTTTTTACTCCATCCCCTATAAGAATCTGTGCAAGGCTGCATGGGGCCCCCCAAATTTGTAAATCGGCCCCTGCGTAGTAAGTGTCAGATCCAACCACTGTTAAGAAAGCAGCACGTTTTCTATTTTCATCTTCGATCACGTTTAGAATGAAGGATTGCTCCAATCTTTCAGCATAGTCACTCCACAATTCAACAGCAGGCTTGAATTCGCTAATGCCGCAGTAAGAAGCCATACTGGAAACGTAAATAATTCACCACGAGGTCGCCGATTAGGCCTAACACGCTGACGTCGGCCGATTTCTTGGTTTCGTCAAAATTATGTTATTTTTTTTTCTTTCAAATGCATCGATAAAATTTATCTTCGTCGCCACTAAAGCAATCCTAGCAATTTAGTTTAACATTAACTAATAAGCAAAGATGGATGCATTAAGATTGAAACATTTATTCGCGGATCCAAGAGCCGAACATCCTACATACATCCTACATACTAGAATCAAACTGCCGTATTGCCGATCGTGGCCAGATCATAGAAACTCGATAGAGTTTCTCGTCAAGCAAAAGAAATAACAGTGCAATAAACCGTAAATGACAGGAATTTCCGCCAATTAATGCAAACGATATTTCAAAAATTTTTTAGTACTGTGTCAAGTTTATATCTAATCAAAAACAACTCGTTGTAATTGATGCCGCCAAGCCACAAACTTAAAACGTCAGTCATAAAAAGAAGTGATATCACATAAAAAGAAGCGATATAGAAGTGCCTACTCCGAGTGCCGTGTAAAAATCTATCACTACTCATAATGTTTCCAAAGGACTCGGAGTGATGTACAGTATGTGAAAACTGCTTGGCGACCTGCAGGCTTTTATAATGTTTGTTCTTCCTGCACTTACATATGACTATTTGTTTAACAATTTTCTTCTTGTATTACTTCTCCCATTAAACTGTAAAAATTCGAAGCTGATGGTGTTTACATGCCCATTCTTATTTAACATCATGGGATCGATTTGTTGATTACCATTATTTGAACGAGAAAGACCACTTTTATGAGGAGGATTTTTTAAATAAACATGTAATAAACATTTTGAGTTTGTAAAATAGTAATAAAAAATAATGATCATGTGAATATCACTAACAATGCACCTAATAATAGACGTTAATAATAATAGACGTAAAAATATAACCTGATACGAACAACAGAAAATAATTTCCGTGGATGCAACACTACCCCAACATAAAAATTCCATTAGAAAAAATCCGAAATCTGACACGAATTAAATCTGAACCCGAAAGAAATATTCCCAAGAACCATAACCCCATCCGAGCAAGACAAAATAATTTCCGTAAACACGCAATCCGACCCGAACCTAATTTTTCTTTTTTGAAAAAAAAAGAAATATAACCCGAACCAAATTTGATAACTGACAAAAATTTTCTAAAGAACCATAACCCGATCCGAGCAAGACAAGATAATTTCCTTGGACATGCAACCCGAACCGAACCTAAAACTTCCATTTAAAATAAACCTGAAATCTGACCCGAACCATATCTGAATCCGAAAAATTATCACTAAAAACCATAACCCGATACTAGCAATACAAAATATTTCCGTGGACGCAACACGACCCGAACCTAAAAATCCCCGTATGTAAATAATGTAATTCTATGATTACAAAATTCTAACACCCGCCCATAATTTAGCATTATATCAGAAAAACTAAAAGAAAATTCTAGTAAACAATCATTAAAAATAATGATAATATGACACAATTTTTAAACATCACTTGCACAAACAACAAAGAAATAACAGTTCATAAAATTTAACTTTAGGTAAAGCCTTCGTAAATGAATCAGCAATTTGAATATTTGTAGGATTATATTCACTTTTGATGTTATTTTCTTTTACAACATTACGAACAAATTTTAATTTTATATCAATGTGTTTGATTGAACCATAATTGCTCTCATTACTGATACATTTTATACATGATTGATTATCCTCAAAAATAACTAAGTTCATAATATTTAAAATTTCACAAGCAATGTTTTTAAACCGTAACAAGTCTTGCAAACTTTTAGTTAAAGCGATGACTACAGCTTTAGTTGACGATAATGCAACTGATTTTTGTTTGTTATGCATGTTACAAAACATCAAAATATAACCCGATACTGATTTCCGGTCATTTGTGTTTGCCCCTCAATCGGCATCAACATACATGGATAATTTAGGATCAGAATTTTGCTTTTTATACACAAGTTTTAAGGACAAAGTTTTTTTTTAAATATCTTAAAAATTTTTTTAGTGTAATCCATGCAACTTCAGTAGGATTTTCCTACATTTGGCTCAAACAGTTAACAGCTTACAAAATATCGGGTCTGGAAATATTACGCTAAATACAATAAACAACCTACAAATACACGATATGGACCAATAAATGGCTTTCCATTTTAGGTAGCTTTCATTACAAAAAGCTACCTATTGCAGCCGTTCGGAGGAAAGCGATTTCAAAAAATTTTGGTATATTTTCATCGATCATGACCCCCAGACCCCTAAACCACACTCCGTTCAAAATTGATATATATATATATATATATATATATATATATATATATATCTGACCTATGTCACACTGTAACTCTCGTATTTATGAATCGATTTCGATGTAATTCGGTGTGTACATAGTACATACCAATGTCTCGACCGAGTTCGTTGGCCAGCTTCATCCGCCATTTTGTTTCAAAATGGCGGCCATTTAAAAATTTTTAAAAATTTTAAAATTTGAAATGTGGTACCAAAAAATTGAAAATGGAAAAATATTTTTTCTTATGTATTTGACCTTTATACAAAGACTCCGGAGCAGTTTTTGTTTCGTCTATATCTTAAAAAATGGCTGAGTTATAGCATTCTGAATTTCTAGCGTGGCTGACATTTTGAAACGTCCTGAAATTTGTCACGCGATAAAAGGCGTATTTATGAACCGATTTGGATGTAACTTCGTTTATACATAGTACATACCAATGTCTCGACTGAGTTTGTTGGTCAGCTTCATCCGCCATCTTGTTTAAAAATGGCGACCATTTAAAATTTTAAGAAAAATTTAAATTTGAAATGTGGTACCAAAAAATTGAAAATTGAAAAAATATTTTTTTCTTATGTGTTTGACCTTTATACAAAGACTCCGCAGCAGTTTTTGTTTTGTCTATATCTTAAAAAATGGCTGAGTTATAGCATTCTGAATTTCTAGCGTGGCTGACATTTTGAAACGTCCTGAATTTTGTCACGCGATAAAAGGCGTATTTATGAACCGATTTGGATGTAACTTCGTTTATACATAGCACATACCAATATCTCGACTGAGTTTGTTGGTCAGCTTCATCCGCCATCTTGTTTAAAAATGGCGACCATTTAAAAGTTTAAGAAAAATTTAAATTTGAAATGTGGTACCAAAAATTGAAAATTGAAAAAATATTTTTTTCTTATGTGTTTGACCTTTATAAAAAGATTCGGGAGCAGTTTTTGTTTCGTCTATATCTTAAAAAATGGCTGAGTTATAGCATTTTGAATTTCTAGCGTGTCTGACATTTTCAAACGCCCTGATATTTGTCACGTGATAACAGACGTATTTATGAACCGATTTGGATGTACCTTGGTGTGTACATAGTACATTCAAATATCTCGACCGAGTTCGTTGGCCAGCTTCATCCGCCATCTTGTTTCAAAATGGCGGCCATTTAAAGAATTTTAAAAAATTTTAAATTTAAAATGAGATACCAAAAAATTGGAAAATGAAAAAGATTTTTTTTTTGTATGTGTTTGACCTTAATACAAAGATTCCGGAACAGGTTTTGTTTCGTCTATATCTAAACAAATGGCTGAGTTATGGCATTTTGAATTTCTATTGTGGCTGACATTTTAAAACGACCTGATTTTTGTCACGCGATAACAGGCGTATTTATGAATCGATTTGGATGTAACATGGTGTGTACTTAGTACATACCATTGTCTTGACCGTTCGTTGGCCAGCTTCATTCTCCGTCTTGTTTCAAAAGGGCTGCCATTTTTTAAAAAATGTAATTTAAAATTTAAAATGAGATATTAAAAAATTGGAAAAGGAAAAAGATTTTTTTTTATGTGTTTGACCTTGATACAAAGATTCCGGAGCAGTTTTTGTTTCTGAAAATTTGTTCTTTTGTTTATATCTTAAAAAAAATGGTTGAATTATAGCACTTTGAATTTCTGGCATGGCTAACACTTTGAAACGATCTTGTATTTGTCACGCGATAACACAAGTATTCGCCTATTTCGATGGAAGAAGGCATGTGGATAGTATACATCAATATCTCAACCAAGTTCGCTGGCCAGCTTCATCAGCCATCTTGCTTCAAAATGGCGGCCATTAAATGAAAAAAAATTATATTTCAAGTGAGGTGCAAAAAAATTAGAAATTGAAAAAGGTTTCTTTCTTAAGTATTTGACCTTGATATAAGGATTCAGGAGCATTTTTTGTTTGTCTTTATCTTAAAAAATGGCTCAGATATAGCAGTTTCAATTTCTAATGTGGTGACATTTTGAAAAATGATTTTTTGCCTGCGACAGCACTCGTATATATCAACCGATTCCGATGTGAGTGAGCTTGTGCACAGCAATTACTAAGGTCTCGATCAAGTTCACTGGTTAGCCTCATCCACCATGTTGTCTTAAAATGGCAGGCACTTTAAGAAATCGCCGAATTTGGCAGCCAAATATAAGTTACTTTAAATAAAAGCAGCTTGGATAATTTCGCGAAATTTCGCGAAATTCTCATTCATAATGATTTAGTATTGATAAAAATTACTATTGAATCTCCTATATTCGGTTTCCACTAAATTGAGCTTCTTGTGTTTGAATAATATAAGGTGGCTTTTTAAAAATAAGGAATATGAAAGCTACCTCTTCCTCCCTGCAATGGCCGGAAGGACTTTTTGAAATCAGATAGAGTGGATTTAGGGGAAATAGTAATATCACAAGGTTTACATTCTAGCATATTAAATTTACTTAACAATTTAATTATATAAGACACTTGATCCATAATTAAACTATCGGTTGTAAATTTCATTTGAATACCTAGAAATTCTGAAACACTTTCTGACTTTGACATATGAAACTCTCTAGACAATAAGGAAATAACTACATTAGTTTCATCATCTACGTACAGAGCAATAATTATTTTATGATCATTACTATAAAGAATAAACATAGAAAGTTCATTATCAAGTGATTTAAAATTTAATTTTGAAACAAATTCAAGAAATCTTTCAAACCGTTATCGCGGGGCTTGTTTTAGACCATATAAGCTTCTTTTAAGCTTACACTTTCGCCCACTATTATCATCATAGCCTTGTGGCTGATCCGTAAAAACAAGTTCATTTAATTTACCATTCAGGAAAGCAGTTTTTACATCTGATACATATGGACGCAGTTCTTCATTTAAAATCAAAATAAGCACTAAACGTAAAGCAGAAATGTTTATAATAAGTGAAAATATCTTAGTATAGTTCACTCCTTCTTTCTGCCTGAACCCACGAGCTACAAGCCTTACTTTGCGCTTACCGTCTTTCTTTTTCCGCAACAGCCATTTGCAGGAGATGGCATTTTTATCTATTGACAGCTCTTCTAAATTCCACACTTCATTTTATCTTATGGACTCCATTTCTTAGTCCATAGCTTCTTTCCACTTTTGTTGCTTTTTGTGAGGCAGAGTAGAAAAGTCATCAAAATTTAATATTTCTTCTTGAGTAAGCATTGCTTCATATATTTCAGGTTCTAGAAACCTAACAGGGTGTTTCTTTTCTCTCGGTGATTTTCTCACACTTTCTTCTGTCGGATTATCCGTTTTTTCTCTAGATGGTAGGGAACTATCGATTACACTTTCTTAAAATTGACTTTCATCATCATGCCCATCTTAATCGATGTTCTGGAATTCATGTTTAAAATCATTGGAAGTTTTCTTCTCTTCATTAAATTTAACATTTTTGGATTTAATTATGGGCTTTGTTGTAGGATCTAGTAAGCGATAACCCATTAATGAATAGTCTATAAAAAGCATTTTCTTGCATTTTCCATCTAATTTCTTCCTTTTATTATTAGGTATCAGTGTATAGACATCACAGCCAAATACTCTAAGATTCTTCAAATCAGGATTATTTTGTGCTTTAAATAGTATGGAGTGTAATTTTCAATTTATGCACGAAGTAATCTATAATTTATGTAGGCAGCAGTGAGAACTGCAAAACCCCAAAAGTTCTTAGGTAAATTAGCTTCAAATAACATCACCCGCCCTTTTTCTAAGAGACTTTTATTAGCACGTTCTGATGCAGCATTCAAACATGGAGCACACGGAGATGAAGGATCAATAACTAATACAAGCTTCAATTGCAAAGTTTCAAAATTCACCATCAACATATTCTTTGCGTTGTCACATCGAATTTTCCTTACTGTAGGATTTAATTTACAGAAAGTTTTAAGTTCACTTGCTGCATCACATTTCCGTTTAAGTAAGCGAACTTCAGTAAAACGAGAATAGTCATATATTAAAGTCATAAAATATTGCTCAACTGCAAAAGTCTTGGGTACTATCGTTCCACATAAAACCCAGTGAATCATCACCGTAGCTTCGGATTCTCTTTTTCTAGGACCTTTTCCAACAGGTTTTGCACATAACTTTGAACGCGTACGTACATATTTCACAGAAATTCGAAGAAGTAGGTAGTCCTAATTGCTTCAGGGCTTGGTTGCACGAGTGATCTAATCTACATTGCCAGATATCACAATCACTTTCTTTTGATGCAAGTACAGTTTCATAAACAGGAACAAAATCACCTACATATTGTCCATTCAAATCACGTTTACCAAAACAAAATCGGTTTCTTCCTTTTTCATTAAACACTTTTTTGTTCTAGAAAATAACTGCATAATTGGCACTTTCAATTTTCCTGATGGAATTCATTTGATAATTTTCCAATAATATTCCCAACACCTTTAATTTCAAGATTCGTTGTTTTTGATGCACACTTTATAGTTCCTAAAAAAGGTACTAAAGACGTGAAATATTTATAATTAGAACGCATATGAGAAGTTGCTTCAGAATATATTATAAATTCATTCTGTCTAACGTTTCCAGCAACAAAAGATACTGCTGAAGAGGCGAACTTTTCTTCATTTGAAATTTTAACAGCTTTACAATTTCGTTTCAAATGGCCAATTTTCCACATGAATAACACGTAAATTTCTTTCTACAATATTTTGCAGTACGCCCTTTGAATTACAAATTTTACAAAAGAATTCTTTGTGAGTTGACGACACAAATGCAGTGAACACTCATTATCATGGACACTCTTAGTATACACTTTTTCTTTCTTTGAGCCAAGTAGGAGTGCTTCAGCATCTAATAAGCTTTGTGTGACAAAATCCAACTTCCAAACAGCATTCGGTTGATTTTCTAAAGCAGTCTTAACATTTTCAAATTCCTGAGGCAACAACATCAAAATATAAACAACTGTGTCGATTTCATTCCAGATAGCTTGAGATCCGAAATTAATTTATTTATTTCGTCAATATGGTTTATCATAGATACAGCACGATCTTTCTTAGGGAAAAACACACTCCGTAATGTTAATCTTATGGACAGATATTTTCGAATTTCTCGTTTCAATTTGAATATTTTTAAACGATTTTTTTTTGCATAGGACAGCTGAACTCAATCTTTAATATGACTCTTTTTTACTTTTTCAATTTTGATTGAAGATTTTTTTTAAAGGTACTTTCAGTTTCGAAACTGAAAGTACCTTTAAAAAAAATCTTCAATCAAAATTGAAAAAGTAAAAAAGAGTCATATTAAAGATTGAGTTCAGCTGTCCTATGCAAAAAAAAATCGTTTAAAAATATTCAAATTGAAGCGAGAAATTCGAAAACAACCTCCTCATTGGTTTAACATTACAGAGCGAGTGTTTTCAAGTGACTGAAGAATTCCCTTAATAGTTGCCAACCTCTTCCAAATCAAAATTTTATTCACTGCACGCTTCATATTATATGCGCGTACTAATTTATTCCAAATTTTATGTGCCGTATTTTCATCTTGAAGCGATGCAAGAACACATCACTTAACAGTGATAATAATAAAGCATATGCCTTTTTTGATTTCACAATATCCGCAGCATGTGCCTTCAACCGGTTCATTATGCAACAAGTTTTCTAATTCCTTATCAGCAAAAATTGCAGTAACTCGTCTTTTCCAAACGGAAAATTTTTACTGTCTCCTTCAAAAAGGGAAATGCCAAAGGGTTCTTTCTGAGACTCCATTCCGGGCAATAAAACACAAAAACTAAAGAGTCAGCAAGCAACCTGCCCATTCCGACCTATGCCAAAACCACGATCTGCTGTTGAAAATAAATAAAGAGACAAAAAGACGAGGCTGGATCGAATTGAGTATATTGATTTACATATTTACAAGAACTACAACAACTGAAATAAAACAGAGAAATAACATGTATTTATAGATTTTTAAAGTCCGATGACAGACAGGTTAGCGGACGTGGAAGAGAGCCATAAAGCTAGCTTAAATAACCAATCTGAAACTTTAAAAAACAGTGTCTAAGAAACCGTGACTTCTAAAAAACGACAAAAGCGAAATACTGCCAAATCTATTGATAGTGAAATCCCGATGGAAATATCTAGTAACGAAGAAGCTACTAAAATATCAAAAAAAAAGTTTACCCCCATCTAAATTGTCCCGCCAGTTAACTGTTAATGTTTGTTTCGGCTGTAAAAAGACTTGCACCTATAGCCCATTCAAAATTGAAAGGTAAATTCTTAAATATAACTCTTGATAGCGTTGATGATTATCGTCTCGTTCAGTAATATTTATTAAAGGAGAAAGTCCGACATCAATCATATGTCCTGGAAGATGCGAAACCACTAAGAGTGATCCTTCGGGGTTTACCCCTCAACACTGCCGTCGAAGACATCAAAGCTGACCTGGAATTAGAAAATTTCTCGGACGCAACGGTGACCCAAACGCATGGGGGTCAAATAAGAGGTTTCAAATAAATGTTTCATGCCCATCTTTTACATTTCGGTACCGAAACAAGAATATGTTGACTGCGTCTTCTAGATTACGGAAATGATGGAAACTGAGGTCATTTTTGAGGTATACCGCGGACGGAAGGGTCCATTACAGTGCCATAATTGTCAGGGTTTTTTCCCCTCATCCCTGGCGTGTAATCTAACTCCAAAGTGCCTAAAGTAAGCTTGGGGACCATACTATAAAGGAATGTGTGAAACCTTTTGGTGATTCCTGTGGATGGATGCACTATTCAGGATCCCACTGCGCGAATTACCGCAACTGCCCGAAATTTCCAAAAACAATCCTCAATCCTCCAAAGAAAGGCAAAAATCTTAAAGTAAATAATTCAAACGGACTTTCTCCAATAGGAAAGTTGAAATCTCCCAGTCTTATAGGGAAGCTGCTATTGGTCCTAAAGTCATCACCCCTTCTCATCCTCAAAATTCAAGCAATTCGGTCCCAGTTAAGGATGTGGCTACCGAATTCATTAAAAATCTGCTCGAATTTCAACGAGCATTCGATATTAATAATATATAATATTATTAATACCATAATTGTCAGGGTTTTTTCCCCTCATCCCTGGCGTGTAATCTAACTCCAAATTGCCTAAAGTAAGCTTGGGGACCATACTATAAAGGAATGTGTGAAACCTTTTGGTGATTCCTGTGGATGGATGCACTATTCAGGATCCCACTGCGCGAATTACCGCAACTGCCCGAAATTTCCAAAAACAATCCTCAATCCTCCAAAGAAAGGCAAAAATCTTAAAGTAAATAATTCAAACGGACTTTCTCCAATAGGAAAGTTGAAATCTCCCAGTCTTATAGGGAAGCTGCTATTGGTCCTAAAGTCATCACCCCTTCTCATCCTCAAAATTCAAGCAATTCGGTCCCAGTTAAGGATGTGGCTACCGAATTCATTAAAAATCTGCTCGAATTTCAACGAGCATTCGATATTAACATTGTCAGTTCTGCTTTCACGCAAGCATCCTCCTAGCATCCTCTTAGCATCCACGGAGATTAACCGGATTGACATTCTTTATAAAAAGCATACTCTCTATTTCCAAAATTGGTTAGGTGGTACCATCTCTGGACATGCGCTGTCCCCACTTTCCATTTATCTTTCCTATAATAAGTCTTCAATATTTGGGAGGGGGTACTGTTCTAGTTATGTCGCCTTGTTGACTGTTATTTTAAAATCGCTGCATATTCTGATTCTTCCACCTTGCTTTAGCACAGGAACTGCCCAATCTGAGGTTTTTACTGGCTCTAAAATGCAACGAGGCGGTCTATCTCTTCGTCAATTTTTTCTTTGTAGGCATATGGTACAGGACGAGCCTTGAAAAACTTTGGAACTTCGCCCTCCTTACAGGTAAGATGAACTTTCACTCCTTTAACTAATCCCAATTCTGACGAGAAAACTTCCTTGATTTTTTCTAAAAGTCCACCTAATGTGAGCTGATCAGTATTTACGTTATGTAAGGTGTGGTTCATATTTGAATCAAACGGGACAATCGAGTTACGGCTAGCTATGTTTGTGTTTCCCTGAGAAACCACCAGTAAAGGTAAATGTTCTGTTCTAGACTGGAACACCACATCCACATTTGTCACTGCCAAAATACAAATGGCATGATTAGTGTATGACTGGAGTTTTTCTCAATAGGGGGCAAAATCTTTTAATTTTTTTCAAACAGTTTTACAGGCATTATCGAAAATGGAGCTCCAGAATCAATTTAAAAAAGTAACAGGCTCTCCCTGGACCTTACATGTTATTTTAAGTGGAGGATAATCTTCTTTACCATTACTTAAATGAAACATGGTGTATTCTTTATATTCTAAATCTTCCTTATTCTGTTACTAAATTAGTTTTAGGCCTGCTTAACACCTTTATTTTTAGATAACATACCTTTGAGATATGCCCCAGAATTTTACAGCTATGGCAGGTAGTGTTTTTATGTTTACACTCTGAAGCCTGGTGTTTGGGATCACCACAATGAAAACAGTGTTTTCCTGCACGTACAATATTTGAAGTGGACGCCGATTTAGAAATCTCGTTTTTTCGCGGCCGTTGTGCCGTAATTTGTATTTTTTTTACTTCTGGAACTGCAGATATCTTCAAATCAACAGCATTCCTTGCCGCTGCTTCCGAGGAAACTGCGATTTCCGATGCTCGTAAAAGGGTTAACTTCGATTCAGACAACAGTTTTCTCTGTATTCCCTCGTCCCGTATACTACAAAGGATTCTATCCCGCAGCATCTTGTCGAGAGAGTCTCCATATTTGCAGTATTTCGCTAATTTCCAGAGTTCCGCGATGTAATCGGCCACCGATTCATCCGCGGCTGTTAAACTTGAAACGTTCAACAATGTCCGAGGACACTGGGTCATAATGTCAATTTAGAATAGCAATTAATTCCGCGAGTGTGTCTTAGATTCTGGTGCAGCCGACGAGAGTAAGTTCTGGAGTAATCCGCATGTGCAGTGCCTGATTTATGGCAGGGCATTCGGGACATGGGCCTAGGGCCCCTGATTTTCAGGGGCCCCCAAATGTTGCTGGAGGGTTTTAATTTATTGTCCAAAATCTGATGCAGTTTTAACATCTAATGGAATTTTAGATTTCCTTCTAGTTTCGTATTGTATTTTTATAACATTTTATATTTTGTCTGAAACAACCATATTTAATTACTTTATTGTAGTGAATATTTTCTTTTATCTTTATCACTTTAAAAATATATTGCAAATTTAATCCGTTTTTTGTTCTCATTAGATTATTTGGGGTTTGGTGAGCGTAGGTTGTGTAGGCGGCAGAGCCCTCTAGTATTTTTAAACATTGAAGCTTGATATTGTTTAAAAAAATTCATAAAATTGTTGATAAAATTTATTATTAGTTGTTGCATACTCTATCATTCCAGATATATAGACTTGCATAGGAAAAGATAATCAGCACCACGCAATTTATTATAAAACGTCTACTCATTTCAATTTCATAATTGTGTAATAATTATTTAAAAGAAAATTTATGATTATCAAATTTAATTTTTAATGGATATTTTAAAGTAATTATTAAAATCAATAGAATTGTTATCTTATTAAGTATCTTTTTCAATACTTTTTTTTTACTCCATCCCCTATAAGAATCTGTGCAAGGCTGCAAGGGGCCCCCCAAATTTGTAAATCGGCCCCTGCGTAGTAAGTGTCAGATCCAACCACTGTTAAGAAAGCAGCACGTTTTCTATTTTCATCTTCGATCACGTTTAGAATGAAGGATTGCTCCAATCTTTCAGCATAGTCACTCCACAATTCAACAGCAGGCTTGAATTCGCTAATGCCGCAGTAAGAAGCCATACTGGAAACGTAAATAATTCACCACGAGGTCACCGATTAGGCCTAACACGCTGACGTCGGCCGATTTCTTGGTTTCGTCAAAATTATGTTATTTTTTTTTCTTTCAAATGCATCGATAAAATTTATCTTCGTCGCCACTAAAGCAATCCTAGCAATTTAGTTTAACATTAACTAATAAGCAAAGATGGATGCATTAAGATTGAAACATTTATTCGCGGATCCAAGAGCCGAACATCCTACATACATCCTACATACTAGAATCAAACTGCCGTATTGCCGATCGTGGCCAGATCATAGAAACTCGATAGAGTTTCTCGTCAAGCAAAAGAAATAACAGTGCAATAAACCGTAAATGACAGGAATTTCCGCCAATTAATGCAAACGATATTTCAAAAATTTTTTAGTACTGTGTCAAGTTTATATCTAATCAAAAACAACTCGTTGTAAATGATGCCGCCAAGCCACAAACTTAAAACGTCAGTCATAAAAAGAAGTGATATCACATAAAAAGAAGCGATATAGAAGTGCCTACTCCGAGTACCGTGTAAAAATCTATCACTACTCATAATGTTTCCAAAGGACTGGGAGTGATGTACAGTATGTGAAAACTGCTTGGCGACCTGCAGGCTTTTATAATGTTTGTTCTTCCTGCACTTACATATGACTATTTGTTTAACAATTTTCTTCTTGTATTACTTCTCCCATTAAACTGTAAAAATTCGAAGCTGATGGTGTTTACATGCCCATTCTTATTTAACATCATGAGATCGATTTGTTGATTACCATTATTTGAACGAGAAAGACCACTTTTATGAGGAGGATTTTTTAAATAAACATGTAATAAACATTTTGAGTTTGTAAAATAGTAATAAAAAATAATGATCATGTGAATATTACTAACAATGCACCTAATAATAGACGTTAATTAAACTAAGATATATTTCAGTAAAGACTGCGTAAACGGAATTGCACATGACAGGGGAAAAATCTGTTCTAGTAAGGCTACTAGTATTATATACTATTCCTTATGTTGAAAACACGACATTTACATTTAAGAAATAAATCTGTCATAAACAGGATTCATTTTACCAATTTTCCCTTTAATTTTAATGCAGTGTATTATTAAACGTATTTATGTACTTAAAAATTATGTTTAAAATATTGAAAAGTATAATTGTAATAATAGATGATTACCACAATTACATACCATTTCCTGCTTGTCTTACAAATCTTTATGTTTTATTACAGATCTTCCTCCTACAAATACGTATAACAGTGATATAACGAGAATTTAAAAATAACTTTTTCGACTTTCACAATTTTTCGAAATTGGTATAGGTACTGCATATATTAAATATACTCCTGCAGGTCGCCAAGCACTTTTCACATACTGTACCTCACTCCGAGTCCTTTTGAAACATTATGAACAGTGATGGATTTTTACACGGCACTCGGAGTATGCACTTCTATATCGCTTCTTTATATGTGATATCACTTCTTTTTATGACTGACGCTTTAAGTTTGTGGCTTGGCGGCATCATTTACAACGAGTTGTTTTTGATTAGATATCACTCCTTTTTGTAAGGTATTTCATTTGCGTTATACATATTCCATTTTAATTCAGAAAAGAAAAGATAAACGAAAGATGATAGAAGTAAAAAAATAATTTAATAGTGAGGCTATAAACTTTTCAAAAGTGTAATATATCTAGTAAGACATAATGTTGGACTTTTTAAAAACAATTCAAATACATTTTATCGATCCTTTCAAATCTCAGAAGAAATCGTTTATTTTTTAGAAATGATAAAACGTGTCGAACTAACCAGCAATATTTTTAGCTGTTGTTCTGTAAGCTATAGGGTGATTCATAAATTAATTCAGTAAGGATTTTATTTTAATAACTTTTGAAAAACTGACATTACATCTTCAAAATTCGCATCATTTTACACAAAATGTGTAAAAACAGACTGAATAATGAGCATTTGTTTTATCACCGGGCGTGCTTGAAGTAATTTTTAAATAAAATTAGTTTTTTTTATAATTTTGAAATCCAATGTTCCTCCGATAAGCGCGGCAGAAACTCAGATTATCTGAAAAAGCCTATTTTTTTTAGAAAATGTTTTCCTAAGCTCTAACACTTGTTGGATTTTTTGAATTGTCAATGCATGTACTTTCTAAATTCATAATTGTTTTTTACGTGACTAGCAGGACATACTATGTCATATGCTTTCCAAGTATTTTCTCACATATTTCGGATCATTCATACGATAAATTATAATTCATTTCAATAAAAGTTCAAAATTCGATATTTCATCGTTATGAAATGATTTTCCCTAATTTCAGTCAAATTTGTAAATTTTTAAGCAGCTCTATTATCTGATTAAAAATTAACTAAAAGCTATTTATGACATACTGGTAACATTCTTTAATTACCAAGTCCAAAATAACAGAACCGATTAGTTTAATAAATCCCTTATTAATCTTTTTAAATGAAATGAAAAGGAAAAATTCCAATAAAACTGCCAAAAATTTATTTGATATAAAAGGATTGTAAAAAAAAAATTACATAATAAAAAAATCCCTGCCGGCTCGGGCCTACAGGCGGAGGTAGATTTCGAAGTTAAGTACTAAATTCTCCAACAAAACTTAAATCAAGATTAGAGATAAACCCAGTTTCTTCACAAAGAGTGAGCTGTAGGGAGCTAAACTTTTTGTGAAAATTATAATACACACGAATACACACACACATGTATATGGAATAGGTCTAAAAAATGGCTACAAAAAATTCAGAGAACCTTAAAGTGTTAAAATATGTTAATATCTCCATAGTCGGGTTTTTATCATGTTTTAATACGTTTCTTCAAACTCACATGGCGTTACATATTCACCTGCTGAGGTCCATTATATTTCCAATATGACGCAATATACATATTTTTTTAATTCGTCAAACTATTTATTTTATTTTGAGTTTTCATGCTGAAATCTTGCTCTAGAAAACTTATGACGTAATATTCAATTTGTTTTCAATTTGTCAAACTATTTAATTTTACACGTGAAAATTTTGCATTAGAAACGTAATTGTTGTGGTGAGAATTTTATTGTTTTTTCTTTTTTTAATTGTTGGCAACTGCTATATCGAAAAACTTTTATTTTTTTCCTGCCATTGTTGTGTAAGAGCTGGTTTTATCAGAATCATGTTAAGACAGTATTCAAAATCTTGAACCCTCCCCACTTCCACCCTTTTGGGCCGATTTCGCCCATTTTCAATCCCCGCCGAGATATTAGCCATATCAAAGTTGTTGGCGAGTTTGAGGACAATCCGTGCATAATTGCGACTTTCATCGTGCGGACAAAATTTAGTACATACATACATACATATATATATATATATATTTATATATATATATATATATATATAAACTTTTTAGGTGGGGGTGGTTTTGGGTTCCTGGGGTCCTATAATGAAAAGTTATGAAGGAATTTTTCAAAAGTCGCACCATGGTAACGACTGCAATAGGTAGTATTTCTTACGAAATATACCTAAAAACTAGACTCACTGTATTACCTTTATAAAATGGTTTAAATTGAATAAATTGCAAAGTTTGGAATGTTGAAAAAAATATTTGAGTGTATGTGCATTTTAGTATAAAAGCAATACAGAATTGAAGACTTTCCCGCTTATTTTAGTATGATAAATAGTGATCCTTAAGTTCTGTCGAATTGTTTTTATGACTATAAGTACTCTGTGATTCACTAAAGTGCTTACATTATCTTTCTGAGCCTGTTCTGTGGTTTCTTCGTAGTCAGTACTTACCTAGAACCTTTTCATAATCACGGTCCACTGGCACGTTTCTATAATCCAGTTTCGTCTCAAATATCAGCAGGACATTTGGTGATGATTATTGTGCGCAGTACCTTCGTCAAACATCATCCCGATTTCGTGCAAAATAAGAGTTCATTTAATTGTTATCTAAATTTTGTGTGCAAAAACACCCATAGTATTGGAATTTTAAAAGGGTGTGGGCTGAAATCTAGTAGCATTTTAATAAAGTGGATAATAGAAAAATCTTTCATAAAGTAGATACCTGGATTGTCGAGCCTTTACATAAACAAATTGAATTCATATTCAACTTTCAAGTAACCTAAAATTGTCTAAAGATTGAAAAGGTACAAATTCATTAAATGACATGCCCCTCAGTAAATATCTATGGGTTGTCATGTGACCTTGTAAACGAACCGTAAATGCTTCATTGCCGCCTTGCAATAGAGACTTTAATTGGGTCGAATCTATCCTATTAAAATCTGTGAGCGTATCTATCTATGTAATCTCACAAACTCGGAAACCACAGGGCGCAAGACTGCGTAATTTGGCACATGGGTTGCTTGTAGGAGACTCATAAACGATTGGGGCCAAAAATTCTAATATTTCGAATATATTTTTTTAATTTTATGTTTTTGGCGGCTTTTTGCCTTTTTTTATGTTTAACCCGTAATCGCGCGAGTTCTAACCAGCTTTAAATGTTTACTACAATGTGAGATATACATGTCGTAGGTTAATTGGAGAATCATCTCTCATTTTCCAATTAGCTTAATATTTTTCAGTTCTATTGCATAGAGCCTAGACAGCGGTTAGGCTAATTGACAAGTAACCACTTATTTCAAAATTAGGGTGATGATTTTTTTTAGACTTATAAACCCATAACCCGAACCGAATCCCCAAAAATAAATTACAGCAGACTGTACGCCGATCCGAGCAAGCCAAAATAATTTCAGTCTACACGCAACCCGACCCGAACCTGAAAGTTCCATTTGATAAAACCCGAAATCTGACCCGAACCAAATCTGATAACAGACAAAAATATTGAAAATAACCGTAACCCGATCCGATCAAGACAAAATAATTTCCGTGCACACGTAACCAAACACGAACCTAAAAATTCCCTTTGAAGAAAAACAGAAATCTGACACGAACCAAATCTGAACCCAAAAAAATATTCCTAAGAACCATAATCGGATCCGAGCAACACAAAATAATTTCCGTGGAGATGTTATCCGACCCGAACCTATAAATTCCCTTTGAAAAAAAAACGAAATCTGATCCGAACCAAATCTGAACCCGACAAAAGACTCCAAAGAACCATAACCGGATCCAACAGACAAAATAATTTCCGTGGTCATGTTACCTTATCCGAACCTAGAAATTCCATTTGAAAAAGACCCGAAATCTGACCCGAACCAAATCTGAACTCGACAAAAACATTTCATTGAACCATATCCCGAACCGAGCAAAACAAAATAATTTCCGTGGACACGCAACCCGACCCGAACCAAAACTTTTCATTTAAAAAAACGAAATTTCAACCCGACAAAAATATTCCAAAGGTCAATAATCCGATACGAGCAAGACAAAATAATTTCCGTTGACACGGAATCCGATCCGAATCTGGAAATCTCTTGAAAGAAACCCGAAATTTGAACCAGACAAAAATATTCCAAAGATCCATAACCGGATTCGAGCAAGGCAAATTAGTCTCCGTAATCACGCAACACGACCAGAACCTAAATATTCCATTTGAAGTTAACTTGAAACCAGACCCGAGAAAAATATTCCAAAAAACTATAATCCGATGTGAGCAAGACAAAATAATTTCCATCGAAAGGCAACCCGATCGGAACCAGAAAGTTATAATTGAACTCAATCCGAAACCGGGTTATGGTCGGTTTTCGGGTTGACTTCAAATCGAACCTTTAAGTTCGGATCGGGTTGCGTGTTGACTGAAATAATTTTGTCTTGCTCGGATCGGGTTACGGCTCTTTGAAATATTTTTGTCCTTTCCAGATCGGGTTTGGGGCCGGGTTTCAGGTTGACTTCAAATAGAATTTTCAGATTCTGGTCGTAATGAGTGTACACGGAAATTAATTTGCCTTGCTCGGATCGGGGTACGGCCTGATGTATTTTTATTTCGGGTACTGTTCGGGTTTTGGGTTAACTTCAAGTAAAACTTTCAGCCTCGGATCGGGTTGCATGACAACGGAAATAATTTTGTCTTGCTCGGATCCGGCTATGATTCTTTGGAATATTTTTGTCGGATTCAGATTTGGTTCGGTTCGGATCAGATTTCGGGGGTTTTCTAGTGGAAATTTTAGGTTCGAGTCGGGTTGCGTGTCCACGGAAATTACTTTATCTTGCCCGGATCGGGTTATGGTTCTTTAGAGTATTTTTGTCGATTATAATATTTTGTTCGGGTCATATTTCGTGTTTATTTCAAACTAAATTTTTAGGTTTGGATCGGGTTGTATGTCCACAGAAGTTATTTTGCCTTGCTCAGATCGGATTATGGTTCTTTGGAATAGTCTAATTGTCGGGTTCAGATTTGGTTCGTGTCAGATTTCGGTTTTTTTTAAATGGAATTTTTATGCTCGGGTCGTGTTGCGTCCACAAAAATTATTTTGTCTTGCTCGTATCGGGTTATTGTTTTTCGTTGATATTTTTGTCGGATTCAGATTTGGTTCGGGTCAGATTTCAGAGGTTTTTTTTAAATGGAATTTTTAGGTTCAGTTCGGGTTGCGTGTCCAAGAAAATTATTTTGTCTTCCTCGGATCGGGTTATGGTTCTTTAGAATATTTTTGTCGGTTATCATATTTGCCTCGGGTCATATTTCGGGTTTTTTTCAAAAACATTTAGGTTCGTGTCCTGTTGCGTGTTCATGGAAATTATTTTATCTTTATCGGATAGGGTTATGGTTCTAGTAAATATTTTTGTCGGGTTCAGAATTTGTTCGTATCTGATTTCGGATTTTTTCTACAGGAATTTGTAGGTTCGGGTCGTGTTGCGTCCACGGAAATTATTTTGTATTGCTCGTATCGGGTTATGGTGTTTAGGGATAATTTTTCGGATTCAGATATGGTTCGGGTCAGATTTCAGGTTTTTTTGAATGGAAGTTTTAGGTTCGGTTCGGGTTGCGTCTCCAAGGAAATTATTTTGTCTTGCTCGGATCGGGTTATGGTTCTTTAGAATATTTTTGTCGGTTATCAAATTTGTTTTGAGTCATATTTCGTTTTTTTTTTTTTTTGAAAAAAAAATTAGGTTCGGGTCGGGTTGCGTGTTCACGGAAATTATTTTGTCTTATTCGGATCGGGTTATGGTTCTTGGGAATGTTTTTGTCGGGTTCAAATTTAATTCGTGTCAGATTTCGGGTTTTTCCTAATGGAATTTTTAGGTTGGGGTCATGTTGCATCCACGGAAATTATTTTTTCTTGTTCGATTCGGGTTATGTTTTTTAGGGATACTTTTGTCGGATTCAGATTTGGTTCGGGCCAGATTTCAGAGGTTTTTTTAAATAGAATTTTTAGGTTCGGTTCGGGTTGCGTGTCCAAGGAAATTATTTCGTAATGCTCGGATCGGGTTATGGTTCTTTGGAATATCTTTATCGGGTTCAGATTTGGTTCGTGTCAGATTTTGGGTTTTTTCTAATGGCATTTTTAGATTCGGGTCGTGTTGCGTTCAAGGAAATTATTTTGTGTTTCTTGGATCAGGTTATGGTTCTTTAGATTATTTTCGTCGGTTATCATATTAGGTTCGGGCCATATTTCGGTTTAAAAAAAATTAGGTTTGGGTCGAGTTGCGTGTCCACGGAAATTATTTTGTCTTGCTCGGATCGGGTTAGGGTTCTTTGGCATATTTTTGTCAGATCTCAGATTTGGTTCGTGTAAAATTTCGGGGTTTTTCTAATGGAATTCTTAGGTTCGGTTCTGGTTGCGTGTTCACGGAAATTATTTTGTCTTACTCGGATCGGCTTATGGTGCTTTAGAACATTTTTGTCGGTTATCATATTTGGTTCGTGTCAGATTTCGGTTTTTTGTTATCTGGTTCTGCTCCGGTTGCGTATCGATAAAAATTATTTTGTCTTACTCGGATCGATTTTTCACGAATCCAATACTTTCTTCTTGTAAAGATAGAAGAAAGTAAAAATTATTATTCAGGGACTTAAAAGTCAAAAGATTGTGAGAATGCCGCACATCCGGAAAATATAAACTTGACAGGGTACTAAAAAATTTTTGAAATATCGTTTGGCATTAATTGGCGGAAATTCCTTTCATTTACGGTTCATTGCACTGTTGTTTCCTTTGCTTGGCGAGAAACTCTGTCGAGTTTCTATGATATTTTCCGGACTGACCAAAGCGGGATTTTGACCCCTCTATATCTCCGGTTCTATTTAGGATAGAAACAAAATTCTTGTTTCTATAGAATGAGGCTTGCCAAGTGACTCAGAAAACGAAAATAAAGTTGAATCCGGCCTATAGGTTTTTAGTAAATGCGATTTTAAAAGTGCTGTTTTTTGCACTTTTGAAATTCTTGTTCTGACCAAATCTGTTGACAGGGCTACAACAATGTGTAGCTATCGAATTTTTACGCGGTTTACAGCATTAGAATTGTTTTTATGAGTAGTTCAAACATTTGAAAGTTTGATGTAAAAATATTAATTAGTTTTTGATTTATACCAGTTTAAAGTCTCTTCATTTTTGCAGCGTGGCGTGCGTAATATGTGAGGCATTCTCACAATCTTTTGACTTTTAAGTCCCGGGATAATAATTTTTATTTTAGTAAAAAAATAATTTTAATACCCGCTAGCTTCTTATCATTGCAGCGTGGCATAAGTAATATGTGAGGCATTCTCACAATCTTTTGACTTTTAAGTCCCTGAATAATAATTCTTACTTTCTTCTATCTTTACAAGAAGATAGTATTGGATTCGTGAAAAATCGATCCGAGCAAGACAAAGTAATTTCTGTCGACACGCAACCGGAGCAGAACCTGATAACAAAAAACCGAAATCTCACACGAACCAAATATGATACCCGACAAAAATATTCTAAAGTACCTAAGCCGATCCAAGTAAGACAAAATAATTTCCGAGAACACGCAACCGGAACCGAACCTGAGAATTCCATTAGAAAAAACCCGAAATCTTACACGAACCAAATCTGAAACCCGACAAAAATATTCCAAACAACCATAACCTAATCCGAGCAAGACAAAATATTTCCCGTGGACACGTAACTCGACCCGAACCTAAAATTTTTTTGAAAAAAAAAACGAAATATGACCCGAACCTAATATGATAACCGACTAAAATAATCTAAAGAACCATAACCCAATCCAAGAAACACAAAATAATTTCCTTGGACGGAACACGACCCGAACCTAAAAATTCCATTAGAAAAAACCCAAAATCTGACACGAACCAAATCTGAACCCGATAAAAATATTCCAAAGAACGATAACCCGATCCGAGTATTACGAAATAATTTTCTTGGACACGCAACCCAAACCGAACCTAAAAATTCCATTAAAAATCTTGAAATCTGAATCCGACAAAAATATCCCCAAAAAATATAACCTGATACGAACAACAGAAAATAATTTCCGTGGATGCAACACGACCCCAACATAAAAATTCCATTAGAAAAAATCCGAAATCTGACACGAATTAAATCTGAACCCGAAAGAAATATTCCCAAGAACCATAACCCCATCCGAGCAAGACAAAATAATTTCCGTAAACACGCAATCCGACCCGAACCTAATTTTTCTTTTTTGAAAAAAAAAGAAATATAACCCGAACCAAATTTGATAACTGACAAAAATTTTCTAAAGAACCATAACCCGATCCGAGCAAGACAAGATAATTTCCTTGGACATGCAACCCGAACCGAACCTAAAACTTCCATTTAAAATAAGCCTGAAATCTGACCCGAACCATATCTGAATCCGAAAAATTATCCCTAAAAACCATAACCCGATACTAGCAATACAAAATATTTCCGTGGACGCAACACGACCCGAACCTAAAAATCCCTGTAGAAAAAACCCGAAATCTGACACGAACAAAATCTGAACCCGACAAAAATATTCCCAGGAACCATAAAACGATCCGATCAAGGCAAAATAATTTCCGTGAACCCGCAACCAGACCCGAACCTAGTTTTTTTAAAAAACCCGAAATATGATAACCGACAAAAATATTCCAAAGAACCATAACCCGATCCGAGCAAGACAAAATAATTTCCTTGGACACTCAACCCGAACTGAACCTAAAAATTCCATTTAAAAAAAACCCTGAAATCTGACCCGACCCAAATCTGAATCCGACAAAAATATCCCTAAAAACCATAACCCGATACGAGCAAGACAAAATAATTTCCGTGGACGCAACACGACCCGAGCATAAAAATTCCATTTAAAAAAACCCGAAATCTGATACAAACCAAATCTGAACCCGACAAATAAACTATTCCAATGAACCATAATCCGATCACAGCAAGGCAAAATATCTTCTTGGACACGCAACCCGATCCGAACCTAAAAATTTAGTTTGAAATAAACACGAAATATGACTCGAGCAAAATATTATAATCGACAAAAGTACTCTAAAGAACGATAACCCGATCCGGGCAAGATAAAGTAATTTCCGTGGACACGCAACCCGACTCGAACCTAAAAATTCCACTAGAAAACCACCGAAATCTGAACCGAACCAAACCAAATCTGAATCCGACAAAAATATTCGAAAGAATCATAACCGGATCCGAGCAAAACAAAATTATTTCCGTTGTCATGCAACCCGATCCGAACCTGAAAGTTCTACTTGAAGTTAACCCGAAAGCCGAACAGTACCCGAAATAAAAATACATCAGGCCGTACCCCGATCCGAGCAAGGCAAATTAATTTCCGTGTACACTCAATACGACCAGAATCTGAAAATTCCATTTGAAGTCAACCTGAAACCCGACCACGAACCCGATCTGGAAGGGACAAAAATATTTCAAAGAGCCGTAACCCGATCCGAGCAAGACAAAGTTATTTTTGTCGACTCGCAACCGGATTCATTTGATGTCAAGCCGAAAACCGACCACAACTCGGTTTCGGATAGAGTTCAATTGTAACTTTCTGGTTCGGATCGGGTTGCCCGTTGACGGAAATTATTTTGTCTTGCCCGGATCGAGTTGTAATTCTTTGGAATATTTATCTCGGGTTAAGTTTTGGTTCGGGTCTAGTTTCAAGTTAACTTCAAATGGAATTTTTGGTTCTGGTCGTGTTGTGTGATCCCGGAAATTAATTTGCTTTGCTCGGATCCGATTATGGATCTTTGGAATACTTTTGTCGGATTGAAATTTCGGATTTCTTTCAAATGAAATTTTTCAGATTCGGATCGGTTTGCGTGTCAACGGAAATTATTTTGTCTTTCTCGTATCGGATTATTGATCTTTGGAATATTTTTGTCGGGTTGAAATTTCGTTTTTTTTTTTTTCGAATGAAATAGTTAGATTCGGGTCGGGTTGCGTGTCCACGGAAATTATTTTGTTTTGCTCGGTTCGGGATATGGTTCAATGGCATGTTTTTGTCGAGTTCAGATTTGGTTCGGGTCACATTTCGGGGTTTTTTCAAAAGGAATTTTTAGGTTCGGATCAGGTAACATGACCACGGAAATTATTTTGTCTGTTGGGATCCGGTTATGGGTCTTTTGAGGTTTTTGTCGGGTTCAGATTTAGTTCAAATCAGATTTCGTTTTTTTTTTTTTTTTTTTTCAAAGGGAATTTATAGGTTCGGGTCGGGTATCATGCCCACGGAAATTATTTTGTGTTGCTCGGATCCGATTATGGTTCTTTGGACTATTTTTGTTGGGTTCAGATTTGGTTCGGGTCAGATTTCTGGTTTTCTTCAAAGGGAGTTTTTAGGTTTTTGTTGGGTTGCGTGTGTCTTGATCTTGAATTATTTTGCCTTGATCGGACCGGGTTACGGTTATTTTCAATATTTTTTTGTGCTATCAGATTTTGTTCGGGTCAGATTTCGGGTCTTTTCAAATGCAACTTTCAGTTCGGATCGGGTTGCGTGTAGACTGAAAATTTTTTGGCTTGCTCGGATATTTTATTTTTTTGGTACGGTTAGCGTTCTGGGTTTATAAGTCTAAAAAAATCACCCTGATTGGGAAATAAGTGGTTACTTGTCAATTAGCCTAACCGCTGTCTAGGCTCTATGCAATAGGCCTGAAAAATATTAGGCAAATTGGAAAATGATAGATGATTCTCCAGTTAACCTACGACATGTATATCTGACATTGCATTAAATATTTAAAGCTGATTAGAACTCGCGCGATTACGAGTTAAACCTTAAAAAAAGGCAAAAATTCGCTAAAAACGTAAAATAAAAATAATTTATTCCAAATGTTCGATATTTTGGCACACTTTATTAAAATGCTTCTAGATTTCAGCTCACACCCTTTTAAAACTCCAATACTATGGGTATTTTTGCACACAAAATTTAGATAACAATTAAATGAACTTTTATTTTGCACGAAATCGGAATGATTTTTTACGAAGGTACTGCGCACAATAATCATCCCCGAATGTCCTGCTGATATTTGAGGAGAAACTGGATTATAGAAACGTGCCAGTGGACCTCGATTATGGAAAGATTCTAGGTAAACACTGACTATGGAGAAACCACAGAACAGGCTCAGAAAGATAATGTAAGTACTTTAGTGAATCACAGAGTACTTACAGTCATGAAAACAATTCGACAGAACTTAAGGATCACTGAATTTTTGGCAGTTTTTTTAGAATTTTTCCTTTTCTTTTCATTTAAAAAGATTAATACGGGGATTTATTAATCTAATCGATTCTGTTATTTTGGACTTGGTAATTAAAGAATGTTATCGATATGCCATAAATAGCTATTAGTTAATTTTTAATCAGATAATAGAGCTACTTAAAAATTTGCAAATATGACTGAAATTAGGGAAAATCATTTCATAACGATGAAATATCGAATTCTGAACTTTTATTGAAATGAAATATAATTTATCGCATGAATGATCCCAAATGTGTGAGAAAATACTTGGAAAGCATGTGACTTAGTATGTCCGGCTATTCACGTAATAAACAATTAGGAATTTAGAAAGTACGTGCATTGAAAATTCAGAAAATCCAACAAGTGTTAGAGCTTAGGAAAACATTTTCTCAAAAAAAAAAGAGGCTTAATCAGATAATCTGAGTTTCTGCTGCGCTTATCAGAGGGACGTTGAATTTCAAAATTATAAAAAAACTAATGTTATTTAAAAATAACTTCAAGCACGCCCGGAGATAAAACAAATGTTCATTATTCAATCTGTTTTTAAGTATTTACATATTTGGTGTAAAATGATGCGAATTTTGAAAATGTAATGGCAGTTTTTCAAAAGTTATTAAAATAAAATCCTTACTGAGTTAATTTAGGAATCACCCTATAGCTTATAGCACAAGAGTTAAAATATTGCTGGTTAGTTCGACACGTTTTATCATTTCTAAAAAAATAAATGCTTTCTTCTGAGATTTGTAAGGATCAGTAAAATGTATTTGAATTGTTTTTAAATGGAATATGTATAATGCAAGTGAAATACCTTACAAAAAGAAGTGATATCTAATCAAAAACAACTCGTTGTAAATGATGCCGCCAAACCACAAACCTAAACCGTCAGTCATAAAAAGAAGTGATCAGACTTGTATAAAACCAAAAACTTTCCGCGCACACAAATATTGGGTCAAAAACTTTCTGCAAATTAATTTAATGTTTAATAAAATAATGTTTAATTAAAATATTTTGACGATATGAATTAAAAACAGTAGTTTTAAAATAATTACCATTTAAATTAAAATTAATTGATATTAATTAAAGAATAATTATTTTGGTTAAAAAATAATAAAGCTAAAAATCCAAGATAAGAAAGGGAAATTTTATCAATTATTTTGTCAATGCATTTAGAAACAGCCCAATTAAATTAAATAATATTGTAACCTCTTCTCACAAAATCCCAGTCACTCTATTCACAGAAATAATGCGGCATTGCTTCTGAAACAACTGAATCACATTTTATAGGGAGAGGTCCATTCATAGGTATCATCATTAAAGAGACTGATGAGTTTTTACTGCTGCCCTTTGACGAAATTTTCGTTTTTTCCGCAATTATTTGACGAAATTTCCCGGTTTGTTTCACTATCCTTTGACGAAATTCGCGTTTCTTCTGCGATCCTTTGACGAAATCAGTTTTTTCTAGCGATCCTTTGACGAAATTCGGATTTTTTCTCGATCCTTTGACGAAATTAGTTTTTTCCGCAATTATTTGACCAAATTTGCATTTTTTTTCCAAGATCTTTTGACAAAATTCGCGCTTTTTTCGCTATGCTTTTACGAAATCTGTTTTTTTTCTGCGTTCTTTTGACAGAATTTGCGTTTTTTAGATTCTTTGACGAAATTCTCGCTTTTTTCGCAATCCTTTGACGAAATTTGCGCTTTTTTCCGCGGTTCTTTGACGAAATTCGCGTTTTCTTCGAGATCCTTTGACAAATTTCGGGATTTTTCCTGCACTCCTTTTACGAAATTAGTTTTTTTTTCTCGAGATCCTTTTACGAAATTAGTTTTTTTTTCGAGATCCTTTGAGGAAATTCGCGTTTTTTCTGCGATCTTTTGACAAAATTTGTGTTTTTTTTCACGATCCTTTAACAAATTTCGCGCTTTTCCCGCGGCCCTTTGATGAAATTTGTTGTTTCTTTCGCGATCCTTTGACGAAATTAATTTTTTTCCGCGATTCTGTTACGATATTTGCATTTTTTTGGCGATCGTTTCACAAAATTCGGGCTTTTTCCGCTATGCTTTTACGAAATTCGTTTTTTTCCTGCGCTCCTTTGACGAAATTTGCGTTTTTTCTGCGATTCTTTGACGAAATTCGCACTTCATTCGCGATACTTTGACGAAAGTGGTGATTTTTTTCTTCAAACGAATGACGAAATTGTTTTTGTTTTTTCGGCGACCATTTGTCGAAATTCACAATATTTTTAAGTGATATTTTTTTATGCCTGAATTTTCGGACTGATGGCCGATTTTCGGAACCGAATGCTTTAAATTTTCGGAAAAGAATCATCCCTGCCAAACAATAAATAAATCGTACATAAAATTGGAAAATATTTTTAATTTTTCGGTATTAAAAAAAAAAAAAAAAAAAGTTACAAGAACAAAAATTAGGTTTTTTTTCACAAAAATTTTCCGCAAAGTTCCGAATTTTGCGGAAAATTTTCCGCGCACGCCGTGCGTCTATAAGTGATATCACATAAAAAGAAGCGATATAGAAGTGCATACTCCGAGTGCCATGTAAAAATCTATCACTACTCATAATGTTTCCAAAGGACTCGAAGAGAGGTATAGTATGTGAAAACTGCTTGGCGACCTGCATCTATATATTTAATTTATGCAGTACCTATACCAATTTCGAAAAATTGTGAAAGTCAAAAAAATTAATTTTAATTTCCCATTATATCACTCTTATAAATAAGGAGGAAGATCTGTAATAAATCAGAAAGATTTGTAAGACAACAGAAAATGGTATGTAATTGTGGTAATCATCTGTTATTACAATTATACTTTTCAATATTTTAAACATAATTTTTAATTACATAAATACGTTTAATAATACACTGTATTAAAATTAAAGGAACAACTTGTAAAATGGATCCTGTTTATGGCAGATTTATTTCTTAAACGTAAAGTTCGTGTTTCCAACATAAGGAATATTACATAATACTAGTAGCCTTACTAGAGCAGATTTTTCCCCTGCTATGTGCTATTCTGTTTACGCAGGCTTTACTGCAATATATCTTAGTTTAATTAACGTCTATTATTAGGTGCATTGTTAGTAATATTCATATGATCATTATTTTTTATTACTATTTTACAACTCAAAATGTTTATTACATGCATGTTTATACCTGCAATCCTCTGTTTTCCTATTGGTCAATAAACCTTTAACTTGAATCCCCATCTCTCCTATATATGTGAACAAATTTCGCCATCCTTAGCACTGAGGAAGGTATGCTGTATGCTACCGAAACCGGTATGCTTAAAATTTAAAATTTTTGGTGCTTTTAGCGTTGTAATTTTCACGCTTCTATTGCACGTTTACTTAGAAAATCCTCTTCATAAAAGTGGTCTTTCTCGTTCAAATAATGCTAATCAACAAATTGATCCCATGATGTTAAATAAGAATGGGCATGTAAACACCATAAGCTTCGAATTTTCACAGTTTAATAGGAGAAGTAATACAAGAAGAAAATTGTTAAACAAAAAGTCATATGTAAGTGCAGAAAGAACGAACATTATAAAAGCCTGCAGGTCGCCAAGCAGTTTTCACATACTGTACCTCTCTCCGAGTCCTTTGGTAACATTATGAGTAGTGATAGATTTTTACACGGCACTCGGAGTATGCACTTCTATATCGCTTCTTTTTATGTGATATCACTTCTTTTTATGACTGACGTTTTAGGTTTGTGTCTTGGCGGCATCATTTACAACTAGTTGTTTTTGATTAAATAACATTTTGCAGGCGCTGATGGCACCATGAGTGCACATCAAACCAGATTACAATAGTATCTATTAACTACATGCATGCCAAAATTTTGCTCACTTAAGAAATACATATACCTCAGTTGAAAATCCCCCTTCAACAGCTTCCTCTAATGAGGAGAATGATAGGTGAATACTTTTGTGCAGCCCTGTATTTGAGTTTATAGGATTTATATATAACGAGTAACATGCAAAAAATTAGTTAAATTTAAAAGCGCATACTGAATTTTAAAATGCACACTCTAGTAATTATTACTCAAAGACAGTACTGTAACCGATTTCTTTGGTGTATCCATGTAAATGAATAAAAAATGCTATGAATGCCCATTTCAAACGTAATCGTAGTGAAATTCAGTGATTTATATCAGTTTCAATACATTTGAAATAGCGTAATCTCAATAGTCTGCAAACGATTTTTTCCCATATACCATAATGTAATGGAATTATTTTGAGTGCTCCTGCAAATGACCTATTAATCCTACATACAACAGCAAACATGGTTTGGTGATCCTAAATAACCTTTATCAATTGCATGAACATCCAAGTATATTTACAAGCCTCAAAAATGTCTTTTAACAATAACATTAAACTTAAATGTTACATAACGATTAAATAGATATAATAAACAATAAGAAAAATATAATAAAAAATAGACAAATCTTTTATTTTCGCTTTTGAAAGGGGACACTTTACATGGCTATTTAAATGATTTTATCTCATATTAAAAGTTAACTGTTGTGAAATATTTAAAACGCGAATAAAACATTTAAATACAGTAAACTCTCTGTAAGGCGGACTCTGTGTAAGACGGAAATCTGTCTAACTCGGAAAATTTTTTAAGTCCCTGCGAATCCATAGACATAGAGTAAAATTTGTCTAAGGTGGAATATCGTTTACTACGGAAAATTTTCTTGGTCCTGACCGATTCCGCCTTAGACAGAGTTTACTGTATTTGGTTAATGATCTCATTGAGAAACAGTTGAGTGAAATTTAAAGTGCTAAGGAAACAGATATGTGCAATTATCACCTTTCTTTTAATGTTTTCTAAATATAAAAACAACTGAAAAGTTTACAATGAGTTTTAATTTTTTTATTTAAATGTTTCATGCCAAAGACTGCTGTAAACAAAGGGCTGCAAAATCTTACTTTGGTCAACATATTCTTGTGTGAGAAAGATATAACGTTTTATTTTAAACATACTTTTATTCTTAACTTATGCACCACATACTTGACATTTAACACTAGAAAGACGGCGAGCGGTCATTTTGACCGCTACCAAATGAATATATTTCGATTTGAACCAGAAATTTCTTTGTAAAACTAGTTTAAAAGATACAAAGGAAAAAAACTAGTTAAATAAGTTAATAATTTAAAATAAAAATTCTAGTGTCAAATATTTTTATGAAATTTGAGTAAAGTTTCCCGTCTTTCTAGTGTTAAAGAAAAAAATTTTCCTTTCTCCTTTTCATTTCTAAAATGCAATTTCAGGGGATACTTTGGATGAAAATTTTCACACATTCTTTCCCAATATATTTCACGACTTTTGAAATCTCTGTTGCATTATAAATCTTAAAATAAGATGTATGTAAAATATAAGTGCTAAAAAATTTATTAGATACAGCTTTTCAATTATTTATATATATTTGTAATATTTACAAATAATGCAACTACAAATGAATATAAAACTTAAATACTTAGATTTATAATTTAGCATATGTGCTCTACTTTTCTTAAAACAAAAAGGCATACACAATAGGAACTTCGGAAGACAAATGCCCTCTCCATTGGGGAAAATATTTAGCCTTTTGGATTTTGACATGACCCGACCCGACCATCCAGTCTGATTGGCATTAATTTTTTTCTTTGCCAGTTAGGTTGACTAAACTATTTCTTTCAGGTTCAAGGCAGTTTTGGATTGAATTTTCATTCTTGCAGGTTGGGTTCAACTGAACCTAATTTTTCAACAACAACAAAAAAAAATCGTGAATTTTGGTTTCCATAATAAAATCTATCTTTCATTATGAATTACTGTTTATGTGTTTCTATTTCAACATAGTTTGCACATTCACAGTTAACATTTATTTCATACAAATACTCATATTTCATCAAATATATAATATATTCTAATTGTACTATGCTGTTTCTTCTATATTTTGCCAAATTTTCTGAAAATGATGTTGAACCTGGTTGACAACCCTGCATGCTATAAGCAAAAATTTCTTGAATTTTTTCAAGAAATTTCCATGAATATATATGTGCTACACAAAAGTTGTACAGTATCAGCATAATCATGTGGATTTCTCACTTGAAAACCAGTAGATGCTGAAACAGATGATAATCGACTTGCCCTGAGTGGTTGATTAAACCACTCAGTGGCAGTATTTGGAGTACCAGTACATTTCTATACTCTACTTTCAATCCATCAGCTATAACAGTGGTTACCAACATGGGACGTTCGCCCCAAGGGGAGGAAATTTGACTTTAAAAAGAGGCAATTCGAAATTTTTTATTAATCCATTCTCTTTCGGTATATTTTTGTCTTTTTGAAAAAAAAGAAATGTTCTACAAGAAAAATAAACATAATCTGTACAAAAATTAAAAATAAGTTTTTTATTTAATTGATTTTTATTTAATTCCATGAATATATATGTGCTACACAAAAGTTGTACAGTATCAGCATAGTCATGTGGATTTCTCACTTGAAAACCAGTAGATGCTGAAACAGATGATAATCGACTTGCCCTGAGTGGTTGATTAAACCACTCAGTGGCAGTATTTGGAGGGTTTACTACCAGTACATTTCTATACTCTGCTTTCAATCCATCAGCTATAACAGTGGTTACCAACATGGGACGTTCGCCCCAAGGGGAGGAAATTTGACTTTAAAAAGAGGCAATTCGAAATTTTTTATTAATCCATTCTCTTTCAGTATATTTTTGTCTTTTTGAAAAAAAAGAAATGTTCTACAAGAAAAATAAACATAATCTGTACAAAAATTAAAAATAAGTTTTTTATTTAATTTTCAAAAAGTTCCCATACAAAAGTTTGGAACACAACAATAACTGGAATAATTGATGAAAAATTATAAGAATATTTGAACACTTTTTTATTTTTAAAACTTTTTATAGTTTTTCTGGTTATAGTTGTCAGAATCAATAATAAGAATGTAGTTAAGTTCAAGTCATTTATCTTGGAAGTAACATCTTACAAGCTTGATGAGAAGGCTCACAATCTAAAAAACATTTTACTTCAGCATATTAAAGTCCTGTAAATACTTCCACTACATTAGTAATTTAACTGAATTAAAATTAAAAATAAAACTAGATGTTATGAAATTCCAAAATATTAACTGATTTTAAAATCTATCTTCATCAGTAAATAAATTTAAAAAATTCAAATATGTTCTTTCATATATATGAGCTTGAGTATCACTGTGTAGATATGAATAAAAAAGGTAAACAGCAAAAAATTTTCTCTCAGAGTGTATGCATACCTTTTTATCAGTGATTGCATAAGAACACAAAAACAAGAAAAAAACCACAGTGTGGTTTTAATCAACTTATCAACCACCAATCAACTCATCTGACTGGACTCTTTAACTGGTGTATTGAAAAAATTTATGTAATAAGGTACTGAAATTTGCACAAAAAACACTGGACCATGTACCCTTGGATGTTAAAATGAGCCTTATGACAGAAAAAGAGATTATTCTAAAAGAATGAATTTTGAAATGAAAAAGATAAGAACCAGGCGTAGTAAGTATTGAATTTTGAGCTATGAAAAGTAAAGAAAAAATATTTAAAGAACAGAATAAGGAAATTACATGAGAAAAAAAAATATATAGAATTTAAAAATACATTACATTACATGCATACATATATGATGCACTTTTATTTCTGCTACTAACATTTACATAAAGTGGCAAAAATATAATTTAGTTTTGTAAGAAATATAATGAATTATAACTAATGAATTTTTTATAAGAAATTGATTTCTAGACGTTTGAAATATGTGGATCCAAAATTACAGCTCATTCTGCACATAGTTTTACAGGGTTCATACACATTTCTTTAAATAAAAATCAAGGACTTTCAAGGACCAAAACGAAAAATATGTAAGGACCTACAAACTAAATAAGCTAATAAATTATAATATGCATTTTTTAATAACAGTTTAATTTTTGTAAATACAAATTTTAAGCATTCAAATGGCCATGAAAGGGGAAATTTCCGCATGTGGCAGTAGAAAATTACACAATTTTAAAATAACAAATACAGCAGAAGAAAAAACTAGTTGGATGAGCCAATCTCAAAACTTTCTTCTATTTCATATTAATACTTCAAAATTCGCTATCAAAGTGCCAAAATTAAATGACAATCTATACCCATCATGAGGATTGTAAAGATATGAAATTCTGTGCAATAGTTCTTGAGATATGACTATTGCTAAAATCGTGTAAATCCTGCAAAATACAGCATGGCAACGCCACCTGTTGGGTGATTTACACCAAAACCTAATCAGCAACAACTTATGTCAATGTCTAACTGAATCTGAAGTTCGATGAAAATCTGTACAATACTTTTTCAGATAGAGCTATTGCAAAAAAATTGTGCATAGCAGCACCACCTGCAAGGCAATTTACACCAAAACATAATCAGCATCACTATTTATCAAGGTATACCTGAATCAGAAGTTTGATGAAAATTCATGCATTAGTTCTTGAGATAGAGCTATTGCGGAAATCATAAAAAAGGCACCATAGCAGCGCTACCTGTCGGGTGATTTACACTAAAACGTAATCAGTAGCAATATTTATCAAAGCATACCTGAATCTGAAGTTCGATGAAAATTCATTCATTAGTTCTTGAGATAGAGCTATTGCGGAAATCGTAAAAAAATGCAAGTATTCTTTAAGTGGAGGGGAGCCGGAGCAAAAGGAAAACGCCAGATAATCTTTGTGATTGGGAAGAGAAATCTTCGTGATCGATTGACTTTTATTAAACACTTTTAAAGAGTTTTTAAACTTTGAGTAGTGTGGAGGACAAAAATGGGGAAGAAAAATTTTGAGAGGGTGAAATTCAAATGAAATTTTAATTAAATGAATTGTCAATGAAATTTAGGGCTGATTTTTTATTCACTATGAAGTAACAAATAGAGTAGAAAAAGTTTACAAAAATTAAGTTTTAAAGATTTTAAACTTTGGTATTGTGGAGGAATGAGCAAAAGGATGAAATAAAATTTGGGAAGAAGGAGGGGCAAGGGGCGGTTGATTTAAATTTAAATCAGAAATTGAAAGAAATGCAAAAGAGTTTCACCCCTGATTAAGAAATATGACTTTTTGCAGATTTTGCATGAAAATAAGTTCTTTTAAGCACCAAAAATTCTATTTGAAAAATGTAAGCACTTTTAAGGACTTTCAAGGACCATATGAACCCTGTTTTAAAGTTATGCTTAACCCTCCGAGTATCTTGCAAAAGGGTAAAATTGTAATGTTGTTTTCTTTGCATTTTGTTTTAAATGCTAAGAAAATATGATTCTTTCAACATTATAAAAAAAAACTCAATTACAAATATTAATGTAATCCTTGACAGTATTAATCATTCTTCAATGTATTTAAAATTCATTAAATCTATAGAATTATATTATTTTAAATATTGCTTGTATTGCTGTGAAACCTGGAGCTTAGTGAACGGAATATTACACCCCAAGCACTTAGAGGGTTAAAAAATTACCTGCACTGCAATGTTTCCAAAAGTAAAATTTACCAAAGAATCCAAATATGATGTCAAAATTACATGTTAGTATTGAACATTTTAAAGTTTGCTACAATTTCTATACGTAGATTACCTCTTAAACAAAGTGTAAGTATTGCATTAATTAGTAGACGTTATTAACAAATCAAGAGGTACCATTTTTATACGATGATTTGTGCCAGGATTTGTATGAAAACATCCACTTTTTTTATGGCTGTGCATAAATATATTTCAATAGAAATGCAAATTTAAATATCAATAATTTGAACAAACTCTTTGTCACAATCACATACAAACTTTCATTAGTAAATTAATTTGATATGTTAGTGTGTATATTGTGTGTATATTTTACTGTAAAACTGCATGCTTCTAAAATATTTATAGTACTTTATCTTTAAGTACAGTTTACAATAAAATAGCCAGTGCTTTAAACTTGTAAGATTTTTATAAATTAGACTTGTTATCATGTAATTCAGATTTCAAAAGAAAATAAATCACCTTTTTAAGTAAATAAACTGCTTTAATGAGAACATTAAGAATTTACAAAAAAATGTGATACAATTTAGTCAGCGGCTGCACTTGACTTAATTTCAGTTTCTCCACTGAGAGAAAGCAGATGTATTGCTGGGTGGAGAACTGAAAAAAAATATATATATTTGATAAAATTTTACATATGTTACACCTATTAACACTAATATCAGTCTTATGCATAAAACATATTGTAGATTTTCAATTATCCAACACTCAATTAACTAACCTAACGTATTTGATTAGCTGATACCACAATGACCGATGGCATAGCGATTCAAAAACAAACAGGATTGTTCAAGAAGTCATTTAGAAAGAAATTAAACAATCAAGATTATCAATTATTTATAAAATATTTATGAGAATAATGAATCTTTCCAAGTAATTAATGACAGTGTAAAATTAATTTTTTTAAGTGGAGGGGAGACTACCCTCCAATATTTGCACATAGACAGCAGGGAAAGAAACTAGCTCGACTATTTAGTTGTGTCTGTTGTTTCCACACTCATAGTGAACCAAAGTAACAAAACACAGATTCTAATTTAAATAAGTTTCTATGAATTTTAACAAGCATAATACCATTAAAATTAATTAATTAATTTTTTTTAATCAGCAACGGCTTGCATATTAGTTTCAGTAGCATTAAGCATACCGCCCTCAGTGCAAAGAAATGCTACCGAAACTAGTATGCTTCAAAATTTAAAGTTCTGGCGCTATCAACATTGTTTTTCTATTTATATTATATTGTGCCAAGTATCATCCTATTAATCAGTATATGCTTTGCTGTGATGATTTTTTTTTACTTTATTGCAACTATGGTGGCCAACAAATCACACTCATAAGATTTTCATGACTTTCATAACTGAATTTTAGCTCCAACACTGTCACAAAATCAATATTTTAATTATATCTGATAGAAGATTTAAGATATTGAATCCAAGAGAAATAATGACAATCAAATTAGTGAGACAATGGGGCTGATATAATGTAGAGTTTTCACAGAAAATAAACAGCCCTGGAGTATCAGTTCATGCAGTTATACTCTGCATTATATTTGCAAAAGTTATATCTCGTGAATCTAATTAATAAGGGATCAATTCTAAATTATGTCCTGCAAATTTCATTGTTTTTTAATCCCTCCCTGCCCTTATGTCACAAGTTGCCACACTTGCATGATATCCCTAGACTGTCACATTTTTTACAACTGCTATTTAAAAATAATTTTGATTTCTTTTTTTTTTTTTATGGCTACTTGATATTGTCTGCTTTTACTTCAAGATTTTGAAATTCAAAAGAAAAATATACCTAACAATTCCAGATTAAAAATAAATATTTTTATGAACTTTATTATGCTGCTTACAGCTTGCAGACAATACCTGCTTCATTTTTTCCATACTTTAGATGTGACAACACAACATGTTAACACTCCCCTCACCCTGTCACACTTTGTGGACTTATTATTTCTTCATGAAGTATCAGAATAATATTTATAAAAAAGACCACGAAAATGCTAGTTGACAGTTTCAAATATTAAATAAAATTGGTTAAAAATAGAATTTGCTGAGCTGTCTTTGAGGCACCTGATCTGCAGATTTAAGTATTGGAAATATAATTAATATTTTTCTTCTTTATATGCAGAGTTATTGTTTTTCAGAGATGAATTATCAAACATTCAAAGAACAAAATAATGATCTTCTTTGGCATAGTTCATATGACTTCAAGAAAATTGTTTTGATTTGCATGGAGAGGTGCTTGAGCCCTTTTCTTGTTCCCTGTTTATGTCTACTGCATGCCTTTTTTTCTTAAACCTAATTTAATGTTGCTTATAGTACTGAAAAAGTAACAATGTATGGTTGAAATTTAGTTTATTATATTTGTTTTGCTTCCATTTGGTTATAGTTATATTTATCTTCCTTATAGTACTTTAAATTATAACTAGATGTTTGTACATTTGTAAAATGCTGCTCTCAATTAATCTTTTCGGTAATCCAATGATATTTATTATTCAAAATGAACCTAGTTTTATGAGTGTTGGATATCATGACTCAACTACATTCGCATATAAAACACACATATTTATATAAATTACAAATACAAAAACAAATTTTGATTATTTCTTATTTTCCCAATGAAAATCACAGTTGCTATTTATTTCTTACATATTTTCATTGGGGATGCACCAAAGAGTGATTTTGGCTGAATATCGAATATTTAGCATACAGGTAAACCAAATACCAAATATTCGGCAAGCCAAATAGTAACTGTTGGACTGAACAGTTACTATTTGACTGACCACCGAATATTCAAGAAGTTATTATTTTATATTTCAGAGTATAAAGTTTAAAAAGTTAAATTTTAAAACAATTTTATATAATTTTAGTAGGATAGTTTTAAATCTTTTTAATTAATAAAATTTTAAATTTCGTGTCTTTTTCTGCGAATTAAAACAAATGAAAAAAATTATATTATAGAAAATGGTTTTTTTTTAATCAAAAAGAAATTTTGAAGCAATTGGAAGAAAAAATTTACAGTCATATACTGTTTATTCATCAGGAAGAGAATAAAGTAAAAGATAAATAATACAATCTATTAAAATGGTGACAAGAATAACATTCCTGCTCTTTTTGACATTGAGCAAGGAAGTTTTTTTATTTACCAAAGAAGAATGCCTGGCGTGGGCGATCATTTTCAGAGGTTGTAAACATACAAGTTGCTCCTAAAATCGTGTAACAAACTTTTAGGGGAGATAATGAGGCAAAGCAAAACATTTTTTGAATCAGAAACTATATCTCAATCCATTTATTCCAGGATATATCCTCACAAGCCAAAACTGAATTTTCGTTCAAAACTTTAACAATAATGGAGATTTTTAGAAAGATTTGCTTCAGATTAATTTAGCTTGTATGAAATGTGATGATGATATTGAAAGTGACTGCATTTTGTCCAGTGACACAGTGTAAGTACTGTCAGCTGCATTATTCTGAATAAAGGAAGTACTATTCTGAATAAAATGTTGTTTAGATATGGATGGTTGTAATTGCTAGCACTTCTCGTCATGACATGATATTTCACAAAAATCAAAGTAACTCTGTTGAAAATATAGTTACAATACCTTCATTATTATTAAAGTAACAAATGGAAATCCAAATTCGACCTGGAGCGAGATACACTGTATTTTTGGCTGAATAAGTAGACTGCGATCCTGATTTCCTGGACAAAAATATCTGCCTTGATGTCTATTATCACCTCTCAAAGTTTTTTCCATTTTGCTTAGAAAAACACCCAGTTTGCGAAAAAGAAAGAAACGGATTTTTTACCAGACAATGTTCAGGAACTTGCATTTGTACATCATTCATTTCTATGAAGGTCGTAATTAATGATTAATTTTCTTAAGTGAGATACAGCAAGTAAATAATGTAAAAGCATTCTCTTTTATTTAAATACAATTCTATTTCTAATTATTATGAATATCTTTATTAATAGTCAGTTAAAATTAGAAGTTGTGTAAGGTTTTTAAAAATATTTTTCAAAAGGATTTTTAAGTATTCGGTTAGGCTGAATATAATCAAGAGGCCGAATATTCAGCAGACTGAATAGTTTGATATTTGGCCAAACCGAATATTCAGTAGTAAGGCTGAATAAACCGAATAGATACTGAATATTCAGTGCTGCAGCATTAGAAAGGGGGGAGGGGAGCAGAAATTTTGGGAAGAGAGGTATTTTAGATGACTGATTATTAATTGTTGCTAGAAAGCAACAAATGTGGTAATTTTTTTTAAATAAAAAGTTTTAAATTCTGTATATTGGGGGATGCAAAGGAGAGAAACGGAAATTCAGGGTGGATGGGGATAAATTATATGATTGATTATTTATTGTCACAAGAGAACAATAAATAAGGATAGGTGGCTTTTTATATAAAAATAAAGATTACTAAAGATTATAAACTTCCTTGTATGTTGGGGGGAGGGGGCTTGGCAAAGAAAAGTAAAGAGTAAATTTTGGAGGCAGGAGTCAGGGTAACTTAGATTATTGTTATTGTTAGATGATTGTTAGACAATAAACAACTAATGGGGCAGATTTTTTTTTTAAATAAAATTTTAAAAGGTTTGAAACTGTATGATGGAGGAAACAGAAGAGATAAGTAGAAATTTTGGAGGGTGGCGGGTATTTTAGATAACTGATTTTTTATTTATTATTACTGAAGAACAACAAATAGGGCAACAAATTTCTTATAGATCTTTGTACTTTAGGTTTAGAGGAGTTTCAAAATTGATGGGGATTTTGATAAAGTTATAAGAGGAAATCTAACAAAACATTGAAGATTCTCATTTTTTTTCCACACTTTATTCTGCAATTTAAAAGTTTTTCTTAGTATTTATAATTTGTAAGAGCCAAAATAACTAAAAATCACAAAAATTATCCCCCCCCCCCCCCCTTCCTCAAAACCATAAACATCCAGAATTTTGGAGCTACTTTTTGAGGGAACGACTCGATTTCCTATTAGAATGTTAAATGGGAGAGAGGTGTGAAATGTGCTAACTAAACTAAATTCTTTGGCACTACAATAATCCCTAAGGATCTTGGCCTACAGAGCCCATTCTATTTTCTTAACCATGGGTTCTGATTCTGGAATGTTATACAGCAAATGTCTTGGCCAGGTGCTCAACATAACGTGAGACCCCCAGTATTTCATTCCTAAGCAAGTTTGGTATTCAATCCTGAAGGGATGAAAGGCTGAGTGAACTTCCCCAGACAGGAGTCAACCTCTGGACTCCTGTCTTAGTGGTAGTGCGATGCACTGACCACTAAGATACTGGGCTTCGAAAGGGGAAAAGGGGTGGGGGTGGTAAATTGGTAAAAATTATACCAGAACCTTTGCTTTTTAGCCCAGAGGTAGGGGAGGGAAAAAAAGGCTGAATTCGGAATTAATTAGGGGAAAACTGGAAATTGTTTTAATCCATTTAGTTTAGGTCTAGAATGAATATGATAAGTTTTCCCCTTTCGTAGTAGGTGAGCGTTAGAAAATATGTACAGATTTATAGTCAAAAAACACGTTTTTTTAAATACCATAACAATATCTCAAAACAGCTAACTCTGTCAAAAACATTGTCAATACAAATGTTGTAGAGCTTAAAATTCTGAGTAAAATGAGTACCTGCACTTAATATTTTTGTTGAACATTAAGGTCACAATTCTACTTTAAAAGTTTTAGACCCGTGAACAGGGGGCTGAACTCAGAACTAATTAGGATAAAACTGGAAATTGCTTTAATCCCTTCAGTTTAGGTCTAAAATGAATGTACTGTGTTTTCTTCCTCGTACTTCGGTGAATGTTAGAAAATATGTACATATTTATTTTCGAAACACACGTTTTTTTGATTACTTTAACAATATCTCAAAACAGCTAACTTTATAAAAACATTGTCAATACAAATGTTGTAGAGCTTAAAATTCTGAATAAATGAGTACAATCATTAATATTTTTGTTGAACATTAAGGTCACAAATCTATTTAAAAATTTTTCAAATCAACAGCTTGAAGCCAGGAGAAACCAAGTTAACTTAACAATATCTCAAAATTGCGGTCTTAATATTGAACAAAAATATTAAGCGTAGGTACTCATTTTATTCAGAATTCTAGGCTCTACAACTTTTGTATTGACAATGTTTTTAATAAAGTTGATATTTTGAGATATTGTTAAGTTAACTTGGTCTCTCCTGGCTTCAAGCGCTTGATTAACGATTAAGGCAAAATTTTGAAATAGAATTGCGACCTTAATGTTGAACAAAAGTATTAATGATGGTGCTCATTTTATTCAGAATTTTAAGCTCTACAATATTTGTATTGACAATGTTTTTATAGAGTTAGCTGTTTTGAGATATTGCTAAGATAATTAAAAAAAAAAAAAAAAAATGTGTTTTTCGAAAATAAATATGTACATATTTTCTAACATTCACCCAACGTATGAGGAAGAAAACACAGAACGTTCATTTTAGACCTAAACTGAAGGGATTAAAACAATTTTCAGTTTTATCAAAATTAATTCTGAGTTTAACCCCCTGAGCATGGGTCTCAAACTTAAAAGTAGGAATGTGACCTTAATGTTCAACAAAAATATTAAGTGTAGGTACTCATTTTACTCAGAATTTTAAGCTCTGCAACATTTGTATTGACAATGTTTTTGGCAGAGTTAGTTCTTTTGAGATATTGTTATGGTATGCAAAAAAAAACATGTTTTTTGACTATAAATCTATACATATTTCCTAACACTCACCTAGTAGGAGGGGGAAAACATAGCATATTCATTCTAGACCTAAACAGAAGGGATTAAAACAATTTCCAGCTTTCCCCTAATTAATTCCCAATTCAACTCCCTAACCACTGGGCTATTTAGGTCCATAACATTGCAAAATTTCTTATGCGTGGCAATGCTAGATTCCACAATATAATGCCAAACCAATAAATTATAAGATTTTGAAAATTCATCAGTGTTATTTCAAACAGATGTTTTTCAAAAGTAACAAATAGAGAAGTGCCATAACAATTGCAGCAAAATATTTTGGAGTATTTTATACCCCCTCTCCCTCTCCTCACCCACCATGCAAAGAGAAAAGAAAGAGGAGGTGAAGGAACAGGGAAGAAATTCTGCAAAATTCATTGGTTTTCACAGATTCAAGATCCCCCCCCCCCCCCCCCGATACTTTTCCTGATATATGTAACATTTAATTTTTGGTATGAAACATTTTTCAAATTTAAAATATCACAGGAACACACAACACATACAAGATATCTACCCTAATGAAACAGGTAGTGTTCCAAATATGATTAAAAAAAAAAAAAAAAAAAAAAAAAAAATTAAATGATTCTATAACAGTTTGGAGCTTATTTATTATATTTTCTCTCTGCATATGAATTTGTATACAGACATTTTATGAAAATACACTTTTGAATTCTTTGTCATGAAAGCTGAACATTTTGTCAAAGTTTCTGCAAAATTGGAGCATCCAAATAACTTTCTTAGGACTTTTAATTATTAATATTCAGCATATGTTTAAAAAATAACAGTTAAACAACATCTATAAATTCATATTAAGTCTACAGAATTCAGATTTAAGAAAAATATTAGAAAAATAGCCTTTACTTTCGAGCACATTTAAATTAATCATAAACTAGATACAGTAAAACAGAAAATCAATGTATCATTTCTCCCACAGAGAAGAACAATACAGTAGAACTTTGATAACTTGGCACCCTATGGGGATAAACAAGATGAATTAAAATGTGCATAATATGAAAGGATGTGCAAATATGTATTAAATTTAGGAATTCTATTTATTTCTGGATCAGGGAGTTATAATAACAGTATTGACATTTAAATCTTTAATGAAAATTAATCAAGAGCTTTTGACAACATGTGTGATTTAAAATAAAATAGAAAGCCAAGTTGGATTACATAAATCAAATAATAAATTGCAATTAGAAAGTACTGAGGAATGAAGTAGCAGCTTCTAAAGATTAACTATGATAGAATAATTCAAAATGCAATCAATCAGCATAAGCAGGTTTCTACTAAAATGTGTTAAGTTGGAGAATTTCTCTCTCAATGAAGTTAACTTTGTATCAATCGCGTGAATAATAAATGTTGAGTTATCCAGGTATGAAGTTATCACCCTTCCACTGTATTAAACAAGCTAGAAACTGTTATAGCTGTCAAGATTGGCTTACATATAAATTGAATTAATACATACCCAGGACTTCCAAAACCAGGAGATTGACCTGAAATATTTTTGTAATGAATAATAATGATAATAATATAAATATTATACAATCACTAGAAAATTAAATGACTACACAAAAAAGAACAATTTAAAAAACAAACACATATACGAAAATTAAATGATATAAATAAACTTTCAACTCTTTTGATATACCAAAAAAGTCTATAGAAAAGATTGAAATTCATAATAAACAATATTGAATTAAAAAAATCCTCACCATTATGTAAATTATGAAAGATAATTTACATAATATTGGCTGTTACATAATATAGCTATACTTAGATATTCTTACTATGTGCAGTTATCATATTCTTTAGCTTGTATAGAGAAAGATTTATAAACATGTTTTAACTTAATATAGTGATTTATTATTATTATTTTGAACAAAACTTGTTTTTAAATCAATTTTTTTAATGAAATGCAAATTACGCAATTATAGAATACAATCAATTACAACTTGAGCTTATCTGTATCAAGTACTAATGAAATTAAAGCTTCAGAAGTACAGTTCTGTTAGTAAAATAGTATACATTTCTCTAAAATATTTTTATTTTTATACAAAACTATTATTTTTGAATAATCTGCAAAAAAATCTCAACAAAGATGGCATTAAATTTAATAATGTCTTCTTTCTGAGTATATTTTTTATATGTGGTAATATACAAAATAGAAGTTGCACCAACCCCCTTTTTTTAAAATACAGTACAGAACCATTTATCTGGAATGCTTGGGGTCAGATGTATTCTGGATAACTGGTTTTGCATTAAAGCAGCATCCATTTGATAAGTTTTGTGGAATATGCGTGGTTGTGGCATTATTTCTGATTTTAAATTATTAGATTACTTGGATTGGATTAAAAATCAATGCAAGAAAGATCAAAAGTCAGCCAGAGTTTAAAAGAAGGTAATTTATGGGAATCCCTTAGGAACAAAAATTATTCTGATTCCTCTGCATAAAAATTAAAACATTTAAAAAACAACTAAATTTGATGACAAGAAATGCTATCTGTTGTCATCAAATTATACAATTGTTTCAAGCAAAGCCTATGTCAAACTGGCAGTGTATAACACCTTTTTCTGCAAAGATTCTGAAATCAGTCTATCAGAAATATCATTCCGGATAACTGGCTTTCCGGTTAACTGGTTTCCAGATAAATGGTTCCATACTGTAATACAATCCGTTTTTTGAGTCTTTGTTCAAATTCTTTGAATTAAACAGCATGGAAAAATTATTGGTTTATACATACGATCTTTGTACAACTAACAATGGTCAAAATTTGAGGATGCTAATGAACCTAATAATGTTAATAATCCACTTAACAAATTTAAATTTATATCTCCCCAAAGAGTCATCCAATTTAAATGTTTCTTTTTTAATAGATAATGATTGACACTAGATTTACGGTCGCTGCCAATCTGACGAGGAAAGTATAAATATACATTATTATTTTTAAATATTTTTAATTTCAAAATATGACGATGAGAACATATACAACTTATTTTCTAGGAAGTAATGAAAAATAAAGAACTGCTAAAATGCGAACTTTAATGTATCCTTCAAAAAGATAAATATCTTTTTAAATTTATCTGTAAATATAATGTTAAATGACCCAAACTTAATCTAAGTAATTTTCAAATCGAAATATGAAAAAACAAAAAATATGTACTTATTCTGGGTATTTTCCTGGTCTTAATGGTGTTATTTGTTTAAAAGAATATTAATATTTATCATTAAAAAATATATTTTTTCCAAACATTGATATCATTTTTTTTTCTTTATGCATATTTTTCAAGTTTACATCCACTTTCCCGATAAAAAAAAATTAATAATGATACCATTATGGTTCTAGCAATGTATTTTGTTTTAAAATATTAATAATATTTACTTAAAAAGAATTATTTTCTGAATGCTGATTTTGTTTGTTTCTTTTTTTTTTTTTTTTTTTCAATTTAAAATTCTGCATCTACTTTCTGAATTAAAAGAAAAAATACATACTTATTCCTGGTACTTTTCTGATTCCAACAATGCCTTGGGTTATAAAAAAAATACTATTTCAAACAAATTATTTTCTGGAAGTTTTTTCACCAATTCGCCATTTTTTCCCACTTTCCCAGATATCATTTTGTGTTGTATCAAAAACGCATCTTGAAACTTCATCATATTTACGTTTTAAATTAGGGAGAGAGAGAGAGAGAAAGATGGGGGGAGGGGGTAGTTGATTTGAATAGATTTTAGTTAAATATAAAATCATGCAAATTTGCATTGATTCCAAAAACAGATCGGAGTATGCATAGCATGTCTGGTGTACAATGCCAAGGGCAGTGGAACCATTAACATTATGTTCATTTGGAAAGATTTTTGCTTAAAAATATGAAAACAGCCCGGAACCTGCCTAGTACACCCGGTGTATGCGGCCGAAGGAGGTGCGGCTTCCAACTCTTGGTTTGTTTGGATAGATTTCCATTTTAAAATATAAAATCATACAAATTTGAAGGTGTATGCTGCCAAAGACAATGAGGCCCCAATGTTAGATGTATTTTTTTAGGTGTAAAATAAAAAATCTGTAACACTGGTTTTAGGTATATTTAAAGTTATTATCATGGGTCCAGGTAATGGCGAGCGGGTCAGGTAGAGGAAAATAAATTCTGAACTAATTATTTTTATGTTAAAAAATATATACACAGTAGACTCCCTCAAATACACACAGCTTGAAATCACAGGTTGTGTGGATTTCTGGTCATTGCTTTGTTTCATTTTTTAAACACTAATTTGAATGTAATAATGCAATCGAAAATATAATAAATGCTTACAATATAGTAAAATATTAAAATAATTAAGTAAAGTAATAAACTAAAACAATAAAAATTAAGATAGTTTTAAAAATGATTAAAATATTAAAAGTAAAGGTCAAGTAAATAATTAATAATATATAATTAAATATGCATAATACAGATGAGATACATTTTTCTTGAATTATTCAATGAAACTTGCCTCATAAAGGCAGAGTTGGGCAAAATACATCAAAAAATCATTTTTGATACAAAATACAAAATACATTGGTTTTAAACCCTAAAATACAAATTACAAAATACTTTTCAAAATTGAAAAATTCCAAATACAAAATACATGTATTTTCAAAATACATTTAAAATGCAAAATACATTTTGAAATTTTGAATAAGTATCTGCATGAAAATTACTTAAACATTCATAACATAATGAATATCTTCATTTTTTATACTATAAAACTGTATTTAAATATATTAATTACTATGTTTGTAAATTCTTGCAGAACTAATAATAATTTTTAATTAGAAATGGTTAGTTATTTTTTTTTTTATAAGACTGGATACATTAATATCTTAAAAAGTAGTTTCTTGATACTTTTTTCAATTAACTTAAAAGCCAAATATTAAACAATTTGAAATGATACAACACAGTACAATGAACATTAACCTCGATTTTCAAACTTTTAATACGTAAATAGCTAGATGAATTAATAATGAATCAATGTGTTTGATTATTAGTTACAAAACTATACAAAATGAAAGTTTAATAATATTTTCGATTTTATTTTAAACAAACACATGCACACATCCACATATGCATAATGATGTGTCTTTGTAAGATGGTAGTGCGTGTGATTAACTGAATTAAACATATTTATATATCTATATATACAGGGTGTTTCATAAAAGATGGACAAAACTTTAAGAGGTGTATGTACACATCCAAACAAACAACTTTAACCCGAGAGTAGTCGCGACATTTTTTAGAACGTTAGTAGTCGCGCTCGGTCCATTTGCCGCCGTTACCAGCAGGCCGAAAATGAAGGGGAAACTTGCCGGTGTTATCAGATGATCGAAAACGGATAACGTAGGGGGAAAATATTGACTGAACTTTAAAAGATTACAGCAATTATTCATTTTACAACTTTTTACAGCAATTATTTATTTCGCTTAAGTATATATTCAGTTAGCATCTAGATAAATGTTTTTATAACTCTTTTGCATAAATACTTAAAAGTAAATAGTAAATTATTTGATTGAATTTCTGATGTTACTATGAATCAATAATTAGTAGGAAAACATTTACGAATATGAATCTAAATTCGTGATAGGGGTATTTATTAATAAATTTAGCATCAATATATTACACTGACATTAAATTGAACAATTAAACTGAAAGTAAAAATGGAACCTATGACATGCAACAGAAAATCAAATACAATACCACTAATTCACCAGCATATTGCGAACGATTAATTCATTTAAAACATATGAAAAACCATCAAATTTGATGCAATAAACAATTAAAGACAATATATATATATATATATATATATATATATATATATATATATGTATGTATATATAAACTTTCTGTACAATAATACCATTGAAAAATAATGAAAATGACCAATAATTATTAAATCACAAACACCACATAGACCAAATATTATTAAAAATGTATAATTATATATATATATATATATATATATATATATTTAATAAAGAAAATGGTAAAAAATACTTAACTTCGAAATTATAAATGTAAATGTTGCAACTACGTTTTATTTATTTATTTATTTTGTGGGGTGTCTGTGTGTGTATGAGGGGGAAAGGAGGGGGGGGGGGGCTCGCGAGATTTTCTGATTAAATGTATTTTTCTAATGAAAATGCACGATTTGTAGTTTTTCTACTTATTTCAGGGTGAGAGCAGCGGACTTGAATAAAAACTCTGGATACGAACTTCGCTTATATAAAGCATATAATAAATAAGTTATCGAAATTATATATTTAATTTAAATACATTTGAAATTGTAGATTTAAATCCTAAGATGGATAAATTATTTTAATTAATAGAATGACTGAAAGGTTTCTCTTTATAGGGATGTATTTTACAGCAACTATTTAATTAAAATAAATATTCAATTGTACATTTCATAATAAGGTATTAATGTTATAATTTATTGTTTTATAATAACATTCATTAAAATAATAAAAACAATAAGAAAAATTTCTCCGAAATTATAAATATGCAGCAATAATTTAATTTAAATGAATTTTCTCTCATATTCTGGAAAACCTTATTCTGAAAAATAGTTTGAACAATTGATGAAGGACAACAAATTTAAATTTGTCAGATACCGTCCCCAAGCCTCTATTGACGAATTTCAATAATAATAATAATAAAAAAAACATTTTCTGCGGCATTATAAAAAAAATGTGTTTTTACTTACAGTATGAAAATTTAACAATAGATAAATTTTAGAAAAATACTTAAAGTATTTTTTTTAAATCATAGTATAAACATTCACTGGATTATCCAAAAGAGATTTTTATTTGCGTAATTTCTAACCTACATTATAAAATTCTCATTATTTTTCTTATTGTACAAATAAATTATATGTATGTTCTTCGCAGATATACATACTACATTTCTGAGAAAATTGTTTTATCTTTCGACTTTGTTTTATTGTAGAAAACGATACTTTTCAGATTTTGCAGATACGGCAATTTTTTTACTGGTTCCCACAAAATTATCTTTTCTTTTTTTTAATGGTTTGGCAGTGATATTGTCTGTTTTCTTTCATTTATATGTTCCGTTAATAAATGGAAAGCAAGTTCTTTCAAATAATGATGATGAATTTCCCTTTTTTTCCATATTTAAACGATTATCAATTTGAGAATTTATTCGCGCAATATTTGACAATGAAAAAAAAAATGTAAGTGACCATCCATCAGATTTTTGTGCGAACTGACTTCACAACTAATATAATAAAACAATTTTAAGTCACATTCTAAAAGTAAAAAAAAAAACTCTATGAACGGGTATAACAGCAGAAAGAAAGACGAAATAACAACAGGCAGAGAGTCCGTACTTCGAAGAAACTTTCCCCCACAGATTTCGCGGAAATGGGAAAGGATGAACACGAGGGGGAAAATTCAACTAACGCAAGTGGTCGCAACGCGGTCATTTAGACCGATTAAAACTTAAGAATGCGATAAAATGCTAAGAAATAGCAGGAATGACTTGCAATTTTACTACACAAGAGTGTGAACACTCAAGGTCAGCTACACGGAATTTGGCTATCGTAACTTTAATGGGAAATGAGTTACAGGAAGATAACGAATTTCGGGCGGGGAAAAGACCAACGCGCGACTACTAACGGGTTAAACAAAGAATGCATGATCGGAATTAAAACGCAAATGTGCTAGAGGACGTCGAAGGTGATGTTATACGAGGCAACAACAAACAAAGATTAAGTGACAAAAGAAAGTTAGAAAACCGTTCTCTGTACAATTGTTGGCCTCTGAGCGATTTCCATTTGCAGTTCTGTAGATAAAATGCATATCAGCCTTTTCCCTATTACTGAAGGACAACATCTTACGATACGTTTCTACCGTGATTGACAGTTGCACACTCGGATCAGGGGCTTTAATGTATTAATCGAGGCGAAATTTTGCATATGCATTATTCTTCTTCCTCATGTCACATTTGCATGCTATTAGCGTCGTTCTTCTCGTAATTCGCAACAGGAATGGAGCTTTAACGTTTGCATGTACCAAGTTTCCAAATGCGCCAGCAGCTTTGCATTTTATTTCCGATCATGCATTCTTTGATGAAAGTTGTTCATTTGGATGTGTACCATCACCTCTTAAAGTTTTGTCCATCTTTTATGAAACACCCTGTATATGATTGCGTATATATATTCTATATTAGTAGGTTAAAATTTCCTTCTGAAAAGGTTCCATTTTCGTTTTCGATCGAAACTCTGAAAGGAATCCAAATGTGCAATTTAGGCCTGAAAAACTTGCTCAGTTAATTTATATCACCGCCGTGTTAATTGTTTCATAAACAATGTACAGTAAAACCTCTCTAAAGCGACCACGTTCCGTTCCAATAAAAATGGGTCGCTCCAAAAGGTGGTCTCTTAATGGAGGCCATGTTTAAATATAGATTTTAATTGTTGAAAAAAGGTAACAATTAATGTTACTAGAATTTATTTTCACATTAGGAAAAATATGAAAATTTAAGTATCAAAACAAAAGTTAATTACATAAGTTAATGACTACAGAGTTTAAAAAATGAATACATTGACGTTTATTGTGATTTTACGGTTTTATCTTTTATAACTTTTATTTCCAAGTCCTTTCGAAGTTCAGTAAATAAATGCAATTTTTTTTGGACGGGAACAAATAATGACGATTTCATTAATTTATCTATTTCTTGAGAGTATCCTGACAGAATAGGGCAGGGGAGTTTATTGACCGTCATTCTTAATTTGTCATCCGATTTAAATTTATTGCCTAAAAAGGCACAAAGGGTTTTAAACACTTAAAAGTTACAGGAATAAAATATAAAAAAAGAAATCTAAACTTAGTTTAGAAGATTTATGAATAATGTGCTCTCCGGAATTATTTTTCTAATAAAACCTTCTTCAAGCGACCAGAAAAAAATGAAATTCATTTGTTTCATTTTCTTCAAAGAAATGGGTCGCTCATGGAAGGATTTCAACTGGGATGGTCTCTGAAAGGAGGTAAAATTAGTATTGAGCCTATGGGAATAAATTTTGTTCCATGAAAAAATGATCGTTCAGGGAGGTGGTCGGTTAATGGAGGTGGTCGAACAGAAAGGTTTCACTGTATATTATAAAGCAAAAAAGATGTCCCTGAATAACTGCGTCATATCAATAGTAACAACGACCAAAACCAAGACAAAAAAAATTATTGGAGATTTTATAACTTCTAAATATTGCACAATTTTTAATTTTTACACTGTCAAACAGAAAAAATGGACTTACACATACGATTTCTTTAAAAAATGTATTTAAGTTTATCGAGCTTTTATGAATTTAAAAAAAAAAAAAAACATGCTTGAATTTTTTTTAAACCCATCTCAAAAAGAATTGTGCGACCCAATTACGCAAGAAACCCATTTGCATTTAAAACAATGAAGTAACTCAGAATTTATTTGTTTCCGGGTACCTATGCCCTAGCCAAATTGTCAAACTAAATTAAAATGTCACAAATGAATGATAAATAAAACGCGAATCTAACAGACATGTAATTTAACTATACACTTAAATACTGAAATAATCAAAATAAAAAGTATGCTATAAATGATAGTCTTTTGCGATTACCCGCTGTCCACATGTTGCTAATAAGAAAGTATCAAAAATACTTTTGGTGTAGTTGGTTGACAATCTGAGAAAATATACTTAATGTAAAAAATCTGTAAGTTTGCAATTAAAATGGATTTTCATCTATTTTGTGCACACCACGTAGCATACCAGGCATCTGAGTTAGATAGATAGCTGGTCTATATTATAAAACATGACCGTGAGTAACGCTGATGTCACATTGACCATGGCAACGATATTATTAATAAATTTCTCTTTTTATCAAACCTATTAACTTCTAAACATTGTGTACAATTTTAAGTTTTACACCGTTGAATTTAGAAAAAATGCACTTTCAAATGCAATTTTTTGAAAACTGTTATAATTTATGGATTTGTTATAGTTTTAAAAAATACACAGCATGATTTTTTTAATCCACCTCTATCGCGTGTAGTTTCATTGCGGAAGATTAACTCGTTTGCTTGTAAAACATGTAAATAAGTTGAACATTATTTTCATACTAATATATTCGATAACGAAATTAAAACTACATCAAAAATAAACAAATAAATAAAACACAAATTTAACAATCGAACTGACACTGAAATAATCGGAATAAAAAAGGCGGCTATAATTACTGAACTCTGATGATTTCTTTGCCTATACGAAAGTATCGTTTTTAATAAATTTCGAAACTTTATTTGACCATATAATTAATATTTTTCATATAAAATTGCTTTTTGGTGTTTCTATTGTTAAATCTAAAAATCTATTAGAGTTTTCACTTATGTTCTGTACACCATTCAGTATCTTAAAGTCAGTATTAGATTGCCATATGTAAAATAAAAGATGAAATGTCAAAATGTTTTGGATTACAAAGTCACGGTATAAACGCTTAATTCTAACAATGCCAGGTCTGCATTTAAAAATCCAGTATTTAATATACTCAATGGTAAATACAGTTAATAAATATTTGCATACTATTTGAATAAATTGAACTATTTTCATATTAAAGTTCGATCACAATTAAACTAATATCAAAGGTCTGATAAGTCATACCAGAACCTCGATTGAATGAATACCAAGAAAATAATAAAAGTAATGCTAAAATAGATATAATGGTATAAGACTAAAATATTACCTTTAAATCGGTTTTGAAATCTGTTTTATCCTTCAACTTATAATCGAACATCTTATTTATACAACCCTTAATTTTGAATGTTCCCTTAATTTTTTATTATCAGTCACAGACATTATTTAAAAATATATCATGTCGAATAGTCACACATTATTGTGTTATCATAATTAATTCTCATAGAAAATTTTTATTGGGAACATTTAGCAGTATTATCCATCTTTTCACGATCTTCTGTGGTAAATAACTGCATTACATTTCAAATGTATTTTGAATAGGCAGCAAAGCTATGAGTAACCCTTCCTGTCTATCACACAACTTTTTTGTAATTCCCATCGAATGTTATGAAATATAAAAACTATTTTTGTAACTACTCAGTAAAAAGGCTTCTGCAAAAGTAAACAAACATCCGACTCATTAATATTCTTATCGTACATCGCCCAAGTGTTAAACAATGTGTTCATATAAACTCCCAAAAACTAATTCAAAGACTATTCAAAACAGACAAGCATGTGTTTCCCTGTTGCAACTCTCTGATCTGCGGTTTAAACACTACAGCTTGAAATCTGGAGAAATGTATTTTGAGTATTTTGAAAATACAAAATACTTTGAAAAAGCATTCCAAAATACATTACCAAAATACTTTTGTTTCGTCGGTTTAAAATACAAAATACAAATTACAAATGTATTTTGAAATTGTATTTCAAATACATGTATTTTCGATACTGCCCAACTCTGCATAAAGGTACCCTATTAATTCACATCAAAATCATAAAATAAGGAAGTTTTATTTCAAGTTTAGCCAGACATAATAACTAAAAAAGCTTGATTAATACATAAATATATTTGGTTAAAAGATTAAAATTACCAGTGCTATCAGCAATATATTGATAAAAATAACTTTATACTTCCTTCATGATAAAGCATGAGTTCAGTCATATTATCTAGAATTACATATTAAAATGCAAACGAAATGATATAAAAATGAAAAAGTCTGTAATTTTGTCCCTACATCTGAACTGAAAATTTCATTGTTTACATCTATGGTGATGTGCGGATTTTAGGCGTTTATGGATTTCAGGGAGTCTACTGTATAACCCATATTTGGTGCAAAGGGTAGCTGTTTCATTCTTTATATTAAAATTTGTATGAAAATTAACCTGTTGTCAGTAAACTTTTGCTCCAAAAAATATAATGGTTTTACCCCCTGTGATGTAGTAATCACATTTATTTCTTAATTGTAATGCAGCATTCTTATTCCGCCCCTTTTAAAAGTTTTCTTTTTGACTCAACATCGTTCAAATCGCTTTTCTTTACTTTTTTACCGAAAGTAACATAGCTTTTTCCCCCCTCTAATGTGATCTATTTTTAGCCTCAGCACGTATCGTAGTGACGTCGACCACATCATATTAGACGTGTGTGTTCGCTAGCCAATTAATCGTAGTTTTGATTTCTCTCTGTTATTATTTGTTCTACAATTCATACGTAATTTTAATTTAACTAATAGATTTAAATCAATTTTGGATGCACTATTGTAAACCTCATTTGCATGGTATATATACCAAGTATAACTAGTTTTTAACAGATTTTACGAATATTTGATATTGTATTTTTTGACAATGTGATTGTCCTTTTGGATTTCAGGCTGTGCACCTGATTCAAAGAGCGATTCTAAGACTACGAAGTTCTTCAATAGCAAATTCGCGATCCATGGAAAGTTATCTTCAATCTCCAGCTTTTTATTTTATACATTTTGATTTGGTTTCTTTCATTATCAAGCAGTGATGGAGCAGCAAAAAGCCATTTTGGAGCAGTAAAAACGCTCATTTTGGAGCAGAAAATAAATATTTTGGAGCATCAAAATGTTATTTTGGTATTCTTTGACGAAATTCACATTTTTTTTGCAATGCTTTGACAAAATTCACGTTTCTTCTGCAATTCTTTTACGAAATTCAGGTTTTTCCTGCGATTTTTAGACGAAATTAGCATTTTTCCCGCGATTCTTTGACGAAATTAGCGTTTTTCCGCGACTATTTAAAAAAATTCGCGTTTTTCCGCAATCCTTTGACCAAATTCGCGTTATTCGGACCCTTTGTTGAAATCAGCATGTTTTTTGCTATCTTTTGACGAAATTAGCGTGTTTTTCAAAATCTTTTGACGAAATTTGTGGTTTTTCACAATCTTTTGACAAAATGTGCGGTTTTTTGCGATCTTTTGACAAAATTCATTCTTTTTTTCACGATCCTTTGACAAAATTTGCGTGTTTTTTGCATTCTTTTGACAAAATTTGCGTGTTTTTTGCGACTTTTTGATGAAATTTGTGGGGGTTTTTCGCTATATTTTAACGAAAGTAGCGTTTTTTCACGATCTTTTAAACGTGTTTTGTTCGTTTTTTGACGAAGTTAGCTATCCTTTGGCAAAATTCACGTTTTTTTTGTGATCCTTTGACAAAATTCGTATGTTTTTCGCCATCTTTCGACAAAATTTGCGTGTTTTTCGCGATCTTCTGACGAAATTTGCATTTTATTCACGATCTTTTAACAAAATCACGTTTTTCACAATCTTTTGACTGCATTTTGTTCATTTTTTGACGAAATTAGCGATCCTTTGTGGGTTTTTTCATGATCGTTTGACAAACATCGCGTGTTTTTCACGATGTTTTGACCAAATTCGTATGGTTTTTGCAATCTTTTGGGAAAATTTGGGTGGAAAATGACTGATTTGGCTTAAGAATTATTATCGAATTGGCGCAGTTGGGCGCAATTTCGTTGAAAAATGATCGTTTTGGCACAGAAATGCGTAGCATTATCGATTTGGCGCAATTGGAGCAATTGGCGCAGCTGTTCCATCACTGTATCAAGGCATTCTCTAAGGAATAATTTTAATCAGCATCGGCCAGCATTCATTAACGTCATGGAATTCCTTTTTAAGTTGGATTTTTTTTGCTATGTGTACGGTGATCAGATTAAATACCTCCTGCTTCACCTCTCCCTTCTCCAGAATGAATAAAGTTGGATTTAATATGAATATGTGTATTCCTTGAACAAGCCTCTGTGTCAACTGTTTCTCATTAAGTAAGACCATTCTTAATTTATTTTTACTGCAACTAAAGTCATTTAATTCTCGCCACATTTTATATCATCGGCAATATTATTCTTTGCATATTTTATCGGCATAAGAATATTATTATTTATGCCACACCCTCCTCAGTACTTTCTTTGATATCATTTTGTGTTGCATCAAAAACGCATCTTGCAACACTAACATATTTGTGTATTAAAAAGAGGGAGACACATTAAATACAGTAAACTCCTGACTATCTGGCCTTCTGTACTATCTGGCCTATTACAAAATGACGACTGTTGCAAGCGGCCAAGGCAGGCAGGTTCCCGTCCAGGTGGTTGCCAAAAGCATGAGAAGAAATTCCAAACATAGTAATTGCAAGGTCTTGGAATTTTTTTGGACCGAAAAGGTAGACATAAACACGTGTGGGAAACTGCAATGGGATATGAGAACGATAAACTTCTTCCGTTGCTGAAAAATATACCGGGTTCTGACGATGTCAAAGCAGAAGGCATTACGGAATAGATGGTAAACGACGAAGTTAATGAATTAATTGAAAACGATATTGTAAACATGCTGACAGAGGGATAAATTCAGAAGAAAAAGATTAAAAGGATTGCAGGAAAAATCTCATACCAGATTCGAAAGGGTTCAAGATGATTAAGGCAGGGCTGCACTACATTAGTTAGCAGGAATCGATGCCACCTGATATCATTTACGTGCGTAAATGGATGGACATTACGTCGTGGAAGAGGGCTACAGGGAGAAGCAATCCTCTTTTTCAAAAACTAAAAACAGTAAGTTTTGACTCTTATCTTATACATAATTTTTCATATTTTGAGAAAACATTGGATAATAAACAGTAAAAAAAGATTTACTCATTTTTTACGAATTAAGATTACGTTTTATGTTAATATTTTGCTTATTTTGAAACTGTATGTACTGCATATACAACATTTATCTTAATATCTGTAACATGGACTTTTAATACCATGGCTGGTGAAGGGCACGAAGTTAGTAAATATTTGTAGAACTGCGGCCTATCTGGCTTTTTCATTATCCGGCCTGCCCTTCTGCCACATTAGGCCGGATAGTCGGGAGTTCACTGTACATTAAAAATAAAAGATAATAGCTTCATATAAAATTCTAAGTTTGAAGTACATTTCAAGACAAAATAAATTTAAAAAAAAAAATAACATAAAATTAAAAAATACACAAACTTGTTGGTCTGTGGACAATTCTTAGGACAATATGAAGTAGAAAAACAAGTTCTTTTAAAATCATGTTTGATCTATTTATTGGATATCACTTAAATTTTGATTGCTTCTTCAACTGGCATTAATAAAAACTTCTAATATTTTAATTTATTGTACTAACTTATTTACAAGTTGCATAATGAAGTTATGCACAGTTTTATTTAAATAAAAATATATAAAAAGTTCCAGATACTTTTAGAAGATTTAATAAATAGATTTTGGTAAGATTTTAAGTAATATATATATTTTTTAAATAGGGAGAGGGGGGAGGGGGAGGTATACTTTTCTTTGTGTGTGTGGCACACTAGAGAACTTTCTGTAGTAAAACACTTTACAATTAATATAAAAAATACCCATAATGATGCTTTTTGTTTTATATAAATATATTTCATTGAAATTATTTATGTTAATAAGGAGATAGCAATAATACTAACCAATTAAAATTTTGAGATCAAACACACTTACCACCAAAAGCTGGGGCAGGTGATCCAAAAGCTGGGGCAGGTGTTCCAAAAGAAGGAGGAGATCCAAATCCTGGAGAACTGCCAAATCCTGAAGTTTGGGAAGCCAAGGAGCCAAAAGTAGGAGAACTAGCATTTGCAAAACTAAAATAAAAAAACAGCATTACTCACTATAAGGTCCATATAGAAAACAATAATATAATATCAATAAACAATCACTAAGATTCTAAAAATTAACTAAAATTATTAGAGTAATGATGATATAATTTACATTACTTACTTAGAAAAGTTACTAGACACTTGCTGCTGACCAAAAACAGGTGCTGAGCCAAATGCGGGAGATCCTCCAAAAGCAGGAGGACTGCCAAAAGCAGGGCTGCCACCAAAAGTAGGAGCTGATCCAAAACCACCTAAAAATAAAAATGAAAAAAAAGTCTAAATTAACTTTATAATAGCAAATAAATTATAAGAAAAAATAGATAAATATGGTTTTTGCTTGCAGGAAAGGAATGCTACTGTTTTAGAACAAATATTTGCTTTTGAACAAATCAGTTACTATACATATTTGCTTATTTCAGGGTATATTATGTACATGTAATTATTGAACAAATTTTATATATTTATGCATGTATCACTATCCTTTCATTTTCAGATACACGTGCAGATGTTATAATAAAGTATATGTATACATTAAAAAAGTCTCTATCACTCAAGGTTCCGTCAACTAAGGTAACAATCATTTTAAAAAAAATAAAGCAGTGGTAAACTACTGTACGGTTCCTACCTATAATAAAACCAGCCAAATGTAAGTATAAATAAGAGTAATAAGTCTTAATTACGTCCACTAATAACCATATCACAATATATATCCCAAACGGAAAATCAAAACATATTAAAATATTTATTTGCTTAAAAAACATTACTAAAAACACATTAAAAGTATATTAAAAAACTATATTGACATGTTTCAACTCCTTCACTGAGTCGTGATCAAAATGTATAACAGAAATTACAAATACAATGCATATGAAAACTGGAAAAAAATCATCCAAATTGTGGATGATTTTTTTTCCAGTTTTCATATGCATTGTATTTGTAATTTCTATTATACATTCTGATGACGACTCAGTGAAGGAGTTGAAACATGTCAATATAGGTTTTTAATATATGTTTTGATTTTCTGTTTGGAATATATATTGTGATATAAAATCAGCCAGTTATTAAATGCAATTTGTTCAGGAGAAATTCAAGTCATTATTAATAGAACTGCAGAGATTTTATTTTAATAATTAATTTGACTGTTTAATTTAGTTGGTAACCAGCTTATGCCTCTCACTTGCTTTCAACAACTAAATCATTTTCTTTTAAACAATAAACAAATAAAGGTTATATTAAATAAATCAGCAGAAATAATTGTTTATTATATAATTTTTTGCAGGTTTAAAGTTCTTTTAATAAATTATGTAGAAAAAAAATTAAAGCTATAAAAGTTACCAAGCTAATACTACTCCTTATCTTTCCACTCTCCCAGCAAATTGCATACTTTGAAAATATTGTGGTGGTAAAATCTGTGATCATTGGGACGGATTATCGTCAATCAAAATTATTAATGTCAATTTCTTCAATTACGAACTGCATCACCTCTTCAGTCAATAGCTCGCATTCAAATGACTCTTTTTTAGGTATGACCAAACATAGAATTTTATAAAATGGGTAACACAAAAATAAATTCAGGGAAACTTTTAAATCGTACATAGAAAATAAAACTACCGGCAACTGAGGAGCAAAAATTGATAGGTTGAAAATGCACTGCATCAACTGTGACATAATTGGGCATGCTAACGATTACAGAGATCGTAACGGGGAACAAGGCATAACCAGTAGTAGAAAAAAACATAGCACTCCCAAGGTGAAGGAAAATTAAAATGTCAACTGCAAAACACAAGCAGTGTGAGAGAATCCTCACAATAATCACAACTTTGATAGGTATCTGGTAGGTAGTTCATACTCAACTGACTTTTGCAGATACAATCAAACTTAAATTTTTATAAAACAGGGTCACCAAAATAAATTCCAGAAAATTTTTAAACCATATGTAGAAAAAAATGAAACTACTGGTTACAAGGAGTGAAAACAAAAAAAGATATGCCAAAAATGCACTATATCATCACTGACATGGCCGGCCATACTGAAGATCATGGGGAGCAACGGTGTAACCAGCTCTGTAGAAAAACAGAACACTCGTACATGCTGTTAAAAGTGGGTTGATCGTATAGAATTTTTAGCAGTTATAAATTTCGATAACAATGATTCCACTTTGTGAAAAAAAAAAAAAAAAAAAAAAAAAAAAATCAAGAAAGTATTTATTTTTACCATTGACATAAAAAAATTTAATTGAAGTGGAAAAATTGATGATATCCAATAGAAAAACTTCTTTATTTGATCATACAAGCATCATTTGGCATATTTAAGAGGGAGCTGTTTGGTGCATAAATAACTATTTTTGTTGGAACCATAAAGAATATTTGTCGTCTTATCTCCTGCAACTGGCTACTGAAAAAATACTTTAAAATTAATTTATAATTAAGTTACAAAAATATTAAAATGTTGTATTTTATTGGAAACACACCTGTGTATACATTAGAGGTCTGAACGGGCCGAAATTTCCAGGACCAGGCCTGGCCCGACTCATAGAAAAAAATATTGACTCGGCCCGGCCCAGCAGAAAAGTTAAAAGTTCGGCCTGACCCAGCCCATAGAAAAAAAATTATTGGCCCGGCTCGGCCCAGTATAACAGCTAAAAGTTTGGCCTGGCCTGGAAAAAAGTTAAAATCTCGGCCCGAGTGAATTTCTACAAAACATTGATTTTTACATCAATTTGATTAAAAATTTGACTCTTACAAGGAGTTCTGACCAAAAATATTTACCTTAACTTTTTTTTCATGTTTCTAAACTGCATTTTTATTTAAGTGCCACAGGCTGCAATATTTATTTTTTAAATAAATCGATATTTCTTCTATGTAAATGTTTCAGTTATCGTTAATATTGTTAATCCATATTCCATGTATTGAATTGTTAAAAATCTGAAAAATGCTATACAGTAAAATCTTCTAAGACTCAATTACATAGAAAAGAAAAAAAAAATGCGTTATAGACAAGTTCCCTTCTTAACAAATGTAAATGTATTATATATTCTTTTCTTACATATTAGTACGTAGGTTGATCCAAAAAAAAGTTTACAAGCAGAAGCATTTGAAACATAATAATTGTGGAGCGAATATTTCCACCCAGGGTGATTGACAGATGGCGTTAGTTGTCCTACAGCAGTTCTACGAGTAAGTAGCGTCAGTACGCAGACACTTAAGAGCGACAGTAATGGCACAACGTCTAGAAAAGTGGTCTCGCATAGAGGTGCGAGCCATAATTCGATTCTTATGGGCCAAGAATGTGGCTGCATCCAAAATTCACAGACAAATCGTTGAGGTATACAGGGACAAAGCAATGAGTAGACAACAGGTAGCGAAATGGTGTCGTTCTTATCAAGCGGGCAGGGAGCATGTGGAAAACCGCAATATGAAAGCGAGTGGCCGTCCAAGTTCTTCAAGGATGGATATCAACACGTGCCGTGTTGAAGAAATCATCCAAAGGAATCGACAAGTAACCGTGCATGAGATTGCCTCAGAGTTGGACCTGAGTTATGGTAACGTTCAGCATATCGTAACCGATGAGTTGCGATATTCCAAAGTTTGTGCCCGCTGGGTTCCACGTGCGTTGTCCGTGGAGCATAAGACCACTCTAATGATGTGCAGCCTCACATTTCTGCAGCGATACCATTCAGACGGCCAACACTTCATTGATCGCATCGTTACCAGTGATGAAACATGGCTTTATCACTTCACCCCCATATCCAAAACAGCCACGATGGAGTGGAAACACGCTGGATCACTGACGAGGAAGAAGTTTAAGGTCACACCCTCTGCCGGTAAAGTGATGGCAACCGTTTTCTGGGATACGACTGGTGTTATCCAAATCGAGTATTTGGAGCGTGGCCATACCATTAATGCCGATCGTTATTGTGCCACCTTAACGAAATTGCGTGAAGCCATCCGATGCAAATGGCCTGGATTACCCAGCAAAGGCGTCATTCTTCTGCATGACAATGCCAGGCCCATACAGCTCGCCAGACTCAGGAATTGCTGCAAAGGTTCAAGTGGGAGGTCTGGAATCACCCCCCATACAGCCCCGATTTGGCTCCAAGTGACTATTTCCTTTTTCCGGTGTTGAAGCAAAACTTATCCGGAACACGGTTCACCTCAGACGATGCAGTGAAAACAGCTGCCGAGAAATGGCTCAATGAGCAGGACCCTGATTACTACCAAGACGGGATAAATAAGTTAGTCGAACGTTCTGACAAATGCCTAAACAGGTTTGGCGACTATGTGGAAAAGTAAAGGCCAGATGTGTCTCTTGATTGCCATTTGTATCTTGTTTCTAATGTTAATAAATCCTTTTTCCTTTGACTAGTAAACTTTTTTTTGGATCACCCCTCGTATATTAATTTTGCATGGATCAACACGTTTTTCAGTTAAAAACAGGATTCCGTCATAGGCAGATTCCTTTTCACATGTTTTACTATATTTTAATTTACCTATATTTTAATTAGCGTAGAAATCTACTATTCTTTAAAAAGAATAAATGTTAATGTTTAATTGTAGAATAATGATGATTCAAAAATGTATGCATATTTTGCAAAAATCTTTGGGCCAGGCTTAATTTTACTGACCTTTCAACGAAAAGGTCATGCTGAGACAAAGATTTTCATACGAGCTGGCTCAAAACTAGGAGTAAAAATTTTGAGCCATAAAGACTAGAAAAGAAACCAGACCCGGCTCTGTACAGAAAAAATAAGTTAGGCCTGGCCCGACTTGATTCTTTCGAAAACAAATAAGGCCCGAACCTGGCCTGGCCCGGCCCGATTCTTCAGAAAAAAGTATGGCCCGGGCCCAGCCCTAGTGCCACAAATGAAAATAGGCCCGAGCCCGTCCCGTGCAGATCTCTAGTATACATAATTTTTATATTTATAGAATACCAGGAAGTGAATGAAAAATCGATTACAAAGTTTCTATCTTTACATGCATGAACCAAATTAAATAAAAAAGTGTAAAAATAGAAATGAAACGAGTAATATCTTAATAATTTTTTTCAAATGGTTGAAATAATACCTTGCTGCTGGGTGGGAGTCTGTTGGAAAGAACCAAAACCTGACTGAGCAACAGAAGCACCTCCACTGCTGAAGCTACCAGCACCAGAGAATGAATTGGCATTCACAGTACCAAATGATTTAACACTGGAATTCTTGAACAGATCTGTAAAGCAAAGCGTTTTAAATAAGCTGTGAAAAAGGAACTTATCAATAATGGGAAACATTTCATAGTCTGATTGATTCTCCAGGATCTTTGATTTGGAGAGATACTATGACGTAGATATGAGTGAAAAGCATCTTACTTAAAGGACGGCAAACTGAGTGGTTGCCCAGGGCCGATTAAAATAAATATGTGCTTAAAAAATTAGAGCCATTAAAATTTGATAATACACATACCTAAAATGAACATGTTCTAGTTTATGTCATTTTGATTAAATTTAATACAGAACTTAATAAGTCAGGCATAAAAATGGGAAATGGGGATAAAAGGTGAGGCCAAACTCGTATAATTTAGACACATTTTAACACATTTTAAGTTATTCATACAATAAAATGAATTATGACTGTACATATGATTGTTATTTTCTTTTTGTAACTTAGAAAGTATTAAAAGAAAATAAATAAATAACAAAAAATGCATAAATTCATTAAATCAAAAAAGAAAATTGGAAACAGTTTGCTAAAAGTATAAATTCATTCAAATGTATCTGATGAACTTATGTGAAGTACAGAGATGTATTATTTTGAATGATTTAACTGTTTAAAACTTTACTTTAAAAAAAAATCTCTTTTGTTAAATATATGTACGCCAAATTGATATTTACTCCAGAAATAAATTTCCAAAAATGTATCACTGAAATTACCCAGAAGTATTTTAGAAATAGAATAAAATATTCTATTCCAAAAAGAATCTTATGGAAACATTTCCCTAGTTATTAGAATTATTACTACTTATCAGAATTTAATTTACATGACTTGAAGATGCTTATAATAAAAGCTTGCCTTTGATTTGATAGTAGAGCGATTCTGAAGCAAATTCTCAGGATTTGAGTAAACACAATGTCTAATTATTAAGTTTTCTAGAACCCCCCCCCCCCCCCCCACACACACACACACATCATCACATCATATACTTCAAATATTTTCTTTACATTTTTGCATCAATCCAGAGAATGTCCAAATTAGCATTTAAAAAGGTGGAATTCTTCCTTTAGGAGGAACTCTTTCATGCCTGATAAGTATACAGTTATCAATACAAAAAACCCTTAACAGGTTAAAAGTTTGTGATGTAGCACTTCATCTTATTGCTATAAGACGTTTATTTTAAATATGGAACTTAAAAATAATGATATAAAATTTTAAGTGGTGCTATGCTATTAATTAATGTATATATACATAAGTTTATATTATTTATTTCATCATTTTATTTTTGTTTTATTTATAATTGTGCATGTAAGAATTATGTTAAATTTAAAAGGATGTATAAAAATTTATTCATTGATGCTTTATCATTCACATCTTTCATAAATTCAAAATATGAGTTTTAAAAGATATGATATAAAAATTTAAGTGACGCCTTGATGTAGCTTTAAACAATTTGTTTCAAAATTCAATTTTAATTGTTTTCAATTTGGCTAAATATATTTACACATCTAACCAAAACTTTTAATTTTCCAATACAAAGTTAAAAATATCACTCTCACTGAACCTATACAATGCACTGTAATGTATTTATATGAATAAATTGATTTATCTTTTGTGCCACACTATCCAAAATCAAAATTTATGTAAACGATTTCTTTGTGTCATAATATCCATTTGCATACATTTCGCTTAGTTTGGATACAATGATGCAAAGAAATCATTGTCAATGTCACAAATGTCAATAGAAAAAAACTATGATTTCATGCATGCATTGCTAAATACTACAGTTGAGATTTGCTGATGAGACTGGAAAATTGTTCTGCAAAACACATTTTGTACAAAAGAAACAAATTCACATGAACATGAAATGTAGAATTGCACTTCTTTTTCTTTCAGAAGTAACGCTAAAAGTAGTGCCAGCACTTGCTACAAGCTGCAGATTTGTTTTATCATGCTACTTCTTACACTACACAAATCAAAATGTAGCACTCTACACTACAAACTACTGGAAAAAGTAGTGATTACTGTGGTTGCTCTACTGGTAGCATGCAACTTTCGACTACTGAGCAAATCTATTATAAAAGTAAAGTAGGTTGCAGAGTGACACTTTTTATTTGCAGCATGGAAATTTAAAATAATAATAATAATAAATAATGAAGCAAATACAATAGTGACATCAAGTTTAATATTAAAGTTTTCTGAATAACATTCAGATGTCAATAGATCAATATTAATAATAGGAAAACAGAAGTTGCATTTTTGTATTATGATAAATATACAAGGATTTTTAAAATTTATTTTCACCATTTTGACAATGAAAAATCTAAGAGAAAAAATGACTGCATGTGCAGCATGGCAACCCAGTAAAGCAAAGTAAAGTAAAAACCTGAATTGCAAAGCTATTGCTTGCAGCAGCCATCTGCAAACATGTTACATAGATTATTGTCATGTTAAAATATCTGAGAGTGATCAATTATCAGTTTTACAAAAAATAATTCATTACCATAAATGTTCTTCATATGCACATGAAGAATTAAATTATACAAAATTGCATTAAATTAGATTAAACTTTTAGTACACTTACTGTTCGTATCAGACTTTATGTTACTTCCAATACCAAATACATTTTTAGAAGCATTTTCTTCACTTGGTTTGCCCCCGAGGCCACTAAAAAATGATCCTTGACCAAAGGCATTACCTGAATTCTGATTGAATGAAAAACTGTAAAAGAAACAATTTCAGAAACTTTATTATAAATAACAGATACAGAAATAATAGATTAAGAAGAAAGTTATATGTTAATTTAATCATGTTTTATACAAAACATATGTTACATATGTAAACAAAAACATAATTACTTTACCTAGATGTTGTTGAAGACTGAGTAACAGGAGTAGTGTTTTGACCAAAGAAGGATTTAGCAAGACCAAATGATCTAAATAAATAATGGATACAGTATGCAATTTAATAGTCTGTTGATATAAAATAAATATCTACAATTTAGTCATTTTTGTAACAAAATTATATCACATCTCAAAATAATGTTATTAGGAAGAGAATCTGACTGTTTATATATTGGATAACTTAATGACTAGAATAAATTGTTTTAAATACTGGTGTGTTAAACACAACACCAAAGAAAGAAATGTGTTAAATACAGGATAAAATCTGAAGAAAAAGCAACACATTTTAAAAGAAAAAATTTATCTTCACCAGGCACAAAAGGACATGCCTGTACTATGATAGCCGACGCAAGACTGAAAGGAATAAAGGAGAGATGGACAAGTGGGAGAGAACAATCAATCAGTCAGAAAAAAGTCGACATGATAAGTAAAGTAAGAAAAATAGACAAATTTGAATAATTCTATGTGTAAGAAATACATAGAAAAATAAATTTAAATATAATTAACATCCAGCAGGCCGAAAGAGTCGCATAAACTTAAAAGATAAAATTAATATATATATACAGTATAACTTCAAAAATCCAGCATCATGGGGACCGAGATTTTGAAGGAATATCAAAAGTAGCACTATATTCTTAATGGTGCTTTTAGCCACAGTTTAATTCATTATTAAGTGATAATTATGTAAGAAAAAGAGAAAATTAAATATAAAGAAAATCTACTTTAATTGATATTTTCTGTTACAGAAAAAAAATCTAATAAAGAGTGAAATTATTTCTTCTCTTCTAATTTCAGAAACATCGATACAAACTTTGTTTGCTTCAAATTTTTTGGCAGTTCTTTGACGTTTTTTTTTTTTTTTTTTTTGTTTTTTTTTGTTTTGTTTTTTCAATTTATACAAATGAAGAATGGTTTATTTCGGAAGTATAGTAAACTCTGTTTAAGGCGGAATCGATTGGGAGCGAGAAAATTTTCCGTAGTAGACAATATTCCGCCTTAGACAAATTTTACTCTTTGTCTATGGATTCACAGGGACTTAAAAAATTTTCCGAGTTAGACAGATTTCCGTCTTACACAGAGTCCGCCTTACAGAGAGTTTACTGTACAGTCTTGTTTTTCTAAAGCATATATTATTTCTCCAGTCAAGTTTATGCATTTTTCTAGTGACACCTTTTCTTCTGCCGATTGTTCATCTTCATCTTTTGAGCTGCTACAAACATTATAGGTGATTCTATTTAGCTCAGCATCAGCGATTTCACTGCTCGTTAAATTGTTCGTTGTTGATGTATTTTCACCAATGCTTAACCAATCATCTATATCCCATTTTTTGATACTTAATGCATTTTCAGATTTTGCGTGTTCAATGGGTTCATAAATCACGGCCTTTTCACAGGAAATGTTGAAAACCTGAAAATTCTTCCTCATCACTGATGTCGCCATTGCCAAAAATTCGTTCTGGCAATATTTTGTGCAACACATTCGCTAAAGTTGTCCCCAAAGTTGTTAATGTTGCTAAGAAACGGTGCAGCTCCCAGAAAATAATCGCCTCTGACAAATAAAAAAAAAAAGTCAAATATCCTTCTTGCATTTTTATGTTTCAATCTTGAAGTTTTTTATTCATAAAAAATTACTATTTTTCTTCTCCCATAACTTGAAAGTGTAAAAGAAAAAAGAAGAGGAAAGATGGTTTTGATGCCGGATTTTTGAAGTCACACTGTATATATTTTTGTTAACTGTTTAGTAAAATATTGTAAATGAAAAACAAACCCATATTGTATTTAAATGAGTAATCAGGAAGCAATATGTGGTTTTCTTAAGCTCAACGTTTATTAAAGCAAAATTCAGAACATTGCATGTTAATTATTCACAGCAATAAGATGATGATGACATGAAGATAAATAAGATAGCACCATAGGTAGATAACACCAGATAAGACAAAAGCAGCAGATAAAATTGAAGATAAGTTGGTATTTTAAAAAATTAGAAGATTCACAAAGTACGCCTAAACTAAAATGACTTTAAAACAATACCAAACACGCAACTAAATAGAACTAAAAACTCCATGGACATAGTTTTAACCAACGCCCAGGTTACTTGACAATTTGACAACTTGAGAATAAAAGTGTATCTATTAGAGCTAATGGCAAAGTATTTATATGATCGTGGATTGATACATGTAGAAAACGCTCACCACAAGATCCAATCAGTGATTGTCATCCAATTTTAATGCAAATATTCAATCGATGAAAATCAATTCAACCAACCGAAAATACAACGCTGTCTTCTAGCTGGAAATAGATCATTAGCCCAGTGTGCGGTTTGTTTTGGTGGGTGTTGCTTGAAAGATTGGAAGAAGTTAAGTAGGGAAAAAAAAATGATGATACAATGTTTTCAGAAGTGCATGAACTTAAAGTTTAATTATAAAGCAACTATTTGATGATAAATTTAGTTTGAAATAAGTAAGTAACCATTATACTTAACTGGTTGATACTTAACCATTATACTGGTTTATTGTAAATAAAGATAAACTTTAGATTTATTATGATACTTATAATATGAGTTAATGGATGTGTAAACGGTAATTTTGAATGAGTGAAATGGTATGATATTATGTTTAAATATATAAGAGGTGATGAGAACAATGTGTTGATGTCCTCATCAACAACTCCATTGGACCAATGTCCATAACAATTTTTGACAAAGTTAAACCCTGGGATTTGTGTATGATGAGAGGGTATGCAATTGTAAAAAGAGGAGGAACTGTAGAGAATACATACAGAATTTCTTTGCACATTGCATTTTTAAAGTACAGTCGAGGAAAAAAAAAAGCTGCATTTCATTAACTTTGTCATAGTTCTCAGGTAGTTCGTAGTATATAAATACGATTTTAATTATGAAATTTTGCATGTTCAAATATTTAATGAGAAATATATATAGATATATGTATATGTAAAAAGGAGAAAATTTGTATTTCTATAGACCGGAAATTTTTGCTGCTATTTAAAATTACTTGCAACTTATAGTTATTTAAATGAATAATCTTTTATTTTTTACAAAGAAATAAATAAAAATACATGAAATAAATTTGTATCATTTTAATTTTGTTTCATTATCCAAATATTTTAAAAATGTCATGATTTTTTTTTTTAATCATTCTTTTAAAATTTTTAATATCATTTTTTAAAATCTCGAATTCCTGGTATTGTAGTTACTGCCTACATAATAAAATTTTTAGTAATTCAATATCTTTACAGAACTTATTTTAGAGTTCATAACCAGTTATTCTAATTAGAAACCCAAGAATCCGATATTTAAAAAGTAAAAAAATTTAAAAGCTAGTTGTTAAAAAAAAATTGAAATATTATTATGATAACAGAAAATTATAATTTAAAACTTATTAAAGCAGTATTTAAGCAGTGTGTTATAACTTTATGTATTGCATTTTAATTTATTTCCTCGTGAAAAATAGTAGTTTATTTGTGTAAATAATAGTAAATATATTTTAAACCAGCAAAATTTTGTGGTCTATAGAAGTACCAATTGTCTATTTATTCATTTACTCTGTCTTTGCTTTTTTTTAAATATATAAACATGCAAAATTTCATAGTTTGAAATGTATTTATATAATTATAAAAATGCAGTATAATATTTAAAAAATACATTAAACAAAATGAAATATATATGTATATATATACAGTAGACTCCCTCAAATCTGCATTGCTTGGGACCAGAACTTGTGCGGATTTTAGAATTTTGCGAATTTCTGGTCATTGATTTCTTTACATTTTAAAAACATAATTTAAATGTTATAATGCAATAGAAATTATAATGAACAACAATGTAATAGAATATTAAATAAATTAAGCAATAAACTAAAATAATAAAAATTAAGAGGATTTTAAAGATGCTTAAATTATAAATGTCAAGTAAATCATTAATAATGTATAATTAAATATGCATCATAAAGATACATTTTTTTAAATTTTTCAATGCAATTTGCCTCATAAAGGTACCCTACTAATTCACATCAAAATCATAAAATAAGAAAGTTTTATTTCAGGTTTAGCCTGTCTTAATAATCAAAAAACCTTGATTAATACATAAATATATTTGGTAAAAAGATTGTGATTACCAAAAATATCAGCAATATCTTGATTTATTTTCAGAAATAAATTTTTACTTCTTTCATGAAAAAGCATGAGTTCAGTCATATTAATGAGGATTGCATTCAAAATACGTACAGAATAATATTTAAAAAAAAGTCTCTAATTTTGACCCTACATCTGAACTGAAATTTTCATTGTTTATACCTGTAATGATGTGTGGATTTTAGGCATTTGCAGATTTTAGAGTTGCGGATTTGAGGGAGTCTACTGTATATATATATATGTATATATATATATTTTTTTTTTTTTTTTTTTTTTTTTTGCTAAAAATACTTATTACGTAGACAGTTATTCTTATCACAAAATCAGGAGTCCGAGATTTTAAAAAAGCATATTAAAAATCTAAAAACATATTTTTTAAAAAATCATGAAATTTTTTAAATGTTTGGGCAATGAAACAAAATTTAAATCTTATATTAAAGTTTTATATCCCACATTTTATTTTATTTCTCTATGAAAAAATAAGAGATTATTCATTTAAATAATTGTAAATAATTTAAACAATTGTAATTTTAAATAACAGCAAAATTTTCTGGTCTATAGAAATACAACTTTCTACTTTCTTTTCTTTTATTTTGTTTACTTACCTTTAAATTAATCATTTAAAATTCCATAGTTAAAATTGAACTTGCTATAAAACTTATATTTTATTAAATTTCAATGATTATACATATGTTTTCAATTGTGGTTTGAAAATAATTGATAAAAATTTACGCCGCAAAAAATAAGTCCGACTGGGATTCGATCTCAAACAAAAAGTTCAGGAGTCTGGCGCACTTCCAACCATGCAACTAAGCCACTTGCCAAAGATGTTAGGGGTTAGCACAAGTACTAACTCCCCAACTTCTAACACATGTGACACTGATTTAAAAACTTTAAGCAGAGTTTGCAGCTAAGCAGATTTGAGGATGTATTTGAATACATGTAAATGAAGAGAAAAATGTAGCATGTTAAAATATCTTCCATTAAGCATCTGTAAATGATAAACTGAAGAAAGTAATGTTAAAAGTGCAGTAAAGTCATTAACAACTCACGTAGATTTCCATAGCACAAACTTCCTTTATTCTCTCTCTATTTCACATTAAAAGTTCCAAGTTAAAACAGTTCATCAAAATAAATCATAAATAAACGAACAGCAGATGAACGATAAATTGTTTCATAAACATATCTGATATTTAACTATTTCATTAGAAGCCATGACGACTAAAGATTAAAAATAACGAAACTTAAAAATGACGATGATTAAAAGTAAAAAAAATTATAACAAGCTGCATGTATGAATAATTACCACAAAGTCAAAACAGCATCCTGAAAACAAACGAATTTGTTCTCGTATCTAGAGCCTTAGCTTAAAAACAAGTTGCATCTTTCCCTCCGAAAGAGACAGCTTAAGTACAGCAGAAAGATCAGCACGTGCCGATACGCCCACTCACTAGAATAATCCATGACATTGTGATTCGCCAATGGCGAATGATGTCAATTAATTCATTCATAACTTTCTTAGCCGCCATCTATCGAAAGAAAAACAAACCGCGTAATTTGAACTCCCGAAATAAACTATGACGCATGGCTATCGTAATTATCCGAGAACTGTAAACAAAAGTATGAAGTTTTAAAAGTGAATTGTAACTCAAGGAAGCTGATAAAGATGGATAATTAACTAAAGGATAAATGGATTAACGCAAGATAAAGGTAAGTTTACTTCCAGAATGTTTTATATTTTAAATAAAGTTACTTTGATAAATAAAGATATGGTAACTTAATGACTGCAAATTATACTGGCAAAGTAAAACACTATTGAATAAGAATAGAGGCATTGAGACTAGGGAAATGGGCTTGTTATAATTTCCTAACAAAAGAAAGTAATTTATCCGATTACAAACTGTTACTTAAACTTTGAGCCTTATTTTTCAAGACCCTCCTGGATGCTGCGCTTCATGGCTTTCATATTTATATACTAACTATACTCTATCGATACACAAACATTCACTGTATTCTGTGTGCACAAGCTCAGAACCACCCCTTGTCTGTCCTCTCAAATTCTGAGCTTGTGCAGACAAGATTATTAAAATAAGCAAATTTCATATTATATAAAGAAAACATTTTTTTTCAGAGAAATTATTTAAATTTTAACAGGTGAAATTCATAAAACTCTTCAATTTTAGGAAGAGATTGTCAAAATTTTTTTCTATTTTTTTATATATATATATATATCGCTCACCCGCAAGAAAAGTGACACATCTTGACAAAAGTAAATTTCACAGGAGAGGCAAAAGAAAATTTACATAATTTTACTGTAACATGAAATTATAGCACTTAATCTCTGCATGCAGGAGTAAAGACGTGCATAAAAGCATAAAACCCTTAAGAATGAAGATGTAGGATGAGGTTTGGAAGGTTGGGTAATTTTTACCTCCCCGCATAATCCACCCCTCTTCTGTGATCACAAATAGACATATTGTGTAATAAAGTGATTTCCCATATAACTACACTTATGAAACTGTTTGTGTAACAAGACACTATGACAGACCTATTAATGAAATAAAATGCAAAATGAATTTTTGCGAGATGTGACACTTTTCTTGCAGGTGAGTGATATATGTTAAGGTAAAAAGGTGTAAATGAAATAAAGCATTAAAAACTCTAAAAGAAACAGGAACAAAACATGTTACTTGAATGAATTTAGGAATAATATTTTTTCTTATATTATTACAGAAATTTTAAGTTATTAAAAAAATTGACATATTTACATTTGAATTTAAGAAACAGAGAAATGTGAAAGTAAGCATAACTACATGACAAAACAAAAATATAAAATACAAAATTAAGCCAAAAAATAAAATGCAAGACAAGAAAAACATTAAAATCAATAAATGCATAGAGAGATATCAATAACCTAAATGAACTATTTACAAACAAATATAAAGGAACTGGCACATAAACAGTAAAGAAACAAACAAGAAAAAAAATTGCTTAAATCACAGAATGAATATATTAATCAAATAAAAATATAAAATGTATACTTGCCCACATTTTTAATTTATAACTTAAAAATTCAAATTATATTAAACAATTTTATAAATTGGATTTAAGACATCAACAGCATGTATAATTTGTATACACTTGTATTTCATTATAAGAAACATCTCTAACTTACAAGTGAGATTTTTTCTGATAAATTAATATTTACAGAAAATATTAACGTTTTTCCTTTTGAAAATTGGGATAACTTTCATAATTATGACTATGTTATAATTATAAGTAATAATTTTAACTATATGGTTTGAATGTGAAAATGTTCAAATCAAATCTATAATCATGCCAATGTATATTATTAAGTTACTAGAAAGATAGCCCATCAAGAATGATGGAAAATGAGATATCAAGATATATACAGTTTTCTCTATTTCGCCAATCCTCTATACTGGAAAAGTACAGAGAATTTAATTTCTGTATTCGGCTATGTAAAACACATTAAAATCGGGCAGTTAGGATCTGAGATAGTACAGCGCTGTCTAATGGCGGTTATTTTATTAGTAGCATTGGATTGAAGAAGTAAAGATGTACATTTTCGTACATTACACTTTAAATTCTGACGCATAGATTTTGGGAAAAAAAAAACCTTACATGCACGGCATTTAAATTAAATTTCGGTGAGTTCGATTATGAAAAATTAGTAGGTTTCAATGGAAATTTCGCCAAATTAGCCAGCTATCGCCAATTTGGCATCATATATGGCAACTTATTTTGCCGCCAACTTTGGCGATATCTTTTGCAAGTTGGTCAACATTTCGCTGTGTTGCGGTAACCTATTGTAGCTGCTTGTAGTACTTTTCAACAATAACGCATTGTTGAAACTCATACTGATTTCTCCATAGGAATCCTAACGTGGCTGCGATGAATGAGGCGGTCCAACCGGAATTGTGAGGGACACACAGATACTTGGATTTTATATAAATAGATTGCAATGGTGCAAAAGTTTGTCCCACTTTAGGTCGATAGATGCAGACTTGGCAAAACCTAAGTGTCATCTATTCCACAATGCATAAAAAAAATTTCGCTGATTACGTGAGAAAAAACTTTTGTAATTTGTTTGGGTGTTAAAAAAATTTGTTAAAGCATTTATTTTTAGTTTGAATGTTTTTGGAAATAACCGCAGATTCAGTTAGTCCAACAACTGATCCATTAAAAGAAAGTTATGGAGTACTGGTGTGCACGTGCATACTGGTGTCCAGAGACAGAGATAGAGTGAGATCGCTGTTAGCATTACTTGAAAATTGGAGCTATGGCAGGAAAACTCAGTTGGCCAATCAAAATTACCATGGTAATGCTGCCGATTTTGAGTGCGGATACCACAAAAAACTGAAAATAATCAACTTGTTATTCGCAAACATGACACAACACAAAGACTTCATGCTCACACTTCAAAAATGAGTGAATGGATTTTGTGAAGTTGAAAGAATGTAGAACTACCAACTGGAAACAGAAGTTTGAAAATACATTGGAAAGAATATCCATTAAAGAAAAATACAGCAGTGCAGCCTGGAATATTCTTATGTGCGAATCCAACAACAACAAAACAATCCACAGACAATAAAGGCATTTTAAATCAAAATAAAAAAATTAAAACTATTTCAAAATTTAAGAGAATTTTGAGGCCAATGAAATAAATAAAATTGAAGTTGTTTAAAGGGAATATTATTTATTTTAAATAACTTATTGAAGACTGCCAATTCAGAAGAAAAAGAGAGAATAAGAGATTTAATTAGGAGGTGAAAATTGAAAATCTAGTGAATAAAAATACACTAATTTAATTAATTTTAATTATTTAAATTAGATTTAAAAAACATTTTTATTACAGATAATGTTATCATGTAATACCATATAAAGACATATCTTACCCAGCTGTTTGTCCAAATGCAGGTTTTCCAAATGAAAATGTTGAAGATTGGCTAGTGAAATCTGAATTAGCAGAAGTAACAGCAGTTGTAGCATCAGAAACTCCAAAAGCAGGTGTCTGTGAAAAGAATCCACCAGCTGACGAAGAAAAACTGGAAGTTGAGGTAGGTTGTCCAAAAAGTGATGTTTGAGTAACAGAAGCAGCAGCAGGTTGTCCAAACGGAGTTGTTTGTGTTAAAGTTGTTGATGAAGGCTGGCCAAATAAGTTTGGTTGTGATACTGTTGTTGAAGGAGGCGGGCCAAAAAGAGTTGTTTGTGCTACTGAAGTTGAGGGAGGCTGACAAAAAGGAGTTACCTGAGACACAGTTGTTGAAATAGGTTGTTGTCCAAAAGCTGTCACCTGAGGCACAGTTGTTGAAACAGGTTGCTGTCCAAAAGGAGTCTGACTAGTAGAAATCTCACTAGAAGTAGAAACATCAGTCTTAGGACTTGAAAAGAAAGATGGGGTTTCAGATTGTGGCTGTCCAATCATTTGAGAGTTAGATGTGGTAGAGACATCTGATGTTTTAGAAATATCCGAAGAAGCTGTAGAAACAGCTTGCCCAAACAAAACTGTTGATGATACAGAAGTCTGAGAAGGAAGTGTAGTCAATGGGGGAGAGGGAGGTTTAGAAATAGACAAACTTAACTGTGAAGTAACAGTTTCAGTGCTTGTAACTGATGAAACTGTTGTAGTGATTAAAGATGGAATAGTACTCACTACTGATTCAACCTCCAAAGTTGAAAGTGAAAGATTTACGGGCTCAGATGACCCATCTGTTAAGAATACAGGTTGTTTTAATTCCTTCAAATCAGAACTACTGACTTTCAATTCATTGCTAGCATCAACTGTATTATCAGTTTTTGGAACATTTATTTCTACATTACTGGATACAACACTAGAACTGGCTGACTTGTTCACAGACTTTAAGGAATCAACAAATATGTTTTGTTCCTGACTGCTTGGTGATTGAGTAAGAGCAGAAACTGTTTTATTAACTGAATTCGAACTGAAATTAAAATCTTCCCCAGACAGAAAACCTGAATTTGCAAAATTATCATCCTTTTTCATTTGTTGTTCAGCTTTATTTGATCCAAAGAAAAATCCTGTATTTCCTGTATTTTTCAATGGCATAATAAAAGAAAGATTTTCATTATCTTGAGCACTTTGAGAAGGTTTCTTTTCTGCAGTCATCGCCAATGGTGCAGACATTGTAGTTTTTAGTACAGGAGCAATGGAACTTGACGATACAATGATTATTGAATTAGAACTATGTTCAAGTGGTTTATCCTGTTGAATCCATTTTGAGTTCTCAGGTGTAACACTATTATTAAGGTTTGGTTTAAATGTTGACACAACAGTTGGAGAGGCTGCAGTAGAAGAAACAGACCAAAATGAGTCTCTTTTCTGTCCAAACTGGAAGCCTGATGCAGGTGATGAGGCAGAGCTATTGTTAACAGTAAGTGGTTTGGAAACACTAGATTCTGAATCTTTCAGGATGCTTGGTGCAAAAGAAAAGGTTTTAGAGAAAATTGTAGATGATGAAGAAACAGGTTCTGAAGTTGCCTGCTTAAAAAGTGGAGATTTCATTTCCGCAGTAAATGAGAATTTAGGAAATTCCTTATTATTTTTCACACTAGAAAACAGGCTTGAACCAACTCCTTGATCTAAGTTCTACAAAGTAAATAATAAACTAAATCATATCTCTGAATTACAAAAAAAAATGCAGCATTTATAACTGACTACATTTAAATAATGAGTAAATTTAAAAGTTTCTAAAATATAAAATACAAATTATTGAATAATGAATACTTCTGAAAATGCTTTAAAACAATAATTTAACTATAATTTTTACACATTCCGTGTTGCAATAAATTTTTATTAAAAGTTTTGATTTCTGCTAATATTACTTGATAAGTAGGTCGTAGTATTGGTAAAACTGAAATCAAATTCTTTTTTAGTTTAAAAATTATAAAAAGATTTCTAAAACACACCATCACTATCAACAAGAATGTCAGATATTGATAAAAAAAAAAAGGCAAAAGAAACAAATGACTTACATATTTTTTTTCTAAAATGAATAAAAATTCATGGAAATTAAAATTTTAATTATCTATAGATGTTTCAAAGTATTTCTTCAGTAGCAAGAGATATTCGGCTAAATTTCGGCCTATTACAAAAATCATCGGTAAATGAACTGTAGTCGTTAGAGATGAGACGGGCTCAGCCCGACATGGACTTGGGCTCATTCTTTTTGAAACGGGCAATTTTATTTATTCTCATACAGAAACAAAAACATAACTTTTCCCCCCCTTAATTACTTATTCCGTTTCAAGTCATTTTAATGCTATCTTGATCCAAGTGAAAGTGAAAAAGATTTTTTTTTTCCTTTTTGTAGTAGTAGTATTAGAACACTATTTTAAAAGAAAACTTGTGATATTTTCAGATTTATGTTTAGTATTGACGGCCAGTGACGACCTCTTATGGCATCAATCAGAATATGGTGCCATTAGGATATATTTTAATTGGAATGTTTATTTATTATTACTTTTTTTAGAGATCTAATGCGAAATGAATATTTTCTTTTTAGTCAATCAGCATTAGCTTAAGGTTTGAAAATTTTAGTCTTCTATTGTCTGCGAGTTCTAACTGGCTCTGCTCTTTACATTCTCAAAGTCACTTTCATTTGTAAGTAGATAAAATTGACATTTATTATTATTCCTGATAAAAAGCAACCGAGAAGTGTTTATCTTTTCCTATACAAGAATCAGATCTTTCAGGTAACAGTGTCAAATTTTTAAATTCAGCTGATTTTCAAGTACACGAGAATTACGAAAGATGTACACCTTTTATAAGATACAAAAAAACGTTGCTCGATTCTTCATCATATAAATCTTAATTTCTGCAGATTGCATTCATTTATGCATAAAATGCACTTTGTATCAGACTTGCTTGTAGCGGGAGAAAAATATGAGAATCTTTTTAGGGATGTAAATTTTTATTTGGTACTAAAGTTCAAAAGATTGAATGTAAATTTAATAAAATTAATTATGTGCTATCGATTAGCAGTTATTTTCATGTATTAAAAACTCTAATGTGTTTAAAAAATGAGATATTACATTTAGAACAACTTTTAAATATTATGCAATTTTTATTGTATTATTTTTTCAGTATAATTTTTGGTATCGGGCTCGGACAGGCCTGGGCTCTAATGGCAAAAAATGTGTCGTACTTGGGCGGACCCGGCCTCCGAAAAGTGAGCCCAAACGCATCTTTAGTGGTCATATGGTGAGATTCACACAACATTGTCTCAAGAAAAACTGACCAATTCTCTAGTTATTGTCAAAGGCACACATCTGTAGGAAATCAGATTAATGTTGGAAAAAAATTAATTGGCAAATATTCCTAAATATGATATCGGTCGATAATCCCGAATTGACAAAAATTGAATCCTTTTGCATGAAAGCATATTGTTCATCCACCGTAGTTCCCTCCCCACTGCCATGATTGGAGGAGAGTGTGTCACATGATAAAATGAATCAACAAGCTGCAAGATCTTATCTCACAAACACTCTCAAAGTGATTTTTTACAATTCAAGGGCATATCAGTTACAGTTGAATAAAGTAAAAGGGGAAAAAATACTTTTGAAGAAATATTCTTTTGGTGAGAATAAATTGCTTTATCACAAATCAATAAATATTATACAGTAAATAAATACTATAAGTAGTGTAAAAAAATCTAACAATTTAAAGGTGTTTTTTTTTTTTTTTTTTTTTTTTTTAAATCTCGCATAGACATTCATACTTAAAATATACTATACTATACAAATAAATGAAACGTAATAAATTGAACTAATATGTATGAAATGAGTGGTTAGAAAGACTTTGTTGATTTAGATAAATAAATTTATATGAGATAATATCTAAAATTTAGATTATCACAAAAACAAACTAATTTGTTCTAAATATATTTTGTTAATGAAGAATTAGAAATTTCTGAGATAAAAAGTATTTTTTTTTTTTAAGTCATTCATGTAAAGTTTTGGTAATTAAGAAAATAGAATGCTAGAACCTTAAACAAATGAAAGATGACATTTTAAAGAAGTTTAAAAACAAAATTGAGAATTACTTCAACATGTTATGTCATAAATCGTCTTATAAAAAAGTGTATCACCTTCTTCAGATAGTGGGGAATTTAATTTTATTCTTTTAAAAAGTAAAAAAAAAAAAAAAAAAAAAAAATGGCTGTAAAAAGTACTCATTAAAATAATTATTTTAGGTATTAAAAGAAAGAATAAGTGTTATTTTTTTATACATAACCACAGTATAATAAATTTTAAAGAATGATAACAGCCAAGAAACAATTTTAAGTGAGTATATTTTTTATTGTAAGCTGTAAAAATTGTATAGTTAAAATGTTTGAAAGTTCGTTTTAAATCAAATAATGAATAATGTTAATGGGAATATTTTCCATTATTTAAGATACAAAAATATTTATATATTGAGGGTATAACTAATTAAAACATAGGAAATTTTGTCTTATTTGAAGTTAAATATTGCTGTTAAATAATTTTACAATGAAAATTACAATTAATTACAATTCAAATTAAATTGCAATTAATTAATCTTTGTAAGATGCAAATGTATATATATATATATATATATGTAACCAATAAGTAAGAAAGTAATTTTTAACTTAAAATGTAATAATATTTGCATCTTACAATGAAAAATCAATCGTAATTTAAATTTTAATTGTAATTAATTGCAATTTTTATTGCAAACTCATTTAACAGCGATATTTAAACTTTAAACTAAAACGATTTTTTTATACTTTTTAATTAGTTATAGAATCCATATGTAAATATTATTGTATCCTACAGTGGGAAATATTTCTGATTAGCAATATTTATTTTTTCAATTAAAATGAACTTTCTTACTTTTTAAATACTATTTTTGAATCTTAAAATTTATCCTATATCATATCATTAGCTAATCAGCAAAAGATCATATGATATCACACTCAGCATTGGATTACCAAGTGACCAAATGATCGCAAACTAACAGGAAAAAGCTTTAAAATAGGTTCAGTAGTAGTTGGAGTGCGATGGTTGAGAGTGGGTTTGTCAATCAGACAAAAAGCCTTCCCCTCCAACCCCGGAGTGTGAGGTCACCAGGATAAAAAGTAGTTGGGCTATGACATTTGGCCAAGGTTCGGCATTGAATTATTTGCTGTTTAGGTTAGTATGTACAGCATGCATTGGATTTTTTTGCAAATAATTAAAAAGCACAATTCATTTTTTAATGCAAAAAACTGCAACTGGTAACTTGCAATTTAATTAATTAAATCAAACATCATAGTATTCAACAAAAATATTTTTGTTGATCCAAATAGTTATTTTAATAAACGAAAAAAGTACTTAAGAAAATGCATCATTTTCACACAATCAGCAAGGAATGTGTTAAAATGATATTGCTATGATTATGTTTAAGTATTGCACAGCAGCACAATACTTATTTATTTCTAGTGTCACTTCTCAATGTTAATTTAACATAGAAAAGCCAATGGAGGTCATAACTTTTTGATTTTTTCTTCCCACTTTTTTGTCCCTGATGTCACTCATTTTGTATTCTTTGTTAATTTTAATAATATTATAAATTTAAAGTGTAAAAACATTTGCTTGATATCAGACAGAAAACGGATGATAAAATGCCTTTGCATATGTGTGGATTATAACCCAGAAAGTAGCACAGGCTATGTTTTATTTAAATTATTCAAATATTTTTCTTAATAATTACAAATTTTGCTATTTTCATTGAGAATCAATGGACATTTTCCCATAAAATTTAACATTATTTCTTATTGTTGCAAAAAATTCAAAAGCCGTGATAAATTTTTGTCTCCAGCAATTAATTTTCAGTTGAAAGATTTCCATGTGAAAAATGGAATTAAAATAATTTTCTTTTAAGAATTAAAAATCAGATAAATATGGCATCATAGTGGAAATAAAAGTAAAACAAGAAACATTAGTATGAGTAAATACAGAAAGTTGGTGAATATGATGTCACAAAATTTAAATTTTTACCGATGCTGATTTTTAAACGTGACTATAAGTTACATACAGATGAGTGCATAGTTCAATTAAAAAGGTGTTAACTTTGTGATTTAATTATGTTTTATTTTATTTATTTATAGATGAAGTTTTAATTTAGTTAAGTAATATTAGCTGGAAACCAATTCTGAACTGTTTCTATTGTTTTAAGATGGCATAAAAATTGAATTTTTTTTTCCTTTAGAAGTTAATAAATTTTCAAATAAGTGAAATTTATTTTGCCGGTTAATTTGTGAATATGACGTAGCATTACACACAGACATTTTTGCTGTGTAATAATTGCATTGCTCATAAGCAATTTCTTTTTGTAGCAACAAGAAATAAAAAATAATGGACCCCATCAGTGTGACGTCACAGGCAACTGAACTCCGCGTATGAACCGCAAATTAGATCCAAATAAACCCAGAAAATTAGGAGTGTATAAGAGATGCACTATGCATCAAAACAGCTTGCAATATGAAGCCAGATATAGCTCAAATCATTCGGCCCAAACAAGACGAGCACGTGGAACTAGGGTTGAATTATTTGGAATGGGAGAGGTTTTCAAAGCTACTCGCAATTGTTTGGACTGAATTGTGACAAGTTTTAATTGATTTCAAGGTTACAATTTGATTGGTTTCAAGGTTTTAGCTTCATGCTGAACCATCACGTTTCCTCCCTATCTGTCTCTGAACTTTGTGGTTTTATTTATGTCCAATTCATGATTGGTATGCGGAATTGAGTTGCCTTTGACATCACCACTCATGGGGTCCATTATTTGTAAATTTAAAAAAGATAGGGGCTTTTAACGTTATGTCTATGGTATTTTTTATCTAAAATTTTCCTCAAGGTCTTTTTTTTTTGTTCATTTTTTTGCCTGTCACAGAAACTGTGGAAACAACACCGTGGCACTGGTGTTGCCACAAAGTAAATACCTGAAGTTTAATTTAGGTAACAATTTCCTTTTGCATTTACATCGTTCCCTGCGAGGAAAAGGGGTAAAATTTTTTTAAAGCAAAACTGGCTTTTTTTTTATGTCTTACTTCATAACAGCCATACTGTTGTTAAATATTAGCATTAAAGATATAACACTATTTTTGCATTCATAGCGTTCCCAAGTGGAAAATAGGGCTAACTAAATTTAAGTAAATTTTGATTTTTTATGCTCAGATTGGAAGTTTTTGTCCAAACAATGGCAACCTGTATTATTGCTTTCATGAACCATTTTGGATTAAGATGGTACATTGTGTTAATTTTGAAATGAGCTCATCTGAGAGTTTGTCTGAATGCAGTAGTTATTAAAAAACTTGACATATTAAACAAAAACATAATTTGCAGAACAAATTAAAAAAAGAAAGCAATTTATTTCCTAAATTGTTTAAGACCGAGAAGGGACAGATATTAAGATGTTTCATTCAGTTAGCTCTACTTTTAATGTTACATTTTTGTAACAAATAAGTTAAACCAATTGAACATTAAAAAATAAAAATATAATTCAAACAATATGATACTTTCAACACCCTAAAAACTTGGATTCTGTTCAAATGAAAACAAAATAAATCTTAGACTTTTTGCATTTATTAGTTGTAAATATTTGTATTGCAGATTTTGTATTACGTTTATGATGACTGCACATAAAAACATAAGGCACGTCTAAAATACAAACCTTTAAAAAAAGTCTAAGATTTATTTCACTTTCCAATACTAACAATGTTTTTCAGCATTCATTTTAATGATCTGCAAATAATCCAAACCTTCATTTAGCGACCTTCTGGAGAACATGAACAAATTGTGCATTTTATTCAACTTTTACGTGAAGTCAAAAGAAAATAATACAATCAAGCATCTGCTTCTTTTGACTGTTTTAGATGTCATTCAGCTCTGCTCCCTCCTCTTCATCAATTACGCTCAGTAATGACAATATACGTAACAGCTCTGTTAAATTTCTTGGCAGTTTCTCTCCCTTTTGTAGCAATGCCACACTTTGTGATTAGCTGATTAGTGATTGTCACAAAAACAGTAATATCAGACAAATTTGCATGGCACGTGATGGGATAATCTCTAAATGTGAAATGTTTTTGGAGTCCTTTCGTTGATACTAAATCATTTGTGTTGTCTGTATTTATTTAATCCTAAACATTATTATTTTTCAATGGCTCCTGTTGTAATAAAAGACCATCTATATCCATTGATATGAAGATGAAAATTCTTGAAAGTGTGGACAAGCATCACATAGTAAAGTGCAAAATGGCTATCATAAAAAAATCGCCATCATAAAAAATCAGGATGCCACAATGAAAGAAAAGGAAGCTATACCAACTAATGCATAACAAAGAGACTAAATATCCATTAGGCTCTTCTTGAGCAGATGAAGAATTTGAGATGAAAGAGCATGCCAAACGATGATAATGTATTAAAGCTCAAGCATTTGGTGAAAAGTTGAATGTGAATGAAAATTTGAAAGCTTTAGATGGATGGCTGGAAAATTTTAAGACTCGGAATGAATTAACCTTTAAAATTCTGTGCGAAGGAAGCACTTCTGTAAATCTCGAAACTACGAATCAGTGGAGAGATACAACACTGAAAAAACTTTTAAATAGATACGATTTAGATTATATGTTTAATACTGACGATACTGGTCTTTTTTACAAAGTGCAACCAGAGAAATCTGTATGTACCAGTAATTTTTATTAGATTAGAACGTTAGGTATTTTTGAATTGCATTAAAATCAAGCATTATTAACAATTTTTGATTAACGACCATTCAATTTAACGTCCTACTGTCTGAGGTCACATGAAGGTTGTTAAATCACGAGTCTACTGTATTTATAAAAAAATTTCAATGTCCCTTATTGTCAATTTTCTGAATAATATATATCTTGTGATGCAGAAATATCTATATGCAAAAATGTACAATACAACGAGATTATTAATAGCAGTAGTAGTGGATAGGATAAAGAAGATGAAACAGAGATGAAGCATACAACATTCAAAGAAGCAGTTAACAGTTTGATACTTTGAAACATTATTTGATGGCTCATGATATTGATGACACTGTTTTCACAGCTTCAGGAAAAAATCAACAAAGCAGTTTGGAATAAAAAATCGAAAAAAAGCAAACAAATATCTATAAAACATATATTATAATTTATCTATAAAATTTGAATAAACAAGGTTATTTCCTAATTACAATGGTTGTGATTTATAGTAGCACATTTAAAAAAAAAATCAATTTTTATATAGTGTATTTTCTTAAACAATTTTTTAACATTATTATTAAGGCAAGTGAGCATTGTTCTTTTTATTTATAGCCCTTTTTTTACTTGTTTGGGTGTATAAAAATATTCCTTTGATTGTTCTGATTTAACAAATAATCTCGATTGCACAAAAGTTGCTAGCCTATTATTTATAGCCTAGATCAGCGTTTCTTAAACTTTGGGATCTCGCGGATAACAACATGAAAGTCTTTTTACAAGAGCTCTTTAAAAAGGCTGTCACTTTCCATTTAAAAAAAATTTCTATCTATGTGTGTGAATCATTATTTTTGTAAATTAATAACATAAAAAACTCAAATAGAAACCAGTTGTCAGATGCACCCAGTTTACCTTCCTATCAGTTAGAAGTACTTAAGTATAAAGTTGATAATACTTATTTGTAATTCAATATGTAACGGCAGAAATCACATTTAGTTGCATTAGTCTTTCATTACTTTCTAAAAAATAATTCTTTTTATAATTATTAATTATTACCATGTTTAACCTATAGCTATGATAGCCATATTTTGAAATACTAATACATTTTTTCCCACATAATTTTGATTCATTATTTTCTACTCCACTAAACTTGTTTTCTGTTGTTGTTGACACATTATGATGATGCAAAATATTTTTTTTTTTAATTTGGCACATGGATATGAAAAGATTTGGACTAGAATATGGGATCCCATGATTTCAGTACTATCTTTTTTAAATCCCACTTAAATATAGTTGAACATTTTGCTGAAGCGTTTAACAATTACTCATCATTACAGTGTTCCTGTTTGTTTTTCTTTTTCCTTTTTAAAACAATGGGCAATTCAATTACAAGGCTAGGTGTGAAAATTAGATTTTTTTTTTTAGACTTAATTATTTTTTAGACTTATTTTTTATAAACCATTAAGGTAAATATTGCAAATATTAGTTAAGTTAGTAACAGTTAGGCAATAGAGAAATACAGCAAAATCTACAAAGGCCCTCAAAAGACCTGAGAATTTTTTTGTTTTGGACAGGTTTATTTAATAATTTTTCTAAAATATTCTAATCAATTCCACATGAGTGGGTAATAATCACAGTGGAACAAAAATGTTAAGAACACCATACAAGGCTATCCCACACCCCAGATAATTTTCACAGCCCTGACTTTTTAATTTGTTTGTATTTTCAGTTGCAATTTTCTCAAATGAAAAACTAATCTATATATATAAAACAAGATATGTCTGCCTGCCTGCCTGCCTGCCTGACTGACTGAGGCAAGCGTCAAAATTATAACACCTAGACCTCTGAAATTTTTGTCATGTGTAGATGCTGTTACCGGAAAGTGTACTTCGCCGTCAGATTTTAAAATTTCAATTTAGATATTTTTAAAAAAATTAAAACGTAATTAAAACGTTATGTGCTAGAGGCTATTTACAGCTCTAAGCCAATCCGCTGCAATAAAACGTTATGGGTTTCAGGCTATTTGCAGCTCTAAGCTAATCCGCGGCAAAGAAGAAACCAGCCAATGAGAGCAGGTGGTAAATATGAGATACAGCGGCTGCATTTCCTAGCCTTCGCTTCACTGAATGTTTTCATTTCTTAGTAAAAATAGAACTGTACATTTTATAGTAAAGCATAAGATGGAAACTGTACTTTCTATGAAATGGAAACATTCAGTAAATAATTTCCGTTCTCGGGTGATTAAGAGATGTATGTTGTCATCGCCCAAGAATAGGAATAAAACAAATATTTCTTTTCAGGGGAACTGAATGAAGTTATTTGGGTTTTTCTTTTATCTTTTTTTTCCACTTCCCCATATATTATGAGTTTCATAACAAATCCCAATGAAAACATATTTTTTACACTTTACTGAGTGTTTTCATTTCTTATCAAAGTCATGATATGTAACAAGCACAGGGATCTGTTTAGGAAAAATTGGGTTCTTTAAAGGACCCCTCACAAAATTTTTCATTTCAAAACAGGACCCCTCACAACATTTTTCATGTCAAAACTGGACCCTGCACAAATTTTTTCAAATCAAAGCAGGACCCTTCACAAAACTTTCCACCTTAAAAAAAGGACCCTTCACAAAATTGTCATAAAAGTAGGCTTTTTACAAACTTTTTCACCTGAAAACTAAACTTTTCACATATTTGCTGAATCAACGCTTCACTGAATGTTTTCTTTTCATTTCTTAGCAAAAGTATAAGATGTATGTTTTGATTTTAAGATTTGTTATTGAACTTTGTTTCATTTAAGGAGGTTCGAGACATACCTATTTTAAAATAATTTTTATTTATTGAGTTACTATTTTGAAATTTTTTGTGATGCTTAACCATAACATGATAAAACTTATTAATCGGTATAACTCGAAATGTTATATGTAGAATTTAAACTTTTTTTCATTTAAATAAACAAAAATATAAGTTTTAATTTTGATTCTGCATTTTTAAAATTGTTATTGAACTCAGTTTGCTTCATATACAAATATTCAATGTTTTCATTTATTATTGTTGACATTATTGGGCGATGACAACGTACATTTTATACCTGACTGCATGTCCATTCTTGGACGATTATTCTGAAACTCCAAATTTGTCTAATCGCCTCAAGAATCGAATGTTTTTTTAAAACATTCAGTAAATAATTTCCGTTCTTGGTCGATTAAGAGTTCATTCATGTGTGATTCTTATGAAACTCCATGTCACAAAATGCACATCTTAACTATTTTACGCACTCAGAATTTTACATTTTCAGTTCTTTTCCTTTTGTTAATCTTTTCTCTCCACTTTCCCACTGATAAGAAATCGTAATGAAAACATATCTTGCACTTTACTGAATGTTTTCATAGTGCCAGGTCCAGTAGCAGAAAATTCAAGATGGGAGGCAGGAGTCACAGATTTTCTTATCTCTTTTGCAGATTATTTTTCCATCAAACCTTTTATTATTTCACTTTACAATTATGTTTAGCTCTTTATTACTTCATACAAAACTAAGATTATTATCTATAAAAATTAATAAAATGCTTAAAGACATTGCAGGTAAGTGGAGGTTTGATTAATTAATGCTTCAATTGTAAAATATTTTACCAGCAGATTATTTTCTGCCACTGAAGTATCTGTCACAGACACTTGGAGAATTTTCTGCAACTGTGGTGCCAGGCATAGCAGTTTAAAAGTTTAGGTGTAATTCAGTGACAGAGAAATTATGATTTTTTTTTGTTCTGTCGCCATTTGTCAAAGTTCCCGACTTTTCTCAGCGACAGATTGGAAAAATTCAGCGTGTGCTTCTGCACTCTTTTGTCAAAATTTGCTATACATTTCCGCGATCTTTTGATGAAATTTGCAATTTATTCCCTTGACTGTTTATCGAATTTTGTGTTTTATTTTTATAGTGATTGTTTTTACAAGATTTTTCATGAAATTCGCGTTATTTTTTTTTTGCGACCATTAGCCAAAGATTAGACAAACTTTGCTATGCGTTTCTGCGATCTTTTGATGAAATGTACAATATCTTTCTTCGTTTACTGAAATTCACGTTTTTTTCAGCAATCGTTTCACAAAATGCACGATCCCCCCCCCCCCCCCCAAATGTTTCATGAAATTTGCATTTTTTTTTTTTTTTTTTTCAACGATCAGTGACAAAATTTGTGTTTTTCTTTTCCTCGGCCATTTGTCGAAGTTCCTGATATTTCTCAGTGACAGATTGGCAGAATTGGCATATGCTTCTGCACTTTTTTGACGAAATTTGCCATGCATTTCCGCGATCTTTTGATGAAATTTGCAATATTTTTCCTCGATTGTTTACTGAAATTCGCGGGGTTTTTTTCAGCAATCGTTTGACGAAATTCACGTTTTTTTTTTTTTTTCACGATTTTTTTTAAACGATCAGTGACAAAATTTGTTTTTCTTTTCCGTGGCCATTTGTCGAAGTTTCCGATATTTCTCAGCGACATATTGGCAAAATTTGTAATCTGCACTCTTTAGACAAACTTTGCTATGCGTTTTTGCGATCTTTTGATGAAATTTGACCCCCCCCCCCCGGGTGACGATAATTGTCCTTACAACTGTAGCATTTTCTTCGATGAGTATCCTTTATATGTTGTTTTCTGACAGAGGTCGTTTTAAAGCTTTTGGCCTGTACATTACTAAGCACTCATTCCTCTCCTATTAACTAATTTTTTCATCAGTAGAGGGTGTTTTAAAGTTTTAATTTGTTCATGACTGTGGCATACAATTTTACAAAAATTTATGAATAAAATTTGCATAACATCTCAACAATTTGTAACTGCTTCTCCCTTATTTTCACACTGTGAGTGGGTACGTATTTCAGACAAAATAGAGTTACATATAAAATCATATAAATTAAAGGTTTCTTTATAAATATTACCACGGACCCGGGCAACGCCGGGCGGGTCAGCTAGTATTTTATATAATATCAACAAATCTGCACAGCACTGCCCAAGGCCAAAGAAAAGTACTGTCTATCCATAAGTATTTTTTTTTTTTTTTTTTTTTTTTTATTTTGTTGTATTTCCAACTTGAGCAATACGGATAACAATTTTACACTGTAGAAAAACTAACAAATACGAAAACCTCAAAAAATTTTTAAATAATAAATACTGATACTTTTTAAATGAAAGGTAAAGTTGAAAGAATAATAATTTTTTTTTAGAAACAAAATATATCATTACAACCAAGAAAATATTACATCATAAAAGTATATATATTTTTTAATAAGTATAATCAAAGCCCGGGGATTGTGATTTGAAAATGATAAAAGTTGAAAAACAAACATCAGAAAAAAAAAAAAAAAAAATGAAAAGCACAAACAGTACCAAAAAGCTACCATGAACATGGACATATCTTTTTTTGTAACTTTTTAGGATCCCTGGCAATCACAATTACAAAATCAAGGAATAAAAACCTTATATTTTCGGCTTGTGAACTGCTCGTTGATTAGGGATATAATGAATAATGATTTAGCTGAAAATCTGAACACCAAATGTTTGCCAAAGTATAGACCAAATATCAAATATTCAAATAACAACCTTTTTTTTTTTTAGGGATGCACCAAATATTTGGCATCTCTTCAGTGTTCGGCCATATTACCGAATATTCGGTATCTATTCAGTATTCGGCCACATTACCAAATATTCGGTTCGGCCGAATAGCAAAATATTCGGCCTGCCAAATATTTGGTTTGGCTTAATATCGAAATATTCAGCTGAACTGAATACTTAAAAAAACTTTTAAAACATATTTTTAAAAACCTTACACAACTTCTACGTTTAACAGTCAACTTATAAAGATATTCAGAATAATTAGAAACAGAATCATATTTAAATAAAAGAGAATGCTTTTACATTATTTATTTGCTGTTTTGTTAAGTATTATTTAAGATAATTAACCAATCATGAGGATTTTCATAGGAATTAATTATGTACAAATGCAAGTTCCTGAACATTGTCCAGTAAATAACCTGTTTATTGCTAAGATTTGAAGAACAACGTTTACAATCTCTGAAAATGATCGCCCACTCCAAATATCCATCTAGGATGCATTTAAAAACTTCCTTGCTTAATCAAAGGGAGTAGGACATTTATTCTTGCTGAGTTGCCACCTTATAAAATTTGAATAGATTGTATTATTTATTTACTTTTACTTTAGTTTCTTCCTGACAAACAAATAATATGTGATCCTGTACAATTTTTCTTACCGATTTTTTTCACAATTTCTCTTTGATTTTAACATGTTTGTTTCAGAATTTAAGACAAATCTATTCGTTTGTTTTAATTCACAGAAGAAGCCATGAAATTTAAAATTTTGCTAATTAAAAAGTTTTATAATTATCCTCTTCTTAAATAACTCAAAGCAGATTTTTTTCAGCATAAAGTTTACTTGAAAAAAGCTCTTGTATATCAAAATGAAAGCTTCTGTTTTAAATATTATGTAAAATTGTTTTAAACTTTAACATTTTAATGCGCTTAAACTTTGAAATATAAAAGTATTCGACAAGCCAAATACTCGGTATTCGAATCACCTGTTGGCCGAATATTCGGTATTCGGCCAAAATCACTATTTGGGCATCCCTACTTTTTTTTTTTAAGTACATATTCATAATTTCTTTTTCAAATTTAAAATAAAAAAATTGATATTTTATTATTAGTATATTTAACTATGTTAACAAGCTTGATCTATTTTCCACAGTATTTTAAACATCTTGATGTTAATAATAAATCCTGCTGACCTACCATATCTCTGTAGGCTAAAAGAGCATTAGAAACAACAATTAAAATTTTCAGTAAAAAGTACAAAACGGATTTTTCAAAAAATACTCACCATTGTAGTAGATATTGAGGATGGGTGTGAAAGATTCTCAGAATTACTCTCCTTTGAAAGGCTGGTGACAGCTGTAAATAAAGACTGAGATTATTAAAAAAAAAAAAAGACATTTTAAAATGAAATTTCTGCCCCTTCCCCACACATCTGCCCAAAGTCTCATGCTTTTCACTGATGGCTCTGGCACTAAGACCACATTGGTGCAGCTTTCTGTGCAACAAAAGGCATGGCGAAGGTACAGCAGTAGGTCTGCAGACCGGATGATAATAACTCCTTGTATCAAGCGGTAATGCACGTCATACTCAACGCATTATAATGAGTTGAAGCAAACCCATGAAGAAGTATTCCCATCTTCAGCGACAGTCTCTCCGGTCTGCAGGCTATACATGCACACAAAACAAAAGACACTCTTGTACTACAAATTAAGCTAAAACTAAATTCACTCATTCACCACACCTCGCCCAGTCATGTCTCTGCTTGTAAAGGTACCTTTGGCAACGATCTGACTGACGACCTAGTGAAACAAGCTACACAAGAACCTTCCGAAGACACACAACTCCCAATCACAGTCCCCCCACAGTACCCCAATCATATGTTAAGAGGATCCTCAGATCCAGGATTCTGACATCATGGCAGGAGTACTGGGACACATCAACAAAGGGCAGGCACACACACAAACTCATTTCTAAAGTTTCCCTTCAACTCTACAACCTCACACTGTACACGACCAGCTTTCTGATGGGACATGGCTCCTTCAAGACCTACCTAGACAGATTCAAGTGTGCCTCTTCCAACCTATGTGAGTGCAGTGAGTGGGCATGGCAAGCCATGCCTACTTCCACTGTGAGTTCACGCAACGCTGTCACTTAAAATGCCCATCATCTCCACCAGAAAGCTGGCTCCATAATATACTTGTGCAGCAAAATGAACTTTTTGTTAGAGAATGCGTTCTTTTGCTTCAAGAAAATGCCACCCGATGGCAGCATCAAACGACTTTAGTTTGCTGCTACAAGACTCTGAACAGTTAGTTGGCCTTATAGGCAGTATAGCTTTATAAATGTAAACAACGAAAACGCTGCTAGTAGTCCAGTCATTTGGTAGAAAATAGGGGAAAGTTTTGGTGTAGTTTTGATATTTGGTGCCTTTATGTTTTTTGGGTCGCTGAACACAAATCTGAAGTTTGCCAACAAAATTTATCCCGGGAAACACGTTTTTTGGCAAAACACGGGGAAAAAAAAAGGAATTTTTTCTGTTTTTTCAAAATAACTTCAAAATTATGCATTTTACGCAAAAGTCCTCAATACATAAATTAAAGAGAATAAAATTTCCTACATTTTACGTACTAAAAGTTTTTTTCTCTGATCAATGGTTTAGCCGTGACAACGCCGCAAAAATGGGTGTGAAAATAACAAAATTCTGAAAAAACGTGAGTGCACGGTGAGTGATTTACTGATTCTAGCTGGCCAAAATTATTTTTGGCGTCAATATAGTCGCATCGCCATAAAATTGAAAAATGTTATTGATATTCACTGTTGAATGTTAGATATTGTAAAATGTTGCGTGTAGCAGTCATAATTTTGTTATAGGGACATTCAAAAGTATTTCATTATATTACGTTGCGCCATATGGGGAAAAATCGTTTATGGTGGTTTTTAGGGGCTATGCAAATATAACGTTATCATTTTAAGGGGGGAGGGGGGTCTGGCACATGATATTGTAAGATATCGTTAGGGGGAGGGGGGATATGACTTTTGATATCGATATCATTTTTTATCCAAACAGGATTTTCTCTTTGTTTGTAACTTGGTCTTTACATCAAAAGAGTGTGTTACCTTTGTTTAGTCTGTTATCTATTTTAATGAAAATACAAAGTTATTATTAAAATCATTAAATGATTATAAAATTATTTAATTAGAAAGTAGAGAATACCCCAACATTTGGTATTCCTATTCTTCCGTCCTCCGTGTATGCATATATAATCCGCTGTTCGACAAATCATGTGCGAAGTATGTTTGAAATGATACTTGTGTTTACTAATCAATAAAAGAGAAAGAATGTTGTTCACCTGTTTTTTTTATAAGAATTTCTGTCTGCTGTGGCCAGTGCAAGCAGACATTACTACTGCTGAATGCATTATGTAACTGCTGGGCAACATATAACTATGATATGTTCCCGCACCATGTTGGTTAAATCAAAGTAAAATTGCGTAATTTGTTATTTCTGTTTGTATAAATATTTTTTATAAAATATAATTATGAGTGTAAAATTATAATGTTTATATATTTAAGTAAAATAAGAGTGTAAGTTCATACAAAAATTATTAAGTTGATTTTAAATAGTAAATATATATTTTTTAAAAATTGTTGTATTGTAAAATGAATGTATAACGTTGAATGGAGTTCGGATCTCAGACAACAACAATACCCAGACGCCATGGTGTCGTTTTATGACAAGCCAATGGAAAGTGGTGTATAATTAGAAGTCGTAAAATCATAAAAACGTTGGAATCAATTTATGGCCTCAATAAAAGTGTTGGGATAAATTTATGACTTTTCAGACCACCCAAACTTTAAGGCAGATAATAATATTAAAGTATATGTAAGGGGCCATTTGCAGACTGCTAGCTAATAGGCCTATCGAAGTATAATAAAAAATCTTCTCACATCCAATAACAGTGGACTAGACAAAAATAGTTCCTCCCACTGCAGGAGCTGGTGTGCAAGAAGAATAAGTTTTGAAAAAGGATAGTCTGAAAAAAAGATGTAGAGGATGCAAGAGCTCTCCTGAAAGCCCGTGCAATGAGTCCCGTAAGCCCTAGTAAAGCCCAGGCGAGATGGACCTATCGGAGCGAGCCTAATCGAGCCTAATCAAGCCTAATTGAGAATGTCTTCCTGAGGTACCTATCGGAGTGAGCCTAAACAAGCCAAATTGAGGATGTCTTCCTGATGTACAGATCTGAGTGATCCTAATCAAGCCAAATTGAGGATGCGTTCCTGATGACACATTGCCATGATCCTAAGCAACGCAACAACTCGGAATTTGATAAATAAAGGCCACCATCCCGTATATTAAAAGAAGGTACTATTTTAAACATTTTCTTTTACCACTTAAGATCATATGAAAAATCTTAAAAAATACTTTTCTGATATTTTATGGTAGAGAGTTATCTGAGATCCGACCAAACCAATAATTAAATAAGATTAAGGTAATTTTAAAAATGAAAGAGAATATTTCTTTTAGCAAAAAGAAACAATTATAATAATTAGAGTACGTGAAAATATTGTCTTTTTTTTAAAAAAGATTAAACATACTTAAAATAATGAGAAGCAAACAAAAGTGTTGCTTTCTATTTTTTGAATTAATATTATGTTTTTCTGTAAATAGATATGTTCAATGTAAATAAAATATTTAATCAAGTTTTAAAAAGTTTCTGTAATTATTTAATTAATAATATTTAAAGTGTGTCAATTCTTTTTTTTACAGCTTAAATTTTAGTTTAATTCATAAGTGGAAGAGTTCGTCTAAATAATTCACAACGCAAACTCTTAATTTTATTCGTAATTATTCAAATTTAATAATTACTTTTTTGACGCGAATTATAATTTAATTTTATTAATGCTTCGCGTTGCTCTTCTACTAGAATGTAGGTAAATACGATCACTTATATTATTTAAATTTATCTAAGGTATATAAAACTATATACCAATTTGCTATGAGGTTGCTTGGATGATTTGGACCAATTAACAATTTTGAATATATTTAATAAAAAATTAACAGGTGTAATTATCTGTCCAGCAGTAACAAAAAGGTGTTACTAAAAACTTTTAACCAGCAACTATTTCTTTTAAGTGTTATTTGATTTAATGTTAATTGTTTCATATATAAAGCGATATTTTACTGACTTCTCTTCATTTGAATCAATAAAGTATGCGAAAAATAAATATAACCATATTTGTATACCACTCCAAACGAAAGGAAAAAAAATTAGGCATTGATAACGATATCATTATGGGGGGAGGGGGCGAGGAATGATAACGTATGATATCGCAAGGGGGGGAGGGGGTCCAAAATTACCAAAATCTCGATAACGTTATATATATACAGCCCCTTAATAATGTTTCATAATTTCAAACACTTTGAAATTTATATACATATCTATGAAGTGCACTACAAGATTATTGCATATAGAATATGGTATGGGTAGTATTTATCGATCATTTATTTACAGAGACACTAAAAAGAATTATGTTACATTACGGTCTATGGAGAAAAATTGTTTGTGGTGTATTTTGTTCATGTTACACTTTTTCAAAAGTTTTTAAATTGATATGTATATCTCCGAGGTGCTCTATAAGATGCTTACTATTGAATATGATGTGCCATTGATCTTTCATATACAGGGGCACACAAAATAAATCAGTTATATTTTTCTCTGTATGAACAATAATTGATGGAAGTGCGTTTCCAGTTATCGAACACTTTTTTAAATTTTAAAAATTGCATACTATTTAGTGTGTATAAATTCAATAAATCATATACAGGGCTGCACAAAACATCTGAAGTATATTCCCGTTTATTGCCGGAAATTGCTAACGAGGAATTTTCAACCGTTCACTAACAGGTCTAAATTTTAGCATATTATGAATTATATGATAAACCTATAGTTCATATACAGGGATGTAAGAAATGTTCAGCTATTTTTTCGATTTTGGTTGAAATTGTGTTTTCAAACGTGTTATATGTTTTACAAATTATTACTTAGACATCGTTTTTCATGTTATTAAACTATGAAGTTTTATTATAGTAGCCCGAATGCGTTGAAAAATGTTCCATAATTTGATTGACGCATGATTTTACCTTCTTCTCAATAATTTTAATGATACTTTCTTAACGGTATGGAAGCTAAAGTGATAAAACTATTTTTGTATTATTATATCAAATTCAAAATTTTTTTTTCTAAAATTTAAGGTACGGGACAAACATTCGACAGCTTTAATGAAAATTGCTGTGTTGCATATTCTGTTGTATATTCATATTTATTTCTGCACAGAGGAACCTTATGTAAAGATAGGGAATTATAAGATATCATGAGAAAATGCCTACATTATGTTTTGCATTGTATCAAATCTGAATTTGGAGAATTTATCTGGATGAATTTTGTAACCACTCAGAATTTGCAGCCAAGTAATATATTTTAAATGATTTTATCCTGATATATCTACATACAACTGGCATTTTTTGTCCAAATTTGGTCATAAATTTAAACATTTCGCTCTTGCAAAACTTCATGTGCTCTTCATTGTCATTTTCCTCTATAAACAAAATATTTTCAACCAAATTCACATTTTCGTTAAATTTTAAATCTTGTGTCCGTTGCATAATGGTATAAAAGTTTATTTATGTGACTAACTTAAATTCTGCTGTCTTTGATAAAAAGAAAATGGTACTTAAACTAAAAATGTCAAGAAAAAGTCATGCCACAAGATATCAAATATTTTTTATTAAAAAAACATTTATTTTATGCTGTTGGTAGTAATAAAAACACCCACTAATTACATACGTCTATTTTCTATGTTGTAGATGTCGGTGAAAAGCAGGGACCATCAAGTAAAAGAAAGCAGAAATAATATTTTTTGTTTTTTAAGTAAATGTGCTTACTAATGTACATATTTATTTATAATTAAATAATGATTCATAATGAGTCGTCGTATTTATTATCAGCAACTTCATTGTAAAATATAGTCATTCATATAATCTTTAATATAATTTATAGTCAATGCTTGTGTAAAATGCTCAGTTTTCATGTAAAATCTACGTACAGCGGCGTAATTCCCGTTTTTTCTGAATTTTTTGATTTTCACTCCCATTTTTGCGGCGTTGTCATGGCTAAACCATTGATCAGAGAAAAAAACTTTTAATACATAAAATGTAGGAAATTTTATCCTCTTTAATTTATGTATTAAGGACTTTTACGTAAAATGTATAATTTTGAAGTTATTTGGAAAAAACAGACAAAATCCCGTTTTTTTTTCCGTTTTTTGCCTAAAAAATGTATTTCCCGGGATAAATTTTGTTGGCAAACTTCAGATTCGTGTTCAGCAACCCAAAAAACATAAAGGCACCAAATATCAAAACTACACCAAAACTTTCCCGTATTTGTCCTTTTTGAGCACCTAATGCCTGGACTATAGGATTAAAAATCATATATAATTTTTTACTAATATTCTAAAGGAATACATGTAAAACTCCAACTAACCTATATTAAATTCTTAAAATGTTTCTTCATGTTTATATTTGTAAATAGTTAAAGTATTCATGTGTTTTCATATTGGGTGAGTTTCCTACAAGAAGTATGCCCAGTACCTTATTCTAAGTGTATTTTTCATCTAATAAATGTGTTTTATTCATCTTAAGAAGAATCTATTTCAATTGGATAACTTGCAAAACATAGCCTTTATTTTTATTTTTTTACTTTTGAGGAACTTCTTATTTATCACTTCATATGGAGTAACATTCCTACATTTTATAATAATAACATAAAACAGTTCTAAAATTGTATGAAAATTTAGAAAAACTGAGCAGCAAACAAACCTTAATTTGGGACTTTCTTTTTTCTCAAAGAACTATCAATATGGATTACCATGAAAATTAAGCACATGTTATCACGTGTAACACAAAACTAACATTTATGTATGCAGAATGATTATTTAAAAAAACTTTTCAATATATGAGCCTTTTGCGACTATTAGAAATAAGACGGGCTCAGCCCGAGCCTGACACGGCTAGAGCTCAATTTTTATAACAGCCTTCGGGCTTAGGCTTATTTTTTCTGAAACTGACAATTTTATTTATTCTCGTATTGAAACAAAAATAACTTTTTTCTCCCCTTAAAAATTATGTATTCCATTTCAAGTCATTTTAATGCTATTTTGATCAGAATGATATAGAAACATTTTTTTTTTCCTTTTGTAGTAGTAGTAGAAGATATTTTAAAAGAAAATTTATGATAGTTGCAGATTTATGACTGGTATTGATGGCGAGCATAAAGGTATGGCGTCATTAGGATATTTTTAAATTGGAATGTTTATTTATTATTACGTTATTTAGAGATCTAATGCGAAATGAATAATTTTCTTGTAAATCAATCGCCATTAGCTTAAGGTTTGATAATTTTAAGTCTCCTATTAATAGCTCTTTATTATGAAAATAACATTAGTGATTCTATCCATTTTTTTTTTTAACTTTATTCATGCTGTAGCTTTGGTTTTCAGATTCACAAAGAGTCATTTTCATTCATAAGTAGATAAAATTGGCATTATTGTTATCCGCGATAAAACGCAATCGAGCAGTGTTTCCTCTTTTCCTATAAAGATGTACACTTTTTCTAAGGGAAAAAAAAGGTTGTATGATTCTTCGTTATATAAGTAGTAATTTTTGCAAATTTCATTCGTTTATTCATAAATATAATGACACACTTCATTAATGCGTCGATAAGATTTGCTTGTTGCAGGAGAAAAGTATGAGAATAATTTTAAGGACGTATATTTTTATTTGATACTACACTTCTCTTTTGATAAGATTGAATGTAAATCAAATTAATTATGTGCTAGGGATAAAGTTATTTTCTTGAAAGAAGTTGTTAAAAAATGAGACATTACATTTAGAACAACTTTTAAATATTATGCAATTTTCTTGTACTTTTTTCCCAGTATACTTTTGGTATCGGGCTTGGATTTTAAATCGTCGGGCCCGGGCTCCGAAAAATTAGCCCAAACTCATCTCTAATAACTATGCCATTCAAGGAAACAGTATGTGCTTATTTTATGTCATGGGCTCAAGAATCAGGTAAAGAAAAACAATCAAGGTCTTACAGTTATGGTTACAGTCACAAAATTTTAAAAGGCAATACCCAATTATTCCATCACAAAATTATCTTCCCAGTGACAAACCATAAGTAGCGTTAAAAAACTAATTTAAGCTTCAGAAATGGCAAGCATGAAAAGCACGCAGGCAACATAGAACAAATAGTAATTTAAGTGTTTATGTTCACAGACAATGACACATCGCATGAGAAAGACTATGAACAACAATAAACCACAAAATGAAGACAATGCAGAAACTTATGTTTGATGCCATTTTCCATGTCAGTCTCACTTACAGATTTGGCATGCATACCTAGAAATTTTAAATATCCCAAGAGACAAAAACAAGTTTAGGTGCATTCGAGTGGTCCTAATGATAACAGAAACATGAAATGGTAGTAGATGACAACCACCAATTTGTTCTTGTATTGGAAATTTAGAAAAACTGAGCAGCAAACAAACCTTAATTTGGGACATTCTTATTTCTCGAAGAACTATCAATAAGGATTACCATGAAAATTAAGCATATTTTATCATGTGTAACACAAAACTAACAATTATGTATGCAGAATGAAAAGAAATGAAGCCACCAATTTGTTCTTGCAGCACATAGGAAGAATGAAATTATCCTACTTGTGTTTGTTTTTTGTCATCATTTCTACATCTTTTTTTTTTTTTTTTTTAATACGATTTTTCACTGTGGAAATCATTTAATTTACAGAGATTTTAAAGATTAAAATCTTATATAATGCTAAATTAAGAGCATTTCAAATTTAAGGTAAAGATTCACAAGCATTGATGGCTTGGCATTTTTATTACAAGGGGTTCAATTAATTTTATGACAGAATAAAAAATACATGAGGGGCATTCTCACAATCTTTTAACTTTCATGTCCCTGAATAATAATTTTTATTTAATACACTTTTTTGTGTTTTTTTTTTTTTTTAATTTCATATCCTTGGGAGCATCCCAATGCATGATTGCACAACAATATTAACGAGATAAATAAGTTTTGGTTGATGTTGGGGGTCCAAACACATGGAAAACTCATCTACCGTCCCGTGTCCCTGATGCAGATTTTGAAGTTTGGAGCTGTCTGGATAAAATTGTTTCAATAAAAATAATTCAATGTAATTTTTTTCTGAAACTGGAACTATTGTTTTATATAAATATGTAGCTAAAAATTAACCTGCACACATTTTTAGGGTTGATATTATTTTTTGAACTCTGTCCCTGGATTTTAGATTTTTTACCATCCCTCTTCTAAAATGATACAGAAAATCACTTCAGATGCAGCGATGGAATTTTTTTCAAGTTTTTGCTTATGCAGAAGTATGCTAGAGAAAGAATATCTAAAATTCTTTGACAGGAAATTTACTGCAGAATATAAATAAGCATTTAAATATCAATTTCAAGCACCGTGGCTTTATTGGTAGTCTTACCGTCCGCAAGGTTTAATCCTGCAATTTTCGAGATAAATTAATTATTTTTTTTAATTTAATCCAATGTAAATAACTGTTTCTAAAAATCAATGAACATTTTCGCTACTACTTAGTCTTAACATGATCTGCCTAAAATAGGTGGTAACTTTCCTTGCTGTTCCATCCTTACCGTCCCTTTTTTCCCATTTTTTTCCTTTTTTCCCCATTTTGTTCCTTTTTTCCCCATTTTGTCCATTTTTTTTACATTACCGTCCCTTCTTTAACACCCCTTTAAGACAATGTTATACCAAAATTTTGCACTAAAAACACTACATTGTCATTATTTCTTATTTGAATGTCCTGTGGGTACTATGCAAATTCATTATAAGTAAAAAATTAGAAGAAAATAAAAAGTTATAGTGGTAAAATGGTAAGGAAAATTAAACTCGCAAGTTTAACTTAAACCTCAGTTAAATAAATTTTTTTTCACTGCTGACCGCTTTTTCTTTATTTTGAATCATTATAGCATCCGTCTATCAGATTAAAATGTTATTTTAGCCAGTTTAATTTCGCCAGATTTTTTTTCCCAAAAGTCAAAAGATTGTGAGAATGCCCCATGTACTGTTTCAATAATTAAAGAAATAAAAAATTGTAAAGAACAGATCGAGGTGAATTACAGGATGGGGCAAAAGATTTAAAAGCAAAGATTTAAAAAAAAAACACAGGAAAAGAAACTACACTTTCAAGAATCTACTGTGTTTGACTTGACTTGATCGATAAAGAACAAAGTTTAGTAATGAATTTTACCAACCATTTCACAGTGCAATAAAAATTAAAAACCACTATAAAAATTATAAAATAAATCAGATATATTTGGAAAATTGCATTGCTTTATTTAAATTATCTTGCTTTTCTGCTATAATTATAGCATTTTTATTAGTTTAACTTATGTATGGTCTCTGAATAGAGTCTTTTTTTTTTTTTATGGGGTACCCCCCGGTAGCTTTTTCGCCTGTCCTTCCTTTCTTGGAACTAATGGAAGTCTTTTTTTTATTTTAAAATTTTTTCCTTTTCTTTTTTTGTTTTTTCTTTCTCAAATTATGTTATACTTAAGTACTTAGTACTTTTAATTTTGTTACTCTTAAATTCTTAAGTAATTTTAATTTTGTGGCTACCAGCTACGTCTAACATTATTTTTTTTAAGGCTCCCTAATGCCCTCGCAACGCGATCACCTATCCAGTGGATGTAAAGTTGCCACGCAACTAGGTAGTATTTGAAGCTGATCACATTGTTCCATTGCTTTATTTATTTTTGGTCTTATGATTTTACTAAAGTAAGTATAACACGAAAACTAACATTTATGCAATGGTTGAAGGAGAACTAAACATAGCAATTTATGATAATGTTTTCGACCAAAGATTCGAATGAAATATTAAATATCTTTAATAATCATTTTTAAAAATCAAGAGAAATATGTTATGTTGTAAAACATGTACACTGCAATTAGACTGAAAGTCACAAGTCTCCTGTCAAATTTGATAGAGTTGACATTTGTTTTTGCTGTCCCATTTTCACTGGTGTGTTTTAAAAACATTCTACCTCAGAAATAAAAAAAAAAAAAAAAAAAAAAAAAAAAAAAAAAAGAAGAAGAAGAATAGATAGTTTAATATTAAGTGAATCTGTATTAAAATGCATAGATTCAAACTCAGTTCTGGAGAAAAAGACAAAAATAATAAAGAACCTTTATGTTAAAAGGAAATGCAAAATATTAAAAGTACACAAAATAAAGTAATAATCTGTTAAAACAATGTAAATTAAATTTAAATACTAAACAACATTTAGACTCAAATAATTGAATGCCATATTATTGTGGAGATATTTGGCTTAGCTATTTGCTAAATGCAATCAGAAAAGATCAATAATTTATTAAGGAAATCTTATGGAGTTTTAAAAGACAAGAGCAGAGAAATTAATATGCTGGCTAAATATTTTAATAGCTTCTTTAATTATTTTTACAGCAACTAAAGTTGACTGATTTCTATTTTCTATTTCAAATGCAATAAACTCTCTTCTTTAGCATGATGTTGAATTTTAAAAGAACAGTGTTTAAATTTCAGTTCTCTTAATAACAATATTTAAAATAATAAAAAAATTAATTTATCAAAATACATATTTCTGAAACGAGATCAACACAATATTTTGCACAGGCATGACATTTAGGATGACACAGTTCATAATGATTATATATTTAAAAAATACGAATAAAATTTAAATATAATTATTTAACAGAACTGAAAATTAAACAAATAAACTGAAAAAAAAAAGCATGTATTACAGTGTAATTGAGAAAAACTTTGTGTGATAGAGTAGATAGATATAAAATATATAAATGTTTCAACTGATTGCACATATTTTTCTTAAACTTCTTAATTAAAAAACATGAGGAAAAAGCTTTTAATTACAAAATATACATTACATTTAATTACAGGCTCAAAAACAGTATCTGGAGGTGTTATAGGCTCATAAACAGGAAGATCTGCAAATATATAAATAATTATAAAAAGTTTTCACATATTATTTCTACAAAATATTTAAAATCAAAGTGATTTTTATACAAAAAAAATGATATATAAAGCAATTTTGAAAGAAACACAGTAAAATAGTTCTTAAAGCTCTGTGGATAGAGAAATTTTTACTTTTGGCGAAATAAAAATTTCCCTTTGGAAAACAAACATGAAATGCACTCCAAACCCAACTGTATCAATCACCTACAGATATAGTCAAACTAAAGATCTACATGGGCTAGCCCACGGGCCGATTTTCAGTCACGGCATTCAGGCCGGGCCCAACTTATTTTTTCTGTACAGAGGCAGGACTGGTTTCATTCCTAGTCTTTACTGCCCAAAATTTTCAGTTAATTTTGACCCAGCCTGAATGAAAATCATTATCTCAGTGTGGCCTGGTCCATTCAAAGATCAGTTAAATGAGGTCTGCCCCAAAAATCTTTGCAAAAAATACATACATTTTTTAAATCGCCATTATTCTACACTTAAACATTAAAATTATTCTTTTTAATGAATAGTACGTGTCTATGTTTATATTATTTTTTTATACAGCTAAATTAAAATATAGTAAAATGTGCGAAAAGGAACCTGTCTATGACGGAACTCTGTGTTAAACTAAAAAACGTGTTGATCCATGCAATATGTAAGAAAAGAATACATAATAGATTTACACTTGCTAAGAAGGGAACTTGTCTATAACGCACTTTTTTTTTTTTTCTAATGCAATTACATTTTAGAAGATTTTACTGTATAGCACTTTTCAAATTTTTAATACATGGAATACGGATTAACAGCATTAATGATAACAGAAACATTTACATACAACAAATAGAGATTCGTTAAAAAAATAAATATCACAGCTTGTGGCACATCTATAATAATGAAGATTATAAACATGAAAAAAAAGTTAAGATAAATATTTTTGGTCAGAACTCCTCATATGAGACAAATTTTTAACTAAATCAACGTAAAAATCAATATTTTGTAGAAATTCACTCGGGCCGGGCCAAACTTTTCAGTTTTTTACCGGGCCGGGTCAACATTAATTTCACTATGGGCTGGGCCGGCAGAAATTTTAATTTTTGTATCAGGCCGGGCCCAGGCCTGGAAATTTAGACCCGTGCAGACCTCTAAGTCAGACACTTACTTTTGTGACTTTTCCCATTGCTAAAATACTTGTATGGAAACTCTCACAGTTTGAATAATTTTCATATTAATTAGGGTGTCAATGATTTTCAATCAGTGATTAAATCTAGATTTTAATCAACAGATTTTTTTAAACTCTTACTTATTTTATCACTGATTAAAATTATAAATTAAATATTAAAATCTAATATGAACGTAATTTGGAAAGTTAATAATAGGTATTTTGCCTCATGAATAAACAAAAAAAGTCTTTGAACAACTGTTTATGTGCTTAATTCCTTAGGCTAGTGAAAAATTAACAGTAAGTGAGTAAAAAGCAAGTTTTTATGGGGCATAAAAAGCATTTCATTAAAAAAAATTTATTTAAATCTAATATAATGTGGAGTGTCATAATTCCCTTTAAGTAATCAAATTGTTCATTCTTTTATATAAAACTAGCTGATCTGCCGACATTGCACAGGGCCTGGAATCAAAAAATCAAATAAATAATCTAAAAAAATAGCAGAGGAAAAAATTATTATATTGCAGGGTTGCAAAAAAGCTGTCCAAAATTTTAAAAAGCCATGTTGATAGTTTATATTGGTTTTAACCAGCTTTTCTCTTTCTGTCAAAATTGGCTTTTACAGTGAATCATTTTAATTATAAACTGCACATTTTTAATTGTTTTTAATTAGTTTTAAAGCCATTTAATTGAGTAAGAATATAATAAATTAATTAATTTTTCATTTATTAAGACATTATTACTGGAATAACAAACAGATGTAGATGCTAGCGATTTGTACACAGAATTGCAAATACTTCAGCTAAATTTGAAATGGGTGTAGAATTAATTAATTAGCAAATATTATGTAAAAATACATAACAAATACAATTTAGAAAATCTTTAGAAATTTTTCTATTCATTTCAGCATTTAAAAAATTTTTTAGAAACCATCCTCAGCAAACATTTGTATCCTAAAACTAACCGACGTGGTAAAGTTCTTAGTTTCTTCATTGTCGGAAAAAGTGTAAGTTTAGAACGTTTTTTTCCTTGCACCCTTTTAAATTTTGATTTTTTCCCCCCTGTTCTGTGCATGTATTTGCATCTTAAAAGTATCTGCCCAGACAAATTTCAAGTTTCTATTCTTAATAATTCCATAGAAATCTTAATTTAGGAATTTTTTCATTCATTTTAGCCTTTAAAATTTTGAACTTTTCAGAAACCATTTATAGAAAGTATTTATATCTTAAAAGTAACCACTAAACCCAAATTTCAAGTTTCTAGCCCCAACAATATAGCAAAAATCGTTATTTTAGAACTTATTTTGCTCCTGCACCATCTGGAGGTGGTTGTACTAATATAAAATATAGCCTAAGTTGGAGCAGAGATGGTGACCAGTATTCTGCCATCATACTTTTAAAATTGGATCGATAGCAGTTTTAAGCACAAAGAAATTATTGTTGCTTTTTAAAAATTTATATTCAATCAAGGAGGTAAAGCAAAATCTGAATTAATCTCCTCACATCTAACTAGATAATTATTGCTGCCTATTTAGAAAAATATATTTTAAAGAAGAAAAATAGATTTTCAACTATTTTCTTAAGATTGTGTTTAAAATTTTACAAGGATGTTAAAAGTAAAATGTTTTAGTCAGAAAACTTACATTTTTGTAAGCATTAATTTTAATTCATAAATATAAAATGATTACCAAAACAAAGTCATTTTTGTATAAGTTTGCCCAAATGACGTCATTTCCACCGCCTCTGAAATTAGAAGCCAAATCTTGGAAGAACGAAAAACTTTTAATTTAAATTGTAGATATAATTTATTATCTGAAGTATTGTATTTAATAAAATTAATATTATAATTGACTTCTAAATTTAGAACAAAGATAGATTTCATTTTTCGAAAAAGAATCGAATGATCTCATGAAATTCAAATCGGGTTACTACATAGCTAACAATATATAAAATATTTATTTTAAAAAAATGATCTAATTAAGCTGAGATTTAAAAATAATATAATTGAAGAATTGCAATATTATTGTTAATTTATAGAAGAAATAAATAACCTACTACAGTATAAATTTAATTTAAAATAAATAAAATAATGGAAAATCTGTCTTTTTTTTTCTTTTAACAGATTAAATTCAATTTAGAATGTCTCATAAACACGAAAAATATCAGATTAAAACTGTAAAATAAGTTAAAATTGTTTGATACAAACTTTTGTCTACATTCTTTTTATTTTCTCTTTTTCATTTAACTTTTTATATGTGGATCAGCCAATTCCATTTTTTTATCAAACATCAAGTACAATTTTTTGTTGAAATCTAAGTTGTTCGCATGTTTATTTTTATCCATTAATTTATTCTTTTCTTTCTTAAGAGTTAATCCTTTCCTTGAGTTTTTCTTCTACATTAGGAATGGAGATATTTTTACTGTCATGCTAAGCTATAATTTTTATTCTTATATATGATCTGACTAATTCCTTTCCTTCTAACCATGATCTTAAACATTAAAATGAGAAATTGTGTCTGCAAAAATAAAGCCTCTTTTTTTAATCTCATGAAAACCCTAAGCCACTAAATGTATTACATCAAAATATATATTAGTATTTAAAAAAAAATAGTATTGTCATACTTCGGATCTTGCTAAAGATTTCCAGGTATGTGGGATTTACATCAATCCTAAAGTAGAGTAAGATGTCATTAGCAAGAATATTTTATTTCAAGTTTTCAGAACCTGAAAATAATTTGATCTTTATTATAGCAAGAATGCCCCTGCAAACAACGCTTACTGATCCCCAACTGGATATCTCTAAAAACATGCTAATTTGCTCTGCTTTAAAAAGATGAAACAAAATGGCTGCAAATGTGCAAACTCAATAGCCATTTATTAAAGATTAATATTATTTTAAGTGAGTAAAATAAGCATTAAAAGTACTTTAATTACCGTAATTTCCGGGAGATAAGCCGCGGCTCATACATGTTTAAAAGTTAATTTTTTCCCTGTGCAGCATACACAATGAACTTTTTTATTCTCATCAAGGTGTTGCAAGCAATATTACGTAAAATAGAAAAAAAAACTGGAAATTTGGAAAAAAAATAATAAATTTTCCAGAAACCAAAAATAAAAGTTTTGATTTTTAAAAAAAAGTGTACGGAAAATGAGGACATATTCAATTTTTTAAGAAATTTTAACAAACAAACATTTAAATTACTGTTTGAAAGCAGATACAAAAAGCGATGAGCTAAATTTTGTCTTTTACTGATAAATATATACTCCACTTTGTCAATAAATATCAGTTACTTAGGTATGTATAGTATGATTGATGCACTCCTTACTAAATCTATTAAAATAGTGAAGAGAATACAGCAGCAATTTCTATTTTGAACTTGCGTTAAAAAATACTTTTTTTTTTTTTTTAACAAATCGTCGATGTACAGTAAACTCTCTGTAAGGCAGCCTCTGTGTAAGACGGAAATCTGTCTAACTTGGAAAGATTTTCAAGTTTCTACAAATCTATAGGCATAGAGCAAAATTTGTCTAAGGCAGAATATTGTCTACTACGGAAAATTTCCTCGGTCCCGATCGATTCCATCTTAGGCAGAGTTTACTGTATTTGCAATCATAAATTAGGTGCCATTCTCCTATCATGCCTCGTGCCTATGATGCCGGGTCACTGCCTGCATCATCCTAGCACAACTGCGCTAAGGAGCTAGATTGATTTCAGACTTCTAACGCTCTCTTCCATTTTCAGATCTAAGACTTCTTAAACTGCATCCCACTCTTAAATTAAATTTACAGTAAGAATACAAAAATTTGGAATCATCAGCAGTGGCGCATCCAGGATTATCCTTTGGAGGGGGCTAGACTGGCATATTTTAGAGGTCTACATTTTCCCAGATCTGACCCGGTTCATGGCCGAGCTCTGTCTAATTTTCTTTCATTTGACTCAATGGGACGTGCCGGACGGAGTCCTGACTTACATTTTTTCTGCTGACTTGAGCAGAGCCGTAACCAGTCAGAGAAGCCAGGAGAAACTCTGGAAAGTTTTGGTGGGGCGGGGCTAATTCTGAATGCTTTTAACATGTTTAATAATGAAATACTGTATTAAAAAATATCTTAGTTTTTGCAATTTTTAAGTGTTTTTCTGTATTTGGATAATTTTGAAGTGTGTTTGCAACCAAGCGATTTAAAGATTTATTATAAAATTATCAAAATATTATGAAGGTTAAAGAGAGCAAGAGGTTGCACGGAGGGTTTTAAAATTTTAATTAGTACATTTTAAACAGGTTAATATTTCGAATTTCATAATAAAATTTATAAAAGAGAAAAAATTGTGCGGCAAAATCAATATCTTTTCAAAAATTCTGATTTTTTAAGGACATAAAAAAGAAAAGCATTCTTTCATAATTTTTCAATATCTAGTCTAGTCTCGGTGTCTGGGAGGGGCTTCAGCCCCCTTAGCTCCCCCCGTGGGTGCGCCAATGATCATCAGTACCATGACGTCTTTGGATTATTGGACATATTTGAAACACAGTTTCTATATTCATTACGAAAAAGTAAAACTGCCCTTTTTTAATGAGATCTGTACGATGTCATCGTTCTTCTTTTTGGCACTAAAACACAATTTTGGGGGCACTTTCATGAAGACTTGTTGCTTTTATAATTATAATAATAATAATAAAAACAAAAAATGGCACACGTAATGGCATCTTGGACTTGGTATGTGAATTCTAAAACTTTCAAGTTTCATTCATTTACGAATGAAAATGTCTTCGTGAAGGTTACCGAAAGTAGGAAGTTTAAATTTCTAAACAGCCTTTAAAATGACATTTGAATAATATTCGGAGTTTTTTAGTCTTTCTGGTTTTTTGGCGTCCTGATATTCGGCATTTCACTATAGTATAGTAGCAACATTTAATGCAGATCTCAAATCAAAACTCGCTACTTTCTTTCATATTCGCGAAGTCACCTTTATTTTTTAAATTTGTGAAATTTCTAGGTATTCATATTAAGATAAAAATGGCATTGTTTTTCTCTTTCTTATATACATATATATACAGAATCTTCCAGAAAATGTCAAAGTTAGCTATTTAAATGGATTTTAGAGAGACTAGTCAGGAAAGGTCATAATTGGGATATAATACATTTATAGAAAGACACAAAACGCTATCAGAGTCCAAAGAATTTGACTAATAATATCTCAAATTTCATATTGTTACTTTTTTAAATAATTTTGAAAATGTGTCAGAAAGATTTGCGCTCTCAATCAAAGAGAAATAGCTTATTGAACCTTAAAACTATATTACTGAGCCTTAAAATATTTTATTAAGACTTTCTTTAAATATTAATAAAAATCTCTTTCCATCTAAATTCAAAATAAGAAAACTTTATTCTAGAACTTTTAATCTACTTATTCACCTAATATCCAAAACAAATAACAAAAAAACGCAATGTGTCATTTAATGTATACATGATTGCTTTACTTAATTGGAAATGCAATCAAAAGTTGACAGGTGAAAAAGAAAATGCAGCAGCAACCATAAACTTGTTTATGTGAAGGATGAATAATCTTGCTCCGAGAGCTATTTATAACTGCCGTTTTTTTTTTAAACGCATAATCCTTTTTATTATTCTTTCTTTTTTTACACGAATCTTATTATTTTTAAAGTGATCCTTATTATTAAACTGATTTGTTGAGATTTAATGCGTGAACAAGATTAATAAACTAAAAAAAAATATTTTGAATAATAAACTAACTTCGATGTTCAAAGACTTGTTAAATATTTCGACAAAAAGAAGTTTATTGAACTTTTCCCTTTCATCGCAGCACTTGATATTTTATATTTTCTTTTGCGACGTAACCCGATTACAGTCCTGCATCGTGGTGCAGGTAGCTGAAAATTATTTTCTCGGGGTCAGGTCGGGTTGCGGGCCAATGAATTTTTTTTGTAAGGATGCGGGTTGACTTCAAATGGAATTTTCGGGTTCAAGTTGGGTACTCTAAACCTGATTATACGCAAGGACAATGGGAAACCTGCTCAGGGCCCCCACAGCTGTAAATCTATTACTTTTCTTAAAATGAATACCAATTGCAAAAATGTTATAGGTGCCCCAAATGGATCTTTGTCCGAGGTACCACATAGTGTTAATCAGACCCCTAAAAAAACCTGCAAAGGTTGTTTTCAAACTTAATCTTACTTTCTTACAATTCACATAGTAATATAATATTCTGTCATAAAAGCCTATAACTTGCACTTATTCTTGCTTGGTTTCTAGGGCATCGAATAGTGTTCCCCCCTCCCCCTTTTCGTATCAAGGTAAAGAAGGAAATTATCTTTCAGAAAACGGTGTCAAAGTTGGCATTTTGAACCGATTTTCACGACGTATCTATGAGAGAAAAGTCATAATTAGAAAGCAATAAGGGCGTAAGCAGAGAGAGCCTTAGGCAGGGCCGAAACAAAATTAGCTTTTTTTTTTTGCACTCGGGGCAAACATAGATTTTGGCGCCCCCTTCGCGTATATTTACAAAGAAAATTTTACTAATTTTCTAATAGCCAACTTTTTTTAAAATTCAAAATATGTGATACTGAACTACATAATCTGCATTGTCAAATATTGATTCATTAAAATCTTGAAAAGGGAATTGAAAAAAAAAAAATTCCGCTTTATACAGGATCCTTTTGCAATATCATCCTAAGATTCTTCTATGGTTTGGCATTACCCCAGACAGGACGATTTTAACAATGCCGTTCTAAACATAGACACTTGAGAAAAATTGACAAACAAAATCTTCATTTGGCGCCCCTTCGTTTTGGCACCCGGGCACATGCCCCCTCTTCCCCCACCCTTAGTTTCGGCCCTGGCCTTAGGTAAGGTCATCACTACTCAGCTCCCTTCCCAACAAAATAAAATTTTGGCTACATTAGTGGAAAGCAATGAACCTGCAATGAATAACTGAAGATATACCAAGTTGAGAGAAAAATGACACACTTTATTCGATTTTTAACCATTTAAATAGAGTAATGTCGACAAATGTCATGCATTTTTTATTAAAACGACTTTGTGAATTCATCAGAAAATTTCACGTTATTAAATAGGGTTTGTTTTTTTTTTCTTTTCTTTGATTGGGGCTATATTTCGAACTTGTGAATCAATATCTGCTGAAATGGAAATGGGACACACTGAATTCAGTCATTGAGAATGATTTTTAATAATCAGTTTTTTTTCTCCCATCCAATGAATACGAGAATAGAAATTTTTTGTGCTTTTTCAACTTTTCATCTGTTTTTTTTTCTTATCTTGTTGAGGGTACCTGCTTCTACATGAAACGTTCTTTCAAAATCGCAGGGGAGCAAAGAAATTTTCGCCCGTTTTCGTTGGGGGGGGATAGTTCTTTTGTCCATCGTACTTTCTGCTTTAAAATCGATTTTACAAACAACAGGTGAATGAATAACAGGTCTTCAGAGAGAGAAAGAATTTCAGTAACAGTTATAAAATAGCAAGCTCCTTTTCCCCCATCCAGTCTTTAGGTCAAGGTCAAGGCGAGGCAAGATCGACACAGTTTTCGTACTTTACTCTGTTTCTTATCGCACCACATGCTGTTTTAATTTTTATTTTTCTTATTCAATTTTCCTTTTGAAGTTTTAATTATGGCTCCGCGGAAAAGCTATACTGCTTCTTTCAAGCTTGTTGTAATTGAAAAAGCCGAAGTTATCAGTAATAGAGCTGCTGCCAGGGAATATCAAATCTATGAGAAATATATCTGGTGGTGGAGAAAAGAAAAAGATATGATAAAGCACATGCCGAAACAGAAGAGAGCACAACGTGGTGGGTCAATTGCTTTTCCCAGTTTAGAAATAAATCTTGAAAAATGGATTATTGAACAAAGGGGAAAAGGGTTGCTTGTTTCTACTATTAAGATAAGGCTTCAAGCAAAAAAAATGGCCTGACAAATGGGATTAGGTAATTTCAAAGGTTGGTGCTCAAGATTTATGAGCAGAAAAAGACTCAGTGTTAGCTCAAAAACGACTGTGGGGCAGAAATTGCCTGAAGACTGGAAGGAGAAAAAAGCATCTTTCTTAGACTACACTTCAAAAATAAAGACGAAAAATTGGCACATTTCCAAATTATAAATATGGATGAAGTGCCCCTTACATTTGATTGTCCACCCAACAGAACAGTGAATAAACAAGGGAAAAAAACTATTACCATCATTATGAGCGGTAATGAAAAAACTTCGTTTACGTGTGTTTTGGCCTGCATGGCAAACGGCGATAAGCTGAAACCGCTTTTAATTTTTAAAAGAAAAACGTTGCCTAAAGGCGATTTCCCTGCTGATTTAGTGATTTCTGCAAATGAGAAAGGCTGGATGTGTGAAGAAATTATGATGCACTGGATAGAAAAAGTGTATAAAAAAAGAAAGGGCACTTTTTTTCCAGCCAAAAGGTTTGCTTGTCTTAGACTCCATGCGGGCTCATTTATTGGAGTCTGTAAAATCAAAGTGCAAAAAACTACAGACAAACCTTTTCGTAATTCCTGGAGGCCTCACAAAAATTTTGCAGCCGCTGGATTTAGTGGTAAACAGAAACATGAGGCGAAATTGGGAGAATTGGATGCACGACAGTATGCATTCATTTACAAATACCGCCCGTATGCGATGGCATCAGCCATTATTTTAGGATTTTCTGAATCCAACATAATAAAAGATGGACATCATAACGATAAAGACACAACTGAAATTGATGACTCTGATGAAGAGAGTGACACTAATGATAACTATCTGAATTTGTTTTGTTCCGATAATGAGGAATCGGAATTTAGTGGTTTCGATTAATAAATAAAATGTTTGTTTTAAAAAACGTTTAGTGATTTATTTCAATTTTTCCCCCACAATATTAAGTAGGGGATTACATAAAAAGACAACAGATTAACTCATCATAAGTAAGTTAATTACATCGTCGTAAGTATAAATAAAGATTGGTAAGTTATATTTAATATTTATTTAAAAAAATATTTATCTTTAAATATATTCAAACTGTAAAATGTATTTCCGTTTGTTGCTTATTAAACTACCGTGATTTCCGGGCGATAAGCCGCGGCTTATACGCCGGTGCGGTTTATCTGATGGAAATTGACTTTTTATCTCTTGTTTTTATTGGTGCAGCCTATACAATGGTGCGGCTTATCTCCCGGAAATTACGATAAATAAAAATACCATTGTTCACTCCCACTTCACAAAAAAAAAATTTTTTTAAATCTACTGAAAAAGAATTATAAATGTAAAACTGTGGCAATTAAGCAACTTTATGTAAGCATAATAAAAGTGTACTTCAGAATAAAAATTGACATACAGTAGAGTGCCGATTATCCGAACAAGTCGAGGCCGACACTAGTCCGAATAAGCAAAAGTTTGGATAAATGCACAGACAATTTAAGGGATGTTCCTGGCTATACTTAAACCTTCACACTTTACCGAGGCTTAAGACTGGCAGCACCAGTTAGAGCTAACATGTTTAAAAATTAACTTTAACATTTAAAATTTCCTTTTTCTCTTTTTCTCATTTTCTTAACTCCAGAGATTATAATTTAAGCAAAAAAGCTTTTGATTGTTTCTTATTTCAACCAAGACATTCTCTCCAATGCTGCCATATCTCAAATTCTTCTGAAATAAGTTAGTTGAATATTGAATAGGATCAGAGTTCTGCTGTCCGAGCCATTTCATAGCTGTTTCCAAACATTCAAAATTCTTCGTTATGTGATGAACCTGGGTCATTTTCAGAGCATTTGCTTTCATTTCTTCAATTTCTTTTTCATCTTAAATTTCATCCACAGTCTCATAATTTAAAAAAAAATTTGAGAGAAATATGCTGTTCGGATAATTGGAAGTTCGGTTAATTAGTGTTCCAATAATTGGAGATCTACTGTATGTTTTTCTTTCCTCTATCTTCAATAGAAGAAAGTATCGTAATTGAAATTTTTTTCGACTTCCGGTTTTCAGCGGATTTAGACATTTTAGGGTCAGATATCCCAAAAACATGTTTATAGAAAATGACTGTCTGTCTGTGTGTCTGTCACCATTGTACCATCAAAAAGTGTATGAAGTTATGCATAGAAATGAACAAAGTTTTTGGCTATGGCAAGCAGGTCCTCTCTGAATTTGGAAAAATTCTGCCGGAACAGGACACTGTAATAGCGATTTTTGTGAGATTTTGAATATTGTACCATCAAAAAGTGTATGAAGTTATGCATAGAATTGAACCAAATTTTTCGTGTATGTTTCTGGCCAAGGCAAGAAGATCCTCCCTGTGTTTGGAAAAATTCTGCCAAAAGGAGGCGCTGTAATAGAGATTTTTGTGCGATTTTGAATATTGTGCCATCGAAAAGTGTATGAAGTTATGCATAGAATTGAACCAAATTTTTTGTGTATGTTTTTGGCCAAGGCAAAGTCCTTCCTGCATTTGGAAAAAATCTGCCGGAAGGAGGCACTGTAGTAGCAATTTTGAATATTGTACCATCGAAAAGTGTATGAAGTTATGCATAGAACTGAACCAAATTTTTTGTATATTATTTTGGCCAAGGCAAGAAGGTCCTGCCTGCATTTGGAAAATTTCCACTGAAAGGGAGTGCTGTAATAGCGATTTTTATGCATTTTGAATATTGTACCATCAAAAAGTGTATGAAGTTATGCATAGAATTGAACCAAATTTTTTGTGTATGTTTTTCGCCAAGGCCAGAAAATCCTCCCTGCATTTGGAAAATTTCCGCCGGAAGGGGGCACTGTAATAGCTATTTTTGTGCTGTTTTCAATATTGTATCAAGGGGGCACTATAATAGCGATTTTTGTGTAATTTTCTTAATTTTTCGTAGATTATACACCGGCGGCTTGTGAAGTGACGGGAACTTCCCATCCTATTAAACCGGCTATTCACGAATAGCAGATATACAACAGAATAACGAAAAACTAATTATTTTAATAAATATCATGATGGAGTTTAACTCATTTTTACTCCGATTAATTGACTGAAACAGAAATTTAAGATGAAAGTCAAAGTTTATATAGCATTGAACTAATAAATGAAATATTGACATTTGCAATAATATTTTGAAATATTAAAATATATGAGATAGAAGAAAGTTTTGGGATTGGCACATCTAACTAGTTTTTAATTACGATGACAATTTCACAATTTTATGATGATCAGTAGCAGCTTTAAAGCTGCTGATTTATAAATGCATATGCATGTATGTGATCTCCTGAATATTGCACAACTTTCACATACAAAAATCATACATTAAATGCTAATGTATTAGTGTCAAAATACTTTTAATCTTGCTCAGTTTTTTTTTTTTTTTTTTTTTATATATATATATATATATAGCAACAAAATAAAATTAATTATACTAAAAGTAAAATAAATGTTTCAAATAATTTTATAAATTAAAATTAGATGTAAAAAATGGTCTATTGTTATTACATTATCTGTGTTAACAATGATGTCAAAAACTTTCCTTTCATGTACAGTTATTCCACTATCACTATGAGATTGTGCTCCATTTATCCCTAAAAAATATTTCAACCTTTGAAAATTCACAATTCGCTTTAAGTATCACAATGCTTTTATTAAGTAATAGTTTATTTATTTTAAAGATTTCTTTCATTTACAGTATTCACATGTAAATATGTTTGATATTTACTTCATTAATTCATTACATTATACATTAATCATAATTAAAAACACACGGTTTGCAAGTATTAGTCAAGCTTTTAAATTTTGGAAATGGTAAATAAAAAACGGCTATTTGAAAAGTGTCAAATAATTTTCTATTTGAACAATAGAATTTTGTATGAAAAAAAAAAAAAAGTTCACATATAATAAATGATTAAATACTACACACCACAATCTAATCAAGTGACTTTTTTTTTTTTTAATGGTGACAGCAGCAGCCATGACATGAAATAATTTAAGATAAAATTTCACAATCATTCTAAATTAATTATTATCATAACTTCTATAGACAGAATTATAAGAAATCAGTCAAGATATGTAAAGCACAAACACTAACTTACAAGGCTTAACAGGTGTACTTTCTTTAGGCTGCTTAAGAATTGTAACAGGATTTAAGTCTTCAAACATAGGTGATGACTTCTTATTCATTTGTTTATCAGATGAAGCTGGGGTGAAATATGCTGGGTGAATCACCTTGGGTGAAATATCCTATATAAGAAAAGAAATTGCATCAAACTTTAAAATTACAAAGCAAAACTCAAATTACTCATTACTTATTTTAAAAAAAACCTTTTTTAAGTTAATAAACATTAAAATATTGTTTTAAAATTGTAAATTAATGAACAGATACTGAACTAGCCTGTGTTTGATCAGATACAGAACTATCATCAAATGGTGCAGTGTTGGAGAGCAATCTTGATTGTGAAAGGGAATCTATGATAGAAAATATTACATTTAATTCTTTAACGATTATAAAATATTAGAAATAAATGTAAAGAATGGATGAATCATTGCTTAGTTTATTTTAACAAATAAATATTAGCAATTATTAGGCTTTAGAAATTCTTAATCCACTTATTATAACATTGTACAAAATGCAACATAAACACAGCACTATTGCCTTCTCCATCACAAACTATGTTGCCTGTGGCATTGGCATAGCATTTTGAAAATTACAAGAGGTATACATGCAGTCATTTTCCAATAAACAATTAGAAATCAATAATCAATAAAGTATTTATGAGAATATTAATCGTTTAAACTAATTGTTTGACATTATCACAAAATCAATATTCTAGTTATTTTAGAAAAAAGATTTAAGATATTGAACATTTTGCCAATCGGTGGTCCATGATAAAATATTGATGATCCTCAAAAAAATCTGAACATATTTGCATTTATTTATGTTTTGCTTTTAATAAAATTTAAATAATCTAAGAAATTCTTATATTTGTGAAATTTTAGATGTTTAGTTTTGAAAATTAAACTCATTTTTGTCTATCCATTAAAATTTTAAATAGTCATTGCTAAGTGAAAAAGAAGTGCAAATTTTTATTCAGTTTTCAAAACATATTTATTTGCACAGAAGGTCACTTTCATTTGTCACAGCAATTAAAACTCGATACTGGACTTTGCTTAAAATAAAAATGGCTCTCTGTCTTACAGTGAAGCCATGGGAATCAAACACCCATGAACTTATTTCAACAATCTGGAACACATATCCAAAATATATGTGATATTTAAATAAAATAAGAATCTATTAATTTGTAATAATTAAATTAGCTTTAAATTTTTGTAAAAATTAAACAATCTTTAAAAGTTTTTGCTGTGATTAAATGAGCATTTATAATTTCCTCAAAAATAATAAGTATTTATAATTTTTGTTGAATTAAATAAGGGAATTTCATATTAAAATAAAATTGAAGTTTTTTAATTATTATTGTACAAATGTATTAATGTTTTTTAAAAAATCATATTATTGGTTTGTGGAATTTTATGATTCATCAGGTCTCAAAGGTTGGTAAACTGCTGCTCTAGAGAGTTATCAAATATCCCTCACACACACCACCACCACCCTCCCTGATAAAAGAAAAAATACTCACAGGGGGGAAAAAAGCCCTGGAGTACCATTGTGAAGGCAGAAGGGTCCCCTAACACAAGGTTCATTTAAAAATATAAAATCGAATTAGACTGTAGCATGCATAGCACGCTGCCGCAGACAGAAGATCCCAATTCAAGATTCATTTGGATAAATTTTCATTTTTAAATGTAAAATCATACTAATTCAGGGGTATATGTTGTCAAAGGATATGGGCTCAACATTAAGTTAGTTTGGCAAGATATTTCGCCAAAAAATATAAAATCATTCAACACTGATTTTAGATGTAAATATAGGGTTATAGTTATCAGAGACTGAGGCAAGTCAGCAAGTATTAAATGCAATGAGTTAGTAAAAATGTGACTTCATTGTGTTTAATGAAGTTTGTCAAATGTGTTTAATGTTGGGATTCATTATCCACATATTCACATGCTATAAATATAATCAATATTTATAGTTTTCTTTGTGTGCAGAGTTGTTATTTTAAAGTTGATTAATAAAATATTGATATTGAAACTGAAAATAATAGTCTTTGTGACATCTGTGTGATTTTAAAAAAGTTATCTTTATTTGAATGGTAAGGGCATGAGCCTATGAGCCCCTCCCATTCCCTTGTCCCTATATGTTGCATAATGACATACATGGGTAAGTAGATTGAAACTTTCTAGACACTCTGTGATGTGAAGATTTAATACTTTCTTCAGTTATTCCTCAAAAAAAAGTAAGAATTTAATAGTGTTTCTAAATTTTAAAAGAAACAATCTAAATTAACATTTGATTCATACAAGCCTTCAAAATAAATATTTAGAATAATATGCAAGGATATAAGATAAAAAAAAAAAAAAAAAAAAAAAAAAGCAAGTAGTCCATGCATGCCAAAATATAAATACCTTTCTTTTTACATTTTTTTTTTCATTGATGTCTATAACTTGAGATTATAAAACATCAGCCTAAAAGTACATCAGTGTTCAACAGAAAGATGAGTCTATTCTACTGTGGGGGGTAGGGTAGGTCCTTAAAAACATTACCTACAAGACATCACTCTTTTTGCAATATTTTAAAACTTTAACCATATTTCTGGTATGCTACATGACAGATTATCATTAATTGCTATCTTACCTTTGATTAAAATTTCTATTGATTCTTTTATTAATGAGATACAATAATGGGACATATGAATAATGATTCTTGCTTCATTAAAACATATATTTAAATTTTATTTTTAGTTAAGCCTCGATAATGCTGTGGTTTGTCTATTAAACTTGATATCACTTATGTGTTCTTTAAACTTTCGTTCAGTCATTCAAATATATACTTTATTTTCTTGTGCATCTGTTATCAATGGTATTATTTATATGCTTGCGATTTCATCTTTTGGAATAGGGCCAATCTCATCATGGAATAAGTCCTGTATTCAGGACTAATTTTTATCAAAATCAAATAGTGTAATCGAATTATTTTGTATGAACTTGTACAAAAACTATAAATTTTGTATATAACTCCAATTAAAACAAAACATGCTTTAGGTGACAGTAACAACATACTAAAATTTCATTACCTTCAGCATTCCATAAACTCCATGTATAAGAGTTTTAAAAAATCGTTTATAAAATCATTACACAAATTAGTTTTACAAGACGATTTTTTATATATAGGATAGATTATTATTTTTAATTGTTTTACTTACAACTTATATGTAATATGTTTATAGTTTTACACATTCATCATGGGTCAACAGGATGGCTCGCCCTTCCTTTAATTATGCTTAAATCCAAGAATTTTAATATTGTTAATGGGGTAGAATACAGTGTTTCCAACCACCAATAGATAAATATTGAACAAATTTGCTTTGCACAAGTCTGCTGAAGACCCAATGGTCTGCAAAGGACGCAGAGGGCAGAGCCTCTTAGTAAGTATATAAAGTGAAACTTTGTTAAAGCAAACAGTGTGAAAGACTGCAAAACCTGTTTGATGAAAGGAATATCTGTAAAACGGTGTACAATGGCGCAATGGCAGAAGAGTTAGAAAATTGTTCATAAAATAAGGGTATACTTTAAGGGAATGTCTGTAAAACGATATTTTACTGTCTATAAATATGCAGGATGCCCACTGTCATTGTTGTTCAGTAGCTAATTCCTTAAAGTGTTAGTTTTAGAATTATAGTGCCAATTCCAAAAATGTTACAGAAGTTGTTCTTCATCATATTAAAAGCAATTGATATTTTTAAAAAAATCAGTTATAAAATTAAAATTTTTTTATACAGTCCCTAGATTCTACAAGAAAAGTAGAAAAAAATTCTCATTCTCTAACAAGTAAAACAATTAAAATTTCATTTCTGCATGATATATGACCACAATTTACCAAATTATGGTATTTTTAATATTTATGAATTTTGAACATTTTCTGGCATTTAAAACAAAAAAAAAAAGCATAAAAGTAATAAAATTAAAAGTATCTTAACTCAGTAAGTTTTGGTCATGGAATGGAATTTTACTATTTTACTTGTTAGAGCACAGTTTTTCTAAATATAATTTGTAAGTACCAGGCACTGTATAAACATTTAAATTTCTTAATGCTTAAGAAAATGGACATTTTTATGTAAATGGCTTTTTATGTGATGAAAAACAACAATATTGGAAACAATTTTGCAATTGGAATTTTAAAACTTAAGCTAATTTTTTATTAATATTCTCTCTCTATTGGAAAAACAATTAGAATAAAGATCCTTTATATTTAAACTGAAAATTATATTGACACAAGGAGTGCATTCAAAAACAAAAAAAAATTAAGAACTACAGTATCATATATATCTATATAAAACAACAAAAGAAGAACTTATTTGAAATTGCTTACACACAGCAGTTGGTCGCACTGTCACTACACTGGACTTTTTTAGGAAATCTTTCAGAAAATTTTGGGATTCTGGTGAAAGTTTTTTACTCTGAGTAGTATCTCCTTCCTCTTTGTGAGTAATTTTAACCTGAAGAAACTCGTCAGCAAGTTTAGAAAGATCCTCTTGAGGTAATCTAAAAAAAAAAAAAACTTTTATTATAGAATTTAAAGAGTATGATCTAGAGCAAGGCTGTCCAATTTGGGGCGCAGTAATGATGCACTTGGCAAAAAATAAAGGATTTTGTTAAAATACTGATATTTTAAGGGGTGGATAGTATGTTAGATTAGTAAACTCAAACATGAATGGAATCGTTCAAAAAGTCAATTCTTCATCACACAAATCCAAAATTGTTCATTTGTTTGAGTGGCGTAATAATGATTTTCTTTTAATTCACTGAATAAGGCGGCAATCTTTGAGAATTCAAATTGAATGACCTAACTTGTATATTTAGTATTGTATATAAGCCACTTACTGAGAACTCTTTCTACCTAACATTCTAAGAAAAATTACATCAACCAAATATTATGTGACTAGTCATAATGTTCTAGCTCATGTGCTCGAAGATTTTTAAAATGCTTCTAAAAATAGGAAGTCAAACATTATTTTCTTAAATATTTTTGCATTTTTGTCACATTAGATATACATTCCCTAGCACCTTTGTTTACTAACTATTGCTAGTATTAGTACTCTATATTTGCAGCTTGATAAAATATTTTCCTTTCACATGCAACCTGAAACTTTTTTTTTTTCTTTTTGCAGCTCAAAGAATGTTAAAAATGGGACACCACTAATCTATGGGATGACAATAACATAAAAGAATGATAATGATAATAATAATGAACTGCAAAGTTATACCTTTTGTGATGTCGAATCCTAGAGCCACTGTTTGTAATATTTCTAAGTCTTTTTTCTTCAGCTCTTTTTTGTAATTGATCCACCTTTTTTTTGAAGTTGTGGATGATCTTCTGATTATTAACTATTGTTTTATAAATTGCCTCAGTTGAAGATATACTAAAGTTATTCCTGAAATGAATGTAATTTCATAAATACATTTAATTGATAGCAATAGATGAAAATAAATGTAAATAACAAGACAGTTAATTTATTTTTCTAGCATAAAAGTCTTGAGCACAGTAAAACAATACAGTTGCCTGCAGCTACTAAAATTCTGACCTAATCTCAAGGACAAAATGCTTTCACCAGTAAAAATTATATAACATTAGAAAGAACGTGTGAAGTTAATAAAAAAAAATATGCTATAAAACTAGAAAAATCAAAAATTTTGGAATTTCTGTTTAAAATAAATAAGTGATATTTTGCTCATGACAAAGAATAGCTTGAAATCTCAAATAGAATAGATTCACAACGTATCACAGTAACAGAAAAAAAAAAAAAAAAAAAAAAAAAAAAAAAAATTCATATTGATGTTTGGAAAAGTGTTGTCATCTTCACACAATGTTCTGAAATTTTCTAATATTTTAATTCTGGCCTCACAAATTGAATATTGTGATGAAATAAATTCTATAGTTATAATTTTTATACCTGGCACGTCAAAAACAACATGAACATAAATTATTTAATAACTGAAAAAAAATTCAACATTTCAATTTTCAAATGAATTTTTAAATAGCTTAGAATTTAGTGATTTGCCACCACATATTTTCATCTTAAAAATTGATGCTATTACAATTTTGTTAAGAAATTCAAATCCTGCATAAGACTTCTTAATAAAGTGGGCTGATTATATGAACCATGTAAAATAATTTTTTAGACTTCGAAATTATTATCGGTGATACAGGTGAGTAAACAAAGAATTTTGATCTCTAAAAGAAATGTAAGAGGACAATTATACTCCAGAAATTCTACAAGAAACAGCTGGTATTGAAGCATCTTCTTTTCCTCGAAAATTACTGAAGCGACTTCTATAATTTTTTACAGCTTTGGCAATAGTTAAACTGCAAATTGGCTGTTCAGGAAGAAATAAAAATAAAAAATGCAATAGTTATGATGCTATTTTGCAAACAAAATTTCTGAGATTTTTTTATTATTAGGATAGGATTTAATATTACTAAAAAGGAACAGAGTTTACAGAAAAAACAAAATCAATAAAATCTCGCTAAATATAATATGGAAAAAAAAAACTCCATAGAAATTGTTTCAGTAGTCTGCAAATGTTGTTGTACTATTAATTTCATGGGGCACAACTCTTCTTTTATCATTTGAAAAGTGCCAATTCTTGCATTTTGAGTAACTACAAATAAAGCACAAGTACAGGCAGTGCGTCAGATAAGTTATTAAGGGTTATTGGTTATTTAGGCAGTACTTAGCCATGGACAATTTATATGTCGTAATGTCTCAGGTACATTGCCATAAAAATTTGAAAGTACAAATATTTTCAAAAAATGGAACTACAATTAATGCGGTATAAAAGGAAATGCTTTGAAAGAAAAAATCCTAATATTGATTTTGAATTATAAATGTGGTTTTAAACTTATTATATAAAAATTAATGAAATCAATATTTCCTTCTAACTAGACATTTCTTTTCATCATAAGCTTTAACTATAACTTATTTTCTGAAATATTTCCTCTGTTGAATGTCGACGGATGCACCTAGTTAATTTCAAAGGATTTTTTGTGAAAATTAACATTTATGTCAAAACAAAGTGATAAGTACATATTATTCAAAGTATTGCCCATTGTAGGCTACACCTTTTCTCCATTTTTCTGGTATAAGGCAGATTTCTTAGTAAAAAACACATCCTTGGAGGTTAATTATGAATCAAAACAAGAGGAAATCAGAAGAAGAGATGTCTGGTAATTACGCCAAGTGGTATAAAATATCCTATCCAAGCAACTATAGAGTTTCCTTGACTTGGAAAATCATTTTGTTGTATATTTTAGCATAGTCTGATCATTTTTCTTTTAGTCCTCAGTTCAGGTGCACTAGCTGTTGTTGTTGGTAACAGTTAGGGGTGCACCGAATATTCTATATCTATTCGGTATATGACCTATTCAGCCATACTACCAAATATCAAACAATTCGATCTGCCAAATATTCAGCTTTACAGAATACAAAACTATTTGGCCAGCTGAATATCGAAATACTCAGTTAAACCAAATACTTAAAAAACATTTTTAAAACTTTAAAACAACTTTTAATTTCAACTTTCAATTAAAAAAGATAATCAGAATAATTAGAAAAAGAATTATATTTAAATAAAAGAGAATGCTTTTACATTATTTATTTGTTATTTGAAAAGTATCACTCAAGAAAATTAACCAATAACAGTGATTTTCATATGAATTAATGATGTACAAATGCAAGTTCCTGAATATTGCCTGGTAAATAAGTCGTTTCTTCTTTTTTTGCAAACAGGGTGTTTCTAAACAAAATGGAAAAAACTTTCAATGGTAATAATAGACCAAGACAATTCTTATCCAGGAAACCAGAATCACAATCCACTTATTCATTCAAAAATACAGCGTATTTCACTCCAGGTCAAACTTTGCATTTTTGTTTGTTACTTTAACAATAATGAAGATATTGCAAATATATTTTCAACTGAGCTACTTTGATTTCTGTGAAATATGATGACACGGCGAGAAGTGCTGGAATTACCATTATTTATATCTAAACAACACTGAGTTAGACATTCTTTTATTCAGAATGCAGCTGACAGTACTTATACTGTGTCACTAGCCAAATTCCCGTCACTTCCAATGGCACCATCATATTACCATGAACAAAATTAATATGATACATACCTCGCTAAAATATCTTTACTATTATTAAAGTTGTGAAAGAAAATTCTGTTTCAGCTTGCAGTGACACATCCGTACTTTTAACGGAATAAGTGTATTGAGATGTTGTTTCTTGTTCAAGAAACGTCTGTCTTGTCCACATTATTCCCCTTAAAGTTTGTCATTTTGTTTATCAATATGGAATTATGTGCTTTAAATACTATGTAAAATTATTTTAACTTTTTAATATTTTTAAACTAGGGAATCTAAAAGTATCCAGCTAGCCGAATAGTTACTATTCAGCTGGCTAAATTTTCAGTATTTGGCTAAAATCACATTCGACATATCTGTAGTAACAGTTTCCTGTAATGGTTTCACCATGTTTTAGTAGCTGATAATAGATTACGCCAAATGAGAATTTATTAACCTTGTTGGGAACCAAGATTATATACATCTTCAAAAGATGCATATGAGAGTTGTTTTTGAGCACCAGTAATTTTATACCAGGGTTGGTAAAAAACCCAGTTTTTTTGGTTTAAACTGGGTTTTTTTAGATATATTTTCCTATTGCATATACATACACATTTATTGAAAAAAATAAACATGTTGGATATATAAGTAATATAACTTCATTTAAAAATAATTTAAATTAAATAATTACAATCAATTATGTAGAAAATTGAAATCATTTAAAATTTAAACATTTTTAGTAAAAGCTATGTCTTATGATCCATTAATAAAATGCTCTGCATAGTGAAACATTGATACCTTGAAGATCATAATAAACAATCTTTTGATTACTACTGCTATAAATAAATAGTTGTAGTAAATAGGTGTAGTTTCATAAATATAATATACTTTCCCATGGCTATTCAAAATAATTTCTTTGAAAAATTTGCAATCTGAAATATCTGATTTTTCTGTTAGAACACTACATGAACAGTTATTATCTTTTACTGAAAGTAAAGCTTTTTATAAAGAATTCCTGGATTAATTTGAATTTAGCAGTAGAGTCTTTACATGTTTCAAGAAGTATTGTGTAGTGTCATTTGACACTTCTCCTCTGAAACTGACAGGTAAATAAACAGAACAGAAATACCTATTTACCAGCTTTTTAGACTACTGAAAACATTGACCTTAAATTGGAAAGCAGATTTATAAAAGTTGTCGTGCACTAAAACATTTAAACAGCCATCAGACTTAATACACAGGCTTTCTTTCTAAGCTATGTTATAATACGTATTACTTTCATGTCTAAACTAAAAATTAATAATATATCTTTTTAGGCATTTTTATGAGACTTTTTTCTATTATGTCTCAAGCGAGCCTTATCTTGATTTTCCCCCATTTTTTTGTCAGATCTAAATAGTGGATTCGATTATGCAATAGGCGATTTAAATATATCTTATTGCATATTTTAGTTAAAAGTAAACAGGTGCTTCGCTAGCACCCAATTTTTGAATGTCCTCTTATTCGACTTCATATCTTGAGTTTCTTTTTTATTCTTAAGGCTGTTCTCAAATTCGAAAGGGAGCAACTTTATGACATAAGTTTTAATTTATTTTTGTCCGGAAATGTATGAAACTAGCAGATGCTGTTGTTCAGAAACTATGTAATCAAACTGAGTTTTCCGGGTTTTCTTTTTTTTTTTTCTTTTTTTTTTGCAAACCAATAGATTTTTCAGAAAATAGTGTCAAAGTTGGCGTTTTGAAGCGAATTTCCATGCGAAAAAAGAATAATCACTCAAGAATATTAAAGACATCTTGTGTCAAAGCATTTTGCGCTTGTTGAGTAGCGCAGTTGAGAACAGCCTTAAAAGATAATCTCCCCAATCAAGAAAGCTTGCAGCTTGACTGAAATCTTAAAAGTCATTTTATGTTATTAATTGTAAATAATCTGTGTTTTCTCAAAGGAAAATATTTTATTCAAAATATTGAATATTTTTAATCTATTTTGTCTTCGCTACATTCACATGTTATAAATTTTATCTTTAGAACTTCAGATATGTTCATCAATACATGCAATTTGCATTCTACATGCATACTAATATAATCTAGACTCACTATGTCTCACGGTGACTCACGGATTAAAAGTAGAAATTATTTATATCCAATAATTTGAAACACTTAAATTACAAAAATGAGAAAATATTCTATTAAATCTTTTCTAGAAAAACCAGTTGGTTAACCAATTGATTTAAATTATGCCAATCCTGCTAGTAACAGAATAAAATCATAATGCAAAACCCCAATCCGAATGCAAGAAAAACAAAGGCTTACTAAACCAATAGCCATGATACAGCAAAGAAAACTCACAGCCAATCATTCATTAGCATACAGAACAAAAAGTAACCAATGGAGAGAATTACTTGTGATTATGTCATTATTGAGGCATAATGTAATCCTTAGTAAATCTTATCAAGCAATCTAAGTAGTAAAAGTGTATTTTTAGCTCAAATCTGCCATTTTGGCTATTTTTAAAAATAAAAGGCTTAAAAAAAAGAAGAAAGAAAACTAACTACTTATTTTTTTTTCTTGTCTGCCAAGCAGATTTAAAGCTTATAAGAAAAGTTTGATTGATTAAAAATCTTTGTCACTTTACAAATTTATTAATTCATCATTTTTCTAAAGCTTTGCTTGTAGCTTCTGCATAACTTGGATTTTGCATTTTTCAGTAATGTGTAAAATAAATGAAAACATTAGGTAAAAAGAGAAAAAAAAACAGATGAAAAAAAACAGCATTTTTTTTTTTTTTTTTTTTTTTTTTTTTTTTTTTTAAACCATTTGGTTTAAACCATGGTTTAAACCAAACAACCCTGTTTTATACAGTAATATTTATCTTATTTGATGGCAAAATCTCTGAAATTAAATAAATAAAGATTACTATTAAAAGAAAAGCAGTGCCAACAAGATAAAATCTGTGTGTAGAATGCTGGTCTAGTAGCAATTAAAGTATCATTTTTAAATATGTTTTTTCGATCAAATTAAAAGCTAAATATTAAGTATTTAGAAATTCTGCGTAAAATTTTCCATATATAAATAACTGCATAATTAATAAATGGTTGTAATTAGTAATTAAAAAAATTAACTGTTGAATAATGTTACTGATTTTAAAAAAGAAAAAAATTGTTCATACAGGCATATGCATAATTGTCTGTATACAGATGTGTATGTTTGTGAATAACTAATATCTTTGCATGTATGCATAAACTGATAGTTTAAAAGTTTCATCTGACAGAGCTTCTTTTTCATTTTTGAATAATATTCAGATAAGGAACAAAAATTAGTGTTAGCCTGGAAAACTTGACTCAGTCAATGTCTAGTTCTAACAACTCTTTACAAATCTTGAAACAGTGAAGAAAATAAATAAATAAAAATATTGGAAAGGGGGAAAAAATCATACCTTAACATCTTTTCCTTATGTGACACATGATGAATCCAGTCTTGATCTAATTTGTTACTAACTTCTTGTAGCTGAGTATTCAAGTACTGGAAAAGCTGGTTTATCTTTTGCATACGGCGTGCTGTTATTGGGTCTAATGCTCGCTCTTTCAGCATCGTAATGTAAGAATGATCATTTCTTCTCCTTTCTCTAGAAGATGCTTCCTCAAACAAGACAAAACTTTCCAAAAGAACATTTTTCAAAGTGTATATGTCACTGCTGAGAGACTAAAATAGAAAATTTATACATAATTGGTATTTTCAAAATAAATTTAACATTATCAAGAAATTTAGAAAATGTACATTTTTATTAAACCTTCAATTATCATAAGGTTTTTAATTATTGATATTTAAATGACATTACTGGTAAGAAAAAAAAAACTGTTCAAAGAATCAGAACTGTCCTGCAATTATCTTGGACAGTGATTCCCAATCTTTTCTCTCTTGCAAACCCCTTGCTTAGAGTTTTCACTTATGAGTATCCAGCTTCTTATAAACTCTGCCCCATCCATACCTCTAAACACAAACATATATTTATGCTAGTCAGTAATATTCTTCAGTTAGCTAAATAATAAGATGATTCAAATTAACTAAACAATATTTATAGGGTTTTTTGTTTGTTTGTTTTTTTTTTTTAAATCTCACAATACATTTAAAAATTTTATATTAGCAGCCGGATAATAAAACAAATGAAAACAGCTTTAGAATGTTTCTTAACCAGATTAGCTCATGGCGAAAGTTCATAACTATTCATAGCTGACAATCTTTTTTTTTTTCCAAGTCATTTTGAACCAGAAATTTTACATAATAAATAAAATTGAATAAATACTATGTAACATCAAGGCATGTTTTATTAAATAAATTTTCTCATTTAAAGTTTATTTATTTGACTTGGGGGAAAAAAAGGAGGGGGGGGCGGTTGGTAACTATGATTATTATTATTGATGAACAGCAATTGTTCAAACAAGGCTCTTATCATTTTAATATGATCCTTGAACTTGTTTCATGGATTTTTTTTTTTTAAATCATGATCAAGTTAAGAAAGGTACAATCTAAAATCAAGAGCTTCATGAAGCTTATTGAAACATTTCTTAATAAATGTATAAGATTAGTATATTCTTTTAACAAGTTCTGCTCTTGTGACAGGCAATAATTCTTTAACAATTTCTGCCTTTGTGAAAAGCAATAAATTTTTAACTTTTAACCTTTAACTTTAACCATTTTTACAACCTTTGACTTAAAATTTATGTGCATGTTTATTTTCCAACATTACCAACATTATTTTTGTGTACCTCCAACCAATCCACCACATACCCTAGGTCAACCACTGTCTTAAGGCACTCAACATCCCTGAAGACATCTGATTTTTGGGACGCTCTACACTGTTAATCTATATTTACTTATTTATTTTTCTAAAAGCTTTCAGTTATGGATACTACCATATGGTTATAAGATAAATAAGTTTATGCTTATTTTCTAAACAGATATTATTAATAAATGCCACAATTACACTTAAGCATACAATTTTTAATGATATAGGAATACTATATTTAACATATTACTGAGAATAAATTAATGTAGTTAAATAGACACGCATCAATTTGAGTTATTACAATTTATTATTATTTCCCTGCATTTATGTATATATATATATATATATATGAAAGATAATACAACAAGGTTTTTTTTTTATTATTCAAAATTTAAATTAAATTTTCAAATTGTTTTTCTAACTTTAAAATATAAATGCTCAAATTTCAAGCTGCTAAGAGAACTGTTGTGAGAGAAGAACTGTTTTACCAGCCAAACAATTATTACTTCCAGATTTCAAATTCTACCCAACTTTATGGGAAAAATTGATGGGTTCAGATATATCCTCATTTTTCTGCAGTCAAGATATGCAACCTGATGCCAATAGTTTCTACAAGGACTGGTCCAGATATCAATCAAGATATTGTAAACCAATCATTAAAAATGTAATGCCTATTCTATACTCTATTGTGAAAAATTAGAAGTCCAAGAACAAAAATGGACAACACAAAACTGAAGAGAGATTTAGGTGCAATAATGATTTGCCAATAAATTTACTGACTTTCAGAGCACCAGGTTTCAGAAGTATAACCCTGAATATTGTTTCATTCAGTCATACTTTTCTTATTTATTTATTTTATATTATCCAACTCCAAATAATTACACTTATTTACAACAATATTTCAAACCAAAACATTATTTAATGCATTAACCAGTCGACATTTTAAAGAACATTCCATTCTAACCACAACAAAGTTTTGTTGCCATTCACAATAAAGAAATTACAATCTACATTCAACATCCTCCCATCTTTTCAAAAATGAAGTTTATCAAAACAGTAAATGTCTGACAAATATATATATATATATATATATATATATATATATTACATTAATTAAACATAACCTACCACCGTCAATTATTATGAATTAAAGCTGTAAGTATTAAAAAAAAAAAAAAAAAATATAAGAATTATTATGGAAGAAAAAAGAAAAAAGTGGACACCGACAAAAATTGAAAAGCTTATACATTGAATTATGTTATCAAGGGCACAGAATTCAATGATATAAGCAAAATGGTTGTTTTCTGTGGGAAAAATAAGCTAAAGCTAAAATTAATTTTCCCCTGTGCCCAAACAACCACAAAAATCAAGTGAATTGATTAAAAATGAAAGCAGAATAGAAACAAATAATATGAAATGGAAGAATTAATAAAACGTATTTAAATATTTATAGGATATAAAATATAAATAATAAACACCATACCGATTAATATTTCAGTATTTTACAAAAATCCATGTGCGCATGTCAACCAGTATATCAAAAAGATTAAGGTGAATAAAACAGTTAAGAAATCACAGTAAATGATACCAAAGGATGCAGTTAATACATTTTGAAATAAAATTTGAAATACCTTGTAAAACAAATTTAATCTAATATAAAATAAATAGATATTAATTACATTATTTAAAATGCAATATTAAATTAATAGATAACAGTTTAACAATATCGTCAAAATTTAGCTAAAAATACACCCTGGTGTATAAATTATAACTGAAATGGAGCTAGAAAAAATAAAAATTAGAGCAATCTGAAAGAGACAAGAGAGTTGGTGCTGCCATCTGTGATTAATTATATTAAACATTTATCGCAAGATAAAATTTGTAAGCTTTTTAATGTAAATAACTGCTTAAACAGCAAAACCAAACAAATCCTTATATATAGAGAATTATAAACCTAATATAAATCACACAATGTATTTAAAACTATTGTTAATAAAATTTAAAAGCATACAATATATTCTATTAGCTAACTGATTTAAACTAAACTCAGAGTTAAAATAATGCTAGAACATTGATAATATATAGCATATAGCTATATGCTATAAAACAAAATAAATTCAGTAATAATTAATATAAATAATTATTAAAAATAATTTAAAAATTATTTTTTAATGAATTATATATAAGATATTTATAAAATGAACAGGAAATAAAAAACATGTGGAAGTATATAGAAGGTTAAATAATACTTAAAATCCCATTACTTAAAAAGTACAAATATAGAATGAGGATTATTTTCAGACATCCATAAAAATCCATATATATATATATACATATATGTATATCTAAAGAAAGAAAGCATTTAATAATTCAGCATCAGCTCTTCCAAGGCCTTTGATTGAGTAAGATCTTTTCATCCTCTTGTCAATAAACAATATGTCTAGCAAAAAAATTAATTGAGTCAACAAACTATCAGACAGAAAAAATAAACTGTGGCATGTTTCTTTTTATATAAACAAAAAGGAAAGTATTAACAGTTCACTAGTTGTAGAAAGATTTAAAGGAAACACTGAATGCATTTAATATTCACAGCATCAAAAAATTTAATTAATAGGTGGTATAAAATTTAAATTCCAAGTTGTGTTCATCTATATAAATACAGGTGTGCTTCTAGCAGATCAGGGTAGAATTAGTTTTTAAAAGTTATTGGAGACTTTTCTAGAAAGATGACTATTTTTTCTTTGAAAACAAGTTTTTAAATGTTTTCAGAATTTTGTGGAAAAAAACATAATTAGATGTTAGTAAAAAAACTAGAGCAGTAGAATTCAGGTAAGATTACAATTTCAGAAAAGTTTATTAAAAAAATTCTTCAAAAAAGAATATATTTAAATATGGCAAAAGTCAATAGTTACTCAGATGAGCAGAAGATATATCATCAAGGTGAAATGTGAGAGATCTATACAGTTTCAAATACTTATTACAGCGTTCAGCGAAAATTTAGACAATGATCAATTATGCTTCTGTACTGAGGAGTATGTAACGAATTTTTGTAACTCAACTGTCATATATTACTGGGAATTTATCCTTTATTCACAAACAATAAATTTTAAATTATACACTTTGTATAATATATAAGGACAAAAAAACAAAATTAACATTGTGGCAAAAGTATAGACAATCTGTCTATTTACAGAAAAATAACCATAAATTAAAATCAAACTGCAACAACATTGTCTTCAATTAGTGCAAAAATGTGACTTCTTGTCGAAGAAACTAAATCCTGGATCACTTGGGGGGTCTATTTCGTACTAAACACGTTCAACAGCAACTCGAAGTTCATTAAAAGAGGAGAAGATGTCAAAAAATTGCGTAAATTTTATGAGATATGATGCCACAAAAGTTTTTGATTGGGTTCAGATCAGGGCTACACGCATGCCAGTCAAGAACTGTAATATTGTTAGAGATAAACCAATTTTTTGTTTTGTATGCAACATGAATTTACGCATTTCCTTGTTCAAATAATACTTTGGAACAGCTAAAAATGCACCAAATAGCTGTAAATTGGTTTCAAATATATGTAAGTAGTCTTATGCTGTGTGACCATTGAGGAACTCCAGAGATACTTGAGCATTAAAACAAAATGAGGCCCAGATCACTAAAGAGTCACTTCCTTGTTGTCGACTAAAGAAAGTCTGAGGCTCTTTATGCAAGTCTTGCCAATAGTGTGCTCACCTACCTGAGTGATCCAAATTCGCTTTTTTTTTTTTTGTCATTGAATATCACAGTACACCACTTGGGTCCATATGACATATGTTTGCTAGCCCACTGTATTCTCGTCAACTTGTTGTGAAATTTCAAAGCTGGTTGTTTTATCATTTTCATGTAAACTAATTTACATCTTTCTTTAATTCATCTAAGAATTGTATCCGTTGACAAAGAAACCTCTGACTCACTTCTAATGCGACTAGCAATCATCATTTGTCTAGATGCCAGTTTATGGATCCTTCTACCATCTCATTTTCTGGCCACACGAAGCCTTCCAGATCTATGTTTTGCTTTGAAAGAGTCATCCTTAGACAGTACTTGATAGTAGACTTCTTTGGATGATTCAAAGTAGTTGAAATTCCTGCAAGAATCTTCCCTTTTGATTTTAGCTTCCATGCTTCAATTACTTAATCTGACTGAAAATTTCTAGCTCATGGCATCTTCACTAACTGATGTTGTCGCAAGGTGCACTAAAATAATTCATGCATGTGATGTCATGAGTTTGAAATTTGCGTTTTTGCGTGAACAGTTGCCAAAAATCAAGAAAGTGTCTAAAGTTTTGCAGTATGCAAATTTCACTTTTTTCAGTTAAATTAAATAATCTCCTACATTAAAACCGTTATTTCCATCTTAAAATGTTTAAATATATTTAAAAATAAGTACAGTCATTTGCATAACCCAAGTGTTCGTATTTTTTATTTAAAGGTTAAATATCACCAGTGTCTAAACTTTTGCTGAGGACTGTAAATGCAAGCATTTTAATAAGGAATTTTGAAAGGAATCTCACCATTTTTTCACATGTATTTGAATAGAATATTGTATCAAGATTAGAAGGAAACTCAATATGCAAACAAATAACATACTATATTCCAAATAATAAAAAGGAAAGAATTTACTTGGTATTCTAGGTTTTTATTATCATTTTTGTTAAAAATTCTTACAATATGCATGCCTATATTGATTAGACATTAAGACTCCTAAATTTACCTGCATAGTTTCAGTAATATCCTTTTGGAAGTTTTCCAAATTCAAAGCAAATACTTTTAAAGAAGACATATCTTCTTCTACACTGATGGCTGGCAATGAATTTTGCAACTGCTTTAAATCTTGCAATTCTTTCTCAAAACTTTGGATCTGGAAGGGAAAAAAAAAGAAAGAAAACAGTTTAAAAAATATATTTATTAAAACATTTATATATCAAAAATTGCATAATATTGTAATAAGTAATATACTAAATATTCATTAAACAGTTCTTTTCCTTTTTAAATAATTAATTCTAAGTTTAATCTTAAATTATAGCCGTTCAGCCATTCACAGTGCACAATGTTTTAATTAAATTACTTTGTGTGCATATCCATATAATTAATACATCTCAGCTGAAGATGTATCGGCGGTTATAGAGAACAATTTCATTTTTCCCATAATTTTCTATTTAAAATTAATGCATTTCTTAATTACAAACACTTGTACAAAAGCAATTTTGGTGCAACATCTTTTATTGGAAGATCAAGAAATTGTTAATGAATCTGATGATGTGAAAGGCAATATTCCACAACTAACAATGTGAGAGATTCAAAAATGCTACCAGCTGTATGCCAATATTACCAATCAAAATCTAATATTAAAATTTTACCTTATTTAATTAAAATGTTCAAGCAATTCAATTAGGCAGAAAATTTTGTTTTAAAAAATCTGTGATAAAAGATTAAAAATCCTGTTAAAGATGCTTGTCATAAAGGTATTAATTTCCATTTTTGCTAAAAAATACTAAATTTAATAACATTATTTCATTTAGCATAAAGTTCTAATTCTAACCTATTTAAGTTGGCTAAAAAATTGAATTCAATGAATTCAACACAAAGGATTACTTTTATCCCACTCAAATGTTTATATTGATTAATGTGGACTTCAGTTAGTGTGGGTAAAAAATGGCCTTGGAAGTCCACACTAACGGGAATTCACTCTGTATACCTATGAAGAACTCTCTTTCTTTTATTTATGAAAATTTACTATGAAAAAACATAAAATCAAAATCTAATATTTCAGTCTCTCTTCATAAGTTCTATTGTGATCTGTTAATCTTCATTTTTAAGCACCAAAATAGTGAAGTTACTTATAATGTCACAAATATTTAATTTTGTGACGATTAATCAAACGTTAATTTTCTGTGGTTTGGTAAGTAGCAAAAACATAAAATTTTAAATTGCAGTAGAAGTAAGTTTATTATTTCAAGAGAACCACAAAATTTTGTTCACAATCAATACTATTTCCACTTGAAAATGTTTAATATAAAAAATATCACATCGATGGACGCCCATTATCTTTTTTAGTGGTTATGACATTTCCTATTGCCAAGAGTGATTGTGCAGTTTACAAACGTGAGCAAAAAAGTCAATAAAGCACACTCAAACAAATTAGCTTCATAAGTACACAAAAGCTGGAAAACTGGCATAAATCTCATAATTATTCTTTGCTCTCTCTCTTACTCATGGCCTCACCAGTAGCCGAGAGGTTCTGCTCTCGAAGCTGGTAGACGGGAGGTGCTGGGTTTGATCACAATCGCACTTGTCATCCTAATCGTTCAGAGTTTTCATGGTTTTCTTCGAGCCTTGGTTCTCCAAGCGTAAATACGGGTTAGGTTCCCTTAGAAAGACCCCCACGTACGGCAACCCTCCCTCCTTTGGGCCTATATCCCTCGTGCTGATAATTGGCCGTCATAAACACAACCAACCAACCCTCTTACTCATGCATCACACACATAAAAACAAACAAAGCTATATACACATAAAAACAAACAAAGCTTACATTTATTAAACTCATTATATAATTTCTATACACTCTATGGTTTATCCCTCATGTTGATATGTACTTCTTTTCCTAACAAAAAATCAAGCACTTTACAATTACATTAAGCACATTACTTTACTTCACGGCACTTCACTTCCGCTTTAATTTCATTGGCTGTTGGAACTTGATGGTCTTTTGGTATTGTATTTTGACATTTGGGTTTTCGCCATACACTGGAACTCGCGAAACGTATACGTCTGTTCAAACCTTACGTTATTGTGTGTTTAAACGTTACTTTTAGGTGATTTATATTTCTATACAAGTTTTGTATTTACCATACATCTCAACCTTCTGGGTGGATTTGTTGTGTCACGGCACTTCATTTCCACTTTAATTTCACTGGCTGTTGAAACTTGATGGTCTTTTGGTATTGTATTTTGTCATTTGGTTTTTCACCGTACATGTAGTTGGGGGAATATTGTTTTTATAGATTTTATACACTGATGATGTGAGTCCTGGAACTCACGAAACGTATACGTCTATTCAAACCTTATGTATTTTATTGTGTGTTTAAACATTGTTTTTAAGTGATTCACTTTACTATAATTTAAAAAACATGCATTAAAAATACTTAAGAATATTAGAATAATCTATGCCTATGGTTGCCAAACTTTATGGGTCTGTTTACCTCACCCCCCCCCCCCTACCTTTTGTTGTCAACTATAAGGGTTGATGAAATAACTTTTTTCAAATTAACAAAATAATTTATAATATACTGCTGAATACAATTACATTTTTGAAAGCATAGGCTCCTTGCTAATGTAAAAACAACGATACATTATTTGACCAACAATAAGGTGAGAAGTACACTCAAATTAACCATTTTTTTCAGATGTACGCCACACTAATTAGCAATACATAGAAAAACACAAATTATATAGGGAATTGTGTCCCTATCCTGAATATGAAACCAAGACAAACGATTCAAGTTGTGTGAGGATTGGACCCATAAAACTCGAAATATCAAAAAAATAAATAACACAATATGCAGTAATGCCCCATGGCAGGGAGAACAAAAACTAAAATGCCGGTGGTGGAGAACAAACTCAGACATACAATCCAAGTTATGTGAAGATCGGCCACATAGAATCTAAGATATTGAATAAAGGAGAAATGTATAACTTCAGATCATTCATCTTTATTTTCTTCAAATTGTCATTGCAATGGAATAGATAGTTTGATAGCATAATTATTGATCTATCCCCATTACTACCTGCCAAATTGATTCAATTTGGAATGGGGATAGATTGATAATTCCGCGATCGAACTATCAATCTTAGTGACGATTTGATGGGAGAGGAAATAAAGATGACTGATAGGTTGATAAGAGCAATAGGCAGAAGCTAATTTGGCAAGAAACTGACCACAGTGATTGGTATAGATCAGGGTCGGCGAACCTTTTGACATATGCATGCCAATTTTTTCCTAAAAATATTTTACAGGATCATTGTGTGCAAACAAGTTTAGTAGATCAAAGTCGCAAAATTAATTAAATTACTGATTTTAGGATTTAAAATATATGGGCATCATTTCATAATATACTCAAGTATTTTACAAAATCCTATTCCTCTTGTTGCGTCTTAGATGCCAAATAATTCAGATCAGCTTCTTATTTCAGTTTTTCCTTCAGAGGATGCTAGCTGAATTGGAGACACCTGACAACAGGTTTGTTTCTACTTCCTTTTTTTATAACTTTCAGCCCCCCCCCCCCCAAAAAAAAAAAAATAAATAAATAAATAAATAACATAAATAAATAAATATAAAAATAAAATAAAAATAACCATGAGAAAAAAATATCAAAATGTCTTCTTTAAAAAAACTTCTGTGGAATTGAATTCGAAATTCCAACTTATCATAATTTCACCATCGGAATTTTTGTTTACGATCGTTATTATTTCCTGATAATCTCCTAATTCTCTCAATATAAAATTTTTTTGGTCCAATATTGAGCTAGATTGGGATTTATAAAGTTTCATTTCAGTTTATTTAATCTACATGACAGCGACAAGCAACCTAATTTAGAAAAACTCAGCAAGTCTAAATTCAAAATAGCACAATTTGTGTATTTTCATTATATGAAAGGCTGGGGGTGTAAAGCATGGCAACTGACATTTATTTTTTTTTTCCGATTTTTTTTTTTTTTTGTAAAATTGTTTAACTGCATCGTAACAACTTTCTAGAAGTACGGAGATTTTACTCAATATATATCATATTTAAGCAATAATTTTTACATGGAATTTACAAGATGAACACTATTTGCACATAAATCCTAAAATAAAGTCTATCAGAGAAAAAATATTGCACATAAGTTAACAGAAGTTCCATTCTTAACAGATCAGCTGTTCAAGCTCTGGATGCAGGAAGCAGTCATAATAGTTTTGTGTATATTTTCTTTACAAAATTTGAAAATTGAGTGTATCAAAAATTCCATTTTGTTAATTACCTTGTTTTACACGCAAGCCCTTCAATATTTTAATTTAGAGCATGAGTCTATGCCGTGCCAAAAATAATCTCCCGCATGCCAACTCTGGCACGTGTGCCATAGGTTCACCGACCCGGGAATAGATCGATAATTATGTTTTCAACTACCTATTCAATTAAACTATTGATCCCAATGATGATTTCAAGAAAATAAAGATGAACGATAGACGTGGGATCTCGTAGGGCTTCTGGCCATTTTGGCCTCCTCCTCCTTCTCCTCACCTGGTCCCATTTTTGACTCCCTTAGATAGCTCCCCTTCCTATCCTCATTTCCGATTTTAGCCTAAGTAGTCTCTTTTTTCAGTTATTATTATTTTCTGCTTTAGCCAGTACCTGAGTAACATTTATATGCATAAACTTGATATGCACAATATCCCCTACCCTAAACTATTGAGTCAAGCCTTATTCTGGGGTCTTTTAAGCTCTAAGCCCTTTAGTTTGCATGTTATAGAGTTTTTAACAGCTTTCCATTCAAAATTTTTGTTTTAGGCAGTTTTTCGGCTTTTTTGGACTTTTTCCAGTAACCTCTGAAATATGCTTTTAGTTTTTAACTCCCATATGCCACTGACACATGTCCACTATTAGGCTTAAATCCACATATCACAAGATGACATGCTCTGTTAAGTTATAAGTTAATTTTTAATTATTTTTCTAGCTAATATTTTCGTAATTCGTCAACACGATCATGAGTTTCAGTATATTAGCTTTAATTTGATATATTTCCCATTAATTTTAGTTAATTATTTCAATTTTCTCTCTTCCATGCCAGCGACATTAATTTTAAGTTTTTTAATTATCGCGCACCACGTTTTTCCGATCGGGGCACCGCCATGTTGGAGGAGCTCCTTCTGTTAGGGGTTAGCACAAGTACTAACTCCCCAACATCTAATACTTATAACACTAATTTAAAAGTCTTAAGCAGAGTGAGCAGCTAAGCAGATTCGAAGGTGTAATGAATATGTAAATGAAGAAGAAAGATATAGCATGTCAAAAATGAATTCTTTTAAACATCTGCAAATGATGAACTTAAATAGATAATGTTAAAAATGTCCCCAAAGTCATTAAAAACATACTCAGTTTTCCATTAGTACAGATCACTTTATTTTCTTCCATAATTCACATAAAAGTTCTAAGTTAAAATAGTCTTTCAAAATAAATCATAAATAGGTTGACAGAAGATAAACGATAAATTATTTCATAAACATACCAGATAATCTATTCCTTTCAATAGAAGCCATGACATATGAAGATAAAAATAACAGAACTTAAAAGTGATGGTGATAAAAAAGTAAACCAAATGAAAACAAGCTGCTTGAATAAATAATTACCACGAAGTCATAGCAACATCCCGATAACAACCAAAGTTGTCATCGCAACTTGAGCCTTAGCTTAATAACAAGTTGTGTCTCTCCCTCCGAGAGAAACAGCTTATATACGGGAGCAAGCTCGATACGTCCACTCACTAGAATGATCCATGATACCGTGATTTGCCAACAGCGAATGATGTCAACTAATTCATTCATAATTTTCTCTACTGCCCTCTATCGAAGGAAAAACCAACCACGTAATTTGAACTTCTGAAATGAACTATGACGCGTGGTTATCGTAAATTATTCGTGAGCTGTAAACAAAAGTGCGATGTTTTATAAACGAACTGTAACTCAAGAAAACTAATAAAGGTGGATAAATAACTAAAGGATAAATGGATTAACACAAGATAAAAGGTAAGTTTACTTCCGAAAAGTTTATATATTTAAATAAAGTTACTTTAATAAATAAAGATATAATAACTGGAAGCTGTAAATTATACTGACAAAGTAAAAACTTATTGAATAAGAATAGAGGCATTGAGACTAGGGAAATGGGCTTGTTAAACTTTCCTAACACCTTCCTCACGGCTTTTACCGTGCGATCGTCCGTAGGCATGACGTGCTGACGTCACACTTGGTGCCCGTTTTTCCCGCGCTCATTCGCGGGCGCGTTTTTTTCTCCGTTGGCACAGTTCTTCTCGCCAATTTTTCACCTCGTGATCTTCATTACTGAAGTAATCAGTAGCGTTACAGAGTCCACAGAAGGAGGTTGTCCTTTCAGAACAGTTCCCCAGTCGCAATCGGCGCATGGCACGTCGGTGTAACCACGTGATTTTTCCTGACTTCAATTTAGATAATTTCTCTTAAATGTCCCATTGTTTTTTGTAAATAAGATCAGTCAGCGCCCGATAATCCTCATGAATTTTAATAAAAAAAAAAGGGGCCACCCCCTAATAAAGATTTTTGTTTATGTTCCTGCACTCAGTTTTCCAGTTCTTTTTTTTTTCAACACATTCCACGGACCAGCTCGCCGAATTTCAGGTTTGAAAACACCATTATTTTTCAAGAAAACATAGGTATGAAGATTTTGAATATCTTTCTTTAATTTGAGTCACGTAACGTCACCAGCGAATTCCATTTTGAATCTGAGATCTGCATGCAAGACCACATGCAGAATATCAAGTTATTCTTTAGATCACATTGGACTTGTTTTTAATCTTCCCACAAGTTCTAAATGTGATACCACACTTACTTTTATCATTGCTAGGCTTCTTTGACGTTTCTTTAACTTCTATATGATTTGAGTAAAGATCGGATAGTGAAAACATTTTTTGAACATTTTGGCCTATCCACTAAGTGGCGTTGTTGCATAGTGTATATTTCTTCTTTACTTGATATGCCAGGTTCTATAAGTCCGATTCTCGCACAACTGGAACCCTTTGTCTTGGTTTGTCTCCTTCTCTCTACCACAATTAGCCCTGGTTCTCCCTGCCAGGGGGTAAAGAAGCATACTGTATTTCTTTTTTATTCGATATCCCAGATTCAATGGATCCAATCCTCACACAACTTAGACCATTCATCTTGGTTTGTACCACCTCCCTCCCCTCCCAATTACCACTATTTTAGTTCTGTTCTCTCTGCCAGGAGGTACAGTTGCATAGTACACATTTAGTCGTTATTGAATATCTCAGGTTTTATGGGTCCGATTTTCATATAACTTGAACCATTTATCACGGTTTGTCTGCCCACAACCATTTTAGTTCTAGTTCTCACCACCAAGGGATCTGCATCTTCCTTTATTGACTTTCATGTTGTATTCAGCTCCTATTTTCAAAATCTTTTCGGTAGATGGGGCTTCTCTTGTTCATTCTATCTAATCTCGGTTCTTCTTGGAACCTTAAACAAGATCTCCAATGTTCCAAGAAGTGATGTGAAACAGTTAATACAAAACTAGTCAATTTATGGTGGAACTGTACTTTTTTTTTTCTATGATGATTCTTGATAAAATCAGATCATCAGATAAGAATAGCAATTTATTGATGGAAGATTTCAATAAAAAATTTAATACTATTGATAAAATCGAGTTACCCATACTATCAATAAAATTGATAAAACATATTGTTATTACCCATCACTACTACATCACTCTCTGAATAATTGGTTTTCCTAAAAATATTTTTTAATGACCAACGGGACTTTAATTTTGTGACTACACAGGGTCACTTTTTATTCAGTCTCTATTTTATTCTATTTTAAACAACCAAACAAAGGAAATAGAGATATCACCAACAGCATCTTTGTTGCAATTTTAAAACCTTTTTTAATTTGATAAAAAATAAAATACTTTACGTGAATTCTGCCTCAACAAAAATACCTTTATAATTAATACATATTTACTAATTAGTGTCATTTTTATTCTTTTAATAATTATTTTTTCCATTATGAATATTTTTCATGATATATATGAAAATAATCTTTAAAATCAATGTGTAAATGTATAATGGCTTTTACATTGATACAGAAACATTTCTTGATTTATTTATGTAAATTTAAACAAAATGTTTATTTTTAATTGTATGCATAAAAGAAATAAAAATTTGCAATTATTCACCTAAAAGGATTTAATATAATCAAGAGAAATATACATTAAAAAAGAAAAAATACATTAAAAGAAAAAAAGAAAAATATACATTAAAAAAAAAGAAAAATAATAATAATTACAAGTCAAGACAAATGACAATTACTCAAATACAATTAACAGCAAAAAAGGTTATTCCAATTTTATTTCATCTTTTACACAACCAACAAATTTTCAACAAAAAATTTTTTATTATAAATATTTATAAAATTAAATAATTAAAAATAACTACATGGGATGAAAAATAATAAATATAAGTTAAATATGCATACTTCAGAAATAATTGCAGTCATATATGAATTTTCTGTGCTTGACTTGACTTCATTTTCCTGAAATGAAATAATTTTTTAAATAATACATTAAGAAATTTCTCAGAAGTTAATAATGAAAATAATTACTGATCTATAGTAAAAAAAGAAAGAATTCAACGATTTATTTCTTTTAATTCAAGATTTGTTTGGAGAAACCGACAGTGTAGTGGACAATACTGCTAGTTTTACATAAATTTAATCCTACAAATATATTATCAATTACTTTATTTTATTATAAATTTAATCATGCAAATATATTATCATTTACTATAATTTATCGAGAAGGAAATCCTATGAATATATTATGTATACACACATCAACAAATATATGCATAAAAATACAAAATCATAGTAATCCCTACTTTTCCAGAAGCAAAAAAAGTGGGACTTGTTTGTAGATGGCTGCGTTTTTCATTTTCAAAAGTAGAACTTGTATGAACAGCTTCAGATTTATTTAAACTGACTCCAAATGTTTGATTTCCTAAAAAACATGAGAAAGAAAAAACAATTAGAATTATAAGCACGACACTAGAATTATAGACATGATGATTTATTGTTAAACAATAAAGTAGGCTCCCATTTATCTGACATTCACATTAGGGTGGGCCGAAAAAACTTTTTTTAGAAATTGATTTTGGCATAGTGCGCAAAAGTTGTGTAATGGGCCAGTTAGAACTCACAAAAATTTTCATTAACATTGCTCAATATTTAACCGCGCCCCTCTAACATTAAAAAACAGAAAAAAAGAGAAAAATCGTTTTTTTTTTTTGTGTGTGAAAAAATATATTTTGAAAATTTTTCCAAAATTTTTATTAGCATATGGTGAAAATGTTATACAGTGGATCACTTATAATCCACAAAAATTTTAGTAATTTCTATCAATATTTAACCACGCCTCTCTGACATAAAAAATTGGAGAAAAATGAAAAATATATTGGATTTTCTGAAAAACTGTGCTATGAAAATTATTTTTCGAAACTTATATTGACATTAATATTTTTCATATTAATTTTAATTAAGCATATTTTTATTAAATTGCACATAGGCAGAATTCAGATCAGAACAAAATCTATAAATTTGAAGTGCATTTAATAATATCGTACCTCAATTAGAGAAGTGGCCAAAATTATTACAGCAGTACTGGCAGATTTCGATTTAGTTTCACCTGAGATATAAACTTATATTGTTGATAAAAACAAAGTGCGAAGGGAATTAGAGAAAAAAAGGAAACAACTAAGGGGAATGATTTAAGGGCATTTGAAGTGACACTTCTTAAGAGTTTATATTTTGGTGGGCACAAAGATGATACCTTTGAACAAATATCTAGGACAAAAATTAACATCAATAAATATAACAAAAATTAACATCAGAAGCACACGTAGCATTAATAGTGGAACCCGGCAGAAAGTATATAGATCATATATCGTTAATTTCTGGTGAAAATGCAAAAGAAATAGCCCAAGGTATTATCACATTTCCAAAAACGTATAATATAAGTTTGCAGAACCTGTTGGTTATGTGGAAAGGCGGAGTAATAAGTTTGCTTGAGACATACATTGGAAGACCATTACAATGGAATATATGTATGTTACATATTAATGAGATGCCACTAAGGCACCTTACTTTGGAAATGAACGATTGCACAAATGTTCAGTATTCATAATCTGGACCTATTGGATTGCTTCTAAGAGACTTTTAAAAAATCCAGTGGTCAAATTTGAACAAATTCACGGTACATTTCAGTATGTGGATCTGAAAGGTATCCAAAAGCTAAGTACTGAGCAACAATATTTGTACCGCATATGTCTTGCCATAAAAGATGGGACTTGCTCTTCTAACGTGACTGACAATAACCCATACAAATAAATTGAGTCAGCACATTGGTTAAAAACTGCAAACCGTTTTTACGGTTATACATTAACACTCCAAGACCGTCACAAAATCTTATAATAATTGTGAAGTATGTAATGCTGGTGTATTCTCCAATGTGGTTTGATATAAAAATGAAATCGAACTGCTTGTATGGTGCCCAATATTTCTGGAAAATTATTTCCCTTGCAAGGCAACTTCCAGATTATGTTAAGCAAATTATTTACTAAGTATTCTCAAACAATGCATATTTTGTGCATCCTGAACATCTATTATTAGCAATGCTACATGATCCTAGAAAACACATCCGGGAAGTAGCAGTTAGGTGCATTCCCAGCGCCCAAGATAAGAAGACGAAGAACTTGGGTGGATTGTGTTTTTTCAAGCTTCCAAATCTCAATTTGGAAGCAGGCGATTATATTGATTTAATTGGTTGGTCAAACACTGTTGTATCAGACTCTTACAATTCATATAAAGGACAAAGACTTGAAAGATATGTGCAAAGAAAAACAGTGTCTAGTACTTTTTAAAGAATTTCCATGTCAAACGCAATCTGTTGAACGATGTGTTAAACTAATATCTGAAGCTGCAATGAAAGTTTGTGGTGACACTGCAAGAGATGGATATATTCGTGCCAAGATTCAAGCAAGGAAAGAACTTTCAACATTCGACAACAAGGGACAATATTATTCTAACACTTAACATTCAATTTTCATCAGGTATTATTAAATACATTTCAAATTTCTAGATTTTTGTTCAATCTGTATTATGTCTGCGTGTAATAAACAAAATATGCTAGTATTAATTTCGTAAAAAAATTAATAAAAAGTGAAATTACGTAATAATTATAGAATTATTATTTATAGTGCTATTTAATTAATCAATTAATGTCAATACTAATTTTGAAAAGTAATTTTCCTGGAACAGTTTTTTTAAAAAAAAATCCGATACATTTATGTTTTTCTCCAATATTTTATGTCAAAGGGGCGCGGGTAAATATTGAAAGAAATTGATAAAAATTTTTGTGGATTATAACTGACCCATTGTATAACATTTTCATTATATGCCAGTAAAAATTTTGGAATATTTAAAAAAATATATTTTTTCAAAAAAAAGTTTTTTTCTCTTTTTTGTCTCTTTTTCAATGCCAGAGGGGCACGGCTAAATATTGAGCAATACTGGAAATTTTTTTGTGATTTCTAACTGTCCCATTACACAACTTTTGCGTACTATGCCAAAATCAATTTCGAAAAAAAAAAATTTTTTAGCTTATTTCGGCCCACCCTAATTCACATGCCCAAGGATAAATTGTAAAAAAAAAAAATTTAATTGTAAGATACTAAAGAAAATCTTTTTTATTTTTGCACACAACCATTAAAGCATTTTAAGTAATTAAAAGGTATAAGTAAATGCTAACAGTAGCAAAATACAAGTAAATAAGTGTCTGTATAAATAAAATACTATAGGGGAAAAAAAAACAATTATAAGCATAGTTAGCTTATTATACTTCAAAGCTAATTATTCTATTTTCTTTAAATGAACCAAAAAGAGATCCAGTAAGTGTTATTGCTTATACAATACAAATTCTCAAATCCAGACATCTGAAATTCAACAAAATCCAGACATTTTGATAAACTGCTCTTTTTTTATTGAACAAAACAAGGAAAAAAAGAATTAAAAATCAGCAAAATATTAAAAATCGTACACAGCAAAATTTACTATATTAAGCTAAAAGTTTGAAATCAAATTAATTCCTTTTACAAATGTAAAAAAAAATGCCACAGACATGAAAAAACTAAAAATAGCACATTAAAAAATCGATGTATGAATTCCAAACAAAGTTTATTGAAAAGAAAAAAACAAAAAGATTAAAACCAGATTCCTTAATTCTAATGGGGAAAAATCATTATAAAATGGAAAAATCACTATAAATTTAAAAATCAAAGAGGACAAAATTTATTATATTTATTAGATTAAAAATATGAAACTGAATTCAACAAACGAATGAAAAAAAAATCACCATGAAACATAAAAAACTCTAAAAATCAGATGAAAAAAATTTGCAAAAAATTCAAAAATCGCTGTACAAATTCTGAATAAACTATCTTCGAAAGAGGTCAACATTTACTATGTTGGGCTAAAAGATTGAAAATGGATGGATTTTTTTTTTACTAATATGGAAAAATAAGCACAAAATAAATAATGAAAAAAAAAAAAAAAAACATGAAAAAATGCATACCAATTTTTTTTTTTTAGGGTGATAAAAAGTTGTTTTCTTTATTGTTATTATTAAACTGCATGCTTTAGTATTATCTGATGTAAATAATTTGTGGGGTGAGGGAAGGGAGGGAGTGCTAGATTTAAAAACAAATTAAACTGCAAATCATCCAAAATTTGGAAAAGTCTGAAATTCAGAAAAGTTGAGGTCCACAGGATTCCAGATTTTGGACTTTATACTGTATATTTAAAATTCCACAACATTTTCACTATACTCTCATTTGATTTTCATCATAATGCTATGCATCAAAACAAATAATTTTTGCACAGAAAACTAAGCTCCCAATCTACTTATTTAATCAAAAATATTGTGTCTCAGTATAAAATGAATCTGAAATTTTATTCACAAGATATTCTAGAGATTTTCATCAGATGAGATGACATCATGGGAAGTGCTAGAAATGCACTATAATTTGGTCAGTAACACTGTATGCCACAATTGGCATGGTTTAAAAAATAGTTTCAACTATGATGTAACCATTTGGCATTGGCACATAGTTTATATGCATACAATAATATTTAGTAAATGCATTTAATATTAGCAACAAAAATAATACATTAAAAAATAAATTATTTGATAATGCCAGTCATAAAGTAAAAGATTGCCAAATTTAATACAATAAATAAACAATACAAAGTTACATTAAAGTGTTAGACATAACCTGCACACCACACAGGTGATAACTCAAGCATAGACTGTGACCAAAAGACAGCGTCAGTTAGTACATAAAGTAGGTTTCCACTGAAGCTTTATCTCACCAACTGTTTGCATATAGTTTGCAAGATGCAGCTTCTTATCACTAAATTAGCACAGCGATCCACTGCACACATTCCACAGCACATTGCAAATGAACATCCTCATGGCAGAATTTTTTTGAAAAATTTTCTGCAATGTGTTATTTTTTAACAGTAGAAATGAAATGCAAATTTATACATAACACAATTTAAAAAAAGACACAGAAGACTTAATATATCATAAACCAGGAATTATATGTTTTTATATGTAAGTCTTATCTGTTTGAAACTGCATGTAAAAAAAAAAAAAAAAAAAAAAAGTCAAAAACCTAAATTTGATGAATGAGCATCAGAGGAATTATTTAGCATATTTATAGTAATTTATGATAAATAAATTGTCCCATAACTTTTCTTAATATTTGTTGATTGTATAACATGTTAAGGTGCTGCAATTTGTTGCAATGCACAACAGATTTGAGAACTATAACTATATCCTGTTACTGGGCGTGGGAGCATTGTACACATATGTTTAGTTATTCCAAATAGTGAAAATATAAATTAATATGTATACATTCATATCTAATCTTCCCTATCAAATTTATCCCTCGTTACCAAGCTAATTTTATGTTTTCAAAACATAATTACATAAATAAATAATTATTTAGTTGCATAAAAAAATTTAGCCTTCTAGAAGCTTCTAATAAAATTTTACGAATTTTAATACTTTTTACTTTAAATGCAAATAACTACTCTTGGGGAAGGACCAAGAAGATAGTAGGTGAAAGCCTGATACTGCCTATTTACATCCCCTGGCTTAATATGGTTTCAACATCGGGCGATGTAGCACTCATTTTGGCGACACAAAATTAATTTTGAATTGCATTTGCAAAAACTTATTTCAAAGATTTATTTTTCGTCATTCTTTCAAAGATGAAATACAATTGGTTATTTGCAATTTATCACCAAGGCATATTTTCTAAATTAGAATAACATACATTATTTTCCAAGAACATTTCACCTTTGACGGTAATCTTGAGAATTAAAATAAATTTAAAGGAAAAAAATAAACATATTGTTGCAGTTTAACATCACCTATAATTTATTTACTACCTATAATTTTATTATTTTGTTAGGGAGTCATAATTTTTTCGTTGAGAAATGTTTTTTAGAACTAATACAAATGTGTTTCTAATCAGGTTTAAAGTTATATGTATGTAACAGGTATCTAGCATTGCTTAATGTGCAATTTTGAAGAACCACATGAATTCACATTTGTATTTTATATAAAGTCTTTTCATATTTTAAATTAAGATGAGAAAACAAACTATTAAAACAAAATTTTAAAAACTTTTAGCTTTAATCAGCCAAAAATGAAAATAACTGGAATATTCTGAATTATCCACATTACGATACAAAGTTATCGCATCAGCATACGTAAACAAGCAACATATTTTACCTTTATTTGCAATTCAATCCCATATTCATCCTAAAATTCTGTACTATATTAGCATAATTATGCTATTTTTTTTCTAATATTGCCTGTAATATAAATAGCAATTTGTTGAATGGGTGCCAGCAGCACTAAATCCAGAGAAAGGAAAGATTTTATAACGTATATGACTGTGGTCCGCAGCCTTGACCATATTCTTTAAAAATGGAGACGACATAAGCTAAACTAATAGTTTTATTTAATCAAAACATCCGCGCAAGATAATTTTCAAAACATATCAATATAAAGAGCAACTTAAAAATTTAACAAATAAAAAATTTTAAATATTCAAAAATAAATATCTACTGAGATTCCAAAAAAAAAAAGAAAGAAAGAAAAAATAAAGAAAGAAAGAAAGGAAAAAAATAAAGAAAGAAATAAAGAAAAAGAAAAAAAGGACAATTGAATAGTAATTTCATTTTTGTTAGAGAGGACCAGGCCACCCTTCCTGAAACCCCGTTTAAGATATACAGTCATACCTCGTTATCCTGACACCCGGTTTTTCACGTTACTCTGCTTATCACGTCAATTTTTCAAAGTCGCGATTTTCTGTATATAATTTTAATGTAAACTCCGGATTTTATGTCATTGAATAATTTGCAACTCCCTATATCCTGAAGGTTTAGGAAAATTTTCCCTCTTTTATATATAAGCACGAAAATTAAGCGGTAAGAAACGTCTTAGCCATACTTTTCACAAAAGTGTCTAAAATACCCATTAAGATAAATGAGAAATTTTACTTCAATCCTTTATTTGAATAAATAAACCCACACACTATGAATTGAATGACCCACTTAAGTTCCAGACAGACATATCAGTCTACTCGAGGTCTTTTTGTTCTGGTCAGGCGGCGCTTTCTTGTGGTCACACGTAATTTTTAATCCAACTAAAATGGAAGCATTACACTGCATTGAAACGATCAGAAATTATCTAATATTCATTTCTGAAACAACAAATATTTATTACAATACATTGTATAATATTGAAAGAAGAATTGTAAGAAGCACATTTAGGGATAAGCAAACCTTAATACATCAATGTTTCGTGTAACAATAAAAAAACAAGTAGTCATAAATCTGATTTTTATTCTTTTGAATTTTGTTTTTGCGTTTATTTTGTTAAATAATAATGTTTTATTGCTTAACCCCTTGAGGGGCGGTGGGATATATTTTATCACACCTACGATTAATGAAGATTTGCACCAGAAAAAATTTATGAAATTTTACTTTTCTAACGTTGATGGAAAAAAGTTGTAAAATTGCTTTTCCTTATTTTGAAATAAAATTTTTCTAAATTTCCGGTGGGAATTCTGCATTACACAAACGTAATTGCTTGACCTTCAAGGGGTTAAAAATGCAAGAACAGTTATGAATTTAAAATTGTCTTAAATTAATTAAAAATACAGCTTTTTATAAACATATTTTTCTCCGACACCGGTTACCGTAACACTTTTTTCTGGTCATTAGAGTGTCGGGATAACGAGGCTCGACTGTATTTAAAAATTTTGAATGTAAGAAGGATAACAAATCTAAAAGGAAACAAATTATTGCATGTATGAGTATACACTAGAGATGAGTTCAGGCTCACTTTTCGAAGCCCGGGCCCGCCCGAGCCCGACGATTTTAAATCCGAGCCCGATACCAAAAATGTAAACCAAAAAAAAAGTTTAATAAAAATTGCATAAAAGTTGTTCTAAATGAAATATCTCATCCCTAGCACATAATTAGTTTTATGACATTTACATTTAATCTCACCAAAATATAAGTCCCTAAAAAGATTCCAATATTTTGCCATATTTCGCCTAGATTGTCAAATAATAAAATAAAATAAAATAAACGATCCAATTTTAAAATATTCTACTATTTTGGCGCCTTAGTGTGAATGATATAAATCTGCAAATATTGCAAATTTCTTTTAAAATAGCTGTGATGTTGTAACATTAATCAATCATCACATATAATTATACCTAATTTAAAACCAAAATTGTCCTTTTACAAATATATTTAACTGAAACTTCCTTCTCATTAAAAACATTCTCATTACACGTTAATGTCCGCTTTATCTCTTATACAGCTAATAAATATTCCTTTCAATGTTTACCAAATTATCAACTGTTAACAAAATAAAGCAAAAAAAAAAAAAAAAATCAACTTTCTCACCCTCGCTAATGAACAGTAAAGTTAAATGCTTTTATTTCCATTCACCAATAAATAAAACTATTTTTTTTTTTATCATTTTCTTTTCTTTTGTACAATAACCTAAACAGTTACTGATACTTTGCTTTCATAATTTTTATGAAAATAACATCAAAATGATTTCTTATGGAAAATGCAATTTTCAACCCAGGCGTCCGTCCTAAGGATGAGAAGTAGGCGATAACAGATAGATGCCTCATTTATTTATTGAAACCACAGGAAACTGAAAGATTAATGGTTATTATGAAAGGAGTAATTAAATTACTTTTACAAGAATAACAGCTTTTTAACAGAGATAAAAATAAGGAATACTGAATTTATTTTAGAAACATAAATAAATTTTAGATATTAACACACCTTAAAAAGCATTAACAGAATAATATAGGGAACACAAGAAATTTTGATGATTATATATTAATATATTACTTCTTATACTTTTTAAAAAGTTTTTTTTTTCTCATACGGGAATAAATAAAATTTTCAGGTTAAAAAAAATGAGCCCGAGCCCGAAGGCTGGTATGAAAATCGAGCCTGAGCCCGTGTCGGGCCCGGGCTGAGCCCATCTCATCTATAGTATACACTATAAAAATATGTAAAATAAACTTTTAAGCTTATTTTTATTATCAATATTTTCCCTTTATTTATCTCACATTCATGCCAAAACTTCTATACTACATTAGCATGATTATGCAATTTTTTTCTAATATTGCCTATAACCATAAAAAGACTTGTGCAAGGCAATTTTTAAAATATATGAAAATAAAAACTAACTTAGGAATTTAACAATTAAATAATATTTAATATTCAGAAATAAATTTCTATCAGGATTTAAAGAGAAAAGAGAAAAAATAAAAAGCAAATAAAACAAAAAAGTAAACAGTAATGTTTTTAACAGTTCTTACTTTTTTCAAAGATTTAGAGCCCTCCCCTCTCTCCCTCCACCCCCCTTGCATATGCCTATGTTTCTGTTAAAAATAACTCGGATTTGCCGGTAGAAAAATTCATATTCGAGTGGAATAACTTTCTTCAACTTTTTTATTTACAACCTCAGCATTATAAATAAACACTTTTCTATTCCTTTTATTTTGCATTTTTTATTGTTTTAAATATTTTATTGTCATGCTTGGTATCCATTTGGGGTAAAATTTTTAGATAAGTTCAAATCCACAAAAATTGTTTCTGTATTTTAAAAAGTTTCAAAAATAAAAAATATATATTGCAGATTAAAAACCACAAACTTAGAGTAATTATCTCTTAACTCCCTGGAAATAGGCGAGATGGGGGAGACGTTATCTCTAATAGGTTTGCAATCTCTGTACAACACATGTTCATTAGTGCCAAGATTTAGCCAAAGCGAATAAATATATTTTTATATAAATTTAATATATACATATCATAATAGTGACAAATTTTAACTTAAATCAGTTTCATTTAGTCAATGAATCGTTTTTGCATTAAAATTTTGGAAAAAAACAGATATCGAGTGAGATTTTATTAAAATAGTCAACGCACTTCCTCTTGTCGCAAAAGTATAACAATCGCAGTATATTCAATACTATCAAGTTCCTCGTTCCCCAAGTATACTCTTATAAATGATATTTTTATCAGCTACAATTAGCAGTTCTAAGATGACATTTTTCTGCAATGGGTCATTCCCTTTCTGTGACAATGTCGCAGCATTTCTGCCATGGGGATGAACATATCATACAGGAGGCCAAAAAAATTGACCAGTGCAGATGTTTGCATAGCTGGAACAGGTTGTCTAGTGCAGGATGTTTGCATGGCTGGTGGTGTGTTAGCAAACTGAGGCAGAGTAGATTAACTGTTTAAGGCTATAAAAACAAATTTGCTCAATCTACAAGCACAGTTTATTTGTTTCCCCTAATGTCGTGCTCATAAGTCTTTTTTTGTCAGAGTAAAACTCTGAACGGTTAGACATAAGGGGTTTGGAGTGGCTTATGTACACCATCATGATGGGGGAGCACATGCTTGAATGGACAATTTTCAACAAAAATTTCTCTCTGTCCATGGCAGAAATTGAAAATGATCATTCAGTTGCAAAAATAAATAAAATCAAATAATAGTCACAATGAAATAAGAAAAATAAATTTTGTTCATTTATTTGACATGAAAAAAATCAAAAGGTTGGCAGCTATGCATGTAAAATAAATAAAATCAGAGGTGAAAATTTGTTCCCATAATTTTGAAACACACAATCTGTGAATTTTTAACTCTATAACTAATAAAATGTATTACCACTACTAGGCAAATTAGGCAAATTCTGTCCATTAGAAAGGGTAAATGCAGACTTTGCTTCCATTCCAAGAGAAACATTTTGAGACAAGTTCACTGAAACAGGTATCTGAGAGCTAGAAACATTCTTCCTATAAAATAAACTATGTTTAAATAATCATATAAAAGAAATGAATAATTTCATACAGTTTTACTATAACTAGCAAAAGAAAACATTAAAACAAACAGATATACAGTGAAATCTCCCTGTGCGACCACCTCCATTAAGTTACCACCTCCATCCACCACAACCGTTTTTTCGTGGAATGAAATTTATCCCCATAGGCTCAATACTAATTTTACCTCTATTCAGAGACCACCCCAATTGAACTTCCTCTATGAGCAACCAATTTCTTTGAAGAAAATGAAACAAATTCCATTTTTTCTTGGTCGCTTGAAGAAAGTTTCATTAGAATAATAATTCAGGAGAGCGCATTATTCATCAAGTTTCTAAACTAAGTTTAGAATTTTTATTTATTCCGGTAACTTTTAAGTGTTTAAACCCCTTTGTGCCTTTTTGGGCAATAAATTTAACTCTAGTGACAAATTAAGTATGACGGTGAATAAACCCCCTGCCTTATTCTGTCAGGAAACTCTCAAAGAAATAGATAAATTAATGAAATTGCCATAATTTGTTCCTGTTAAAAAAAAAATTGCATTTATTTACTGAACTTTGAAAGGACTTGGAAATAAAAGTTATAGAAGATAAAATCGTAAAATCAAAGCAAACTTCAATGTATTCATTTTTTAAACTCTGCACTAATTAACTTATGTAATTAACTGTTGTTTTGATACTTAAATTTTCATATTTTTATCTAATGTAAAAAAGGAATGTTAGTAACATTAATTGGTACATTTTTTCAACAATTAAAATCTAGATTTAAACATGACCTCCGTTAAGAGACCACCTCTCGGAGCGACCAATTTTTATTGGAATGGAACGTGGTCGCTTTAGGGAGGTTTTACTGTATTTATATTCAATTAATAAAACAATATTAAATGAAACTATACAAAATTTCCAAAGTAACAAAACTGAATGTGTAACTTGATAGATAAATTGACTTAACTACATAGCTGCAAACTGTTACGATTTTCTGTCATCAGTAATTTCAAATAGTAAACTTTGCCTAAATTAATAGCAGATTTCTACAATTAAATAAGGTGAAGATTAACTTTTAAAAAAAAATGGAGAAAAAAAAATTGCAGCAGTTGGCAGTTAAGCTTAACTAACAAAATGTTCTATTACAAATTATGAGCCAAACAATATAAAATGAACAGGCAATGTACACTAACACACTACTGCTCCAATATGCTTTTCATGGGAAAATTGCAAACAGCCAGTGAAAACAAATTCAAATAGAGCAACATAGCAGGAAAGAGAAAGAAATTATGGAGGGTTTTATTTTTCTTTGACAAGTTTCTCATTCATTTGCAGGAGAATGTGTTTGAAATTCTGTGTTTTGCTTATTTTATCATATCTTTTTTGTGTATATCACATTCTGTATACATTCAGATTCTGATTTCTAATACCTTATTTCTGAGACATTGTTGGGACTAGAAATTTGAAGTGGTGGCTATTTTTAAGATGAAAATACTTGCTATGAATCATTTCTAAAAAATTTCTTCTAAAATCGTTTCTAAACAAGCAGAAAACATTCTTAATTACGATTTATTTGGAACAGTTGGGGCTAGAAACTTAAAGTTTGGTATGGCTGTTACTTTAGAGACATAAATAGTTGCCCAAAATAGTTTTTTAAAAATTCGAAATTTAAAAGGATGCAAGAACAAAAACTGGTCTAAAATTGTGATTTATGTGATACAGTTAGTATAAAAACTTAGAATTTGGCATGGTGATTATTTTTACAATGTAAATGACCGCTAAGAACGATTTCTAAAAAATTTTAAATTTTAAAGGGTGAAAGGAGTAAAAAACATTCTTACAATTTAATAGGAATTGTAAGGGTTAGAAACTTGAAATTTAGTATAGAAGTTACTTTTAGGATGCAGATGCTTGGTATAAACAGCTGATTAAAAATTGAAAATTTAAAGGTGTGAAATGAGTAGAAAACATTCTAAATTACGATTTATTTACAATTGTTAGGGATAGAAACTTAAAATTTGATATGTCTTGTTTTTAAGACATAAGTGCTCACATAAAAACAGTTTTTACGAAATTTAAAAAGGTGCAAAAGCAAAAAAGCTCTAAAACTGCAATTTTTGTGATGCTGCTTGGCTAGAAGCTTGAAATTTGGAATGGTGTTATGTTTAATATTTAAGTGCTCCTTAAGAGCAATTCCTAAAAAATTCAAAGCTTAAAAGGATGAAACAAGTAATAAACATTCTAAAAGCATTCTAAACTATGATTTATCTGAAATTGTTAGAGATAGAAACTTGAAATTTAACATAGCTTTTACTTTAGAGACGTAAGTGCACCCACAGACAGGTTTTAATATTTTAAAAGTGTACAGGAGCAACAATCATTCTAAAATTGACATTTCTGCAACATAGTTGTTATAGAGCTTAGATTTTTGGCATGATGGTCACTTTTAAAACATAAATGCTTCTTAAGAACAGTTTGTAAAAAATTTGAAATTTCAAATGAAAAATAAATAAGCAGAATACCTTCAAAATATATTCTAAATTACTATTTATTTGAAATTTAGTTTAGTTCTTTTCATTAATTTAAGTTTCATGTTCGCTTAATGCAGCGTAAGAATAAAATTTACTCAAAATGTGGCTCAATTAATAATTTTTTAATTATCTGTAGCAGTATAATTTCAGCTAATAAAAATAGGTACACAAATACAACTTGGCATATTCCAACAATACGTGTGCAAAGCCCTGGGTTTTGCTAGTACACATATACCATTACTTTGGTGGTTCCAGAGATTACCTGCTACAAACACACAAATGTTTCTTCTTTATAATATTGGTTTAAATATATACATATTGCAAAGATTTTTGTATTTTCAAGTCTAAATATTGGAATGTGTAAATATTATAAAATGTCTAAATATTATAAATTTTACCCAGTGACTGGTGTGGGTGAAGTAAGTGAGAGGGAAGAAGGCATAAAAGATTTCCTTTCTGACATTTCATCAGTTCCTGAACCAGTGTTTGCAAGTGATGATCCTAAAAATGATAAAATAAACAAATTAAAACTAACTATATTAAATAATTAATTATATTTAGAAGAATATAGTAATGTCTTGATGTTCTGAGGAAATTAAAATTTTAAAAACATGAACAGATGCATGTATTTAGCTCACATTCAAACATGAGCCTGAAATTGAACTGTGGTACAGATTAGAATAAATAGTTTATTTCAGTATAAAAACCTGAAGCATAATACAGTTTTATCAAACAGGGTATCTACCAAATTCAGAAAGTTGCATTTCTTTATCTATTCTTGATTATTTACAGACTTTTTTAATCTATTCCATGATATTTAAAAAAAAAAAAAAAAACAGACACTTCAACAAGTAAAAGTTTCGAAGACTATTTTTTTCTTTAGTTACATGTAAATGCTTAATTAATAAAATAGACTTTTAGAAAAAAACCATTTATAAGAGTATGATAATAGTACTTTTGATATTATTAACTTGAGATTCATACTCCTATCCTTCAAGGTTACAGATCTTTTTAGGTGTGTTTGTAATTATATAAATACGTAGCCCTATAGTTATCGTTCAGTCCGTCCATCTGTCTGCATATAACAGAGCAAAAACTACCCAACCGAATCATTTGAAATTTAAAATATATAATTGTTGCATAATTTTGTCGAGTCATTTCAAATTTTATGAAAATCAGATGTATAGTTTATTTACAGGGACAGTCAAAAGTTTTCCGTTACATTACGGCCAATGGGAAAAAATTATTGCAAGTGCATTTTAATGATGTTACAGCCTTCCAAATAGTCTGAAATTTTAAACATATAATTGTAACAAGATTTTGTCAAGTCATTTCAAATTTTATGAAAATCGGATGCATAGTTTAATTACAGGAACAGTCAAAAGTTTTCCGTTATATTATGGCCAATGGGAAAAATTATTTCAAGAGCATTTTAACGATGTTATAGCCTTTCGAACAGAATGAAATGGATAGGCACTTATGAAGTGCGCTAAAATATACATTCAGTACAGCATGCAGTGCAAAAAATATTTATAAAACTAGTTATAGTACGAACGCACCTCATTTGTGCATTTGACGAGCAAATTCCAACTTGTTTTTTTTTTTCTTTTAAAAAGCCAATTGTTCCAAACCACTGAATAAGTGAACATGGGATTTTTTATTGACTTTTTTGTGGCTATGTTGCTTTTCGAGAGGTCTTCCTAAGTGAAAGTGATCAAAATTCTTTTCAAGTAACTAGAAACCAGATTCAGTAGAAAAATCACTCTCTCTAGATCTTTTGATATCAATGAACTAAAAACATTAGTAAATATTATTCAAAGCAGTTTTCTAGTTTCAAAACAAAAAAACAAAGAAAATAAAATGCTGTAAAACAGAATATATTAAATAGACTGAATATATTAAACATTGGTGATTTTAGTGTGATTTCTATAACTCTATATTATTGGCAAACAAATTTTTAAATATACTGAGTTCCATTAAAACATAACATACAACACACATTGTAGCAAAATCACATAAAATGTGCCATAACATGTATGTTGAATGAAAACTATACCATGCCTTTTTTTTTTAATCATACAAGAATGACATAAGTAACTGGATTTCATAAATTTATCAAATTATTAATTATACTTGGACAATAAGGTAAACATTACTAGAAGTAGTGATTAATTTTTAAAATAGCACTATTGCTAATTTTTAAACTTAGTTAAAGAGGAATTTATTATTATATTTTTAACTAGATTATTAGTCATTTTAAAGTTCCAAAATAGTTACATGCCTTTGAAACTAAGTGCTGCCATTCTATAACAAATTTTAACTTCATATAAATTACCCTTAACAAGAATAAATACTCTTTTCTTAGGTATTCATTTTAAATAGTTTGACAATTTGTATAATTTGGAGAAATTAGTCGACTGGATAATCAAGTAGTACATATTTTTCTTAACCTGTCCCAAGCGATAAATCGCCAAATGTTGTATCTATTGAAATATTTCATATTGAATTCAATTTTAAGCATTACGAACATTTATTTCATGTTTAAATTAATTATTTTTGTTATTTAAATTTATTTAATAAGATTTTAATTAATAAGAAGAACTAAAACTAATTCCAAATAAATGAAAAAATTAGAAAGTATTTTGAGACTTTTATGCTCATTTCATATGCTCATTTCAGTATTCATTTGAAGTTTTGAATTTTTTAGTAACCATCTTAACACATTTACATCTTAAAATTAAACATCATGTCAAATTCCAAGCTTCTTGTCTAACAGTCTACCCCCTCTCTGGTGTTAGTGAAACAGAATGTCTCTAAAAATGTTGAAACAGACTGTCACCATTAATTTACCAACATTAACCTTGAAATCGGTTGGTGTTTCCTAATACAGTGAAAACTCTCTGTAAGGGCCACCTGCCGTTCCATTGAAAATTGGCACTTATGAGGGGTGGCCAAATTTTTCATTTCTCTTTCTTTTTATCCCGTGATTATTAAAATCTGCACATTCTTTCAGTAAGTTCTGTTTGTTTTTAACAATATTGTTTATTTGATTCTTGCTGCAATTTAACTGTGAAGCCAATTTTCCTGCAGACGTTCCTTGATCATGACAATTAAGAACTTTAATTTTGTCATTCAAATGCAAATGTACTCTTTGGTTTGATTTAGGTGCAATAATATTAAATTTTATATAAGTCAGAGCATAAAATTTCTAGTGTAAAAATTGTGCTTCAATATGCATTCACAGTTTTAGTAAATGTAGAATCAGTTTTTCTAGATGACCTGTTATCCTTTGTGTTCCCACAACAAAGGATCAAATTCCCCCTCCAACCCAACCCCTATAAGTTGAAAGGTCAAACAAAGTGTGAGGAACACCTGTTTGTCTCACTTCTGGAAAAGTTTGTGGACCTTCATTGTGTTACTAAATCCTCCCCATCCCCCCTGCCTTCTTTATTAAAAGTGCAGTTGATTGCTGAACTCTTATCTTTTGGTTCAGGAATTCAATACACCTGTTTAGGATTTAAGGCACATGTGAAAGAATGGCCTTTATGAGGGGTAGGTGTGGCCTCTTATACGAGTAAATTTAACATTATGTCTATGGGGAAATTTTCGTTACTAAAAATATTGGCCCTTGAATAGGGGTGGCCTTTAAAAGACGTTTCACTGTATTCTATAGAAAACGGGATTTAGATGTTTTTAAAGGGTTTCGTACTGTTCCTGCCAACCAGGTGGTAGTGACAACGGCATAAAATATTGCCCGTATAGGGTCAGGGACTATCACTCTGGATTCGCAACCAATAACTTCTGTAATGGGTTTATTATTTCCTGAGATTCCATAGAAATCATAATTTAGGACACTTTTAGAATGCTTTTCGCTCCTTAATTTCGCTTCACCTTTTTATTTTCGAATTTATTTTCGACTGTTCTTAGAGGACATTTATATTTTATAAGTAACTACCGTGCTATATTTAAAGTTTCTAGCCTCTTCAGTACTGCAGAAATTGCAATTTAGAAAGTTTTTTGCTCCTGCACCATCTAGGGGTTGTGGCACAGACATAAAATATAACTTATGTTTGAGCAGGTTCTATCACCATCAATTTGCAACCATTATGTTTGAAATCAGTTTCGTATCTCATATGATTGCATAAAAATCGTAGTTTAGAATGCTTATAGAAAGCTTTTCGCTCACTTCATCCTTTTAAATATGGAATTTTCTTTTGACAATTCTTAGAAAGCATTTTCACCTTTGAAGTAATTAAGATTCCAAATTTAAAATGTTACCCCCCCCCCCCCCACAGTAACACAAAAAACGCAATTTAGAAAATTTTTTGACAACAACGTAAAATATAGGCTATGTTGGAGCGGGGACTGTCACCATCAATTTGAAACCATTATTTCTGAAATCGGTTTATATTTCCTGGGATTGCGTAGAAATCGTTATTTAGAATTTTTTTTTAATGCTTTTCCTTCATTTTCACCCCTTTTAAATTTCGAATTTTAAAGGAACTCTTCTCAGAGAGCATTTACATCTCATAAGTAATTACAGTGCCAAATTTCAAGTTGCTAGCCCCTTCAGTATCACAAAAATCACAATTTAGAACGTTTTTTAAAATGCAACCGCAAAGAGGCCGTGACGCTGACATGAAATGGATCCTATATTGGTGCAAGGTCTGTCATCACCAATTTCCAACCATTACTTCTGAAATCGGTTGGGTACTTTCCGAGATTGCCTAGAAATCGCCATTTAGAATGTTTTTTTAGAACTGTTTTCGCTCATTTTCACCCCTTTTAAATTTCGAATTTTTTCAGAAATGTTCTTAGAGATCATTTATATCTTATAAGTAACTACCATTCCAAATTTCATGTTTCTAGGCTTTTCAGTAACACAAAATCTGCATTTTCGAACGTTTTTTTGCTCCTGCATCCCCTTTGGGGGTAATGGCACCGACATAAAATGTAGCCTATGCTGAAGCAAGCGTTGTCACCATTATTTTTTAAATCGGTTTGGTACTTCTTGAGATTGCGTACAAATCGCCATTTAAAACGTTTTTTAGAACGCTTTTTGTGCATTTTCACCCCTTTTAAATTTCGAATTTTTTTAGAAATGTTCTTGGAGATCATTTATATCTAGTAAGTAACTACCATGCAAATTTCCATGTATCCGGGCCTTTTAGTAACACAAAAATCGCAACTTCGAATGTTTTTTTTGCTCTTGCACCCCCTTTAGGAGTAGTGGCACCGACATAAAATGTAGCTTATGATGAAGCAAGGGTTGTCACCATCATTTTGACACCATTATTTTTTAAATCAGTTTGGTGCTTCTTGAGATAGCGTAAAAATCGCCATTTAGAACATTTTTTAGAATGCTTTTTGCGAATTTTCACCCCTTTTAAATTTCGGATCTTTTAAAAAATGTTCTTAGAGATCATTTATATCTAATAAGTAACTACCATTCCCAATTCCATGTATCTGGGCCTTTTAGTAACACAAAAATCGGAATTTCGAACGTTTTTTTGCTCCTGCATCCCCTTTGGGGCTAGTGGCACCAACATAAAATGTAGCCTATGTTGGAGCAAGGCTTGTCACCATCATTTTGACACCATTATTTTTTATGTGGGTTTGGTACTTCCTGAAATTGCATATAAAAAGCCATTTAGAACGTTTTTAAGAACGCTTTTCGTGCATTTTCAACCCTTTTTAATTACGATTTTTTAAAGAAATGTCCTTGGAGATCATTAGTATCTTATAAGTAACTGCCATTCCAAATTTCATGTTTCTAGGCCCTTCAGTAACACAAAAGTTGCATTTTTAGAACGTTATTTGTTCCTGCACCCCTTTTGGCCAGTGGCACGGGCATAAGATATAGCCTATGTTCTAAGTTGGACTAACACCATCATTTTGATACCATTACTTTTGGAATCGGTTTGGTAGTTTCAGAGCTTACCTCCTACAAATAAACAATTTTTACCTCTTTATAATAGTAGTGTAGATATGATGATATGATAAGGGAACAATATATATATATATTTTTTGCTGTATAGTATGTATCAATACAAAAACCCTTAACGGGTTAAAAGTTTGACGCAGCACTTTACTTTATGGCTATATGAATCTGAAATATGGGTCTTAAAAATTCTGATATCAAATTTTAAGTGACGCTGTGCTATTAAAATGAATTTATATATATTTAATTTTTCTTTTTTGTTGTATTTATTTTTAATCAGTGATACTTTTTCATTCAAAATATGAGTTTTAAAAGATATGATATCAAAATTAAAGTGACGCTGTGATCTGACTTAGATTAGTTAAAAAATTACTTTACACATACTTAAGTTTTGTCTTCTGAAATATATTTAGAAATTGAAACATTTTTTTTTCAATACACTATCAAATATGTCATACATTTTCTCAGCTGATGTTATGTATTAAATGTATTTAATTCAATAAATTCATTTATCTTTTGCGTCACGATATCCAGAACCATCCGTAAAACTTGTGTAAACATTTATTTTGCGTCATAGTATCTAAACTAAGTAAATAGTATGCAAATAGATAGTGTGCTGCAAAGAAAACATTTACACAAATTTTACCGATGGTTCTGGACATCGTGATGCAAAAGATAAATGAATTTATTGAATTAAATACATTTAATACATAACATCAGCTGAGAAAATGTATGACATATTTGATAGTGTATTGAAAAAAAAAATGTTTCAATTTCTAAATATATTTCAGAAGACAAAACATAAGTATGTGTAATTTTTTAACTAATCTAAGTCAGATCACAGCGTCACTTTAATTTTGATATCATATCTTTTAAAACTCATATTTTGAATGAAAAAGTATCACTGATTAAAAATAAATACAACAAAAAAGAAAAATTAAATATATATAAATTCATTTTAATAGCACAGCGTCACTTAAAATTTGATATCAGAATTTTTAAGACCCATATTTCAGATTCATATAGCCATAAAGTAAAGTGCTGCGTCAAACTTTTAACCCGTTATGGGTTTTTGTATTGATATCATTACTTTTTTGAAGTTTAGGATCAAAAGATTAAAAAAGTACACCTTCATAGATAAAATTGGATTAAATTTTCCTAGAAACAAAATAAACTTAATGAAATACCAAAATTTTAGAAAAAGTGCATGAAAAATAGAATACTTTTAATTCATATCTTGGTACTACTTGCGGATTTGCCCGGAGTCCGCCTTGTTTCTTTGTTGATCATCGCCGATGTTAAATTTATTTATTTGGATTTATTTATTTTGTTATTTATATTTGTTGTTTATGCTATGTTTGTTGTTGTTTATATTATGTTTGTTGTTATGTTATTAAATTAAGCATAAAGTGATTATAAATGACCAACAAAGAAACAAGATGGCGGACTCTGGGTGAATTCGCAAGTAGTTCCCATATCTTTTTAAACTCATACTTTGAATTTATGAGAGATATGAATGATAAAGCATCAATGATTAAACTTTTATACATCTTTTTAAATTGAACATACTTTTTGCACATGCGATTATAAAAAAATAAAATGATGAAATATATATAGAGATTATAATTAATAGCATAGCGTCACTCAAAATTTGATATCATTATTTTTAACTTCCATATTTAAAATTCTTAGAGCATAAGATAAAGTGCTGCATCACTAACTTTTAACCCATTAAGGGTTTTTGTATTGATACTACTACTTACAGGGATGGGGAATTTTCAGAAAATCTTACCAAACAAAGATTGATTTTATGAGCCAGCAAGATACAACGTACAGTTCAAAAACAATGAGAAAACACACAGCAAAAATAGTTTACACTGTTACTAAGAAATTGTTACTATAGTAGTCACTGTTACTAAGAAATTAATTGTTATTAAAAAATATATACAACAGAGGAAAGTTTAGCATAAGATAGAACTTAGCACTATCGAAGTAAATTTGAAAAATATAACCAACTATTAAAAAAATGTTTTTGAAAGACCTTATATAGCCTGCAGTATTTTCAAAGATTGCCTAAAAATCCACTCGCCCTGCGAGGAAAGGTACTCGCCAGTGGCAAGCAAAATGATGTATTTCCCATTCCTGACTATTTAAAGTGTTTTCAACTGGTTTTAATTGCAAAAGAAGATCTTTAACATTATAAAGATTATAGTCTCTGATAATTTCAAAGAAATGTTAATAGTGTTATCATTAATAATTTTAGTATAATGGCTGTGGTTATTGATAAAAGTTTCAAAACAAGTTATCTGACTGTTCTAGTAAAAGTTGTAAGGTAAGAGTAGTGTAAAATGATCATTGCATTCTTTTAACCAAGCATATACAGCATGGTAATTGTGAAAGTACTTTTGTATTTCAATGACATGTTTTGTAATTGTTTGTGGAGTTATATTGTCACCTAGAAGATTTAACCAATGAGTAGAGCAACCATATGCTTTAAGTATCAGTATCTCTTCATTCTTGCCTCATGTAGTTAAAATAAAATCCTTAAAACCCTGTTTTAAAATACTAGTATAATTTTTGCCAGCAACAAAAATTGTGACAAAAGGTATTTTTGATGTGATGGTCTTTTCCACTTCGGCACAAATTGGCCATCAATGGTTGAAGTTCACAATAATTTTCAGAAACAGATAGGTGAAATTTGTGATATTTACTTTTGCTAAGCAACATAGATTATAGAAAATTGCAGAGAATGGATGCACATATTATTAGTGACATTTTAGATACCGTGTCATTGCACCATTTAAAAAAAAAAGCTAAGCATAACTAAAGATAAAAAAGCTGTATTTTATTTGGCGATAGATGATAGATTTTTTAATTGCCACTTTAAAAACTTTAATTGCCATGCGGCAGGGTTGGCCTTTTATGACTCATTCGAGACAAATTATTAATAATTTAAAATATTTCTATAGCAACAGTAAAAAAGTCTTAAAGATTCACTAGATGGAACCCGTCAAAACTTGATGGCACCAAACAAAAAAGTCTAACTCTTTAAAATGTTATTTACTGACATAACAACATCAATAAATCTCTCATTATTTCGTACTAATTTCATATAAAATACATTCATATCTACTACGATCATAAAATCCTTATTAGAATCAGTAGATAATAAACTACGTAGTGCATACAAATGCATTTTGTGTACACTAATGTTAGATAATGACGAAAATGTATTGTACAATATATATCGGTATCATGCTGATCGATGGCAAAGCACTTTTAAGTAGGGATGGGCAATGTCTAGAATTAAATATCATGATAAATCAGCATCTTTATATCATATTCCGATATCTTGATTTAGGAAAGTGCCCCCCGGGGAGGAGGGGGGAGCAAAGTGGTGGGCGGAGCACCAGAAGTGCATAAAATGATTAAGCAGTCACAGGCCTTTCCAACGATATGTCACATAACAGGTGTTGGCAAAATTTAGGAAAGTGCTTCCTACGGGGGAAAAGTGGTGAGCGGTGCACCGGAGGGCCATAAAATGATTAAGCGGTCACAGGCCTTTGCAACGATGTCTTATGAGGGGTGATGGCAAAATATACAAAAAAGACCCTCCCTCGGGGGGGGGGGGGGGCAAGTGGTGAGAGGGACCCTGATGGTGCATAACATAAATAAGCGGTCACAGGCCTTTCCAATGATATGTCACATGATGGGTGTCAGCAAAATCAGAAAAGTGCCCCCCCAGGGGGTGTCAAAGTGGTGAGCGGGGCACCGGAAGGCCATAAAATGATTAAGCAGTCACTGGCCTTTGCAACGATATGTCACATGAGGGGTGACGGTAAAACTTAGAATAAGGGCCTCCCGCAAGGGGGGGACAAGTGGGGAGAGGAATGCTGAAGGTGCATAACATGAATAAACAGTCACATGATGAGTGTCGGCAAAATTTAGGAAAGTGCCACCTTGGGGGGCAAAGTGGTGGGCGGAGCACCGGAAATGCATAAAATGATGAAGCGGTCACAGGTCTTTGCAAGATACGTCACATACGGGGGGGGGGGCAAAATTTAGAAAAAGGCCCTCCCATGGGGGGGATAGGGAGAGGGACACTGGAGGGGCATAACATGAATAAGCGGCAGCAGGCCATTCCAACGATATGTCACATGAGGGGTCTTGGTAAAATTTAGAAAAGTGCCCCCCAGACGTGGAAGTGGGGGGTGGTCACCGGAGGTGCATAACATGAATAAGTGGTCACAGGCCTTTCCAACGATATGCCACATGAGGGGTCTCGGCCAAAGTTAGAAAAGTGGCCCTGAGGACCCAGCTATATAATTATTATTTCATTTGTCTAATTAAATCCACTGTTGCAAATAAAATGTTATATTTCATTTCTTTATCGTCCTGATTCACACATTGTTCAATAACAAAGAGCAAATATTCATCAACATCGCTGAAATCTAAATACCATAATGAAATGAAAGACATGGTGTCTGAAGCATAAAACGCATATGCTCAGAGATTCAGCTTACACCGTCAATACCATAAATATATATATGTATCATCTGATATCAGTGATCACACAGAAAACTGCACGTACGATATTTATCACCCACCAAAACAAAATCACATACCATTAGTATCATGAACACGGAACCCGAGGAGTTGGTATTTAATATCACAATTTAGGCTGGCAGAAGTCGCACCGTTAATATCAAGAATACTGAAACCGAGGAATTGGTATTTTTAATACCACGGTTTAGACTTGAGAGGAGACACTCCGTTAGTATCATAATAATCGGAACAGACGATTCAGTATTTAATACCACGGTTTAGACTGGGTCGAAGCTGAAGAAGCGCTGCTTAATGTTGCGGTTTAATGAAGAACCACGATAATCACGGTTTACATCACAATTATGATATTCATGATATACCGTTTTGTAAGGTTTTTTTAATATCGTTATCACAATTACCATTTTATATCAATATATCGCCCAGCTCTACTTTTACGTTATTTGCATTGAAGTACATACAGATTTTTAACACAGAAAACAGCGAATGCTTACATGCATAAATATATAAATACACTAATTTTTTTTATTACACAACGTAAATCAAACGTCTTTATATTTATTGATTGGCCCAGAAGCAGAATTTTCTGCGTCAGTCTGCAGCAAACAAAAATTTATCTGCGACCCAATAAGCCTACTATCATAAGAAATAACAGAAACACTTAAAGTAAGCAAAATTTCCATTTATAAAGAATATATATAATATAAGGATACAACAAATACCATAAATCTAGAGACTTAAAGCAAATTTCAGCTATTTTTTAAGCCCAGCATTTATTTTTAAGTTGGTGGATTAATCTGCAAGGTTTAAAATAATCTGCAGCGCACGCTTCCGTGCTGCACTGTTTCTGCTACTGGGTTGATTGGAATATATATATATATATATATATTTTAAACCCTCCGAGCATCTTGAAGGCATTCTGGCATTTTCATAAAAATGCTTGTAAAAATAATTTTAATTAAAATTTTCTTTTCCTGTTTGTTTCTAAAATACACTTCATGCTCCTTTATTTGATAGACATCTTGAAATACAATTCTGCTGAAAATATTTTTGTCTACAACAGATTAAAGTTGTTTTTGGGAAACTGAAAAATATGCTCAAACCGCTCAGAGAGTTAAAATATTTCTTAATTTATTTCTGAGTAATATTGTACTGAATACTGTTTCAGCCAGGTGTCATGAACTGTGCAAATACCAAATTTAAAAAAAAAAAAACTTGTGCACACATAAGTGCACTCGCATATTAAAGTATAAATTTTTAAAATATAAATCAGTGTTGATTTCAGGGGGTGACCCGGGGGGGGGGGGGGGGGGGGGGTGAAGTTCCCGCCAGAAGATTTGAGATTTTGTGTTTTCAATGGTCAAAAAGTGCAATCCCTCCTGGAGAAAAGTGTCTGAATGAAACACTGATATAAACAATGATTAAAGAGGTGACCTGTAATATGCAAAATGCTTAAAAACAAACAGTGCCGATTAATTTTCTTGTTTATACAGTACATACAGTGTTTAGTTTTGCTACTTTTTCAGCCAGATGTCATGCATTCTGCAAATACACAATTAAAAAAAAAAAAAATCACTGGTGCACACATATGTGCACTCGCATATTAATGTATACATTTTAAAAATATAAACAATCAGTCAAGAAACAGTACAAAGTCTCTTAATTTTTAATCTGCATTACAACAATTCTTTAATTATGTTAGCTTACTTATCATAGAGTACTTTTTTAAATACACAACTTGATTAAAATATTTTGCATTACAGTTTAATTGCTTTAAACCTACAAACTGGTTAATTTATTTAATAGAAAACTTACCAATTGCTGAATAATAATCACCATCTTGCTGGGAAAAAAATAGTGTAACCAGTTTTGTGCTTCACACACTAATTGAGGAAGCATGTAAAACAATTTACTACACTAACTGAAAGATATCTGCATTAGAGTCCTGCATCAGGTCGGGTTACTTGCTTTTACCCAAACCGACTCTTGGTTCGGATCGGATCAATAGTAGATTTTTTGTTGCAGGCCGGGTTCACTTTCATTGTTTCGGTTTGGGTTTTGACTCTAATCGGTCGACCTGAATTTCAAATGATATCCAAAGTATTTTTTCAGGTTGAAGATCTACGTACAGGGGGGGGGGGGGGGAATTTCTAGAAAATCTTACCAGCCAAGGATTTATTTCACCAGCCAGTAAAATGCAATCTACAGTTGAAAATTTTTATGACAAAATTACGCAACTCAAAAATAGTTGGTTCCTATTACTATAATGCATTTTCATATTTTTCCTCCCTATAAATTTAAAAAAAAATAAACAAGAGATGAAAGTTTAATATAAAATAGAACTTAGTACCATGTTTACATCGCAATAATTAGGAAAGTTGAAAAATATAGCTAACTAATAAAAAAAAAAGTTTTCGGCATATCTCTATAGTTTGCAGTTTTCAAAAACTACCGAAAAATTCACTCGCCCTGTTAGAAAATTCACTCGCCAATGGCGAGTAAAATGATGCATTTCCCTACCCCTGTCTATGTACAATAAGACCTCCATAATGGCTTTTCTTTCAAAAGGCAGACATTTCTATTTAGCAAACACTTTTTAATTCCTAAACTTTATATATTTGAACTTTTATATAAGTTTGAATAACAGGCACCTCTCAATTTAAACACATGTAACATGTGTACATAAACTATCAAAAATATGATACATGTGGTTTTTGTGTGTATCAAAAACAAAATATTGATAATATTTTTCATATTTTGAAAATTATTTTTGCAGGTTCGGGTCGTGTTGACTTAAAATCAGACATGGTACAGGCTCAGCAAAAAAAAAAGCTGAACTTTCACAGCCTCACAGACTTTTTACGAAATTCGAAATTTTCCGTAACATTTTGAGGAAATTTTCATTTATTCTGCGATCCCTTGACAAAATTAGTCTTTTTCTGCGACCATTTGACGAATCTTACCACAGGAATCTTATTAATGCATGAATTTTGTCTATAATCACTGTAGATTATAAATGTATGTAGAGAAATTTCTAAATCGCTCTTGTGAAGGAAAAGAAAATCAAAAAATTCACAAGTTGGTTACAAGAAATTCTTCAGTTAGTCATGAAGAAAAAAAAAATCGATTAATTTGCCCATCTACTGCTTAAAAAATCACAAAATTCATCAATCAGTCGCAGATGAAAAAGAAAAATCGACAGTCGGTTGTTAGGGGAAAAATCATAAAATTTGTCAATTGGTCACATAACAAACACACAAAAATTGCCAATCGGTAGGAGAAAACATACGATTCATTCATAATTAATATCCATTATGAGGTTTTTAGGTTAAGAAGGAATGATTTTTTTTTTCTTTTTCAGAACTGAATGGCTGAAATTTCAGAACAGAATCACCCCTTGCTCTTGAAAATAAAAGTTATGTTCTCAGAAAATCATTGGCAAAAAAATAATCCCCCCCCCCCCCGAAATCATGCCAAATTGGACAGCGCTGATAAAATACATTAAATGTATTCCCACCAACCAAAACACTGATAATTTTATTGTCAGTGTATGTGAATGAATTCTTACTTTGGAAAAAAACTTTTTAAAATAGGATTACACATATTATGTATTTTGAAATTTATTCATTCTGACTTTTTGGGAATTAATCGTAAACTTTTCTTTTGATTTAGTAATCTTAATGGTCTTCAGATTTTCAAGTGGAAGCTGTTTAGAAATCTATTGGTATGTATCATATGATAGGGCATAGAGAATGTCACTTTGGTGGTTTTTAACACAAATCGCAACCGTCTGTCAACAAACATTGAAAAAACAATGATAACTTAGTTTCAAATATTTTTTGAGTTATGGGGATCCCACAATAAACAATTTAATTAATTTGTAATTCTGACATTGAATTTTAAATTTACTTTAGTGAAAACATTGAAAAATCCATTTATTTGTTCCCATCAGAAACATTGTAATCTTTTCTAGCTAAATAGTTTTAAGTTTTTTTAGTACCTTTTTTCGTGAAAAATCAATCGGCAAAATTAAGAACTTCATTTTGTTTAAATTTGTTAATATTTAAAGATATTTTAGTTAAAACATTGTGATTAAACATTCATTGTAAGATATCTGCTTTAAAAATTTATATTTGTCTCAGCCTTTCCAAGTATTAAAATTTTCAGGCTTAATTTAACATATAATTTTTTATTAATGATTCAATTGTTAAAATTATCATTTTAGTTGCATTTTCTAAAGAGTCAAGAACATATTTTTTTGTTACTCGATATGTAATCAAAACAAAAGTTTAAGTTACTGCTGGATATTAAAACATTCCTATCATAATCGATATGTAAACAAAAGTTTTCAGAAATTTCTGTTGCCCTTTTCAGAAGAAGGTATTCAACTATGAAGCCATAAGGTATTGTAAAAATAATTATTGATGCTGGATATTAAAACATTAATAGATATTTCAAGAGAAAATAAAAGGTTCGTAATATCTACAAAACGATAGCGTGGTTAGGTTAAATCGGCGGAAAATAAAAAAGGACACATTAAATCTAAGTAAATCAAAAGAAAAGTTAAAAATGGAGTCGTAAATCAGATTAAAAAAACAAACAATAAATTAACAAAATACCTAATAAAGTGTAATCCAAAGAATACCATGTTCATAATTATGCATTATTATTAATTATAGCAATGGTTGAGTTGAGTCACAAGTCGAAAACCTCGAGCCACGATCATAAACAAAAAATTAAAAATAATTTTTTTTGAAAACTGAAAAAGAATGATAAATAACAATTATATTGAATACATATAATTAAAAAAAAATTTCCCCTTTTTTAAAAATGAATCTAAATATTTTTTCGTCAAAAAGCAGTAAAATGGAATAATAATTTCTTCATAACAAAAGAGAAAGATAATATCAATTGAAATTTCATTTAATATATTTAATATTTTAAAACACATAATAATTAACATTTAAAATTTTAATATTAAAAAAAAAAGATTTACTGGCTACATTCAGATTGTTAACTCAACTTAGAATACCTAAAATGACTTTGCAAATTTTGCCCACAGCAGATGGATTAAGACTCCTCCTACATACGAAGTGACGTCAAACCTATTCACTAATCACAGGCGAGAAAAGTAAAAAAAAGCGATTTTTTAAAATAACGATTTTTAAAATAAAACGAGTTTTCCCAGAAAAAAGAAAAGTGTTATTCACCTCGTCTTAATCAGATTTATATGATATATCAATTTAAAGATAATCGTTAGAACCGTTTTCGAGATTTTCAAATTAGGAACTTCCTCTTATACCATACCAACATTTTCACTTTAAAAATGGCTATTTAGATCTCAAAATATTCTGCACGTAGAAATGTAAAAATTTCAATATACGATTAGACTGTAGATATAAGACTGTTCTAGAAAATTCAGAACAATAGGACCTATATCTGCTGAGTTATTAAAAGGCGGCTTTTCGCGTTTTCTTTGATGTCGAGTTAGCTGTATATATGAGTTCTGCCATCTACGAATTCTACGATACGATACGATTTTAACGATACGATACGATACGATACGATTTTAGGCTTAAGGCTGCATCACTCGGAATACTACCGTCTTCCATGATAATATATAAATAATGTAATATTACATATATTATACTTTTGAAAAAACCCTGATTTTTGCCGGGGAAAATTGGGTTTTTCATGAAAAAACAAGAAAAAGCCCATGTGGGTTGGGTTTAAAAAACTGGTTTTTGCAAAAACTGATTATGAGGGGCTTGTTATTTTTGAGTGAAAGAAAAGAGAAAAGTATACCTTGGTAGCAGAAAAAAATAATTATATTTTAATGGAATGAATAATTATATTTTAAGAAAACAACCTTTTTCTTTACATACACAATGTAAATTTACTAAGTTTGAGTTGAATGAGAAAGAATATAAAAAGACAGAGGACACATGCAACTTCTTATTTTTGGGGGGGATGAAATGATTTTACTAAAATAAAAAATGTTTCATTTTTACAGAGGTAATGAGTTTCTATTTTAGATAATATATATATAAAGTACTAGAACTATCTATGGATTAAATAAAAAAATTATGAATTAAATTATTATTTACATTTTTGGAAGTCATATGTTATCTTATTGGCATCAAAGTATTTAAAATATTACAAAAAATACATTCAGCTGTTATGATTTTTGAACACTCAAACAAAAAATTAATTTCAATTAGTCCTTAATTTAATTTTTTATTTTAAAATTGAAAAAACAATTAAAATCAGTATTCGGCCTAAAACATGGCCGAATATTCAGTATTCGGCCAAATCACTATTCGTTGCATCCCTAATTAAGATGATCACAAAAAAAAAATAGGACAAATTAAAAATTATGCAGAATTATACCATTAGCAGAGCATATCTTGAAAGCTGTTGGCACAGGTGCAGACACAAGAGTTGGTGCATCTGACTTTTCATTCACCATATGGAATGGTACAAGTAAGCCATTATTTGTTAAAAGAAAAATGACAGGCATAGGTGGATAGGACATACTGTCACCTAAGAAAAAATAAACATAATAATTGAATCTGGAATTTATTTTATTACTAAACATAAATTTGGGAGATAAAAAGAATGCAAATATTGAAACATTTATTGGAAAAATAAATCCGACTTGAAACTCAATTGTATGTAAAAGGGATGGAAAACAAAAACTTCAAAATAACAATAAATCTAGTTACTAATAATTAAAATAAACACTGTAGTGTAACAATGCTTGAAGCATCATAGCCTGTGGTACCCAGCTCTGCTCTCTTGACCATGGGCCTTGAGATGATATATATGTAGCACATGGTCCAGTGAAGGTGTCAACTTGATGCAGAACTCCTAGTGTTTAGTTTTAAAATCAAAACATGCCCAAAATCAGAGGCAAACTTCATATATAAAGTGTAATCGCAATGTGCTAACCACTAAGCTAATGGCACCACCTAACAATGAAACTAATTTAAATAATATTACTTGTGAATAAATATTAATTAATCTGTTGAATAAATAAAATAACCAATATTTGTTAACCTTTAAATAGAAATAAGAAATAAGTAGTTTCAAAGATTTAATTCATTAAATACACTGAGCAAAACAATTAAAGGATATTAAGGTTGTGAATGGATCTTGCAGGTGGGGAATTGTTTAGAAGATAATTGATACTTGATCGCCAGACTTGGTAGGCTATATAAGAAAAAAAAATTACACATGTTTGGAAGAAAAAAATGCATTGTATTGAGCATTTGAGTATGAAAGGAATAAAATACAATTTGTGCATATGAAAAAAAAAAGAATTAAAAAAAGGGTTCCTTCAAAAAAAAATCATTTTTAGTTGGGGTTATGGCTTCCCCGGATAAACAGCAACGTTGAACACCTTTGAGGAATGGAATCCATGAGGCTATTAATGAGGAGCTGAGATATTCTGTCCCACTTCTCCAAAAGAGCTCTTTCCAGTTCTTAGAGAGTTTGTTGGGTGTGGTAAGTGACCAGCAACTCGTTTGTCTAGAATGTCCCAAACATGCTAGACAAACTATTGGGTTCATGTCCGGAGACAATGCTGGCCATTCCATTTGTATGATTCCTTCCATTAAAAGAAAATAATCCACCAAGTGAGCACGATGTGGCTTGACAATTGTCACCCATTAACATTAAGTCATCTCCAATTGCTGCAGCATAAGGGACTACAATTGGTCTGACGATCTCATCCCTATACCGCTGATTGTCAGAGCTTTATTTCGAATTATGTGGAGGTCAGTGCGTCCATCAATGAAAATGCCAGCATAGACCATCGCTCCCTCACTGCCAAATCTGACACTTCCTTGCACGAACACAGGATTGTTTCTAGTGCCACTTTCCCTCCAGATGAAAATATGCCTATTATTAGTCGTTGAGCCAGGGGCTCGTGTGGTTTCATGTCAGAAGACTTGGTAAACTATATATTTTTGGATTCACCACAACAGCAGCACCTCATTTATCCATGATACTTTCGAAACTAGGGTAGATTATGGGCACCATATTGAAAAATGGCCGCCATCGTGGAGTCAGTGGTTCGAGTGGTTTCATGTCAGCAGAGTGGGTAGACCATACATTTTTGAATTCACCACAACAACAGCATGTCATATATCCATGATACATTCAAAATCAAGGTTGCTTATGGGCGCCATATTGGAAAATGGTCACCGTCGTTGAGCCAGCATCACGTGTGGTTTCATGTCAGCGGACTTGGTAAACCACACATTTTTGGATTCACCACAACATCAGAATTATATTTATCCATGATACATTAAAAAACAAAGTAGCTAATGGACGCCATATTGGAAAATGGCCGCCGATAAACAGGATGATTGAAAGATTTCCTTGGTTTTGCATGCTATTAAATTAATTGGGCAATTTAAGAGACAATAAGTAAAGACATACAGGGGGTCAAAAAGTACAATGTTCAGTAAAAGACCTGTCACAGTCAAGAGATAATTTTTTATATCAGGGCAGCATTTCTTCACATGATTCGTGAAAGAACCAAAATTAGTTCTACATCCAGATATGTCTTTGAGCAGTATCCAGAAAGACGAACGTTATATCTCATATTTACAGAACATTTTTACCAATGAATGAATAAATCTAGACATGGTAATAGAATCAACTGGAGCAATGACAAATCTAGAAATTGTCGAAGACATGGCCAAAGCTCATGAGATAGGTGAAGAAGCTTACCAAACTTTCAAGAGAGAATGTTTGTCTGCAGACTCAAAGCCAGACGGGTTTTCCAAACCTCCAAAGATAAATAAGCTAAAGACATTTTCTAACTTTAAGAAGAAACAGAGTGTAAAATTTAATAAATCAGAGTTTGTTTCCTAGGCAGAAAGAAATTTGTTTGCTCAGATGACAATCATTGCAGAGCAAAGAAATTTCGATGTGAGAACTGTCTTTTCCTACCACCTAGGTCCTCTATCATAGTCCTTAGCAACACTTGATGGTTTAAAGCGAAAAACTGAAAAATCAAACTGATGGGTGTTATGACAAAATTGCGACTGCTGAAAGAAGGCAAATGATGGTGTTGTGAATATCATTGACGGAATGTGCTTTGTTCAAAGCTACAAGATTCTACATCCTCTCCAAGAATAGATGTTGTATTTGATACATACAGGCAGGTATCAATAAAAAGAAATGAACGAAAAATATGAACTGTTCGTAATTCTATAAAAATTATACACTCCTGGACACCCAGTACGAAAATGGTAGCAGTTTTTATCTGACAAGGAGAACAAGAAATAACTTATACATTTCATTTCTCAAGTATGGCAAAATTAACATCATCTGAAAAATTGAATACGCTATCTATGATGTACGCTATCTACGAAGAAAAATGCTGTACATTCACGAAGTAACTAGTTGAAAAATCCACTAAATTGACCAGCTACCAAGAAGAGGTAATACGAGACTTTTATTTCGCGCACACCATGCTTTAGCGTCTGGATTTAGAAATATTATTATTATCTCTATAGATACTGATGTGGCAGTTATCCCACTGTTTTCTTTAGAAAATGATTTGAAAAACTAGAAAGTGTTAATATTTGCAAAATGTGGATCCAATGACAATACTACAACTTGAGTGAGATGCATAGACTTCCAGGTAAAGCTGTATGTAATACATTACCTGAAATGCATTCCCTGCCGTGTGCGATATAGTAAGTGCTTCTGCAGGCAAGGGAAAATGATGATTCAGAAGACTGAATTTCGAAATGCTTTTAAGGTGCTTGATACTGAAGTTGATTTATCAGAGAAAACACAGAAACAGCTTGAGTCGTAAGTGTGACATCTCTATTATGGAATGCACAAATACTCAGACATCAATGAATTGCGCTATATTCCATATATTTTTTCTGTAAAAAAGGAGTGTGAGGAGTCACATCGCCTTCTGCCATATAGTAATACACTCTACCTATAGGAGGTAATGCGAGCTAATTATCACTGTCTTGTTTGGATGAAGTGCCCACAGGCTGATCCTGATCTTCCATTCCCACATAAATATGGTTGGATTTTTGGAACAGATAGTGAAGGAAAAGGCTATCTAGAAGTCCAGTGGAATGGCTGTCCCCCTGCTCCTGAAACTGTTTTACAACTGATGTCATGTTCTTGTTCAAGAACACGTGCAGACCTGCCAACCTTTGAAAATGAGAAATCGTAGCACACAAAATTCAAATTAATCTGGATGTTGGTTGGTTGGTTTTTCGTGTTTCGCGGCTATTTTTTTACATTCGTAAAAGGAATAAGGTTTCAGACTTTCAACTTTCAACTCAATATAGTAAATTCCTCATTTTCCTCCATAAATTTTTATATGATTTGTACAGCTTCTTCTCGTTTTGCGGCTTTTTACATTTGTAAAAGGAGCCCAGATCCGATTTTTTAGCCCAGCGCAGTAAATTTTGACGAAATTCGCAAATTTTTTTCTGCGATTATTTCATGATATTCACAATTTTTTACCACAATCATAATTCACTTTTTTTTATTACGATTCTTGGTTGAAATCCTCGAATGAATGAATTTTTACCTCAAACTTTTGACGAAATTCGCATTTTTTACCACGATCCTTTGACGATTTTTACACGGTCCTTTGGCGAAATTCGTGTTTTCTTTCCCCGATTCGCACTTTCGATGAAAAAGTCGTAGTTTGAGACCGATTTTCGTAGCATCGTAGTTTATAGGTCCAAATCGTAGCAACTACGATTTTTTCGTAGCAGTTGGCAGGTCTGCACGTGTCATGCCATCATGTGTGTATGTCTTTTTAATAACCTCAGATGTACAGGAATATACAGAATACAGAACCTTTTCAACTATGACGATAGAAGTGATTTGGACACAGAAATGTCAACCGATGATGATAGCAATGAAGAAGACTAAGATTTCTGTTATTTATTAAACCGTTCAGGACCAGCATCTTTTACATGAATTTTATTCGGTTGACACCACTTTTTGTCAAACAATTAAATTTAGCTTAGCAATCAAGAAATTATCTTAATTAAATAAGGATAATTTTACTTTTCTTTTTTAGTGGTATCAAAAGCAAGCGATTGAAACACGTTTCCGAACGAGCATATATGCACCCGTGGTCCCAAAGGGGGTTAATTCTTAACAGACTAAGTACAATAGTTTCACCAGTATTAATTTTTTCTTAAATTGCTGTGTCTTACCACATGAAAAAAATATGCATTAAAATGAAAAAAAAGATTTAGGTTTTCTTTCATCGCAAATGTTTTTTGAACTGTTTATCTCGTTGAAAATGTTAATAAACATAAAAGTTAAATGTAAAGATAAGCATCATATTAAAATAAAATCTTAATAAATATATAATTTGTATAAAATTTTATATTTAACAATATTTGTTCTTTCCATTTTTTCATTCATTGAAATCTCTTTAATTATGTGATACTGACAAAAAAATCATATTTATCTATGTGCGATAGATGGCGCTCTTCTTTTCAATATGGCGTCTATAAGTTACCACAAATTTCATAGTATCATCAAGTCCTCAGAGATGAAACCAAAATCACTAATTTTGGCTTCTGGCTCAACGACTATATCAGGATAGACAGAAAAACAGGACTCATCAGAGAAAAGAAAATTGCACCATCAGGGGTCTGTCAAGGAAAAAACTGAGTCCGTTAGCGGACTCTTCACATAATTCGATATAGTAAAACGGACTATTCACAAAAATAAATTTCAGAAAAATGGCCCTTTCACAAAAAAACACAGAATTTTTTTTGTGAATGATAGATACGCACTGTGCAAGATCTCAATAATCTATGAACTGATTTCAGTTTTGGAAATTTTTTTGAGCGATAGTAAATTATACTTTATATACATAAATAGCCCTTTTGCTAGCAAAAAAACTTTTAATCTATGCATATAATCATATATATATAGATAATAATTATTGCATTATTTATACTAATCTGAATATCTTGTCTAAAAAATATATTAGTTTATTTCTGCACAATTCAAACATCTCCAATTTTAGGAGAATAGAAATGAAGGGTTAACTAATGTTTTTTTAAATTACTTTTTTTCACAAAAATAAAAATAATTTGCAAAAATAGGACCCTGGAAAAAAAACCTGGACAGACACCTGACTATTCATTTCTCCTTTTCACACGCTCTGTTGCCTACTCCGTGTGAGCGCCACAGTGTCTTGTTGTTAACATAACACATGCCATTGGTCTGCGAGCAGACAGACAAACAACATGGAGCCAATTTTAGACAGTTTGAGTCGAAACTGTGGTGCCAGTAACCGAGCGAAGGTGTTATTGAAGAAGAGTGGTATTTCAGTGTCGCTGAACCGTTAGCATTAAATATCGATTAGAGCATGTTTTGTAATAAAGGGTAAAAAGTTATTTTACCCTTTTATTAAGCCCTTTATTATAACCACCCCCAAATGTTATATAAATAGTTACCCCCAAAAACCCAACATTTTAAACTAATCTATACTCAGTCTTTTACAGGCTGTATTCAGATCAAAGTGTTTTTCTTTCTTTTGCTGTCTAATGTATTAATTTAAAGATAACAATCATTGAAAAAACACTTATATAGGATTTTTAGGAAGGTTGCCAATACAGAACATTGGCGACTTCTATTTATTCTCTTTACACTGGATTCCGAAATGAAATATAGTGACAAGTAGATTAACCCTTAGTGGTCCTATGAGACTTTCCACATGACATCGGGACCAGCATCTTTTACATGAATTTTATTTAGTTGGCACAGGGCTCGAAATGTACCAGAGCAAACCAGAACGATATTCCAGTTCGTGAAATTGTGACAAGTATTGTTCTGGTTCATGAAAATAAGAAAAATATTGTTCCAGTTCATGGAATTATTAAAAAGTATTATTACAGTTTCATACATATAGCTTACTATGCTCTCTATAACATTTTTTTTTCTAATTATTTAGAATATTGAATGCTTTTTTTTAAATGGGTTTTTCTATGGTTGAATATAAATTTGCTACACAGTAAAGTCCTGATTATCCGAGTTAATATGGACCAAGCTCACCTCGGATAAGCAAAAAACTCATATAAACCGGATTTACACAAATTATCACCAACTAAGGAGACAAAATATAAATTTTCACTTAATTCATTAATTTTTATGGTACTAGTAACATTTCTTTGATGTACAATTCCGTTACTTTTAAGAAATACGAGGAATGAAATTGTTTATTTCAAAAAGCCCTTGATACTTTTTTGTTTGTTAAATGGCAACTTTGCTGCAGTTTTTTTTTTTTTTTCCCCTGTAGTATTATGCTACTGCATAGCTACCAATTTCTAAGATTTTTTTCTTACCTCTAAAACTTACCAGTAAATTTTGCCTAGTTCAATTGCCAAAATCTAACAATTGTCAACGATTAAATAAGGAAAAATTTGTATTCAGTTTTAGAAGTACACATTGATTGTATGATTTTATTAGTGTTATGAAAATTGCAGGTGTAGCCTCTTCTTTCTGCTCAAAGTATTAATAGTTTTAACAATCGAACTTTTTTATACCTTTGGAATGAATCCTTTTCTTCTGATGGACTGATGGCTTCCATTATTATGAAACAGCTATTATAAATGAAGTGTTAGGTGAAGATGAAAGAGCAGTCGTAAAAAGTTCTGTTCTTTCTTCTTCCTTTAACACTTCATTTATAATGGCTGTTTCATAATAATGGAAGCCATCAGTCAATCAGGAGAAAATAACTCTGTTAAAGTAGAAACTTGGTTAATCGGGACTTTACTGTAATTTCAAAAATAACAATAATAAATAAATAGTCAACAATAATTTTGAAATAGCATCCCGGTTCGTGGATTTTTCTATTTCGAGGCCTGGTTGGCACCACTTTTTTTTTTAAGAAACACTTTTACTAACATGTGTAAAAGAAATGTACTACAACATTTATTTTTAAAATATAGTGGGGTGAATAAAATATAAAAATAGAATCATGCATAAAAAGCTAGCATCCGATAAGGGTTAAATAATAAGAAAAATAGTTAAACATTATGGAAGATTTATTTTTAAATTTCAACACATTCATGATTTACATTGATAATTTTTAAACTTAAATGAAAAGTTTTTTGAACAAATGTCATGAAATTTATGTTTATACATGTATTGCATCATACGGTGGAAAACAACATAAATTGAATGCTTTTTTTTTTGTTTTTTTAAACAAGGTGAATCATTTTAAGTATGTCTACGATTTGCAGAAGTAGTGGAGTATTTTTTTAAATTTTATATAAATTTTTGAATTGAGCACTTTGTCAAATGGCAAATAGGTAATTTTTGTGAATACATGCTTAATTTCTTTAAATAAACCTTCATATTGCATGAAGTACAGGAAGGCCCAGTAAAAGGTGGCCCAAAAAATGTTGGTTTTAGGAAAAAGTACTAGAGGAAATAAAACAAAATAACCATGTGTCATAATCAGTATGTTTAAAAAATCAAGTTGTCAAAGGCAGTGGTAGAAATGTTCTCCCTGACTTTCCAAACTACTGAAATACATATTCCTAAACTTTTTTCTAAAATCAATATCTTCCAGGGACTTTTACTGGGACACTCTCTATATTAATAGTATTTATTATGCCATAATTACTTATTATGATTTGTTTCTGGGCAGAATACATTACTGTCATCCCAATGGCATTTAAAGCACCATCTTTTCCAGGAAGTAAAGCCTTGCCATCTTCTCTCAAGTCCCACTGTACCCAGTTAGGCTATACCAAATGAAAAGAAATACATCATAAATAATTTCAAATGCATGTCATAAAATTGACACTTTTATTTTATGGTTGCCTTTATGCAATTTAGAATTGAAACTGTTGCCAAAGGTTAAAAACACTAAAAAGAAACTTATTAAGTAATCATTTCATGTAATATATTAAACTGTTTCTACATGTGCATGTAAGGTAAACTGCTTCTATACATATATATTAAATAAACTAGGGGACTCAACCTGGCTGCAAAACATAGTAACTGGTGTATATAAAATGGATAAAAATAGTTTTTAATTGAAACTCTAACAGATTTTTAACATGTAATATATTATATTTCAGATTGCCCACTAAATACACCAGAAAGTATTTTTATAAAGAAGATATCAATTATTTATTCAAGCAATAAAGTTTTGAACTTTATTAAAAAACCACACGTTTAAATGAAATAAGCAGCTAAGCTCATTTATAATCTATCTATATGCAAAGTTTCAAAAGAATTAGTTTAGCCATTTTTTCCATTTTATAAGAGAAAATACTTTTTTTTTTTTTTGATTAGGTGATTAAAGTGAATAAAGAGCTTTTGGCAAGCTTGAATGATCAATTGCCAATTATGATAATGCTGTCAATTTCTTCTATGTTTTGCATAGTTATTCATATTATTCTGAATATTATTTTATATTACTATAGAGAACAAATATTAATTGTTGAATTACATAGTAATAGATTCTTAAAGATGCATGCTTGAAAATTTGAAAAAAATGAGTAAATTAAGTTAAGAGTTTTCAAATTTTATTTGATTATACATTTTTTTTTTGTTGTTGTTTATTTTGATGGTGTAAAAATTAAATTTGAGACATTTAAAAGAGAATATATAGGTGCAGAAAAAGTAACTCTACTGCTATAACTTACATAAAGTTACACATTGTTGCGTATAGTTATGTTGTTGGTGTTACTGGCGACAAATTTTTGCTTTATAAAACATCTATTTATATAAAATCCAAGTCTCTATGTATCCCTTACAATTCCAGTTGGGCCGCCTCATTGATTGCAGCCAAGTTAGGCTTCCTATGGAAAAATCGGTATCAGCTTCAACAATGAGCAATTGTTGAAAAGTACTAATGACAAGTTTGCCAATTTCTGACCAATTTGGCGAATACAGCCAAATTTGGTGATAAAAATAAGTTGCTATATATGAAGCAAACTTGGCGATAGCTGGCTAATTTGGCAAAATTCCTTTTGAATCCCATTAACCATTCATAATCGAGCTCGCCATAATTTAATTTAAGCCCCGCACATTTAAGGTTTTATTTTCAAAATCTGTAGGTCAGAATTTAAAATGTGATATACGAAAATATACGTATTTCCATCTTCATCTTGATGCTACTAATAAAATAACCACCACTAGATGGCACTGTACTCTGAGCTCCTAACTGCCCGATTTTAATGTGCTTTACATAGCCGTATACAGAAATTAAATTCTCGGTACTTTTCCAGTATAGGGGCCTTGGCAAAATAGGGAAAACTGCCTTGGCGATATAGAGAAAACTGCCTTGGTGAAATATAGAAAACTTCGTTGGTGAAGAAGAAAATTTGGCAACATATTTTCTCGCAACATATTTCCACATTTTAAAATGTGTTATTTTCATTCTATCACTGCAGAATAAGCGAGAAAAACTACTCATATCCTTGCACATTGTGTTGTATATATCTTTATATCACATTTTCAGTCATTTTTGAAGGGCTATCTTTCTAGTATTATATAAATACTGAAAAAATTGCTTGCGTGTATGGAACAAAGAACAGACTTCCAGAAAAAGCTTATGAAAAATTTTCTACCCTCGTCAAGTTTGTTTTCCCTATCTTGTTATTTCTCACTGCATTAAATGAATTGCTCTGTATATACAGTAAAGCCTCGATTACCCGCAAGCGGATGATCCGCGGTGCGGTTTATCCGCAAAGCGAAATTATTTTTTTTTTAATTCCAACCAACAGCAAGGAAAATACAATAAGTCTTACTAATAAATATAAACAGAAAAATTCATGTATTCAAAAGTAATAGAAGAATATTTCTAGATTTGGTTGCCATGTTTGAATTATTAGATATAAAGTCTTTATGTCTTTTCTTGATTTTATTAAACAAACCTAAACACATCAATATTTAACAATAATATAAGACTATTATGATAAATTCCAGGAGAGCACATCAAGAATAACTTCATTTTCAAGATAAAAATTATTCCATACTAAAAGAAAAACAATAGTTTACAATTTAGAATAAAGTAAAGATGTTTCCAAAGCAAGAAGCAAAAACAAGTGACTGATTTTTTTTAAAAGGTATAACTCTGCTCTTTTTGTACAGTATGTATGGCATTGTTTCTTGTTTACTATTCTTTATTTTAGTGATTTAGACATAAAGCAATTGTTTCTGATGTACTGTGCATATGTATGTATTTTAAACATTTTATTATGTTTTTTGTGCACTAAAACATAGTTTTTATTTTTATTTATTTATTTATTTATTTATTTATTTTTCGTGTTTGACTCCCATTTCAGTCTTTTTCAGGTTAATCGTGATTTTTCTCTCTTTATATATGTATAGAGTAAATATTGGACAAATTAGTTGTGCGATAAAGCAATGAAGAGAATACCAGACATTGCTTGTTAAATTTTTTATTCTCTTGGCAAAGCCACTATGAAAAAAGGAAGTACCAAAAAAACACAGTATGTATATATTTTAAGATTAATCAATAACATAATAAAGTACACGAGAGCAAGAAACATGGAAAGGAAAGACGAGAGATAAAGGGAAAAAGAAACAGCAATTAGGATACTGTGTTTAATTCCATTGTCCAGTTTCCTCATTTTTTTACCTGGCTGCAGCATGTGTTTGTCTATATATGCTTCTGTGTAGCTATGTCTAAATCATTGTTTGGAAAGATTATACAGAATGGAACCACTTATCCAGAAACCACTTAACCGGAAAACCAGTTATCCAGAATGATATTTCTAATAGACTTATTTCAGAATCTTTGCAGAAAAAAATGACAGACACTGCCAGTTTGACATATGCATCGCTTGAAACAATTGTATAATTTGATGTCAACAACTAGTATTTGAAATGGAAACATATTTAGTTGTATTTTAGATGTTTTAATTTTTATGCAGATGAAACAGAAGAATTTTTGTTCCCAAGGGATTCCCATAAATTACCTCCTTTCAAACACTGGTTAACTTTTGATCTTTCTTGCATCTGATTTTTAATCCAAGTAATCTAATAATTTAAAATCAGAAATAATGCCACAACCAGATATATTCCACAAAGCTTATCAAATGGATGCTGCTTTAATGCCCAACCAGTTAACTGGAAAAACCAGTTATCTGGAATACATCTGGCCCCAACCATTCCAGATAAATGGTTCTGTACTCTATAGGGTTCCTAATACACACAGAAATTTCACTGTTACTTGAAAGCCAAGAATTGACATACAACGAAAAGTACTCATTTAATTTGAACACTGAAGAAAATAAGGATAATTATCAGACGTAAGAACAACCCAGATAAAAAAAAAAGAATATTTTTATTTTGCTAATCCGCATTTCCCCACCTCTCAATAACTACAAACTTACTTTTGCTGTGAGGGAGATGGGATGAAAATTTAGCAGGGGATAATTTAATAATGAATAGGGCAGAAATATTTTTAAAAATTAAGGAATTTTAAAATGCAGATGAATGTGTGAAATTTTATAGGGAGGATTGAAATGATTATTTTTTTATTTATTTATTGAAAATTATTATTAAAATTGTGAATTTTCATGTACTTGCAGAAAAACTCTGGGCATTTAGGAGAAAATTGCCAATATTGTTATCAGTCAAACATATGCTATTTTATTAATTAGATGGATAACACTGTGTTATATCTATCAAGCTATTTCAAACAGGTAAACTGTATTTTGCAGCACTTATTTTACAAACAATATAATAAAAAATTTTGAATGAAATTTAAAGTAAAACTCTTTTCCCCGGTAAGCAGAAAGTTTGAGACGGGAGACAACCGTTGCAGATTTTCTTTTCTCTTATGCAGATTCTTTTTTCATCAAACCTTTATTTTGCTTCATATTATGTTTAGTTCTTTATTACTTAATTCAAAAAGTTAAGATTATCATTAATAATAATTTATAAAATACCTAAAAACCCTACAGGTAAGTGATTGTTTGATGAATTAACGCTTCAGTTGTAAAAATATTTTACCTACAGATTATTTTTTGCCTCTGAAGTATCTGTCGCAGACACTTGGAGAAATTTCTGCTACTGAGCTCTTTTAAACATTTTCTTCTATATTATACCAATCAGATATCACATAGGAGTTTTTTTTCATAAGGATAGAAGAAAATCATGCATTAAAGGGTTACAAAACTATATTTTAAACAGTGTGAGATTGGGTAAATATTGAAACAAAAATCCTTCTAATTAAAATGATATCAACAATGATGTCACATGATCTATTATTCAAAAGGGGAGCATAAAATATTTTTTCATATTAAACATATTCTTATTGTTAATTCAAAATCCATGGAAGCTGAAAATTTATTCAAACCTAATTTTTAAATAAGCAGAAAATCGGCATGTCATATTTTTAATAGAATTTTAGAACACATAACAATGAGATGGATGATCAAGTTTAGATATCCTGCACCAACAATCAAGTGAGTTCCATGCTTTGATCGCTTCATCATGCCACTTTTTTTTTTAAATTCAGCATTCAAATATAGCCTCAGTAATCATCAAACTATTGTTTTCTTTGAAACAATGTTAAGAATCACTATTACTACAACAGTTGGTTCTCTACTTTTAAAAGAACATACTGTAAGTTGGCCACATTAACCTTTACATAGCAGAGAAAATTAGCCACTTGTAGTCTGGGAGGCAGTGTCACATTTTTGCAACCAATTGATGATTTTGGTATATCTGTTCGATTAAATGGTGGGGATAACGAAACTGCTTGTCAGTTGATGCACAAACAGGGATATTACCACAGCAACATTGAACAGCCTGATGTAATGTTAAATGAATGGCAACCCAATTACTGATTATGTCCTCCAGTTGCAGTAATATCAATCATTCATTTAGCATTGGAGTGGGCTGTGGCATGTTGCTATTGTGACCACCCCCCTCCCAAACTGGTGCATGAGATGATTGGCAATTTCATTATCTGCACCATCTAATCTGTCATGTATACCAAAATAACTATGCTAAAATCAATTTTTAAAATATGACACTGCCTCCTGGATTATTGAATGCTTAAAAAATGGAAGATTCCCAAGTACTCTTCTTTCCTGCCTTTCAGATAAAAGTATCTATGTTTCAAAATAGGCAATGGGCGACTTTCACACACCCATATAATAGTGATTCTTTTTACTAGAGCAGCATTCTAAAGCTGTGGTCCTTGGATTATAAAGGGCTGCACAACTGTCATACAGATTTTTTTTTTCCTGGTTTATCCAAAACTTAAGAGAAATCTTGCTAGTGAAATGAAAGGAAAATTAAGAATGCCGTTCAAAAATTCATTATAATTACTTTATATATAATACAACATATAAAAACAGAATCTGTCCATAACAGAATCTTGCTGGAGAATCGTTCAATTGGGCTGGAGAATCGTTCAATTGGGCTGGAGAATTCTAGAAATATTTGCCTCCATCCTGCATGCTAACACAGCTGAATAATAACTGAGAGGAAAAGAAGTGCTTGATAGATATTCAAACCTTTCTTATCTTTTAAGAAATAATGCATTCTAGTCAACATTTGAACCACCCATCTTTTAAAGGACAAGTGAATTATTTTGTTGTTTAATATAACAATTTTCATTTTCATCCCTGCATTTATAAAAAAAAAGCAGTGGGCATTACTGATCTCCCTACTTGTGAATCACATTCTGTGAATTATGTAGAGGAATGATAAAACAGTCAAATCAAGAGGGATATTTTTACTATTGTTTGTATACACAATGTAACCACACCTTAAACTTTATTCAAGATATTTAGATTTTCAAAATATCTAGATTTAACAATATTGCAATGTAATGTAGTATAAAATGAAACATCAAAAGTTTTTACAATTCCACAAAAAAAGTCAGAAAAATCAATCACTTACCATGTCTCCGAGAACGGCTATTTCAATAGAATCAAATGAAGCACATATCAGCAGTCTCCTGAAAAAATATTTTTTTAGTTCAGCTTCAAATAAAAGCAGTGCAATTTTAATTACTAGTTAAATTTTCATACTATAAAATTATACTTTTTTTTTTTTTTTCGACGGGTATTCATTCAGAAGTGTTTTTAATCAATTTGCTTTGAAGGGATTTTAAGTGTGCCCCCCCCCCCCCCCCCCTCCCGAAAAAGAAAAGAAAAAAAAAGATGCAAGTCAATAATTAGATTTTCACCTTTGGTTATTTCTCAAGAATAGATTTCCAAGTATCAGATAAAGTTAAAAGAAAGAGAATGTACTTGTTTTATTTCCAATAGCATATTTGTATAAAATAAGCTTTTCTACAGTGGATTTTTTTTTAATTAGACACGATTATAAACTCTGCATAATTGTTTTAATAATATGTCAGTCCATTATTCAATGTTATAAAGAATATTTAAAATGTGAAGTTTCATTTGCTACTATTTACATCAACTCAAGCCAGAATGAATATTATCATAAATTATTTTAATATGTGAAATTTACAAATATTTTTAATGTATAAAAAAGTAATGGAAAACTTCATTGAAAATGCAAATAAAAATGCATTTTTTCGCTTATAATATTGCACAGCACAGTATAGATTCATTTAAAACTCTTTGAAAAACACTATGGACACGCTAAAAAAATATAAACAAAAGGCTTTCTTCTGTGTCTAAAATACAATTTTATCAGAAAGCTAATTCGCTGAATAAATACATCATAGTAAAATGAACCAATCTCGCTGTTATTCTTACATCGATCAAACTATCTGTCTTTAAAAACAGATTCTCTCTGAATGTTGATTTGCTGAATGAGTCGGGTCAAGTGACCATAAATTAACCACTGAGGATCATTGTTATTCTGTTGTCAAATGACAAGCTATAAATTCAGCCTCATTTTGCCGCCATGTAAGAGAAATATATATACAGATATTACTAATAAACACTAAAAAAATATATTGCTATCTTCTTTATTGCAAATCATAATAAATTATAGTAACACTACTTTTCAGTCGTTATGTGCAATTTCTTATTAGGGATCATCCATTAATTATGTCACACTTTAAGAGTGGAGTGAGACACAATGCAAAAAGGAAAGAGGGGCAGGTTAACACATTGTGATATCATATCTAAAATATGACAAAAGTTAGCCAGGCATAATTTGCAAACAGAATAATAAAGTTCATAAAAAAAAAATACAAATTTTTATTTAGGTAGTAATGAATATTATCCCATTTTTCTTCAAATTTCAACAACTTGAAGTACCTTTTACTGTAATAGTTATCACTTACTGTTTTAGCTGAAGCATTACATATCCTTTAAACTAAGTATATACTTTTTAGCTTTTTTTTATTCATCCATCAGTCACATTGTTCTTCTGGCTGGCATTCTTCCATTTACATTTTTCAAGCTATGTACACAGATAGATTTCCTTGCTAAAATGAAGCAGCATTACTGATCTCACGATAGATGACATAAGCTGTCATATTAGGAGCATTTTACTTCTGTTTCATTCATAAAAGTTTATCATTTCATTGAATGTTTCTGGCAGGAGGAAGACATTTGCTCGCACTGCATCGGCTGTCAAACCAGAAACATATTTATACTTGAATCTAATGTTAGTTCTTTAGATTCATAAGTCTCATCCTGTGTTTTTAAGCTTTGGAGTTTCAAACTTCTTGTGTTTGATTTGTTTGAGTTTCAAGATTGTTATGACAATGTTTTAGAATATCAGGAAATATATTTTTGAACTGCCAGTATCATAATAGTACACTAATATGAATGAATCAATGTTGTTGGGTCTGTGAGGGTTTTATTTTTGGTATCTGCTTTAACCAAGTCATGGCCAAACTCGATCCCTTATATGGTCGTAACAAACAGTCGAAACCCCTTTGTTTTTGGGGAATCATACTTTTGCTCCAGAGAATTGTAGGGGGCGCTTTTAACTACTGTGTCTAATGGTGAATTTCTTATCTTTCTCTACTCTCCCTACTCTATTCTTGTGTTTTTTTAGGTGTAACTTTAAGTAAACTTTAGGTAAAGTGCGATTTTTGATTTCTTTATTTAGTAAAAAATGGTTCATTGCTGTGTTCCATATTGTACATCCGATTCACTGAAAAAAATTCCAGGAATTTCTTTCCATGAATTTCTTTCAAATTTGGACTTAAGAAATAAATGGTTGAGAGCTATATCCAGGGAAAATTTCTGTGTTAATGATAAATCAGCTTCATCAGTTATCTGCAGTAAGCATTTTCGGAAAGAGGATTACACATGTTGTGTCGTACCTAATACATTTCTAAATAGACACAAACACGTGGTAGATAAATTTCTACCTAGTGAAAATAATTTACGATTGCATAGCAATTTCATTACGTTATATCAAAAACCTAAAAAGAAAAATAATGCTGCTGTGGGAAAGAAATAAAAATCATCACAGAGATATTATGTTGAATTAAATTAACATTTATTTAAATAAAATAGAATGAGCATTTAAAATAATCTTCTTTACATTATCTAATTAAATTTACAATATTATTATACTCGTTATTTTCTCATTTCTTTTAATGGTAACATGGATATTTTCAAAGATTATTCATGTATGAATATTTTACGAATACTCCGGAGTAAAAAAATAAGAGGTACCTCTAAAAATTTAAGCTAATTTTTGTGAACCATTACGCAGCAGCTGCATTTCCAGGAAAGCCGCCGGGGCTATTCTTCCGTCGGTCCAAATCATACCGTCCCAAGTCTATCTCTCTTTACGGCTTCTCCATTCTCTAACTTCCGGACATTCGACAATTCCCCTCTTCTCCACTTTTCCGAACCACTCAGCCTCTCACCACAAGCAGAAGTCTCCACTCGAGCCAGCCGACACAGCCGAACTCCCGTTTCGGCGAAAACCTGCTCCTTTTATCATCTCGCCTCGTCACCTCTTACCATCGGCACAAAAGTAAACAGTCCGATTGCACGCCAAAGATAACTGTCTTATGCCGTACTATTTATTTACAGCCTTTTTTTAAATAAATTAATCGATGTTTAAATTATACTTATTATATATTTTCTTTACAGTATATTTTTAATTTAAAAGGAGTATTATTGCTTGTAAAACGTGGTCCGATCGCCACGGATGGATACCAAAAACATCGCCGATTCGGAACCACGTGTTTCGTAAAGGTGAAATAATAAATTAAGCTTATATATTTTCAAACAGAATAACTCTAAAAACTTTTAAAATAATAATATTTTGACATTTGAATACATATTTTCAAGATTAAATTATGAGTTAGCTGTAACTTTAAATATTTTTTTACAGACATTTTATAACATCATAAACTTATATTTTACACATAAAATATTCATAAATTTCTGAGGAAAAAGTCTTGCATTGGCAGGCGCCAAGCCAACATAAAAAAACTTCCTCAAAATGTTATTGGACATTACAATAATCAATTTTAGATATTATATGGAGTAATTTTGTAACTATTGACTGACAAAAAAAAAAGAGTTATTCTAAAATTGAAATAAAAAACAACTATTATTTATATAAAACAGTTAAAAATACAGTATTTCTTTTCTTTCTTTTTTTTTCTCATATTTAATTACTTATTTAAGAAAAGCCAAATTATCAACATAACACATTACATCTCCGTCTCCTCAAAAAAATTTTTACTGAAAAAAAATTTTTTGTAAGCAAAAGAAAAAGAATCAGGTCCTCGTGAAAAAAAATACATGTTGCATGTAAATACCCCTCTAACTAAACCCATTGAAATTCAAGTAATTAATTAATTTCCCAACACCAAGTCACAAAAACTGACCAAATCAGGATTCAGACAACCTTACAAAACATTATTATGATATCTGAACATCACCAATTTTTGTAACATGTATTCATAACCACAATCATAATTATACATGAAAAACAATACAAGGTGATTTCTACTAGCTGACTTGTGTGTTAGAATTTTATACATATTTTATCACATATAAAAAAATATATACAACATTATGCAACGGTGAGAATGTATTCACCACAATTTAAAAAATGCTATTTTTTACAACAAAACCATGTGTGTCTCTGGTCCACAAATTATAATCGCTAACAACCACAGGTCTCGTATGCTGTCTACAATTTTGCCCAGACCCTGAATGAGACTGACCAGTTAAGCCTATATTTATGTCAACATTATCAGTGTTAATTTTATTATTGTGTGCATGAGCTTGATTGTTACTACTATCACTATAACTTATCAAATCGAAAACTGGATACTGATCAACAATCTCTTCTACCTGAGAATCCCTAACATCCATATCAACTTGAGTGTTTTGATCTGTATCTTGTTCCCTGTTTCTACTCTCTTCCTCAAAAAGTGCAGGAAAAATAATCCTTTCAGTGATTTTAGTCAATCTATCAACATGTAGTAATTGCTCGTCTTTGGGATTTTGTATGTGAACAATTTTAAAATTTACTGTATTAGTTTGTTGAGTGATACGGTAAGGTCATTTATTGACCTGTGTAAGTTTTTTACTAGCCCCCGGCTTAACTACCGGTGTGTACAATAGCACCAAATCCCCACTTGTAAATTTTTGTCTGTGGCAAACTTTAACCTATACTCTTCCTGTTTTTCTGCAGCTGTAGTTAAATTTTGTTTAACCATGCAAAAAATTTTGCTCAACCTTAAATGTAAATCTTCACTTAACTCACGGGTATCTGTGTAAGATCTTTGAATAGGTTTGGTTATGAGGTCAACAGGTAAAAGTAAATCCCTACCGTAAACTAAATGTGCTGGGGTATCTCCTATAGCAGCGTGATAAGCTGTTCTGTAAACCAATAAAGCAAAATGTAAAACTTTGTTCCAATCTTCATTTGAAGAGTCCACTAAGTGTTTTAACATATTAACTATCATGCCATTGGCCCGTTCCACAACCTTGTTTGCACTCAATGTGATAACTAATCGTAGTATGCTTTTTAATGTGAAGTTTCTCATATACTTTTAGGATTGCCTCAGATATAAATGATTTGCCCTTGTCTGTAGTGAGGTGTTCAGGAATCCCATGAGTAGAGATGAATTTTTCTAACACAGACATAATAACTTCAGATTGTAAGTTTGGTACAGGGTAAGCCTCAGCCCATCTTGTAAAATAATCTGTAATTACAATAATGTGTCTGTTTCCCTCTGCTGTAGTACTTAACGGACTCACAGCATCAACAGCTATCTTTTCAAAAGGACGCGAAGTAATTTCGACTCTCTGTAAAGGTGCTTTCTGTTTAGATTTATATCCTTTACGAATGGCACACTCTATACAAGATTTAACGTGGTTGAGTGTGTGTTTATATTGTCCCCACCAGAAGTAATTTTTCTTAGTTTTAATTAATGTTCTTTTAAATCCTGGATGTGCTGAGGTTACCGAGTCATGAGCTAAATTTAAAATGTGTGAAATTAAGATTTTAGGAATAACTAATTTAGTTTGATTGTCATTATGTGAGTCTTTTTTGTTTATGCAATATAATAAATCATCTTTTAAAAAGAAAGTTAAATCATTTAATTGTACTTCATTTATATTATTTAATTGTTCAATTATGTTTTTGCATTTTGCATCTTGATTTTGTGATGTTTCAATAAATTCTTTTAAAAAATTTGTGTTGATATTTATTTTTTGAATCACATTAACATTTCTCGATAGTACATCAGCTGGTACATTACATTTACCTGGAGTATGACAATATTTTATATTATAATTTTGCAGTGCAAGAGCCCAACGAGAAACGCGACTACTGTCCTGGATTCTCAACACCTGCGAAATTGCCTGCTGATCACAATATAGAGTAAACTCCCTCCCGTAAAGATAATGTCTAAAATTACTAATTCCCCAAACTATACCGAGAAGTTCTCTCTCAAAAGTACTGTATCTCGTCTCGGCATCCTTTAAAGTCCTGCTAGCATAAGCGACTGGATGCAAATAACCCAATTCGTCTTTTTGGCTAAGTACCGCACCTAACGCGAAACCAGATGCATCAGTATGTAAAAATAAGGGTTGCTCAACATCAGGCAACATTAAACAAGGATAAGAGGTCAAACACTGTTTCAATTTGTTAAATGCTGAGTCTGCTTCCCGACTCCATTTGAAAGGGGTTTTCAATTTAGTTAATTCTGTTAAAGGCTTTGCGATGTCGGCAAAATGATCAATAAATTTTCTATAAAAATTACATATACTAATGAAGCTACGTACAGCTTTTTTGTTTTTTGGGATGGGGAAGTTTTCTACAGCTTTTACGTTTCTTTCATCTGGAGAGACTGCACCATTTTTAATTTGAAATCCAAGGTAAGTTATTGAATTTTTTGCTATTTGACATTTTTCAGGATTAATTTTCAGATTATGAGAATTGAGTCTTTTAAAAACCTGATCTAATTTTTTAATGTGTTCTTCAAAAGTTGCAGAACCAATAATTATGTCATCAATATAAGTATTAGTATCTAAACCTAATAAAATTGTAGCAACCAGCCTTCGAAAAGAAGCCGCAACATTGACTAGGCCCTGTGGCAATCTTGTCCACTCAAACAAACCAAATTCTGTACAAAAGGCGATTTTGTATCTGTCATCAGGATGCAATTCCATTTGCCAATATCCTGAGCATAAATCTAAAGATGTATAGAAGTGAGCACCATTTAACTTATCTAATAAATCTGAAATATGTGGAAGAGGAAATGGTAAAGGCTTAGTCTTTAAATTAAGCTTTCGGTAATTGCAGACCAATCTGTAGGAACCATTTTTCTTTTTAACCAAAATTACCGGGGATGCATAAGGAGAATCAGAGGGGGTTATTATGTCAGCTTCAAGTAGATCATCCATTTGTTGTTTTAACTCTGTTCTTAATGCATATGGAGTCCTATAAGGCTTAGAACGAACTGGAATATCATCCGTTAAATAAATTCGGTGACTGGTTGTGTTACAACCTGTTAAGTCTTTAACCGACTGCGCAAAAATAGCTTTATTTTTATTTATAACTTCCGTGACTGCCTGTTTTTGTAATTCGGTTAAATGATCTAAATCGAATTTCTCACCACAAGGATTAAAATCAGTTATCTCATTTTACACTTCTAAATTGTTTACAGTTGTATTTTGAACATTAATTGCTTCAACAAATTCAATTTTTGCTATCTGACAATTTTTATTTATATGAATTTTCCTTTCTGTTACATTAGCTACTTTAATCCATAAATCTTTGTAGCCTTCATAGTTATAAATTCCATTCGCTACTAACCAAGAATTATTTAGAGATTTATTTGATGGCTGAACAAAAATTAAGTTTTGAGTTTGTGGTAAAACATTAATTTTAATTTTGATAAATTGTTCAGATCTAGGTTCAATAACATTTTTATTTACCGTACTTCCTACACCTTCAAATTTATGCAAGTTAATTGAGTTAACTTTTATATTTTTCAAATTGTTCCATAAAATCATATGATTTAGATATTTTAAAGTTTCAGTCCTATAGTCGATGATAATATTATAGGATTTTAAAAATTCTGATCCAAGTATTGCATTATAATTAGCTTTTAGACTGTTACTAATAAAGAAGGTTACATCAAATTTAACTTCTTGGTCAGTTAAGCAAAGTTTAATTTGCTTGTCTAAACCCATGACATCGTTATTGACCCCAATGACTTGCATTGCACAAGGTTCAGCTTTGTCGACCCAATTCGGTAAGTGTTTGTTCAATATTTCTGTTGATATTAAATTTACTGCAGCTCCCGAATCGACGAGACAATCTATTTTCTTTTTATTTAGCATTAGAGAGATTATAGGTAATTGTCCTACCTCAGCATCAATAGTGTCTATACGTACCATTTTAGGGGGTGAATCCAAAGACAGTGGTACATTCCCCTTTCGCCCCACTACCGGTTTAACGAACCTGCATTAGAATTTTGTGATTCTTGAGTGGTTAACGAGGGACAATTTCTTTTTATGTGACCCAGTTGGTTACATTGAAAGCAGACAATATTTCTTCTAGGACGATATTGTCTTTCCCCATATTGTGATGGACCTGCAATATTATGAACCCCATACCCTTGTGATTGAGATTGAGTGACCTGTAATAAAGTTTGTACCTGATTGTTAAGTTCTGCAATTTTCCGGTCACTTTCACTGACTACATTTTGTATGAGACTCTAAATTTCTTGTAGTTCATTTGATGAATTATTAATAGTTTGAGCAATGTTAATTGGAGCCTGGACTTGGTCATAATCTGCACATTTTTCTTGACAAATCGCCAAGTCCCAAATTTGTTTGTAATTATTAGGAGAATGTGGCATGACAAACTTCCTTACTTCTGGCAACATACCCTGTAGATATTTTTGCATGAGTAATTTTTCTCTAATGGCCTCCTGATCCGCAAAACAATTGTAGGACAGGAAAGCTCGGTTAGATTCCCTAATATTTTGCCTCACAGTTGTAAATTCATGTAAGTGGTACGCCTCATCTACAGTTTTGCTGAAGCGGCTAATTAATGCTTCTTTTAAGGTTTGTAGGCTGTGTGTAGTTTTTAAGTGAGGTTGAGATTTAATAAATTTTTGAGCCTCTCCTATGCATTTCATTTTTATGGCGAAGACACATTGCTCCTCTTGCCATCCTGCAAAATCACTAACCTCAATTATTTTATCTAGAAAATCAGCTACAGTTATATCGGGGTTTTCTCCTGAGTAAGTTGGAATGTTTGTAATGAACTGATTGAAGTTAAAAGTGAGGTTGGGTACCAGAGACACTGGTCCATGTGTATTCCTCCCCTGGCGGTCTGAACCTCTGACTGGTGATAATGTTGGTGGTGATCGGCTACTATCAAAAGAAATATTTGCTGAAATACTTTCTTTATTCTCTTTTTCAGGCTTCCCATTATCTACACCATTATTTCCCTCACTTAAAATAGGATTCTTTTCATTCCCTGGCCCAACTTGTCCGGCCACCTGCTCTGGCTTTTCTGGCTCAGTGCTCATTATTATAGCTAATATACGTTCCCCCAAAATAATAATTGCAAATCTAAATTATTATAACAAACATAAAATACTAAAAAATAAAAAAATTCATGCAACATGTGAAAAAATGAAAAATCGAAGTTAAAGTTAACATTCCCTATAGCCACTTAATCATATTACAAAAATAATTTCTAAGCAAATTACTCCATTTAAAATAATTTCTATTCTCCACAGCAACAAAAGGTAAAGTTGAAAAAATACAACAGGTGACGGCGCCGAATTTGGCCGAAAAACGCGGGACTGAAACACGTGCCGCAACACCAAAATGGCAAAGGTCACTAGGCACCAAAAATGTGTTGTGTCGTACCTAATACATTTTTAAATAGACACAAACACGTGGTAGATAAATTTCTACCTAGAGAAAATAATTTACGATCGTTTAGCAATTTCATTACGTTACATCAAAAACCTAAAAGGAAAAATAATGCTGTTGTGGGAAAGAAATAAAAATAATCACAGAGATATTATGTTGAATTAAATTAACATTTATTTAAATAAAATAGAATGAGCATTTAAAATAATCTTCTTTGCATTATCTAATTAAATTTACAATATTATTATACTCGTTATTTTCTCATTTCTTTTAATGGTAACATGGATATTTTGAAAGGTTATTCATGTATGAATATTTTACGAATACTCCGGAGTAAAAAAAGTCCTTCCGGCCAGTGCCGGGAGGAAGAGGTAGCTTTCATAATCCTTATTTAAAAAAAGCCAACTTATATCATGCAAACACACGAAGCTCAATTTAGTGGAAACCGAATATAGGAGATTCAATACTAATTTTTATCACTATAATGAATGAGAATTTCGCGAAATTAGTCAGCTTTATCCAAGCTGCTTTTCTTTAAAGTAACTTATATTTGGCTGCCAAATTCGGCAATATCTTAAAGTGCCTGTCATTTTAAGACAACATGGTGGATGAGGCTAAGCAGTGAACTTGGGCGAGACCTTAGAAATTGCTGTGCACATGCTCACTCACATCGGAATCGGTTAATATATAGGAGTGCTGTCGCATGCAAAAAATCAGATTTTTCAAAATGTCACCCACAATAGAAATTGAAACTGCTATATCTGAGCCATTTTTTAAGGTAAAGACAAACAAAAAATGCTCCTGAATCCTTATATCAAGATCAAATACTTAAGAAAGAAACCTTTTTCAATTTCTAATTTTTTTGCACCTCACTTTAAATATATATATATATTTTTAATTTAATGGCCGCCATTTTGAAACAAGTGAATACGTGTGTTATCGCGTGACAAATACAAGATCGTTTCAAAATGTTAGCCATGCTAGAAATTCAAAGTGCTATAAATCAACCATTTTTTAAGATATCAACAAAAGAACAAATTTTCAGAAACAAAAACTGCTCCGGAATCTTTGTATCAAGGGCAAACACATAAAAAAAAATCTTTTTCATTTTCCAATTTTTTAATGCCTCATTTTGAATTTTAAATTTAATTTTTTTTAAATGGCAACCCTTTTGAAACAAGATGGCGAATGAAGCTGGCCAACGAACTTGGTCGAGACATTTGTATGTACTATGTACAGACCAAGTTACATCCAAATAGGTTCATAAATATGCCTGTTATCGCGTGACAAAAATCAGGTCGTTTTAAAATGTCAGCCACAAGAGAAATTCATAATGCTATTACTCAGCCATTTTTTTTTAGATATAGACGAAAGAAAAACTGTTCCGGAATCTTTGTATTAAGGTCAAACACATACAAAAAAAATCTTTTTCATTTTCCAATTTTTTGGTATCTCATTTAAATTTTTTTATTTTTTAATTTTTTTAAATGGCCGCCATTTTGAAACAAGATGGCGGATGAAGTTGGCCAACGAACTCGGTCGAGATATTTGTATGTACTATGTGCACACCAAGGTACATCCAAGTCGGTTCATAAATACGCCTGTTATTACGTGAGAAAAATCAGGACGTTTCAAAATGTCAGCCACGCTAGAAATTCAAAATGCTATAACTCAGCCATTTCTTAAGATATAGACGAAACGAAAACTGCTCCCGAATCTTTTTATCAAGGTCAAACACATAAGAAGAAAATATTTTTTCAATTTTCAATTTTTGGTACCACATTTCAAATTTAAATTTTTCTTAAAAATTTAAATGGCCGCCATTTTTAAACAAGATGGCGGGTGAAGCTGGCCAACGAACCCGGTCGAGACATTGGTATGTACTATGTATAAACGAAGTTACATCCAAATCGGTTCATAAATACGCCTTTTATCGCGTGACAAAATTCAGGACGTTTCAAAATGTCAGCCACGCTAGAAATTCAAAATGCTATAACTCAGCCATTTTTTAAGATATAGACGAAACAAAAACTGCTCCGAAATCTTTGTATAAAGGTCAAATATATAAGTAAAAAATATTTTTCCATTTTCAATTTTTTGGTACCACATTTCAAATTTTAAATTTTTAAAATTTTTTTAAATGGCCGCCATTTTGAAACAAAATGGCGGATGAAGCTGGCCAACGAACTCGGTCGAGAGATTCGTATGTACTATGTACACACCGAATTACATCCAAATAGGTTCATAAATACGCCTTTTATCGCGTGACAAAATTCAGGACGTTTCAAAATGTCAGCCACGCTAGAAATTCAAAATGCTATAACTCAGCCATTTTTTAAGATATAGACGAAACAAAAACTGCTCCGGAATCTTTGTATAAAGGTCAAATACATAAGAAAAAAATATTTTTCCATTTTTAATTTTTTGGTACCACATTTCAAGTTTTAAATTTTTTTAAAAATTTTAAATGGCCGCCATTTTGAAACAAAATGGCGGATGAAGCTGGCCAACGAACTCGGTCGAGACATTGGTATGTACTATGTACACACCGAATTACATCGAAATCGGTTCATAATTACGGGAGTTACAGTGTGACATAGGTCAGATATATATATATACATATATATATATATATCAATTTTGAACGGAGGGTGGTTTCGGGGTCTGGGGGTCATGATCGATGAAAATATACCAAAATTTTTTGAAATCGCTTTCCTCCGAACGGCTGCAATAGGTAGCTTTTTTGTAAAGAAAGCTACCTAAAATAAGAGGTACCTCTAAAAATTTAAGCTAATTTTTGTGAACCATTACGCAGCAGCTGCATTTCCAGGAAAGTCGCCGGGGCTATTCTTCCGTTGGTCCAAATCATACCGTCCCAAGTCTATCTCACTTTACGGCTTCTCCATCCTCTAACTTACGGACATTCAACGATTCCCCTCTTCTCCACCTTTCCAAACCACTCAGCCTCTCACCACAAGCAGAAGTCTCCACTGGAGCCAGCTGACACAGCCGAAGCCTCCAAAGCCGAATTCCCGTTTTGGCGAAAACCTGCTCCTTTTATCATCTTGCCTCGTCACCTCTTACCATTGGCGCAAAAGTAAACAGTCTGATTGCACGCCAAAGATAACTGTCTTATGCCGTACTATTTATTTACAGGCTTTTTTTTAAATGAATTAATCAATGTTTAAATTATACTTATTATATATTTCCTTTACAGTATATTTTCAATTTAAAAGGAGTATTATTGCTTGTAAAACGTGGTCCGATCGCCGCGGATGAATACCAAAAACAACGCCGATTCGAAACCACGTGTTTCTTAAAAATGAAATAATAAATTAAGCTTATATATTTTCAAACGGAATAACTCTAAGAACTTTTAAAATAATAATATTTTGACATTTGAATACATATTTTCAAGATTAAATTATGAGTTAGCTGTAACTTTAAATATTTTTTTACAGACATTTTATAACATTATAAACTTATATTTTACACATAAAATATTCATAAATTTCTGAGGAAAAAGTCTTTACATTGACAGGCAAGCCAACATAAAAAAACTTCCTCAAAATGTTATTGGACATTACAATAATCAATTTTAGATATTATATGGAGTAATTTTGTAACTATTGACTGACAAAACAACTATTATTTATACAAAACAGTTAAAAATATAGTATTTCTTTTCTTTCTCTTTTTTTTTCTCATATTTAATTACTTATTTAAGAAAACCCAAATTATCAACATAACACACAAAAACTCCAAAACGAAAACGGCTGGTACAAAATGCAGGACCAAGCATATTTGAAAATTATCACATATTTGAAAAATTATTTTTTATATTATGAAACATGTAAATATATTTTTATTTTTATCGTATACTTTAATACAACGATTGTCCAGAGTTAAAATATTTAATTTTACATGTAAGTCTGTTGTTTTTCTATATGCTTGTATATTTCAGATCAACACATATAACGATCAAAATTATTGAAAATTGTTTGCAAAGTAATATTTTTTAAATAATTAAGAATCGTGCAAAATAATCAATGTACTGAATATTGTATAGATATTTAAAAAAAAAAAAAAAAATGTATTATATTTTTTATACTATGACTGTCCAGAATTTGAATATTGGATTGTACAATTTCCCTTAAAATAATATTATTTTTTTTTCCTAAACATAATAGAAATCTATAATAATTATTATTTTTCTATTTCCAGATACACTTCATCTTCTGTACCTCCAGTGTTTAAAATTATTGAAACAATTGTCCGTAATCAACTTTATATACCTATATTTTCCATCCGAAGTAAGGTGTAAAAATAATTAAATGTTCTAAAAAGTTATCCTAATTTGAGTAGAGTTTGGTTTTTTGAAAAAGCTTCGGTTAATTTTCTATTTTGAAACTAATAAATATTATTAAAAAATATTTTTTACTGTGTATTTTACGACCAGAATTCTCAATGTTTCAAATAATAAAGAATTTAAATGTAAATAAAAGTAAAAATTTACTTATAATTTTTGTTTTTGATGTTATAGTACAGTGTTAATTAAAATATTTTTAATTGCTTAAAGCATTGGATTTATTTATCTCTAAATCTTTTAGTTTTACCTGTTTATAGTATAAAGAACGCCGAGGGGAAATATACATATATCTTTTATAATGCATATGGAGCAAGGTTTTTTGCATTTTTATGTGTAAAAATAACATTTAATAAGCATTATTTACAGTAGAGAAACTCTATTTACAGTAAGTATTCACGCCATCTGCCGGTGAGAGTATAACATTAATGATTCTGAAACTAAGGGGAATTGTGAAGGCCATATAAGGCAGGCGATTCGAGTTTGGCCGTAACAAAGTCTGTTTAGTAACAAATTTTGCTGTGCTGCTGGACTTTACTTTGGAACAATGACTTTTTATGCATGTATTTTTAAAAAAAATTAACATTCAAATCTGAAAGCTGTTTCAGAAAGAAGAAAAGTGTTAGATTTGCCTGTGAAGTTATGTTTCTGCCAATAATGAACAACACAATGACAGTGGGTCATCTGCAATGTTGTATAACTCAGCAATGAAGAAAAGGATGTTAATATAAGTTTGACCAAGAAAAAGGTTTTAATCTATTGTATTTCAATCGTAACATTTTTACAGATGGCTTTTACCTTTTTATCGTACCCCACTGCAATTGTTTTATACAGAGTTAGAGGACAACTCTTCAAGTTTTCATGAGCTTTGAAATTTGAATATTGTTAGTATGAGGCTTTTTTCTAGTACTGCAATAGTAAATCATAGAATTGGAGGATAGAAGGTTAGGTTTGCAGAGCATATTTTAGATGTTTTTTGAGGTAACTGAGATACCAGAGATCCTGGGATGAGTGAGCGAGTAGTTTTAGATATTGCCGGCTGGTCAAGAAATATTTATTTTTTAAGTTTGCATATTAGATGCTCATTCCAGGGCACATTAATTTTTGTTTCAGAAAGAAATTGACCAATGCACCTAAATAAAATTTTAGTTTCAGCGTTACCAGGAAATATTGGGTATAAGACTTTCTGTATATTTAAATTGAAATTTCAGATTATATTTAGCATGCATTCATTTGAGATTAGCTCCAAAAGGTAACTTTTTATATTTTTTATTGATCAGAATTGAAGTCTTAGTTTTTTCATAGTTTAATTTTTAATATGACGAGGAGCTGGAGTACGATTTTTATAAAAATTTAAGTAAGTAATGATCTTGTCTAGTTTTTTTGCATAAGCAGTTAGCTAAAATTGACTACATTGTAATTAATGTGGTTGATAATATTAAAGTAATTATAATATATTAAAGTTAAGCTTGGCTCCAGTACTTGTTGAAAGTATTGAATTAAAAATTTTGATACATATATTTTTATTGGTTATTGTTTTAAAGTGAAAGATGACATTAAAGCTTGTTTTTTCCAGTGCAAGATTTCGTCATAAAGTTGTTTTATTTTTCTTGTTAATTTATTTTTAAACCTTTAATAATTTTATATTCATTCTAAACTTGCTGTTTTCATTTACACATCACTACATACAATTAATTTTTGTAAATCTGCATATTCTTGTCTCATTAGAAGTTCGATTTTAAAGCACTGATGTTACATTTTATGTAGCAATACATTTTTCCAGAAAATCATGTTTTCAAATGCACAAGTTTTAGGATACACTGCTTAATTAGAACTAAGCATTCTACAGCTTTAATTTTATAATGGTGTACAACAACCTGGTATTATGATATGTATTTCTAACAAAGCTAGAGCACTGCTTTAAAACAGAGAATGAAATAATCAATTTTAGTTTTTTTTGGGTACTTTGCCTTTATCCATGTGTAAACATCGCCAACTGTATAATATGTGTATTTTTTGTTTCGATAACACCTAAGCAATTGTGCAAAGTCTATACAATAAAATTAGTTTTTTAAACTACCACCAATACACATGATAAAAAATTGAATGATATTGCAAAATTAATGCACTTGAAATAACACTTGTGAGATGTAAAGAAGGCAAATATCAAAATTCAATTTTAAACTACAGTCGGACCTCTATTTAACGAACCTCTATTTTGCGAATTTCTCTATTTTACAAACTTTTCCTTGGAACCAAGAACATTTTGCGAATTTCTTCGTAAAATACCTCCAAAGAGCGAAGTGTATGCTCTATTTAGCGAACTTTTTCTTGTGATCAAAAAAATTTTTTTTTTCACCATTTCTCAAAATATTTCTGGACAATTCAAACTTATTCTTTCTTTAAACACATTTTATGATGTTCAATGGCCTTGAACTGGTTTTACCAGGTGCCTTCTTTGTCAGAAGTGAGAATTTAGTAAGTACGGAGGACGAAGATGATAATCCCTTAGAGTAACTTTTTAAAATGTGGATACAGAGAGAGAAAAAGAAGAAATTAACCATGATGTGCTGATTGATGATTGTATTTCACTTAATTCTGAAATTGAGACCTCGGAAACACTATCCGAATTGGATATTTTCGACAGTGTGAAAAATAAGAACAATACAGCAATGAATTGCAATGAAGACGAATATGATGATGATAGAAATGATCATGATGCAGGAATTAACAAAATTTCATATGATGAAATGCTAAAATCATTTGAAATAATCTGACGCGGATTATAGTAAGAAGAAAATATGCATGAAGGTATTTTTCGTGTATTGCAAAGATGCGAGACGTATTATGAGAGAAAGCACTTTTTAAAAGGAAAAACGCAGACAAAATTAACTAAGTTTTTCAGAAACTAAATTTAAGGATGCATATGTTAATGTATGGTTAAAATTATTTGTTATAATAATAATAAATATGATAATGTTATTAAAATTCATTAATTTTAATGTAAAACTATTTACTTTAAACAGAAAATACAGTGTATTCCCGGACAATGTTTTGTTTTCCTTGCAGATTTCAAAGATTTAAACACACAGAAAAAGTGAATTGATGATGGATATTGATGGGTAAAATAAATAAAACAAATTGATGAAATTTATATAAAAAAAATGTGATTAATTACTTTTAGTAAAAATATTTAGTGTTTATGAGTTTAAAATCTGTTTTATGTAATTTAAAGTATTTTAAAAGGTAAATCTCTATTTAACGAATTTTCCATATAACGAACTTTTTTCCGGGCGACTTTGTTAAATAGAGGTTCGGCTGTATTAAATAAATATTTCAAAAGAAAAGCTTGCATTTTCATAGGTTATAACATATTACCATGCATTCCATTCAAATACAAAAAATAGTCTAGTTAAAAAGCTTTGAAGAGAACTTTTGATCCGAGACACAAATTTCTGTAGTTTGATAAATAAAATAATTTAATACTCTCTAATACTTAAATATTTAAAAACCTATAAACATTTGAGTGAATAAATTTTGTCAAGTATAAAATTGTGTACTGATGTATGTTCTAACACAATCAAAAGCTCACTTTTTTAATGCAAAATGAAATATGGGTTCAAAGAGAAAGACTTAAACAGTCTGCTCATTTAAAAATGACACTCTTTTAATGTTCTCCACAAACATATATGAACTATTGTAATTCTTACCATGAAGGCTCAAGGTGCATAAGGTACTTCTGATCTGGAATGGAATTGTTTCCGAGGCACACATCATTAAAATTAGTGTAAGTAATAGGCTGACCTTTCTATAAACAGAAATAAACAAATTACAAACACAAAAACTTCTTCAAAGCAATAAAATTTTAAAACTTTTTTTTTCACAATAAACACTTTGATATATCATTTTGATCTTTATAGATGATTAAAGTCACAAAACAAAACAAATATAAATGAAAATGTTATAGAAATGATAATTTTGCAAAACTGAACAGAGGTAAGGCATGGCTTATTTATTTATCATATTATTATGCTAAATTAATGAATGTTACAGTGAACCTGCCAGTAGAATATTATTTCCTACTCACCATTAATTAACTATTAAGAATTACTGCAGGTTTGAGAGGAAATCACATGCTTCATAAATAAAACAAGTCAGAAATTGTATGTCACATGTGGCAAATGTGGTGCATTCCTACTATAACTAGTTTTATAAATATTCAGATCTTGGTGCAATAGCTGTTGCACTCTTATGCAAAAATGCATGAATACAAAATTTATTATGATTGTATATATTAAATTCAGCAATACAGAAATAATATGACTCCATCTTAAATATGATGTAATCATTATGGCAACCTAGAATCATTACATATCATAGGATATCATTGAATTAATTACATTTGATAGGATTTAAAAGAATGAAGAAAAATTTTATTAATATCTTTTCAAGTTTTGATTCAATTTTCATAAAATTTGAAATGACTTAACAAAATTTTGCAATGATTATATATACATTAAATTTTATTTGTTTGGGCAGGTTTTGCGCTGTTATATGCAGGCGGGCAGACGAATGGACCAGACAATGACTATAGGTGCTACATATTTATATAATTACGAATGCACCTAAAAAGGCCCATTAAGAAGTTTGTAAATACGCTTAATTAAGTATAATAAATAAAAAAAATCACACTGCAAAATTTAAATTTTGTTTCTGTGAAGTGAGGCAATATTAAATATTTTTCATTAATGAATTTCAATAACATTCCAGGGTTTCAACAAATATTAACAATCAATAAATATCAACAAATTACCAAATAGAAACAGAAATTTTGACAAACATACTATTTCACCATTCACCACTTTGTATCTGCACCTGTACAGGATAATTTAAAATAAAATAAATAAAAAACTGGACAAACTTTGAGAAATTGTAGAGCACATATTCACAAGTGACTTGGTACCGGATACATGAGTAGCAATTTGTTTATTCTGTCAAAAAAACAAAATGTCTCATTCCAATCCAAACTCAAATATTTATTCATAACTTTAACAATAATGAAGATATTTTAATGAAATTATCTAAATATTTCAACTTACTTAGTATGAAATGCAAAAGTGTTGGAAGTGCACTTTAATTTGGACACTGACATTGTATACTACATTACATACAGTGACATTGTATGTAATTCGAATTACCTTTCAAAATATGGAGCACTTAACTTAATGCTGTTGGGCAGTGTTGGGTATGAACGCGTTCATTGAACGAAAACTCACGAACTTAGTTCACATTCTGTGAACTTTGAGTTGAACTTGACTCACTTTTTGATAAACGAACGTGAACTGAACGAAAGTTCAAAAAATCCGTGAGTTTGAACGAAATTTACAACTCAAACTCAATTTTTTTCAAAACTTATTTTTAAAATTTTCCAGCTGTTAAGAACCCGGTTTTTCCATTCAAATGCTATTTAGAGGTCTAAACGGACTCGGGACGGGTCGAGTTTGATCATCAGTTTTTCTGGGTCGTGCCCGGCCTTGCTTTCTCTGGAGGCTCGGGTCGGGCTGAGCCGGATTTATTTCTGAGACTGTGCTTTATTCTTCCTAGAAGTTTGCACCGACAGAAATTTTCTGGTCTGGTCGCGCCTGCTTGTATGAAAATTATTGCCCCGTCTCAGTCTGACTCGTGCAAAAATCTGTAAGGAACAACCTACCTTGGGTCAACAATTTTTTCCGAAAATGCATATATTTTTAAATTACCATAAATCTACAATTAAAATTCTCTTTAAAGTATAGTAGTACATATACATTTCAGGGGGGGGGGGGGGGGGGGGAGGATACAGTACTGTAAAATCTGTTATAAGAATCTGTGCATGACAAGACTTTGTCCCCTATGTTGGAATTTCTGAAAATTTTTTGCAGATCTACACCGATCATGACCCCTAGAACCCAAAACCACCCTCAGTAAAAAAACTATATACATATATATATAACTTTCTTCTGGACACGATAACTTCCATAATTCTGCACAAATCTCTTTCAAACTAATACAAAAATCAAGGGGCATAAAATCTCGGTCAGTTCGTTAATGGGCAAAATCGGACCAAGGGGATGGAAATAGGGAGGGGTTTTGTGAAAACCGAAAAAAAACCCATAACTTCTTAATGTTTGTACATATCATATCAGTTTAAAGTTTTTATTACTTCTAAAAATTGGGCCAAAAATTTATGCATCACAGATTTTTGATAAAATTAAAAATGGGCTCAAGGGGCACAAAAAAATATAGTTTTAGGGAGAAAAAAATTCATAACTTCGCCAATCCTTAAGATATCAAATCCAATTAAATTTATTATAAATCTTCTCAATATTATCTACAACTTTTATATTGACAAGTTTTCATAGAACCAATTCGCACCGCAAAAAAAATTAAAAACGAAAACAAAAAGGGGGAATTGAAGAAGAAATAATCCATAACTTAATCAATTCACAAAATATATAATTCGCATGAATTTATAATTATCTTCTTAGTATTGTCTACAACATTTATATTGACAAGTTTTTCATAGGACCAATTCTTACAGCAAAAACAAATTAAAAATACATAGCGGTTGAAGAAAAAAATCATCGTATTAACGCTGTATTCAAATCTAAACTGCTTGTTTTCTGACTCGTTTTTAAATTCATTTTTGCTCTCAAACGCATCCAATTTTTTTTATTCTCTTATTCAGAAACTAATATATAATGTACCGTAATGATCGATTTTTTGATAGAGGCAGAATGTATTTCAAAAAATGATGCCAAAGTGGGCATTTTGAACCGAATTTCGCGAAGCAATTGTGTTAGAAACGAAAAATATTGTCTACTAAGAAAATAATTGTTTATAAATCAAGTTTTAATTAATTGAACGAAAAATAAAAACACAGGTCGCTTTTAAATCTCTTCAAATAATCACGTCAACAAGTTTAATATTTTTTCTATTAAAAATGAATCTGAAAATGTGCCTGAAAATTTCGAATTGTTGAGCGTGGAAAAGTATTGTTTTTTTTTTTTTTTTTTTTTGTAATACCGCCTTAGCATGATTCTGATAAAACCAGCTCTTATATAAAAATGAAATAAAAACTCGTCAAAAGCGACCAGATAAAATTGTTAAAGTGAGTTTATCTCTAATCATGATTTAGTTTTTGTTTGTCTAATTAGTATACTTAACTTTGAAATCTAAAAACTGTACCTCCGCCTGTAGGCTGGGCCGGCAGGGATTTTTTTTTTTTCTACATAGTCGTGTGCCGGGACGAAATTGGTCTTAATCGTTCTCAGAATGTATAGGGCAGGCATTATGTTTTGTAAAAGTATTAAGAGCGATAATGAATTTCTGTTAACAGTGGTTTTGGAAAAGTTACATGGTACCATAAGATGGTCCTCAAATTCACTGCTCAACAATGCGAAACTTTCCGATATATTTTCTGCCTCATTTTTAACTGTAAAGGCATAACTTGAAAGGCCTGACATTGAAGGGAATTGGAAGTGAATAGCTTTTTTTCATTTTTGATAAATTACTTAGAGATATAAGAGATTCTTGTCACGAGACTTTATGTTTTTAGCCTTTCCCGTGCTGCCGCGTCCGAAAATTCGATTCAAAATGCTAACTTTGGCAGTATTTTCTCAAAGATATATTACGTTTATATTAAAAATAAATAAAAAATTATCCATTTACATAGTTTCTGAATAAGAATACCTGCCAATCTTACGTTTTTCCGAAAAGAAATTAATTCAGAAATGTGTCAGAATGTAGCTCCTTTGTATTTGAGAAAAGACTTTAAATGATTGAGAAATATTTTTATAAATCTACTTGTCATTATGTAGCTTCAAAAGTTACTATGTTTTTAACCCTTTATTCTAAACTACATTAATTTTTTAATGAATTATTGTTTGAATTTCGAAACGTCTAAGACCGTAAGTAATCATTAATGTTACAATTGTATGTTTTCTGTTTTGCGAACACATAGTAATGTAAAATATACTGTAAAATGTCCCCTCCCCCCATAAATACGCATGTAGTATATTCATTAAAAGAATATTAATTGTATGTCGAGAAAAAAATGGATTTTTTGTAGAAATTGAGTCGGGCCGAGCCGGGCCTGTTTTCACTGATTTTTGTACGGGCCGGCCGAGCCAAGAACTGTAAAAATGTAAACGGGCCGGCCGGGCTCGGGTCGAACTTTCAATTTTTACACCGGGCCGGCCCAGATAGCTTTCGTTCGGGACAGGCCCGGGCCTGGAAATTGCGGCCCGTGCAGACCTCTAAGTTACTTTTAAGAGACTAAAAAAATCGAAATTAAAAGGATGAAACGAGCAAAAAACGTTCTAAAATCGTTCTAAATGCGATTTCTATGGAATTGTTAAGGACAGAAATTTGAAATGTAAGCTAAAAAGTTCGAAAATATGCGATGCACGCGCTGAATAGTCTTTTTTTTTTTTTTTTCCGACATTTAAAATGGTGTAGCAAAAATCTGAATTGCGAATTTTGTGATGCTAAAGGGGATAGAAATTAAAAATTTCTAATGGGGGGTTACTTTTAAGATAAAAATGCTCTCTACGAATGATTTCTAAAAAATTCAAAATTGAAAAGCGTGAAATGAGTAGAAATGTTCTAAAGACTTTTTAAATTACGGTTTTTATATGAAATCGTTAAGGGTAGAAACTTGAAATTTTACATGGCTACTACATTTATGATACAGGCACAGAACAGTTTTTAAAAAAATTCAAAAGAGCGCAGGAGAAAAAACATTCTAAACTTGCCATTTTCGTGATGCTGAACTGACGAAAAACTCGAAACTTGGCATATGCCGGCTACTTTTAAGGGTGTTCTCAAATCCAAAAGGGCAACTTTCTGACATAAATTTTAATTTATTTTTGTTCGAAAATGCATGAAACGAGCTGGTGTTGTTGTTCCGAAACTATGTCATTGAGCTGTTTTTTTTTTTTTTCATTTTTTTGCAAACGCCATAGATCTTTCAGAAAAGAGTGTCAAAGTGGGTGTTTTGATCCGAATTTCCGCGCGAAGGAAGAAAGAGCACTCAAGAGCGGGCGAAAAACGGGTTTGTGAAGTGATCGAATTCGCTTATAACTCAATAGGTAATGGATGAATCCAAAAATGGAAAAAACAGTTCCATTCCAAATCGCTTCCATGTCCAGGCTTTCCAATTTTATATCTTTCCGTTAAAAAATGAATATGTAAGTATGTGAAAACGTTTTGCGCTTGTTGAGCAGAGCAGTTAAGAACAGCCTTAAGATACAAATGATCTCTAAAAATGGTTTCTAAAAAAAAATCAAAATTAAAATGATGAAATGAGCAGAAAACGTTTTAAAAACGTTCTTAAATTACGACTTCTATGAAATTTTACATAAAATTTATTAATTAACTAATTTTACATTAATTTCAAATGCAAAAATATTACTTGGCATATTTCAACAACTACGCGTGCAAACCAAGGGTTTTGCTAGTTAATGATAACTAAAGATGCATCGCATTTATAGGGGAGGGGAACGTTTCTTAATTATTTAACAACGGATTGAAATTAACCATTTTTGCTGGTAAATTTATTGCGTCATAGACATTGAGATTGTCAAGCGGATAAAATGGAAAATTTCAGAATACCCTGGAGTAAATCATTTCAAGACAAAATTCAATCAAAGTTTAATAACCACCTTTTAAATTAAACCTGTTTGTAAAGCTGAATCTGTTTCAATTAAAGGAAGGGGCGTTGGTTCAAAGAAACTACAATAAACGTTGTGTTCTTAAATCTAAAAAAATGATTGATTCAATTATGCAGTGATTCGAATAAGAGGCGGATTTCCCTACTTTTTCCTTGTAGGGGCCCGTGAAACCAATCACCGGCCTTGAGTTCTTGTGTTTCTATGGTCATTTCCCGCCAAAAATTATTATCTTCTTGTAACCCATCTCCCCTTATAGTTACAACAATGCTGAAATGCTGCGTAACTGACCTTCGCTGTTCGACCTCCTGTGTAGTAAAATTACAAGTCATTCCAGCGTTTTCTCAGGATTTTATTGCATTTCCATTCTAAAGTTATATTCGGTCTGAATGAATGACCGGCGTGTGACCACGGGCGTCAGCCGATTTTTTTTTTTTTTTTTTTTTCTCCTCAGCATTCTTTTTTTTCTATCCCATCCCCTGGAATTTCTCAGAAGGGAAGTTTCCGGGAATGGCGGAGTCTGTTTTGTTTCGTTTGCTATCTCTCCTTCTCTGTTTGCTATTTTGCCGTACAGTTTTTGATTATTTTTCAATGTCTCATAAAAAGTTTTAAACTGTTCAAGAAACTTTAAAAACGTTATGATATACAGTACATATACATTTAACGTCTGAATTTAAAAACCATTAAAATACCAAATAAAATAAACTAAGACAGACTTGAGCACAGTTAAAAAATAAAATTTATAGAGAATATACTTAAAAACAATTAAAAATACAATATGTAAACGTTTCGCCAAGCGATGATGCCTTGCGTGTCGCTTGGCGAAACGTTTACATATTGTATTTTTAATTGTTTATAAGTATATTCTCTATAAATTTTATTTTTTAACGTTATGATAATTTACAATAGGATTATAGTAGTGATGAAGCCAGTTCATCAGAAGAATGCAATAATTTAGTTCTAAACGAAGATGATGAAACTGATAATGAAGAATCGGAAAATGAAGAAATATTAATCAACTGGGGAAATTTATTCAAATTAAATATTTAATTTGAATAAATTATTTATTATTTACTTCATATATACGAAGTTCGTACTCAAAGAGTCATAAGAGGGTCATGCTCCACCTGAAATAAGTCAGTATATCAGGGCCGAAATTAGCCTTTTTTGCATCCGGGGTAAACATAGATTTTGCCCCGCCTCCGCAAAGTAAATTTACATTTTAAAATTTAAAATATGTAATCAAAAAATGCGGAATACTGAATTATGCAATCAACTTTTTAAAATATTGATTCATTAAAACCTCTGAAACGAAATCCAAAGGAGCTGAAAAGAATTATACAGGTTTCTGTCTTAGCAGGTATAATTGTTGGTATTCTTTCTGTAGTGAACATCTTTTTTTTTTCCTTTAAGGGTGTTCTCAAATCCAAAAGGGCAACTTTCTGGCATAAGTTTTAATTTATTTTTGTTCGAAAATGCATGAAACTAGCTGGTGTTGTTATTCAGAAACAATGTAATGGATCTGTTTTTTCCATTTTTTTGCAAACGCAATAGATCGTTCAGAAAATCGTGTCAAAGTGGGCGCTTTGAACCGAATTTCCGCTCGAAGGAAGAAAGAGCACTCAAGAGCGGGCGAAAAACGTGTTTGTCACGTGATCGAATTAGCTTATAACTCAATCATGGTTCATACACTCAAGAACAAATAAAATTCAAGCACTTTTCAAGCACTATTCCAGTACTATTCAAGGACTGTTTAGATACATGCATAAAAATGGCGTAGAATAACACATAAGGAAAATAGCCACCCCATTGATTATCTATTTCAAAGAAATCTTATTGGATCTTTTAATTTTGATAAAAGGCATTTTCAAGACATTATATTATTAGAGAACTTTTAAAGAATAATGTGTTTTAGTGAGGTACAATAGTGAGGTGCTTAGTGAGGTACAATGGAAAGAAATTTTACATATAATAAAAAGATAAGAAAACAGAGCTTGATTTTTTTTTTTTTATTTATTTAAGTACAAAATAAATAAAAGGTATGGTATCACTACAAGAGAAGAAGGCAGGAGTAAACTAGTTAAATTTTAGGAATTCTGAAAACTCATCAGCAAATACTAGAATTTCTGAAGTTGTGCATAATTTTTTACAAGTTATACTTTAATATTTTAAATAAATATTATTCTCTGAATTCTCAAACCTTACAGCATTTGCGCTTATCCATACAAAAATAATTGGAATAAAGGTTAGATAATTTACTTTTACTTTTTAAGAACAAAAGATTTAAAAAAAAAAAGAGTTTATAAAAAGGAATAAAAATTTTATTATCAGTTACACAGCGAAAAATTTATAATTGATATAATTCTGTGACGTTTTTCCTGACTGACACCATTTGCGATTTTTATGAATGACCGATTGACAAATTTTACAATGTTTTTCTGCAACCAATTAACAAATTTAACAATTTTTTTTTTGAATGACCGATTGAGTATATTAGAGGGGGGGGGGCATTAGGTGAAATTCGCACCAAACTTACGAAATTCGCGATTTTTTCGACAAATTGACGAAATTTGCATTTTTTATCGTAATTATTGGGCGAATTTTGAGGTATTTTTTCCCAATGATTTTTCAGGGGTGATTCTGAGTAAAAAAAATTACTGAAATTCACATAAAATTCTTTGAAAAGTTACAGCAGAGGGGGGGGGGATCCACTCCTGGCACTAACTATGCAGCTTTTTTGCTGCCCTTTGAACAAAACTTGCCGTTTTTTCGCGATCTTTCGGCGAAATTTGCTGTTTTTCGCGATCTTTCGACGCAATTTGCCACTTTTTCGCGATCTTTCGATGCAATTTGCCACTCTTTCGCGATCTTTCGTCGAAATTTTCCGTTTTCTCGCGATCTTTCGACACAATTTACCGTTTTTTCGCGATCTTTCGTCGAAATTTTCCGTTTTCTCGCGATCTTTTGACAAATTTTTCGGTTTTTAGCGATCTTTTGACGAAATTTGAGGTTTTTCCGTGAATTTATGACGAAATTTGTGGGATTTTCGCGTTTCTTGGACGAAATTGGCGTTTTTTTTCGCGATTCTTTGACAAAATTTGCATTTTTCAGCGATTCTTTGGCGAAATTACCGATTTTTTTTCATGCGAACGATCTTTCAAATTGATATTTTTCGGCGACCATTTGTTGAAGTTCGCAATATTTTCCAGCACTTTTCATTCCTTGAAAATGAATACTTTCTTTTCCAGCACTTTTCATTCCTTGAAAATGAACACTTTTTTTCCCAGCACTTTTTCTATTTTTTCCAAAGCGTACGAACCATGTCAATAGGTAATTGATTGATCAAAAACTGAAAAAAACAGTTCAATTCCAAATCGCTTCCATGGTCAAGCTTTCCAATTTTATACCTTTCCGTTAAAAAATGAATTTGTAAATGTGTCAAAACGTTTTGCGCTTGTTCAGCAGAGCAGTTAAGAACAGCCTTAAGATAGGATTTCGTTATAGACAGATTTCACTTTCACAGATTTTACAGAAATTGTAGTAATTACTAATAAGGCGTTTAAAGTCACAATGTTTTAGAAAAACACAAAGAATTACATTGTCTTAAGAGCCTACACTAGTCACGCGACGATACTCGCAAGCTAATGTTAAACCTATGGAAGTTTTTTTTTTTTTTTTTTTTTTTTTAAATTTCTTGCTTGCATTTTAATGTTTTTAAATGATTTATTCTGTTTGGGATATCTGAGGGTGATCTCTAACCGGGTTAATGTTTACTTTTTAGATTTTGGTTGCAACCTTTTTTTATAAAGTTACTTTCACTTTCAGAACCGGATCCGAAAGTGAAAATAGCATCATTAAAAAAAAACTGAAACCAAAATCGGAAACGTACAAACTAACAATGCTAATGACAATGTTTCAACTATCCTAAGGAAAAAAATCATTTGTGAATATTAAAATGTGAGCGAGAAATTTTAAAACGACATTTCCATAGATATTTAACATTAGTTTGCGAGTTTCTTCGTGTGGCTAGTGTAGGTTCTTAAGAACTCTACAACCAAACTTCATTTGTCGCCCCATTCGTTTTCCGTTCTCACGCCTGCCCCTTCCCCTCTAGCTTCGGCCCTGCCGTTTATTTTCATTTGTTTCATTATTTTCATTTTCATATATTTTCATTTGGTACATATATTTTCACTTGAAAAAAAGGACTGAATTGTAAAATCTGTAAAGTTCCACACACAAAAACGAATCAACGAAAAAAATAAATAAATAAGAAATGAAAAGTAGCTACTCCTTTACGTTAATAATTTCGGAGAAAGGGTTATTTTATCTCAACTTTTTATTATTTCTATAGATATGGTATGAAAAAAAATTAGAATGAAATATTGATATGTGTTATTAATAATATTACCTGAAATACACAATTGAATATTTATTTAAATTACATAAATGATTGATGTAACGTAGTTTTTTCAACTTCAAATTGGCTTCTTGTGCCGGAGCACTATCAAAACCAACCTGACAGCGGTGCTGTCCTTCCAAAAAATATATAACTATCACGATTTGAAATTTATAACTGAAAATATGTTCTAATTCATTGTATTCATTATATCTTTACAAATTCAGTCAGTTTATATAATATTTTTTTATCATTTTAACATATTTTGAAAAAAAAAAGTTATTAAAACATTTATTTAAATGTTAACCGAATATATACTTAAATATGTACTAATTGCTATAACATCTAAATTTTTTGATTCAAGCAATAATCCCCCTCATTTTCTCCATAAAAAGATTTTCTAGTAACACCCGTAATTTTCCTCTGTTTTTTCGGCCAAACGGGAACGGCGGCAAATAGACCGAATAACCCCCCCCCCCCGACTACGTTCTAAAAAAGGCGCGACTACTTTCGGATTAATATTCAAATATAGTAAAATCTCTGAATAGTAGAGACCTCGGGATCATTGAATAGAGTCTTGCATCGCGTCAGGTTGTACATAAATTCCTGTTTTCAGGTCTTAACGAATGATTCTAATATTCTTTTTGCGGGTTGGGTTCAGCCTAGAATAATTCTTGCGAGTCATAGTTAGATCTTTTGGAAGTCGGGTTGTTTGCATTTTTACAAAAAGTTTGAGCACAACTATGTTTCAGATGAAAATAAATATGTTTTTGAGTATGAATGAGTATATATTCAAATTACTGCATGAGAAATAAAATTTATAAAAAATATGACCAAAGATCATTCTTTCTTTACGGTACAGTTTAGAATAATTTTTCCTTCTCTCGGAATATGAAAAATATTGCCAACATTTAATTTTTGATATACACAAAAACACATGTATGATACTTGTGATAGTTTATGCATACATAAACACGTTACATTTGTGTAGATTAGGAGGTTCCCATATTCAGCGATATAAGCGTATAAATAGTTAAGTATTAGGAATCGCAAAAGTGTTCGACGACTAGATGTGTACTTTTTGGGAGTATGCATTATGAAGATCTTGTTGTATATAGATTTTTAATCTGAAAAAATATTTTGGACATTCTTTTGAAAAATCTGGTCAACCCGAACGGCAAGAGTCAAAATCCAATCCGAACCCGAAAAATGATAGTCAACCCGACCCGAAACCGACCTGAAACAAAAAAGTAGAAGTGAATTTTATAAATTTGGACGATAAAGTTCTAATATATATATATATATATATATTAAAAGGGGAAAAAAAAAAAAAAAAAAAACGAACTTTCAGTGAACTTCGCTCACTTTCATAGATGAGTTTGAGTTGAGCGAGTTCGTTTGAAAAATTTTGAGTTTGAACTAGTTCGTTTTTTTCGTGAGCGTGCCCAACACTGCTGTTGGGATGCGGATAATGACCACTTTTATCGTTTATGATATATTTACATTTTATATAAAGCAATTTAAGTCTTGGGAAAATTTTGTCAATAAATCTTAGTTATTGTTAAAGTTATAAGCCAAAAACTGGGTTGAGGCTGGAGGGACACACAATGTCTTTTTAAAAGAATAAATGGATTGTAAATTGCGACTTTGGCTTTCTGTACAAAAATTGTTTGTTGAAGTTATTGTTCCACCAAATTGTTCTACCACTTCTTAAAGTCTGTCCGATCTTTCTTGAATCACCCTGTATAAGACACATTTGTCTTATGCTTGAATTTCTATTGTCAAGTAAATTTCTATTTCTTAACAATTTTATATATTACAATCCGACAGCATGTTTGTGTTTCACTTCTATGCTCCAAGAATATGATAAACTTCATGGTGAAATGGATATCGATTACTTTTGATAAATTAATATATATATATTTTTTATGAAATTTGTGTAATAAATTCAAATGGCGAAAATTGGATTACTCCACCATTGTGAAATAACAAAAGGGATGTTAATGGAGATTAGCATACTTTTACCAGTGACATTTTCTAATTTAAATTTAGAAGAGAAAATATTTTCAATTTGAAAGAATAGTATTGACGACTCCTCTAAAAGTAAAATACTTCCACTGAAAATGACATTGTTTGAAAAGAAAACATATATGAAACAAAAATGTTTTTTTTATAAATGGATCAAATTCAAAATGAAGTCATTTTCAGAGACTTTTCATCCCACACGCTTCTAACTTAATAACAAAAGGATTAAATACTTTTGTCAGTGAAAATGTTATGCTTTTCAAAAACGTGAACTTTAATTAATAAAACTGAAACATTTTAATATACAGTCGGCTCTCGTTAATTCGAACTCATCTTATTATGGAAAGTATGAGAGAAAACATGTTTAAAGGGGTACCATTACAAAGGAATTAATGTTATAGTATTTTTTTTTTTAATTTCGGATGTTATCGTTAGAATGACTTAATATTAAATTAAAAGATATAAATTCATAAAATAATTAATAATATTAAAATAATATAAATAAAACATAAAAATTAATAATACACTATAGAACAACGGCATTTAAAATTACACTTTAATTGTACTATAATTTTCTTACCTGAAATTAGATGAACATTTAAGAAATTATTTACACTTATTTATCATCTCTATGAAAAAAAATATCAATTGTTGTTTGCTTAGTCCTATTCATTTTTGACTTTTTAGCCAGTTTTTCTATTTGTAACAAACAGTTAAGTTCTTTGTCTGATGACGGCTGCATTAGGATAAATGTACGCCCCGGTAGCAGAAAGTGCGTGACGTGCGACGCAGATTTATTTTGGACCTTGCAGATAAATTTGCCAACTTGAAGAAGAAAAAAGTATTTCCTTAAAAAAAAAAAAAAAAAAAGAGAAAATTCTGACCAAAAAATATTGCGAATTCGACAAATGGTCACCGAAAAATATCAATTTCGACAATCATTCGCATAAAAAATCGGTAATTTATAGCCAAAGGGTCGCTATAAAAACGCAGATTACTGTCAAAGGGTCACGAAAAACACAAAATTTATGTTAAAAGATCGGAATTAAATTTGCGGAATTTCGTCAAAAGATCGTGAAAAACGCAAATTTCTGCCAAAGGATTGCTGTAAAAACGCAAATTTCGTCAAAAGATCCCGGGAAAAGCTGAATTTCGTCCCAAGGGCGCCGAAAAAACGCAAATTTCTGTCACAGAATCGCGGAAAAAACACGAAGTTCGTCAAAGAATCGAGGAAAAAACGCCAATTTCGTAAAGGATTGCGAAAAAAAGCTCATTTTTGCTAAAGGATCGCGAAAAAATGGAAAATTTCATCAAAAGATCGTGAAAAAGAAAACGAGAAATTTCCTCATAAGATCGTGAAAAAACAGCAGATTTCGTCAAAAAATCGCGAAAAAAAACCCAGCAAATTTCGTCAAAAAATCGCGAAAAAAACGGCAAATTTCGTCAAAAGATCGCGAAGAAAAACACATAATTAACACAGTGGATTTTCGCTCCCTCCCCCCATCTGTTGTAACCTTTCGGAAAATTTGCTGTGAATTTCAGATTTTTTTTTTTTACTCAGAATCACCCCTGGTATTAATAAGAACACTGTTTATTTTAACACTCATAATGTTTGTACATATGAAAATGTAACATGCTACTCCCACAGACAATTTTCATCCCACTAAATTGCTGTCGCAGACACAACTATAACTTTCTGCTACTGGGATGTACGCAAACACTCAATTGATTGTGCAATTGACTTTTCTGTGGGTAAGGAAAGTGTTATATCTCGATTCAAATAAGAATACAACAATTAGTAACGATCTGTAATTATAGATGGCAGCACCATACACGGACAGTCTGGAATTGTAAGGTATCGCATGTTACCGATATGTTCCGCGCAGTTGTAAAATGTGACTTGTTGAGAATAGCTGCATTTTAGCGGCTTGTAAATATGTAAATAAAAACTATAAGTAATATTATAGTTATGCATTCTTCCTTAGTTAAGAGTAATTAGTTATATAATAAAGAGAGCGGCGTTATAAAAGTGGCGACGAAAATGGGAATTTAACCCAAACTAAAAAGCAGTGAAATGTTTTTTTGTTGTGAAAAAAAAAAAAAAAAAAAATCTTTTTCGAAAGAGGAAAAGGAAAAAGTGGCACGGAAAATGGCAGATAAAGAAATAATTTCTCTGGGACGCTTGGAAGAATATAATGCAAATGTTTCTTGGACTATTTACGTCGAGAAAATTGATTTTTATTTCTCAGCAAATAGCATCAAAAATGATGAAATGAAAAAGAACATATTATTAAGTTCTGTGGGAACAACAACATTTGCTATTTTACGTGATATAATAATTCCGAATACGCTGAAAGAAATCAGTTACGAGGATCTTTTAAAGAAAGCTAAAGATCATTTTTCACCACGCCCGAGTGAAATTGTGGAACGATTTAAGTTCCAGAAACGACTAAGGAAGCAAGGAGAGAATATAGCCGAGTTCGTACGAGATTTACGTTGTTTATCCGAACATTGTAATTTCGGAAATACGCTTAATGACCACCTCCGTGATCAGTTGGTATTTGGGATCCAGGATGAGAAAATACAGCAAAAATTACTGGATTCTAGAGACTTAACATTCCAAACAGCAATAGAAATAGCTGAGTCTTTCGAGAGTGCTGAAGCTGGAGTAAAATCCCTACACATTGGAGATAATACGACTGTCAATCAAGTGCGTGTTTCTAAAGGAGAGAAATCGAAAGTTGATAAGTATACCCATGCACCTAAGCCTAAAGAAGATAAATACGTGCCTGAGAAACCGTGTTATAGATGTTCTAAAAATCATAACCCCAAGTTATGCCCTTTTAAATCGGCAGAATGTCATTTTTGCCATCGATTAGGTCATCTTAAAGTTTGTTGCAGAAATCGAAAATTTGGAATGAAAAGTGAAAAACCTTTTAAGAACAGAAAAATTAAAACTGTTCAGGAAGAATATTGTTTAAATTTTATGAACGACAATTCCAATAAGGTGTCATGGATTAAATCAGTTAAAATAAATGGTGTAAATATACAATTTGAAATCGATAGCGGTGCAGCTCATACTATCATAAGTAAAAGTGTTGCTCATAAATTGTTCTCAGGTAAGCTGCCTTTAATTAAATCTAATATAAAATTGAAAACTTATACTAAAGATTCCTTAACTGTTTTGGGGGAATTAAAAGTAAATGCTGTTGTTAATGAACATTGTATACCTGATTTAAAAATGTTAGTTATTAAAGAGGAGGGTCCGAGTCTAATCAGAAAAACTTGGTTAAAAGCATCAAAATTATTTCGGCCTAATGTAAATATGATTAAAAGTATTTCGAAAGATGATTTAATTAGAAATTTTCCTAATGTTTTTGCTGACGGGATCGGAACAATCAAGGGTCCTCCCGCGTCAATAAAATTGAAAAAAGATGCAAAACCAGTTTTTCTGAAGTCTCGACCTGTTCCTTTTGTTTTAAGAAAAGCTACTGATGTTGAATTGGAACGATTAACTAATGAGGGTATTTTAAAACCTGTTGATCATTCAGAATGGGCTAGTCCTAGTAATTGTTCCTAAGCCTAATGGTTCTGTTAGAATATGTGGTGATTATAGAGTAACAGTTAATTCAAATACTGAAAATGACAATTATCCTCTTCCTAGAATGGAAGAATTATTTTCTAAATTATCAGGTGGTAAATTTTTTACTGTTTTTGATTTAAAAGATGCATATTTACAACAACCTGTAGATAATGAAAGTAGTAGAATTTTGACTATAAATACTCATAAAGGTTTATTTAATGTGTTACGATTAGCATTTGGGGTAAAATGTGCTCCTGGTATGTTCCAAAGAAAAATTGAACATATTTAAAAAAAATTTGAATATCTTGGTGTATTTTTAGATGATGTTATTATTAGTGCTAGTAATGAATCAGAACATTCTGAAAGAGTTGAAAGTGTTCTGAAATGCTTTTCTGAGCATGGTATAAGATTAAATAAGGAAAAATTAAAATTTATGGTTTCGGAAGTTTCTTATTTAGGTCATAAAATATCTCAGAAAGGAATTAGACCTATGGCAGAGAAAGTTAATGCTATTTTGAATGCTCCTATTTCAAATAATGTATCACAATTGCGTTCATTTTTAGGCTTAATTTCTTATTATAGAAACTTCCTGCCTAATATTTCAGATGTTTTAGAACCTTTACATAGATTATTAGATAATAATGTAAACTGGACATGGTCAGAAAAGCATGAAAAAGCGTTTCAAAAAGTGAAACAATTATTATGTACATCTCCTGTTTTAGAATTATATGATGTAAACAAAGATATAGTTTTAAACTGTGAATCTTCTGAATATGGCATAGGGTCAGTTTTAAGCCACATTGTTGAGGGTAAAGAGAAACCTATTGCTTATGCTTCGAGAACTTTAAATAAAACTGAAAGGAATTATGCAATGATTGATAAAGAAGCTTTAGCTATAATGTTTGGTGTCACTAAATTTCACCAATATTTAGCTGGAAAAAAAATTTAAAATTATAACAGATCATAAACCTTTAATTCGATTATTTGATCCTGTTAAAAAGGTACCTGATACATTATCACCTAGAATGCTGAGATGGTCGTTAATGTTAGCTGGATATGATTATACAATTGAGTATCGCGAGGGTAAAAATAATAAAAATGCTGACGCATTAAGTAGATTACCTCTCCCAGAAACTGTAAATATAGTGAGTAACCCTGCAGAAATAATGTTTGTTTCAAATAATGATAATTGGCCTATTACTTCTAGAACTATTGCAAAGTGGACAACTGAAAATCCTGTAACTAAACAAATTTTAGAATGGGTGTTACATAGGTGGCCGAAAAAGGTTAAACAAGAAGAATATCAACCATATTTTCGTAGAAGGGAGGAAATTTCCTGTCTAGAAAATTGTCTATTGTGGGGACATAGAGTGATCATTCCAGAGGAAGGCCGTGAATATATATTAAAATTACTGCATTCCGTTCATCAGGGTATATCGAGTATGAAAGCGAAAGCTAGAGGGGTAGTTTGGTGGCCAAATATGGATAAAGAAATTGAACAAATGGTAAATTCTTGTAATAGATGTCAGATGTTTGCGAGGGATTGTCCCAAAATGGAACCCTTGAAATGGAAATCTGAACTGCCCTGGGAAAGGATCCATATAGATCATGCCGGTCCTTTTGAAGGTAAAATGTTTTTAATAGTAGTCGATTCTTATACTAAATGGTTGGAGGTAGAAGTAGTACCCAGGTCTGATAGTAAAACTACAATTAAGGTATGAAGGAGAATTTTTGCCACATTTGGATTACATGTTGAATTGGTCAGTGATAATGGTCCCACGTTTACAAGTGATGAATTTGAGGAATTTCTTAAAAATAATGGAATTAAGCATACGCCTGTTCCACCTTATCATCCATCTTCGAATGGACAAGCGGAAAGGTATGTGCAAACTTAATTGCCTTAAAAAGCTAGATAAAAGTGACATAACATTGTCAATTTCACGATTTTTGTTAGAAAATCATTCCACTCCTCATTCGGTGACTGGTAAAACTCCTGCTGAATTAATGTTTGGAAGGCCAGTTCGAACAGCCCTTCACTTAGTATTACCATCAAAACCTAAAATGCAGCAACCCCTTCACAAATATAAGCTTCATGATTTAGTTTTTGTTAAAAATTTTGGAAAAGGGGAGAAATGGGTAAAAGGAAAAATTATGAAATTATTGGGGAGTAGATGGGTTTTAGTAAATAGATGTGATGGAGTAATGTGTAAACGTCACGTTGATCAGTTGAGACGTAATAAAGAGATAAGTGATGAAATACCAGAGAGAGTTCTAGAGATAAATCGAAATGATAAACTAATGTCAGACAAAGTTGAAAATATGGGACATAGCGGTAAAAATTACAGTAATTATGACAGGTATGAAAGGGTTAACCAAAACCATTTTTCAGGAATTAATGGAAAAATAAAAGAACAGCTTAATAATGATAATAATATAGAACCAAGCCAATCTCAGCCTTTGCATGATATTGTGGCAGGTACAGTTGTAAGTAATAAAAATGATGTTACGACAGATAAAACTGTAAAAGAAAATTTGACTGAAAACAATGACGAGGACTGTCAGAAAAGTGCTCCAGTTCGAAGAAGTCAAAGAACAAGATTGCCTGTAGTTCGTTTGAACTATGAGGGGAGGGGTGTTATATCTCAATTCAAATAAGAATACAACAATTAGTAACGATCTGTAATTATAGATGGCAGCACCATACACGGACAGTCTGGAATTGTAAGGTATCGCATGTTACCGATATATTCCGTGCAGTTGTAAAATGTGACTTGTTGAGAATAGCTGCATTTTAGCGGCTTGTAAATATGTAAATAAAAACTATAAGTAATATTATAGTTATGCATTCTTCCTTAGTTAAGAGTAATTAGTTATATAATAAAGAGAACGGCGTTATAAAAGAAAGCACTTGGGACATAGTAGCAGAATCACCAGAATCCGATTCCATCTCCTCATTGCATTTTTCGTGAATTGTTTCAACAATTTCTTCCACAGTTAAGTGTCCAGATACTTCTAAACTATTGTCGGCTGCTACATGCTCTGCGAACGTAGTATCGCATTGGAACTTTTCAGAAAAGTTTGGAAATTCTATTTCTTCAAAAGGTCTGTCATTTTCATTATTTGCATTATAACCACTCTTTTTAAATGGATGGATAAATCCGGCATGTCGAAAGCATTTTTCTATTGTTTCAGGTTGTACGGCGTCCCACGCTGCATATAAATCGTTGATGGCCGTGAGTAATGTTATGTCGTAGCTTTCTTTAAGGTCAATCAAAAATAAAATTTGTTCTAGAATCCTTTTACGATAATGAGTTTTTAAATTTTGAATTATTCCTTGGTCCATCGGTTGCAGTTGTGCTGTAGTATTAGGGGGTAAATATTCTATCTTTATAGAGCTCAGTGTTGGTAGTTTACAATGACTCTGCACATTATCTAGCAGCAATAGAATTTTTCTGTTTTCACGAGAAAATTTTTTATCCAGTTTTTTTAACCAACTGATGCAGATCTCACGCGTCATCCAGGCCTTGGCATTTGCCACATAATCAACAGGCAGTGTTTTAACTCCTTTGAAGCAACGTGGATTAGTTGATTTACCAATAACTAACAATTTTAACTTCTCACTTCCATCCATATTGGCACCTACCATCACAGTTATCCTGTCTTTTCTAAGTTTATCACTTGTGCACGTTTCACCTTTAAATGTTAAAGTCTTATTAGGAAGTTCATAAAACAACCCTGTTTCATCGGCATTAAACACGTCTTTCATTGCATAAGTAGAAATAAGTTCGGGTAGCTTTTCACAGAATTCATTGCAAGCAGCGAGGTCTACAGCACCACTTTCACCACACACAGTTTTGTATACGATGTTATTTCGCTGCTTAAAACGTGTCAGCCAACCTTCGCTGCAATTGAAATTTTTAATACCCATGAGTAGTGCAAGTTCTTTCGCTTTAGCTGCCAATATAGGTCCACTCAAAGGTACATTTCTTGCCAATGCATCTTTTGTCCATAACAGTAAAGCTTCCTCTAAATCCTCATGGGCTGCTGTTCTCATACGTTTTCGTCCTTTAGCAAATCTTTCCTTTTCCCATGATTTCAGGATGAATTCTTTATTTTTCAAGTAAGTAGACAGCGTATTCTTTTTTATTCCATATTCTGCAGCAATTTCTGTCTTAGATTGGCCACATCCTACCTTTTTAATAATTTCCACTTTGGCTTCTAGAGTTAACGATTTATAACTTCCACGTGGAGCCATATTTTAAAGAAACAAGACCTTTTACTTTCTCAAAAAACAATTTAGCAGTAAGTAAAACCATTGACTGAAAAATTCGATCCCCAGAGTGAAAGTAGAATGTAGTGATAAAACAGGTTTCCCCTATCTTTAACAGATGTCCACTCAGTGAATTTCTTGGAATGTCACTGGGTCAAATGATACAGAAGGGATTAGGAAAAGCACAATGGAAGAAGGCGCAGATGTGTCATTGATGGACAGACAGGGCGCACTAAGAAAGCGGATTTCAAATGCATGGAATTATTATACTAGTTCAGAACAATTCTGACAAAAATGAAAGAAAGAAAGTTATTTCAAGGATCTGAAGTCCGTGAGAAAGTAAGGAAAAATGAAAAAATGGAATTCTCATTAGTTCGAATTAAACGAAGTCAAGAGAAAATGAGTTCGAATAAAGGAAAAGTTTTAACGTTATTCTGCTATTGAAAATTTCGGGACTTCATGTTTAGTTCGAATTAAGCGAAGATTCGATTTATCCGATTTCGAATTAACGCGAGCCGACTGTACTTGGATTTAAATTGTGATTTTCACAAACTTTTCATTCCACTTATACAGTGATTAAGGACTCATATCATTAAAGGACAAATGCTTTTAGCTTTCAATGCTTTTATACCTGAATATGTGTTATAGATTAAAGTTGTTCGCAGATTAAAAGAACTTGATTTTACATCATACAATCAAGAGAAATATCAAAGGGAGTGCATAAAAAAAAAAAAATAGTACCTTCATTAAATAAAATAAATCCCATTTTTAAGGTGTATTTTAAGGGTAAAAAAATGTCTTATAGATTAGAAAATATATATTTTCTTGTGTTTAGCTCTAACCATGTAGCTGATAAAGAACATACTCATGAACCTATTACAAAATTTCAGAACTAAATAAAAATATATACATATAGAAAATGCTGAGTTGATATCCCCAATAGCAATAGTTATCGGCTAAATTTCGGCCTAATACCAGAATTGCCGGTAAATGAACAGTAGTCGAATTGAGGGCTTGACACAATATCATCTGAACAAAATCTAGCGATCTATCTAGATAATCTTGAGGGCAAACATCTGCAGGAAATTGGAGTATTATTACAAGTCAATTAATTAGCAAAATATTCACATATGTATGTAATCGGCCCGTAATCAGAAAATAATGAAAATTGAATACTTTTAATAGGGTGTCATTTTTGTTTTTGCAGTAATGACACAGTAATGAAATGTTTTTGCAGTAATGACAGGGTCAAGAAAACAGAGATGGGCACTGTCGGCCCAGATCCTTCATGGATTGTATAGCCACAGAGTTTAGTTTAGTAGTTTTAGTAATGACACAGGGATGTTTGTCACATGAATAAAACTCTCTAATCCCCTGCAATATCTTATCTCACTGCCACTCAAAATGCTTTTACACATTTCAAGGACATCATTTGTAAACGGACAACCAAAGGAATACAGGGAGAAAAAAATACTTTCCAAGAAATGTTCTTTGGTGAGAATAAATAATTATTCGCAAATCAGTAAACTTAAATCTCTTTCAAATTTACAGACAGCAGGACAATTAGTGTAAAAGCAAACTAACAATTTAAAAGCATCGGTTGTTTCTCACTTTCTTTTTTTTAATAATGACTTAATTATATTATTTGAATAATTTTAATAATAGACATTCGTACTTAAAATTATACTCTGATAAATGGTTAGAGATATTTGCTGTTTTGTTGATTTAGATAAATTGAAAATTATAATATCTGAAATTTATATTGTATCATGATAATATATGAAATTTAGACTATTACAGCAACAAACTATTTGCTCTAAATGTATTTTTTAATTATGAATTAGAAATTTCGGATTTAAAAATTAATTTATTTGGAAATCATTCAGAGAATGTTGTTATATATTTTTTGACAGCAATATTTTGACTTTAAACAAAACAAAAATTTTTACATTTCAATGAGTTGCACACTTCATATGGAAATATTTTTGCATCTTATAGTGGAAAATATTCCCAATTAACAATATTTATTTTTTGAATTAAAACAAACTTTTTTACATTTTAAATACTGTTTTTGCATTGTACAAATTCTTCTATTCTATATCATTAGCTAATTGGCAAAAGATCATATGATATTGCAATGTACTCGGTAAAATATTACCAAGTGATCAAAGTATCAAAAAGTAATATGCAAAGGCGTAGTCTGATGCGATGCGTGAAAGGTAATCTGCCTTGCAGATGAGAAGTCATATCTGCCGACCCCGGAAAATGAGATTGGCAGGATAAAATATAGTCAAATTAGGACTTTTGGTGGAAGTTTGGCCAAGGATTTTTTGCTGTTAGTTAGAGGTATACTTAAAAGCAGTAAAAGTTATAGATTTATATAAATCATTTATTAATTTTTAAGAAAAAAAAATCAAGTCTATTTACCGGAGTAGAAACAATGAATAGATAGGGAGTGGGATTCTCATTTGTGACATAAAGTACAGCAAAGACTGTTGTAGATATCCAGCAAATACTTGTCACTAAAAAGTCAAAAAATACAATTTAAAACATAACAAAAGGAAAAAACATCCATTTATATTAATAATAATCAAGGATAGATAGATTATCACTGAAATTAAACACTTCTCACAAAAAATTTTAAAAATAGACCAAAATTTATAAACTGTTCATGTGAAAAAGAACTTTTTATAAAATCAAGGCTGCCACTGACTAATGCCATCAAAAATAGTTGCTTTAGTAATCCAAGGAGTCTAGAGACATTTTAAGGAGTACGAGAATTTTAAAAGACTTACTGTATATTTTATATATGCTATGCCTTAATGTTAAACACATATACTCATTCTAACTTTTAATATCTCATTTAGAGAGACAACAGACTTTGTTTGATTAAAATCTAATAGCTAGCTAATGTTAAAATTGCACAATATTCACAACTAGTTTCATAAATGTGAATATGAAATTGTGAGAAAACTATTTTATGCAGTGATCAAATGTCATATATACAAAGGTCATACCTTCGCAAACATGAGAAGAGTTTTATTTTACTTCCTTTATCCCCTTCACAGCGAGCGTCTTTTACAGAATTTTTAAACTTTTATCAACAGTTTTTCAAAATAGAAATTTTTGCCTAATTTAATCAGGAAAATACCCTGATTAAATAAGACAAAATTTACAATAAAAAATAACTGGTGGGAATAATCAAGGATACTGAGCAAAATATGCAGCATGTATATGTGCCACTCGTCCCTTAAAGGTTAATCTCTTTCATGCCATACATGCTTTAGAGAAAATGATTATACGAACAATATTTATTCATTGGGTAACATATAAGTTTCCATTTTCTACTCTTGTATGCTTCAATCAAATCATTGTTCAATGACAAATTTTATTTCACAATAATCTACATGTTTTAAGAAGTATTTTGTTTATAGGGTTCTAAGTAATCCTTGGAGGTTTTTTCATTTCTAAGGAGTTTCTAAATAGTCTAAGGAGTCTGTACGAACCCTGACAGTTGTATATTATTGCCCATATAAGTATTTTTTAATATATTAAATTAATTTTGCAGAAAAGTGGCCATTAATTAAACATTTCAATTTTCAAAGCTAAGTGATACCATCTACTTTTAGAATGCTCATGAAATGCAATAAAGCAGACTACAATAATAATCCTCTGCGGCCTGATTTGTCACATCATGTCATAATCAGTAATGAGTCATGAAAATTTTAACAAAGGGCTTATACTTCCTTTTATAAAAGAAAATTTCAAATCTAATTCAATATTTATTTTCACAAAATGAGAAAATACAAATAAATTTGTATGAACAAAAAAATTGGTACTTGCCTATTATCCCGTTGACAACTTTCTGTAAAAAAAAAAAAAAAAAAAAATTAAAGACTTCCAAACTGTAGGATTTAACACCAAAAATGGATGATCAAGTGCTATATTCAATTGATGTCAGATGCGTTTACACGTGTTTGTTATGTCATCAAGAGATTTTTAATTTGATGTTTTATATGTATTTTTAATGATGTTTTACTAATTTATTAGTTCTTTTATTAATTAAAATAACAATTACTTATCAAAGAATGATGTTCATAATAAAGTTATAACAAAAAAAAAGGGGGGGGGATAAAAAAGACATACATATTATTTCAAAATTATAAAAAGATGAAGAAAAATCTTTCACATTTGTTTAGCAAAATTCCATAAAATAATAATATACAGAAAATTGCGAAAGGCTGAGAAAATTATTGAAAAAAATTCTAATAGATTCGATTAATTTAAGACATTGCATAGGAAAAATTTAGAATTCATACTGTAACACCAATTATTCTAAGCATTCTTTTGTCCAAAATCACCTAAATGAATCAAATTTTATATCTGTTATGTCACTACTTTCATATGCAGGCACCCTATTCTTCAGTGACATTTTAAACTCCAATTTTTTTAATATTGTTACATATAAAAGTTTGGAATGGCAACATTCTTCAATTTGTTTATTTGACGATAATTTTTTTTTTACAGAAAGGGGTCGATGGGATAATAGACAAGTACCAAAAAAATGTAAAAATAAAAAAAATCTTAATAATAATAATAATAAAATAGCACAGAAATTATATCAATTTACAAACAAATTTATCTATATGGTTTGCTTTTTTGGCCTAATTTAAACGTAGAAGACATGTACTTGAAAAAATAAATGAGCAAAGAAAGAGAAGAAAAGGTGCACTCCAGTGCCCATCACCAAACTTCACCAGTGCATCTATTTATGTATACAGGATAATCATGAAAGTGTCGTACAAGGAATTTTACATTAACCAACAAATCAGTCAAATTGGAAAATCATATCCAAAACTACCATTATTGCATAAGAGGTATTTTTCAACTTTTACACTAATATTTGAAAGTCACATTATACTATAAGGAAAATCCGACCATAATACTATGGGAAAGCTTTTTAGTATCCCAAGTGCCTTCAACAGCTTCCAGAGCAAGCTGCGTGCCTACAGCACCTAGCAGGAAAAATTGGTTATCGTAACTCTCATCATCCAGGCTCTGTGGAAATCGACAGAATACAGAAGGCATGGCTTGGAGCCAGCCGCAGAAGAGAAGCGAAGCGAGCTGTTTGAGAACTGAAAGGAAGTGGAAAACGAACAGAACATTCGAGGAGGAAGAATGTTGTGATGTTCGCAGGAAGTAAAACATCTCGGAATATGGTAGTAACTTTAGTTTAAGAAGGGTAAAGCTGTGTTCGCAAAGTGGAAATCTATGATCTATTGAGATGTCAATATTAATAATGTAAATAACTCATGTTGTACATAGTTCAATTTGTAAATATAATTCACTTTAAAAGTTACCGGTGTCAGGATCAAATAATGGTGTTGGTCTCATTTAATGTGTTATTGCAAGCCCTGAGTTTCTACAATTGGTGTCGAGAAGTGTTATGAGAACTTTATGCCCACAAAGTTCATATTTCAAGTATTATTATAAGGTCACTATTTAAGTGCAATGATCTGTCTTGAGGCAATATAGTGATTACTCTGAAGCTGGATATCCATCCTAAGAAGTGAGTTTATTTTGTTCTTATTCAATATGTCAAAGTTGGTCGATTTTAAGGAATTAGAACTTTTGTTGAAAGCTGAAAAATCATTAAGTATTATCTTACATAAATTAATTTTTGGAGATGTCGGTGACAGAAATAATAGATGTAGAATTCGAAATTTTACTGGCTTTGCTTTTGAAATTGATTCTGATAAATATAAATCAAAATTGCAAGAAAATAAAGACAGTTTTTCTGTAAATGATTTGATAACTATTTGCAATGTTCTGTGTATAAATAATTCTGGAACTTTCGATGAAATTGCTGCCAGAATAATTTCTTCTTTATGTGAATTTAATGTATTGAAATCTAAACTAATTCCTGATGAAGGTGCTCTTAGCGATGAAGAGAGCAATGATGATTTGAATAAAAATAATGATATTTCGAGTGTTTCTGAAAATAATTTGAGAAATGATTCTGGTAGTTCTAATTGTGAAAATCAGAAAATTCTAATTCCTGATTATGTTCTTAAACCATCTATTTCTATTAATGATATTGAAAATATGGTTATGGAATTTGCTGGTAGTCAATTTCAAAATGTTGAAAAATGACTTGCCGATTTTGAAGATACTGTTTCTTATTTAATGTCAGTGATTTGCACAAATTGATTTTGGCTAAACGCCGTATGACAGACAAAGCTAAATTGTTTATTGAAAGTGAAACAAAAATAAATTTGTGGTCTAAAATGAAAGCATTACTTATTTCAGAATTTGGTCAAACGTGCAATTCAGCTGAATTACATGAATTGCTATCTAAAAGAAAAATTAAACCAAAAGAATCTTAAGACGAATATTTTTTAAGTATGAAACAGTTATGTTCAAAAGGCAACATAGAAGATTCTGCACTCATTCAGTATGTAATTAATGGAATTAATGATCCGTTTTTTAAAAAATCCTTTTCGTATGGTTGCCCAAATATTGTTGAATTTAAAGAAAAACTTAAAATTTATGATAAATTGCATGTCGATTATGATATTAAACCTGATGTTGATGTTAGGCCTAAGATGAAACCAGAAGTTGAATTTAAAAACAAATCTAGGCCAATTAAAGCTGATATACGTTGTTATAATTGTGGCAATATATTCCACAAAAGTAATCAGTGTAGAAATAAAGATAAAGGTCCCCTCTGTTTTTCTTGTAATTTGTATGGCCACAAACCATTCGAATGTGGTAAAACCAAAGATTCAAAATTATCTAATGATTCTCAAGTAAATGTGCTAACCTGTTCTCAGAATTTGGTTTTTAAAGATGTAAAGTTGCATTCATTAAATTTAATTTCATTAATTGATACAGGAAGTGAAAGAACTATTCTAAAGAAAAGTAATTTTGATAAAATTAAAAGTTATATAAACTTGGAACCAACAGATATGCTTTTAAGTGAATTAGGTAAAAAATCATTCAGACCAATCGGTTACTTTGAGGATGAAATCGAAATTGATTATTCTAAATTTCAAACATTTTTTTTGTGACTGATGGCAAATCTATTGAATTTGATTCAATTATTGGTACTGATGTAATACAACAAGGTTCCTTAATTGTCTCTGGTAATGATGTTAAGCTAAATAAAAGTCAGAATAATTCCTTAGTTAATGTTATAAATTCAAGTAAAGTAACTGTAAATCCTAAATTTAACCCTTATTCTTCCACCTTGCACAGTAGCAACTCACAAATTCCAAACCAAAACAAATATTTGCCTGTTCCTCAATTGTCTTATTCTAGCTCAGAAATTAAAGAATTACACCTACAAAATGAAAATTTAACTGCCGAAGTTAAAGAAGTTGAAAGAAAATATAGAATGTTACAATTAGATGTAATCAAATTAAAAGAAACATTCTTGTCAGAAAAAACGAAGTCGAAAATTGCAATAACATTGTTAGAAGATAAATTAGAACAAGAAGTAACAGAAAGACAAACCATTAGTAAATTGTATAGAAAATTAGAGAATTGTTTTCAAGATATAAAATCCCAATTAGATGAAGAAAGTAAACGTTCAGAGCAATACCGATTACGTCTTCAAAAAGTAAATAACTATTCAAAACAGCTTGAAAAACAGTTAGAAGAATCAGAAGATGAATGTTCTAAAATAAAAATGTCCAAAAGAAGAATCCAGATAAAATTGAATAATTCTCAGGAAGATTTCGAAAATTTACGACAAGAAATGACTAAGTTAAAGAAGCAAATTAAGATGACTAACATTGCTAAAAAGTTTTAAAATGATTCAGATTCCACAAAGTTAGAAAATAAAGAAAATATGATGTATTCTTCCAGAAATGAAAATAACTTGAAATTTGATATAATAAATGAAGAAAATTTTAGAAAAGAAAATCTTAAGAAAATGTCTAACGAGAAGTTGAAGAGAAATATTTCTAAGAAAATTAAGAATATCCCTAAGTCGTCAGATGAAATTGAAATACAGTCGGTCCCGCTTAAACAAATATGCGTGGTTCAAACATCTATTATTCGATTAAGCGGGGATATTTGATTATGTGGGGAAATTTTTTCTACCTTACCACATCGTTAATAATAACTTAAAATCTAACTAATAATCTATAGCAGTTAAAAAAACAATTATTTTAATTGTAAAAAAGTTACTTTCTTTAAAAAAAAAAAAAGATAACTACAAAATGAAATAAAAATTCTTAAACTATTAAGCATTATAATGCACATTCACTTAAATTACATGATAAATATTATGGTTTTATCGCTTACCTCATTACAATTTTTTGAAAACCCAATACAGTTGACTGCTTATTTAATGTTTTTTGCACACATTTCTGCAGTTCTTTTTCCAAACCATATAATATCTTATAACCCCCACCTCGAGCTTCAAAATGCCTATGTTTGATTGATAATGATTTCAGTATTTCACTCAAGGATGGGGGTGGATCTATTACAATTTCATTATTTTCCTCTTCTTCTGTGCAAGCAGATAATTCTGACACCTCACCAGTTTCTATAGCCTCATTTTCCCCAAATTCTATAAATTCCAAAAGTTCTTCTTGTGTGAGTTGGAGTTTATCGAGCTCTTCTTGAAATTCTTGAAGATCACAAATTTCAGTTTCTGTGTCCCAACAATCATCTTCATCTGATTTAGGCTTTAAAAATTTCGCTTTTTTAAAACTGTTTTTAATTACACTAACAGGAACATTATTCCAAGCTTTGTTGCAGAAATGTATAGCAATCAAAAGGTTAATTTTTTTTGAAAGACTGGAAAATGTTTCATTACAGTTCTCTGTTTCCAAGTCCAAAATCTGGAGAAGTTCATTTATAATCTCCCGTCTATATAACACCTTGAATGATCTTATGATTCCTTGATCAATAGGTTGTATTTTGGTCGTCGTATTTGCAGGCAAAAATTCTATTGACATTATTCAGTCGAATTGAGTTCTCTGTTTTGTGACTGCCAACATTATCCATAAACAGGACAATTTTTCTATTTTGCTTTTTCATGTTTAGGTCTAATTTTGTCAGCCAACTTGCAAAAATATGTTTTGTCATCCAACCATTCTGTGAATAAACATATGCAACAGGATCATTTTCTACATTTTTTAGACATCTAGGCTGTTTGCTTTTGCCAATAAGAAGAGGTTGAAGCTTTTCTTCTTGGGTTTGATTTACACAGAGTAACACAGTTACGCGATCTTTACTTATTTTAAATTCATGTAATTTTTCGGGGTTTTTTTTGGCAATTGTTCCTTTTGGCATAGCTCTATAAAGTAGACCTGTTTTGTCACAATTAAAAATATCGCATGGTTTGTACTCAGCAAGAATTTGATGTAAAGTTTCTTCAATCCATTCATCACAAACTGCATCGTTTACAGAACCTGATTCTCCATGTAGTTTCTTAAATGTTAAATTGTGTCTTTGCTGGAATCTATATAACCATCCTTTAGATGCCGAAAAATTCTCATTAATAGAACCTTTTGCAATTTCTTCGGCTTTCTGCATGATCATTGCCCCGTTTATCAAAGCTCCTTTGCTTCTTTTTGAATGAAACCATTCCAGCACAGCATTGTCGCGATTGTCATTAGATTTTCTTTTACGTTTCGGTGTAGGTTTCCATTGTTTCTCCATTCTTCTTCAAATTTATCAGCATTTTTCTTAATGGTCGAGGCTTGAGACTGATAAATTTGAAACACTTTAGCGATTTCAGTTTGTGTTTTTCTGTGCTTTATGGCATCCAAAACCTTCAGTTTATCGCACAAACTTAAATCTTTTCTTTTCTCGTTCATATTTTTCTACTTCAGAACCTTAAAACAAACTGAATAAATAAAGTGAGAACTAAACTTTGGTCAGAACTGTCTATTTTTTCAGTGTCACAGATCAATAACCTCGAATATACTACAACATCACGTGATCAATTCGTTTTTCATTACCGTAATCATACAGACGTAGTCTCTTTGTTCCCCCCCCCCCCCTCCCTCTCAATACCCCTTTCATTCGAGACGTCCGTTGCTATGGCGACCCCGGGAAAAGATTTTTGAATTTCACGTGATGCACGTAACTGGACTTTATTCCCTTTCCTCTGAGAAACCCGTGTTTCGGTGGTTTGAAATTTTCGGACAACAGACACTTTCTAGAAAAAATATTTGTCACACCAGATTAGTCGTTTTTGCATTATCCGGGGAAATTATTCAAATAAGTGGGGAATTTTAAAATTGCCTCTATGGGGAAAATTTTGGTTCTAGAAGATTTTATTTCTATAAGCGAGGTATTTGTTTATCCGTTACCCAATTAAGCGGGACCAACTGTAAATGAATATGAAGTTAAGAAACCTAAGCAGAAGTTTAGTAAAAAGAAACCTGATTATAGAGATCCTTTTTAGAAGAAAATACAAGTAAATTTGACTCAAATTCCGAAGATGACACTTTGACCGATGTTGACGAATATGGTAGCGTTCGTGATAAATTCCTTGATTCTGAAGATTATGCTGAATTCCGAAGGAGCAAAAAATCCTTATATGATAGTGACTATGAAATATGATAAAAGAATATGAAAAGACGTAGTTAAAAGAAAAAAAAAAGAAGAAGAAAAGACGTAGAAAAATAAATAAGACGTAAAAAAAAAAAAAAAAAAAAAAAAGAGCAATTTAACAAATTACGACGACCATTTGGAAAATGATTTTTTCAAAGACTAAAATTTAAGACATAAAAAATAGCACAGAGTTGATCATACATTACGTAGGCCATGAATTAAACATTAATAGTGTTATTACACATTAAAATTGCAAGCGACAAAAATCGCTTTTCAGATTTCCTGAAACTTACGTGTTATCCAAGCATTTCATTGGCTGTTCGGGAAAAGGCTTTTCCATCGTAGAAATCTGACGACCAATTTTAAATGAAATTTCATTCTTAAACTTCTAAACATCCCACACTATTACTTTTTAACCATCGTATAGAGAAAAAAATGTACTTTTAAATGCAATTTGTTTGAAAGCTGTATCTCAATTTGTTTCTGAGTTATTAATTTTTTTTGTAGTTTTTACTACTTTTTTGTCATAGTGGCAACAGAAGTATCCATCTCTGTTGAAAGTAAAGGGAAATACAGATTACTGTTTAGACCAATCAGAAAACGAATAAAATGCGGATTCAAGCAATAAAACGCCTCAGATATGTTTTTGATTTCCTACCCTGACAGAGAACAATAACCATTTTTCCAAATGGTTAAAAAAAGATAAAGAAGAAGAAGAAATAATTTTTATGATGTGAGAAGCATTTTACGACGAATCTGTTTCTTCAAGACAAACTTTTAAAAGTTTAACACTTAGATGCCCAAAGAACTTTATTATGCCAAACTTTGCTTTTTAGAAGCTGATGTGCTTAACTTTTTGACGCTTCACAATGAACTGATGATGTTTTTTTTTAATAAAACTTTGGGTGCTGCTTTTCTTTTTATCTTTTCAGGTGCTCCTGTTGCTCCTACCAGCCAATCTACAGTGTCACTGAGTGCAGGCGACCGGTCAGTCTGGCCGATCTGTGGGAAAGCTTTTTAGTATCCCTAGTGCTTTCAATAGCTTCCAGATCAAGCTGCGTGCCTACAGTGTCTAGCAGGAACGATTGGTTATCGTAACTCTCATCACCCAGGCTCTGTGAAAATCGGCTGAATAGAGAAGGCATGGCTTGGAGCCAGCCGCAGAAGAGAAACGAAGCGAGCTGTTTGAGAACTGAAAGGAAGTGGAAAACGAACAGAACATTTGAGGAGGTAGAATGTTGTAATGTTCGCGGGAAGTAAGACGTCTTGGAATATGTGTAATAACTTTAGTTTAAGAAGAGTAAAGCTGTGTTTGCAAAGTGGAAATCTATGATCTATTGAGATGTCAATATTAATAATATAAATAACTCATTTTGTACATAGTTAATTTGTAAATATAATTCACTTTAAAAGTTACTGGTGTCAGGATCAAATTTATAATGGTGTTGGTCTCATTTAATGTGTTATTGCAAGCCCTGAGTTTCTACAATACATTTTAAAACAAATAAATAATATAAATTAAATAACTTACTAGTTAAAGCCTGTACAAACATACATAAATTCTTAATTATTTATGAAAAGTCTTTAATTAACTGAAAGAAATACTATTCAGTTACATATAATCTTGATAAAAACATTATTATTATTGCACTAATTAATAAAATTCGCATAAAATGGAATTTCACATACTCGGGCCTTCAGTATAGATTAGAATCAAATTGCTAAGATTTTTTTACTAACATGTTTCTGAGTAGGAGTCTTACATTTCTATTTATGTTGTGCCTTAAGAAAATCAAATATTGCTTTATTTATTTTTATCGACTACTTTTTAATAAGACTCTGAAAACACCTTTGTTATGAAAACATATTTCTCTTGAGACGAAAATATAATATGCTAAATATTTCATGAAATTCAAAATAAATATTTTGTCATAAATTCTATAATTTATTTGCATTGAGTGCTTTTGTCAATGCCCTGCATGTATGACATCTACATTTATATAAGGAAATTACTTATAAATAGAATTTAAATAGATTTAAGTGATTACTGTTCCAATAATAGAACATTAGCAAAAATACATGCCAGCCAACTTAGAGGGAAAAAATAAGGAAGATTTTTCTAGCAACATTTCTTGTGTTAGTAAGCAGTTTAAAAAAATATAGATAAATAAAAAAGTTACATAGAAAAAAAGAGAAACAGATATTTTTAAAAGACTATGTATTAGCTTTCTAAGCAGAAAGGAAAAAAATATACAGATATTTTTGGATACAAAATAATCAATAAAAATATTTTATTTAAGAATAATAACTTAACTTTAAGCACAAAGATACTTATTACAAACATTGTTAACTGATTATTTATTTTATTTTATTTTTTATTTATTTAATTTTTGGAAAAGCAAATTTACAGCTGATTACTTTACTATAGAAATTCTTCATACAAATTTGTAGCTTTGTTATGAAATTTTACCTAAGCATTTTTTTAAACACCCAAGAAAAAGAGAGAAATGCTTGGATGCTAGGGGAAAAGTATCAAAATAAAGGAGTTTCCATGAGAAAAAAAAAAAAAAAAAAGAATGGGAGGCATGCAAATGAAATTTTTAATACCTTCAAAAAATAGAAAACTATTTCTTACCATGTACAGGATCATCTTCAAATGCAGGGGGCATAATTGTATTGACCACATCTAAAGTAGGTTTACATTGACTGAAGGATCCATCATCTTTGCCTACAACCAGTTGCTTTCCTTTAGGACTCCAGCAAACTATAAGGGAAGATCAGATAAAATATGAATTACCTGACTCATAAAAAATACTCTTATATTAACTGCTTTGCTCCCAGTGTTTCCTATATTCAGTGCTTGTGATGTCTCTCCTGTGCCCAGCAATGCTACTTTGCAATGAATCGAGAATCATAAAGAGTAATATAAGATATAATAAACAAAGTGTTTCAATGAAAATCCAATTTTAGACATTTTTTTTTAACCATTTGGAAAAATGGTTATTGTTCTCGTCAGGATGGGAAATCAAAAGCATATCTGAAGGTTTTCATTGGATTAATCTGCAATTTATTCGTTTTCTGATGGGTCTATACAATAATCTGTATTTCCCTTTAATTTTAACAACGATGGATACTTTCTGTTGCCACTATGACAAAAAAGTAATAAAAACTACAAAAACAAAATTAATAACTCAGAAACAAATTGAGATACAGCTTTCAAACAAATTGCATTTAAAAGTAGATTTTTTTCTCTATCCGACGGTGTAAAAAATAATATTGCCGGATGTTTAGAAATTTAAGAATGAAATTTCATTTAAAATTGGCCGTCAGATTTCTTGGAAATCCGACGATGGAAAAGCCTTTTCCCGAACAGCCAATGAAATGCTTGGATATTTACGTAAGTTTCAGGTGGATAATACTTAAGTTTCATGAAATCTGACGGGTCGCAGGCGATATTTTTGGCTTGCAATTTGTACATGTAATAACACCATTAATGTTTAATTCATGGCGTACATAATGTATGATCAACTCTGTGCGATTTTTTATGTCTTAAATTTTAGTCTTCAAAAAAATCGTTTTCCAAATGGTCGTTGTAATTTGATAAATTACTTTATTTATTTATTTTATTTTATTTTTTTTTTTTTTCAAGCATTAGATTATACATTTAGAAATTTTAGGGCATGGAATGTTCAAATGCACTAAACTGCACTGAGCACAATGTAACACTTCATTTTTACCAGCCTGGTAGAACAAGATTGAAGTTGGAAACAGAATAAAATTTTTCTTGAAATTAAAACTATAAAAAGCAACATTTAAAAAAGTTCAAATTAAATTAAAAACAATGATGGAGATTATATATTAAAAACACCTTGACAAATTATAGCAGTAAAAAATAAATATTAGTTAAAAATTAAATTTGTTGCCAGATTAATGTTTTATTTCATAAAACAATCTTTTTTTCTGCTCTAACATACATTTTTTTTTTTTTTTTTCTAAAAGGAAAATAAAATTAGAAAAGGATAATATTTAACAGTGTTTGGAGAAGAAATGTTTGAAAAACTTTTTAGAGTTATAAATAAATTAATACAAAAAAAAAAAAAAAAAAAAAAAAAAAAAAAAATACATCCAGTTCATTCATGCATACATGCTTGAAGAATATACATTTTTTTCCAGAAGAAATTTAGTTCCATTTCTAATTAATTTCTCATAAAGAAATGATGACATTCTCTATCAAAAGATTAACTTTTATATAAAACAAAAGATTAAATGCAAATCAACGTTATAAAAAAGAATACAACGATCAACTTTCAGGCTTACTGTGATTAAAAATTTATCAATTGAGAAAATAAAACTAAGATTAGGATTAAGAGTACATAGAAGAACCATGTCCAGAGTACTATTGTGTAATGAGTATGTAAAATATACACATATATTAGGAGAAAGATATTCACATTTTTTAGAACAAAGTTTTAAGATTCAGTATGAAATGATGGATATTTGTAGACTTTAAGACAGTATACAAAAACACGATAAACCAAAACTTTAAAAATAAATTATGCAATACATAGCATTGATCAATATTTTTTTTTTTTTTTTTTTAAGTAATTCTTACTCTATTTACACAATAACTGAACAATCATTTATTTATTTTTAACAAGTATGAGATTGCAGAAATGTATAAAAAAAAGATGAAATATGAAATTGTTTAAAAGAAAGTGTGTGCTAATTTATGATGGATGACAAATATTGCCTTACAAATACTACTTTATAACCAGAATAGGGGGGGGGGGGGGACATTAACCTGTGCGTACATACATGGTGCAGCTAATCAGCTACCTATTAATTTTTAATGCAAACATCACATGGAGCTTATTTTTTTCATAAATGCCCTTTTATAGCTCTTTATATGTATTCTTATTCCACCTCCTAATTACAAGAGAATGGGCATAGATTGTAGTATAAAATTTTTATGAGGAATCTTTAGAATAGGTAACAACGTCAAAGACAATTTGTGTATATTTTCACAGAAAACTTCAGCACAGAAAGTGTGTTTTTATGAGATTTATTTTAGTTAAAAAATATTTTTCTGGATTACAAAAATATGCAGAAATGATTTAGATTTAAAAATTTTATATACCTTTTGTATGGATGACAAAATTGATGAAAGCATGTTTGTAGCTATAATTCATCATTAATTTGTTTTCAATTATAATTTTAAAAGCATAACTTATTTTTATATTTTTATGACATTTTAAACACCATGGTACTTCTTTTTTTTAATTAAATAAAAATAATCGGGAATTTAAGGATAAACAATTAAATTTATTATGAAAACATAATAATAAAACTTTTAAAGACCCATAAGTCCAGGAAAGAATTTAACCCTTCATTTACAATGAGTAAAAAGATGCCTATAAAAATAAAACAGATATGGGAGAAATATGGAGCAATTTTATGTGCTTGTAAATTTTAGATATTAATAAATAAATTTACAAATTCTAAAATTCATAGTGTGTAAGTATTGAAAAGCGTAAATCCCAGTGAGACAATTGCAGCATTAGTTGAAAATTAGTGGTATTTTTCTGGCCGACTGACAAAAATCATAGCTTTTTTTTGCAATTTTCAAAGCCAATTGCTAAAAACTAACTATTGTTTAATGATCAGAAAAAGACAAAAAAGAAAAAGAAAAGAAAAGTGGAAGAATCTCATTATGTTTTAAGTACCTACTAATTATTTTAATTTGCCCAAAGAGTCGATAAAAAAGAACTGAAAATGAAAATAAAATTGGCCAAACCTATCTACAGCAATTGGTGCAAAGTAAATATCTAGATAATCAAAAACTATCAACAATGTTAAGTAATAATAAAATAATTATATATTTAAAAGACAAGGCCTTTTTTAGTCATCAGCCCTGAGTTTTCTACTGAACTAATTTTGATAATTATTATTTTAAATGAAAGCTGTTCATTTGTAGATGTGCCTATTTTTTACTTTATTTCCATTTTTATATTTCATTTTTAATTTAAAAAAAATGGGGGAAATTTCTTCAAAATGGTGGCAATCCGTTTACTTCCATTGATTTTTTATTGCAGTTAATTTAGTAGGTTTATTATAAATCAATGTAACAGTTCTTTTTTAAACATTTTCTTTCATTGAAACTCGATGGATACCAACCACTTCATAGTTTTATTAAAGAAAAATAGCACAAACCTGCCAGAGCCTTAGCATTAGAAAGCGTTGCATTAGGCTTAATAGTAGTTCCTGATATCTCATGAATATGAAGGCTTCCATCACTTAAACAAAATGAATATAAACCTTCTAAGGCTGGATTCCAAGCAAAATCTTTAAGTTCAGTATTTGAAAAAACTTGTGAACAAAATGGTTGCCAAGGTGAATCCTATTAAGTAAATGCATATATAATACAAATATTGAACTTTTTACAAAACTTATATCAGTAAAAGATATATTTTCAGTAAGAAATTGGCAACAAACAATATTAAATAATATTGATAGTAATGGACATTTTCACTTTAATAAAATACTTTATAAAAAAATTATGAATAACTCAAACATTGAGTTAAACTTCATACCATTTATATATATAATTACATATTTTCTTTCATTATATTTATTTTCCAGATTTATAGGCTACATCTAATCACATCTTGTAAACTTTCTCTTATACTATATATTGTTAGCTGAATTAAATTTTTGCTTCCGTCATATCCATAACTGCCAATCTTGAAGATTTTTTTTTAAGTAAAATAAATGTTTTGAATCAGAAAGTTTAATTGATATATAAAACCAAATAAGTACTACACAGAAAAAACAAGACACATTTTATTAATAATTTCAACGTTTGCCCTGAGATAAGCCGGGGGTAAAAGCACTGTTTCCTTATACCTGCTGCTGGTGAAGTGGTTAAATAAATTTTCTGTTTCAAAATATGTTTATTTAACTTGAATAATGTGGACAGTTATGCATATCTAAATGAATAGAGTTTACCCCAGACAATTTCAGAAATATGCTGCAACTTGCCTGGCCTGCCTTTGGTTTTAAAAATAGTGCAATTCAAAAAATGAGGCCCTTACTGCCATTCGTATCAAACAAATTGTTCAATGACTGCTCATAAGAAAATATGACTAATTTTTTTGATTTAAAAGAATGGCCCAACTTTTATAAAATAAAAGTGCACTTTTCCCACATTTACACTATATCAAGAAGTTATATGTGAGAAGAATAGCTTTTAACACATAACTCTCTACTAGAGGGCATGACCGAGCTAAGCTCGGTCAAAATTAGCCTTGTGTTCAATTCGATATTTAATTCTCACTGTATAATTCTTGCTGTTTAGATAAAATTGGCATGATCCTAAGCCATAGGGACCCACTAACCAAAATTTTTCGAACACACGACCTAACTAATGCTCTTCTCGAACCCGAAAATGATAGAATATAAAATTTAGTCAAAATCGCTAAAGTCATTTTATAGATAAAATTAGTTTGACCCACGGTAACCCAAAAAGGACCTACTAATCTAAATTTATCGAAAAAGTGAACTATCCCAATGGTGTAATAAGTAATTTTGTCAAAATCGTTTGAGCCATTTTTTAGATAAAATTAGCTAAAGCTTGACCCATAGTGACCCACTAATCAAATTTTCTCGAACACGTGACCTATCCCAATGGTATTCTTGTGCCCAAAAATGATAAAATACAAAATTTCATCAAAATCGTTAGAGTCGTTTTCTAGATAAACTTTCTTGACCCACAGTGACCCAAAAATGACCCACTAATTGAATTTTCTCTAATATGTGACTTAGCCCATTGGTCTTCTCGTAATCCAAAATGACAGAATACAAAATTTAGTCAAAATCGTTAGAGCCGTTTTTTAGATAAAATTGGCTTGACCCATAGTGACCCAAAAATGATGCACTAATCGAAATTTCTCGAACATGTGACCTAGCCCAATAGTTTTCTTGTGCCGAAAAATGGTTGGATATAAAATTTAGTCAAAATTGATTGAGCCGTTTTTTTTAGATATAATTAGCTTGGCCTCGACCCATTATGACCAAAAATGACCCACTAATCGAATTTTCTCGAACACGTGACCAAGCCCAATGATCTTATCGTACCCGAAAATGGTAAAATACAAAATTTCATCAAAATCGTTAGTGCCGTTTTTAAGATAAAATTTACATACACACACACAATTTTGCTTGCATTATAGTATAAGATAAAAGAGAATTCTGACATTGTATATCATTTTATATATTTTTCCTAAAGTTATGGGTGGAAAAAATCAATTTTATGCCTAAAGAGAAGGGTGCATCTCAACAGCAGTTATTGAGAAATTTAAAAAAATGAAAAACTTAAGCATGGCTTCAGAGAGGCTATCAGTAAAAAACATTACGCACTGTCCACTGTTGTTCCTATTATATGGAACTTGCTAAACTCTGCTATGTGGGGCATGAATTGATAACTAATTAAAGAAATTAAATAGCAAAAATAACAATAATAATAATGCAACATGTGCTGGTTAATCACATTACAAGATGTTAAAATAAATATTTATATTCATAGAGTTGTATCATACTTACACTTTGAATTAAAAGATAGATACATATTAGATATAAGTCATTATTTTTTTTTAAGTGGGACAATCATTTTGATACAAATAATCCTTGCAAATAGGACAATCATTTCAATATGAAGGAAGTAGTTTTCTCACCAAAATTGCATTTATGCTTGCTTTTTGTACCTAAATTAGGCATGATTTCATTCATGTTCTCCCTTATTATACTAAATATCATTTTTGTTGAAGTAGTGCTGTAAGAAATTGTTAAAACTGTTTTTATCAACCAACTCAAAACAGCATACTAAATTACCATTTTCTGATTCAATGAAAGATTTTTTCAGATGACAGAATTTCAATTTGTAGCCTCCTCTTTATCTGTATCAATTTATTCCTTGATAACTTAGCATCTTTCAGCTCATAGATAATACAGACATTACAAACTCAATTTGCAATTTTAAAAAAGTTTAGCTATTCTGAAGAAGATTTTTTTTTTTTTAAAGAAAATATTGGGGTGTTTTAAGCGCCTGCTATGTCTTGAATACATTAATGACCAGGGGTGGGGAATTTCTAGAAAATCTTACCAGCCAGGGATTTATTTCACCAGCCAGTAAAATGCAACGTACAGTTGAAAATGTTTATGACACAATTTACGCAACTCAAAACTAGTTCGTTACTATTACTATAATGCATTTTCGTATTTTTTTTCCCGGTAAAATTAAGAAATACAAACAAGAGATGAAAGTTTTATATAAAATAGAACTTAGTGTCATATTTACATCGCAGTAATCAGGAAACTTGAAAAATATAGCTAACTACTAAAAAAAGAAAGTTTCCGTATATCTCTATAGTTTGTAGTTTTCAAAGACTACCTAAAAATTTACTCGCCCTGTCAAAAAATTTACTCATCAGTGGCGAATAAAATGATGCTTTTCCCCACCCCTGTTAATGACTTTAAGCAGCATCAGAATATATCAGACACTTTGATTTATTGTGTTTATTTAACTTAACTTGGTTCAGGTTTAATTCACTCTAGAAAGAATAAGGGCAAGGTGTTAGCCACTAAAAAGGGCACTAGTTCAGTGGAAAAAAAGAGGTACTAATTCAAGAGAAATTGTATTAATGTGTTAAATAACTATTTTTTATTAAATTATAATTTTTATCTATAATAATTAAAAAAAACCATTAATTTTGAATGATTTTATGAATTGAAACAAAAAATGCATAGTTGAATTACAACTTGATTGAATAATCAATGTTATTTTCTAAAGAAATGAAGTTCTATAATTTTTTTAAAGCTCTGAGGTACACAGATTTTAAAGAACTGTGACTTTAAGAAGATTTTACTAGAATATTTTGGCACAACTAGGAGTACATTTCACTATTTTTCAAAAGGACTAGGTATATTTTGCTGATTTAAAAAAGGGCAGGACACTGGACCTTTACATTTTAGCCTAGATGGAAAACTAGTACATGCATGTAAATATGGAATTTTTAAATTGATTTTTCACTCACTTCCTAGAGATCTAGACAAGTTAAATAAATAACCCGATTGCATACCTATAATGAACCAACTATCTCACATTAGATTAAATGAGACAAAGGGTAAATGCCTCTCCCATATCCCTTAATTTGTCAAATGCAGAAGTAAAAATAATTATTATATTGATCATACATAAAAGAAATTCCTAGCCACAGGGATAATTAGAAGTAATAAAGATAAATATAAGAAATATCTAAATAATGCTAATTACTCTAATTAAAATATTGCAGTAAGTATTGACGAATTGTACTGTGTTTATTTAGTAAAAAATCCTAACTTTTTGGAATTGGGACAAATGACAAGAAAAATATACATTATATACGCTCAATGCTATAATAAAGGAAATTACCGCTTTACAAAAAGTAACACAGAGAAATAATTAAAATTAATCAAATGTTTTATTTATATACAATAGAACCCTGCTAATCAAAAATTCCAGTTAATCTAAACCCTTTTTTTTAAATTATATTTGAACAGATTAAAAAAACAGAATAAAAAAAATACTCAATAATGTAAATGTAGAATATATACAAGCGAATATAAAATGAAAATGTGTACTGTAGGCCTAATCGTAGAAGCTATCTTAAAAAAATATCGAACATCTGTTTGCTTGCCAGTCACTATAAAATTCTTTTCTAAAATGCAAAAAGTATTTAATTCAGGTGATAAAAATTTATTTTTCCTTTGAACAGTTTGATTTCGCAAATTATCTACAGAAATGTTTTATCTTCACTCCTCGTCGACGTGGTGATTGAGCTATTTATAGATTCGCGATTTTGAACTGTTTGTAATGGGTTGTTACGTAATTCCTCATTCTGAAGTTACATTGGAATATTATAAACACTGAGAGTGATTAAACAGGAATACTATTTTTTTCCAAAAGTCATTCCGTATTATCCAGCATGTCAGACCTTAGGATGCAGGATTTCAGGATGTTTACTATACTACTGAGTACTTATAACTTACTTTTTTATAGCATGCATCTTTTTGTTTTCTATTTTTATCACAATTTCGGGTAATCCGAATTGGCACCAGTCCAAATAAGTTCGGATTAGCGGGGTTCTACTGTAACTGTTTTTACACACATAAAATTAAACAGCATAAAGAAAATTGAATTAAAGGCAAAGTTATATACCCTATTTAAATATTCCCACTCAGTTGGGATAAACATTATTAACCGTGCATTTGATAATCAAAAATTATTTATAAAAAACAATAACACAGTCTTCGTCTATTCACGATAAGACTCTATATAAAAAGACTTTTTCAATGCACACACTTAAATGTGAAAAGTTTTACCTGTGTAACAGGGGTTGTCACATGGAGTGGTAGCAAATGACTTTTTTAGTCTTGAATATAATACATATCCATATTGTACCCAATTTAATGCAAACCTCACTGAATATTATAAAACACACACACACTACAATATATAATAAAACACACATAAATAACACCTGCATTCAACAGTTAACAGTATATATAAATATTAAACAGGCATACATACAATAAATACAATAATCCCAACAGGAGTGAAAAATTAGCCAGAGTCAGAAATCGAACCCGGGATCACAACATTCCAGGCTGTCACTCTAACCACTGAGCTACTCCGGCCAATACCTGGGTCTGCAATTTTTCACTAATAAACCATGTTAGGGAAATCACCAGCAACCAGGGCTGTCGTATAGATGGCTGGTGACTTCCCCAACATGGTTTATTAGTGAAAAATTGCAGACCCAGGTATCGGCCAGAGTAGCTCAGTGGTTAGAGCGACAGCCTGGAATGTTGTGGTCCCGGGTTCGATTCCTGGCTCTGGCTAATTTTTCACTCCTGTTGGGATTATTGTATTTATTGTATGTATGTCTGTTTAATATTTATATATACTGCTCACTGAATATTATTCGTCAATTTCACATTGACCTATTCATTGAAGAACCATTTGTAGTTAAATTAAAAAAATAGGTTAAGCTCACTTGGAGATTACATTCGCTCATAGCTATGGTTTCACAAAGGTGTAAAAATGACATACGCAACAGTTAGCTGCTATTGGTTATTTCTTGGTCATAATATCAATGTGAATTTTTTTAGGATGGATGGAATCTTGGACAAAACTTAACTCTTGAGAGAGAAATATAGTGGGATATGGCTATAAGGACAGTACTAGGAGCAGACTCCTACTTGCTGTGAGCAGGGCCTCGGCACCTCCTTCATGACCTAAGGTGACCACAAGAGACCCATATTGGCTGACCAGGTACTGTTATTGGTCCACTGCACTATATTTTTCCATGGGATGAAATTCCACATTAAGTGGATTTGAGCTTTAGAGCCCTTATAAATTTGATCTGGCTGTACTGTCAGTCTTCTTTACAATGTGCAGCTAAACTCGCTCTTAATATAAACAATAGCAATAAAAATGTCATTGCGTGTGGTCTACAATCTTTGCTGAATACAATTTATAAGTATACTTAAACTAACCTAAACAGACCATCCTTTTTTAATTCCTACTATTAGCTCACACTCTCCCTATATTTATTTATATATTTATATATTTATGTTGTACAAATTTTCAATCGTTAATAAAATACTCATTATTCATCCTATCAGGTTGAAATAAATTTTTTTAAACTTGTACTGGATGACAATTGATGTTAATAAAGTTTTTTCAAATATTAATTAATTAAATTTTAATTAATTAATTTTAGTTTTGCATGGGAAACAAAATGGCCGCCATTGATTATTGAATTTCAATGAAAGCATTTTCAATAAGGGTTACCATAGGGGGGACCCTGTTCTGTCGCCAAATACCGCCAAGTTTGTCGCCAACTTGGCGATATATCGACAAATTTGGCGGCCAAAATGAGACGCCAACTTGGCGATATCTGTAATATTTCGCCAAATTCCCATAGAGTTCCATTGTAAACCTACTTGCTTATAGAAAATCAACAAATTGAGATATTTTAATGCAACAAAAACTCATATTAGCTTGATTATATTAAATTTTCTTTGATGGCCTAAGTAGGAATTGACTTTAAAAACAAAATTTTTATATTACTTGTTTGTTGTCAACTTATATAAACAAATATAATATATATTGTAGCTATATTAAAATTAATCAAGATCATTAAAATAAAATTGTAAATAACAATTTATGCATATAAAAGTGTTTTTGTTGAAAAATAAAAATGCAGGGCCCACCAGCAGCTAAAATTATAAAAATTGTGTACACAAGTGTGATTTTGAGGACAATGCAACATTTATTATTTTTAGAACATAATTATAAATTACTGGGTTAATTTTAAGGCATTTTTCAATTAGCTAGGCACATGTGATAAATTGCCAAATATTCCTTGTGCTGTATATGAGTCACAACAATAGAGTTAATTATGCACCAAACCACATATGCTACAATATGCCAACCAGCTGTGATACAGCAACAATGAAATATTTTAAACACTAAGAAGAAGAAAACAAAATGTAAATAAAAAATGTAATATTTAAAAAAAACCCTATAATAATCTGAAATTTTTAATACAAACACCTCATTTTTGCATCATATTTAGACTTTTCAGTAAATTTTACCATTTTTTATTAAAGTTTGGAATTCCTAATGTTAAATTCATTTACAATCACAGCAATAAAGGTATTGTTATTGTTTAAGTAAAATGTAAGACTACTTAGCACAATGAGCTGCTTTTAGAAATCGATTTCCGTAAAAAAAAAAATTATAGATTTACTTTTAATTTTTGAAAAAAAAAAAATAGGAATTGTAATCTTTGAATTTTTTTTAACACAAATCGATTTGTACAAGTTTCAGATATGTGAGTCACAAGTACAGCTAATTTTGTTCAGTAGTTTTTGAGTTATGTTTAAAAAACAAATAGCAGTGCAATCTGTTTTGCAGTCATTACAAATGAATTTAACATTAGAAGTTTCATACTTTAAACCTGCATAATTCCCAAACTACTTGTCAAATTACTTCCCATTTGGTATTCTAAGGTAACCCCCCCTCCCAAAAAAAATATATATCTACACTATATATATAAAATCTTAATGAAACAAATTTATGAAACGGCTGAATTGAAATGAACTTGTGAAACGATTTTATGAAACAACTGATTATGTTTCACGGCGATTTCTCTTAAAATATGGAATACTATGTGTTAAAACTAACACCAAAAATCTGTATTGATCTGCAGATTTCAAAACTGGTATTAGAATTTTAAAATTTGACTTAGTTTTCGAGATATTAATTTTTTTTTTAATTTTAAATACTTTTCTCTATTGATGGCAACTCAAATTTTAATCATAATAACAATTTTTTTTTTCATATTTTAGAAAAGATTATTACCTTAAACTAATTTGGCAACCAGTTTGGCCTCCCTTAAATGTATGCTAAGAAATGTATCGGTCACATTCGTGGCTCCAAACTCCTACTACCCTGCAGCCCCAACGTATCTCGGGAATCTTAAAGTTGACTCTCTGTGGATGTGAGATGCTAGGGGTTTGAGGAAGATAAAAATTTTACAGAGAGAGCGATCGGGCCCTTGACCTGGACGGGTGAAAAATGCTTTGGCAGCTGGTCGCCGACACTTAGATATTTAATTATTGAATGCTCTCAGAAACATGGGGTAGATAGGCAGTGAGCCTAGCCCATTGATATGCTAATAATTCGTAAATATATTTTTTGCCTTAATGTATTAAATGTTTTTTTTGTTTAGAGGCATGCGTTATTATTGACCTCATCAGGAATAATTATTATTGGGAACCACCGCACGCGCACGGGAGATCGCCTTGTGACAGTATCATGTTACTTTTATTCATAATTCAATTTACTTGAACAACCTTTCGCCAAATTGAAAGATTCTGATAGAAAAATCAAGAACTCGGTATTTTTATGTTAGCGGAACGCAGGTGATAAATCACCAAACATTTTTCCCATCGCATTTTTTTTGTGTTTCATTAATTTAATTTAAAATATAATCCTTTCATTCACTTTATTTAAAATACAAAACTTTCATTTAAAACTGAAACATTTAAAATTGATGGTTTTTACTTCTTTCTTTTTTTTAACAAAACGAAAAGAAAAATATTAGGCACATATGTCATGCGCGCACTGGGGTACCTAATTGGCGCCAAAATGGCATTATTTTGATTGACATGGTAACCCGGCTATTGTTGTTTATTTAATAATAAATGTTTATTTACTTTTCTTTTCTTTTTTTAAATTATATAAATTGCTTTGTTCTATAGTTATTAATTTTCTTTTGTTGTTATTTCCTTTTAAAAATAATAGGAAATAATTTAAAAAATACGGTAATACTTAGTTATTCCGTCGACCAATTTCGCCAAATTACATAAATTGCCAAACCACTTGCCAAATTATACAAATTGACATAATTTTTATTTTAAATAATGAAAGAACAAATAAATTAATATAATATTAATAAATATACAAATAAAACGTCGAAATAAAAATCATTTGATGACGTAAACATGTGTAACTTGCTTAAAGTCAAGTGAATGTGACATTTAGGATCAACCATTATTGGCATTTAATCTTATAGTTTGGCGATAGATTTTTGGTCAAGGGAATAACTAAGTAGTAGCAAAAATACATATGCAACTGGTATTCAAAAACGAGGTTTTCGCCAAATTTTCATTAAAAAAAAAATCACGCCAAACCTGCGATGCGTATATGACATTTGGCCAAATATTAAATAAGGCAACAAACCATGACATTTAATTTCAACTCCAAAGCAATGTTTTAATTTACCATTTGAAAAATAAAAAAAATGTTAACTGGCAAGTTGAAAAAAAGCTATTGGTGAGATTTGCACCCGGCTAGCATAACAGTACCAAGAATTCTTTGCAACTATGGCAACTTTTATGTAGTTTTATACGGAAAAATAATTTCGATTTTTTAATCAAAATGGAAAACTTTCGGCGCAGATGTCATATACGGCTCCATATTTGCGCAATTTTTTTCTGACGCCAATGTCATATACGCAACAGGAACTTAACTGCCACCAAAATATTGTTATTTTGCTTGATATGGTAAGCTGGATGTTGTTGCTTATGCTGTTGATGTTTTCCCCAAATTGACGTCGGAAAAGAATCACGCCAATATGAGGCGTATACGACATCTGTGCCAAACTTTCACATGAAAGGCGAAGGGATCAGACCGTATTTGTTTATGGCAGTTACATGACTTGCACTATTATAATATAAATGAAATGATGGCGATAGAATAATATTTGGTGACTTATCACCTGTGTCTGGCTAACATTAAAGTACTAAAATGGCACCTGGAATATAAAAAGCGAAGTGGTCCGCCTGGAACTGTTGATGATAGCCACATGGCTTAGGCTATTGTTATAGAGAATGTTTTAAAATACCGGGAGACAAAGACTCGGTATACTTAATTCATTTTATTTTAGCAACTTTTTAAATGTTTAATTTATCCTCTTTAATCAAACGCGAAAACAACCAAGTTGGATGTCTTAACAGCAACTGATTCGACCTTAAAATTTTGCAATCAAAGGGAATTGAATGGAAACCTGTTTACAAAGAGATCTTGCACAGCTTTTTCAGTATAATTCATTATTGTCAAATATTTTAAAAACCCATCAGATTAGCATGTTTTTATATTCTGCAGTGTCTGAAAGGGGGTTGGCGAGTGTAGCTTGCAGGGGGCAGAGCCACCTAGTAGTTATAAATAATGTCAAAATTGGGTGTTCATATTAAAAATCTTAAAGTTTGGTACAATTTCACTATAAAGATGACCTCTTAAGCTTATTTTTTTTAAACATTAATCGATTGAATACTGAGAGAAACTTGTATCATAATTCTGTTTGGCTTATTTAAAAATTATATCAAAAGTACATACACATTATACATGTAAAACTTCAAGTAAATTTCAATTTTTAGAATTTAAAAAACATATATATATATATATACATACGAATCCAGGAAAATTAGCTAAACTATAAAACAGGAGAACAGTGCCAGCAACACTCTTTGTGCAGACAGCTAACACGGTCTGTGTAGCATTTACAGCTAGTAAAGTAGGTGTGTCACAGGACACAAAAGAAAATGAATACTTTTCCAGTACATTTCTATTCTCTTTATCTTCATCTAAGGTTAAAATATCTTCCAATTTCAATACTTTGAAGCCTTAAAAAGAGAATTTTACTAATAAGAAACATTGTACATTTAATAGTATTATATAAATATGATGAAATATAAACATATATTTTTATTTCATAGAAAAATTTTTAAGTATAAGTCAAAGACTTTATATAATCAGCTATGCAACCACCGGGTGCACCTTAAATTAAATTTTAAAAATTCATTAAAAGGGAACAAATGATGCTAAAAAATTGTGGTTCAAAAAATTACAAATATATGGTGCTGACATACATAATATGAAGCAAATTTGTGATCAGGCTCTCAATAAAATACTTTGATGCACATGCATGCTTTCTTTATTCGATGCCAGCAGTATGCTATCATTACTAGATGAAACCTTGTTGATTAAGCTCTTTACAAGAACGGGAAATCAGCAATTGGTGCATTGTGAAAATTCCACAAAGCAAAAGGGCCCCGTTGCATGTACTAGGATACCAAAGCTTGTCAGATGTTTCTAAAAAATGAGTCTTTTATTATAAACCTAATTAGCATACACCTACTGCATATTATGCATGCCAATGTCATCTATTAGTAATTTTTTGAACCACAACTTTTTGGGGTACTTTTCGGTTAGCCGGGCGCCAGTGTTATATATACATATACATATGCATATATATACACATATATGCACATATATATACAGTGGACTCTCTCTATTCTGAACACCCATGGGACCGACCAAAAATGTTCAGATTATAGGGGTGTTCGTTATAGAGGGAGACTGGAAAATGCATTACTACTACTACTATGATTGAGTTTATAGACTGTATAGAATAGATAGCCATGCCAGTTACCGAGATGGACGTGCTGAATTTAGATTTCGCGACTAGTGCAATGTCAAACTAAATACAGTGGAACCTGTAATCTACCATTTTTTAATAAAAAAGTTTTACATAACATACATATATTCAATACATTACTTAAAAACATAATCGGTACATTATTTAACAAAGCGAGTAATTTTAGTTTGTTTTTGTATAGTGTATGCTTGTGCAGTGTACATGTTAGGCAGTTGTTAAAAAAGTGGAAAGACTTCCGGATGATGTTCAAATGCATTGTTCAATAGGTCTTGAATATCTTGGCCATATTGTTTGAAGGTAATCGTACTTCTTGTTTCATCTGTCTCTTCTGCTTTTGTTTCTTCTTCACTGTCGTCTTCCTTTTCAACGTTGTCGTTATTGCTAACTGGAAGGCTTCCGTCGGCTTCGAGATAAGCTCCAGGTTCAATTTCAATGTGGACCATTCGGAGAATTTACCGCAAGTCACTCACAGTTGTTGCTTCTTATTCCTCTATTCTTAATTGTTCATTCTCACATTGGAAACCAGCTTTTTAGAAGCAGCTTTGGAAGGCGTAGGGGGTTATTTTATTCCCAGCTGTTTATATCCAATGGACATCATCCATGACATTGACCTTCTTCGTTAGTTTGGTTGCCTTCAGAAAATGGATTCGGTAGTGGGCTTTAAAGATCTTGATTACTCCTTTTTCCGGTGGTTGGATTATAAAAGTACAGTTCGGTGGTCAGGAACTTCAGGCTCACGTTGCTCAGCATTATATTGGCGTGTGATCTGCCATTATCCACAAAAAGAATAATTTTTCTTCTTTCTCTCTTCATCATCTCGTTAATGACCTCCAACCACTGTGAGAAAATTGTGAATGTCATCATGGCTTTTCCATTTGATTTATGGTGCACAGGCGATGGTGCGATTTTCACATTTTAGAAACATCGTGGTTTCTCACTTCTTCCGATCACAAGTGGTTTGAATTTCTCAGAACTGGCACAGAGCATGACGGGATGTCTTTCTTTTGGCTTTCCATTTTCCGCCCACGCCTTTCTCGCTTGTTTCTGTTAGGGTTTTATTTTTTATTCTAAAAAACAGGCCGGTTTCTCGGAATTGAAAATGTCAGCGGCGTCAAAATCTTTCTTTATATCCTGAAGATTTCTTTCTTTTCCTTCACAGTGTCGATATTTATGTCTGCAGCTTCACCAGTGATTATTTTGAATTCTATGTTATGACGACTTTTGAAGTGAGTCAACCATCCTTTTTATGCCTTGAATTTCGTGATTTTCTCCTTTTCCGTAAATTCAGAACAATCTGCTTCAGCAAGGGTTTTGTACAAGAAGATTCTTCCTTCTCATTTGGCAAAAAACTCCCAGATGTGATTCTTGATAAGTTCTTGTTTCCTGTTTTCTTTTTGAAAATTCTACAATTTGAGGAAAGTTCATTTGATTCGTTCAAAAGTGATTAAAATTTCTTTCTCTTTCTTGCTCATGGCGTTGCTTGTCCTACCGAAATTATAAACTCACACGCAATTTTCCTTTGACTTGCGTTTGATTTTAATTTTTGAACAACTTTGTATTTTTCCTGAAGCTTCAGTTCTTTCCGTTTTTTTCGTTTTTCTACTTGTTTCTAATATAGCTGCCTAAGTGCAATATTTCTTTCCTTGCATCTGTAGAGAAACGGCAAACGAAAATTTACTATTGCCGAGCAAAAGGAAGAAAGAAGCAGAAGCGATAATCCTGCCCAAGCAGGTGTGCAGAAAAGAAACCATAATCATTTTTTAACCACTACCTCAATATCTGTTGACTCTTATCTGTCACTGGTGTGGGGCCTTTCTGTTGCATAATCTTTCTATTTTTATCTCAGCTCGAGAGAGGGGGACTCGCGTGACATGGTTTTTACATTATTTTTTCTTGTATCCCTTTATATAAAAATTGATTGTTTTATTCATTTCATTTATCTGATTAACATGATTTACTTTTTGTGAAATGGCAACAGTTTTATATCTGGACTTTTTTGTTTATTAAAAATATAAGAATGTTCTAATTAGCTTAGATGTAGAACACTTAAAGACGTACCTGTTTGAAAAAAAATCTTTCAATTTATTTATTTTTTATAACATATGTTTTGTTAACTGAAAACTTTATCTCAATTATTCAAACGAATTGCAGCATCGAGTAGATGCATAAAATCTAGCAATGATTTTGTCTGTTTATTTTTAAGACGAGTTTATTGAAATTTTTATTTTTCTGCAACAATTTCTTGGAATTTCCATGAAGGAGGAATTCCTCGAATTCTGATTGCAAACACTCGTTCAGTTTACAGAGAGGCGGAATAGAATGAGGATCAAAAGTAGCGTTCATAATAGTGGGGTGTTCACATTAGAGAGTGTTCAGAATATAGAGAGTTCATGTTATGTTAAGTCTATGGAGTTTCGCCGGGACCGTCGGAATGTGTTCATAATACCGGGGTGTTCACATTAGAGAGTGTTCAGATAGAGAGAGTCCACTGTATATGTGCAAACACACAGATATATATATACATATATATATACATACATATGTATATATATATGTACATATATGTGTATATATATGCATATATATATATGTATATATAACACTGGCACCCGGCTAACCGAAAAGTACCCTTTTTTGTTATTAGAAAAAAAAAAAAAAAAAAATCTGATCTTCCTCTAATCCCATTCCAGCAAACCATAATTTTTTAGCATCATTTGTTCCATTTTAATGAATTTTTAAAGTTTTAAAGAATTTATGGTGCATATATTTATTATATATAAATAAGTGATTCTATTAAAAACATAAACAAGAATCTATATATAATGATTTTTTCAAATTCATGCACATTTAGTCCAGTCAAATTAGGAAAATTTGCCATAATAAATGCTACAGAGATAAAATTTGGTACACTTGTTCATTGATAGCTACTAATGACTAGATAAAAAGTCCTGATGGATAGGAAGTGAGCAGGGGGAGGGAGAGGCAAAAAAAAAGTTTTGAACCTCCTTTTTTTAGTTTTTAAAAAAAATCTAAGAAACTGAGGGTTTGTATGAAAAAAATACTCCAGCACAAATTCTCTACAAATGACAAGTATACACAGTGGGATCTCAGTTATTGGTCAGTCACAAGACCGCAACCTTGATGGATTTTCAAAAAAAAAAAAAAAAATCAATTTCTTTTCCAATTTAATAAATACTGTCACAATAAATAAGTAAAGTAAAACAGAAAATACTCCTAAACTGCACGAGATAATGGTAATTAGTTAATGAAAGATAAATATGCACTATTAATGAAGTGTTTATTAATGTGAAACATTATAAATGCGAGTATAAAATATGGAGAAAACTAAAAGTAGGTACATACTAATTTATAATTAAGTAGATGTTACGTAATTATGAAGTAGATAAGTCTTTAAAAGGAGTCATTATCATTCTGGCTTGTTTTTTCCTTGAATATCATCATCAGCAGAAGTAAATGTTTTGAACTCTTCTTCTGTCATCATACTCAGTAGTTTCAACATATCCTGTAGATATAGGTGACAACATTTAGTATAAGGAAAATGGCCACAAGCATGGGTAAACGGTATTATATGCTGAACACATTTGAGATGACCATTCCAACTGCCTGATCGTTCAGCTGAGATGAATTCTTTCATCAACATATGTTGAAGTATTGTATCTAAAGGGCTGCAGTATGTCCATTTTCCTTGAAGTCCATCAATTTGTTGCCCAGTTTAATAACAATAGCTTGTAGACTAGTGTTTTGATTTATTGAGTCTAAAAAAACAGATTCAAATGCAAAAGCTCTCATGACTTCAATTGATAGCTTGCCACTCTTCGTCACTAATCTCAACTTCCTTCAATACTATTTTCACTAAAGCTGTTTGGACTAAAAAATGAGCTTAGACTTCTCTAGAGTATGCACGTCCCTGTAACATCTTCTCAACTGAAAGTGGAGCGTATATTGTCTCTAACAGCTCATTCAAACCACTTCCGTTCAGGATGAAACTGACACATCCTAAATATGACATAAGAAGGTGAAAGCCACCAAGTCTCATGACACATTTTGGCAACATAGAATCTGTTGGAGATGCTGCAACTACATTTCTCTACATTTCAGATAGAGTGGCTGGTCAAATATTATGAACAACAGCCTCTGATCAATTTTGACACATACATTTGCTACATACTGTAATGCTGTATAAACAGTGTCATAATTATTAGTCCTCGAGCCAGGTGCAAATTTCGTCAGTTATTTCCTCTCTGCCGATAATTTGTAAAATGCTTCAGAGAGTTGTAACATGAAGCTTCGTGAACGTCAGCTGTGGTTCCGTGGGTGGGTTGAGCAGCGGTTGCCTCCCAAACATGTAAAAAAAAAAAAAAAAAAATTTAGTCATTTCCTCCCGGTTGAAAATTTGTCAAATTATAGCTAACCCAATATCTTGAAGAAAAATAAAAGTCAGTTGATTATAAAGTGGTGGTTAATACGTCAGCTGATCACACGAACATGAAAAAACTATACAGGGTGCAAAGGAAAGTCCCTTTAACTTGAAAATACTTGCGAACGGAGAGAGCTACAGCTATGGAAGTGAGGTAACGGTATAGTAAAGTGACTATACCCAATTTAATGCAAATGACAGCAGCGCCCCTAGCGGTGAAATTTGGAAGATAGCTATTGAAAATCGCAAACAAAAAGAAATAGAGCAAAATTTCCAGTTAGAAAGTTTTAGAGCATCAATTAATTAGTACGAAATGACATTTGGTTCACACGGATAAGATAAATCGTCGCCTGTATACCCAAAAATGTCCGAAATCGATGAGCGACGATTCTACTTTGCATATTCACATTCCATAAATGTAGCAGTCCTCAATTTCAGATTGTGACGTTCTACTGTGCTGTAATGTCTGTAAAAATTTAATTCCCAATGCATTTAAAATTTTAGATTAACCCTTTCAGGGGCAGAAGAACTCTGTTTGTAAACTGATGAAGTAATTTACTGACACCAGAATATTCAAACGAATTTCTTAGAAAATAAAAACCCACTAATTTTCACTTTCATTACAAAAGCAAAATTTTATTAAAATATTCTTGCAGCCATTTGTCAGTTTTGGAATTAAAATTAGGTAGCTAGACCATCTAGCCACCGCCCTTGAAAGGTTTAAATCTATGTCGTCGTATTGAAGAGGCTAGCAATAGACGTTCCATGCTGAGAAATGTGGCATGTAGAATTACTCTCACGAATACAAACATGTATCGTGAGCAATGGCGAACTTTTCGAACATACTGAATATTAACTTTTTATCACTGTGAGACAGTTCGTCTTTTTTGTATTTTGCGTGATGTTATCAAAATGTATTGAGATAAGCACGTATTTACACCATAAATTGTGCGTATTTCTTCATACTTCTGGCTTTCCATTCAAACATTTACACAAAATAGAGTGCATCGATTTCGGACATTTTGGGGTATACAGGCGAAGATTTATCTTATCCATGTTAACCAAATGTCGTTTCGTACTAATTAATTGATGCTCTAAAACTTTCTAACAGGAAATTTTGCTCTATCTCTTTTCGTTTTCGATTTGCAATGGCTATCTTTCAAATTTCGCCAATAGAGGCGCTGCCGTTGTTTGCATTAAATCGGGTGTAGTCAATTTACTATACCGTTACCTCACTTCCATAGCTGTAGCTCTCTCCGTTCGCAAGTATTTTCAGGTTAGAGGGACTTTCCTTTGCACCCTGTATATTTTTTTTCATGTTCGTGTTACCAGCTGATGTATTAACCACCACTTTATAATCAGCTGACTTTTTTTCCCTTCAAGATACTGGGTTAGCTATAATTTGACAAATTTTCAGCCAGGAGGAAATGAGTATTTTATTTTTTTTTTTTACGTGTTTGGGAGGCTACTGCTGCTCAACCCACCCACGCAGCCGCAGCTGACGTTCATGGAGCTTCATGATACAACTCCCTGAAGATTTTTACAAATTATTGGCCGAGAGGAACTTGGTCATCAAAATGTGTTGCTGGTTCGCAGACTATGTATGGTGGTGCATTGATGAAAGGAAGCAGAATAACCTTTGTCTTTTCATAATTTTCATGTTTTTTATTGATTGCATAAATCCTTTCCATACAGGGACTTCAGGAAGATTCATCAACTTTGCATGCATCCATAAAGAGTCATAGGTGTTGGGCTGAAGTATATCCTCTACTAATACTCCCAGATCATTCATTTTCACATTTTTAAAAGCTATGCCTGTGAATTCAAACTGCTTCAATGGAATAACCCCCAACTACCTCAGCAGTAGGCATTTTAGTCAATTTCATGATTGGCGATCCACTTTCAATATGTGCTGCTGTTGCACACTTTATGCCAACCATGCAGTGAAATATGTTGAGTCCATCCAGCGTGGAAATATTAAAATCAGCATTATCACAAACAAACTGACAGAACATTCCTCGTAAATCCGGTTGACCATGTTAAAAGGCAGACATTTCAAGCAGATGGGACTCATAATAGGACGAGCAAAACTCCAAATTCGAAATGATATTGAGTAAGTTCTTGTGGCCATACTTTCTGTACAAGAGCATACCAAGACCAGTCAATACTGGTGAAACAAAAGACTGTAGATGTACTGCTGATATAATGGTATGGTCTATTGTAATGCATTTTCTTTGTCGAGCAACATCGTTCTGCTGGCTTTTCTTCTTCATGAGCACATGCTCCAGAAAACAGCTGAGATATTTAGGAATATCACTCTTGACATCCTTGAAAATGTCATTACTTAGAGGATAGCTTGGAGAATCATATGCTTTTGACTGGAAATCCTCTCTAATGATTGTTGCTGCAGTTTGCACAATTCTTACTCGCTCACCATCACAATCATTTTTTTTTTTTGTTTGTTTTCATACCATGTATCTGATAGCACTTTCATTCCTGTGTCAACAAAACAAACAGAAGGAACCTTTTTATTTATGAGATTTTTAGTTATGATGATACTCTCTTCATATCTCTGTTTTGGTTTAGCTTTCTTTCACTGTCTGTTAATCTGGACACGTTTAGTTACTACGGAAAACAAATCAGACAAGGCATGTTAGCAATCATCATTATTTTCAAAAAATGAGGAAATTTTTTCCATGACTTCAACAACATAGTCTGTTTCTGGCCGTCCTCGTTTACCTCCTCTGGACATGATATAAAATTTCTGTAAACAATCATGATGGTAAACTCCGTCAGCAGCAATTAAATCAATCACGTTACTAAAGCAAATTTTAACTTCTTTCCCCACTGATCATTTCTCATTTCTGCAGCTGCAAGGATTCTCTGTGCCATGATTGGACCGTTTATTTTTAAGACTCGCTCTTTTAAACTTTCAATCCCTTTTTCACCCACTTGTACTACACCACCACTTTACTCATAAACATCTGCAACACAAATGAAACACTTATCCGTTGACATGATGAGTGCAAAAGTTGTTAAGTGTTGTGGTTACTTAGAACCACTGCCATATATTTATTTAATTTCATTTAGAAAATATTTTTATCAATCTTGTATTCATTTAATTTTAATATCCGCATTCCAAAATTATTTTAATTCCCTTTTTTTTCAACTCTCCCCTGTAAGTTTTTCTTTCTGGCATAGCATTTCATTCATTTTAAAATCATAAACGTCGTTTTGAAATCTGTACTTCCGGTAAAAGAATTATCTGGAAAATTCCATATCTTTCTATTTGTGAAGTCATATCCTTTTGTAGTTCCACCCCTTAGCCAATAATATTTAAATCAGTTTAATTCGTAATTTCAAAATTTGTAACTCTTTACTACTGTTTGGCATCTTATCTCAGTGAAATCTATCAAATTTCCTTTTTTAAAGCAGTTTTTTATATACTTTAGCATTGCATTTCATGCCAATGCATGGCGCCTGTATGTTCGCTCAGCCAAAGTTGGCGTGTTTCAAGGATTATAGAACCCCATTTTTTACTCCTCCTTTCGGATAGCTCGTGCGCATTGAGTAGTGCAGTTGAGTTGGGATTTCAATGCAGAATGGCTGCCTTTTTTTGCCGTTTTGCGAAGAAATTATGTCTGCGCCTGCATGAGTGTTCTATCAACGAACGCAGAGAATGGATGGATGCCTCTTTCCCTTCTACAAAAAAATAATAAATGGATTTTCGTGTCTACAGTAAGAAATATTAAAAATGAAAGAATATTTCTTTGATTGTGTAATTCGGCTGCATAGTGTCGTCTTTTTTTTGTGGCAAGACGCTTTGATCAGTTACTTCTCGTTCTTCTGTAGGATGTGGATAAAGAATTCTGTTGACGGCATTATTATTATTTTTCATTCAAGTGTTGCTTTTATTTCGAGTCGTAGAATTATGATGCTATAAAAATCATCTAAATGCCTGTGTCTCCATACTCCCCAAAGGAAAGAAATTATTTTCCTTTGGGGAGTATGGAGACACAGGCATTTAGATGATTTTTATAGCATCATAATTCTACGACTCGAAATAAAAGCAACACTTGAATAAAAAATAATAATAATGCCGTCAACAGAATTCTTTATCCACATCCTACAGAAGAACGAGAAGTAACTGATCAAAGCATCTCGCCACAAAAAAAAGACGACACTATGCAGCCGAATTACACAATCAAAGAAATATTCTTTCATTTTTAATATTTCTTACTGTAGACACGAAAATCCATTTATTATTTTTTTGTAGAAGGGAAAGAGGCATCCATCCATTTTCTGCGTTCGTTGATAGAACACTTATGCAGGCGCAGACATAATTTCTTCGCAGAACGGCAAAAAAAGGCAGCCATTCTGCATTGAAGTCCCAACTCAACTGCACTACTCAATGCGCACGAGCTATCCGAAAGGAGGAGTAAAAAAAGAGGTGCTATAATCCTTGAAACACGCCAACTTTGGCTGAGCGAACATACAGGTGCCATGCATTGGTATGAAATGCAATGCTAAAGTATATAAAAAACTGCTTTAAAAAAGGAAATTTGATAGATTTCACTGAGATAAGATGCAAAACAGTAGTAAAAAGTTACAAATTTTGAAATTACGAATTAAACTGATTTAAATATTATTGGCTAAGGGGTGGAGCTACAAAAGGATATGACTTCACAAATAGAAAGAGATGGAATTTTCCAGATAATTCTTTTACCAGAAATACAGATTTCAAAACGACGTTTATGATTTTAAAAGGAATGAAATGCTATGCCAGAAAGAAAAACTTACAGGGGAGAGTTGAAAAAAAAGGGAATTAAAATAATTTTGGAATGCAGATATTAAAATTAAATGAATACAAGATTAATAAAAATATTTTCTAAAGGAAATTAAATAAATATATGGCAGTGGTTCTAACAACAGTTAAGTACTAGTATAAACTCAATGTTAACTACTATAACCTCCTCTGGACCTGATAAAATTTCTGTAAACAATCATGATGATAAACTCCATCAGCAGCAATTAAATCAACCACATTACTACAGCGAATTTTAACTTCTTTTCCCCACTGATCATTTCTGTGGCTTCAAGGACTCTTTGTGTCATGAATGAACTGTTTGTTTTTAAGCCTCGCACCTCATAAAATATTCTTTGCAAAGGAATTGGTTTCTTTTTTTCTTTTTCTTTGAACTGTTTATCAATTAAATCAGTACAAAGGAAGCAGCTGTTTTTGAAATCGAACTTTGGTACTGATGACTGCAGAGTAACCAGTTGTCAACTGATTGATGGTTTGGGCTCATTTCTGAACGTTTGTAGTGTTGCATGAATGCTATCAGGTCTGGTTAATTTTTATGGCATGCAGTGTGTACTTTCAGAAACGTGATATTTTCCAACTACTGGAATTTTTGGTCCTGTCTTTGAATAATCGTTTTTTTTTTTTTTAACTTTAGATCCCTTTTTCACCCACTCGTACTACATCACCACTTGACTCATAAACATCTGTATCACAAATGAAACACTTATCTGTTGACATGATGAGTGCAAAAGTTGTTAAGTACTAGTATAAACTCAATGTTAACTACTATAAATGAGAACTACTATGAACACACATCCATGTCCCCATACTGGGTTATAGAAATTAACTGAATGCAAGAAAGGACACCAGATAGAAAAATAAAGTATGTGGAAGGAGAATCCACGACCCTGCAGAAAAGAAAGCTGCAATACAAAAATCATGTGCTATTGTTTACTTTTAAGTTTCTTCGCACCACCTTCCAAAAGAAAGAGGAGGGAACCACCTTAACACACATCGTTGAGGGCATTCTAAATTCAAAATTGCTCTTTTGCTTTTTATCTCTGGCACTCTATTTTTAATTTTTAATTTTTTCATTGATGTTATCCAGTCCTTATGTTTGACACCGGTTATAATTCACCTTCTTAAAGCTTATATTTTCATATTATTTTATAATTTATAGCTTATTTATATGATTAAATTTTTATTATTGCATTAATTTATATTCCGGAAAAAAAATATTTTATGGCCCTGTCGGCTTTTCCTCCTTTTGTTTGCTTAACCAAACCATTGCCACTGCACAAACTTTACTGCAAAGTTTACCATCTGCTGAATCCATCTATGCGCTCATTCATCAACTCACAACATCAAGGTGAAGTTAACATAGGCATTACGACCTGCGTAGGTATTCAAGTTTTCTGCACTGGTCATTGATCTTCCTGCTGGTCGTAAACAATGACTCACATGAGATTATACACCACTCGTCAGTTGATTTAGCATGTAGGTAATCAGAAGTTAAGTTGTTTTCTGATTTTTTTTTTTTTTTTTGTGTGTGTGTGTGTGTGTGACAATATTATTAAATTTCAATAGACATTGAGTAAATAAATTTGAAAAGGGATTTCTTTGCGGAAAATTCGCAAGGCTCTGGTTCCGTGATTGACGGATAACTGAGTTTCTACTGCATATGCTTGTCATTTGTAGAGAATTAATTCTATGCTCTTTAATTTGTGCTAGAGTAATTTTTTCATGAAAACCCCGGTAGCAGAAAGTTCGAGATGGGAGATGGGCGTCACAGATTTTCTTATCTCTTTTGCAGATTCTTTTTCATTGAACCTTTATTTTGCTTCATATTATGTTTAGCTCTTTATTACTTAATACAAAGAGTTAAGATTATTATTAATAAAAATTTATAAAATGCCTAAAAATGCTACAGGTAAGTGATTGTCTGATTAATTAACGCTTCAGTTGTAAAAATATTTTACCTGCAAATTATTTTTTGCCCCTGAAGTATCTGTCACAGACACTTGGAGAAATTTCTGCTACTGGGATGAAAACCCACAGTTTCTCAGATATTTTCAAAAAGATAAAAAAAAAGGAGAGGGGGGGGCATATTTCCCCCAATCAATCAGGATTTTTTACCTAGTCATTAGTAGCTATCACTGAACATATGTATCATTTTTTATCTCTGTAGCATTTATTATGGCAAACTGTACCAAAATGAGCTCATTTGATTGGACTAATTAAATAGATTTCAGAATAAACAATTTTCAGGTCACAAATTCCCTACAGTTTTTTTACAAGTAAATGTGTGTGTTCAATCTGTACCTTGATAGAAAAAGTGAAGTCCAAATTCAATGATTTTGGTCTAGGTTCACCAAACAGTTGATAATTTCTTTTAAAGAGAAAACTGGCTATGTCTTCTCTTTAATACCTTCCATAATAATCATAAGTATAACAGAAGCAAATATCAGTGTCCTCGATTTAATTTATAATATAAAAATATTTCTTCAGCAATAATTCAATGAAATTTTTAAAAATCAAAATCATTAAATCAGCGTTATCTAAAAATGCAAAATATATGTGTATATATATGTATGATGACACGAGTTTCAAAACTTGACTTCCAAAAAATCAAATTTTGGGAAATTGCAGAAAACGTGTAACTGCATCCATTGGTTTTCATTGTAACCAAATATTTTACAACGTCAAAAATACAGGATAAAACTAGTTTTTTTTTTTGCAGACTGTAGTGTTTTTTCGGTGCAGTTTTACCAGTAGAATAGATTGATAGGGGAAACATGATTTTTTAAATTTTGGATAAGACAAGTTTTGAAACTCACGTCCTTCATATATTAACCTTCGTTGCTAAAGTTGGAGGAAAACCAGTACTACTAGTACCAGCCGTTAATATTTATCACCTATTCGTATAAATTGCTTATCTCTGATTGGTTGAAATGTTGAAAATTGGGGGGGAAATTCACGGCTAGCACAGACTTTTTTAGAGCTGTGGATGAAAAGTTGGGGATATTGCTATTTGCTATCACACTGGGTGTTGAAACAATATTTCGCGAAAAGTTGGAGGAAATCAAGAGTTGGCTCAAAAATTGCTTGAAAAGTTGGTGAATCTGATAGCAGCTTAAGAGAATATAAAATCCCTCTTTAGAAAATGCCTTAGCATTGTTTTGTGGTTTACATGGAAACAAACAATCCAAGAGCAATACATAATAGAAACTTTCAAGACAAACTAATTTTTTTTTCTAAATGGCAGAGCAATGAGGAATTTGCACACATGGGGGATTTGATCATTTATATATTTTTCTGATAGTTCCACATCTACAGTTTTCAAAAATGTTCTCAAAAACGCGAAAAAAATATCTATACTATTAAATAATTAGTCCTAAAAGTAAGCTAAAATCACGTCGCTCCAAATCGGGGCGTGACTTACTATGACGTCACAGTTCACGACAGGCAAGCGGAACGGAAAGAAAAGAGATACTAGGCTTTGGAAATAAAGGTTCGAAATTTTTAAACTACTGATTTTACAAATTCGGTTCTTTCATATCTGGATGTTATTTTGTACATTGATTTATAAAATGTCAATTTGAAAAAAAAAATTAACGCTAAGTTTACGAAAAAATCGATTTTTAAACTCATTAAAAGTCTTTTCACATAGAGAGAGTTGACGGGATATTGTTAAAATTAGGAAAAATAAAGAACTGATCGCTTTTAAACTTTGACGTTGTTTTTAACGCATAGTAAAGATTTTATAAATTTAAGATGAGTTGATTTTTGATGGTGGTGGTGGTGGGGGGAAGTTTTCTCTTTTTTCTTCAGATCAACTGTTTATTGCGTTTTAAATGCGATTTTTCAGTTAACACTCAAATAAATATTATTATTTAACATTAGATATCTGAAAGAGTGGGAAATGCAGAGGGAGGGGAGGGTCATCCGGGGAGGAGCTATTTTCTAAATTTTGAGTACACGCCTCATGTGACATATCGTTAGAAAGGTGTATGAAAACTTATTCATATTATGCACATCCGGTGCCCCTAACCCCCCCCCCCCACTTTGCCCCCTGGGGGCACTTTTGTAAATTTTTAGGTTTTTTACAAGAATTCGCAGTGCGTGCGCAGTACGTGGTGCTATACGAGGCCGCAGGCAGCGGGGATGTGGTTCGCGTTTTTTTTTTTCTTTGATTTTTTTTTTTTTTTCTAAGATTATGCAGTACTGTCGAAGCACGCCTGCTACACGGTGTCATAGGCAGCGGGACCTAAAGTATTTTTATGTTGAAAAGTAAAAATTTAATATTAAAATTTTTTTGAGTAGTTTCAATATTTTTACGTTTTATAATCTCTATTAAGACATGACAAAATATTGTTTCGAAATAAATCCTTTACCATTATTTTTTAAACCTAGTTCCTAACTTGATAAAAATGTACACTTACGCAATAAAATTTTTATTTACTTCCTGATCCTGAAATAAAAACTAACATATTTGTGTGTGTCATAGGGTCAGGTGGGGGAAAGTGGTCATAAAAACAGGCTTTTCAAACTTTCAGAGGATATAAACATCAGAATTTCTGTGATGTTTTCTAAAATTTTGGGTGTTATTTTACATTACATTACTCTAGAGTACATCCATATCCATTTCAGAAATATTTTTGGGGAATAACACCTTTTTATAACATATTTTTCCAGGCATGTTTTTATGACCACTTTACCCCAGGGGATGGGGTAAAGTGAGTAGTGCATGGGGTAAAGTGGTCACATTGAAAAAGTGTAATAAAAAAATAAACTAATGAATAAAAAGTGACATTTTATTATTTACAAACATTTTAAACAACCTTTATAATAAGTTATCTGCCATTTTATTTTATTAAAGTGTAAATTTGTAATGTTAAAACTGTTTGTTGTTAAAATTTGGTTCTTCGAGGATTTTGATCACATCTGATTCTGGAAAAGTATAATGATTGCCAAATTTGGATTTTTTTTAACATACTTTAAGAAAAAAAATCATGTTTTTCCCAATTGCTTTATTGATTTCTTCATTTCATATCTTAACAACACTCAAGGTCCTAAGATATGGTGTGAGATGTCATCTTTAGCGATTATAAATGGACTCAAAAGAGAATGTTGACTAGGGATATTTTGTTGTTGTTTTTTTTTCCTTTTGGAAATTTAAGCAACTTTTAAGTATCCCATTCCCCTTGTTATTTTTGCAGATATAATGCAAGTGTTTTTTCTGTCAATACTACTCTGATTTTGGACTGGACACATTTCCTTTTCCTTTAAAACTATGTCTAACAATTCTATTCACATCTGAAATGAGTGTAGATAATGTTGCCAATGTGGATTATTTTAAATTTTTTTTACATATTTTGCAGTCTGCTTTCTTGATACTGTTTCTTTAAAATTCCTTTCCAGGCTTTTTTTAATGGGGGAAAATACACCTAGATCTAATGGTTGTAGACTATGACTAGTATGAGGTAGCACGCAGAGTATTATAATATGATTGTCAATAGCTATATTTCACAGCATCATAATTCATTTATGTCCATCACAATCATAAATAAAAGGGCAGGCTTTTGTAAGCTTTCGGTGTACTATCTACTTAATAAAATGATCCATCCAAGATTCAAGTACAGAATCCTGCATCTATCCAGATTCCATGATTCATACAATGCTCCTGCACGACCACCCTTTATCCATAATTCATATATACTCACTCATAAACGGTGAATGGAAGAATGTAATAACCACTAGCTGATATACCAAAAGGAACACTAAACAGTATCTTTCCTTTGGTTTCTGAATTTTATATAATGCATTGCATTGCGTACAATTTTTTAAGCTGAACTATTTTGGCTATCCATATCCATTCCAGCCTCATCAACATTAAAAATTCTTTCAGGATTTTCTTGTGGACTATTTTCTTATATAATACAAGTATGGGTATTAGAAAAAGTAGTTAATGTGTTGGTTGTTAAATTAGTTGATGTAACCTTTGCAAGCAATTCAGGTTTACACTTAGTTAATTCCTTCACTATTCTGAACGCCCCACCAGTGGCTGAGAGGTTCTGCTCTCGAAGCTGGTAGACGGGAGGTGCTGGGTTCGATCCCAATCGCGCCCGTCGGCCTAATCGTTCAGAGTTTTCATGGTTTTCTTCGAACCTTGGATTTCCAAGCGTTAATACGGGTTAGGTTCCCTTAGAAAGACCCCCACGAAGGGCACTCCCCCCCGGGCCTATATCCCTCGTGCAGATAATTGGCCGTCATAAATACAACCAACCAACCACTATTCTGAACCTATTAAAAATTAAACCTAACCTTTTTTAACCCCCATATTATAAACTATTATTAAATAATAACTATTTGCAGTTAGTTTTTAATAGTTATTAGTATTTAATAAACTGGCATTGTATATAATGAATAATTTAACCCAGATCAAATATCTATAAGTTAAGCCTAACCCTATGACCACTTTACCCCATGTAACTAAAACTATTATGAAATAAAATCTGTGATAAATATAACTTAGCTATAAATGAAAATATGTTCTTGAGATATGTGAAAAGCTTTCTGAACTGCCAATTTAACAAAATTTGGGATAAACAAAATGCAACAGAAAAGTTAATTAAAGAGTTAAAAGAACAACGTGTAACAAAGACAGACAAAACGAGTGCTCAGTGGCTCAAACATGTTACTAAAAATGTTTTTTTGAGTGAGAAACTTTGATCAATACTTAATAAATCTAAAATTTAAAAAAAATTATTCAAATTTCTATATTAGTCAGGATTTTAGCCCTTTTTATGAATTATGACCACTTTACCCCGCCTGACCCTATCTTAGACGTTTCTACGTTTTACCTATTTAATCATCAATAAAACAGGGTTATTGCTTATTAATCTTTACAGATACAATATACATATGAAATCTACTACAGAGTGTTTTTGTTTGTTTTGAAATACAAATGAGTACATTATAAATATGAATGTTTTTTTTTTCTCTTGAGTAACTATTTATCAATTAATGTTCTAAAATAGTAATATTTAAACAAAATCCAACATAAAGTTACTGAAAAATGATCTTCACAAGATCAAAGAGATGATGTATTACGATAAATTAGGATTTTTCTTGTCATCTTTCTTCATAGCTTTAGTCCATGATTTTCTAATGGCAGGGTCTTTTGGCACACTGAAAAACAACTTTTCGCTAGAAGTTACTGGTTGTATTAGAGCAGAGTGGTACAATACAGTACAGTAAAACCTCCTTAAAGCGACCACGTTTCATTCTAATAAAAAATGATCGTTTCGAGAGGTGGCCTCTTAATGGAGGTCATGTTTAAATCTAGATTTTAATTGTTGAAAAAAAGTAGAAATAATGTTACTAGAATTTATTTTTCACATTAGGAAAAAATATAAAAATTTAAGTATCAAAATAAAAGTTAATTACTGCAGTGTTTAAAAATGAATATATTGACATTTGCTTTGGTTTTACGGTTTTATCTTTCATAACTTTTATTTCCAAGTCCTTTCAAAGTTCAGTAAATAAATGCAATTTTTTTTTTTTTTTTGACGGGAACAAATAATGATATTTTTATTAATTCATCTATTTCTTTGAGAGTTTCCTAACAGAATAGGGTAGGGGAGTTTATTGATCGTCATTCTTAATTCGTCATCAGAGTTAACTTCATTGTCTAAAAAGGCATAAAGGGGTTTAAACACTTAAAAGTTACTGGAATAAAAAAAAAATCTAAACTTAGTTTAGAAGTTTAAAGACCCTCGGAATTATTTTTCTAATAAAACCTTCTTCAAGTGACAGGAAAAAACGGAATTTGTTTCCTTTTCTTCAAAGAAATTAGTCGCTCATGGAGAGAGGTCAGCTGGGATGGTCTCTCAATGGAAGTAAAATTAGTATTGAGCCTATGGGAATAAATTTCGTTCAATGAAAAAATGATCGTTCAGGGAGGTGGTCGCTTAATGGAGGTGATCGCTTAATGGAGGTGGTCGCACAGAGAGGTTTCACTGTATTTATAATATGACTTTGTGTTCTCAGTCATAATAATTTTAGAAACAGCAATATTTAAAATGAACAAGTTGAAAAGCGACACACGTAAAGAATAACAGTCGTTTGTTGTCATGAACTGTGACGTCAGATGTATTACGGAGCGTTTTCGGGATATGGTAAATAGTGCAATATTAAAACAATCATAAATCAGTAATAAAAGCTCAAAATAAAAAAAATATGCAGGGTATCCTTCTTATTTTTTCATGTACTATTGTTTCGTGATAAAGTTAGAAAACGTGCAAATTCTCCATTAAATAATTTCCATTGTAGCTATGAATATTCATTCAAAAAAATATGTTAAACAATTTTTTCACTTACCCCCTCCAACTCCAACAAATAACAAGTCGTATTTACTGGCACATGTCAGAAGATTTACATATTTTGTTGGAATTTGCTCATTTTCTTTTATTAGCCTCAATGTCCTCAACTGACGAAAGTGAAAATCCTACAAAATATTAAAACAAACAGAGTGAATTAATAAATAAAGCTAAATCTTATATTATGAATTCACAAAGAAAAAACAATCAGAAGGAAAGTACCACACAACTATTTTAAAGACCCATAAGAAAACGTTTTCATTGGTGCAAACAGAAAAAAATGAGAAGAAAGTGGTGATAGCAAAGAACTAAGTATTGGATACTTTATTAAGCCTCTCAAAAACTGAAGTGTTCCAAAAATTAAAATTTGTCTATAAAAAAGGAAAAAGATATACTTTTCCTTTTTTGAAATATTCCCAGGAAGAGAATTTTGCCTTTCCTTTTACTCATTATCCCAATCCTACCAGAAGTAAAAGAAAAAAATGCACGACGATAAATAAAGTGAGAAATTCTTCATGCATTATATCTGTTCCCTTTCTACCACTTTTACAATTAATAAGAGATGGTGAGGAAAGCATTATTGGCACTTGTGCACATCACATGCTTGATGCTTCACAGGTCAGCAGTGTACGAAAGAGAATGGATTATGGGACTCGAACCCTCCCTATTTAAACAAAAACAATTTTTTAAGGCCACATATGACATATGTGCCCCAAAGACTATTATTTTCTGCCTTCAATGCTTGATAATTCATCGATGAAAAAAGAACTCTACATGAAGAAGCACTATGAATATTAAATTTATTACAAACATGTAAATCTGCAGATCAAAAACCTCAACATCAGTTCTGCGAGCCACGTTTTTTTTTTTTAACTCATTTTACTACTAATTCAAGATATCAACCTACAGTTTCATTTCTTATTTCTTTCATATTAGAAATCATATTACTAAATAGTTTCAGGAGATTTAAGGTTTCAGGAGGTTGTGATTTGCAGTGGGAAATGCAATTCATGCACTGATATTCTAAAACTATTTATTATCACACCAGGGGCTACAGATATTTTTTCTGGGGAGGGAAGGAGGGGGGGAAATTCAAAAATTTCCCAACTTGAACAAATTGCCCTATTTTCCAACTGAAAGGATATGTGCAATGTGTGTTTTAATGATAATGATACTTATATGTAAAAAAAAAATTTCCAAGGAAAAATACTGAAACTAAAAACATAAAAATTATAATTATTCGTTCATTTAATGAAAGATTTTTTCTTCTATTGTGTACGAGTCATAATCGTACTTCATATTAAAATAGCCTCGTGATATTTTGAGAAAGGAGTAAAATTTTGGAGGAAATAGATTAGAAAACTGTTGATAGACAGCAGTAGAGAAATTTAGGTCTGGTAGATGTATGATATTTTTGTAGCATAGAGAAACACAATGACAAATTGAGTCTGGGTGTTTTTTGTATTTCTTTTGATAATTTAAGTAGTTTACTGTTACAGAACTCAGAAAGGTAGTTAGCAAAACAATAAAAAAATCTTTTTTTTTTAACTATTATTTAAAAAAAAGAAAAGGTGTTTCCAAAATCTGGAATTTCCCAAGTTCACATATATTAGAGGGGGAGGCTGCCCCCCATAATCCCCCATTGTGATGCCTCTGTATCGCACCAGGGAGGCTCTGTTCCGCTGAAACCCCTCATCCACTCCAATCTCAATCATTTGATAATTTTAACTATAGCAAATTCAGTATCTTAAATCTCCTATCTAAAATAATTACAATATTGATTTTGTGATAATTACATTAATAATTAGTTTGAGTGAACTAATGCAGAATGCTATGAAGTTTTTACAATGGCTGTTATGCTATTGTTTACCTTCCATTGAAGATGATCAATCGATATAACTTGATGCATTTAGCAGGACATAATTCGAAAAAAAATTCCAGAGCATTGGAATGGTATAATGTGCTAAGCAAACTAAGGGTAACAGAGTATAAAAGGCTCCAGAGTCATAATTTTATTTTAGATAGAATAAGATAATGGAAGCCCAGTAGCATAATGGTCAGCATGCCTGCCTGCCACACTACAGGTCACAATTCTGCTCCCGGCTGGGCAAGGTTCACTCAACCTTTCATCTCTTCAGGGTCGATAAAGTGAGTACCAAGCTTGCTTGGGAACTAAACACCGAGGCTCTCACACTGGGCTGACCACCTGGCCGGGACATAGGCTGCATAGCACCTCGGGGCCCAGGGTCAAGTAAACAGAGTTGGACACTGTAGGCCCTGATCCTTCATGGATCGTACAGCCACAGGTTTAGTTTTTTTTTTCTTTTTTTTTTAGAATAAGATAATATAACTTAAACATTATAATTAACACAAAAAGGATATCAAAATAATAAATACTATTAATACAAAATTTACAAGTTTGGATCCTACGGGCACTTAACAATGAAATTTAAGAAGGGTTTTTCACATATAATGCTAAAATTATGCGGAAAATTTTAGGAGTGTCATTAATGTACAAGTTGAAGACTGAAGAGCCTGGTGCTACTAAACTTCCCCAGAGGACACCAGCCTCAATATTGCAAGAAAAAGAGATAGAATTGTTTATGCTGACAGAAAAAGTTTAACATAAGGTAATTCCAGAAGATGAGAATAAGTTGGGGCATAACATTGAGAATAATTAACTTATAAATAAGAACATTATATGCCATACTCTGCCGATGGCTTTAGTGATGTCCAGGGCCCAGTTAACTTCTGAAGCTATGGGAAGCACAGTGTCATTTCGGGGCCCTCTTTCATTAGAGAAGAGTTTCCTAAATTTGACATACTCGGAAACTCACCAATGTGTTATCATTCAAATTACTACAAATAACATTATATTATTGTATTTTCTCGATTTGATTGATTGGTACTACTTGATAAATTGACGATTATGTTTGGTTGGATAAACTGAGGAATTGTGATCATGTGGTTGAAAATTATTTATTAAATAAAAAATTAATTTGTTATGTAAGGTATTTTTATGAAACAGTTAAAAAATATATATTATATGACTTAATAATTTGAAAAGAAATTAGAATTTTGGAATGGAATCAATTTAAAATAAAAATTTAGGGTATTCTGTCTTCTCAGATTCGGGCACCTTCAAAATATTTTAAGGGAAACATGTGCTTCTAGTGCATATTCGGTAATCAGGGCCTAGTAATGTCTATGAATACAACAACAATTTTTTGTCTTTTAAGGAAACTCTCATGAACGAGTTTAGTCACCCTATTGAATAAAGAAAGGGTCAACGGACAGTCATACGTAAAGATTGTATAGAATATAAATATACCAAAACATTCTTTCTTTTTTAATGTACTACTTACAGTTAAAAGATCTTTATAATGCAATTCTCTGTATAACACACCGCTTCTGTAATGCAAACAATGAATTTTACACTTAAGAACTTGCAATCCATATTGTAGAAATATTGCTACTCTTTCCAGATTACTAAATTTCAAACATTATTTTATCTTTATCTCAATAATTCTGTTTTTTTAATGAAAAAATAGCTATCATTAAATAAAAAAAATTTGGAAATAAATAATATAATGATTGTGTCCAGATGTATTTTGATCATGTTTATAAGATACAAGGTAATTTCACAATATATAAAATGATCTACATTAAGCAAAAATTTATAATGTGCACAACTTTTGGACTTGAAGAATGCAATATAAAGGTCTACGGTATACTGATAAGTTACAGACCTATTTGGCCATGTTTACAAGATAAATTTTGATGTATGAAATGATGTACTTAATTATCTATATAATGCAAAACCTTGTGTTTTTAGGTTTGTGTTATAAAGATCTTTTACTGTATTTAAAATTAATTCTAAAAATTTCGAGCAAAATGTCATAAACGATAAACTTGCATACTATTATTAATATTATGAAATTAAATTTAAATAAAAAATACTTACAGACACTTCTCTGGGATCTGGACAGTCAGTAATCATTTTTACTTATTTAATCTGAAATATTAAAATTTTTAATCAGATATCTGTTATAAATAATTTTTAAAATACAAAAGATTCAGATTTTTATTTTGCGTGATTTTTATAAGAAAATAAAAAGGCACTTATTATAGAGAGTAAGTTAGTGGAAGAAAAGGAGAGCTGGAGAAAGAGTTGGACACGGAGGACTACTGCTGTGAGGCACAGCATTAGCAAAGGTAAAAAATAACAGTTTACCACTGGCAACAGGGTGACAACATACAAAACATTGCAGATAAAAAAACTAGGTACCTTTCGGTTAGCCAGGCGCCAGTGTTATATTTACATTCATATATATGCACATATATATATATATGTACACACACACGCATAAATATATACATACATATATATAAACATTAATTAAACATAACCTACCACCATCAAAAACCGTAATATTGTGAATTAAAGCTGTAAGTATAAAAAGTGTCAAATAATTTATTATAAGAATTATTATGGAAGAAAAAAGAAAGTGGACACCGACAAATAATGGAAAAGCTTATATATTGAATTACGTTGTCAAGGACACAGAATTCAATGATATAAGCAATATGGTTGTTTTCTGTGAGAAAAATAAGCTAAAGCTAATATTATTTTTCCCTGTGCCCAATATATATATATACATGTACAGTCGTGGGGAAAAAAAGTAAACACCCCCTACTAACTCTTCAACAAATTATCGTAGAAGAAAGTTACTGGTACCAAACGATTGGAAATAAAGCCTACTTTTAAATGATGTATATAAAATTTGCTTAGGGGGCCATCTACATATTAAACGAACTATAACTTTGTTTTTTTTCAATAGCAATGCACAATTCTGATAGCATAAATGAACTCTACACCCTTCAATTAGACTAAAAACAAATTTTTATGCAATTCGTACCATAATTTTCCGAGAAATTAATTATTTTAAAACGAGTGTATTTTAAGGGATGTATCCATATTGAAGTTCGGTACTCCATTGTTAACCAAGAGAGCTCCCTTCTTGATCAAGGCACCTTAAGCACCACTCAAGCAGTCAATGAAGCCTGTTAGATAACAGAACAAGCAGAAGAAATTTCAAAATATCTACTCACTTCTATCATAGACGGCCCCTTAAACTATCATTTTGCCATTTTTAAGCATAATTTGAAAACTATTTGGAAGAAAAATGTGAAATTTTGGATTTTCATAAAGCAGGACACTTAATAAATCTAAATCCATAAAAAAATTGTAGGTTGCAATTCATAATTTTTTCGAATATTAATTTCATAATTCATATCATAAAATTATAAAAATTGCAAATTCAACATATTTATGTTTGGGCACATTAGTATTATTGCTACACAAAAAATTAGCACATTAGGAGCATAACTTCAGGAGATAATAAAAATATGAAAATGTAATTTAACATTAGAAGCACTAAATTTTGAATGTTTATAATTCAAAAACTTATCATTTAAATGACATGTAATTTGGTGTCTAGGCATAGTTTGAACCGAAGATTTGAAGTACCTTGTTAAAATTGGGTCTTGCTATTGAAAAAAATGAGGTTTTGGTTCGTCTTAATATGTAGATGGCCCACTAAGCAAATTTTATATACATCATTTAAAAGTAGATTTTATTTCCAATCGTTCGGGGTCAGTAATTTCCGTCTACGATAATTTGTTGAAGAGTTAGTAGGGGTTGTTTACTTGTTTTTTTCCACAACTGTACATATATGTGTATCAGTGGCGTGGCGTCCGGTCATCGCTGGATGCGGCGATGACCAAGCAATATTTTAAAACTCTTAATAAGCTTTTAAAACTCTACGATCCAGTTTTAGCAGAACATTTGGAGTTCATGTATAAGTGAAGGTAAGATTTAGAGTTTCTTTTTTGAACATTCAACCATTGAATTTTAGAGTTAATAATTTTTCACCACAAACTTAAATAATTGCGATGACCACCGAAAATTTTCACGCCACGCCACTGATGTGTATATACATGTATATAAATATAACACTGGCGACCGGCTAACCGATGTACCGTCGTATAAGAACTCACTTAAGAAAGATTCTTAATTAGAAATTAAAAGAACTTGGCGTTCGTTTTTTTTTTCAGAGTTTTATTAGACGACACGGGACACACACATAACAAGCACATATAATATTTACACGGCAAAAAATTAATCTTTTCCGGAGCGAGACGTTCCTTTCGGCAGGACCGAGAACTTGACCGTCTGGGGTCGTGTCACAGCAGATACTCTCTCTCTACGGGGCCTTGTTTTTCTGAGATCAATTCATCTCCTAAATACCCCACGTGAGGTCTTGACTCATCTTAGTCAACAAGTTCAGTTTATAACATTTCTACGCAGCACTTTTTCTCCAGATATTTACATGATTAAAACTGTTTACATGTTCCATCTGTTTTGGTGAATCAGTGACATGTGAAGTTATAGCAGGCATCTGGAGGTTCCAATTAACGATGTTTATTTCATTAGGGGCATCTGGTCTCTGAGTCCTCTCAGATAAAACACCACAGTCCCTCCATGCCCCATATAAATTTTTCCTTATGGGAAAAATTTCCACACTCGGGTGCACAATCATAGCAAAATTCGGAGTTAATGCTATCCCTAACAATGCTATCTACTCCAAAATTAATAAAATTTTAAATTTTAAAATCAAAACATTTATCAGAAGTACTTCGTTACCATGGAAGGGATTCAGCATAACACACAACAAACATAATAAATACAGTAAACAATAAACACATTGCAATTGCACACCGTTATATAATAATACTAAGATTACTGATAAGCACTCCAACAATTTTATAATAAACCAGTACCTTCATTATGAATTTTCTTTTAACACAATCAGAATAGATAAAAAGTTTGAAACATCACAGGTACTTCCAATAAAAATTCGCTCTCTCATGTTCACATGGATAACCAACAATACTAATACATATATTTTCCTTATATATATGGATATTCTTAAGAAAGAATTCTAATACACTAATAAAACCAAACACTTTTAAACCTTTTACATACAATAAGTTACTTAAAAGAATTTTAACACAATAATAAAACAAACACTCAAACTATTCTTAATAATATATATAATCTTTGTATTCTACACAGACATATAGCAATACAATCCTTCACTAACTGATTTAAAAAACCTTTTTAACATAATCAGTAAACTAAAATTTCAGTACTTCTATTATAAGGTTCTTCTTACCCTTTACTTGTTCAAAACAAGAGGTTTTTTTTTTTTTCTCTCAATTTAAAAGGAGTTTAAAAGAATAATATTAACAATTTTAACATTAAGAACCAAAATGTATATTCTAACGATTTTGTACGTAATACAATTACTAACTCAAAATACAAGTTCCAATTCAAATTACAACTTCTAAATTTCAACTTATTAACTTTCTCAAATTACATTTTTTTTTTCTTTTTCCCAAGCCAAAAAATAAAAGCATTTATAATCTAATATCTAAGATATCCAAGAATAGTTATATTTCTAATCCTCTTACTTCTAAGTATTGAAACAACAGTCTGAACAACTCTACTGAAACAACAGTCTTTCATAAAAACACTTAACTCTTCTTTTTAACATATGAAATCCTTTCACGTTTACTTTATAAGTTTCATACAATGAACAATTTTTTTTTTTTTTTTAACTGGGGTGTATAAAAATCTCTTTTCAAAATAAACACATATTCACACACTATAACTAAATAACACAATACATAAGTCACTCTTAGCAAAACAAACAAAATAAACAAACCAAAACATCCCTAATCTCTACTCTCTGTCTAAAACTCTCTTACATATCTGATAAACAGAATTGTTTTCCAAAAAACTGAAAACAGATACGGGATTTATCTTCTCGTTCTTCTTTTCCGTCCGAGACGAATTTACCCAATTCCGCGATCTGAACCCATTCCTTCGATTTCCCTCTTTTCGTCGCTCGCACTTCCCGCTCTCGAACCGGGATTGTCGCCACAACACTGCCAGAAAAATCCTTCTCTCTGACCAAATTAGAGATCTCAAGGGTGTTTTTGGGTAATCTGCTACTCGATTTATCACGTACAGGAAATTTTAAAATTTGTTTTCCTTCACCAATTTCATCGGAAATAACCTCTAAGTTATTCGCCGGTACAATGGGAGTTTCACTAACCTGTTCTGAATCAAATTCTTCCAAACCTTTAATTTCGGAATTAGCGTTTATTTTTTTGACCTGCTCGCGATTTTCTGATGCCTTATTTATCACTTCGGGTTAAATTTTCGCACTGCCTTTCAAACTCTCTCCAGTTTTAAATTTACCTAACCCTGCATCCTCAACTTTATTTTTTCCTGGCACCCTGGTATTTGAATTATTCCCCCTCGCGTACCTGCGATCCGATTTTCTCAATTTAAATAAACGCCTACAAATACAAGGTGTCAGCAAAGCTTCACAATTTAATTCCGGCACCAGTGCTGCCGTTATATAAATCCTAGGTGAATTTTCCTGGTTCCCGTTCCACAAAGAAACTGGAACCTTCGCCAGATCTGCTCTGCGAATTTTTCTGATGGCCGGAACTAACTCGATCTGTTCACCCGTTTTATATTGATCTGGAATCAATTCGCCTCGAAAAACCGATAACTCCGTACCCGAATCCTTTATTCCCTTAACCCTTCGGCCCAAAATATTGATATCAATGAGTGGTAATTTACTTTTGCCTACGGCCTTCTGTTGTTTATCCCAGACACATCTAGAATTTAACTTCTCCACTCCTACATAGCTTACTCTAGCTTTCGCTCCCGTTTCAATATCTTCACTCGTATTCCGCGATCCCGAATTTTTACTCAATTCTGGACAAAAATTCCACAAATGGTTCTTGGAGTTGCAATGGAAACATCTACGCTCCACTCTTTTTTCGAATGCTTTCTCCCGACTCATGGTACCGCGTTGGGCTGACGCACCAGGGAGGAGAGTTTCATTCTTCGTTTCTACCTGTTTTTCATCCGATTTCGGACGCGTATTTCCATCCTCTGCGTACCGATTTTTCTTAAACGACGCTCTGATACTCTCATAACCATCCAATAATTCCACTATTGCTGCTTCGGTCTTAAGCTGTGGCCATTTGTCAATGAAGTGTTCACGCATTTCCAACATCGCACGCCGTTTAATCTGATCGGTGACCAAAAGGTCTTTTAGTTCGTCTAAGGAAGTTATTCCTAAACCCGTTAACCATTCATTTAAATAATTTCGGATTTCGAAACCGAAATCCTGCCAATTTAAAGATTGCGACTTCTGGTGGCCAACAAATTTCTGCCGAAAACTCTCTGGGTTTAATTTAAATTTTTTTAACAATATACTTTTTACGTTATCGTAATCTTCTGACTCTGTCTCGGGTTGTCTGGCAATAATTGAAATAATGTCTACTGGCAGAAGCCCATTTAAATGAGAGAACCAATTTTCCTTCGGTATCCCAACCCGTTTAGCTTGGCGTTCAAACAGAACCAAATACAAGCTAATATCTGTTTTTTCTGGATTAAAATCCGGGATTAATTTTTTTAAGTTCTGTTCAGGGGAACGCGAATGTATATTATTTGCATTTACTGAAGACGGGGCAATTCCTTTCTCGATTTTTAGTTTTTCTAACTCGAATTTATTTTTTAATTCTAATTCCTTTAATTCTTTCTCTTGCTCCAATTTTTCCTTCCTAATGGCTTGATCAAGCTCCCATGTCTGTTTACGCAACATGTCCTCCCTCTCGATAGCTTGTAACCATGCGCGCTGACTTTCTTCCCGTTCTAATTCCTCCTTAGCTGTCTCATACAGAGCACGTACTATTTCTTCTTCATACTCCTCAGATTCCAGCACCAAGTGTGTTAACTGAATCCGAGTTTCGTTTCCGGTCCTGGCAAGTTCCAGTTCATCCACTAACTTTTTTATATTTTCCTTTACCCAGGAAAGCCATATCTACCCCTTTTTTTTGTTTTTCAAACAAAATTTCTCTATAAAAGGTACTTCTCTACACTAATACAACAACAACAAAAATATATACTATATTAACAATAATCACAATCAATCATAAAATTTCTTTCAATAACACAGCAATATGTAAATACTGACTCACTTCCATGACTAGTACCTGTTCAATTTTTGTCATTCCCGTTTTTGAATTTTCCCAACAAAATCAGCAATTTTAAATAATTAAAAATCACTAAACATTAACTCCAAATTCAAAATTGTGACTTACCCCAATGAAGGCTCAAACATTTAGCGGTAATCCACTCTTTTTCTTCAGCCGGGTGGCTCACTGAACACACTTTCTTTCTGACCTTAAGGTCCACTAACAATAATATATCCAGAGGCACGGAACACTATCTTCGACCCAAAACGGGGCCCACTCACATTTACAATCTTCTTCTATCCGCCGATCCACTTCTACAATCACAGTTTTGTTTCAGGCCTTGGCTCCCTAAAAATCCCAGAATTATCTTCTTTTTTTTCCACTCTTCCGCAATCCGTTCATCACCAAAAGCACCTTCCTGATGACGATCTTCTTCCTTCCTTCAGCAGGTGGGGGTGGGGGGTGGGGGGGGTGAAAAGCAACACTCTTCTATTCTGGACGATGTCTGATTCTCTCAGCGGACTGGTGTGAAAATCCGAACTGTCTTCCTCTCTTCCCAAACCGAAACCTGGCCTCCTCCTCTTTTCCCGCACGGAAAATTTCACGGTTTTCTCTTCTTCCAACACACGGGGACTTTCCTTTATTTTTCTTTTCCAGTATCAGGACGGCTCTCTACTTCTTGAAAGAATGATCTTCCCTTAATCCTTCCTTCCGTGGGTAACAAGTGCAGGCTTATACTAAAAACTAGCTAAGTTTTTGTGTGTGCGTGTGTGCCCAAACTTTTTTCGAACCACTCGAATCCGACTTCTGACAACCAACTGTACCGTCGTATAAGAACTCACTTAAGAAAGATTCTTAATTAGAAATTAAAAGAACTTGGCGTTCGTTTTTTTTTTCAGAGTTTTATTAGACGACACGGGACACACACATAACAAGCACACGTAATATTTACATGGCAAAAAGTTAATCTTTTCCGGAGCGAGACGCTCCTTTCGGCAGAACCGAGAACTTGACCATCTGGGGTCGTGTCACAGCAGATACTCTCTCCCCACGGGGCCTTGTTTTTCTGAGATCAGTTCATCTCCTAAATACCCCACGTGAGGTCTTGACTCATCTTAGTCAACAAGTTCAGTTTATAACATTTCTACGCAGCACTTTTTCTCCAGATATTTACATGATTAAAACTGTTTACATGTTCCATCTGTTTTGGTGAATCAGTGACATATGAAGTTATAGCAGGCATCCGGAGGTTCCAATTAACGATGTTTATTTCATTAGGGGCATCTAGTCTCTGAGTCCTCTCAGATAAAACGCCACACCGAAAAGTACCAAAAATTATCTGTCAATCACCATGTTTACAATTCCATGAAAATTTTCGAAAATGTGTGCCACATGCCTGAAAATATGAGATTTCGTTTCCTCATATTGTTAAAGGTTACACAGTTGTTTACAATAAATTCCCTTTTTTGTATCAGAAACACCTCAAGTAGGATGTAAAAAAATGCATGGATTTTTTTTATTTAAATTAGACTTTTATGACTTTTTTTTCCAACATTGAGGTATTAAATGGCTGCAAAGAGTGTAGATCTCTAAAACAATTAAACCTCTAATTAGACCTCTAAACCAAAGATTTTTATTGTAAACCATGTGAAACATTACGATTTGCTATTTATGAAACGTGAATGATTATTATTTAACTTTAACTGAGAAAGCTTTTTAATTTGCTATTATTCAAATTAAAAATACCTACTTTTTTTATGAATTTATTATATATTTGTGATTTAATAAAATAGTTCGTAAAAGTCTGTACTTTTCAAAAGTTATATTTTTAAAATGCTCACCTTACTATCGACAATGTTTTTTCTTTTATTTTTCAAATGTTTTAATTCACATGATTTTCATTTTGTGCCAACTAGTATTACGTTTGGCGACAATGGTGTCCGTATAATGGAAAAGTACCGTCAAGACTTACCAGTGACTCTTCTGCTAAAAATATAATCTTTTTTCAGTTAAAATGTTTTTAGGATCTGGCATTAAAATCAATAGTTAACAACCAAATGTCACCATACTATGGAGACATTTGGCAGTGGAATATATTTATATAAGAAAAATCTATATCTGAGAAAAGAGGCACATGTGAACATGAACAGTACTACCCAATTCTTTTTTTTACATGATTTTACAGAGGGTTGTTCACAAATTTTTTAGGCAATTTTCATTAATTGAATGAATAAATACCTGGAAATGCCAACTTGTTCTTCATATGTAAGACAGAAATCTTCTGCATTTGACTTTATGTATAATTGATAACAGCAAATTCAAAAAATTTCGTAATCAATTTTACTTCAATTTCACACAGTAATAAAAATAACTATAAAAATTAAAAATAAATTATAAAGCTCCAATTATTTTTGTTCATTAGTCAGTCTTTGTAAAGTATGATTTCTGCCAAATATTACTACAAACAATCACTAAAGTGAAATGGCAACCAATGAAAAAAATGTCTTATAGGGGAGACTTGATCCCTTTTTCAGTTTTTAATTTTTATTTTGGAAAAAATTTTAAATGTTTCCAGTTATTATTAAAGGCTCATGTGTCTTTCTTGTTGTAGTATTTTTTGTATTTTTGAAAAACCATTTTTAAAATAAAAATAAATTGTTTTCCAAAAGATAAAAAAAGGATCAAGTCTCCCCAGTTGCAGGGAGACTTGATCCTTTGCCAAGGGAGACTTGATCCTTGAAAGAAATGCATTGAAATGATTCAAATTAAGTAGTAGAAATCAAATTTATTGTTGACTAACATGTAAAAAGGGAGAAAAATACAATTAATGATCAAAAAACATTTTCAAAGCTTGAAAAATCAAATGTAAATATTAAAATTATCGCAGTTCGAAGAATTCCACCAAGCATGGTTGATTTGGGTAGTTTTTTGACAATGTCAGCATTGTCCACAACACTATTGTCAACATTTTCTGAATAAATAAATTGGGCGAAATTAAGGCCTCGTTTTCTCAGAAAATTGATTTCACATTCAGATGATAAAATCTTCTTTTAAATTTTTCCTACGAAATGACTAATTTTCTTCTTTCCCAAAAATCACACAATGCATCAATCGACAATTTTTTTGGATCTTCAATGATTTCATCAGAATGTTCATAAAAATGTTCATAAAAAACATAAATGATCTGCGTTGGTTGAATCATAAACACTATAACCGCTTTTATAACTTTCTGAAGATTCAGGTCTTTCATTTTTAGTGTTTTTACTTTTCTTCTTAAGATGAAATGAGTTTTTCCCTATTTTTTTTTTTTTTATTCAGTTGACGATTTTGTATTCTTCTTCATTGTGTCTTTTAGTTGGTGTGCTTGACAAAATTTTTGAAGACCCTTTTTTCATTTCTTTAGATTTTCCCATTTTTTTGGTAATGAAACTTTAGGGAAGGCTTGTATGTCTTCTGGTGTCACTATGTTTGGTTTAATTGTAATTTTTTTACTGCTTGTTGGAGTTAATGGTTTATCTGAAACAAAAGATGATAAAAAATCATTTAGAGAAATCCGTATTTAAGGGATATATTCCAGTGATTTTAAATCCATTTATTGTTTGTTGTCACCATGACTTTAAGATAGGCAATTCAGCAATTTGAGAAATTGTTGTCCTTTGAGTAGGATGATTAGTCATCCAGTCTTGAACAGTCACATTAAAATATCTTTTAAGTGGTCCATATACAGTACGATCCAAAAGCTGCAATTTGTGAGAAGTGTGCAGTGATATTTTTAACAAAATTATTCCATTTTCTTTAGCATAATTCAAACTGTCAATGCTTATATGGTTATCATGATTACTCATTATGATTAACACTTTACTGTTTTGATTAAAATATCTTATATTCTTTACGAAGTGCTGTAAAAATTTTGCAAAGTTAGACGTATGTCTCACATGTGCATTCATCCACCACGTGCTTGCTAACATCATATACAGCCACATATTAACTTTCTGTCTTTGTCAACCATATTTTAATTAATACAGATAGAGAAAATGTCAGGGTTGGTAAAAATTACGATTTTTTTTTTAAATAAAAAAATCTGATTTATTTGATTTAAATCGGATTTTTTTTATTAATATTATTTGTGTACTTATTTATATACATGCATCAGGGTGTCCCAGGATACAAGGTAATTTTTTTTTTTTTTTTGCAAAATCAAATATGCATACCCTCTATTTTTTTTCTATTTCACCTCAGAAACATAAATAAAAAGTATTATTGCATTCGGATAACAGTAACCCGTGCCGACTTTAGGTCAAACTTGAACATGAAATCTTGTTCGGGGAATACTATGGGCTGAATCCATATCAACTCAGGCAGGGGGGTTACCTTCATAGTCTCAGAAGTTTTTGAATTGAACATATGTTAAAATTTAAGAAAAAGTAAGATACTTGTATATTTTCATTTTGCCCAAAAAAATTCCTGGCCCGAGATACAGACCGCCAAAGATGACATCCCCGGCATCCTTTCTCATTCGCGATTTTCGATAAAAATTTTAAAGTGCTCTATCTCTAGAACGGTGCAAGATATTTTGTTGTGGTTTATTTTATTTTAAAGATAATATTCTTCTGTTTAAAATGATATACCCAATTTTGAAAAATGTATTCAACTTTTCTTGTGGCAGCCTTTTGAAAAAAAAAATTTTTTTTTTTGGAAATGCTAATCTCAAAAATTTTGATTTTTTTGCTGTTGATCAATACCATTGGGAACTACCTTCACTGTAAAGGAGAACTTCCACTTTTGAGTTTAACAAATTTTAGAAACGTTTAAAAAATTCAGAAAAGTTTACAGGAACTGTATATATACAGTTCAAAAGTCACTGAATTTTTACTTATTTGTATCATATTTGTAAGGATAAGCCTACTATATATCCTAAACAAGTTAGAAATTGCAATATCAAATGTGGCAAATGAGGTGCGTGCATACTATAACTAGTTTTATAAATATTCAGGTCTTGGTGCAATAAGTTACACTCTTGGGCGAAAAGGGCATGAATACAAAATTTATTATGATTCTACATATTAAATTCAGTAATACGGAAGTAATATGAATTCATCTTAAAAGGACTTAATCGCCATGGCAACCTAGAATCATTACCTATCATGGTATATCATTGAATCAATTATGTATTATAGGATTTTTAAATAGAATGAAGAAAACTTTTATTAATGTCTTTTATGTTTTAATTTGATTTTCATAGCATTTGAAGTGATACATACTTTATTTTCAATACCGAACATAGTAAAACAATCTCAATAACATATATCAATTACACAGCAATACAAATTATATTAATACAAGTTAGAGTTCAGACAGATGGGCAGACAAATCAATATAATCCACAAAGACTTTCAACTATGTTGGAAATTGTTAAAAGCACATAAATAGGTCGGAATTTGACTTTTAGAAATTTATGTCGATAGACGGAAGCATACTTGAATACTTTCATAGAACCCTGTATTTTACCTACTATCTTTATGTACATGCCACTATTTAGCTAATATTTAACTAATATTAAAACATCCTTAAAACCAGTGAAATCACACTTCCAGAGATTATCATCCATAGACGGCCATGTATCTAATTCTTTGCGTGGACCTGTATATCATTTTATCTATATTCTCCAAACATATCTTAGTATACTAAATGTAGTTCAGTGTAAAAATGCATAACTCATTTAAAAATCACCTTTAAGCTACTTTCATTCATACTCAGTAAACCCTTAAGATTTCTTTTGTGTAGCCCTGTATATGATTTACAGCATTTATGCACACAACGTAATATGGAAAAATTTAGTGAGTAAACTTAAAAACTCAAACACAACTAAAAATGCACTTCCAGCAATACCCTTACGATTTCTTTTGTGTAGCCCTGTATATGATCTACAGCCTTTATACACACAACGTAATATTGAAATATTTAATTAAACTTAAAAACTCATATCGCAACTAAAAATGCACCTCTAGCAATCATTGCTAATGTACAGTATTTCCAATGAGGTAAAGTATCAGAAATCTTGTGTGTCCCTGTAAACACTATGCACTTTCTATGACACAAGAAGTAATCTTTTGTAAACCTCTGCAATAAAGTATGTATCACTTCAAATGCTATCAAAATCAAATTAAAACATAAAAGACATTAATAAAAGTTTTCTTCATTCTATTTAAAAATCCTATAATACATAATTAATTCAATGATATACCATGATAGGCAATGATTCTAGGCTGCTATGGCGATTAAGTCCTTTTAAGATGGATTCATATTACTTCTGTATTACATATTTAATATGGAATTACAGTAAATTTTGTATTCATGCCTTTTTGCCCAAGAGTGTAACACTTATTGCACCAAGATCTGAATATTTATAAAACTAGTTAATACTATGCACGCACCTCATTTGCCACATTTGATATTGCAATTTCTAACTTGTTTAGGATGTATAGTAGGCTTATCCTTACAAATACGATACAAATAAGCAAAAATTCAGTGACTTTTACTGGAACTGTATATATACAGTTCCAGTAAAAGTCACTGAATTTTTTAAATGTTTCTAAAATTTGTTAAACTCAAAAGTGGAAGTTCTCGTTACAGTGAAGATAGTTCCCAATGGTATTGATCAACAGCAAAAAAATCAAAATTTTTAGGATAGGTATTTTCGAAAAAAAAATTTTTTTTTGAAAAAAAAAAAATTTTTTTTTAAGGTTGCCACAAGAAAAGTTGAATACATTTTTCAAAATTGGGTATATCATTTTAAACAGAAGAATATTATCTTTAAAATAAAAAAAAAACGCAACAAAATATCTTGCACTGTTCTAGAGATAGAGCACTTTAAAATTTTTATCGAAAATGGCGAATTGGAAATGGTGCCCGGGATGCCATCTTTGGCGGCCTGTATCTCGGGTCAGGAATTTTTTTGGGCAAAACCAAAATATACAAGTATCTTATTTTTTATTGAATTTTAACATATGTTCAATTCAAAAACTTCTGAGACTATGAAGGTAAGATTTTTTCTTTGGCTGCCTGAATTGACATGGATCATACCTATGGAAAGATTGTAAAATGTATATTTCTTTGCTACATAAGACACCATTTTATTCAAAGCAGATACTTATTAACGTATTACAGTAAAAGAAACATTACTGAGCTTATTTTTATTTCAATGTTTGCTTTTTACAATCAGGATATACCTTCGTGTTCTTGCATGCAACGTAACAAAAATTGTTTCTGTTCCTCTGCCACCATTATTAAACCATGAAAGTCCTGCTTCAAATTTACCGCTCTTTCAGCTGTATTGTTCATTTCTCTGAGCATTTAGATTGTCTTTTTCACGTCGGGAAATGAAGCGTTATTCTCCCATGAAAGACTTTTCAAAACTATCATCAATTTTGAGTCTAGAAAAATATGAATGGCTTTTGACAGATATGAGATCGTCGATGCTTTTTCTGTAAAATAAAATAAAAAGTAACAATTGCGTGATATAAATGAATAACTAAATAAATAACTACAAAATCAATATATGGAACTCGCCATACAATGAAACACTTTCTTCCTTCGATGGAATGTATGTTTTCTCAGGGGTCAAGAAATTTTCTCTATGTAAATTTGCCACTATTTTCAATTTTGTTTCTTCGTCCACATCATCATTAAAAAGTGCTAATACTGCTATTTCATTAGTCAAATACCATAAATGCTAGGGCAATTTCTGTAAAGCAGCTTTCGAGATAATTTCATCCACATTTTCGTAGGCTTTCAAAGATTTCAAAAAGTGCAAATCTTTGTAGGGTGCTTTAACTGCCAAAATGTATTGAAGCCATGTTTATCGTAGATTGTCACGATAACCAAGCAGACGTTTAGCAGTGCTTTCTTATCCTTGGTATTTAATTTCAAACGAGAACTAAATAACGAGAGTTTTAGGGACTAAATTACTCAGGCTATCCATCCAGCTAGGTACACAGCACCCAGAGGTCTGATTTAATTCTTATTTCTGCATCTCCACCTAAAAATATGCTAGAAAGCTCGATCAACTCTTGATAGTCCTCTCTGATCATAACATTTTAAAGTTCAGAGCGGTAAAAGTCAAGCAAATTGTCAAGTTTAGATACAGTTCGGAACAATTCCATTGTTTCTCTATAGCACTGTATTTTAGTGCAATAGATGTTCTTCCCAATTCTCTTTGTGGTTTTTAAAGAGTAGAATATCGGTGCTTGTTGTCAATTGTTTAATTTTCACTTCGAATACAGCCTTTAATACCAGTTCGTATACCTGATGGCAGAAAGCAAAAAAAAAAAAAAAAAAAAAAGCTTTTTCCAATCAAATTTTTGTTCTAGGAGCGCACAAGCACCATTAAAACAACCTGTATTCGAAGCTATAGTATCGCAATAGAAAATTTGGACTTTGTTTTCGAGATTCCAATCTAAGATAGCCTTCCAAATAGCCTGCGTTTGTTCTTTGCCTGTATATTTATAAAGTCTTGACGCAGCAATGAGGTGTTATTTAAGTCGATAAGAAATAACTATAAGCAAACGTTCTTCTTTCGATTTTTGAGCACTCAAAGCAGGCAACAGTTTGCCATCCCAATGTAAGGTCACTATGAAAGGATACGAAATTTTAAGCAGCGCTTGGTTTGTCCAATCCAAAGATCCTATTGAATTATCCAATTCATGGGGTATCTACCGTATTCATTGCCAGTGTGGCCTTTCCTATATTGGACAAACCAAACGCTGCTTAAAATTTCGTATCAAAGAACATCAACAATATATTAAAAAACAAGAAATCAATAAATCCTCTATTGCAAAACATTGCTGGGAGATGAATCATACTTTTGACTTCAATTCGGTTAAAATAATCTCTAAACCTACTTCTATACACGAACTTAACTTCCTTGAAACATTTCATATTTATAAAAATATAAAAAATATTGTTAATTGTGAATTCGCTATTCCCCCATTATCAGACTGTTAGAAATATTACATAAAAACTTCTTTTTCTTAATTTCCCCTCCCCCCTCACTACTTCGGTTCCATTTCCCATCTTTTTTCCTATTGCCTGTTGCCTGCAATCCTCTGTTTTCCTATTGGTCAATAAACCTTTAACTGGAATTCCCATCTCGCCTATATATGTGAGCAAATTTCCGCCATCCTTAGCACTGAGGAAGGTATGCTATATGCTACCGAAACCGGTATGCTTAAAATTTTGGTGCTTTTAACGTTGCTATTTTTTACGCTTTTATTATAACACTATGGATTGATAATATTTTTAACACAATTGCATTTACTTTCATAAAATAATAGTATTTTGAACTTATAAAAGTTTTATTTAATGTTATTACAAGATAATTTTGAATCTGAAATGAATGATTACTTTTCTTATAACATAAATGATGAATTTGATTCTTATTTAACCTGTAAATGTCAATGTTAAAAAAAAAAAAACTGATTTAAATCAACTATTTTTTTTAAAAAATCATTTGATTTAAATCATGAAATTTAAATCGAACAACCCTGGAAAATGTCACAATGACAAGTAGGGGGTTAATAAAATTGAACATTAGTTTAACTTTGGTTTGGGGACACTCGATCTTCAGGATCAAGTCTCCCCATACAACAGGGATCAAGTCTCCCTAATGTGCATGTTTGGGGGAAAAAATGGTTAAATCAAAAATAAAGAAACTGTATTGGATTTAAATAATAACATTTAAGCAGTAAGGAGTGTTAGTATATTATATCAATAAAATTAAGTAATTTAGTTATATTTAACAGAAAATATGAAACACAAACTACCTACTCAAAAAGAAGTTTGACTGTAAGAAAACAGAGATTCCTTTCTTACAACAAAAATAAAAATGGCTGAATAAATTATGTTGCTAGATCTGTTGATAAGGAATCACTTTATTAATGTTTCCAGTTTCAGAGACTTAATTTCATTTTTTCTCTGGTTTTAGACCTAGGGATCAAGTCTCCCTAGGGATCAATTCTCCCAAGTCTCCCCTATGGCTTATTTAATGCTACATATTTTGTCTTATTTTATGCATAAGTTAAAAGACTTGCTTCTCAATGTATGTATAGGAAGGGATAAATATTAAACGAATTGTATAATATCAACACTGATTGTTATATAATAAAGATATAACAGTCTAATGATGTTTTAAAAATGAAAATAAAGGTTGCCAAAAAAAGCTTTTGAAAGTTTTGCTTTTCTCGCCAAATCCAACCTTGCCACTTTCTTTAAAATTAAACTGACTTTAAAACATATATTGAAATACAAACCTAATGGGGCAATACAATTAAATAATTATGATATGACGTTTCTCCAGAGCAAATTATTAATGCGAAAAACACACAGATTTATTTACTTTTTTCCTTTCCTGAGAATTTATTTTAAAAGTAGGGGATTCAAAAAGTATGCGGGAACGTTAACCATGCAAGAAAAAGAATTTATATTTACAGGAATCTTTAGATATTCGCTCAAAATAAAAAAGTTATACAGTGATAACAGATTATAAATATGTAAGTTAATAAGAAAATTAAGAAACTTACCGAAATATAAATAAAATGTTAAACATAACAGACCTCTTTATTTACAATTTACATACATGCAGCAACAAAATACACAAATCGGTTGGTTGGCTGATTAAGAAAAAAGGAGAGCATCGAATGTGTTTTTAAGATGCAGTTTGACCCTGTGATAACTGTAGTCATAACTGTATCGTTCTTAAGTTAAATCGTAATCGTTTGTATAAGTACTGTTCACGGAGTAAAAGAGAAAATTTAAAAAATCAACAATTTTTTTTTTTTTTGTCAAAATATGTGAGTTAATTTCTGTTTAAACTTATCTCCATTTGGCGCCCCTATACCTTGGCGCCCTAGCTACTCCATACTGAACTTAAGCATATGTAGTTGTCTCAAAAGAGCTCGAGAATGTACGATTTGGCACGATATGTAGCAAGACATAATTTCCATGATAGAAAATTGTGAAACAGGTCAAAGAACTCAGCGAGTTCCACCAAACGAACCTATGATTCCAAAAGGAATTCTAAAGCTGCTCTGGAAAATTCTCGCTTCCGATATCTTCAGATTTCAAGGTACTACAGGCTATCTACTTATTACTGACAACTACTCAGGTTACATATACAGTCAGTATCGGTTATATGGTCACCCATGCGGTCCTGAAAAATATATGACCTTATAAGCGGGGTGACCTTATATGCGGTGTAAGCAGGAATTTTATTTTAAACAATAAAATATTAATAATAAGTTAGTTATATTAGTACAATAATGTACAAAGAAGCTATGAACATATAACTTATAATACAAGAGGTATAGACAAGAATTGCGTTGCACTTAAAATTTTGAATTGATAAGTATACTCATAGTTGTAAAAATAATCTTTTATGCAGGTTTGTTTGTTTTTTATCGTAGTTCTTAAAATTACTTTTTCTTATTCACGAACAGTTTTAAAATGTTCTTCTGTGCCTTTGGAATTGGTAACAAAATATCTGAATGTATTTATTGCTTTGCGAGCTTCTGCTCGTATTGTCGGTTCAGGTTCCATCAGTGTTTATATTTTAAATTTCCGAAACTATTTCCAGTATAGAAGCTTCACCATGGACTTTACCGATGCCACGTCAGCTGTGGATATATAGAAGAAAAACACCAATAGGCGTGAAGAACATTTTAACATGGCTTCCCTTTCGTCCAATAAGCAGTCTTTTTCGGAAGGCATATACCCGCAAAGGCTGTTGCCACTTGCGGGTAAAGTCCATTAGTAGCGATCTCATTGGCAACAACTGTATATGTCAGTTAGTCATGTAATGTGCAAACGGCATTCCGTAGTTCTTGTGTAACTTCAAATAGGGATACATCATCACCATCATCATTGTCTTTGAACGATAATTCTTCACATTCTGGAAGCCAAGGATGTCAAAACCAATTTTCAATGGTCTTCTTTGATACCATATTCCAACTCTTGTCTACGTAACACATGGCATCTAACACAGTCACTCGAAACATCTTTTTATTTATCAGTGGCAGCAATGACATCTTTTAGAAGCAGCTTTCGATTTTATCTTAATATTTTTAATAACTCCTTGATCTAATTGTTGTGCATACTGGTTCAGTTTGGAGGCAAGAAAACAAGTTCAATCGGATTTACATTAGGAATCATGCAATGGGCGGTACAGTTGTCTGCGATTATAGCCACTTGTCTGTGCAAATTTTATCGAAACGCCAAATTTCTTTTTATCAAATGCTTATTTTCATACAGGCCTTTCGGTTCGCGTCGTCAGATATATGCAAAGATTTGCAGTTTTTTAACCAACGAGGCTTGAGAAATTTACCAATAACTAATGGAGTCACTTTCTTTGAGCCATCTATCCATATTCGCTGCCAATAAAACGGCCAATCTTTTTTTGCTTACCTTCCCAATACTTCATTTTTCATTCTTAAAAGTTACAGTTTTATTTGGCAAAACATGAAAAAAACAGCCCAAGTCTATCAAAATTAAATACATCACAAGATCTGTACTTATTGAGAATGTCACTTAACAAGTTAACAGCCATTCCTTCGATTCTTTGGCAATAAAATTCGCTGTTCCTAGTTATGCAGCAATTTTCAGAGAATTCTCTTTTACGATAATCCATGTATTGGAACATTCCGTATTCTGGCACATTTTATCCAAGTGAAAATATCTTTCTCAACATTCTCAAATGTTGAAACATGTTCTTGCTTCCTTTTTGGTTGATCACATCTTCTGTTTAACAAGATTTGAATCCTAAGACATTATTCAGTGTCGCTCTCTCTATTTCATCAGTCTTCGCAAAAGCTGCTTTCAATGCATTCTATTTTTCAAAGCTTTCTACCGATATATTTTTTTTTATGCAATTGTCAAATTTTCCGTTTTGCTGACATCTTGTATTCACAAATGACAATTAACAAATGAACGAAGACTTTACACGCAGCGACAAGTAATGAAAAATGCAAAAAATTTAAAATGCGTGATTTAATTTTTCTCTGCACGGAGGGCAAATTTCATTCGATCGCAAGGGGTGATGGCATATTTTCCAAGAATCGGTATCTAATGCGATAGTCGAAAAACAAATCTCCAGAGCTTTGTAAAGTCTTATCGATAGGAAAGAGTTTCTCTTATAGGCTACAGTCAGGAAGAGGAGATCCCCTCCCCCCACCCCCGAGTGTCGACGCGCATCTAGTCATGTGGTATGCAATGTTATCGCGATCTCTAAGGTCTCCCTATCATTCTAAGGCAGATCCCACACCGAACAGACAAGCGTTCGACATGCGACAAGTTGTAGCGTTCAAACCGGTTACTTCTTTGTTAAAACCAGTTTGAACGCTACAACTTGTCGCATGTCGCATGCTTGTCTGTTCGGAGTGGTATCTGCCTTAAGCTACAAAAATGTCAACTGGTCTTTCATTACCATACGGAAGTTCGTACATGTGGATTCTAGCAAAAACACGGGCGATTCAACGATAGAAATGGGTGAATATTGACTAGAAGGAAAGGAGTCCCTCCTTCAGAATGTCCATTCACTTCTTTCTAAGGCTATTACAAATGAAAAGCACCGCGGGACCAATGCAAAGTGGCCGACAGTTGAGGATACTTGAATGTGAAAGATATGTCTACTTGGCACTTTGCACCCTAAAAAAGGGAAGGAAAAGCATAGACTATAAGATATTTTGCAATAAAAAGGGAGACAAAAGATGAACAATTGACCATATATCCGATAGTAACTATTTTAAACTGACCATATAAGCGGTGTATTTTAACATGTAACACCTATTCAGTCAGTCCGGACTTACGAAAAGTGACCTTATAAGCGGGGAGACCTTATAAGCGGGTGACCATATATCCGGTATTGACTGTACAGCAAACTCTCGACTATCCGGCCCTCCGTACTATCCGGCCTAGTAAAATGTCGAAAGTACTACTAGCAATTTCAAGTGCAATAGCAGAGAATTCGAAACATAGTAATTGCAAGGTCTTGAAACATTCTTTGAACCATAATGGTGAACATAAACCCGTGTGGAAAACTGAAGTGGAAGATGAGAACCACAAACTTCTTTCGTTGCTGAAAAATATGCCGGGTTCTGACGATGTCAATGCAGAGGACATTACAGAATGGATGGCACGTGACGAAGTTAATGAATTAACTGACAACAATATTGTAGAAATGGTGTCTGAGGGAGAAGTAACAGAAGAAAACAGGAGGAGGATTGCAGGAAGAATCTCATCCCACATTAGGAAGTGTTCAAGACGATTGAGGCAGCACTGCAGTACATTAGTCAGAAGGAGGAAGCGACGCCAACTGATATCATCTGCTTGCGTAAATGGAGGGACATTGCTTCACGGAAGAGGGCTGACAGAGAGAAGCAAAATAAATAAAAAAATAAATAAAGCAATTTAACAAATTACAACGACCATTTGGAAAAAGATTTTTTTAAAGACTAAAATTTAAGACATAAAAAAATCGCACGGAGTTGATCATACATTACCATGAATTAAACATTAATAGTGTTATTACGAGTAAAAATTGCAAGCGACAAAAATCGTCTGCGACTAGTCAGATTTCCTCAAACTTACGTATTATCCACCTGAAACTTACGTATTATCCAAGCATTTCATTGGCTGTTCGGGAAAAGGATTTTCCATCGTCAGATTTCCAAGAAATCTGGCGACCAATTTTAAATGAAATTTCATTCTTAAACTTCTAAAAATCCCACAATATTACTTTTTACACCGTCGTATAGAGAAAAAAATGTACTTTTAAATACAATTTGGTTGAAAACTGACTCTCAATTTGTTTCTGAGTTACTATTTTTTTGTAGTTTTTATTACTTTTTTGTCATAGTGGCAACAGAAGTATCCATCTCTGTTGAAAGTAAAGGGGAAATACATATTACTGTATAGAACAATCAGAAAACGAATAAAATGCGGATTCAACCAATGAAACCCTTCAGATATGTTTTTGATTTCCTACTCTGACAGAGAACAATAACCATTTTTCCAAATGGTTAAAAAAAACTAAACGCTTTTTTTTAACCTAAAAACAGTAAATTTTGACTCTTTTCTCTTATACATAACTTTGCATATTTGTGCAATCATTTTATTAATAAACACTAAAATAAGATTTACTCATTTTTTACGAATTAGTTTTACGTTAATGTTTTGCTTATTCTAAAACTTTATGTACTGTATAATATGAAATTTATCTTAAAATGTGTGTAACATGTGTTTCTAATATCATGGCGAAGGGAGGGAGGAAAGGAATAAATATTTATAGAACTCCGACATTGTCGTAGTCACGACCTAGTTCGTTTGAACTCAAGCTAGGTATACCTTTTGTCCACCAATCCCCTTGGTTTTACCAGTTGTCGCCCACGTGAGTCGTTCCTTTCGCAGTCCTTGCGATCTTCCATTTTTTCCTACTTTGACTTTCACTTCGCATAGTCTGTCTGCCACGTTTGGCGTGATAGCCCCATGGATGCATCCATGGATAGCCCGCGGAGGTTGGCATTTCCCGTATTTCCATGTATTTTCACCAATACCTTGGCGCACGTTGTGGCGGTTTGCCTTTTTGTGCTGGCAACCCTTGCCGTGCTTATAATCTGTTTCGCTAGTGTCGACAGAGCATCTTGCGAGATTGTAGAGAGGTGTTTGCAGTGCCTCGTATTTTTCGAGAATGCGTTTGGGATGCCGCTGTATTGTCATGGATGCTTATTGACAGCGAATATGACTATAAAAAAAGATGCCATGATGATTTTTATTGAATATATTGTTTTGTATTTTTTATAACGCCTTACCAAGTTCATTGCAATATAGGTATATTTCTGCTGTTCTAGTATTTTATTTTTATATTGACTGAATCATATGTCGATAGACTTAGAATTTAGCAGCAGTTAGGCAGACATATTTTGACATCAGTTTCTCCCTTGAATTAGTCCCACCACGATGCCTAATATATATATTTGATTATTATTGAAGTTTCAATAAACATTGATGTTCGAATGAACTATTGGTTTCCAGTCACAGCTACAATATCAGTTCATGGAAGTAAAACTTCCCAGTTACCTGGTTTATTTTTACTAGATATTTATTTTTCAAAAAAAAAAAAAAAAAAAAACACAACGCAACATTTTAATTCCACTATACGTCAAGTTCATTTGATTCTTGTAATAGAAATATCCTATAGGTTGGAGTCTAGTGCCATCAATTTTAACTAAAGTATTGCAACTTTTCAGCTTTTTAGATCATTCTTTCAGGTTAACCTAGAGTTAACACTCAGCTGATTTAACCAACAATTCTTCGCATTCTACGAATGCATGTTTTACTTTTTAAGTTGATTTTCAATTATCGACTCTTAAAAATCGTCAAATGGTACAGGCTCAACCAACCAAACGGCATAATTTCCGAAAGGCCTATCCGGCTTTTTCGTTATCCGGCCTACTCTTCCGCCACATTAGGCCGGATTGTCGGGAGTTTACTGTACTTTAAACCCCTGAAGGACTTAGCAAGTAAATCTACCATCGAGATTCTGAAGGACTGGTTTAGTGCACATGGAATACCGAGAATTCTAGAGACTGCCCAGATAGCATGAACATTAGCAGCAAGTTTGATGTTTTCTGATATTATCTTGCCGTGACCAATTTGAATTGAGAAATTCGCTGCGAATCTCCCGCAAGGTGTACCATCACACACTTGCAGTTTGTTGAGAAACTGATGGCAAGACTGTTTTTAATTCATGAAAGTGACGGAAACAAAAAATCCCTCTGTTGAGAGAATAGACAATCACCAGACATGCAGGAATTTTATTCGGTTGCCACCGCTTTTTTTAAAACGCTATACTTTTCAAATATCAAAAAAGGCTCGAATTGAAAAGCACAAATGTTATCCTAACTTGTTTATGGTGGTAAAAACGACGCATGCATCTTAACGGTGCGTATGCATCAATAGACCTGATCAGGTCTATGGACACCTTCAAAGGGGTTAAACTCATAGTGTAACAGTAGTAAACAGTTAATGTGGCGTGTAAAGATTACTACTCTGCAGTAATTTTGATTACTTGGTTGCCATTAATTTGCAATAAATTTGATGCAGCATGAATTTAACTTGCATGACAAGTTAGCTGCAAGTTCAAAGTGTGGTGACTTCGGCGTTTGCGTTATCTTGCTGCAGTCTTGTTATGAACTTTCAGTCTTGTCATTCTGAACTTGCTGCAACTTTGCAGGTTTTCAAAGCAACACTTCTGCAAACTAAAAATGCTATTTGGGTGACAACGACAACTGTAAAAATTACGCATCTTGGGAGTTTGAAACTTTTTCTAAACAGTGGATGTTTCACCATCAAAGATCTAGTCCATTGGGAATTAAAACGGCCTATAGAGGCGTTGCCCGCAGCCTTCACTACAGGAAAACTGTCCCTTTAATTTCCCTCTAACTAATGCTAAAGTGCCATTGAAATAATTCTTTATTGTAAATGCATTTGAAAGTTTTAGATATTCAAACTCGGATAATTTTTACTTTCTCATATAAGACAGAAAACAAGTGTCACAGGAAATCTGAAATTATGCTAAAGAATAATCATTCTCAACAAATTTAAAATACATGTAATGCAATGCGCTTGTAGGTACTATCCTGAAGTCAGAAGTTACATCTTTTTCCACCAGATGGCGTATTCGAGTGCTTGAATAGCCAATTGTATCTAAAGGAAATGGTTTAGCTAAACGTGCCGTCGAGACGGCAAAGAAGCTCCCAAAAAAATGCAAACTATCCTGTCAAGATGTCTACCCCAGATAGCATGCACGTTTGCAGTAAGTTTGACTTTTTCTCGATATTTCCTTGTCTTGACAAATTTGACACAACAATTTTCACTCAAAAGTACTGCAAGGCAGATGAAACAAAATCGATCTCTTCCTTGCAATGCCATTTTGCTGTAAAACTGCTGCAACACTGTCATATTTCAACGACGTCAGCGAAAATTCCCTTTGTTGAGAGCAGAATAGATAACAGCTTATGACTGGAAATTCAGAGCTCAGAGTCAAAAGAAAAAGACACATCGTTATTGAATCTCGTGATTAGCGGATCATTGATTAGCGTTCAAATAAAGGAACCCAGAAATAAAGGTATTTCTTATTTTAATTATTCAAATGTGGTTATTTTCTCTAAAGTAACATTTCTTTATAATCTACAACTTATTTCATAACAAAAATTCTAATAAATTAAAAGTTATGTTAATTTTCCAAGTAATGCCTACGTTTTTCAATAGTTGTGTTTTGGGTCATGTTAAATATTTTTTAATAAATTTTTCTGAACTTTACAGGGAGTTTAAGATTTCGTTTGCTTTTTTTATTGTTGTTGTTGCCTTTCACGCTGCTGGAGCAGTGTTGAATTCAAACGCTTATCTCCGGGAGAGATTTCTGTTGCTCCGGGATGAGGTGGAGGGGGGGAGGGGAAGGGGCGTCGCGATAGGGGTTATGGGGGGAGACCCCCCAATATAGGTGAACTTGGGAAATTTGAGCTTAGAGTTAGGAAAGTACAGATTTTTGAAACACTTATTCTTTTTTTTTAAAGTAAAAATAAAAAAAAAGAATTATTTATTGTATTGCAGACGATCTTTCTGAGTTCTGTAATAGTAAAATAGTTAAACTTTCAAAATAAATACAAAAAGCAGCCAGACTCAATTTCTCATTATGTTTCTCTGTGTAACGGAAATATCATACATCTACCAGACATGAATTTCTCTACTGTTGTCCATCTACAGTGTCTGTAATACCTTTCCTCCAAAACTTTGTTCCTTATTCAAAAATCTAAAAATAGGAGGCTATTTTCACATGAAGTACAATTATGACTCGTACGCAATTGAAGACAAAAACTTTCAGTAAATGAACCAATAATTATAATTTTTATGTTTTTAGTTTCAGCATTTTTTTTTGGGGGGGGGGGGGGGAGATTTTTTTTGCATATAAGTATCATTATCATTAAAGACACATTGAACATATTATTTTAGTTGGAAAATAGATCATTTTTTTTCCTGTTGGGAAAATTTTTAACTCCCCCCCCCCCACGCCGAAAAATTTTTTGCAGCTACGCCTCTGGAGGGGGGGAGGGGGACATTCCGAGGTGGAAATTGCACTTTTGTCCATTAAAAAGCATAAAAATTCAAACCTTCCGGGACGACATTTCAGTGTTCCGGGGGGAATGTCCCCTCCTGGTCACCCCCTGAATTCAACACTGCGTTCGAGTGTATTATTTTAAACTTTAAATTATTTTTTCATTAACATTAACTTTTTTTTCTCTATTTAAATATTAAGTATAATTTTAAACTGTTTTTTATTTGGCTCTATGCTTATCAACCTGGATTTCCAATGTACCGCTTTTCTCTAATTTTTATTGAAATTATTAAAAGTATTTCCTACCGACGTCCGTTTTATTTAATTATTTAATAATTTCTCTTTCCTTTTGACGTAACTGCTTCTTAATCGGATGTGTATAAATCTTTTTATTTCCAAATTTTTGTAAAAATTTTAAATATCAATATTTTTAAATTTTTAGTTTTTCACGTCCGCAAATCAGGCATGTACCGGAGCAAATCGAAACGATATTCCGGTTCGTGAAATTATGACAAATATTATTCCGGTTAGTGATTTGTGAAATTATTAAAACATATTATTACAATTTTATACACATGGCTTTTATTGTGCTGCCTATAACTTTTTTTTATTATTTAGAATTTTGAATGCAGTTTTTAAATTGTCTTTGTATTATTAGACATAAATTTGCATAAAGTTTAAAAAAAAAAAAGAAGGTTTTAATCAACGATAATTTTGAAATAGCGTCCCTGTTCGTGGATTTTTCAATTTCGAGGCCTGCCGTAAAAGAATTTACTAATATTGATTGGTGCGTATTTTTGTGATGAATTGAAGTTTAATAACTAAAATGCATTGAATAACCACTTCAAAATCTTAATGTTATAGTATTAATGTCAGATTTGAATATTGTTTATTTGTATTCTTATTGAACATGTTTTATTTTGTTTTATCTTTTACATGTAAAAAAAGTGTTGAACTGTATTTTTATTTATTATTATTTTTATGGTAACAATCTTTCATAAAAGGTAACTTCTTAAGAGCCTACGTTAGTCACTCGAAGAAAAGGTCAAGTTAATGTTAATCATATGGGAGATATTTACAGATTTCTCGCTCGCATTTTAATACTTTTAAATCCTTTTCACCTGAGGTTGAAAAGTTTTATTCTGCGTTTGTACTGATTAGGTACTGACTAGTTAATGTTTAGTTTGTCTCTCTGATTAGATTAAAGTAGATAAATTAGATTAAACTAACTTGACTAGATAAATTAGATTAAACTGATGAAATTTTGCTAGATAAATTAGACAAACTGACTAAATAAACTAGTTTTGATTTTAGTTAAATTTTTTGGCTTCCGCACTTAAAATGTAAAAACTGAAGAATTGTAAACGTCACTTGTGTGTCTCTCTGTCCGTCTGTCATAGTCAATTTTTCGAAACTACGGAAAATGGAAATTTCAAACTTGGCAGAGTTATACGGTTATTGACCAACATACTTATTGATTATTAGCGATTAGCAAGTATTTTTAGAAAAAAATTAGGGAAATAAGCTACTTATTTTTCTTTTCTTTTTTTCTTTTGTGTGTGTAGTCTGTGGGGTATCGTTCGAAAGGTCTTGTAATGCGAAAACCAAAAGTGTATTTGTTGTAATTTAGATATTACATTTTCAGAGACATAGACGAAAACAGTGTCGAATTCAGGGGGTGGCCCGGAGGGGGACATTCCCTCCGGAACAATGAGATGTCCCCCTCTTAAGATTTACGATTTTGTGTTTTCAATGGTCAAAAAGTGCAATCCCCCTCCGCCCCCGTAGGAAAGTGCCTGAATTCAACACTGTACTGGAAAAATGTGTCCTCCCCCCTCCTTCTCCGCTTTTACCAAATGTACTGTAAATAAAATTATGAAAAAAAATAGTACTAGAAGTTTATTTAAGCCATACAGGAAAACTATAGCGATTATCCTAGTCACATACTTTTGAGAAAATCGTATTTTATCGTTACACACTGACTTTACTTGGCGGGTGCTCAGTGGAGGAGTTGACGGATGCTCGATGTACCTATCGACGCGGAATCATAATCGTTTTCTCAAATATTTAATAAAGTAGCTGGTAATGCTTTGATGACTGCTTAAAGAATTTAAAACTTTATACTAAAAAATGTTCTGATTTCTACTGGTTTATCTTGTTTGCTCTTCGAAAAAACAAATATTTTAAGAAGTAAAATTATTTTAAATGGAAATCTCTAAAAGTTTAATTAAACTTCACGTTTAATTTTGATACGTTCATTCCTTACGGGATAACGCATGGGATAAAAATTTCACATTAAATGTCAAACCAACTGAATGAATTATCTTAATATTTTCTTCTCGGGTCTAAACAATATAGAAAATAAATTGTTTATGTTAATTATGTCTTTGTTTAGTAATCTTTATTCTTATGTATTGTACAATTTGACAGAAGCATAACCCACATTACTGTCAAGTCTGGTTTGCCTGAAAGTTCGCTCAGAAAGATAAGGCTTATTGCTCGGCAAAATCGATTTAACCTTTAACTGATGTTACCGGTCTCTCAGACCACGGCCTTTTTCATTTTTTATAGTTTAACTTGCATTTTTCAGTTTAACTACAAACACTGCCGAAATTTTGTTCCGTTTGGAACTTTAGTACTATCACCAGAGACTTTTGAATGGGTGAATTTTAATTATAACAGTCCTGTGCAAAAAGTTTAGTACAAAAACACCATCATATGAGTTAATCGTTCCTTTTATTCATCTTTCGTTGCAGTGGTCTCACAGACCGCTTCATACTAGTTACGTGACAATTTCTGTGACATCAGTTAAAGGTTAATTGTTTTTATTAAGTTTTATTACCTCCCGGCAATTCCACCCTTAACATCAAGGTAGTTTTGTTAACTGAGAAGTTGTAATTTGTGATCACCTTAAAAACTAACTGTAGACAGAATTCTTGAAAGCTGTAAAATATAAACCTGCTATTTTTTTTTTTTTTTTGTCCTCTTTCAGGATGCAGATACATGAAAAATCATGGATTAGAATGTGGAAAAATTGCATGATGCAACAGACTCAGGTGGGGGAGGAGAACAGGAAAGTCGTGTTAAATATATTTAAATATTTATTTTTTCAATTATTATTTTTTTTGTGTGTGTTTTGTTTAGGTAACAAAGTCTTAACTCAAAATATGTAGAAAATAATACTTTGTAATACTATTATTTATAAAGTGTTATTTGTATTTATGCAAAAATAAACTTTGTAACTATTTTATAACTAGTATTGTTTTATTGAAACTCTGTCTTTTTTAAATTCTTGAAACTTTTCAAATAATTTATATATATATATATAGAGAGAGAGAGAGAGACAGAAAGAGAGAGAGAGAGAAATTAATTTGGATTTAAGTATACGAGCATTTCAAGTTTGAAGTTAATTTTTCTTTCCCGATAAGCTTTGCTTCCATTGCTTTAGCCATATATTACATTTTGGCTGCAAAACATATAAATTATATTATCTTTGATAAAATTAGCTAAAAGGTTCATCAGTAAACAGGCAAGCATGCTTATTTCCTGAAAAACATTTAAATTGTATTTTTATGTTGTATCATGCAAAAAATCTTAGGATAAAAAAAAATCCTTTGAAATGCAGTGGTAATATCCAGAATGTGTGGTATTTCTAATAAACATTTATTTATGTTACAGTAAAAAAAAAAGAAATATTTTACTAAATCCATAAATAAGTTTCATTTGATGAAATACATGGCTATTAAGTTTGCAAATTCAATTATCCTATTTTTAGTTTAATTTTCTAATTACCTTAGGATGTTATTTTGCCTTTTTAAATTTATTACAGTTTTCTTACTTGCCTTTAAAAACATTTAATGCTAATGCATGCAAATTATTAGAGAAATATTTGTATGGTTTATCCAATAACCGTTTGTATGTTGATAGCTATTTATGAAATTTATTTCAGAAAGGAATGAGTTCCATGAATTTTTCTTAATGACAAGCAATAAATAATATGTATATAAGTTTGTTTAGAAAATCAAACCTGCTAGCATTTTTTTTTTTTGCATATTTTTTAGGGCGTAAGTAAGAAACAATGCTTTGATTCTGAGATAAAATGTTTCTGTTTCTGTTATTTTTTTATTTTGTGTTATAATTGAGGTAAGTCAAAAACAATGTATTTTAAGTGTATGATACATTTTTTTAAAGGAATGTATTTGAAATGAAAGCTGTGTGTTTTAAACGAAATGAATGCAATATAAATGATGGTAAGGCAAACAATATTTGGGGATTTATCACTTTTCCCGGCTAATTCAAAAATAGCCGATCTTTCCTTAACCCTTTGAGGGCCAAGCAATTGTGTTTTTGAAATGTCGAATTCACACCGGAATACGCAAAAAGATTTATTGCCAAATAAGGAAAAGTAAGTTTACGACTTTTTTCCACCAAATTTAGAAAAGTAAAATTTAATAAAAATTTTTCTGGTGCAAATCCTCATTAATCGTAGGTGAGATAAAATATATCCCACCGCCCCTCAAGTGGTTAATATAAGTTAAATGCAAATAAACCCAGCATCTGTAAAAATATTTAATTAATTAAATTTTAAAACGAATGATCAACTCATTTTCTACTTATGTGTCATCCATCTCGAGAATAGATAGATCATGCAAAATGATGATTGCTAATTTCCAAACACACTTACCATTCTTATTGACCAAATGCATTCAAAACAGTAATTTGATATGAATTTGTTAAGTACATAAAATCAGATTAATGAATTTCAGCTAAGATATTTGATTACCTAATCTTCCGTAATCGAGTCTACTGCCAAGATTCAAGTGTAACAAAAAGAATATCAGCAACAATATAGCTTAATGTAAATGTAGCTATCATTAAAGGATTTTCACAAAAAAACATTCCATGGCACCAAATCTTATTAGCTAAAACACGCCAATTGGCCATTGACCCGATTACGGAAGATAATAGGTTTTAAAATCTGCGTTATCTAACATATTGCAATTGATAAGCAAATGGACATGAAGCATAAATGCCTAAGTGATTTAAGCTGTATTTGTAAAGAAATAGGAAATACCTAACAACAAAAAATATATGAAATGTTGTCATGATCGCAAAGAGTTCTTGGTACTTTTATGTTAACCAGGTGCAAATCTCGCAAATAGCATTTTTTATTTTTCACGTAATAACTTAAAACAATGCTTTAATGTTAAAATTAAATGTCTTGGTTTATGTTATTTATCAGGGGTTTTTTTTATTATTCTTTTGTAATAAGTGAAAGTCTTGTATTCAAAATTTTTCTGTTTAATTTCATTCTGTTTTATGTCATTAGTTATGCATTTTAAAGAAAATGAATGAAAGGGTTATATTTTAAATGAAATTAATGAAATAAGAAAAAATGCAGTGGGATTTTGGATATTTGGCCATTATCACCTACACCCTGCTGACATAAAAGTACAGAATTCTTGATTTATTTATCAGAATCTTCTGATTTGGCGAAGACTTGAGCAAGTAAATTGAATTATGAATAATAAAAAAAAGCATGATACAATGATACTATATATTTTAAAGAAAACCAAACAGGTCGCCAGGGGCAGCTAGTTGTATAAGAAATTGGAATTGCTTTCGAATCTACTTTAAACTATAAGTCCTTGTCTACTCAGTCTATACAGGGTGTATCTAAACTCTTGGGCAAAACTTTAAGGGGTGATTGTATACATCAGGACAAACAATATTAAATAGGAAACTAAGGGTCCCAAACGTCTTCCGAAGGAGATAGGCGCCATTAAAGTTTAAAGTCCAAATTTTCAAATGATTATAAAAAACGGAAAAATTTGTCGATTCGTTTGCGGTTTTCGCTAAAACTATTTTTTATGTCAGTATTTTCTTGAAAATAAATTTTAAAGGTAAAGTTCAAAAAATGCTGATAGAGGGTGCTTTAGACTTTGGAGTAACGAACAACTGTTTTTTACCGTTATTTTTTATATTTCATTAAATGCTTTCAAAAGTTTAGACTTAAACTTAAATTTTGAGTTCAAAATCTGAATCGTTGGGAGTGGCTAAGTAGCGGAAACTGGACTGTGTTAAGGGGGGGGGGGGGAGGGTTCAAATTTCAATTCCTGAACACAGTTCAGTTTGCGCTACTTAACCACTCCCAACAATTCAGATTTTGAGCTCAAAATTTAAGTCTAAGCTTTTAAAAGTATTTAATGAAATACAAAAAATAACGGTAAAAAATAGTTGTTTGTTACTCCAAAGTCTAAAGCGCCCTCTATCGGAATTTTTTGAACTTTACCTTTAAAATTCGTTTTCAAGAAAATACTGACATAAAGAATAGTTTTACCGAAAACCGCAAACGAATCGACCAATTTTTTCGTTTTTTATAATCATTTGAAATTTTGGATCCTATTCTTTAATGGCGCCTATCTCATTCGGAAGACGTTTGGGACCCTCAGTTTCCTATTTAATATTGTTTGTCTTGATGTGCACTATCACCCCTTAAAGTTTTGCCCAAGAGTTTAGATACACCCTGTATAGCATAAAAATGTTTAGCATCTGACAAACCTCCGATTATGCGGAATCTTACACAAAACACGCACAACCCTGAAAAGTACGACTATTAATGTACAGGTAAAATATATATACCAATAAGTGAGTAATATACGACAACTGATGGCCATTCACCAAAATTTGGGAAGAACTTCGTTTTTACATAAAAAAAATGAAGATCCTTGAATCCCCCCAAAATAAAGTTACTTAACCATGTTTTGGGGAGCATTTTTAACTCAGGGAACGGGAAGGGCAAAGCTAAAAAAATTTTAAGTAGATCAACAGAGAGTTATCATTTATTATGTATTTTTTTTTTTTTTTTTTTTTTTTTTTTTTTTTTTTTATCGAATGATACCATCCGCAAGTCGATACGATCTTTCGCTACATAGTTACGGCAAGTTTCATGAATCCGAAGTCGAAAATTATACTTTACTGCAGGTAAAATAGGTTTTTACAGCAGCAACTGATGGCCATTCATGAAAATTTGGTAAGAACTTCATTTTGACACTAGAAATGAAGATCCAGTAATTTCCCAAAAAGTGAAGTAGTTTTATTGGGGTTTTTTTTTGGGGGGGGGACGCTTTAACTCTGTAAGGTAGAAGAACTGAAATTATTTTAAATAGGTCAAATGGGGTACCGTTTGTTATGATGTTTTTAATTCTGAATCAAATGACACCGTACGCAAGCCGATACGATCATTCATTACAAAGTTAAGGCAGGATATAAGTGGATTTTGGCAACTTAAATGGCTTTGGAGTAAACTCAAATGATTCTGATTTTGATTATTGCTATTTTGAAGACATTTAAGAATTTTGATATTATAATGATTAAACTTAATGATTTAATATGATATAAAGAACATGTTTTGAACATAAAATAAATGTGACAAAACTATCTCTCTATTCTAAAAAAAAGTAACTACCGCTGTCACCGCCGCCGCCGCCGCCGCCGGTTTTGAATTTTTTGTGACTGGAGGTCTTTCTTCATTAATATTAAGAAAAATAATGCATACAAAAATATAAAAATCGGTGGTTTTATACAGAAATGTTTGATAAACACGCTGAAGCAGACAGTTTTCAAATCGAAGAATTATTTTAAGAGATATTTAATGCTAAAGTTGGACAAAATCGTTCCACTAAAAAAGTTTTATAGCAGCAAAAAGTATACATGGCAGTGTAATCATTTTTAGATCATTTTATGCGTTAGAATTTGCCGGAGTGCAGATTGCATTAATTTTTTTATTTTGACTCATTTTTTGAGGTTTTATTTCTATTTTAAATTCAAATTTTCAGCATTTCTAGAGATATTTTTTACAGATTTCAGAAAGTGATATTAATTTAAACTGTTGCCAACTGTATAAACAGAGGAAGCAATAATGTTTGCTTAAAAAAAAAAAATATTTATACGTGTAAATAAATTAAAAATTTATTTACACGTGACTATTATAAACAGAAAAAAAACATTTGGAATTAGAATTAAATAATTATGTGCAAAAAGCAGGAACTTATTAAAAATTACGTCATAAAAACTATAATTACACGTGAATTTTAAGTGAGAAAGGAATTTGTAAAATAATAAATTTATTAACATGCGTTAGAAGTATTAAATAGGAGAAATTACGTCATATTTACGTCACATTACAATTATTACATAAATGGAACGCAAAATAATATTGCAAAACGGTTTAATTTTAAATATTGCGCTAGACATTTATTTGATATTTTGAGAGGATACTTTTCAACTGGTATTTTCAAGTGAATATTTAACAGAGAAAGAATAGCTTGGTAAAAATTACGTCAGATTAAAAACGATTAATTTAAAATGTCTCATTTAAAAGAACTTTCTTTTCGCTTTGTTAAAAAATACCAGGATACAAAGACTCTATTTACTTAATTCCTTTTATATTAGCTTATTTTGAAATGTTGTTACATGTGTCTACGTCATCAAGTTATTTTTATTTCGACGTTTTATTTGTATTTTTATTAATGCTGTACTAATTTATTTGTTCTTTCGTTATTTAAAATAAAAAATTATGTCAATTTGTATAATTTGACGAGTGGTTTGGCGATTTATATAATTTGGCGAAATGGGTCGACGGGATAATCAAGTAGTACCGCAGCGGATTTGGCGTTAAAATCCCCCAATCAAAGAGAAATGAATAGAAATCCGTTTATAAGGAGTTCGCCACTGTTTTTTAAATTATAATTCAATCTTTCGAAATCTTTTTAAAGCCGATCAAATTAGCGTGCATTTAGAGTCTGCGGTGTCTGGACGGGGGTTGGCGAGCGTAGCTCGTAGGGGGCCGAGCCCCCTAGTGCTAAAAAATAAAGTATAATTTTCCACTTTGTATTCATAAAACCTGCTGTAACTGTCTCACAAATGATCGTATCGACTTGCGGATGGTTTTATTCGAATCAGAATTAAAAAATACATATGAAACTATATCCCACTTGACCTATTTAAAAAATATTGAATTCTGTCCTCCCCCCCCCCCCCTCTCGTGTTAAAATGTCCACTTTTGCCTCCAAAATACGATGAACAACATTAATTTTTGGGATCTTAATTTCTAGTGCCAAAACGATGTTTTTCTCAAATTTTCCTGAATAGGAATCAGTTATTACTGTAAAAACCTATTTTACCTGCACAAGTATAATTTTCGACTTTGTATTCATAAAACCTACTTAACTCTTAAGAAATGATCGTATCGACTTGCAGATTATTTTATTTGATTCAGAATTATAAATTACATAATAAACAATGTTCTACTTCACCTACATAAAACTTTTTGAGCCCCACCTCCCCCCTCCCTCAGCTAAAAATGCCTCCGTCTTTTGTCCCCAAAACAGGGTACAACAACTTTATTTTTTAGCACTCATCGGATCTTCATTTCGAATATCAAAACGAAGCTCTTCCCAAGTTTTGGTGAATGGCCATCACTTGTCTCAAAAAATCTTATTTTACCTGTACTACACGTAAAATTCAGAGAATTAACAACATTGCTATGAAATTACAGCATACTTGCAGATAGCTTGACATGACAAGAATCCAAGTTTGAAATGTATTTGCAGATAGTGTGTCATGGCTAGATTGCAAGTTTACAATGCATTTGCATGGCAATATTACTAGTTTGCTATGAGTCTGCAGTCAATTTGAAGAACAAGACTGCAACTTGCATGACAAGTTAGCTGCAAGTTCAAAGTATGGTGACTTCGGAGTTTGCATAATCTTGTTGCAGTCTTGTTATGAACTTTCAGGCTTGTCATGTTGAGCTTGCTGCAACTTTGAAACTTTGCAAAGTAAAATTGCTGAAAATTTTCTGCAAATTAAAATTGCTATCTGGGACATGGCACTCTTGAACTTCCAAAACACACCCACAGATAATCTCGGCTTGCCTGTCCAAAGATTGTTTAGCAGAAGAACTAGAACTACAAATCCTATAAGCGAAGATCTCCTAAATCCCATGCTCTTACAAAATACAACAGAACATCTTGCTGAAGGTCGTTTAAAGCACAAGCATTTTCATAATGTTCGTGCGAATCCATCAGAACGTGCGCCACCCCAACCAAATGAAAAAGTAATGCTTCGAAAAGCACACAGGGATTGGATTCCTGCCAAGGTAGATTCTCAAACTGCACCTAGGTCCTACAACGTGGTTACTCCATCTGTTACACTTACATTCAGACGCAACACTAGTCACATAAAGCCAACTCAGATTACAGTCAACATTGGCAGGAAGAGGAGTCTACCGCTGAATGCAGAACATTCTCTACCACCAGACAAAACACCCAATCCTTCTCCCACATCTGAGTCACCCAGTTCTGTCACACACGATGCTAAACACCATCCCGTCACCCATAGAAATAAGAACTAAGACGGAAGGAAAACAAGCATATCTTGTTTTCAATTGCATCTTCACTGGCTGCTATTTGCCACCGGATTTTTTCTCTTTCGTTAATGCCCATAAGCACTTGCGGGAAAAGGGCCCATTGGATAGTAAGGTGAAGTTATCGCTTAGCGTTAGAGGGGTTGCAACAGCGTTAGGGGGGTTTCAAGCAGTTCGTCGGCGTAAAATCCCGACTGTCCCTGCGCGCTTCAGAACTAATCCAGTTGGGTCGCCTTCCTTTTCGCAATATTGTATTCGTTAGGGATAAAGACATAGAAAAGCTGGCACTAATGGCTGATCGTATTATAGAAATGCAACCAAAACGAGAACTGTATAGCGCAAGCAATTTTTCTTCATCAGGTGCAGATGCCATCACTGAATTATGACAACAAATTGCAGCTTTGGGTACTAAGATGGAAAAACTGAGTGTCACTAGAAATTCGCGCTCTCGATCAAGAAGTAAAGGTCGATTTTCGTATGATCGTAGTAAATCTCGCAAACGTTTTAATCCCGCTGGTAAGTACTACTATTTCCATTTTATGTTTGGTGAAAAATGTTTCCCTGATAAATGTAAAGCACCATGGGCTTGGAAAAATAAATCTTTGCAAAACATCACTTAGCAGTAGATTTAGCAGCAAGCTCTGCTGCAAATAATGAAGATTGTCGTAGATTCTGCCTATTTGTCAAAGACAAAAAAACGGGTTTACGTTTTTTAGTTGACAGTGGAGCAGATGTAAGCCTTATTCCTCATACTAGCAACACACAAATTTCTTAGTGAATATAAATTATACGCAGCAAATGGCACTGAAATTGGAACTTTTGGTACAGAAATTTTACTTCTAGATATAGGATTGCGCCGTGATTTTCAATTTCCATTTGTTGTCGCAAAAATTAGCAAAGCTATTTTAGGAGCAGATTTCTTGAACAAATTTCATTTATTAATGGATATTAAGCATAGAAAATTAATTGATGGTGTAACTAACCTTGCAGTTCACGGTGACGTTGCATCCATCTCGGAGGATGAAAATGTAAATACGACGAGTAGCTTGTGTATACATTCAGATTTATTTTATATGTATCCCAGTATCACTAAACCTAATTTTCTTATTTCTACCGTAAAGCATAATGTAAAACATCATATTGTAACTAAAGGACAGCCAGTATATTCCAAAGCTAGACCATTAGACAACTCGTCGGTTGGAAATTTCAAAACGAGAATTCGAATGTATGCTAGAAAATAACATCATTAGTCCCTCGAATTCAGAATGCGCAAGTCCTCTGCATATAGTGCCAAAGAAAGATGGTTCTTTCCGCCCATGCGGCGATTATCGAAGGTTAAATGATATAACTATACCCGATAGGTGTCCAATCCCTAGAATTCAAGATTTCCAACATAATTTTATCTCATAAAACTATAATTTCTAAAATTGATCTTTTTAAGGCTTATTTTCATATTCCTGTGGCAGACGAAGACAAACCAAAAACTGCAATCATCACACCTTTTGGCTTGTACCAATTCAGTGTAATGAGTTTTGAGCTTAAAAATACCCCTACAACATTTCACAGATTTATCAATGAAGTCTTTTATGGCTTAGATTTTGTTGTTCATATTTAGATTATGTGCTGATTGCCTCTTCTTGTAAGGAAGAACATCGCTTACATCGGAAAATAGTTTTCCAACGCTTAAATAAATATCGTCTCCAAATTGATATCAGTAAATCAGTTTTGGGAGTACCTGAAGTAGACTTTTTAGGTTATCAAATATCTGCTGAAGGGTTGAAAACCCTACCTGAAAAAGTAAAAGAATTTTTAGCTTATCTATTACCAGAAACAGTTCATGAACTCCGTCCGTTCTTAGGGATGCTAAATTCCTATCGTAATTACATTAAAGATGCCGCAAAAATCAAGCTCCCCTTCATGAGTTTTTAAAAGGAGCTACCAAAAAAGATCGTCGAAAATATCTCATGGGCAACCAAATAAAATTTTGAAAAATGTAAACGAGGTATTGCTATTATAGCACTTATGATCGAGAACTTTTAGGTATATATTTATCTGTCAAACATTTCAAGCACTTACTCGTAATTTTACAGTTTTCACCGATTATAAGCCGATAGCCTTTGCTTTTAAACAAAAAAATGATAAAGCTTCTCCAAGGCAGCTAAGATATCTACACTATATCATAGCAAACGCGGTAGCGTTAAGCTATAATATGATTAAGAAATAGAAAATGCAAACGACTTTCTTAAATTTCTGGCGAACCAGTTGACGTACGACAATGATTTTTCTTTTGAAAGGTAGAACTCGACGAGACGAATAAACTGATAGCATTTAAAAAATTACTGTAGCTTTCAGTAATTTTTTATTTAACCTTAAACGAAAAAATGAAGACACAAAATTCAACAAAGTGTAGCTAACGTTCCAGTGGGTGGATTAACTTCGTTTTTGTTTTATTTTGATCCTCTTGTTAAAACTTAGAATAGGTTTTTTTTCATCTTTGTATGTTTGACGGTCGCTGAGAAAATCGAATTTGTCTTTTATAATGTCTCCATAAAATTATATAAATCTCTCCTTTTCATTTTCTAATCTTCTAATTCAATAACTTATTTCGTGTTGCCACTCCCTAAAAAGCAGTACAATAATTTTTTTTTAAAAAAAGGATAACACGTGTACTTTTGTTTTCATAAGTCAATAAAAATTGAAATTCAACTGACAGATTTTTGTATTTTTGAAACGTCAACCTAAGCAGACAATGCATAATTTTCATAAATATATATATATATAAACTTTCTTGATTAATATTTTGAACTGGAGTAATAGACACAATGGAGCACAAACGAGTTGATAGGAAAAAAAATCAGGGTAAATCCCAAGCTTCTGTTCAGAAGCTAAATGTAAGTTTTTTTTAATTATCATCATAACATCCTGACTTACACAAGCGATAGGTATGCAGTAATATAAATACTTCACATACTAAGCATACCTTAATAAATATCTTTCCATCTATTTTAAATAAGGAAGAGATGTCATATACGCACCAGAGTACATAACTGGCGCGATAATGCATTATTTTGCCTGATACGGTAACTGAGCTATTGTTGTTTATTTATCAATTATTTTTTTATTTACTTTTATTTTATTTATTAAAAGTATATAAATTGTTTGGTTCTATAGTTATTAATTAAACTTTTCATTATTTATAGTTATTTCTTTTTTAAAAAATAGAAAGTAATTTAAAAATATATCTGTAACTGCTATTCGAAAACGAGGTTTTCGTTAAATTGGCGTCAGAAAAAACCCCGTGCCAAACCCGTTGTGTATATGACATCTGTGCCTTAAATAATTAGGGTTTCGTTTAACTTTAGGTACTTTTGCTTGAGATATTGTCGAAAATGTACAGCAAAAAGATACGATACTACTTGATTATCCCGTCGACCAGTTTCGCAAAACTATTCGTCAAATGATACAAACTGACATAATTTTTATTTTAAATAACGGAAGAATAAGCAAATTAGTAAAACATTAATAAAAATACTAATAAACGATTTTTTTCGACGCCAATTTGGCGAAAACATCGTTCATATATCAACTATATCCGGGTTACCATATTAAGTAAAATAACGACACTTTGGCGCCAATTAAGTACCTAGTGTGTATGTATATGACATTGGCGGCGTCAAAAAATCGCGCCAATATGGGGCGTATATGATATATGTGCCGAAACTTGAATTAAAAATCACTTGATGACGTAACAAACACGTGTATCGTGTTTAATGTCAAGTGAATGTAACATTTGCTATGATCCATTATTGTCATTTAATCTTATAGTTTGGCGATAATTTTTTGGTCGACAGGATAATCAAATTGTAACAAGTATGGTGCAGATGTCATATACGCACCACGTTCGCGCCATATTTTTCCTGACGCCAATTTGGCGAAAACCTCGTTTTCGAATACCAGTTACACATATATTTTTAAAAAGGAATTAACAATAAATTTTAAAAAGTTTAATTAATAACAATAGAACTAAACAATTTATATAAATTTAAAACAGAAAATAAAAATAAATAAACAATTTATTAATAAATAAACAACAACATTCGGGTTACCATATCAAGCAAAATAATAAAACTTTGGCGATAGTAAGTACCACTGTGCGTATATGACATTGGCGTCAGAAAAAAATCGCGTCAAGGTGATGTTCATATGACGTCTGTGGCGATTCAAGTACACTTCGGAACGTTACTTTGAAATCGGTGAGTTTCATCGCCAAAATCGCCTAGATGCTTAATGATCATCGCCATCGAATATATAAATAATGCCATATTTGCAAACTTATAGGTCAAAATATAAGGAGAAGCTCGGTTCACAACCACCTCTGTTTATGACCAGTTCGGTTTATGTCCAACTTCGATGATCAAAATTTGACTCGGTGGGCGTGCAATATCTCGGTTCACGACCAAGGCAGCCGAATAGTTCAGTTGGAAACCCTCACATAACTGTTGTTATTAGTCATGTTTGGAGTAAGGTGTGCATATCAGAGAGCTTTGTGTACCTTTATTACTGTAAAAAAATAACTTTTTGAAGTGAAAACTTCTTTAGGTGCGTTGAGCTTTTTTTGAGATGGAGAAAAACCACTTATTTGGAAACACTGTTACGTAACCGACATGCTAGCATTTTGGCACATAGACACTAGCGCGCCAAGCGGTGAATGACAGGAACTTTTCCCTCTTCAGCTCAATCCGCAAAAGAAGAACGAAGCTAAAGCTCACTTTTTCTCCCGTCGTTCACACAGGAACACACACACACATTATCAGTTTTCGAAAACTTCTTTAGGCGCGTTGAGCTTTTTTTGAGATGGAGAAAAACCACTGATTTGGAGACACTGTTACGTAACCGACATGCTAGCATTTTGGCACATAGACACTAGCGCGCCAAGCGTAATATAATTGTGGTATTGTATTCATTAATAAAAATACTTTTGGATAGTATTGAATTGGAGTATGGATTTCAATATTTGGATAGTATTGAATTGTAATGGTTGCCGTTTATATTTCACCGGATAAATCTTTAAATGCAATACGAGAATTTTTGTACGAAAATTTGTTTATTTATATGTACATGTATAATTTAATAATATAATTTAATATAATAATATATATTACAAATTATTAATGTTTATTTATATATAATTTATAGTTAAATTATATTACTATGAAAATTGTAATATAATTTTTGTAGTAATAGTTTATAATAATGAATAAAAAAACACTACATTTAAAGGTGTTTCCTGCACAATAAAACATTTACTGACGATTAAAAAAACACACGTAATTGTTGAAGTTTTCACTTCTATTGGCACTCCCGGAGTGCCACTGTTTTTTCTTTTTTGTTTTACTTTTACTCAGGTTTGCGCTAATATTAGCTCTCATTATGGCTTCTAAGAATGAAAAAGTGCTTAGTGATAGCAGTAATAGAAGCTTAAGCGAATTACTGTTCAATAAAAGAAATTGTAGCAAAACATGAGAACGATGTTAGTATAACCGATCTAGCTAAACGGTACGATGTGGACGCAGCCTTCGATTCCCACGATAATCTATATATATATTTATATTACGCTATCGTATGTGTCACAGAAATCGCGATTATTTGTTAATTGTTTAATGGCAACGCTCGAATGAAACGCATCTCATTATTTATAGAACAGCATTTAATGTATCTCCATACCTATAAGGGGGGGGGGGGCTTACCATAGGCTGGACCCTGTTCTATCGCCAAACACCGCCAAGTTTGTTGCCAACTTGGCGATATATCGCCAAATACCTGTAGACTTCCATTGTAAACCAACAGGGTTTACTTGTTTAGAGAGAATCAACAAATTGAGATATTTTAATGCAACAAAAACTAATATCAGTTTAAGGAATTATATTAATTATATTTAAGGGAGCCCAAGTAAATTAAATTATGAATAAAAATAACGTGAATTTGATTAAAAAACTCTGGACCTCTTAAAACAGTGTGCATTACTTGGTTAAATAAAGCATTATTGTGCGAAATAAGAAAAAAGTATTGGGAATATTTAAAGCAACTCAGGTTTATTTATATTCAATATATAATTATCAAAAAATTTAAATGACTAGTATTAAAAAATGCTCTGACGAGCACCAAAAAAGGCTAATATGTTTTTAAGTATGAAAATGGGTTTGACAAGTGCTTCCAATTGAGCATGAAAAAGGACAAAGGGTCCCTTCTTGACTGCAGCTCACTGTCAATGCCAACTTTGAAAAAATCATATTTGCGCTTATTCCATATAAAAAAAAATCAGCCACAGTTACGATAAAAATGTGTAGTGTAAAGACACAGCCAGTAAAAATGCAGCCTGATTAAATATGAACGTAAGGCGACTTAGTACCAAAATTCTTAGTTCCTGCAGCATATCACACTCATGCAGTGCCACCAAGCACGCCTGTAGTGTAGAACTGTACAGAAAACTGATTTGTAGTGCAGTGCAGACTATTGCAGCACTCTGCACAGGAACAATTCTACATGTGCACGCATAACAGTATAATGCATTCATTGATTGTTGAAATTATATCCAAGTGGCTGTGGCTGTAAGATGTACTATGCAGTACAACAGTGCATATATAAATTATAAACGAATATTAGACGCATACACCTTTAATACGGAAGTACAAAAGCACAGTGTGAGTGTGCGCTGAGGTTCAAAAGCACAATAGGAATGTACAGTGTAGTATAATTTGTAGAGAAATAATGGTACATAGTGCACTGTACAAAGTTGCATTGCAGACGAATGCGTAGTACAATAGTAGGAGCGTGGAGTTAAGATGTAAAGCACGGCGGAAAGTTTTACTAAAGTACTGCAAATTTATTTTATATGGAATAAGCGCAAATATGATTTTTTTAAAGTTGGCATTGACAGTGAGCTGCAGCCAAGAAGGGACCCCTTGTCCTTTTTCATGCTCAATTAGAAGCACTTGTCAAACCCATTTTCATACTTAAAAACATATTAGCCTTTTTAGGTGCTCGTCAGAGCATTTTTTAATACTAGTCTCCCAATTTACAACTGACATAAAATATATAAGCGGTCAAGATAATGTAGTTGCAGGCACGTTATCTAGAATTGTAAACATAGATTCTCCTTTCATTGATTATGACCAAATAGCAGATGAACAAATAAATGATGATGAGCTTCATCTGCTTAAATTACATACCAAATCATTATGTTTTAAACAGCATCAACTTCCATCAGGAAAATCTTTGTGGTGTGATACATCTACTTCGAATATTAGACTGTTCATACCCAAAAACTTTCGGATGAGATTGTTTAATACAATTCATGGTTTAGCTCACCCTGGAATCCGAATCACTGTAAAGGAAATGGCAAAAAGATTTATTTGGCCAGAAATGAGAAAAGATGTTAGCCACTGAGCTCGAACTTGCCTCAGCTGTCAGAGAAATAAAATCACTAAACATACAAAGACAGAATATGTGCAATTTCAAGCTCCAGATGAAAGATTTAGTGTAGTGCACATTGACCTAATTGGGCCCTATTCACCTCCTACTGGATATAGCAATTGTTTGACATGTATTGACCGATTTACCTGTTGGATGGGAGTAGTACCCTTACAAAACATCACTGCCGAAAGTGTTACGAAAGCTTTTTACGAAAATTGGATTACTCGTTTTGGAATACCCTCTTGTGTCGTTACTGATAGAAGATAGCAGTTTAATTCTGAATTACTTCGAAATTTAACCTCATTATGTGATGTAAAGTTGAAACACACGACTTTTTACCATTCTCAATGTAGTGGTAAAATTGAAAGTCTTCACCGTACTTTAAAATTAGCTATTAGGTGTCATAACTCTCTTCGTTGGACAAAGACATTACTAACAGTTCTTATGGGTTTGCGAGCTGCTCTACATGAGGACTATAAGCATACAATTGCTGAAATGGTTTATGGTAAAACAATCAAATTACCTGGTGAATTTTTTGAAGAATCGAATCGCCAATATCTACTGATGATTTTGTAAATAACAATCGAAAAGAGATGTATTGACCAGGCCCTCTTGAATCCCTATACACCCAAACCCAAATGCAAGCAAAACATTTTCATACCAAAAGATTTGTATACATGCTCTCATGTTTTTCTGCGTATCGACAGAGTAAAAAAAAAATTAGAGCCCTCATATGAAGGACCATTTCGTGTGTTGCAAAGAACTCAAAAATATTTTCAATTATTAATTAAAGGCCAACAAATTAATAGCTCCATAGCCAGATTAAAACCTGCCGATATGTTGCAGATTTTCGTAATGAAATACTGCCTCCTACTTCAAAGACTGATAATACATCAGTTCCCATAAACAGCCAGACTCCGCAGCCAACGGCGACGCACAGTGCTGTGCAAAGTGAAAAATTAGAGAAATCTGAGAAACAGACACGCTGTGGAAGACAAGTGAAACTTCCAGTTCATTTTAATGACATTATTGACTATTCCTGATCAATTGAATATATTATATTACTTTATTATTATATTTTAATTATTGTTTAATGTTCACTTAAGAATTTTACTATGTTTTCTGTTTATTTTATTTTTCATATAATTTGTATTTCTATGTATAATTGCATCGGTATATATTAGTACCATTACATCCTACCATGTTTTCAAAGTAACGTAACTTCGTTACTGGTAGGGGAGTAATGTATATGTAAATAATCGAAAATATTATCAGCAACAAATATAGTGTCATGCATCTGGCAACAGAATAAGTTGTTGTAAAAAGATAGTTTTACTTGTGTTCGACGCAAAATGTCAATAAAAGCTTTCTGATATTAAATTAATAAATGTGTTAGATATTATTTAAATTAGCAGATTTGAAAATATTATTAGTATTTAAAGAACACGCATTAAATCAGTTTCAACTGACGTCACGGCTCTAAGCACGAGACTTCTAGCGAAAAACTTAGTGGGCAAACAAATAACATTGGTAGTTTTCTTTGACTCTTACTTTCATATTGGTAGTCATGAATCACATTGCTGTTGCTTTTGTTGTGAAATATTTCACTTTATAAATCTGGGCCTACATTTCAAAGATTTTGTGAGGGATTATTTAGATTATTGTGATATCTTATTGCAGGTATTATCACGTAAATTATCAGATTTATTCGCATCACCATGCCAGCGACTTGTTGTGTAAAAATGTGCGGTAATCATTCGAACAGGGAACATAATAAATCGTAGTATAGATTACCAGGCATCCCAAAGACAGATAATATTATGAGAAAAAGTTGTGTGAAGAAAGGCGACAGAAATGGTTGTCATCGCAACATTGTATGAATTAATTTTACGATTTTTATTACGAATTAAATCACAATCACATGGAATTTGTTTTTAATTCTGTAGTATTAGGACATTAACTGTAACCGAAATTAACCTAGAACAAGAACTCTGACTTATGTTTATGTAATGTTGTGTCGTGCTTGTATGTGTAACCTAAATAGAATAAGTTATGTGTGAATAATTATATGCAAGTAAATTCGCTTTATAATATCTATTAGAGCCTTCGACGGTTCACTACATTATTAACATATCTCCATAACAACGCACGGTGGCAGTCGTTAAAAGGATGTTTACTACAGTGGACTACTGAAAACGGATTCATAGCTTAAAGTAAGATGTTTCCTTTTCTTGCATAATTATACAGCACATTTATATTCAATTTATTAAGAATTAAAATGTCTAAAGATTTAGAATATAGAAATTCTTATCAGGTTACACCGCTAGAATCATTTACTTTTTCATCACCGGCACTTTGGTTAAAATGGAAGCAACATTTCGAAAGGTATCGATTCGCTTCGGGTTTAAAAAATCAAACAGAGGTAGAACAGGTAAATTATCTTATTTATCTCATGGGAGATAAAGCAGAAGATATTTTTGCGTCTTTTAACTTGTCGAAAGAGGAACAGCAGAAATATAATATTGTTGTAAAACATTTTGATGATCATTTTATAGTAAAGAAAAACACAATTTTCGAGCGTGCACAGTTTAATCAATGCATTCAAAATGAAGGATAATCTTTTAATGATTTTATAACTTCACTTTATTCACTAGCTGAATATTGTGATTACGAAGTTCTTTATGATGAACTAATACGCGATAGAATAGTTGTTGGTATTAGACATAAATCATTAAGTGAGAAATTACAATTGGATCCAGACCTTTCTTTGAGAAAAGCTATAGAAAAGTTCGGTTATCGGAATCAATTAAAAAGCAACAAAAGATTCTTACTTCTAACAATGCTTCTGTCCATAGAGTTTCTAGTGTAAACAAAACAAAGGTCAATTTTGAGAGAGAGGTATCCAGTCCAAATCCACGGTTTAAAGAAACTGATAAAAGGAAGTATGGGAAGTAAGAGCATCCAAAACCCTTTGATCTTTGCTAATGGTGCGGAAAATCTACACATAACAGAAAAGTATGTCCAGCAAAAGATGCTAAATGTCTGAAATGCTCCAAATTAGGGCACTTTGCACGAGTTTGTAGGAAAAGTGAAAGTAAATCTGAATTTTAGGTAGCTTTCATTACAAAAAGCTACCTATTGCAGCCGTTCGGAGGAAAGCGATTTCAAAAAATTTTGGTATATTTTCATCGATCATGACCCCAGACCCCGAAACCACCCTCCGTTCAAAATTTATATATACTAGGGGATCGAACCCGAGCTCCTCGGGTTGCAGAATATAGGTGAAAACCAATTTTTTTTTTTAATCTAATTATTTTTTTTACAGCTAATATATATTTTAGATTGCCCACTAACAACAAAAAGAATTTTTATATAAAAAATATTAATTATGCAATCAAATAAAGTTTTGAAATTTATTAAAAGCGTTACTTTCACATGTCACCACATGCCAGGAGTTATTAACCCAAGATTTTGCCACTTACGTCAGTCTTTCTGATCATTTCGCATAAGCGCGTGGTTCAATCACATGTCTGTTAAATTTGTTTCTTATTTACATTAATTTATTTATTTTTCTATAGAGGAAGTTTTAACTTTGTTATGGAACATTATACGGAAACATATGCTGATACTTTTTACATTGTTTTAAGAGCAAGCGGATTAACCTTCCGTAATCGAGATACACGTGATAGAGATAAATTAAAAAATAAGTTATGCTTGAAAACCTATATATATATATATATATATATTACGCTATCGTACGTGACACAGAAATCGTGATTAATTGTTGGTTAATTGTTCAATTGGTTAATTGTAAACAATTGGCTGTTAATTGTTTAATGGCAACGCCCGAATGAAACTCATCTCATTGGTTATTGTGTAATATTTTAAAAAAGTGAATAACAATAAATAAATAAAAAGTTTAATTAATAAATATAGAACAAAACAATTTATATAATTTTAAAAAATAAAATAAAAGTAAATAAACAATTTATTAATAAATAAACAACAGTATCCGGGTTACCATATCAAGCAAAATGACGACACTTTGGCGCCAGTTAAGTACCCCGGTGCGTATATGACATTGGCGTCAGAAAAAAGTCGTGCCAACGTAGTGCGTATATGACACTTGTGCCGCCTTTTATTCAGCTAATTTAAAATACAATAAATAAAAAAATAAATGAAGGTTTCTTTTCCAGTATAGGTACTTGGCGAATTAGAGAAGAGGTCCATGGCGAGAAAAGAAATTTTTTTCTGGCAACCGATTTAATCAAAATATGTGTCCATAATCCGATTTAATCAAAATATGTGTCCATAATCCGATTTAATCAAGTGTCCATAATAGCAAAGAGTTCGTACTTTTATGTTAGCTGGGTGCAATTCTCGCCAATAGCGGCGCCATTTAACTCGCCAGCAGCATTTTTTATTTTCGAGGGGTAAATTCAAACAATGCTTTGATGTTGAAATTAAATGGTTTATGGTATTATTTATTCTTTTTCTTTTCTTTTTTTTTTAAAGAATTTTTTTTTTAAGTGAAAGTCATGAATTTTAAAGGTTTTATTTTTAAATTAAAGTCATCCACTCTAAATAAAATGAGTGAAAGGATTATATTTTAATCTGAATTAACGAAATATATAAAAAAATGCGACGGGTACAATGTTTGGCGATTTATCACCTGTGCCCGACTAATATAAATGTGGGGAGTTCTCGATTTCTCTATCAGAATCTTCAAATTTGGCGAAGGATTGAGCAAGTAAATTAAATTATGAATAAAAGTAATATGATACAATGCCTAGCATACATTTAAGGGACGCCAAATTGGTCGCCACGGGTGGCTAGTTATTTTAAAAACAATAACTCAGTCAATTAAGATAGAATTTTCAAACAAATTGCATTTGAAAGTATATTCTTTTCGGCACAGATGTCATATTCACACCATATTGGCGCGATTTTTTTCGGTTGCCAATTTGGCGAAAACATTACAGCATAAACAACATAATCCGGGTTACCACATTAAGCAAAATAACGACACTTTGGCGCAAGTTAAGTACCCGTTGCCTATATGATAATAGCGACAGAAAAAAATCGCGCCAATATGGGGCGAATATGACATCTGTGCCTTCTTTTCTCTATTTGACGGTTTAAAAATTAAAAATGTGCGATATTTAGAAATTTAAAAAATCGCTGACATAGCACGTATTTTAATTTCAATTTATTTTTTCAGTTTTTATGAGAAAATGGCAACAAAAGGCACAGTAATATATTATTTTCTTTCCTCCGTGATTAGTTTCTCTTTACTTTCAACCCTCCACGACTTTCAACAGAAATGGAGTTCTTCAGTTGCCACAATTACAAAAAATGTATTAAAAAGTACAAAAAAATTAATATCTCAAAATTAAAAAGTCCTTCCGGCCAGTGCCGGGAGGAAGAGGTAGCTTTCATAATCCTTATTTAAAAAAAGCCAACTTATATCATGCAAACACACGAAGCTCAATTTAGTGGAAACCGAATATAGGAGATTCAATACTAAATTTTATCAATATAATGAATGAGAATTTCGTGAAATTAGTCAGCTTTATCAAAGCTGCTTTTCTTTAAAGTAACTTATATTTGGCTGCCAAATTCGGCAATTTCTTAAAGTGCCTGTCATTTTAAGACAACATGGTGGATGAGGCTAAGCAGTGAACTTTGTCGAGACCTTAGTAATTGCTGTGCACATGCTCACTCACATCGGAATCGGTTAATATATAGGAGTTCTGTCGCATGCAAAAAATCAGATTTTTCAAAATGTCACCCACAATAGAAATTGAAACTGCTATATCTGAGCCATTTTTTAAGGTAAAGACAAACAAAAAATGCTCCTGAATCCTTATATCAAGATCAAATACTTAAGAAAGAAACCTTTTTCAATTTCTAATTTTTTTGCACCTCACTTTAAATATATATATATTTTTTTTTAATTTAATGGCCGCCATTTTGAAACAAGATGGCTCATGAATCTGGCCAGCGAACTTGGTCGAGGTGTTGATGTATACTATCCACATGCCTTCTTACATCGAAATAGGCGAATACGTGTGTTATCGCGTGACAAATACAAGATCGTTTCAAAATGTTAGCCATGCTAGAAATTCAAAGTGCTATAAATCAACCATTTTTTAAGATATCAACAAAAGACCAAATTTTCAGTAACAAAAACTGCTCCGGAATCTTTGTATCAATTCCAAACACATAAAAAAACCTTTTTCATTTTTCAATTTTTTAATACCTCATTTTAGGTAGCTTTCTTTACAAAAAGCTACCTATTGCAGCCGTTCGGAGGAAAGCGATTTCAAAAAATTTTGGTATATTTTCATCGATCATGACCCCCAGACCCGGAAACCACCCTCCGTTCAAAATTGATATATATATATATATATATATATATCAATATATATATATATCTGACCTATGTCACACTGTAACTCTCGTATTTATGAACCGATTTGGATGTAATTCGGTGTGTACATAGTACATACCAATGTCTCGACCGAGTTCGTTGGCCAGCTTCATCCGCCATTTTGTTTCAAAATGGCGGCCATTTAAAAATTTTAAAAATATTTAAAATTTAAAATGTGGTACCAAAAAATTGAAAATGGAAAAATATTTTTTTCTTATGTATTTGACCTTTATACAAAGACTCCGTAGCAGTTTTTGTTTCGTCTATATCTTAAAAAATGGCTGAGTTATAGCATTTTGAATTTCTAGCGAAGCTGACATTTTGAAACGTCCTGAATTTTGTCACGCGATAAAAAGCGTATTTATGAACCGATTTAGATGTAACTTCGTTTATACATAGCACACACCAGTGTCTCGACCGAGTTCGTTGGCCAGCTGCATCCGTCATTTTGTTTAAAACTGGCGGCCATTTAAAATTTTAAGAAAAATTTAAATTTGAAATGTGTTACCAAAAAATTGAAAATTGAAAAAATATTTTTTTCTTATGTGTTTGACCTCGATAAAAAGATTTGGGAGCAGTTTTTGTTTCGTCTATATCTTAAAAAATGGCTGAGTTATAGCATTTTGAATTTCTAGCGTGGCTGACATTTTGAAACGCCCTGATTTTTGTCACGCGATAACAGGCGTATTTATGAACCAATTTGAATGTAACTTGGTCTGTACATAGTACATACCAATGTTTCGACCGAGTTTGTTGGCCAGCTTCATTCGCCATCTTGTTTCAAAAGGGTTGCCATTTAAAAAAAAAATGTAATTTAAAATTTAAAATGAGGTATTAAAAACTTGGAAAATGAAAAAGATTTTTTTTATGTGTTTGGCCTTGATACAAAGATTCTGGAGCAGTTTTTATTTCTGAAAATTTGTTCTTTTGTTTATATCTTAAAAAGTGGTTGAATTATAGCACTTTGAATTTCTATCATGGCTAACACTTTGAAACGATCTTGTATTTCTCTCGCGATACCACACGTATTCGCCTATTTCGATGGAAGAAGGCATGTGGATAGTATACATCAATATCTCGACCAAGTTCGCTGGCCAGCTTCATCAGGCATCTTGTTTCAAAATGGCGGCCATTAAATTAAAAAAAATATATATTTAAAGTGAGGTGCAAAAAAATTAGAAATTGAAAAAGGTTTCTTTCCTAAGTATTTGACCTTGATGTAAGGATTCAGGAGAATTTTTTGTTTGTCTTTATCTTAAAAATGGCTCAGATATAGCAGTTTCAATTTCTAACGTGTGTGACATTTTGAAAAATCTGATTTTTTTGCCTGCGACAGCACTCGTATGTATCAACCGATTCCGATGTGAGTGAGCATGTGCGCAGCAATTACTAAGGTCTCGACCAAGTTCACTGGTTAGCCTCATCCACCATGTTGTCTTAAAAGGGCAGGCACTTTAAGAAATCGCCGTATTTGGCAGCGAAATATAAGTTACTTTAAATAAAAGCAGCTTTGATAAAGCTGACTAATTTTGCGAAATTCTCATTCATAATGATTTAGTATTGATAAAAATTAGTATTGAATCTCCTACATTCGGTTTCCACTTAATTGAACTTCATGTGTTTGAATAATATAAGTTGGCTTTTTTAAAATAAGGAATATGAAAGCTACCTCTTCCTCCCGGCACTGGCCGGAAGGACTTTTGAATTTTAAATTTAATTTTTTTTAAATGTCAACCCTTTTGAAACAAGATGGCGAATGAAGCTGGCCAACAAACTCGGTCGAGACATTGGTATGTACTATGTACAGACCAAGTTACATCCAAATAGGTTCATAAATACGCCTGTTATCGCGTGACAAAAATCAGGTCGTTTTAAAATGTCAGCCACAAGAGAAATTCAAAATGCTATTACTCAGCCATTTTTTTTTAGATATAGACGAAATAAAAACTGTTCCGGAATCTTTGTATTAAGGTCAAACACATACAAAAAAAAAAAAAAAAAAAAATCTTTTTCATTTTCCAATTTTTTGGTATCTCATTTAAATTTTTTTATTTTTTTATTTTTTTAAATGGCCGCCATTTTGAAACAAGATGGCGGATGAAGCTGGCCAACCAACTCGGTCGAGATATTTGTATGTACTATGTACACACCAAGGTACATCCAAGTCGGCTCATAAATACGCCTGTTATTACGTGAGAAAAATCAGGACGTTTCAAAATGTCAGCCACGCTAGAAATTCAAAATGCTATAACTCAGCCATTTCTTAATATATAGACGAAACAATAACTGCTCCCGAATCTTTTTATCAAGGCCAAACACATAAGAAGAAAATATTTTTTCAATTTTCAATTTTTGGTACCACATTTCAAATTTAAATTTTTCTTAAAAATTTAAATAGCCGCCATTTTTAAACAAGATGGCGGGTGAAGCTGGCCAACGAACCCGGTCGAGACATTGGTATGTACTATGTATAAATGAAGTTACATCCAAATCGGTTCATAAATACGCCTTTTATCGCGTGACAAATTTCAGGACGTTTCAAAATGTCAGCCACGCTAGAAATTCAAAATGCTATAACTCAGCCATTTTTTAAGATATAGACGAAACAAAAACTGCTCCGGAATCTTTGTATAAAGGTCAAATACATAAGAAAAAAATATTTTTCCATTTTTAATTTTTTGGTACCACATTTCAAGTTTTAAATTTTTTTTAAATTTTAAATGGCCGCCATTTTGAAACAAAACGGCGGATGAAGCTGGCCAACGAACTCGGTCGAGACATTGGCATGTACCATGTACACACCGAATTTCATCGAAATCGGTTCATAATTACGGGAGTTACAGTGTGACATAGGTCATATATATATATATATATATATATATATATATATATATATATATATCAATTTTGAACGGAGGGTGGTTTCGGGGTCTGGGGGTCATGATCGATGAAAATATACCAAAATTTTTTGAAATCGCTTTCCTCCGAACGGCTGCAATAGGTAGCTTTTTTGTAAAAGCTACCTAATTGAGATAGAGCATTCAAACAGATTGCATTTAAAAGAGCATTTTTTTCGTTACACGATGGTGTAAAAATTTTAAATGTGCGATGTTTAGAAGTTTAAAAATTTACAGTAGAGAAAAATGGAAAAACGAAATTTCATTTCAAATTTCAAAGTGTTGCCATTCACAGAATGACGTATGCGTTACGCACAGATATGTTTGTCCTTTATAATATATATATATATATATATATCCACATATATATATATATATATCTGACCTTTGTCACACTGTAACTCTCGTATTTTTGATCCGATTTCGATGTAATTCAGTGTGTACATAGTACATACCAATGTCTCGACCGAGTTCGTTGGCCAGCTCCATCCGCCGTCTTGTTTCAAAATGGCGGCCATTTAAAATTTTTAAAAAAATTTTTAATTTGAAATGTGGTACCAAAAAATTGAAAATGGAAAAATATTTTTTTCTTATGTATTTTACTTTTATACAAAGATTCCGGAGCAGTTTTATATCGTCTATATCTTAAAAAATGGCTGAGTTATAGCATTTTGAATTTCTAGCGTGGCTGACATTTTGAAGCGTCCTGAATTTTGTCACGCGATAAAAGGCGTATTTATGAACCGATTTCGATGTAATTCGGTATGTACATAGTACATACCAATGTCTCGACCGAGTTCGTTGGCCAGCTTAATCCGCCATTTTGTTTCAAAATGGCGGCCATTTAAAATTTTAAAAAAAAATTAAAATTTGAAATGTGGTACCAAAAAATTGAAAATTGGAAAAATATTTTTTTTATGTGTTTGACCTTGATAAAAAGATTCGGGAGCAGTTTTTTTTTCGTCTGTATCTTAAAAAATGGCTGAGTTACAGTATTTTGAATTTCTAGTGTGGCTGACATTTTGAAAGGTCCTAATTTTTGTCACGCGATAACAGGCTAATTAATGACCGATTTGGATGTACCTTGGTGTGTACATAGTACATACAAATATCTCGACCGAGTTCGTTGGCCAGCTTCATCCGCCATCTTGTTTCAAAATGGCGGCCATTTAAAAAATTTAAAAATTTTTTTAATTTAAAATGAGATACCAAAAATTTGGAAAATGAAAAAGATTTTTTTCGTATGTGTTGACCTTAATACAAAGATTCCGGAACAGTTTTTGTTTCGTCTATATCTACAAAAATGGTTGAGTTATAGCATTTTGATTTTCTATTGTGGCTGACATTTTAAAACGACCTGATTTTTGTCACGCGATAACAGGCGTATTATGAACCGATTTGGATGTAACTTGGTCTGTACATAGTACATACAAATATCTCGACCGACTTCGTTGGCCAGCTTCATTCGCCATCTTGTTGCAAAAGGGTTGCCATTTAAAAGAAAATTAAATTTAAAATGAGGTATTAAAATGAAAAAGATTTTTTTTATATGTTTGGCCTTGATACAAAGATTCCGGAGCAGTTTTTGTTTCTGAAAATTTGTTCTTTTGTTTATATCTTAAAAAATGGTTGAATTTCTAGCATGGCTAACATTTTGAAACGATCTTGTATCTGTCACGCGATAACACATGTAGTCGCCTATTTCGATGTAAGAAGGCATGTGGATAGTATTTATCAATATCTCGACCAAGTTCGCTGGCCAGATTCATCAGCCATCTTGTTTCAAAATGGCGACCATTAAATTAAAAGAAATTATATTTAAAGTGAGGTGCAAAAAAATTAGAAATTGAAAAAGGTTTCTTTCTTAAGTATTTGACCTTGATATAAGGATTCAGGAGCATTTTTTGTTTGTCTTTATCTTAAAAAATGGCTCAGATATAGCAGTTTCAATTTCTAATGTGGGTGACATTTTAAAAAATCTGACTTTTTGCCTTCGACAGCACTCGTATATGCCAACCGATTCCGATGTGAGTGAGCATGTGCACAGCAATTACAAAGGTCTCGACCAAGTTCACTGGTTAGCCTCATACACCATGTTGTCTTAAAATGGCAGGCACTTTAATAAATCGCCGAATTTGGCAGCCAAATATAAGTTACTTTAAAGAAAAGCAGCTTGGATAAAGCTGACGAATTTCGCGAAATTCTCATTCATTATATTGATAAAAATTAGTATTGAATCTCCTATATTTGGTTTCCACTAAATTGAGCTTCGTGTGTTTGAATAATATAAGTTAGCTTTTTGAAAATAAGGAATATGAAAGCTACCTCTTCCTCCCGGCACTGGCCGGAAGGACTTTTTTCTTAGGAACAATTAGGGAAACACTCTCTAATAATAATAATGATTTGTTATGGTCCGTGTTGGGGCACTGCTTTTTATATCAATGTTTAAACTATATTCTAATTTTCAGATATTATAAATTTTACGATTAAGCATATTTAAAATGATTCACAACTCCCACTTATTTATTCGTCGAACATCTTTTATTTTTTTACAAAACAAAAACTGAAATTTTTGAGCTGTTGCCAACTCAACAAAACTAAATAAATTTAAGCCACAACAGTACTCTCCTCCCAGTAACGAAGTTACGTTACAATATATACAAAAAATGTTAATTACAAAAATAACAATGCATTAAAATTTAAAAAATACTTAAAAATAAATATATATGTGCTAATCTCGAAATCGCACAGGAAGCTTAATCGTTCGTCCCGAACGTAACTGTTTTTCAGGAAGTTTTTGGTCTTGAATATGTGAGTCATGTGGTGCTTTTACAGGTTGTATTTTCTGTGTTGGTTGTTTTGTAGCAAAGTCTGGTGTTTGCAAGAAGTATGCAGGCTTTAACCTATCAATAGAGACAGTTACAGTTTTGTCTTTGATTTTGAGACTGAAATATTTTTCGTTTCTATCAACGACTGGAAAGGGACATCCGTATGGCGGTTCCAGTTGCTTTTTAACTCTGTCTTTGCGAACAAACACATGCGACGTAGTTTTTAACTCTTTAGGAACAAATATTTTCTGCACATACTTTTTTTACACAGTTCTTGGTCCGACTTCTTCCATCACTTTTTGAAGTTGTTTAGCAAAATTATCAGGTGGTGTAGGAGTTGTACTATCATGGAAAAATTCTCCAGGTAAACGTATGTTTTGTCCATAGACCATCTGGGCTGTAGTATATGCAGAATGTTCCTGTATGGCAGTGCGTAGACCAAGAAGAACAGTTGGCAGTGTTTCACTCCAGGCCAGGTTATTATGTGCCATTAGTGCGGTCTTTAGAGTTCTGTGCAATCGTTCGACTTTTCCATTGGCTTGGGGATGATAGGCAGTCGTGCGCTGCAATTTTATCCCACACATTTTTGTCAAGATGTTTAAAAGTTCTGATCCAAACTGTGAACCACGATCCGTGACGAGTCGACATGGAGTTCCGGATCTAGAAATCCAATTACCATAAAATGCTTTGGCAACTGTATCGGCTGAAATTTTGTTCAGCGGAATCACTTCTATCCAGTTAGTATACCGATCTATGCAGGTCAGGCAGTAGATATTACCGTTTGATGGTGGTAAAGGTCCTATTAGGTCAATATGAACATCACTGAACCTTTCCGATGGAGGTTGAAATTCACCGAAGCTTGACTTGGTATGTCGATTTATTTTGCTCTTTTGGCAGGCCATACATGACCGGGTCCATAGTTGTACATCTTTTCGGATACTTGGCCAGATAAATTTTGATGTCAGGTGTAGGAAACAAACACTACGAATTAATATAAAATGAGAGATTTCGCTGAAATCGACGACAGAACGCGTAGCTACTTTTCATTCTTTTACTTGTATATTACACAATATTTCCAAAAGCACACATAGCTAAATATAACGCGCAAATTATGTACATATTTACAATTTAAGATAATTTCGTTTCGAAACATTCACTCTGAACATCTTATACATCAAAATTAAAGCATTTGCTTTCGAGTTACATTGTTACGACTCAAAAACGTCGAACATCATTCTAACAACATTCTACATCAACAAACCTGCTGTTGCCATTCGCAACAAAGTAAAAGTGGCTTCGGTGGGTTTCTTCTTCTCGCAACATCCTCCCCACCTGAGTTTTGGAAGAAACTCAGCAAAGATAAAACTGAAAAATACTGAAATGACATATGAATACAAATACTAATCTAAAGAATAGGTTAAAACATACACTAAAATACAGATTCTAATAAAGATACATAACATCAGAAAAATTAGAAATAATGAAAATATTTTCAAACTTTAGAGTTCTAGGTTTTTAAAGAAATGTTCATATTTAATGGAAAAGTTCAAATTGAAATGTTCATAGTTCACAAATCAAGTCTTTTTGGAGGTTTTACTTTTCGACCAGATCGAGTCTGAACACCTATCTTTTTTACAGATTCACTGTTTTTTGATTGTTCGTTGATCTTATCAACTCTAACCGATGCAGGATCTAACTGAAAATGTTCACAGTATTCTTGTGTGATCTCAAATGGGTAAAGTCTTTGTACTGGTCTCAATAAAGTTCCTTTTGCTGTTTTCAACTTAACAAGCCTGACCACTCCCTCTTTACTAGGAAAAAGTTCTATAACTTTTGCTAGAGGCCAATACAGTCTTTTCTTATCATCTCGACCAATCAAAACTACATTTCCAACTTTAACTTTGCCATGCCTTTTAGGGATGGAAGATCGCAGAAATCCTAAGTATTCCCTTTTGAATCTCTGTTTTAGATTCTCTCTTACTTTTTGAATATATCGCCATCTTTTCAAAATATTAGTCTTTTCAATTTGGTCTAAATCAGGAACTTCACTTGTGCGAAGATCTTGTAGAAATGATGCAGGGGTTAAAGCTCTTAAATCAGATTCTTCGGATATATAAGTTAGTGGTCTGTTGTTCATTACTGATTCGCATTCGCAGACAAGAGTTAGCAATTCTCCATATGTCAAACACGAATGTCCTAAGTTTTTTCTGAGCAGATCTTTAAGAATCCCAATTAGCCTTTCCCAAAACCCTCCCCACCATGGGGCGGAGTGTGGGTTAAATTTCCAACAAATTTCATTGACTTCAAAAGTTCGTTGAATCATTGCCCAGTCTAGTTCTTTCAATGCTTTATTCAAGCCTGTAAAATTTGTTCCGTTATCGGAATACAACACAGATATCCGCCCTCTCCTTGCTATAAATCGCCACAGAGCTTGAATCATAGCATTAGTATTAAGAGATGGAATTAATTCCAGATGGACCGCTCGGAATACTGCACAAGAAAACAAGACAATCCATACCTTTTCGCCAGATTTCGTCAGCAACGGACCAGCCAGATCAACTCCTGAGACTTGGAAAACTCCTACTACTTTTGTTCGGTCTGTAGGGAGAGGGGGGAATGGCACTTCAATGTGTTTTACCTTTTGCTTCTTGCAGATAATACATTTGTTGATTATACTCCGTATGGTTCTTTTTCCTTTTAAAATCCAAAATCTTTCTCGCAGAATGGTCAAAAGTATAGATGTTCCAGCATGCTTGTTCAGAATATGTTCTTGCTCAATAAGCCTTTTTACTACTGCATGTTTCAAAGGAAGAATCACTGGAGCAATAAAATCATAAGTTTCATCTTCATTAGTAAGTCTTGATTTCAATCGTAATAGACCCTCTTCATCTTTAAAAGTTTGGAAATTAGCAAGAGATTTTCTGCCATCTTCATGAGAAAAGTATTCTGTCTGTACAGAATGGAAAAGTATTTTCTGTGCATTCAATATTTCTTCCTTTGTAAGCAATGTATGTTTTCTTAAATCACGAGCTTTGGGGTGAAAGCGCATAATCCAGGCTAGCACTCTTACTATTTTGGAAAATTTCGAAATTCTTTCAGCTAATTGAGAAACAATAGTCTTAAATTCTACATTGCTAGCAGAAACAACTGTTTTTCGTTTTTCTTGTTCAATTTCATCTTCGTTAACATTGACGACGGATTTAGGCCATTGCTCTTTTGGATTCTTTAACCATGTAGGTCCTAGCCACCATTGGGACTTCAGAAGTTGCTTAATTCCACATCCTCTGGATGGAAGATCAGCGGGATTCAGCTCACCAGAAATATGAAACCAATTTTCAGGGTCTGTGAGTTGTCTTATTTCTTTCACTCGATTAGAGACAAAAACTGACCATTGTTCTTGTCATTTAATCCAACTAAGAACTGTTGATGAATCAGTCCAAAAATACTCGTCAATGCTTTCCAATTCTAGAGCACCTTTTATGAATTTAAATAATCTTGCTCCGATAGTAGCCGCCATCAACTCTAATCTTGGAATAGTTATCTTCTTTAATGGCGTTATCCGTGATTTGGCTTGCAGTAAATTGACCTTCACTGTACCATCAGGGGACTCGGATCTTAGAAAAATACAGGCCGTATAAGCATTTTGACTCGCATCAACAAAAGTGTGCAAGCTTAAATTAGATTCTTCTGTGGCACCGCTCCATCTTGGAATTTTTATAGACTTCAAGAGATGTAGATCTTTAAACCACTTAAGAAATTTTTGTTTAGTGTCTTCGTTTAGTTCTGCGTCCCATGGTTCCTTTGTTTTCCAAATAGATTGAAGCAAAAGTTTAGGTTGTATTAATACAGGGGAAATAAATCCTATAGGATCGAAGACTCTGCTGATAAGGGACAAAATTTTTCGCTTAGTTATTTTTTCTGATTCATCAAGATTTAAAAGTTCAGAATCGATTTCGAGAGTATCAGAACTCTTATCCCATATTAGGCCTAATACAGACGTTTTAGAATTTTCTAGAGGAAATGTATCGCAGTTATTGTATGTAGTACTTTCCCAACTTCTAAGATCAAACTTTGTTCTTTTCATTACTTCTGTAGATGTTCTTACAAAATTATCTAATTCTGAAGTATTGTGAACACTTGTTACACAATTATCTACGTAAAAACTGTCACGCAATTTAACAAGTATTTCTTTGGAAAATTCTTCTTTCAATAATTCTTTGGACAAATGGTGATGAATAACACCCATCAGAAGAAACGGGCTACTTGTAACCCCAAAAACACAACGATTATGTCGAAAAACCCTTATAGAGCCATCATCATTATACCAAAAAAATCGTAAAAAATCTCTGTCATTTTTGTGTAAAGAGATCTGCAAAAAGGCTCTTCTTATATCAGAAATAACACCAATTTCATGAAAACGAAATCTGGTCAAAATTAAAGGAATAGTTTCTATAAAATTAATTCCAGTCTCTAAACAATCATTCAATGAGGGGAAATTAGTTGTCTTAGCTGAAGCATCGAAAACAGGCCTTACTTTCATAGAAGACAATGAGGACGTTTCTTTTATTATGGCACGATGAGGGAGATAATGAGCAACGGATAATGATAACTCATTTTCAGGAACTTCTTCAATTACACCTTCATGAAGCCATTCTTCAAAAATTTGATGGTATTTTTCTCGATACCCAGTTTCCTCTAATTTCTTGGTAGTAGATTCAAGTCATCTTAAAGCTAGATCATAATTAGTAGGTAGAAAAGAATGATCCTTCTTCCAGGGCAAATGAACCTCGTATCTTCCGTCATCCTTTTGTTTAACTGTATCTTCAAAATGTATCATGACAGCTCTTTCCGAATCTTCTTTACTATTTTGTTCAATAGAATCCCGAATACCAAGAAGTTCTAAATCCCATAATGCTGAAACAGGTACATCTTCTTGAGACAGCATACTGACTACAGTCATATTCACTTCATTCTGACGATTAAACTGAGGGATCTTGCCTATTAAAGTCCAACCCAATTTAGTTTCCATAGCCACCAAACCAGATTTTAGTTGTTCTCTTCTTCCTGTGAATAGCTTACCAGCTACATCTGCTCCTAAAAGTACCTGAATAGGCCCTGATTCTCGAGTATCACTCAAGTAGATTCCTTTATTTTTTAGTTCGCGCATCCAATAACCATATTTAATCGCAGAAATATCATTACATATAACATCTTGATCTAAAGCATCCAAATTACAAACATAATTACCATCAAGACTACTTAAATAAATTTTGTAGCATTTATGCTTAAACATTTTTTTTTCTACCGCCAAATAATGAATGGCAAAACTCTTCTTCTCTTTGAAAATCAAAACCCAGTTCCTTAGCAGTGGATTTTAAAATATAAGATTTTTGGGATCCTGTGTCTATAATTATTCTTGCCTTACGGCTTGAAATTTCCCCTTTTATATTTACAACTAGCGTTTGTAATGAAACTTCATTTGTAGAAGAAAATTTCTTATTTATGATATGGTTATGTGTAAAAAGTGCATCAACACTTTTTTCTTTTGCCTCATCATTGGGTGATTTTGATATTTCTTTAGATTTATTACATTCTAAATTAGGACACATAAATTTTACATGTCTTTTCGAACAATTTTGACATCTAATGTTCGATCTAGTACACGAAACAGCCATGTGGCCTTAGAAAAGCACGTACGGCACAGTCCTTTACTTCTGATGATCGAAAGTTTTTCTGACATCGGCATAAAAAATGCCTTCTTGCAGAAATGCGATTCATGGTCTTTCAGACAAAATACGCATGAGACATCATTATAATTATGAGAAATCAGTTCTGCCGCGGAAAAGTTACTGCCTTTAGAATTCTGGCTTGATGCCAAATTTTTTCTTTCTGGTACAAAGCTACAAATATCTGATCTACTCAATTTTATTTTTTCCTCTGACTGTACTTCATTTTTAAGAAATAAAATTATAGCGTCGATGCTGGATAATTTTTTTTTCATTTTCAATAGTTCTCCTCTGTCTTTCGAATGATCGTAGAATATTAACCGGTAATGAACTCTCAACCAACGGATACAATATAACACCACACATTTCTGTAGTGACACCTAGTGAACCCAATGCCCTGATTTGGGTCGAAAGTTTATTGTATAAGCTATTCAAAGAATCAACTTTCTTTTTTGTTGCATTATTCAATACTAGTTTCAATAATTCTCTCACATAAAAATCGATTAGCAAATCGGATCTACCATATCTCTCTTCTAAACTATTAATCGCTAAAGAATAGTTATCATTTGTCACTGGGAACTACTCTACTAATTCCCTGGATTCTGAATTTATTTTCATCGACTGAATTAAATAATGGAATTTATCCACGTTAGTTAAATCTAACAAAAACATAGCTGTGAAAAAAGGGAGCCAAGTTCTGTAAAGACAATAGCAAGAAAAGAAGTGATATCTAAGTGGGTGCCAAGTTCAAATAAAATTCACCCAAACTTACCTACTGAAGTATTATAGCATTTTTTAAATTATTTAGAAATAAAAATTATTGATAGCATATTAATAATAAATCTAGAACTTGGCAAGTTTTTACCTACAAGTCATTTATTTTTAGGTGCGTTCGTAATCTCTCTATTCTAAAAAAAAGTAACTACCGCTGTCACCGCCGCCGCCGCCGCCGCCGGTTTTGAATTTTTTGTGACTGGAGGTTTTTCTTCGTTAATATTAAGAAAAATAATGCATACAAAAATATGAAAATCGGTAGTGTTATACAGAAATGTTTGATAAACACACTGATGCAGACAGTTTTCAAATCGAAGAATTATTTTAAGAGATATTTAATGCTAAAGTTGGACAAAATCGTTCCACTAAAAAAGTTTTATAGTAGCAAAAACTATACATCGGAATTTAATAATTTTTAGTTCATTTTATGCGTTATAATTTCCCGGTGTGCAGAATTGATTTATTTTTTTTATTTGATTCATTTTTCGAGGTTTTATATCTATTTTAAATTCAAATTTTCAACATTTCGAGAAATATTTTTTAAAGATTTTAGAAAGTGATATTAATTTAAACTGTTGCCACCTGTATAAACAGCGGAAACAATAATGTTTGCTTAAAAAATATATATATATATATTTATACGTGTAATAAATTAAAAATTTATTTACACGGGACTATTATAAACAGAAAAAAACATTTGGAATTAGAATTAAATAATTATGTACAAAAAGCAGGAACTTATTAAAAATTACGTCATAAAAACTATAATTACACGTGAATTTTAAGAGAGAAAGGAATTTGTAAAATAATAAATTTATTAACATGCGTTAGAAGTCTTAAATAGGAGAAATTAAGTCATATTTACGTCACATTACAGTTATTACATAAAATGAACACAAAATAATATTGCAAAACGGTTTAAATTTACAAATTGCGCTAGACATTTATTTGATATTTTGAGAGGATACTGTTCAACTATTTTCCTTAGGAAAGCTCAAATATTATTTTATTTCTAACACAAGTATTTTCACGTGAATATTAAAAAGAGAAAGAATAGTTTGGTCAAAATTACGTCAGATTAAAAACAATTAATTTAAAATGTCTCATTTAAAAGAACTTTCTTTTCGCTTTGTTAAAAAATACCGGGAGACAAAGATTCTGTTTACTTAATTCCTTTTATATTAGCTTATTTTGAAATGTTGTTACACGTGTCTACGTCATCAAGTTATTTTTATTTCGACGTTTTACTTGTATTTTTATTAATGTTGTACTAATTTATTTGTTCTTTCGTTATTTAAAATAAAAATTATGTCAATTTGTATATTTTGGCGAGTGGTTTGGCGATTTATATAATTTGGCGAAATTAGTCGACGGGATAATCAAGTAGTACCGCAGCGGATTTGGCGTTAAAATTTCTCCAATCAAAGAGAAATGAATAGAAATCCGTTTATAGGGAGATCGCCACTGTTTTTTAAATTATAATTCAATCTTTCGAAATCTTTTTAAAGCCGATCACAATAGCGTGCAATTAGAGTCTGCGGTGTCTGGACGGGGGTTGGCGAGCGTAGCTCGTAGGGGGCCGAGCCCCTAGTTATATAAATGCGTAGCACCTATAGTCGTCGTTCAGTCCGTCTGTCCGTCCGTCCGCATATAACAGAGCCAAAACTACCCAACCGTCTGAAATTTTAAATATATGATTGTTGCAAAATTTTGTCGAGCCATTTCAAATTTTATGAAAATCGGATGTGTAGTTTAATTACAGGGACAGTCAAAAGTTTTTCTTTACATTACGGCCAATGGGAAAAATTATTGCAAGTGCATTTTAATGATGTTAAAGCCTTCCGAATGGTCTGAAATTTTAAATATATCATTGTTGCAAAATTTTGTCGAGCCATTTCAAATTTTATGAAAATCGGATGTATAGTTTAATTACAGGGACAATCAAAAGTTTTTCTTTACATTACGGCCAATGGAAAAAAATATTGCAAGTGCATTTTAATGATGTTACAGCCTTCCGAAAGGTCTGAAATTTTAAATTTATAATTGTTGCAAAATTTTGTCGAGTCATTTCAAATTTTATGAAAATCGGATCTATAGTTTAATTACAGGGACAGTCAAAATTTTTCCGTTTCATTACGGGGAATGGGGAAAAAATTATTGCAAGTGCATTTAATGATGTTACAGACTATGCACTTATGAAGTGCAAAAAAATATACATCCAGTAAAATATGGGGTGCAAAAAATAATTATAAAATTAGCTATAATAAGAACGCACTTCATTTGCCACGTTTGACGAGCAATTTCCAACTTGTTATTAATGACATTATTATATCTAAACTTGTTATTTCATATTTGGAAGCCTTCATTTGAGTGAGCTCCTTCCCCTTGAAGGATGGTGGGATAAAATATATCCCACCTAAATTTAACTGCAAAAATGCCACATTGACACTAGAATTCAGGACTAAAAAGTTTAATTTTATTAAATACCTGAAAAGAAGCTTTTACCCGTTTTGAAATAAACTTGTTTTTTAATTCTGGTGTGATTGAATCATTTCAGCATGTCACGAATAAAAGCTCTTTGCCCCTGAAGGGTTAAAGAGGTGCAGTCTCTAGAGGGATGACCAAGAACAAGCGTAAAGGTATCTGTCTCTTTCTCAGGCCTTTTAGTCTGTTTGCATTGAGGTTTCCCAAGGGTGGGTGCTAGAGTGATAACCAAAGACGAGCGGGAATGTATTTGTGTATTTATTGGTTTATCAAATCTTTAACATGAGTCATTTGTTTATAATAATAACTATATTAATTTTTTTATAATGACATTGTTGTTAATATTAACATCATCATTTTATTAAGACATGAAATTGATAGGCATAACATTTATCAAAAAATTGCCAAGTTCTAGATTTATTATTAATATGCTATCAATAATTTTTATTTCTAAACAATTTAAAAAATGCTATAATACTTCAGTAGGTAAGTTTGGGTGAATTTTATTTGAACTTGGCACCCACTTAGATATCACTTCTTTTCTTGCTATTGTCTTTACAGAACTTGGCTCCCTTTTTTCACAGCTATGTTTTTGTTAGATATCATTACTTTTTGTACAGTAACAATATATTTAGACACTTTACTTAATACTTTTTAATGTGTTTACATGAGACTATTTTATTCGCCAAGCAACATTCAATTTTAATTTAAATTTCCTACAACAAACTATTTGGCTGTCAATTTGCGGCAGAAATCTATATTTTAATACTGCTACACTGAATGCATGTTTTAAAATGAAATGTATTGATTCGAAATTTTTATTGTTTCTGAAACAACAATTCCTATTAAATTCCTATGTTAAATTTTCCTATTCAATTTTCCAATTAAATATCCTATAGCGGGGCCTGCTTTTTTGTACTGAAAGTGAAAAATAAAGTTATGTGCTTATGTCACACTATGTATCATTCATCCATGGGTGCGGGCAAAGAGGCAGTGCAGAGGAAGGACATTGCTCCTCCCTGGATTTTCAAATTTAATTAACTAAATAAACTTTTCTCTGATGATTTTGAAAATAACAAGTGGGTAAGTGTGATCACAGATCACACAGAGGGTTTCGTTTAATATTCCTTTCAAAACACTTTATCCTTTTGAAAAATCTGTTAGTTCCACATTTCGCAACCAGGGGCGCACTCTATTCTAAACAAACCTCTATCCGAATGAAACTCCGTTTTACATACTATCCGTAGATATTTTAGTCGAGGGGATTGAGCCTATAGCACCCGAGATAAGTAGGCGCCTCTGGCGATAAAAAGTGGAACTAAAATATGTAAGACTATGGTGCATAATATGAAAGAATGGTCAAAGGGGTGTCGGCAAAAGTTGGAAAAGTGCTCCCCCGCGTGAAAATGGCGGAGGTTAGAAAAATTGCTTAAAATACACAAGTTAGAGCCCGGAGGAGTAAATAATATAAGACTTTTTGAAAATTTTATGATTTGTCGTGTGGTCTGAGGTATGCAGCTATACGTATGAAAAAAGTCATGTCTCCAACTTAATTAATGACTCCCTTAGAAAGAATTGCTTAAAATACATATGTGGTAGCTCAAAGGGTTAAGCATAAGACTTTTTCAAGATTTTATGATTTGTCGCCTGGCCTCAGGTGTTCTGCTATAAGTATGCAAAATTTCAAATCTGCAATTTAATAAGGGGCTCAGTTAGAAAGAATTGCTTAAAATACGCATGTGGAAGCCCAAAGGGTTAAATGTACGACTTTTTCAAAATTTTATGATTTCTCGTTTGATGTGAGGTGTTCAGCTATAAGTATGCAAAATTTCACGCCTCCAACCTAATTAGAGGCTCACTTTGAAAGAATTGTTTAAAATGCACATGGGGGAACCCAAAGGGTTAAATGTACGACTTTTTCAAAATTTTATGATTTGTCGTTTGATGTGAGGTATTCAGCTATAAGTATGTACAATTTCACGCCTCCAACCTAATTAGGGGCTTACTTAGAAAGGATTGTTTAAAATACACATGTGAGACCCCAAAGGATTAAACTTACAACTTTTTCAAAATTTTATAATTTGTCATTTGATGTGAGGTGTTCAGCTGTAAATATGCAAAATTTCACGCCTCCAACATGTATAGTTTCTGAGAACGGGCTCTGTGACGGACAGAATATCTCAATTTGTTGATTTTCTGTAAGCAAGTAAACCCAGATAAACCCCCAGTAAGTACATAGGTTTACAATGGAAGTCTATGGGAATTTGGCGAAATATTAGAGGTATCGCCAAGGTGGCGTCACTTTTGGCGACTGATTTTGGTCGCCAAATTTGGCGATATATCGCCATGTTGGCGAGAAACTTGGCGGTATTTGGCGACAGAACAGCGTCCCCTCCTACGGCAAATTAAAATTTCGCCTAATAGACGCAATGGTAAAGTAAAAATGGGCACCCCTAGGTGGGTAATTCATCGATTTTCACAATTTTTTTATTTTTTTCCTTAGTTTTATAGTGTAAACGAACTTCGCACCAAATTTGAAGTCTGTAGCTGCAGTAGATATACGAGATCTTTTTGATGAGTGAGTCAGTCAGTCAGTCAGTGGTGAAATTATCGATTATCAGACATTTTCAAATGTCATTATCTCGGAAACTAATTATGCGTTATTTATAAAATTTTGGATTTTAGGTAATTAGGGTGGCCTTACTACCCATTTCGTATAACAACTACGTAGGTCTCATAGATTTTCAGTTGTAGAGCATTGAAATTTGATGAAAACAGCTCGAAATGATTCGTGTAAATAACACACGGCTATGTCAGGCGAACTTGGCTGACACACTGCCGTGTGTCTAGATTTGTATTTTCATGTATAGTTTTGAATTGGTTCCAAAAGGTAAGCCAATCCTTTAAATCTCCACCAAACTTATACAGTTCAATTTCAGGGAGTCGTAAAGTTTTTAATTTTTCATTTTCTGTTTCAAATTTACGAGCCGAATTATTTTCATTTCGATTTAATTTTGTCTTAAAATTATCTAATCGTCGCTGTGCTTTTATTTGAATTGTTAAAGCCTTTTCTCTATATTCTTCAACTGAATCAAATTCTGCTTCAAACTCGGTATCATCTGATAAACTATCTAAATAATTCTTATGAGTAATCTCTAACGCGTCAGCTTTCTGTTTAAATAAATAGAAATGAATTTCGATTTCATCATGTTGGGCATTTGCGTTATTCAATACACTTTCTAATTTATTATATGCCTTTGTAAAAGCTGAACGTTGAGTCGTTTTATTTCTTTTTAAAACTTCCATTTCTACTATCTGAGTAATGCAATATTTTTAAATTCTAGCACATAATAATTATACAACTTCAAAATGGAAAGTTTCGTTCTTACCTTCAATCTTTTCTTAGCTGCATAAATCTGCCCGAATCCAACGAAATCGCCCACCCGGGGGCGCCAGAAAATGTAGAAAACAAACACTACGAATTAATATAAAATGAGAGATTTCGCTGAAATCGACGACAGAACGCGTAGCTACTTTTCATTCTTTTACTTGTATATTACACAATATTTCCAAAAGCACACATAGCTAAATATAACGCGCAAATTATGTACATATTTACAATTTAAGATAATTTAGTTTCGAAACATTCACTCTGAACATCTTATACATCAAAATTAAAGCATTTGCTTTCGAGTTACATTGTTACGACTCAAAAACGTCGAACATCATTCTAACAACATTCTACATCAACAAACCTGCTGTTGCCATTCGCAACAAAGTAAAAGTGGCTTCGGTGGGTTTCTTCTTCTCGCAACATCATGACCGGGTCCATAGTTGTACATCTTTTCGGATACTTGGCCAGATAAATTTTGATGTCAGGAGTTTCACAGATGATTTAATCCCAGGATGAGATATTCCATGCATTTGATGAAATATTTTCATGCGATAGGATTTAGGAATGTATGGTCTTATATTACTTGTTGAAGTTTCACACCACAAAGACTTTCCAGAAGGCAGTGGATAGTGCTTGAAATTCAGGGAAGTTTTGGATGTCTTCGAGTTTCTGAATTCTTCATCTTGATCTTGCTCATCTGCTATTTTATCATAATCAATCAAAGAAGTTTCTTCAACTGGATAGGGTATCAGCAATGATATTACCTTGACCTTTAATATGTTGTATGTCAGTTTAAAATTGTGAAATGTAGTGTAAGTGACAAAGTTGGTGAGGAGATGCTTTCTCAGGCTTTTGTAGGAATGCAAAGGTTATCGGTTTGTGGTCTGTGTATATCGTGAAATTTTTTGCTTCTAATAAATGCTTGAAATATTTGATGGAGAGATAAATACCAAGTAATTCTCTATCGTAAGTACTGTAGTTCTTTTGTGCATTATTTAGCTTCTTAGAATAAAATGCGATAGGTTTCCATCCTTTATCTTCATATTGTTGAAGTACTGCTCCAATTGCTGAATCTGAAGCGTCTGTACATAGTGACAGAGGTAGTTCAGAATTCGGAAATGATAAGAGTGCAGTATTGGCTAAATCATCTTTGCATTGTTGGAACTGTTTTTTCGCTTCATCTGTCCAAGGAATTTTTCTTCTATCTTTCTTTCTTGCTCCTTTGAGGTAATCATGTAAAAGAGATTGGTTTTTAGATGCATATTTTAGATATCGACGATAAAAATTAATCATGCCTAGGAATGTTCTAAGTTCATGAATAGTTATTGGAAGTTGATAGTTAAGAATGGCTTGAACCTAGTCAGGTAAAGGACGTGAGCTTTGAGGAGTAATTAAATATCCCAAAAACTCTATTTCTTGTGTTCCCATGATTGAAACGTTTATACGAAGATCGTAATCATTTAATCTTTCAAACACTAACTTGAGGTGATTTTTGTGTTCTTCTTCACTAGTAGATGCAATAAGAATATAATCTAAATAGGTGAAAACAAAATCTAGACCTGAAAAAACTTCATGTACAAATCTTTGGAATGTTGCTGGTGCGTTCTTCAAGCCGTAACTTATCACATTAAATTCATACAAGCCGAATAGCGTAATAATTGCAGTTTTACACCTATCTTCTTCGGCAATGGGAACTTGATAGTAGGCTTTAAATAAATAAAGCTTAGAATAGATAGTTGTATCTCTCAAAATGTGATGAAAATCTTCAATTCGCGGTATAGGGTATCTATCAGGAACAGTTTTGGCATTTAACTGTCTGTAATCTCCACATGGGTGAAAAGTGCCATCTTTTTTCGGAACCATAAAGAGGGCTCGACCATTGAGAACTAGAAGGCCTGATTATATTATTATTGAGCATAAATTGGAATTCTTGTTTCGCTATTGCAAGTCGTTGATGATCTAACTGTCTTGCTTTAGAATGGACAGGTTGACCTTTTATTATAATATGGTGTTGAACATTATGTTTTACACTTGCTAAGAATAAATTTGGTTTGGTTATTTCGGGATATTGCCTTAACAGAGTATAAAATTTAGTGGAATTACTTACTGTGCCGACATTACTATCTTCACTGATGGAAGTAACTTCGCCATTAATACTTAGTTGGGTTACTCCATCAATTAGTTTCTTGTTATGTAAATCAATTAACAAGTTAAATTTGTTTAGAAAATCAGCGCCCAAAATACCTTTGTTTATCTTAGCAACAATAAAAGGAAATTGAAATTCTCGCCTAAGTCCTAAATCAAGCGTTAGCATCTTTGTACCATACGTTTCAATTTCTGTGCCATTTGCAGCATATAGTTTGTAATCAACGGATTGTTTATCTTGAGGAGAAGCTGGTGAAATACTAACATCTGCACCGCTGGCTACCAAGAAACGCACTTTCAATTTTTTTATCTCTAACAAATAAGCGAAATTTGTGCATTTATCAAGAAAACAAAACGATTGCCGAAACGGAAATGAAAATAACACAGTTTCCCATTAGGATTTTGCGCTTACGAGATCTGCTTCGCGAGACAGAACGGTTTTCATTATTTCGAGAATTAGCTCTGGATTTTCGTGAAATGCACAGTTGTGAAATTTGCTGTTCCAGAGAAGCAATTCGATTTACAAGTTCATTATTAACGTGCGATACCGCATTATCATTAAAAATGTCAGATTTATTATTTGTAGAAAAAAATTTCAGGTTTTGAATTCATATCACTGATTTTATCTGGCATTACAGCTAATTTTTCTAAGTTTTCTTCGCTAACAAGCAATATATTTTTTATGCCGTCGGGCAATTTTTCAAGGCAAAGTGTTTTAATGAGGTGCTCAGAAACGTTAGAAGTAGCTATAGTTCTTAGCTTTTTAAGGAGCTGACTAGGTTTCATATTTCCTAGTTCGATTCCGGTTATCAATCGCTTAATTCGTACGTTTTCGCTTTCTCTGAATAAATTTAGCAACCTAGCCCTGGAATAGGAATATTTGGTTAAACTATCGCTATTTATAATATCCTGTATATTCTCTACGTATTTAGGTTCAAGTTGAGCAACTAAATAATTAAATTTTGTTTCTTCCTTACTAATTTCATTAATTTTAAATTGTGCTTTAACTTGAAAAAAACATATTTCTGGTCTATCAGTCCAAAATGGGGGAATTTTTATGCTCACCTTGTTGAGTTCCGGCGCTTCTTTCACAGAAGAATCATTACTGTTCGACGATTCACTTTTAGACATTTTTGAGCTTGACGGATCACGTGTTTGTTGGGGCACTGCTTTTTATATCAATGTTTAAATTACATTCTAATTTTCAGATATTATAAATTTTACGATTAAACATATTTAAAATGATTCACAACTCCCACTTATTTATTCGTCAAACATCTTTTATTTTTTTACAAAACAAAAACTGAAACTTTTGAGCTGTTGCCAACTCAACAAAACTAAATAAATTTAAGCCACAACAGTCAGTACCTATTCAAATAAGAGGTAAAACCATTCGCTTCAAAATAGATAGCGGAGTAGATCATACTGTTATTCCTGCTACTTCATCCATCTTAAAGAATTCGAAAATCTTAAAAGCAGACAAAAAGCTTTGCGGCCCGGATGGGAAAGTACTAAAACACAAAGAAAACTTATTCAGGAGATCCAATACAAAGAAAAGGAAATAACCGAAGAAATCCATGTAATTGAAGGACTGCAGAGCTACTTAATGGTAAAACCTGCGATACTAGCTTTTGGATTAGGGCCGAATATTTCAGAAATTAACACAGTAAGTCCTAAGAAAGATTTTCCTGAATTATATAGTGGCCTGGGGCTACTGAAAGGTGGTTATACGATTAAGCTTAAGCCGAATTCTGTCCCGTTTGCTATTTCAGCTCCAAGAAGAATACCTATTCCACTGCTGAAAAAAACTGAAATGGAAATCAAGAAGATGATTGCAGAAAAAGTTATTGTTCCTGTAACCAAACCGACAGAATGGTGTTTACTGGTCGTTATTGTTCCCAAAAGTGATGGAACTGTTCGCTTATGTGTCGACCTAATTCAGTTAAATAAGTCTGTAGAAAGAGAATTTCATCCATTGCCTTCAGTGGAATATTCTTTGAATCTTCTTACAGGTGCTAAAATCTTTTCAAAGTTGGATGCTATTTCAGGTTTTTGGCAAATTCCGCTTGATGAATCTTTGTCATATCTCACGACTTTCATCACTCCTTTTGGAAGACACAGATTTTTAAGATTACCTTTTAGAATCTCATCTGCACCAGAACATTTTCAACGTAGAATGTCACAACTTCTAGAAAATATCCCAGGTGCTATTTGTCACATGGACGACATCTTAGTGTGGGGAAAAATCAGACTGAGGATTATTATGAATAAATTTAAAGAAGCTGGTATTACTCTAAATGACAAGAAATGTAAGTTTCAGTCAAGATAACCCAATTCTTGGGACATTATTGATGACAAGGGTATCCATCCTGATGAAGATAAAATTAGAGCAGTGAAAGAATATTCACCGCCAAAGAACAAAAAGGAGTTAAAGCACATGCTAGGCATGGCAAATTTTCTCGCTAGATTTGTTCCAAATTTTGCAGAAATGTTTTCACCATTAACATCGATGTTAAGTCAAAAGAATGAGTTTGTCTGGGACGAACCTCAAAAATATGTATTTCAAAATTGGAAGAATGTCCTAACATCTCAACCAGTTTTAAAGGTATAATCCACAGAAAAATTCAATTGTCACAACAGACGCTTCTTCTTATAGTATAAGAGCTATCTTGAGACAAGAACAAGAGAACGGAGAAATTTCGGTCGTGGCATATGCATCCAGAACACTCACACCTACAGAAAAGAGATATGCTCAAATAGAAAAAGAGGCACTTGCTCTTGCTTTAGCTTGGTGTTGTGAGAAATTTCGAGATTATCTAACTGGAACTCATTTTAGATTAGAAACGGACCATAACCTCTAATTCCAATCTTCTCAAAGAAAAATCTTGAAGACTTATCTCCACGGTTGCAAAGGTTGAAGATGAGGATGATGCGATATTCCACATACCAGGAAAGAAACTTTATGCAGCTGATGCCTTATCAAGACAACCTCAAGAAACTAGAGAAAATGTTGAAGAATTGGAGGAAATTGATTCCTATATTCGTATGGTAATTTCCCCATTACCCACTTCATGCAACAGGTTAGAAGAATTGCGAAAATCACAAAAGTCTGATGCAACATGCAAAGAGCTAGAAAATTTAATCCTGAACGGATGGCCATCAAGGAAAAATTTAGAACCAAGTTTTCTACCCTATTGGAATCATCGATATGAAATATCGATCCAAGATGGACTCATAATGAAGGGCTGTCGAATCATCATTCCTGCCAGTCAGCAAAAAAAAAGGTTCTGCAACAAATTCATGAGGGACATTTGGGAATTACGAAATATCGTGCGAGAGCAAGATCATCTGTCTATTGGCCTGGAATAAACAGAGAAATTGAAGAAATGGTAGAAAGTTGTACAGTCGTGGAAAAAAAAGTTAACACCCCCTACTAACTCCTCAACAAATTATCGTAGAAGAAAGTTACTGGTACCGAACGATTGGAAATAAAGTCTACTTTTAAATGATGTATAGAAAATTTACTTAGGGGGCCATCTACATATTAAAACGAAGCCAAACTTCATTTTTTTTTCAATGACAATACCCAATTTTAACGAGATATTTCAAATCTTCGGTTCAAACTATGCCTAGACACCGAATTTCAAGTCATTTGAATGATAAGTTTTTGAATTATAAACATTCAAAATTTAGTGCTTCTAATGTTAAATTACATTTTCATATTTTTATTTATATCTCCAGAAATTATGCTCCTAATGTGCTAATTTTTTCTGTAGCAATAATACTAATATACCCAAACATAAATACGCTGAATTTGGAATTTTTATAACTTTATGATATGAATTATTATTTATGAAATTAATACTCGAAAAAAATATGAATTGCAACCTACAATTTTTTTGATGGAATTAGATTTATTAAGTCCTGCTTTATGGAAATCCAAAATTTCACATTTTTCTTCCAAGTAGTTTTCAAATTATGCTTAATAAACGGCAAAATGATGGTTTAAGGGGCCGTCTATAGTAGGAGTGACTAGATATTTTGAAATTTCTTCTGCTGTCGTGTAATCTAGCAGGCTTCATTGATTTCTTAAGGTGTCTTGATCAAGATGAGGGCTCTCTCGGTTAACAATCCACTTCCGAACTTCAATTTGGATACAGCCCTTAAAATACGCTCGTTTTAAAATAATTAATTTCTCAGAAACTTATGGTACGAATTGCATAAAAATTTGTTTTTAGGCTAATTGAAGGGTTTAGAGTTCATTTGTGCTGTCAGAATTGTGTACTGCTATTGAAAAAAACAAAGTTACGGTTAGTTTTAATATGTAGATGGCTCCCTAAACAAATTTTATCTATATCATTTAAAAGTATACTTTATTTCCAATCTTTCGGTACCAGTAACTTTCTTCTGCGATAATTTGTTGAGGAGTTAGTAGGGGGTGTTTACACGACTGTACATCATGTACCAAGGAGACCACTAATCGCCATCAACCGCTTATCCCTACCGAGTTTCCTGAAAAACCATGGGAAACTGTGGGCATGGATCTTTTTAAGCTTCGTGGATTTTGGTACTTAATCGTGACCGATTACTTCTTACGATATCCAGAAATCGCAAGACTGGAAAGATTAACTTCTGAGGAAGTAATTCTTCACTGCAAATCAATCTTTGCCAGATATGGAATTCCCAATGTGGTCAGATCTGACAATGGTCCTCAATTTGAGCCAATTAACTCATCTGAATTTTCAAAATTTTCAAAGCTTTATGGATTTCGTCATGTCACATCAAGTCCCAAGTATTTGCAAAGTAATGGTTTCATTGAATATGCAGTAAAAACCATCAAGATGCGATTCAAAAAAAGCTGAAGACTCTTACCTGTCTTTAATGGCATATACAGCATCACCATTAGAGAATGGCCTTAGTCCTGCAGAACTTCTCATGAATCGTCGTATTAAGACAACACTGCCAATTGCAAGATCTCAATTAGATCCAAAAATTGAAAACAGAGCTGAGCTTCAAAGGAAGGAAGAGAAGTGAATAGAACGGCAAAGAGATAACTATAACAAAAGTCATGGTGTACGAGACCTCAGTAATCTCGATGTTGGAGATGGAGTGTGGATCACAGACAAGCGAGTTACTGGTGCGGTTCAGCAGAGATTAGATTATCCTCGTTCGTATATAGTCAAATCTGGAAAAAAGGTATATCGACAAAATAGAATGCATCTCGTACCATCAACTAATTTCCAGCCAGAAACTGATGATGTGGATGACCTTCAACCAGATGCTTCTAGTAACGAGTCACCAACACCACAGAGAGTTGTTAGCCCAACCAAACCAAGCTCTCAGAATCTTCATCCATCCTGTAACAATGGCAACCGTAATTCTATGTCTCCATGAAAGTATCAAGTTCTGTATATCACCAGAAGTGGAAGAGTTGTTCGTCCTCCGCAAAAAATGAATCTTTGAAGAAAGGGAGATGTGGTATTAGGACATTAACTGTAACCGGAATTAACCTAGAACCCAACAAGAGCTCTGACTTATGTTTATGTAATGTTGTGTCGTGCTTGTATGCGTAACCTAGGGGCTCTGCGGCTGAGTGGTCAAAGCACCAGTCAGCTAATCGCTTGTGCGTAAGAGTTAGTGGGTTCGATTACCGCTGGTTCCATTGCACACACTCATTGTGTGGAACTCCCAGGTTGTATTTCTCTTGTGTTGTAATATTTCCTTGTAGACCGGGAGCCGGCAGCACAGACAATCACCTCATCGAATTCATGGATGAAATTCTAGGATTAGTTAAATCTTGATTCGCATATTAAAGCGCAATCGGTCTGCCAAGTCCTATCTTGGTGGAAAACACCTGAAAACCCGATTTTAACGGCTGACTCGTAGATTTACCATTGTGTTTTCCTGCTCCCAGTCCTCCATGTTTTCTTACCTTCTGGTGCAGGAAAATACAATGGTAAACCTACGAGTCAGCCGCTAAAATCGGGTTTTCAGGTGTTTTCCACCAAGATATGGCTTGGCAGACCGATTGCCTTTTAATAGGCGAATCAAGATTTAACTAATCCTAGAATTTAATCCGTGAACTCGATGAGGTGACTGTGCTGCCGGCTCCCGGTCTATTGTGCTATCTTGTCTCCGACTTATAAGCGGGCTCTCATGTCAAGCACAGAAGTCGTATGTTTGTTATTCGATAAATAAATAAATGTGTAACCTAAATAGAATAAGTTATGATGTGTGAATAATTATATGCAAGTAAATTCGCTGTATAATATCCATTGGAGCCTTCAACGGTTCACTACATTATTAACATATCTTCATAACAACGCAAATTCATGCAGAGAAATGTGTGCTTACTTTTCCAATAACAAGATGAAAATCTCCGATTTTCAAAGAATGCACTTCTCTTACCCAGTTGCAGGCAAATTTTTTGTAAGATTCGAGGCTTTTATAACACGTGAGGTCTTTCTCAGTATAAAAACTTTGCCTATAAATTAGTTTACGATGTTAAAATAACTAACGTTGGGTAAATCCGCAGCTTAGATGCTGTAAATTCCCACGGTCGCCATCTTGGATGTTTTGAGATTTCTGGGCGATTTTTTGTTGGCGATGTATAAAATTTTATTTTCGTTAAGTCTAACATGCACATAAATCGCTGCTTGGCGACATTTACTACTTGGCGGAAAATGGGTTTTCACGCCAAGAAAAAAATCCAAGATAGCGGCCGCGGGAATATATAACTTCTGTTCCAAATCCGCTACATATTTCTTCAAATCATTTCTTTTAACTGTATGGATCTACACCAGCAATAACAGTAATTTTGGAAGCATATCGTTCCTTAGCTTTAGTATCATTCAGTTCTTGGCACAGATGTCATATACGCACCATAGTGGCGCAATTTTTGCTGACGCCAATTTGGCGAAAACATCAACAGCATAAACAACAATATTCAGGTTATCATATCAAGCAAAATATTGACACTTTGGCGCCAATTAAGCACCCGTTGCGTATATGACATTGGCGTCAGAAAAAAATTAATATGGTGCGTATATGACATCTGTGACCAATGCTTCATAATATTTTGAAGACATTTTATTTCGTTAAGTTTAAAATCTTGCACTAAATTAGATGGCAAAAGATAGAGAAAGAAAAATTTACTGAAAAAAAACAAAGTGGTTCGCCTTGCGACCGAAGTAGAATAGAAGTAGAAGTACGGAGTGCTGTATTATGATTTGTTTGCCCACCAAAACTGGTTGCCACGGGTGTTGCCAGTTTGTGATCACGTGGCTGAAACTGATCTATAAACCTTAAAAGAAACAGCTACCTATAACTACGTCATTTTACCGCACTTATAGTAAAAATTTTTATTTTATATATGAAAAATGTACATTTTCTGCTTAGAATGACAATTTCGAAAATGCAAAAATATATCCATTAAGTCTGAATTTTCATTGGCTTATAGAAAGAAAGCACACGTATTATTATTTTTTAAATTTTTTGTGCCTTTTTTAATGTGTGTTAACAGGAAAGAAATGATTGAATTAGAAAATTCGGTACATACGTATTAACGCCACTGCAGCTTATATATAAAATCCCTGCCGCCCTGGGCTACAGGCGGAGGTAGATTTCGAAGTTAAGTATATTAATTGCACCAACAACAACTAAATCATGAGTAGATATAAATCCACTTTAACAGTTTTATCTGACCGCTTTTGACGAATTTTCATTTCATTTTTATATAATAGCTGGTTTTATCAGAATCATGTTAAGGCGATATTAAAAAAAAAATACTTTTCCATGCTCAACAACTTGAAATTTTCTGGCACATTTTCAGATTAATTTTTAATAGAAAAAATACTAAAATTGCTGACGTGATTTTTGAAAAGATTTATAAGCGACACGTGTTTTTATTTTTCTTTCAATTAAATGAAACTTGATTAATAAACAATTATTTTCTCAGTAGAGCAATATTTTTTGTTTCTAACACAATCGCTTCGGAAAATTCTGTTCAAAATGCCCACTTTGACATCATTTTTTGAAATATATTCTGCCTCTATCAAAAAATCGATCATTACGGTACATTATATAGTTTCTGAAGAAGAGAATCTATCAATTGGACGCGTTTGAGAGCAAAAATTAATTTAATAAAAGAGAAAGGTGCCCAGGTAAACTGATGGCATTGAGCTCACAGGCTATTCACACTAATTGTATATCATACTCTTATTTTAAAGAATAATGCCACTCAAAAAATAAGTGAAGGGGAATTAGCCCCCGTTTCCCCCTTTATACTTAACCAGTGAATCTCCAAATCTAATCAGGGAAGCTCCTTATCATAATAAACCGGTATACCAAATTTGGAGCAAATCGAATAATCCTGCAAAAAAACCATTTATCTAAATTAAGGGGGATGGACTAGCCTCCTTCCCCACTTTATCCTTAACCAATGAACCCCCAAAACTAATCAGGGAAGTTCCTTAACATAATAAACCGGTATACCAACTTCGGAGCAAATCGAATCATTCTGCATGAAAAACCCATTTATCTGAATTAAGGGGGTGGACTAGCCCCCCTTTTTTCTTAACCAATGAACCCCCAAAACTAATCAGGGAAGTTCCTTAACATAATAAACCGGTATACCAAATTCGGAGCAAATCGAATCATTCTGCATGAAAAACCCATTTATCTGAATTAAAAGGGGTGGACTAACCCCCCTTTTCCCCTTTATCCTTAACCAATGAACCCCCAAAACTAATCAGGGAAGTTTCTTAACATAATAAACCGGTGTACCAAATTCGGAGCAAATCGAATGATTCTGCATGAAAAAACCATTTATCTGAATTAAGGGGGGTGGACTAACCCCGTTTTCCCCCCTTTATTCTTAACCAATAAACTCCCAAAACTAATCAGGGAAGTTCCTTAACATAATAAACCGGTATACCAAATTCTAGGTAATTCGAATGATTCTGCATGAAAAACCCATTTATCTGAATTAAGGGGGTGGACTAACCCCCTTTTCCCCCTTTATCCTTAACCAATGAACCTCCAAAACTAATCAGGGAAGTTCCTTAACATAATAAACCGGTATACCAAATTCGGAGCAAATCGAATGATTTTGCATGAAAAACCCATTTATCTGAATTAAGGGGTTGGACTAACCCCGTTTCCCCCCCTTTATCCTTAACCAATGAACTCCCAAAACTAATCAGGGAAGCGCCTTATCACAATGAACCTAGAAAATTTTTTTGAAGCAAATTGGATGTTTTTATCAAGAGTTATCGCGTTACGTACATACATACATACATACATACATACATACATACAGAACGGGCGGGCACATTAGCTCTCAGGCTTTGATAGCCTGTGAGCTAAAAATGAGTAAGAAAATAAGCAGTTTGGATTTGAATACATTCTTAATAAGATGATTTTTTTCTTCAACCGCTATGTATTTTTAATTTGTTTTTGCTGTAAGAATTGGTCCTATCAAAAGACGATATTAAGAAGATATATGATAAATTCATGGGGATTTTATATCTTGTGAATTGACGGAGTTATGGAAATTTTTCTTCTTCATCCCCCCTTTTTTTGTTTTCGTTTTTAATTTTTTTTTGCGGTACGAATTGGTTCTATCAAAAATTTATAAATATAAAAGTTGTAGATAATATTAAGGAGATGTATAATAAAATTAATTGGATTTGATATCTTGAGAATTGACGAAGTTAGTTATGATTTTTTTTCTCCCCAAAACCCTATTTTTTGCGCCCCTTGAGCCCATTTTTAATTTTATCAAAAATCTGTGATGCATACATTTTTGGTCCTATTTCTAGAAGTAATAAAAACTTTAAACTGATTTGATATGCACAAAAATTAAGAAGTTATGGGTTTTTTTCGGTTTTCACAAAACCCTTCCCTATTTCCATCCCCTTAGTCCGATTTTGCCCATTAACGAACTTGACCGAGATTTTATGCCCCTTGATTTTATGTATCAGTTTGGAAGAGGTTGGTGAAGAATTGTGGAAGTTATCGTGCCCAGAAGAACGTGATATATATATATATATATAGATATATATATACACACACACACACACACACACACACACACACACACACACACACATATATATATAAAGTTTTTTACTGAGGGTGGTTTTGGGTTCCAGGGGTCATGATCGGTGTAGATTTGCAAAAAATTTTCAGAAATTCCAACATAGGAACGACGCCAATAAGTAGTATTTCATACGAAATCTACCTAATACATATATATATATATATATACATATATAACCATTATAATTACAATTCATCATCTATTTCCAATTACTAAAATTAAATTAATAAATTTAACTTCAATATATAACACTGACATTATACAAAATAAAGATGGTAAAATATATTCACTTTCAAAGCGGTCGATAAGTACCATTCGTAGTAATAAAATTATTTCGAGAAAAATACATATTTCGTTGTATCCATAGGTGATTCTTTTTAAATAATTAATCTTGAAGGTCTTTTCATGTTTTATTTTTACAGCACCACTTCACAACATTAAATCACCGATAGTATTATATATATTTACAATGCATCTATTCCGAGGAAACATTTTTCCCCCGACCGAGCACAATTCAAGGTTGTTACTTTTAAAGAATTCTAGCATCAATGACAATTTATTCGCGGGCTCTTTCGCCACACGTACCGAGTCATGTGATAGCTCGGCTATTTTTAGATTTTTCGGCTATTTTTAGCAGGTGCGAATTCGTAACACTGCCCACCCATGAACATATGGGTGTTCATCACAAATAATTAAAATATATCAAATTAATACAAATACAAATATAAAGTATGAAATGTTATATATACTTCAAGGTATTTAAACACGTTACAATCAAATTCAAACTAAAATAAGAAAAAAGAAACAAGATTAGTATATGAATTATTAAAGTCAATGAGTTTCCAGTTCCATATGATACAGAAGTTGTACTGGACGTCTGAGAATTTATTTCTCAGTTTTTAACCTTACAGTCCCTCACCTTGCCGTCTCTTCCAGGAAATAATTCAATAATTTTTCCTAGACCCCAGAATTTTCTGGGTAATGTATCATCTTTGATTAGTACAATGTCATTTAATTTAAATTGAGGAAAATTGGTTTTGTTCAAACTTAAATGAGTTGACCTCAAATTTAACAAGTATTCCCCTTTCCATCTAGACCAAAACAAGCGCATTAATTTTTCACGATAGTTATAAGATTTAATTAACTCTTTCCTGAAAGAGATATTCGAGTCAAGATGGAGCCTAAATGGGGGGAGAGAAGTTATTCTTCTCATTATCAAGAGGTGAGTAGGCGTTAATGGTAGGGGTCTGGACCTTCTGGAGAGGCATATGTTAAAGGTCGAGAATTGACCATACCTTAAATTTCAACTAAAACAGTTTTTAATTCATCAACAATTAGCGATGATTTGCCTAGGGTTTTCGTAATGCAGTTTTTATTGTCCTTACCATTCTTTCATAAAATCTCTCCCACCATGTTACTCGTTCGATTATAAATTTCCACTTAATATAATGGGAAGAAAAAAATTCTTGTACATCTGGATGAGTTATAATGGACCAAAGGTTTCTCAAGTCCCTTTCGGCTCGTTCGAATGTTTCAGCATTGTCAGAATATAAAATAGATGGTATTCCTCGTCGTGAAATGAATCTGCGAAAACCTAGAAAAAATGTTTGAGTTGATAAGCTATCTACAAGTTCTAGGTGTACAATTCTTGTTACAGCACACGTAATCAGCAAGATATATTGTTTGTTACCACTGTCTTTTACGTACAAAGGTCCTACAAAATCACACCCTATCACACTGAATGGATTGGTCTGTTCTACCCGATCAGCAGGTAATGGAGCTACAGTTTGGTCTCCTGGAGTTGAAAAAAACCTCTTGCATATAATGCAATTTTTAAGCACACCTCTCACGGTTTGTCTAGCCTTTAGTAGCCAGAATCTTTCTCGAATTTGCACAAGTGTATGGACAACAGCAGAGTGAAAAACTCTAAAATGAGCATTCCAAATTATTAGTTCTGCAAATTTTGATTTTGGCGGAAGAATTATAGGATGTTTTTCATCCATCAATAAATTGCTCTTACCGAGTCGTCCAAAGACTCGCAAAACTCTTTCTGAATCGAAATAAGGGTTCAAGGAAAGTAATTTTGATTCTCTAGGAAGAATTTGATTCTCTAGTAAGAAGTAAGAAGTAAATTTCATTCTCTAGGTTTTGAATTTTTCAGGCATAAAATTTCTTTTGCGAAAGTTTCATTTTGACAATTTTTTATCCAAAAAAATTCTGCTTCTCGGATTTCCTCTGACGTGAGCTTATAATTTCTCTCGCGTTTTTTCTTTAGCAATTTGATAAAGAGTATAACATAGCCAGTTACACGTAATAGTTTTCTCAGGTTACTAAATTAGTGTATATCAATTTAATTCTCCTTGACAATTATTGCATTAACAATAATTTTACTTCCAGCTTCAATTTCAATTTCAGGGTTGACTGATTTTGTTTTTAACTTATCGTCCTTTAGCCGAAAATTTTCACTTTTACATTCAGGACCGTACCACCACTGATTAGAGTTCAATAATTCTTTTGCTGATAGCCCCCCAGTAAGCATATCCACAGGATTATCCCTGCTAATTACATGCCTCCAAGAATTAGGGCCCTATCCCATTCCTGTGTCCCATGTCTGTAAGATCATCGCCTGAATTTCTGTTACACAATTGGCAACAAACGGATTCCATTTGGATACCGCTCCTTGGACCCAATGTAATACTATGGTGGAATCTATGTACAGTACTATTTTGTCTAGATTAGTGAAAATAAATGTAAGGTGATTATCTATCCTAGCAGCTATTAGAGCACCTAAAAGTTCGAGTCTTGGTAGTGTTATTTTCTTCAACGGGGCCACTCGAGCCTTAGACATAACAAATCATGTCTTAAAAGCACCTTCGGATGTTTTAAACAGGAAGTAGGCTACCACTCCATAGGATTTTAAGGAAGCGTCGGAAAATATGTGAAGTTGTGCATTATCCTGCACTTCACCCGAGTGATAATAATACATGGGTATTTTTAATTGTTCTAGCAATTCTATTTCCTGATACCATGTTCTGTATTTAATTTTAAATTCTTCGTTAAATTCGTTGCCCCAGTCTAACCCACTCTGCCATAATTCTTATAAAAATATCTTAATTCTAATCAAAAATGGTGACATAAATCCAATAGGATCAAATATTTTGGCGACAGTTTGGACAGCACGCCTTTTGGTGAATTCCAAGCTATCACCAATTGACACTAAAGATTTCAAATCTATGGCCAGAAAATCCTCTTCAATATTCCAGTTCAGCCCCAATGCTTTAGATTCTGCACGATTTTCATTAATTTCTATAACCGGGTTATCATTCCACGATTCCTTTAATTCTGGCGAATTAGTAACGAACTTTGGCAATTGCATATTAGCATTTTTAAATATAGAAGCTGCAGTTGTTGTTAGTTTCACGGCTTCTGCAACCGTGGATGCTCCATAAATTAAGTCATCCACGTAAAAATATTTATTAATCACTTCATAAGCGGGGGGTTCTATTTCCTTATAATTACCAATACGTTTTTTAATTGTAGAGGCTAAAACATAAGGGGAGCTAGTGACACCGAAACAGTGACGGTTAAAATGGTTTAAAATGCTGCGTTTATCTATGTCGCAGTCATCGAAATACAAAAAACATAAATAATTTCTATCATTTTCTGATACCTATATTTGTAGAAAGGCCCTAGCAATATCCCCCGAGAAAGCAATTTCAAACTGCCAAAAATTCAATATCACATCTATGAGATTAGGATTTAAAATTTCCCCCACAAAAAGAAATTGATTTAAACACCCCATTTTTTTGGCTGCTCGCGTCAAAACTATCCTTGTTTTTGTGGTAGAAGAACCTTGCCTTGAAACAGCTAAATGGGGCATTACATAATCGATAGCGGAATTATAATTACATTTTTCAATAATTCCCTCACTTAATTGCTCTTTCATAATTTCATTATATCTCAAGAACAAAGATTTATCACTCTTTAATCTTTTCTCCAAACCCGCAAAACACTTTTACGCAACCTCGTAATTATTAAACAAATTTTGTTTATCTAATTCATTACACCATAACAAGGGTGTCATATATCTATCTTTTTAAAAATGATTTCTTTCTGGAATTGATTAAGGACCTCATAAGTCTCTTTGCGCTTTTGATCATTAGAATCGATTAAAAAGGACTAGATGTGTCATAAATTTCTAAGATGAATTTCTGGTGGTAAACAAATTACATTTAAACATGAAGTTGGGTGTGAATTATTACTATTAACTCGACCGACAAGGGTTTTAACAAATATTGTTGGCTGCATAAATAATTGATGATTAATTTTTTCAACAGATCCTATTATAGTACAGAATAAATAATCTGCCCCTAGCAATATCTGAACAGATTTCGAATGAATAACTGTGTCAGCCAATTCATGTTTATCTATTAACTGATAATCAAAAGTCCTTCCGGCCAGTGCCGGGAGGAAGAGGTAGCTTTCATATTCCTTATTTTAAAAAAGCCAACTTATATTATTCAAACACACGAAGCTCAATTTAGTGGAAACCGAATATAGGAGATTCAATACTAATTTTTATCAATATAATGAATGAGAATTTCGCGAAATTAGTCAGCTTTATCCAAGCTGCTTTTCTTTAAAGTAACTTATATTTGGCTGCCAAATTCGGCGATTTATTAAAGCGCCTGCCATTTTAAGACAACATGGTGTATGAGGCTAACCAGTGAACTTGGTCGAGACCTTAGTAATTGCTGTGCACATGCTCACTCACATCGGAATCAGTTGATATATCCGAGTGCTATCGCAGACAAAAAATCAGATTTTTCAAAATGTCACCCACATTAGAAATTGAAACTGTATATCTGAGCCATTTTTTAAGATAAAAGACAAACAAAAAATGCTCCTGAATCCTTATATCAAGGTCAAATACTTAAGAAAGAAACCTTTTTCAATTTCTAATTTTTTTGCACCTCACTTTAAATATAATTTTTTTTTAATTTAATGGCCGCCATTTTGAAACAAGATGGCTGATGAAGCTGGCCAGCGAACTTGGTCGAGATATTGATGTATACTATCCACATGCCTTCTTACATCGAAATAGGCGACTACATGTGTTATCGCGTGACAAATACAAGATCGTTTCAAAATGTTAGCCATGCTAGAAATTCAAAGTGCTATAATTCAACCATTTTTTAAGATATAAACAAAAGAACAAATTTTCAGAAACAAAAACTGCTCCGGAATCTTTTTGTCAAGGCCAAACACATAGAAAAAATCTTTTTCATTTTTCAATTTTTTAATACCTCATTTTAAATTTAATTTTCTTTTAAATGGCAACCCTTTTGAAATAAGATGGCGAATGAAGCTGGCCAACGAACTCGGTCGAGACACTGGTATGTACTATGTACAGACCAAGTTACATCCAAATCGGTTTATAAATACGCCTGTTATCGCGTGACAAAAATCAGGTCGTTTTAAAATGCCAGCCACAATAGAAAATCAAAATGCTATAACTCAACCATTTTTGTAGATATAGACGAAACAAAAACTGTTCCGGAATCTTTGTATTAATGTCAAACACATACGAAAAAAATCTTTTTCATTTTCCAAATTTTTGGTATCTCATTTTAAATTTAAAATTTTTTTAAATGGCCGCCATTTTGAAACAAGATGGCGGATGAAGCTGGCCAACGAACTCGGTCGAGATATTTGTATGTACTATGTACACACCAAGGTACATCCAAATCGGTTCATAAATACGCCTGTTATCACGTGACAAAAATCAGGACGTTTCAAAATGTCAGCCACGCTAGAAATTCAAAATGCTATAACTCAGCCATTTTTTAAGATATAGACGAAACAAAAAACTGCTCCCGAATTTTTTTATCAAGGTCAAACACATAAGAAAAAAATATTTTTTCAATTTTCAATTTTTTGGTACACATTTCAAATTTAAATTTTTCTTAAACATTTAAATGGCCGCCATTTTTAAACAAGATGGCGGATGAAGCTGGCCAACAAACTCGGTCGAGACATTGGTATATACTATGTACACACCGAATTACATCGAAATCAGTTCATAAAGACGCCTTTTATCGCGTGACAAAATTCAGAACGTTTCAAAATGTCAGCCACGCTAGAAATTCAAAATGTTATAACTCAGCCATTTTTTTAAGATATAGACGAAACAAAAACTGCTCCGGAATCTTTGTATAAAGGTCAAATACATAAGAAAAAAATATTTTTCCATTTTCAATTTTTTGTACCAAATTTCAAATTTCAAATTTTTTTAAAAATTTTAAATGGCTGCCATTTTGAAACAAGACGGCGGATGAAGCTGGCTAACGAACTCGGTCGAGACATTGGTATGTACTATGTACACACCGAATTACATCGAAATCGGTTCATAAATACGAGAGTTATAGTGTGACAAAGGTCAGATATATATATATATATATATATAACCATTAATTAAACATAACCTACCACCATCAAAAACCGTAATATTATGTATTAAAGCTGTAAGTATAAAAAATTTTTTTATAAGAATTATTATGGAAGAAAAATAAGAAAGTGGACACCGACAAATAATGGAAATGCTTATATATTGAATATATATATATATATATATATATATATATATATATATATATATAAATTTTGAACGGAGGGTGGTTTCGGGGTCTGGGGGTCATGATCGATGAAAATATACCAAAATTTTTTGAAATCGTTTTCCCCCGAACGGCTGCAATAGTAGCTTTTTGTAATGAAAGCTACCTAACAGATGTCATTATCTTGGTACCGCTAATAATTTCAGAAACCAGTGCTTTTACAGTTATTTTTTCATAAGGATGATGACAACTAGTAATAGTTAAACTTACCACATTCAACTCCTTTTCTATGGCGTCGCGATTCGTAAATGTGTAAACCAAAAGCGTTTCCTTAGCAGCAGGTTTTAATTTGAACGATGAGACTAAACTTTTAGCAATGAATGTTCTAGACCTAGAGGATGCAGAATCATACAAAATTCTCGTGTTTAATTGCCGAAACGTCAGTGAAGGCCTACTGTGGAGACACGAAAAGTTTTGGTTTCTGTTAGTCTGTCTGTTAGTCTGTCTGTTAGTCAGTCTGTTAGTCTGTCTGTTAGTCTGTCTGTCTGTTCCGCGATAACTGCCGCAAAAAGCATCCGATCGGCTTGAAATTCACTGGGCATGTTGATGAGGTACCCGGACTTAGCTGTATAGTTTTTGGTTAAATTTAGTTTATTCGTTCGGGAAATATGGAACATTTTATTTTGCTCTATAATGCTTTTCAATGGCAAGTCAGAGGATTTTCAGATTTTCATTTGTTGAAAGAAATGGCTCATATGAAAAATGGATTTAAATGGTAAATTTCTGATGCCGACATTTTTAAATAAGACTAGTAAATCTGCAGATCAGGAGCCTCAACGTCATCTTTGCAAGTCATTGTTTTTTAACACTCATTGCATAATATTCAACTTCCTACAAATCGCTTTTTAAAGTTTTCAAATTACATAAATATTTATGAGCATACAAGGTACTTCTAGACCGGGAGCCGGCAGCACGGACAGTCACCTCATCGAGTTCACGGATGAAATTCTAGGATTAGTTAAATCTTGATTCGCCTATTAAAAGGCAATCGGTCTGCCAAGTCATATCTTGGTGGATAACACCTGAAAACCCGACTTTAGCGGCTGACTCGTAGGTTTACCATTGTGTTTTCCTGCACCAAAAGGTAAGAAAACATGGAGGACTGGGAGCAGGAAAACACAATGGTAAATCTACGAGCCAGCCGTTAAAATCGGGTTTTCAGGTGTTTTCCACCAAGATAGGACTTGGCAGACCGATTGCGCTTTAATATGCGAATCAAGATTTAACTAATCCTAGAATTTCATCCATGAACTCGATGAGGTGATTGTCTGTGCTGCCGGCTCCCGGTCTATTCGTAAAGTTTCAGAAATTAAAAGTGTTAAACACGTGGTTGTACATTGATGTTCTGAAATTCTGATGAGCTACTTATTCTGGTAACTTTTTAAATCAAAAATTGCATTTCTTCAGGGGGGCAGAGCCCCCCTGAACCCCCCGTAGTCTATTTAAATTTACATTCGGAATTTTTTATTGATTGTGCGGATGGTTATAGTATATCTTAGATTTTTTTTACTCTGTGATTTATAAGGATAAGCATAAGTTTTTTATAAATTAATAAAATTTAAATTTAAAATAAAATATTCATGTTAACCGTACACAGACAATAAATCTTGAAGTGACGCCAAAAATGTAACCCTAAAATCCGCTACATTCGGCACAACACAACGACGTGCTTAAACGGATGAAGTCAAAGAATTTGGTCCCTGTTCCACGTGCTTGTTTTGTTTGGGCCGAATGAGGGCATTTAAATCTGAGCGATAACGCACATCGTATTGCAAACTGTTTTTACGGCATACTGCATCTCCATCTATCTCTTTCCTCCGTGAATAATAGTTAATTTTATTTTACCCAAGATCTTTTTATTCCAGCATCTTTGTTTTCGATAAATGACGTCTAATTCACCTGCTATGCGTACTTACTCAAAACTTTTCATCTTGTTATATTAAGAAATACTCGAGAGTTTTCTTTTTCTTTTTAATATGCCGCCATATTAATTTTTCTAAACTTAATTTTATTTTTCATTTTTCTGTTTCACGACAAAACATTTCAATTGAAAATTGTTTAAAAGAAAATATTATTCCGGGTTTTGATTTTCTTGGCAACAATTAAAGAAATATTGGTAAATGTTATGGGAAAATGTTAAGTTATTCTCTATGAAAATAATGAACTTTTGTATTTTTAAGCAAAATATTTCAATAAAATAAATGAAATATTGCCTATTATTATTTCTGGGCTAAAATCCTTCTATATGCAAAGATACAAATGCATTAATTCATCTGTTTTGACGTTGGCTTTACTCAAGCATTATACACGCAATTATACTGATATTATTAGGACCAAATTCGTTGCTAGGCAACAGAGAAAGAAAAGGAAAAAAATGAAATATGCATTATGTCAATTTGATAAAACAAAATCCTTTATATTATTGGAAAACATGCATAAAATTCCCCCCAATATTATAAACCTAATTAAAAAAATCTCGCAAATATATTGACATAATTTATTGGAATAATTTAATGTTATTTAAAAATTTCAGCATCAAAAATTTACCATTTAAATCCATTTTTCATATGAGCCATTTCTTTCAACAAATGAAAATCTGAAAATCGTCTGACTTGCCATTGAAAAGCATTATAGAGCAAAATAAAATGTTCCATATTTCCCGAACGAATGAACCAAATTTAACCAAAAACTATACAGCTAAGTCCGGGTACCGCATCAACATTCCCAGTGAATTTCAAGCCGATCGGATGCTTTTTGCGGCAGTTATCGCGGAACAGACAGACAGACTAACAGAAACCAAAACTTTTCGTGTCTCCACAGTAAGCCTTCACTGACGTTTCGGTAACTAGTAAATCTGCAGATCAGGAGCCTCAACGTCATCTTTGTAAGTCATTGTTTTTTAACACTCATTGCATAATATTCAACTTCCTACAAATCGCTTTTTAAAGTTTTCAAATTACATAAATATTTATGAGCATACAAGATACTTCGTAAATTTTCAGAAATTAAAAGTGTTAAACAAGTGGTTGTACATTGATGTTCTGAAATTCTGATGAGCTACTTATTCTGGTAACTTTTTAAATCAAAAATTGCATTTCTTCAGGGGGAATCTGCCCCCCTGAACCCCCCGTAGTCTATTTAAATTTACATTCGTAATTTTTTATTGATTGTGCGGATGGTTATAGTATATCTTAGATTTTTTTTACGCTGTGATTTATAAGGATAAGCATAATTTTTTTTTTTTTATAAATTAATAAAATTAAAATTTAAAATAAAATATTCATGTTAACCGTACACAGACAATAAATCTTGAAGTGACGCCCAAAATGTAACCCTAAAATCGCTACATTCGGCACAACACAACGACGTCCTTAAAAAAAAACAAAAACAAAAACAACAAAAAAAAAAAACGGATGAAGTCAAAGAATTTGGTCCCTGTTCCACGTGCTTGTTTTGTTTGGGCCGAATGAGGGCATTTAAATATGAGCGATAACGCACATCGTATTGCAAGCTGTTTTTACGGCATACTGCATCTCCATCTATCTCTTTCCTCCGTGAATAATAGTTAATTTTATTTTACCCAAGAACTTTTTATTCCAGCATCTTTGTTTTCGATAAATGACGTCTAATTCACCTGCTATGCGTACTTACTCAAAACTTTTCATCTTGTTATATTAAGAAATACTCGAGAGTTTTCTTTTTATTTTTAATATGCCGCCATATTAATTTTTCTATTCTTAATTTAATTTTTCATTTTCCTGTTTCACGACAAAACATTTCAATTGAAAATTGTTTAAAAGAAAATATTATTCCGGGTTTTGATTTTCTTGGCAACAATTAAAGAAATATTGGTAAATGTTATGGGAAAATGTTACGTTATTCTCCATGAAAATAATGAACTTTTGTATTTTGAAGCAAAATATATCAATAAAATAAATGAAATATTGCCTATTTTTATTTCTGGGCTAAAATCCTTCTATATGCAAAGATACAAATGCATTAATTCATCTGTTTTGACGTTGGCTTTACTCAAGCATTATACACGCAATTATACTAATATTATTAGGTCCAAATACGTTGCTAGGCAACAGAGAATGAAAAGGAAAAAATGAAATATGCATTATGTCAATTTGATAAAACAAAATCCTTTATATTTTTGGAAAACATGCATAAAATTCCCCCCAATATTATAAACCTAATTAAAAAAATCTCCAAATATATTGACATAATTTATTGGAATAATTTAATGTTATTTAAAAATTTCAGCATCAAAAATTTACCATTTAAATCCATTTTTCATATGAGCCATTTCTTTCAACAAATGAAAATCTGAAAATCGTCTGACTTGCCATTGAAAAGCATTATAGAGCAAAATAAAATGTTCCATATTTCCCGAACGAATGAACCAAATTTAGCCAAAAATTATACAGCTAAGTCCGGGTACCTCATCAACATTCCCAGTGAATTTCAAGCCGATCGGATGCTTTTTGCGGCAGTTATCGCGGAACAGACAGACAGACTAACAGACAGACAGACTAACAGAAACCAAAACTTTTCGTGTCTCCACAGTAAGCCTTCACTGACGTTTCGGCAACTAGTAAATCTGCAGATCAAGAGCCTCAACGTCATCTCTGCAACTTATTGTTTTTAGCAAATTTTGCTTAATATTAATCTTTCTACAAAAACAAAATTTAAACTTTTAAATTACACAAACATTTATAGAAGGAGAAAAAAATATTTCGATGGTTTCAGACATTAGAAGCGTTAAATTAAACACGTTGTTATGTAATGATATTCTGAAATTCTCACGAGCTACTTATTCTAGTAATTTTTATATAATAAAGCAAATTTCTTCAGGGGCGTGCCCCCCCCCCCCCCCTGAACCTCCCGTTGTGTAATTTATTTTGCATTTGTAATTTTCTATTGATTGAGTTAATGATTATCCTATATCTTAGATTCATTTTTACACTGCGATTTATAAGGATAAGCAACAATTTGGTCAAGCATTTTACGTTATCCTAATATCCATACAGAAGTATTTACTTGCCTGCTAACCACAAACATCTGTATCTAATGGATAAAGAACTTTTGGAAATGTAAACTGAGACATCTAATTTAGAAATCTAATAATAATTTTGATTACCATTCTGCAATATTTATATCTAAGATCTAATCTAAATATCTAAAAATGTACTCGATAGCATTAACTTACTAAAATCACCCTAAAGTAGGGGGAGTTCTAAACCTAACGGTTAATAATTCATCATCCTGTCCACTTCCAATTGACTAAATAGATAAACGTGATATGGCGCCGTTAAGTATTTTTTGTGATAGCCTTTTAATAGTATCCACATTTAATTTAAAATCGTGATGTTACAAACACCGTTGAAATTTGATGCACACCTGTGTTCAGGTCAAATTACGAAAGGTTAACTAACCTTTTATTTCCCTTAGCCGGGCATTTTGTTTCATTTTTCGTAATAGGGATTATTTTAATAATTTATTTTACACTCTACAAGCTGTTACACGGGACGTTGTTCACGTAGCATTAAAATAGAGATAAATGCATTAAATAAAACATTTAACTCACCACCAGACATGGCAAGTCTCAGGCTTTTTGCACAACACTATTACCTTACAGAAAATGTTGTTCTTTTAAATCGCGCAAATATTTCAATTAAATAAAGTAACATTTTTTGTATTAAAATACTGGTATCCAGAACGCCGGAGGCTTGGCAGCCCTGCTCCTCTTAATAGAAACATATATAGTTAACCAACACTTTATCACATTTTATAGGAAACAATACGGAATTTCTTATTTGTATGGCCTTACATATACCTCAGTCATAAAAATGTAAAATTTTGTGCCAATTAATATACGCAATTGCGAAAATGAAATCGCAACCAATGAGAAAAGTAAGGCCAAGTAAAATCGTGTAAATCGAGGAATCTTTCTTCGTAGTGTGGGAAAATACCACTACAAAAATTAATTTAGGTGGTATTTGGTGTGAAATGTTTATATGTATTCATTCCTGTCCTATTTATCTTTTTTATTATTTGTAATTTGCTGCATTTTCCCTTTGCACGTGAAAATCTTACAAATTAAAATGAACTCTTTGGGAGAAATTGTTATTCCCTTTTTTTTTTTTTTTTGGCAACAATAAAGTTTATAAAGTTTAATAGAATAATGTCAGTTTATTCTGTATGAAAATAACGATCTTTTTCCTTTATAATCAAAATAGTTGAATACATAAATAAAGATATTATTCTATATAGTACATAAATACTATTTTCATTTCTGCGTTTAAATCAATCTATATGCAAATATCTATACAAAGGCATTCATTAATTCATTCCTTTTAACTTTGATTTGACTTTAACCCTCTAAGTGTTTGGGGCGTAATATTCCGTTCACTAAGCTCCAGGTTTCACAGCAATACAAGCAATATTTAAGATACTGTAATTATATAGATTTAATGAATTTTAAATACATTGAAGAATTATTAATACTCTCAAGGATTACATTCATATTTGTAATTGAGTTTTTTTTTATAAAGTTGAAAGAATCATATTTCCTTAGCATTTAAAACAAAATGCAAAGAAAACAACATTACAATTTTACCCTTTTGGAAGACGCTCGGAGGGTTAAAAACCATACATACTTTCACATTTATGATATTTTTAGATGAGATATAGTTGCTACGCAACGGTTAAAAGAAAAAAAAAATGAAATATAAGTAAATTCATAAAATAAAATGTTTTATATTATTCGAACACATGTATAAAATTCCATCATAAGTTATACACCTAATTTAAAAGCTCTGACAAATGTTTTGACAAAATTGCAAACTAATAGGAATAATTTACTACTCTTATTTAAAAATTTCAGCATCAAAAATTTACCATTTAAATCCATTTTTTATAGGAGCCATTTCTTTCAACAAATGAAAATTTGAAAATCGTCTGACTTGCCATTGAAAAGCATTACAGAGCAAAATAAAATGTTCTATATTTCCCGAACGAATGAACCAAATTTAACCAAAAACCATACAGCTAAGTCCGAGTACCTCATCAACATGCCACATTAATTTCAAGCCGATCGGAGGCTTTTTGCGGCAGTTATCGCGGAACAGACGGACAGACAGACAGACAGACAAACGGAAATCAAAACTTTTCGTGTCTCCACAGTAAGCCTTCACTGACGTTTCGGCAATTATTAAACTAGTAAATCTGCAGATCAGGAGCCTCAACGTCAGCACTGCAAGTCATTATTTTTAAACACACTTTAGCGTAACATTCAACTCCCTGCAAACCGCAATTTAAAGTTTTCAAATTACGTAATTATTTATAAGAATAAAAAATACGAAGTTTTCAGACATTATAAGCGTTTATTTAAAAACGTTATGTAAGGATATTCTGAAATTTTCATGAGCTGCTAATTCTGGTATTTTTTTTAGATAATAAAGTAGATTTCTTCAGCGGGGCTCCGTCCCCCTGAACCCCCCGTGATTTCATTAAATTTACATATGTAACAGTTTATTCATTGTGCTAGCGGTTATCGTAAATCATAGATTGAATTTTAGCCTTATTTTTTAATACCGGTGAACAGAAGAAAATTTACATTGACGCAATTATATTAAAAGTTTAGGTTTTATGAACGAAAAAGTAATTTCCTTTTAAAAATAAAATAATTTTAATTTATATTTTCTGAAATGAGGATGCATTAGGAAGTAACACTCGTCAAAAAATATTTTTTCAGGCAATCTAGTTAATGTTTGGATTTTAAGAATGAAAATATTTATTTCTCGATACAATGACGTCATTTTCAACAGAGATAATTTTTCGGTGCATAATTTTGACATTTACTATCTATTCGCTTTTCAAAAGTTTTTTCTTATTGAAATTTTCAATTAAAAATTAAACATTTCTGTTAGCCGTGTGCAGACGATAAACCGTGAGATATTGGTAACATTTTATTTTTTTAATATTAAGAATTAATATCATAACACAAGGCCCTTTTATTTCAACCTCAAAGAATATTCGCTTTGTTTTTGATACATGAGGTAAAAATCACCTTATTTTCGAATTTTCGTTTTATTTCCAATATGAAGACGTATATTCATGTCTATTGTTTATTTCATTTTCCTCTTGTACATGAAAATATTTCAAATGAAAGTTAACTGTTTAGGGTAAATTATTATTGCGGGATTTGATTTTCTTGGCAACGGTAGAAAAAAAAAAAAAAAGAGTTAAATTTTATAGAAAAATGTCAATTTATTCTTTATGAAAATAATGAACTTTTTAATTTAAAAGAAATGTATTTGAACAAAATAAATAGAACATAGTCTGCCTTTATTTCTGGCGTAAAATCCATCTATATTTTGCAAAGACAAAAAGGTTTGTTTGTTTGTAAAAAGAAAAAAAAAAAATCATCCCTTTTTGACGTTCATTTGACTTCAAACAATCACACATACTTTCACATCTGCGATGTTTTTAGGCGTAGTTGCGTTGCTAGGCAACAGTTAAAAAAAATTAAAACAATGAAATGTGTACATTCTAAAGAAGAAAATTTATAAAAGAAAATATTTTATGTTATTGGAACGCGTATATATAATCCCTCCATAAGTTATACACCGAATTTAAAAACTCTGACAAATGCATAGAAAAAATTTCAAACTAATATGAACATTGTGTGATTCCAATTAGGAAATTTCATCATCCATAATTTACCATTTAAATCCTTCAATCATATGGGTCATTTCCTTTCAACAAATAAAAATGGAAAAATCGTCTGACTTGCCATTGAAAAGCATTACAGAACAAAATAAAATATTCTATATTTCCCGAACGAATGAACCAAATTTAACCAAAAACTATACAGCTAAGTCCGAGTACCTCATCAACATGTCCAATTAATTTCAAGCCGATCGGATGCTTTTTGCGGCAGTTATCGCGGAACAGACAGACAGACAGACAGACAAACAGAAACCAAAACATTTCGTGTCTCCACAGTAAGCCTTCACTGACGCTTCGGCAATTATTGCAATTAGTTTGAAATTTTGTCAATATATTTGCGAGATTTTTTTAAATTAGATTTATAATATTGGGGAGAATTTTATGCATGTTTTCCAATAATATAAAGGATTTTGTTTTATCAATTTGACATAATGCATATTTCATTTTTTCCCTTTTCTTTCATCTGTTGCCTAGCAACGTATTTGGTCCTAATAATCTATATATATAAAATCCCTGCCGGCCCGGCCTACAGGCAGAGGTAGATTTCGAAGTCAAATATACTAATTTCACAAACAAAAACTAAATCATGATTATAGATAAATCCACTTTAACAATTTTATCTGGCCGCTCTTGACGAGTTTTTATTTCATTTTCATATAATAGCTGGTTTTATCAGAATCATGTTAGGGCGGTATTCAAAAAAATACTTTTCCATGCTCAACAACTCGAAATTTTCTGGCATAATTCCAGATTCATTTTTAATTAAAAAAAAATATGAAACTTGCCGACGTGATTTTTGAAGAGATTTATAAGCGACCTGTGTTTTTATTTTTTGTTCAATTAATTAAAACTTGATGTATAAACAATTATTTTCTCAGAAGGACAATATTTTTCGTTTCTAACACAATCGCTTCGGGAAATTCCGTTCAAAATGCCCACTTTAACATCATTTTTTGAAATATATTCTGCCTCTATCTAAAAATCGATTATTACTGTACATTATATAGTTTCTGAATAAGCGAATCTACCAATTAAATGCGATTGAGAGCAAAAATGAATTTAAAAACCAGTCAGAAAATAAGCAGTTTGGATTTAAGCGCATCCTTAATACAATGATTTTTCCAACACAATCCGCTTCGGTAAATTCGGTTCAAAATGCCCTTTTTAACAGCATTTAAAAAATATATTCTGCCCCTATCAGAAAATCGACCATTACGGTACATTATATAGTTTCTGAGTAAGAAAACGTACCAATTGGAAGCCTTTGAGAGCAAAAACGAATTGTAAAATGAGTCAGAAAATAAGCAGTTTGGACTTGAATACACCCTTACTAAGATCATTTTTTACTTCAACCGGTATGTATTTTTAATTTGTTTTTGCTCTAAGATTTGGTCCTATCCAAAACTTGTCTATATAGATGTTGTAGACAATATTAAGAAGATATATGATAAATTCATGGGGATTTTATATCTTTTGAATTGACGGAGTTATGGATTTTTTTCTTCTTCAAACCCCCTTTTTGTTTTCGTTTTTAATTTTTTTTTGCGGTACGAATTGGTCCTATCAAAAACTTGTGAATATAAAAGTTATAGATAATGTTAAGGAAATTCATGATAAAACTAATTGGATTTGATATCTTGAGAATTGACGAAGTTATGGATTTTTTTCTTCTTCAAACGCCCTTTTTGTTTTCGTTTTTAATTTTTTTTTGCGGTACGAATTGCTCCTATCAAAAACTTGTGAATATAAAAGTTTTAGATAATGTTAAGGAGATTTATAATAAAATTAATTGAATTTGATATCTTGAGAATTGACGAAGTTATGAATTTTTTTCTCCCAAAAACCCTATTTTTTGCGCCCCTTGAGCCCATTTTTAACTTTATCAAAAATCTGTGATACATAAATTTTTGGCCCTATTTTTAGAAGTAATAAAAACTTTAAACTGATTTGATATGTACAAAAATTAAGAAGTTATGGGGGTTTTTCTGTTTTCACAAAACCCCTCCCTATTTCCCTCCCCTTGGTCCGATTTTGCCCATTAACGAACTTGACCGAGATTTTATGCCCATTGATTTTATGTATCAGTTTGGAAGAGATTGGTGCAGAATTACGAAAGTTATCGTGTCCAGAAGAAAGTGATATATATATTGATATATATATATATATAAAGTTTTTTACTGAGGGTTGTTTTGGGTTCTAGGGGTCATGATCGGTGTAGATCTGCAAAAATTTTTCAGAAATTCCAACATAGGAACGATCCCAATAGGTAGTATTTCATACGAAATCTACCTAAAAGAAAGTCTGAATTTTGTATTAATCAACGCGCAGCCAAAACTACTGAACCTAAAATTTTGAAACTTGGGGTAAAAATACTTCTTATAACATAGAGTGCCGTTAAGAAAGGATTTTCTAAAATCCCACCCATAATGGGGGTAAAAAATAGAACAAACTTTTAAAAAATTCCTTAAAAATCTGATTTCATAGTTATTTTTCAACTGATAACATATTTTAGCGTATTTTTGTATGCTGAATCGAATGGTACTAACCAAATTCTTTTAAGTCTAATAGTTCATGTCATATTTCATATTTTTCTAATTTGGCGATGTCTTTGGCGCCAAAACCTCGAAATATCTAATATTAGAAGTGATAATTCATCCACATTCATTCATATTGTAAATCCGTTAAACGATTTAACCTAGTATTGAATTCAGGGGGGTGACCCGGGGGAACATTGGAATGTCCCTCCCGAAAGTTTTGAGATTTTATGCTTTTTAATGGAAAAATGTGCACCCCCCCTTACGGAACTCTAAAATCTCCTCCCCCCCTCATTCCGACGGAGCAGTCAAGAAATCAACCCGCCATTCAACACTGAACCTAGAAAGAAAAAAAAAAAGGCTCTTATACAAAATTTTACAGCAATTCTGCCACTAAAACAGTAAAATTGGAGGAATTTATTCAACCCGAATCGTGGATCATGCGCGATGCGATTTGAATTGAAGAAATCAAAATATAACGATTTCAGCCGCATCTAAAAATCGGCATCGAATCTGAACTGAATCGATTCCCCCGAATCTAAAAAATTGAAGTAAATCAAAATATAGCGATTTTGCCCGCATCTAAAGATCGACATCGGCATCGAATCTGAACTGAATCGATTCGCCATTTCTGATCTTAATTTACGGGCAGAATCGATGCGGTCATTTTTTTAGGTGCGTTCGTAATTATATAAATACGTAGCACCTATAGTCGTCGTTCAGTCCGTCCGTCTGTCCGTCCGTCTGTCCGTCTGTCCGTCCGTCTGTCCGTCCGTCCGTCCGTCTGTCCGCATGTAACAGAGCAAAAACTACCCAACCGAATAGTCTGAAATTTCAAATATGTGATTGTTGCAAAATTTTGTCGAGCCATTTCAAATTTTATGAAAATCGGATGTATAGTTTAATTACAGGGACAGTCAAAAGTTTTTCTTTACATTACGGCCAATGGGAAAAATTATTGCAAGTGGATTTTAATGATATTAGAGCCTTCCGAATGATCTGAAATTTTAAAGATATAATTTTTGCAAAATTTTGTCGAGCCATTTCAAATTTTAGGAAAATCGGACGTATAGTTTAATTACAGGGACAGTCAAAAGTTTTTCTTTACATTACGGCCAATGGGAAAAATTATTGCAAGTGGATTTTAATGGTATTAGAGCCTTCCGAATGATCTGAAATTTTAAAGATATAATTGTTGCAAAATTTTGTCGAGCCATTTCAAATTTTAGGAAAATCGGATGCATAGTTTAATTACAGGGATAGCCAAAAGTTTTTCTTTACATTACGGCCAATGGGAAAAATTATTGCAAGTGCATTTTAATGATATTACAGCCTTCCGAATGGTCTGAAATTTTAAAGATATAATTGTTTCAAAATTTTGTTGAGCTATTTCAAATTTTAGGAAAATCGGATGTATAGTTTAATTACAGGGACAGTCAAAAGTGTTCCGAAAAAATTATTGGAAGTGCATTTTAATGATGTATCAGACTATGCACGTTATGAAGTGCAAAAAATTATACATTCAGTACAATATGGGGTACAAAAAATAATTTTAAAACTAGTTATAGTACGAACGCACCTCATTTGCCACGTTTGACGAGCAATTTCCAACTTGTCTTGCTTTCTTTTGTCTTTAGAAAAATAAAGCGTTGGATTCGTGAAAAATTTCGACTTTCGGTTTTCGAAGGATTTATAGTTTTAGAAGATCTTGTCTGGAATACGATTTGACTATTTTTATACATTGTCTGTCTGTCAGTCTGTGTATTTGTTTGTCTCAGACAAAAAAATTGTGGGCGGTCTACTTCAAGAACTAATGCATGGAATCTGTTGAAACTTTAGATTCAATTAGACTTTCATATAAATTGGTGCTGATTACTTTTTGATGTAAATCTACCGACAGGTGGTGCTGCTATGCTGAATTTTTCCGATTTTCGCAATAGCTCTATCTCAAGAACTAATGCACGGGTTTTCATCAAACTTCACATTCAGTTAGACGTTGGCATAAATTGTTGCATATTAGATTTCGGTGTAAATCGCCCAACAGGGGGCGTTGTTATGCAGATTTTATCAGCAGTGTTGAATTCAGACAATTTTCTCCGGGAGGGATTTCTGCAGATCCAAAGAGGGACAGTTCAGAGAAAAAGGGGATTGGACTTTTGTACATTAAGCATAAGATCTCAAACCTTCTGGGGGGACATTTGAATGTTGCACAGGGGGGTGGGGGGTGGCGCATGTCCCTCCGGACTACCCCCGGAATTCAACACGTTTTTCTGAATTTAAACGATTTTAGGGATCATATCTCAAGAACTAATGAACGGAATTTCATCAAACTTAATATTCTGTCATAAGTTGTTCATGATTAGGTTTTTGGGATAAATGATATAACAGGTTGTGCTGCCATGCTGCTTTTTTTTAGCAGTGTTGAATTCAGACATTTTTCTCCGGGAGGGATTTCTATGGTTCTGGAGAGGGATATTCTAGAGTTGTTTTTTTTTTTTTTTTTTTTGTTTTTTTTTTTTTGGGGGGGGGGGATTGGACTTTTGTCCCTTAAGCATAAAATCTGAAATCTTCATGAGGGAAATTTCAATGTTCCGTGGGGGGGGGGGGGGGTGTCCACCAGTACCAGCCCCTGAATTTAACACTGTTTTTCAGAATTTACAAGATATTAGCGATAGTATCTCAAGAAGTAATGACCAGAATTTCATCAAACTTAATATTATGTGTCATTGACATAAGTTGTTCCTGAGTTTTTCGTGTTAATCATGTAACAGGCTGCGCTGCTATACTGTTTTTTTGCATGATATTCGTGATAGCCATATCTCAAAACTAATGCATGGAATTTAATCAAACTTCATATTCTGTTACACTTTCAGATAAATAGATCCTTATTAGGCTTGGGTGTATACTGCCCAACAGCTGTCACTTTTATGCTCTTTGAATTGGGATTTTCCGTTGCGGACATCTAGGCTAATATCAGACGAACGTCTTTTTGCACGCTTTTTTTTCGCTCTTACACCGTCCCTACACATGCTAGCGAAGATGTAGGGATGGCGTAAGAGCGAAAAAAGCGTGCAAAAAGACGTTCGTCTGACATTAGCCTAAGAGGGTGTGAGCCGAAATTCAATGACTTGTTAGGAAAATGCAATGCTTATATTTTCTTTTAAAAGGCACATACTTCAACGAACGTATGCTTTTTGAATCCTCGTGATGCGCATATGTTATCATTTAAATTTGACACCGTGATAGCGAATTTTGAAGTTTTAACATTTATGAGGCAGATGAAAGTTTTGGGATTGGCACATCGAACTACTTTATCTTCAATTTTTGAAGGAAAATGAAAATGATATTACCTTATTTTGTCTGAGACATCGATTAAAAAATTCATAGTATCGATTAAATCGAGTTGGCCATAGTATCGATTAAATCGATTAAAAAAATCGAAATCGCCCGTCACTATCCGTTACTGTAGCAACGGAAGAAATTCAAAGTAAATCTTTTTGTTAATTCTTTAAACCAGCTATATGAGTTTGAAAAAAAAATACAAACACCCTGAAAAAAAAAATATATATATTGAATTTATTGAAAATACAAAGAAGCAATTCACTGAGAAATAATTAACTTTATAAAACGAAAATGTTTGAAAATGAAAGCAATGTTTGTAGGCCTAAAAAAAATTTTTGTACCTACATCCGGGCCATGTCAATACAACTGCGCAAAGCATGTCGACAATTACACTAATTACAGCAACCCTTATGTTTTGTCCAATTGATAGTTTATTATAGTTTTAAATTTATTTTATTGTTATAGTTTTTTTAATTATGGGGTATAGCACGTAATTTTATGTTATATATTTTATTTATTTATTTACTTTAAACAATTTGCTATTTTTAACAAGGAAGATAATTTAAGAATGTTAAATTACTGTTTTAAACGTAATTGGCAAACGATAAACAAGATTGGCAATTGTCAACAATTTTTGGCGAACTATTTCATAGTCCGCATAATACGTAATTACAACTTTTTCAATGGAAGAAATTGGAATTGAAATAATACATTGCGATTTACCATTTGCTCCTGGATAAAAAGAAAAAATGGGTACTTTTATGTCAGCCGTGTGTAAATCTTGCCATTAGCATTTTAAAAATTGCCAATAGCAGTAGTTACATTTCGCGTATGTAAATTAAAAACAATTCTTTGTTTTAAGTTATGGCATTATTTACTATTATTGTTTTAGTTTTCAGTTTTTTCAATGAAATTAGTGTAAGGCATGTATTTTAAATGAAATGAGTGAAACGTTTATATTTTGAATGAAAATAATAAAATAAGAATAAGGTATGGAAACAATCTTTGTTGATTTATAACGTGCGCCCGGCTGACATAAAAGTATCACAAAAGCCATATATTCACCTTTCTTTGGGTAGTTTTTCATAGGATACCTGGTTAATCTTCCGTAATCGGATACCTCGCCAATCGGTGTATTAGCTACAATGTTGAACGCATCATTTACGTATGAAGTCAAAACTTCACGATGAATTCTATTACAGATAATCGTATCATCATCATCTACTACATATTTAAAACGGAAATTTGGATTTCATTCCGATTGTTTATAATATTTTGATAGGATATGCCACTATTAGTTAAGTAATGTGTTTTGAACGGTTTTTGTGTATACACACAGTGTTCTACGTTGCTTAGTTATAGAGATAAAGGAAAAAATTAAAAATTAATTGAACCTGATTATTAAAGGTTAGCCTTTTCAAAATATTCTGTTGAACATATTTGGATCCAAGTGGCACTGTTACATAACTTTTCAGGAATGGTTTTAGTATAAAACCATTCATTATATGGTGCTTAGTTATAGAGCTATCTGAAAAGTTATAGAGAAAGGTGAACGCAATTATGAAAGATACATCTACTGTAATTATATAAAATGCAAATTTGTCTTTCCTTCCACCCGTTTATAATTTGAGTTTTGCTGGATGTATTTTGATGGGACTTACACTATTAGTTAGACAATTTTTTGTGGATGATTAGTACTTCTTGCATGGATGGTAGTTCTCTGTAGCGAAGTTTCTTCTGGGTTATTGTTTTTTCTGAAGCACAAACGTGACAACAAATCAGATTGCAGAAAATCACATTACAAGAGAAAGTCCCAAAACTAGGTGAACCCGATTGTGAAAGATTACCTTTTATTTAAAGTTATACTGAACGTATTTTGATTGGAGTTGAATAGTTAGGTATTATTTCAGGCATTGTTTTAATATTTAACATATTCTACATTTTTAGTTATGGAGCTATGGGGAAAATTCTCAGTGGTGTAGTTGTAAAAAAAACATAGGATAAAATCTACAGGCAGAGGGTATATACAAGCGAGTATATACCCTCTATGCTATGTAGGGTGTGCAGATTTTCTAAAACAATCCAGAGGTCTACGGCGTATAGCCTCCGCTACATTACTGAAAGTTCTACAATCACGTTAACGCGATTATGAAAGATTTATTTAACTATCTACTCCACCATATAAAATACAAACAGCAATTTCGGTCCTATCACTTATAACTTGAGTTCTTTTGAATGGACTTTGAAAAGACTTGCATTGTTAGATAAATTTTCAATAAAGGGTTTCGTATCTAACACATATCATTCTACGTTGCTTAGTTATAGAATTATGTGTGAAAGTTACTTAATAAGTGAACCCTATTTTGAAAGATTAGCCTTTTTAAAAGATTCTATTGAGTTAAGTTCGATGGAATTAGAATTGGTTGTTAGATAATTTTCCAAGAAAGTTTTTATTATATAACACATATTGTTCTACATTGCTTTGCAATAGAATTATAGATGGATGTTCTATAATCTGGTGAACACGATTATGAAAAATTAGTCTTATTAGAAGGTTCTACTGAACGGATTTTGATGAGATTTAAATTTTTAAATTTTCGGGTATGGTTTTAATATGCTGCATATTGTTCTTCCGTTCTTTTACATATTCAGTTATAAATAATCAACTTAAAGATTTACTTCTTAACAGTCCAAATTTTGTCCGAGATATTAGAAGATATAAAATCGTAATGGCATTTATATTGTTTTCAGAAATGGGGAAGATCATTGGAGATAAATGTATATATTGCTATAAAACACAAGATGAAATATACCGATATATTTCGTTTGAGAAACCGACCAGCGTAGCGGGCGAAGGCTGCTAGTATTAGTATAATTGCGTGTATAATGTTTGAGTAAAGACAACGTCAAAACGGATGAATTAATGCATTTGTATCTTTGCATATAGATGGATTTTAGCCCAGAAATAAAAACAGGCAATATTTCATTTATTTTATTTATTTTATTCAAATATTTTGAAGAGAATAACGTAACACTTTTCCATAACATTTACCAATATTTCTTTAATTGTTGCCAAGAAAATCAAAACCCGGAATAATATTTTCTTTTAAACAATTTTCAATTGAAATGTTTTGTGGTGAAACAGGAAAATGAAAAGTAAAATTAAGAATAGAAGAATTAATATGGCGGCATATTGGGAATAAAAAGAAAACTCTCGAGTATTTCTTAATATAACAAGATGAAAAGTTTTGATTAAGTACGCATAGCAGGTGAATTAGACGTCATTTATCGAAAACAAAGATGCTGGAATAAAAATATCTTGGGTAAAGTAAAATTAACTATTATTCACGGAGGAAAGAGATAGATGGAGATGCAGTATGCCGTAAAAACAGTTTGCAATACGATCTGCGCTATCGCTTAGATTTAAATGCCCTCATTCGGCCCAAACAAAACAAGCACGTGGAACAGGGAAGGGACCGAATTCTTTGACTTCATCCGTGCATTTTTTCTGTAAAATGAAAATGATCTGCTTATATTTAAGCAATAAGCATTCTAAGGTAGCATTTCATTGTGTTATGAATTAAAAACTGTATTACTAAAAATATTATTCTGTTTTTTTTAAGCACGTCGTTGTGTTCTGCCGTATGTAGCGGATTTTAGGGTTACATTTTTGGCGTCACTTCAAGATTTATTGTCTGTGTACGGTTAACATGAATATTTTATTTTAAATTTAAATTTTATTAATTTATAAAAAAAAAACTTATGCTTATCCTTATAAATCACAGCATAAAAAAAATCTAAGATATACTATAACCATCCACACAATCAATAAAAAATTACGAATGTAAATTTAAATAGACTACGGGGGGTTCAGAGGGGCAGAGCCCCCCTGAAGAAATGCATTTTTTGATTTAAAAAGTTACCAGAATAAGTAGCTCATCAGAATTTCAAAACATCAATGTATAACCACTTGTTTAACACTTTTAATTTCTGAAACTTTACGAAGTATCTTGTATGCTTATAAATATTTATGTAATTTGAAAATTTTAAAAAGAGATTTGTAGGAAGTTGAATATTACGCAATGAGTGTTAAAAAACAATGACTTGCAAAGATGACGTTGAGGCTCCTGATCTGCAGATTTACTAGTTTAATTCCTGTTCCCTGCACTTGTACTCAGGCAGTTTGCAACAATGTTGCATACTTTTCGGGTGAATTATTAGTTTTAATTACATATGAGAACACGGCTTGACTTTCGTCATTTTTAGAAGCTTCGGCTTTCTCTGAGCCATCATCGGGACGCGTTTTTGCCGATTTTTGAGTGGAGCAAAACAAATAATTACGTTGATAACTTTTACACAATTCACAGGGGGGTATTTTTACCTTACACAAGGATATTAAGTGGGATTTCAAGAAGCAACGATAACATCTTCCATCTTTTTTCAACTTATACCTTTCTGTTCATCGGTAATCTCGTTACATTTCAAGCTTAAATGATTCGAATTACAAAATACGCGAACATTTTTTACAACAATGTTAAGCGCGATTGAAGTGGGAACATTAGGTTTTATTCTAGAATTACTTTTTTCCCCTGTGTTACTTCCCGATTTTTTAAGGAAATCTCCGACACTGCATTAACTGCCTCTCGCGACTCTATTTCAAACTTTATGAAATTCATCAATTCATTCACGTCACCAGCATTTTCCGCATTCTTTTTACTCTGAAATTCAGCTACCAATGTATGAGGTAAGTGTTTTAAGATTATTGGTATCAATAAATACCCAAAACTACCTGAAGCCAACCAAATGGCTTGCAAGTTTCGAATGCTCACCTCGCATTCGTCATATAAATCCCGTAACAATTTTATGTTCGCGGTGGATTTTACCGGTTCTATTTCTAACAACTTGTTTATAAACCCGCTTATCAAAATTTCTGGTTTACCGTATCAATTCTGCAGTAAGTCTAAAGACTGCTGGTAATTTGTTTCGTTTAAGGCTAAACCGGAAATTGATCTAAGCGCTTCACTTGAGAAAAATGATTTTAAGTAATTGAATTTGTCAATTTTGGTTAAATTCTCGTTCGAATCGATTGTATTTTTAAAACTATTCATAAATTATAAAAAGGTATTTGGATACCCTTAAAGACTGGTATAGTTATTTTTGGCAAATTTATTGTTGCCGGTCTAGCACTAACATAAGGAATTGTACTCGCATTAAATACAGAACTAGTATCAGGTTGATCAGAATCAGTTTTAAATTTCTTCAAATTCAATTTAATTTTAAATTTGGTTTCATTTATAACGTCATCATATTCAATGGGCGTTTGTATATCGTTTTCAAAAACTGTTCCATCATCTATTAATTCTTGAATCTGATTATTAACTACTTTTAATTCGCTTTGTTTATCATTAATATTAGTTAAATATTCTGCAAGTTGATCGAAGTTACTTTTATTTTCAAAGTCAATACTTTCTATATAAGTTTCAATTTTTGTTATAAATTTCGTTACTAAGGTCTTTATGACCTTTCTTTTGCTTTTTAACTAGTCGAGATCCATTATTTTCATGCATAGAACAAAATAGGTACAGTACCTTTTTTTATCCGCGACGTGAAGACCGATCAGCCGTAGACGGGTAATCCATTTTTTTCGAAGACGATGATAATCTATGCACTAGTACTCCATGATAATTCTATAATCCTATGGAGCCCGCACTGATTTAATACAGATAAATTACTGAACTCCTTTAGGTATTCGGCACCATAAAATGTATTCACTTTTAAAACGGTCGATAAATATCGTCGGAATATCTAAGGATTACCAAAAATGCATATGTAACTGGTATTTGAAAACGAGGTTTTCGCCAAATTTTCGTAAAAAAATAAAAATCACGCCAAACCTGCGGTGCGTATCTGGCCAAATATTACCACTCGAAAAAAAAAATGCTAACTGGCGAGTTGAAAAAAAGCTATTGGCGAGATTTGCATCCTGCTAGCGTAACAGTACCTAGAATTCTTTGCGACCATGGCAACTTTTATGTAGTTTTATTCGAAAAAAAAAATTTTTGATTTTTTAATCAAAATGGAAAACTTACGGTCCCATATTGGCGCGATTTTTTTCTGACGCCAATGTCATATACGGAACGGGCACATAATTGGTGCCAAAGTATCGTTATTTTGCTTGATATGGTAAGCCGGATGTTGCTGTTTATGCTGTTGATGCGTTCCCCAAATTGGCGTCGTTAAAAAATCACGCCAATATGGGACGTATATGACATCTTTGTCAAACTTTCATATGAACGGAGAAGGGATCAGACCGTATTTGTTTATGGCAGTTGATGACTTGAACTATTATAATATAGATGAAATGATGGCGAGAGAATAATATTTGAGGATTTATCACCTGTGCCTGGCTAACATTAAGGTACCAAAATGGTACCTAGAGTATAAAAAGCGAAGTGGTCCGGCTGGAACTGTTGATGATAGTCACATGACTTAGGCTATTGTTATAGAGATTGTTTTAAAATACCGGGAGACAAAGACTCTTATACTTAATTTATTTTAGTTTAGTTTATTTTCAAATGTTTAACTGATCCTCTTTAATCAAAAACGAAAATGACCATTGGATGTCTTAACAGCAACTGATTCGCCCTTAAATTTTTGCAATTAAAGGGAATTGAATGGAAACCCGTTTACAGGGAGAATTGCACAGCTTTTTTCAGTATAATTCAATCTTCTATAACATTTTTAAAACCCATCAGATTAGCGTGTTTTTAGATTCTGCGGTGTCTGAACGGGGGGTTGGCGAGCGTAGCTTGCAGGGGACAGAGCCCCCTAGTTAATATATATATTTACAATACATCTATTCCGAGGAAACATTTTTTTCCCCGACCGAGCGCAATTCAAGGTTGTTACTTATAAAGAATTCTAGCATCAATGACAATTTATTCGCGGTCTCTTTCGCCACACGTACCGAGTCATGTGATAGCTCGGCTATTTTTAGATTTTCCCCACGCACGCAGGTGCGAATTCGCTACAGATGGAACCTTTAACTTGTAATACAAAATCTATCTATCTATATATGCATATATATGTATATATATATACAAATTGATGGTGACAGTCCCCGCTCCAACATAGCCTATATTGTAGGTTGTTGTCACTACCTGGGGGTTACAGGAGCAAAATATGTTCTAAATTGCGTTTGTTGTGTTAAAGAGGGTGGTCTAACATTTAAAATTTGGAATGGTAATTATTCCAAAGAGGTAAATGCTTTCTAAGAATTGTCGAAAGAAAATTTCAGTTTTAAAAGGATGAAGTAAGAGAAAAGCGTTCTATAAGCGTTCTAAATTACGTTTTTTATGCAATCATATAATATACGAAACCGATTTCAAACCTAATGCTTGCAAATTGATGGTGATACAATCTGCTCAAACATAAGCTATATTTCATGCGGTGCCATAACCCCTAGAGGGTTGCAGGAGCAAGAAACTTTCTAAATTGCGATTTCTGCGGTACTTAAGAGGCTAGAAACTTTAAATATAGCACGGTAGTTACTTATAAAATATAAATGTTCCCTAAGAGTAGTCGAAAATAAATTCGAAATTAAAAAGGGGTGAAGTGAAGGGAATGAGTGAAAAGCATTCTAAAAGAATCCTAAATTACGATTTCTATGGAATCTCAGGAAATAATAAACCGATTGCAGAATTTATTGGTTGCGAATCAAGAGTGATAGTCTCTAATCCTATATTTTATGCCGGTGTCACTATCACCTGGTTGGCAGGAACAACAAGAAAGCCTTTAAAAAAAATCTAAATTCCGCTTTCTACAGAATAGTAGGAAATACCAACCGATTTCAAGGTTAATGTTGGCAAATTAATGGTGACAGTCTCTGTTTCAGTATTTTTCGAGACATTCCATTTCAACTCTGTTTCGGCATTTTATGCTGGTGCCACTAACACCAAAGAGTGGTAGACTGTTAGACAAGAAGCTAGGAATTTGACATGATGGTTAATTTTAAGATGTGTTCTAAAAAATTCAAAACTTCAAATGAATACTGAAATGAGCGCATGAAATGAGCATAAAAGTCTCAAAATACTTTCTAAATTATCATTTAATTGGAATTAGTTTTAGTTCTCCTTATTTATTAAAATCTCATTTCTGTCTATTGCACTTTTATAATGAAGTTTAGTCAAACTGTGGCTTAATTTATAATTTTCGAATTATTTCAAAAGATGTTTTTCTAATAAAAAATAGTCATGCGGCATATTTCAACTATTACGCGAGCAAAGCCGCGGGGTTTGCTAGTCTCTAATAACTCCAAGAGTTTCTAATGCTCGCAGTTTCGATTCTAATGAATCATATAATCGTCGCAAAGAGTTATGTTTTCCTGTATTTTGTTTCTGTGGTACAAGACCTAACAAATCTCTAAAATAATATTATATCTAAAGTTTTTCCCGCCGAAAACGAGATTTAAGTTGACTTACAGCTTTGGTATAACTATTACCACCAGGCGGAAAACTTTTAATCAATTCTTCTGCCACACTGCCTTTTTCCATGGATTGTGATAAATACGCAAATTTGTCATGAAAATCTAGACTAGTATCTTGATCAATATTTTGAAATTGACCCCAGAATTGCAACCAATTTTTAATTTCACCATTAAAAGTAGGTAATTGTATCTTCGGATAATGAAGCAGTGCATTCTTATTAATTGCCGAAATATCAGATTTCAAATCTTCATTTTTTACAACCAAAAGTTCGTTTAATTTCTGTTGTAATACACGGCAGCGATCGATGTAAACCTCCGACTCATCGATATCTTTGTCTAATGTTTCTTCGTAAGCTTCTTCGCTATAAAATTTATCTCTAATTATATATTCTACATCTATCACAAGTTTCGCCTTCTCTTCTATCATTGTCAATTTCAGAATTTTATCAGCAGACAATAAATTGTTTTCATTTGTATCAAATTCGTTACATGCTTTACTGAAAATTCTATGATGTTGTCGTTTAGCTGCTTTCAACGCATCCATATTATTTAACAATAACAATAATTTGCACTTGGAGCAGTTCAAATAAAATTCTACTTACAGATTCTAGTCTTGTCAGCGGGCGCCAGATGTTGGATTCCAACGTAAATAAATCTTAACTAAAATGAATCCCTTAAAGTTAAGTATTAAAATATCTATAAGCTATTAAAACTGGACTCAATAACATTTCTTATTGCTAAAGCGAATACATTTCTAACTTAAATTCTTAATCTAATGATAGAAGAGCCAAAGTATTTTTCACATTACCTTATTAGTACGGTATATGCTACGGTATATGCTACGGTATATGCCGGTACGGTATATGCTATTTCTTTCTTCCAGCTTATTTTATGTCCAAAAATAACGTTACCTTACAAAAGCTAGCCGTAAAACAAAGCATTACGATTAAATACTCTTTAGCAATTTTTTAAACTTCTAAGCATCGCACATTTTCAATTTTTATACCGTCGTATTGGAAAAAAAAGTTCTTTTAAATGCATTTTGTTTGAAAACTGTATCTCCATTTATTTTTGAAATATTAAATTTTTTGTAGTTTTTGGAGCTTAATATTGGCAACGGAAGTACTCCATTTCTGTAGAAAGTAAAGGAAAAATAGTTCTTAAATAGTAATTATATATTTTTGCTGACATTTTCTCGTAACAACCGAAAGAAAATGTAATTAAAATACGTGTTATTTTGAAAAAAATATAAACGAATGATTCTGTTAAAACAATGGAGCTATTATATACTATATTTAATTGTAAGTATCTACAAATCATTAGCCGTTTTTTTTTTTTTTTTTTTTTTTTATTTATTTGTATACGGAATCTTTTTGCTGCATTTGTGCATTATTTAGCGATAGTGATGTGCTATGCATGCTTTACTGTAGATGTTTAATAGTAGATCGTAAATGTAGAATTCTTAAGCGGATGCGAATGACGTCATTTTACGTGAAATAAAACGTGTGCTTTAAGTCTTAAAATTGAAATATGTTTTGTACTTCAGTAGAGCCCCGTTTAACCGAGTTATTTTTTTTCTGATGGACTGGTGGTTTCTATTATTATGAAACAGCCATTATAAATGAAGTGTTAGGTGAAGATGAAAGAGCTGCCGTAAAAAAAAAAAAAAAAAAAAAAAAAAAAAAAATGGCCATTTTTCTTTCCCATTCTGACCAGAAAATCAGAGTTCTAACTTTTTACGGCTGCTCTTTCATCTTCACCTAACACTTCATTTATAATGGCTGTCTCATAATAATAGAAGCCATCAGTTCATCAGAAGAAAATGAAGTAATGGAAATGCCGGGGGCGACACTAAATTCTGAAAAAGCAGAATTCCTGTTCTCTAGTTTGACAAACTTCTCTCTCTCGAACAACAAAAGAAAACCAAACTGTTGCCCGATATTGAAACAATACAATTACAGCCAGTTAAATAATTATGCAGGTGACTGATACATGGATGAAAGAAAAAGTAAGAAACAGTCATTTCGTAACAATTGTATAAGGGACATACACACTGAGAACGGCTTTTATATAGTGTATATAGATATTTAATAAAAAACTAATCTTTTGAACATTTTTATGAAAACAAGGTGGAACCTGCCGAATTTCGACGGAAGAGAATGTTTATGAAGGAACTGTTTGATTAATTTATAATAAACCTACAAAATTAGTTATAATAAAAAATGCATCTTATGCTGGTTAGTCTAACTCTAAAACAAATATTATTTTAACCTAAGTTAACAAATTACTATTTCTATAAAACTCAGTTGTCCAAATTATTAAAATTAAATGTTAATTGTATATGTAATCAATAAAATATAATGAAGATCAGTTATTATGAAGAAGTTATCAACTGAGGCTCTTATGCTTGGTATTCTGGAATGAAAAACATAAAGATGTATTCCAATATGATACGATCATAGAATTTTTCCTAAGTGAAATCTAAACACGACATCATTTTCAACTTCTCAAAATTTATATACACATTACTCATATCCGTATTCGGCATTTAAAAAAAATTGGTATTTTAATATGATCATTTTAAAATCATTTTAACTCAAAACGTGAAGTCACGATTGTCAGCAACATCTTTGCGTGTGAATAGTCGCACTCTTAACTTCAGATTCTGATCCCAGTACCGGAGAGTAAAAATTACCGTAGTTTATGTTTTAAAGACGCACATATGTGTTAAAATGTTTAGTTTTATCTAAGAAAATTATCATTTTCTTTTAAATATGACGTCATATTCACTAACTTAAGCATTTCTCCTAGTGTCTCAAACTTAGTTTCAGTACACATGCAGAAGAAAAAAAATAAGGAAACTTATGAGGGAAAATGCATATTTTCAAAAGTAGTACGTCATTTTCCGATCAACATATTTTGGCGCAGCATGTCACTAATGGGATTTTGCGACACTAAACCCTACACAACAAAATTTAAACCATACAAATTTAAGAAAAAAAATGTGTTTTTTAAAAATTTTACTAGGAAATGGCATGAATAAAGATAAAAAACCTCATTATTTCTCTCTTCTCTGCAATAATGAAAGCTATCTACTTTTCAACATTTGAAGGGAATTTCATAAAATTCTTTTAAAATTAAAGCATAAAAATGGGGATATTTAAAAAAAAACAGCTAGTGCGGACACTTCTACAAATGAACATCTTTCACTTAAAAAATTATTAGTAAAATTGGTTCAGTAGAAAGCTCAGGGCAGATGACTAAAAAGCAGCCTTGTGTTTCAAATATAGAGTTTGTACAAAATTTTGAAGAATTACATTAAGTAAATTACTTTATTTTGATAAAATTATAGTAGAATGTCTTAAAGAATAGAAATAAAATTTTATTAGTTGAGAGAGCCAGAACCTGAAGAACCTGGGATTAATTTAAACCTCAAATTATTGCCAAGATCTTCTTTGTTTGCTTGTCTAATTCGGCGAAGCGAATTTATCCAGGCGATAATCATCAAGTTCTGTAATATAACTTGCTTTTTTATTGAAGAAGAATTCCTATCTGAGCACGCACACTGTATGTCTCGGCTCTTCTGTAAAGAGACTCTAAATTTTTGTAAAACATTGTGTTTTATCTGTGTGTAATTTCGATTACCTTATTTTCAAAAATGAAGTATTTTCACCTGATAAGAATTTCAAAGCAGGTGGGGTGAAAATGACGCACTTCTACAAAACATATTTCAGTTTTAAAAATTAAAACACACGCTTTTTTTCATATGAAACGACGTTATTTGCATCATCTAAAGGATTCCAGTCGTACGATCCAGTCTTAAACAACATCTATAGAAAAGTATGTATATGACGTCATTATCGCGAATAATGCAAATCCAGCATAAAGCATAATGTCGTTATTCAAGAAGCAAAATCGTGTTTCTAATGATTCATATGCCTTCATTTGTTTGTTTATCTGGGAGCACGGCAGTGCGTCCGCCAAGTTCGCACAAGCCGTAAGCTACCTTTTCCTGAACCATTTCGGCATACTTTCCACCCCCTCATAACGTCGTTTTAGGGAGAGATATAGAATTTTTTCTTTTATACACATGTTTATATGGTCAAACTGAACTAAGGTTCCACAATTTCATGTTTCTGTATTTAGTAGTTTTCGAAATATTAAATTCCGAAAAAGCGCTTTTTTGTCACTGACTCACTTCGCATCATCAAATAACTAAGGTACTTCTAAAAGTCGTAGAATCATGAAATTTCACAAGTAAGTAGGGTTTGTAGCACAATTAACCAGAAAAATCTGAAAACACGGAATTTCCGCTTCTAAACCCTCCATACAGGGGGTGTTGATTTGGCCGTATACATTCAATTGGGCCAATGTTGGTCGCCAAAACTCGATTACAGAGTTTTGAAGGTGTCACGTAATATCAAGCTGAATAAAATTGTATATGCTTTCCCGAAAATGCTGATTAAATAGAAAAAATGAATATACCTAAACATTTTAATCAGTATAGGTTATGATATATTTACGATATTAAAACAATAAAACATTTACCAAAATAGAACCGCAACTCGGTGCGTTTCCGATGTAGTAGTCTTGGCGAAACAGTGAAAATAGCCTTGACAAGAAAAGAAATGTGATAATAACGTATTTTCTGGCAACCTATTTACTGTGTCATATACACAAGCAATTTTTTCCATTTGTATACATTTTATTTAATTTAAGGAACCCGTTTATTTATTTTTATATACCAACATAAATAATTTGTATATAAAAAACAAAATTTTATACATGTATAAATAAAATGTTTATATGTATATGAGGTACTTGTTAGTTATCCCGTCGACCAATTTCGCCAAATTATATAAATCGCCAAACCACTCGCCTAATTATACAAATTGGCGTAATTTTTATTTAAAATAGCGAAAAAATAAATTAGTCATTATAACATTGATAAAAATACAAATAAAACGTCAAAATAAAAATAATTTGATGACGTAAACACGTTTTGCCAAGTGAATACGACATTTACGATCAACCATTATTGGCATTTAATCTTAAATTTTGGCGACAGTAATTTGGTCGACGGGATAACTAAGAAGTACCGTATATAAATATATATATATAAATAACATAAAAGTTCATCAGGTTTGTTTTCATAGTTGTTTATATCATTTGGCAACATATCTCAGTTTATGAAGTACGAATTGCGCCAAGATTTTTAAAAAATGCCAAGGTCCCTATAGTGGAAAAATATCCTAATTCCATATGAAAGTTTAAAAATCTCCTTTTAATTAAAATGAAATGTGTAACTAATAAAGATGTCTTTAACGATGTGCGACAGATACGGCGTCCAAAAACCGCTGCTAATGTTATTATATTGTATTATTAGACTACTTACTGTTAATTTATTGTTAATTTTAAAACTGTAAAAGAAAGATTATAGTTATAGATAAGATATGTTAGTCGCCAAAACCCGATTACAGAAAATTAGCCTGAGTTATAAAAGTGTTACATGATTTCAAGCTGAATGAATTTTTATATGCTTTTACAAAAATCTTAATAAGGCAAATCTTTCAGTTTGTCTGTCCATCTTTCTATCTTTTACTTCCTTTAAACAAATTTTATTAAAGACCGGGAGGCGTCTGCACTGATCATCACCTCATCGAGTTGACGTCTGAAATTTTAGGATTAGTTAAAAATCGATTAGCGTATTAAAATGTAAATGGTCTGCCAAGTCATATCTTTGTGGAAAGCACCTACAGACCCGATTTTACCGGGTTGATTGGTGGATTTTCCATTGTGTTTTCCTGCACCCATTCCTCCATGTTTCCATACTTTTGTATGCAGGAAAATACAATAGTAAACTATCAGTCAACCACTAAAATTATGCCTTCAGGTGGTTTCTACCAAGACATGAATTAACAGACCAGTTGGATTTTAATATTCTAATCTAGTTTTGACTAATCCTAAAATCTCAGCTCTAATCTCGATGAGGTGATGGTGTGTGCAGACGCCTCCCGGTCTATTATAAATGTCGGAATTCTAATCTCAATAGCACTCTGGTCAATCTGGTAACTATCCCTACTATTTATGGAAAACTATACCTTTAAGGGCGTTTTAGTGATGTTAATGAACGTTATCCATGTGCATCATACATATAATACATATGCATACAGTACGTAATACATTTGCATCATACATATTATAGGTATATGTATAATACATAATACATATGCATCATTATGACGTCAGAATAAACAAAACATTTTTTGTCGCCAAATTTGAGAATTGACAGGATATATTACCAAATTTGGCGACACTTCGCTAAATGTTGACAAGCTTGGCGAGTATTTGACGCTAGTGGCTATTTTTCAATGAGCTAATTATTAATGCGAGCCATCTATTTATATTTTTTCGCATATCAACTGAATAGTTAAATGGTATAACGTACGAATATTTCCAAAGTGCCAATAGTTTCGTCACTGCACAAAACCTCTTCCATTGTTATTATATTGAACTGTTATTATACTTACTGTGACTATGTTGTTAATCTTTACTCTGCTAAAACTTCTGTATTATATAAAGAGAATTTTCGGAAACTATTAAAGCACTGAAACTGCCAGTTCTCCTTATGATTATTATAATTCTATAATATGTAAACTGTTAATAGATATGTACGTTAGAATGAATCTTCTATAATCCGGTTCTTTGCATTTTAGTTTTCAGGTTTCGAATAAAATTAACTAAAATCTTAAAACCATGGCACATTGTCTAATTCCTCAACAAGTTTAGATGAAAAGAAAGATAGATTTTCAAATGGATCAATGGCAGTGAGCCCGTAGACCTTCTATTCTTCCGTAATCGAGTATATTGAAAAGGTTAACGTGAAACAAAAAGATATTAGCATCAATATGGTTTAATGTAAATGCAGATATTGTCAAAGGATTTCATAAGAACCATTTCACTTGTACCCAATCGTAACAGTTAAAATACAACAACTGGCAGTGAGCCCAATTAGAAACGATCACTTAATAGGATTAAAAATTTCCGCATTATAGAACGAATCGTAACTGATAAGGAAACATGCATAAGTGATTTAAGAGATATTTGCCATGAAAGATGAAATACATAACACAAAATATATGATGTGCTTCCATGACCGTAAAGAGTTCTTGATTTCTCTATCAAAAGCTTCCGACTTGACGAAATAATGGGCAAGTAAATTATGAATAACAGTAATATGTTTCAACGTTTAACATGCAATTAACAGAGCAAATACTGCTAGCTAGAGGCGGCTAGTACTTTAATACCAAAAGAAATAAAGTATAAATTTGTAAAGCTCAATAAAATAAATCTAGGTATTTTTATGTTAGCCGGGCGCGAGTGGCAAATCGCCAAATACTGTTCCTAACTCCATTGTTCATATTGCATTTATTTCATTTAAAAATATAAACTTTTCAGTCATGTCAATTAAAATAAATGCATTTCCCTCATTTTATTTAATAGAATATGTAACATAGAAATAAATAAATAAATAAATAAGAAATAATAACGTAAACCAAAATATTTTATTTGAAAAATCAAACCATTGTTACTAATTTACACATGTGAAAAATGAAAACTGCTATTGGCGAAAAAACAAAATGCTAATGAGGAGATTTGCTCCCGACTAACATAAAAGTACCAAAATGTAAGTTTTTTTTTATTACTATAGTTTAGAAAAAATATTGAAAAAACATACAAAAAGTAGTGATATCCCAACAAAAAGTTTTCGGTAAAAAAAAGAAAAAAACGCCAAGTTCTCCTTAATGTTTAGGCCAGAAAAAGTAGTGATATCTGAAGTTCGCACAAGTTAAAAGCCAAACATCCCAAATCTTTCATTGAAAATGGCTTCCTGCGACTTGGCCGTTAATGCCTTCGAGAGGGATTTTCAAATTTTAAAGTATGCACAAATGAGCTACATGACAACTACATTTTTTCATTATTGTAGGCATTTTGTTGCACAAAGTACAGAAATAAATTACACATTTAAAAAAAGCATTTAAACCACTTCAGTCTATTTAAATACTTAGAAGTTAAAAATAACAAAATACTTCTTTTGGAAGATAATATCGCTAATTGATAAAACATAATTAGTATCAGCTTTTAACAGTTTATAAATCGATTACCTCTTAATGTATGCAAACAAACTATAATAAATGTTGAAATAAAAAAAATCTCTTTCGTCAATGCACAAGATTTCAATATTATACAATAAAATATTATGTAACATATAGAGAGATTTGAAGTAAGTAAATTTTGTTTTATTTCTTGGGTTTTACGTTAATGACTTTAGCTTTAGACCGTACAAAATGGCAATTAAACCACCAGTGGACTAAATGATCGTAATCAAAACTAATGTTTGTTGAAACTGGGTGGTATTTATCAGAAATCTTTTACTTATAATGTCTTTATGTGAATTTGCCTCTTTTCATTCTAATATTACTTTTAAAATTTAAATAATTCATAAATGCGAAATTTCCAATCATTAATTTTGAAATGATGTGGAAGGCATTAACGGCCAAGTCGCAGGAAGCCATTTTCAATGAAAGATTTGGGATGTTTGGCTTTTAACTTGTGCGAACTTCAGATATCACTACTTTTTCTGGCCTAAACATTAAGGAGAACTTGGCGTTTTTTTCTTTTTTTTACCGAAAACTTTTTGTTGGGATAATAGTTGCATGTTTTATCGGAAATCATGAATTTATATTTTTTCAAAATTCGGAAAATGCTATTACACACGGATTAATAAAATCACATTCTTTCAGCTATTTGATACGAATTAAGCAAAATCGGAGAAAATAAGTCACAGAAATAAAAAATCCCTGCCGGCTCGGGCCTACAGGCGGAGGTAGATTTCGATGTTAAGTACTAAATTCTCCAACAAAACTTAAATCAAGATTAGAGATAAAACCCAGTTTCTTCACAAAGAGCGAGCTGTAGGGAGCTAAACTTTTTGTGAAAATTGTAATATACACACACACATATATATGGAATAGGTTTAAAAAATGGCTACAAAAAATTCAGAGAACCTTAAAGTGTTAAAATATGTTAATATTTCCATAGTCGGGGTTTTATCATGTTTTAATACGTTTCTTCAAACTTACATGGCGTTACATATTCACCTGCTGAGGTCCATTATATTTCCAATATGACGCAATATACATATTTTTTTAATTCGTCAAACTATTTATTTTGAGTTTTCATGCTGAAATCTTGCTCTAGGAAACTTATGACGTAATATTCAATTTGTTTTCAATTTGTCAAACTATTTAATTTTACACGTGAAAATTTTGCAAAAGAAAAGTAATTGTTGTGGTGAGAATTTTATTATTTGTTTTTTTTTTAATTGTTGGCAACTGCTATAACGAAAAACTTTTATTTTTTTCCTGCCATTGTTGTGTAAGAGCTGGTTTTATCAGAATCATGTTAAGACAGTATTCAAAATTTTGAACCCTCCCCATTTCCACCCTCTTGGGCCGATTTCGCCCATTTTCAATCCCCGCCGAGATATTAGCCATCTCAAAGTTGTGTGCGAGTTTGAAGATGATTCCTGCATAATTGCGACTTTTATCGTGCGGACAAAATTTAGTACATACATACATACATACATACATATATATATATATATATATATATATATATATATAAACTTTTTAGGTGGGGATGGTTTTGGGTTCCTGGGGTCCTATAATGAAAAGTTATGAAGGAATTTTTCAAAAGTCGCACCATGGTAACGACTGCAATAGGTAGTACTTCTTACGAAATCTACCTAAAAGAAAGTGGTGTACCGTGTGTAAAGTAAATTTGAAATAAATTAAAAAATATTAAATTGATAAATAAAATCGAAATAAAGCCAAAATTCACCGTGTTTTATAACACATGATATTCTTCACATAGCACACATTTTAATTTCAATTTTTTTCAGTTTTTATGAGAAAATGGCACAAAAAGATTCAATAATCTACTATTTTCCATAGAGTAAAGAGGAATATTAGAGATGAAGCGTAGCACCTGGGAGTGATACCGAATATGTAACCCTAGAATCCGTTACATTCGGTCCAAACACAACCATATGCTTTGATGCGCCTGTCAATTCAAACCTCTTTTTCAATTCCTACTATTAGCTCACACTCTCCCTATATCTGGGAGCACGGCAGTGCGTCCGCCAAGTTCGCACAAGCCGTAAGCTACCTTTTCTTGAACCATTTCGGCATACTTTTCACCCCCTCATAACGTCGTTTTAGGGAGATATATAGAAATTTTTCTTTTATACACATGTTCGTATGGTCAAACTGAACAAAGGTTCCACGATTTCATGTTTCTATATTTAGTAGTTTTCGAAATATTAAATTCCGAAAAAGCGCTTTTTTGTCACTGACTCACTTCGCACCATCAAATAACTAAGGTACTTCTAAAAGACGTAGAATAACGGAATTTCACAAGTAAGTCGGGTTTGTAGCACAATTAACCAGAAAAATCTGAAAACACAGAATTTCCACCTCTAAACCCTTCAAACAGGGGGTGTTCATTTGGCCGTAAACAGTTCCTTAATACATTCAATTGTGCCAATGTTGGTCGCCAAAACTCGATTCCAGAGTTTTGAAGAGAGTCACGTGATTTCAAGCAGAATAACCTTTTATATATATGCTTTTCCAAAGATGTTTGTTAAGTAGAAAAAATGAATATACCTAAAAGTTTTAATCAGTATAGGTTATGATATATTTCCGATATTAAAACAATAAAACATTTAACAAAATATAAACTGCAATTCGGTACGTTTCCGATATAGTAGCCTTGGCGAAATACAGAAAATAGCCTTGACGAGAAAAGAAATTTGATAATAACGTATTTTCTGGCAACCTATTTATTGTGTCATATATACAAAAGCAATATTTTCCGTATGCATACAATTTATTTAATGTAAGAAACCCGTTTATTTATTTTTATATACCAACATAAATAATTTGTACATAAAAATAATATTTTATACATGTATAAATAAAATTTTTATATGTATATTAATACATATATAAATAACATAAAAGTTCGACAGGTTTGTTTTCATAGTTGTTTATATCATTTGGCAACATATCTCAGTTTCTGAAGTCCGAATTGCGCCAAGATTTTAAAAAAATGCCAAGGTCCCTATAGTGGAAAAATATCCTAATTCCACATGAAAATTTAAAAATCTCCTTTTAATTAAATGAAATGTGTAACTAATAAACTGTCTTTAACGATGTGCGACAGATGCGGCGTCCGAAGTCCGCTTCTAATGTTATTATATTGTATTATTAGCCTACTTACTGTTAATTTATTGTTAATTTGAAATCTGTAAAAGAAAGATTATAGTTATAGATAAGATATGTTGGTCGCCAAAACCCGATTACAGAAAATTAGCCTGAGTTATAAAGGTGTTTCATGATTTCAAGCTGAATGAATTTTTATATGCTTTGCAAAAATCTTAATAAGGCAAATCTTTCAGTTTATCTGTCCATCTTTCTATCTTTTACTTCCTTAAAAAAAATTTGGTGCTTGTTAGTTATCCCGTCGACCAAATTACTGTCGCCTAATTGTAAGATTAAATGCCAATAATGATTGATCGTAAATGCCACATTCACTTGACTAACACGTGTTTACGTCATCAAGTGATTTTTATTTCGACGTTGTATTAGTATTTTTATTAATGTTATACTAATTTTATTGTTCTTTCATTATTTAAAATAAAAATGTATGTTAATTTGTACAATTTGGCGAGTGGTTTGGCAATTTATATAATTTGGCGAAATTGGTCGGCGGGATAACTAACAAGTACCACAAATTTTATTAAAGACCGGGAGGCGTCTGCATAGATCATCACCTCATCGAGTTGACGGCTGAAATTTTAGGATTAGTTAAATATCGATTAGCGTATTGAAATGTAACTGGTCTGCCAAGTCATATCTTTGTGGAAACCACCTTCAGACCCGATTTTACGGGTTAATTGGTGGATTTTCCATTGCGATTTCCTGCACCCATTCCTCCATGTTTCCAAACTTTTGGATGCAGGAAAATACAATAGTAAACCTATCAGTTAACCACTAAAATTAGGTCTTCAGGTGGTTTCTACCAAGGTATGACTTAATAGACCAGTTGCATTTAAATATGCTGATCTAGTTTTAACAAATCCTAAAATTTCAGCTGTAAACTCGATGAGGTGATGGTGTGTGCAGACGCCTCTCGGTCTATTATAAATGTCAGAATTCTAATCTCAATAGCACTCTGATCAATCTGGCAATTATTCCTACTATTTATGGAACAATATTTCTTTAAGTGCGATTTAGTGATGTTAATGAACTTATGCATATGCATCATACATATTATACATATGCATGTAATGCGTAATACATTTGATTCATACATATTATAGGTATGTGTATAATACATAATACATATGCATCATTATGACGGCAGAATAAACATAACATTTTTCGTCGCCAGATTTGAGAATTGACATGGTATATTACCAACTTTGGCGGCACTTCGCTAAATGTCGCCAAGCTTGGCGAATGTTTGACGCTAGTGGCTATTTTTCAATGAGTTAATTATTAATGCGAGCCATCTATTTTTATTTTTCCGCATATCATCTGAATAGTTAAATGATATAACGTACTAATATTTCCAAAGTGCTAATAGTTTCGTCACTACCCAAAACCTCTGCTATTGTTATTATATTGTACTGTTATTATACTTACTGTGACTATGTTGTTAATCTTTACACCGCTAAAACTTCTGTATTATATAAAGATAATTTACGGAAACTATTAAAGCATTGAAACTGCCAGTTCTCCTTATGATTATTATAATTCTATATTATGTAACCTGTTAATCGATATGTGCGTTAGAATGAATCTTCTATAATCCGGTTCCTCGCATTTTAGTTTTCAGGTTTCGAATAAAATTAGCTAAAATCTTAAAACCATGGCACATTGACTAATTCTTCAACACGATCAGATGAGAAGAATGATAGATTTTCAAATGGATCGTGGCAGTGAGCCGGTAGACCTTCTATTCTTCCGTAATCGAGTCTATTGAAAAGGTTAACCTGAAACAAAATGATATTAGCATCAATATGGTTTAATGCAAATGCAGATATTGTCAAGGATTTCATAAGAACCACTTCACTTGTACCCAGTCGTATCAGTTAAAATACAACAATTGGCAGTGAGCCCAATTAGAAAATATTACTTAATAGGATAAAAAATTTCCGCATTAGAGAACGAATCGTAACTGCTAAGGAAACATGCATAAGTGAGTTAAGAGATATTTGTCACGAAAGATGAAATACATAACAACACAAAATATATGATGTGTTTCCATGATCGTAAAGAGTTCTTGATTTCTCTATCAAAAGCTTCCGACTTGGCGAAAGAATGGGCAAGTAAATTAAATTATAAATAACAGTAACATGATGCAACGTTTAACATGGAATTAATACGGTAAATACTGCTTGCTAGAGGCTGCTAGTACTTTAATATAAAAAGAAATAAAGTATAAATTTGTAAAGCTCAGTAAAATAAATTTAGGTATTTTTATGTTAGCCGGGCGCAAGTGGCAAATCGCCAAATACTGTTCCCAACTCCCGTTGTTTATACTGCATTCATTTCATTTAAAGATATATACTTTTCAGTCATCTCATTTAAAATAGATGCATTTCCCTCATTTTATTTAATAGAATATTTAACATAGAAATAAATAAATAAATAAGAAATAATAACATAAACCAAAATATTTTATTTGAAAATCAAAGCATTGTTTCTAATTTACACATGTGAAAAATGAAAACTGCTATTGGCGAAAAAACAAAAGACAAATGAGGAGATTTGCTCCCGGCTAACATAAAAGTACCGAAATTTAAGTTTTTTCATATTAAAATAGTTTAGAATAACAAAACATACAAATAGTAGTGATATCCCAACAAAAAGAAAGAAACCATATTCTTCTCACTTATATGGAAAAATCGCCTCAAAACATAAAAAAGCGCTAAAATCGCATAAAAAATTAAATAAAAAAATCTAATCAAAAAATCGAAAATCGGGCTTCGAGATGCAAAACTTCATATATAGACGTACCTTTTCTCCAAATTTTGTAGCTCTACGTGCAGTGGTCTCTTCAGAACACTGTCGACACACTCACTCACTCACTCACACACAAACTTCTTTCTTTATTATTATAGATTTATACATCTTGTTCAAATTTTCAATCGTTAATAAAATACTTATTATTCATCCTATCAAGTTAAAATAATTTTTTTTAAACTTGTACTGGATGACAATTGATGTTAATACAGTTTTTTCAAATATTAATTCATTAATTAAATTTTTATTAATTAATTTTAGTTTTACATGGGAGACAAAATGGCGGCCACTGGTTATGGTATGGCCACTGGCATTTAATGCATCTTCATATCTATAACGGGGGTTACCATAGGGGGGGACCCTGTTCTGTCGCCAAATACCGCCAAGTTTGTCGCCAACTTGGCAATATCTCTAATATTTCGCCAAATTCCCGTAGACTTCCATTGTAAACCTACTTGCTTATAGAAAATCAACAAATTGAGATATTTTAATGCAACAAAAACTAATATTAGCTTAAGGGATTATATTAAATTTTTCTTCGATGACCTAAGTAGGAATTGACTTTAAAAGCAAAATTTTTATATTACTTGTTTGCTTTTGCTTTTACTGTTGCAAATTGTTATTCATTATCTGCGTGTTGACCGTAAGCTTGATTAAAATTTCGATTACAAATGAGAATATGTCAAGTTTTAGGATGCAGTAGCTGTTCTCTGTTCTACGTGCTTGTCTTGTTTGGGCCGAAAGAGGGCATTTAAATTTGAGCGATAACTGCCTTCATATTACAAACCGTTTTTACAGCATACTGCATCTCCATCTATCTCTTTCCTTCATGACTATTTTCATTTTTGCTTTTAATAGAAATGGAGTATTTCAGTTGCCAAAATTACAAAAAAGATATAAAAAACTACAAAAAAATTAATATCTCAAAAATAAATTGAAATACAGCTTTCAAACAAATTGCATTTAAAAGTAAATTTTTTTCTCGATACGACGGTGTAAAAATTGAAAATGTGCGATGTTTAGGAGTTTGAAAATTTGCAGTAGCGTAAATTGCGACGCAGAAATTTCATTTCAAATTTCAAAATGTTGCCATTCGCAAAATGACGTAAGCATTACGCACAGATATGTTTGTCCTTTATAATATAGATAGATAGTGGCCTCCAATATTTTGTTGATTGAATTTTTAAATTTTACAAGATAAATACATAATATTAATAGTAAATGAAATAATCTGTTGTCATTTTTATTGTAGATATTTTAAAAGGTAAAGGTATTTGTTACATAAAATATACTTATTTTTTGAGTCCTCCCTTTTATATGGAACTATAATTCAATGTTTGCTATCTTTAAAACAGTAGAACATTAAAAAATATGTTATCAATAATTGATAAATAAAATATACCATTGTACTATGCAATAAAATAAGTTTTTCTGAAATTTTCATACCTATCCCATTGATTCCGTGAATGTTATGTATGCATATAAAAATAATTATTAACATTAAACAAGAATATTTTTTTATTGGTGAAACTATCGTGACAATAATTTACTAAATATTGAAGTATTCTTTTAAACAATTCTTTAAATTAACAATTGTGTACACTTAAAGTTACTGTCTAAATAGGAAATTTATCTTATTCATCTACACCTACAGTCCCCCCTACTTGTTAAATTATATAGATTTGTTGGATATAAAATTATGTCTGTTGTGATGAAAATGAAGAAGAGAGTGTACAAATAATACACTGCTCAAAACAATTAAAGGATATTGCAGTTTTAGGTGGATTTTGTATCTGGTAAACTGTTTAGCTGATTGGTACATGGTCGACAGACATAGTAGGTTATATGAGAATAAATTACACATGTTTGGCAGAAAAAAATGCATTTTATTGCGCATTTGTGTACTAAAGGAAAAAAACACAATTTGTGCATATGAGAAAAAAAGAATAAGAAAAGGTGTTTTCTTCAAAGAAAATCATTTTCAGCAGGGGGTATGGTTTCCACGGGCGGCCAGCAACGTTGAACACCTTTGAAGCATGGACTCAATGAGGCTATTAATGACGAGTTGGGGTATTCTGCCCCACTCTTCCAGAAGAGCTCTTTCCAGTTCTTGGAGAGTTTGTGGGGGTTGTTGGCGGCCAGAAACTCGTCTTCCTAGACCGTCCCAAACGTGCTCGATTGGATTCATGTCTGGAGAACACGCTGGCCATTCCATTCGAACGATTCCTTCCTCGAAAAGGAAATCCTCCACCAGGTTTGCACGATGTGGCCTGCAGTTATCGCCCATTAAAATGAAGTTATCTCCGATTGCTGCAGCTTAAGGGACTACAATAGGTCTGAGGATCTCATCCCTATATCGGCGACCAGTCAGAGCTCCATCTCGAATGATGTAGAGGTCAGTGCGCCCGTCAATGGAGATGCCACCATACACCAACACTCCTCCACCGCCAAATCTGACACTTTCGTGCACGAACGCAGAATTATTCCTACTGCCACGGTCCCTCCAGATGAAAATACGCCTATTATCTGGATGCACAGAAAAACGGGACTCGTCAGAAAACAGAATATTGCTCCATTCATTTCTCCACCAGTTGACATGCTCGGTTGCCCACCCCCTGCGGTCGCGACGATGCCTTGATGTTAATCTAATACATACCATCGGTCGGCGAGCATACAGACCTACAGCATGGAGCCGGTTTCGGACAGTCTGAGTTGAAATCGTGGTGCCTGTAGCCGAGCGAAGGTGTTGTTGGAGAAGAGTAGCGTTCATGGTTCGGTGTCTCCGAGCTGTTAACGCTAAATACCGATCTTCATTGGGCGTTGTTGCCCGTCTACGACCTTGCCCTGCACATCCACTCTCCAAAAACGGTTCCAGATCCTGGAAATGACACTTTGTGACACTCCAATGGCTTGCGCTACTTCGGCTTGAGTTTGGCCCCCTTCTAACCCACCAATAATTCTCAAAGCTTCTGAATCTGTCAAATGACTTCGCTGAGACATCGTACTCATCGAAACAAAGCAATCACTGAATGCCGATCATCCTTGTCTTCATTCTCTTTTATCCAATTGAAAGTCAAATTTCATTCGCTGCCGCTGAAGCGACGTTTTTGACGTCGAACTCAAAATTTGCATACTCCACAGTTTTAAAACCAGAAACATTTGCATTTGTGATTCTCTTCTTCTATTTTCGGTAAAAAAAATTTCGTTTATATCTTTATTTTATATAAAACTTCAAGTATCCTTTAATTGTTTTGAGCAGTGTAGATACCGGGTGTCCTAAAAAGGACTGATTGATTTTAAAATTCAATAACTTGCAAACGGTGACAGATATTTAAAAAATTCTTGCAGGAGGGTTATGCATAAGCAGTGTTCTTGCTGCCGCTCACCATTGCGCCAAATCGTGACAAAACGTTTCATTTGGCGAGTAAACTAACAATCAGACTCGCCAAATTGCGAATGCTCAATTTCTGTGCTGTTTGTGTGTGTGCCAATACACTCGAGATTTATCCGTGTTTCTGAACGATCGATGTAGCATTGTAGCGACATGTAGCGACATGTTCAATCGCACCGTGCCATTTACATTGCTCTATTTATAGAACAGACTCAATAATTAATTCAGTTTAGGAACTGCCAAAGACACAAAAAGGATTATGCGATAGGTTTTTGTCAGTTAATCACTGTCTATGCACCGGCATCACTCTGGTAAAAACATAAACAAAATTGCTGGTAACAAGTGCCAAATATTGAAACGTTTTGCTCGAATGTGGTGTTGAAATTAACTATAATATTTATTAGTTGTACTTAAAGTATCAGTGGCCGGTCAATTTTTTTTCTATCGCTCGAAACCTGATAGAAATTTTTATTGCATGTTTTCGCAACGGTAAATCAAAGATAGCTGTTCTTAGCTTTTATTCAGGCTGCTAAAATATGTCTGAAACACTTACACATTTAGGAGGCATTTAGAATGTATTTAATTTTAATAGTTCCTTTAGCCGATTTTTGAATTTCTACTTTTTGAGTAATTAGAAAAAATTAGTTTATTTTAGGACATATTAAAAAAATGGATACAATAAGGGGTTAAAGATAGATTTTTTCAGTGTTTCAAGCCGAATCTATTTTGCTAACATTTATTTCATTTGGCTACTGTTTTTTATTTCTTATTCGCCAAATCGCTAATGTTGGTCAAAAGCCAGCGAGAACACTGTGCATAAGGTCAAAAGATTTTTTTACTGTGATTTTCGATTTTAGATCGAATTACAAACAATAGATGCGATCAATAGATGCTAAATTCAGGCTCGATTTTTAGTACTTCGGGACCCACTCAATACATTTTAACCTCTTTTTTTCCGCATGGAAGAAGAGAAAAGCCAAAAAATCGAGCCTGTATTTAGCGCCTATTGCTTACAGCACCATCTATTGTTTGTAATTCGAACTAAAATCGAAAATCACTGTAAAAAAACTTTTGACCTTATGCATAACCCCCCCTGCAAGAATTTTTTAAATATCTGTCCCCGTTTGCAAGTTATTGAATTTTAAAATCAGTCAGTCCTTTTTAAGACACCTGGTAAGTTTACTGCTACCATAGATGTTGAAGTTGACATATATGGTTATATCTGTAGGGAACATTTGAATAATCGGGACAAAACTATGTTTTCTGCGGTTTTTAGGGAAATTGAAAAAAAAAAAAGTCTTATTTTTTAAATACCATACTGCGCTTGCTATTGAGTGTATAAAAAAGCTCTAAATATGAAAGTTGCAGCTAATTTTGCCTTCTTTAAAATTGTAATTAACAAATAATAAGCTACGGCAACAGGTCTCGAGATATTAAAAAAAAAAAAGTCCCAAAATTTTGTTGTTTTTTGACCACATAAAATTTTCCTTCGGGAAATTTTGTTGGAAAATTCGGGTTTTCCATACTGGCGTCAGTATACACAAGGTGGGAAAAAAAAAATTCTTCTACCCGACATTTTGCAACACTGTTATAAATTTGCAGCAAACTGTCCAGTTATTCGACCAAAACGGTTACATAGCAGTAATTTGACTCTATTTTGACCATAATATGGGTAATAATATGGTCAGAATAGAGTTAAATTACGGTTATGTATTATAAATTACTGTTTTCTAAAAAAACAGTCGACTTACTATACAGTTTGCTGCAAAGTTTTAACACTGAAGGTAACATGTACAGTCGTGGAAAAAAAAGTAAACAACCTCTATTAACTCTGTAACTAATTATAATAGAAGAAAGTTACTGGTATCAATCGATTGGAAATAAAGTCTACTTTTAAATGATGTATATAAAATTTGCTTAAGGGGGCCATCTACAAATAAAAACCTCACCAGACTTTGTTTTATTTTCAATAACAACACCAAATTTTGACAATATATTTTAAAATCTTCGGTTCAAACTATGCCTAGAAACGAAATTTCTAGTCATTTGAATGATAAATTTTTGAAATATAAGCATTCAAAATTTAGACCTTCTAACGTTAAATTACATTTTTATATTTTTATTAATATCTCCTGAAATTATAATCCAAATGTGATAATTTTGCTGTAATTATAATTCTAAAAATCTCAAACAAAATACATTAAATTTGTAATTTAAAAAAATTGGCAATATGAATTATGAAATTAATATTCGGAAAAAATATGCATTGCAACTTACAATGTTTTTGATAATTTATATTTACTAGCAAAAGCCATTCTTTGTTTGGAATCGTGAAGCATTATTTAATAAGGTAAATATTTTAAAGTAACAATATTTTTTATATTATTTTTGCATCTTTATTCTGCAAAAACGTTATTTTATGTTTTGGCCCATTTTAATTTTAGAAATATAAATTCAGCCAAATATTTAATAAAGGTATATATAAATATTTTACAGACATACATACAATAAATACAATAAACCCAACTGGAGCGAAAAATTAGCCAGAGCCAGGAATCGAACCCGGGACCACAGTATACAAGACTGCTGCTACTCCGCTGATGCCTGAGTCTGCAATTTCTCACTAATAAACCATGTTGGGTAAGTCACCAGCCATCTATCGACAGCCTTGGATGACCGGACAACGATGAATAGATTTTACTATTACATCGATCTACGATAATTATAATAAAACACACATACTACAATATATATTAAAACACACATACACACATAAATAACGCCTGCATTCAACAGTTAAAGGTATATATAAATATTTTACAGACATACATACAATAAACACAATAAACCCAACTGGAGTAAAAAATTAGCCAGAGCCAGGAATCGAACCCGGGACCACAGTATACAAGACTGCTGCTACTCCGCTGATGCCTGAGTCTGCAATTTCTCACTAATAAACCATGTTGAGTAAGTCACGAGCTATCTATCGACAGCCTTGGATGACCGGACAACGATGAATAGATTTTACTATTACATCGATCTACGATAATTATAATAAAACACACATACTACAATACATATTAAAACACACATACACACATAAATAACGCCTGCATTCAACAGTTAAAGGTATATATAAATATTTTACAGACATACATACAATAAATACAATAAACCCAACTGGAGTGAAAAATTAGCCAGAGCCAGGAATCGAACAGGGAACACAGTATACAAGATTGCTGCTACTCTGCTTATGCCTGAGTTTGCAATTTCTTACTAATAAACCATATTGGGTAAGTCACCAGCCATCTATCGACAGCCTTGGATGACCGGACAACGATGAATAGATTTTACTATTACATCGATCTACGATAATTATAATAAAACACACATACTACAATATAAATTAAAGCACACATACACACATAAATAACGCCTGCATTTATCCAAGGCTGTTGATAGATGGCTGGTGACTTACCCAACACGGTTTATTAGTGAGAAATTGCAGACTCAGGCATCAGCGGAGCAGCAACAGTCTTGTATACTGTGGTCCCGGGTTCGATTTATGGCTCTGGCTAATTTTTCACTCCAGTTGGGTTTATTGCATTTATTGTATGTATGTCTGTAAAATATTTATATATACCTTTAACTGTTGAATGCAGGCGTTATTTATGTGTGTATATGTGTTTTAATATATATTGTAGTATGTGTATTTTATTATAAATAACTAATAATTTCCTCGGAATTTTTTATTTATGATACTAGGGGGCACCGCCCCCCTGCTCGCTACGCTCACCAACCCCCCGCGTAATCGCTTAGCTATTGCATTCGGTATAGCGAAGCAATTCCTATTTTCTAGTCAACCCCAGATTATTGTTTGTGCTTAAAAATAATGTAAATAGTTCAATTAAGCTCTATTCATAAGCTAATATTAGTTTTTGTTGCATTGAAATATCTCAATTTGTTGATTTCCTGCATGCAAGTAAACCCTATTGTATTTCAATGGGAGTCTATGGAAATTTGGCGAAATACTGGAAATAGCGCTAAGTTGGCGTCACTTTTGGTGACAGAGAGACGGGTCTCCCCTTGGTAACCTCCCTTATAGCGTCATAAAGCTCGGACCAATCAGTTGCATTTCACGGTATCTACGCAGATTTTCATTGTTCCATTTCCAAAGCATTACTTTTTGCAAGGCATACTTAGATACTAATACCGGTAGACCGATTTGCGTTTAATGTATGAAGTTGCTCGCCAGAGGACTTTGATACGCTGCCCAAAACAGAAATTTGACTCTGACCGTAACTTCAACGACGAGAACCAATCAAACCGCTCTGGACAGGGTTCAGAGAATTCCAATGTGTTTACATTTTTTTTTCCCCGTATAGATATGATTCAAAAGAGTTTAATAAAAATATTAACTCTAATCATCAAAAAAATATATATATATCATTTTAACAATTATCGGAATAATAAATGGTGCGACCGGAGAATACTTCCAAGGTTGCTACTTAATACCAAGTTAATACTAAATACCAAGGTTGCCACTTTGGCTCATTTATCGCCAGGTTGGGGAGAAGTAGAGTATTCTAGGATTCACCCCAATAAATAAAAACATGCATAGTCTAAAAACATCAATGTCACAAATTTATTTGCTATCTTCACTGCTGAAACAATAAAACTAATGGAATTTCTTTTAAATATATTAAAGTACTCATAAAATTCCTTGTAATAATTTATAAATATAATTTATTAAGTAACAAATACACTTACATGATTTAATCAAAATTGATTGGATAGCGATCACCATTTATTTCTATGATTAAAAATAAGAATATTTAATGTTTAAGGAAGATCGTCTTTTTTTTTTTTTTTTTTTTTTTTTTTTTTTTTTTACTATTATTATTATTATTTAGTTCGGACACACACACAAACACAAACATTTTACGGGTAGCAATAAATTCGTCAAAAATAACTGCTTCAAGCCAGTTATGAGAACTGTAGTTTGATAAAAACCAAATTTTAATTTTAAAACGTGTATATGAAACACAAGCTATTTTTATGTAAATACGGGACATTCAAAAAAGAATAACAGAATGAACCAAATAATCAAGTAAACAATAAGTAATTTAGCTAATCTTAAAAGTATGTGAACACTAAAATACTACAAGCTGTGTAAAATATCCTTTTAAATCGAAGGAAATTGAAGAATATAAGTATTTAATTTATTATTCTGAAAATACGATCAATGATTCTGAAACTTCGACGATGAGAAACAAGCCGCTATCTGGGCAGGGTATAAATGTAAACAAAAAAGAGCACGTTGTGATGTTTTGGTTCAGGGTTTGAAGCTGAATCCGACTTCACTTTTTCGACGGTTTTTGGCGAAATGCGTGAGCCGTATATATCATAGTAGGCTATGCTTAAGGTACTTTTCCGTTATACAGACAGCATTGTCGCCAAGCGCAATAGTTGGCGCAAAATGAAAATCACATGAATTGAAACATTTGAAAAATAAAAGAAAAACATTGTCGATAGTAAAGTGAGCATTTTAAAAATATAACATTTGAAAATTACAGAATTTTATGAACTATTTTATTAAATCACAAATATATAATTAAAATAAGTGAACAAATAACTGTTATACAATAAAGTAATAATATGAAAAAAACATATTAAACAGCTGCCATAAAATTACAAATCTCTTTGGCACAGATGTCATATTCGCCCCATATTGGCGCAATTTTTTTTCGGTTGCCAATTTGGCGAAAACATCAACAGCATAAACAACATAGGTACAGATGTCATATACGCTCCATATTGGCGCGATTTTTTTCTGACGCATATGTCATATACTCAACGGGTATTTAACTGGCGCCAAAGTGTCGTTATTTTGCTTGATATGGTAACCCGGATGTTGCTGTTTATGCTGTTGATATTTTCGCCAAATTGGCATCGGAAAAAAATCGCGCCAATACATATCAGATAAATATATGACATCTGTGCCACAACATAATCCGGGTTACCACATCAAGCAAAATAACGACACTTTGGCGCCAGTAAGTACCCGTTGCGTATATGACATTGGCGTCAGGAAAAAATCGCGCCAATATGGGGCGAATATGACATCTGTGCCATACCTTTTAGCATTGCAGTAAACATTTCATTTTTTGAATGAAAACGTCGCCACATAAACTCTATGAGATACGACTCTAAATGATGACGAACTGTTCCCCGATGTCTTTTGTTGCGCCACTTTGCGATGCCCCATAATTTCTCAACATTTTGAGTATGACATCCAGTATTAGGGTCGACAAAATTGTATTTGTGATTTACTGTGAAATGATCATAACCAGCACTTCGCAGTTCATCTGTTTATATCCTTTCCAGTAATCTGTATAAATAATACTTCCATCAGCTACATTGTTTTCTATTGCCGCCATTAAAGTTTCAGCTGTGCGATCGGAAATAGGAGTAAGGAAACATCCCCGTGTTTCACGGCATAAACCATCTAACACCCATTGAGGAGGAAGAACACGCCCTACGTTGCTTTTTCTTCTGGTAAAAAGACTTTCATCTACTTCTATAATTTTATTAGGTCCACCGATTTTTCTATTTGGTCGTGAACATAAAGCATTTGCACAAACTTCTCTAAAATAACTATTCCAGTCCACTGTTGTGTTGTGGTTCATATCAAGTTGCAGCTCACAAAGCTCAATCGATGTCAACTCTTGGCACCATAAATATATAAACCTCAAAGCATTAAGAAAAGACAACTGCGATCCTTCAAACCATGTTTTTTGTCGTATTCCTACGCTTTCTTCGCATGATCGTAAGCCACATCTCCATTTCGGATTTCCAGAACTCATCCATAATTTCATTTCATGGTTGTTTGAACACAACCTTTTATTATGCAGAATTCCAAATTCCTGAAACAGTTTCATCGCAACTTTCTCATCATCTGGTAATTGACAAATGGTAAAATCCATCTCAGCGTCAGCAGTAAAAGTAAATTATAATTTTATAAAAAAAAGCATTTTTATTTCGAATAATAGCAAATTAAAAAGCTTTCCAAGGTTAAGGTTAAATAATAATCATTCACGTAATTCACGTTTCATAAATAACAAATCACAATGTTTCGCATGGTTTACAAGAAAAATCCTTTTCACGATGAGGGCTGAAATAATTGGCGCATTAGCATACATTTTGGCATGCTGTCCGTATAACGGAAAAGTACCCTTACTTTTGGCGAAATACTGGAAATAGTGCCAAGTTGGCGTCACTTTTGGCGACAGAGAGACGGGTCCCCCATTGGTAACCTCCCTTATAGCGTCATAAAGCTCTGACCAATCAGCTGCATTTCACGGTATCTACGCAGATTTTTTATTGGTCCATTTCCAAATCAAAACTTTTTTTTTATATATAGAAGGATAACAAATTTGACAATTAATTGTATTTGTTTACAATTCTTTTGTTGCCATTTTACAAAAAAAATCATAATATAATTATTTTAAAATGCGTAAGCATCGTCTGCGTAAAATATTTCACATAATAAGAATACATTGTGTGTTTGAATTCTTAACACAGAAAAATACTTTTATAATTGAATTTAAATAATTGTATTTTCACAAATTTCAATTCCTTAAAAATATGCTATAATTTTCATAAAAGAAGTATTTTAAAAATTTCAAAAAAGAAATCGTGAAACAATTTAATTAATCATGGTTCTATATATAATTATTAACTCCATGATTTATTTTTTTCTCCTGAAAATATACGTATTTCATTTTTTATTTTCAAAAATGCGTCCGTTATGAAAAACATGTAAAATAAATTAATTAAAATAATAATTTTTTTAAGGTTATTCTGTAAAAAAAAAATAATAATAATAACAATGTGCAAATCTACAGATCATAATTTATTTTTAAGTTTAATTTCAAGTCAAAATACTGAATAGTTTTTTTTTTTGTAAGGTGTAAGACAAAATGTAATTTGTGTAACCTAGTAGAGGATTCGCTTCGCTCATCCTAATTATGTCGTGCTTTGTGCGAATTCTCAATTTCAAATTTTTCCTTGAAGTAGTTTTCGAATTATCATTAAAAAGTCAAAACGATGGTTTATTTGGACGTCTATCATGCGCAGAAAAGCATAATTTGAAAAAAAAAATACTTTATTCATTTTATTGAAATATTTGGGCTGGTAATAGTTAAAACATATTAAGCAGGTGAAATGTTCATATTGGCAAGAAATAATACAAGTGACATAGTCATTCTGTAGCATTTCAATAATCGAGTACCGAACTTCAATTTGGGTACAGCCCCTAAAATAGCTCATTTTAAAATAATTAATTTCTCTGAAACTAATCTTACGAATTTCATGAAAATTTGAATTTAGGCTAATTGAAGTGTGTAGAATTTATTTATGGTGTCAAACTTGGGTGTTACTATTGTAAAAAAGGTTTGGGTTCGTTTTTATATGTAGATGACCCCTAAGAAAATATTTTTATACATCATTTTAAAGTAGATTTAATTTCCAATCGCTTGGTACCTGTAATTTTCTTTTATGATAATTTACTGCATAATTAGCAAAGGCTGTTTACTTTTTTTCCCCCACGAATCTACATTTCTCCTGGGCTACAAAGATTAAGCGAAGTTTTTTGGCATCGAGTCCTCCAGATACATCAGACATGAAATGAATTATTTTTAGAGGGCATTTGTTTCCATTGATAAGTTCCATGTAAGAATCCGTAAGATCTTGGATAACTCTATGTCCTTGTGAAGTTTCATAGAATTATATTAGAAAACAAAATGCCAGAAAGATTGTTTCTTTCAAAAACTAAGTTGTTTAAATCATCGATATTTTTGTTTAGAGCATCCACCAGCCATCACAATTGTTTAAATGACTCATGAAAAATTCTTTCGAATTCTAATATACCTTTTAAGTGAATATGGACTGTAATTCTTTTATGCTTAAATCTGTGTTTTAAAGCTCTTAAACATTGAATCAAATGTATCTTCTAGAGCACGGCTGCCCAACGGGGCACCCGCGGGCGCCATGGCGCCCTTTGAAGCTTTTCTTGGCGCCCTTTTGAACATTTCCTGTCACTAGCATTTAAAAAAAATCAAATTCCATTTTAAAGGATACTTTACTTACAACCCTTGATATTTGCTTGAGAGATGCTTTTAAAATCTCTGCAAATGTATTTCACGCATCAAAACTGAAAATGTACTTTGAAGTGTTATTATGTTTCTTCTCTAATTTATAGTTATTCTTTATAAAACGTTTTGCGGAAATTATGATGATGAGTATTGGTAAAAGTTAGCAATCACTTTTTAAATATATTAAGACTAGGAAAGCTGCCCCCTGCAAGCTACGCTCGCCAAACCCGATCAGATACCCCAGAATCTAAAAACACGCTAATCTGATGGGTTTTAAAAATATTAGAGAAGATTGAATTATATTGAAAAAAAGCTGTGCAGATCAACAAAGTACAAAGTACAAAATTTTATGATTTGTCTTATGATATGTGGTGTTCAGCTATAAGTATGCAAAATTCCTCGACTCCAACCTAAATAGGGGCTCACTTAGAAAGAATTGTTTAAAATACACGTGTTGGAGCCCAGAGGGTTAAATGTACGATATTTCTCAATTTTTTGATTTGTCGTTTGATGTGAGGTGTTCAGCTATAAGTATGCCAAATTTCACGCCTCCAACCTAATTAGGGACTCACTTAGAAAGAATTGTTTAAAATACACATGTAGGAGGCCAAAGGGTTAAATGTACACTTTTTCAAACTTTTATGGTTTGTCGTATGATGTGTGGTGTTCAGCTATAACTATGTAAAATTTCAAGTCTCCAACATGTATAGTTTCCGAGTTCTCCTTGACAGACGGACAGACAGACAGACAGAGGAGCGAGATGAATAGGGTTTCGTCAGATGAACGAAACCCTAAAAAAGGGCATATCATAATTAAAAATGCATTTCGAGCAATCATTACTGATATACAGTAATTCGGATACAATATAGTATCTGAAATCTTTTCAAATACACCGCAAACAATTTCCCCTATACCAATTATGAACGGAATTCTTTTGCGTGGCCCTGTAAATGAACAATAACTATTCTTTGCACCGCATATCCAACAGAATGCATATTTTAGTACGCTTCATAAATGAATATCAATTTTACTATGTTTGATAGAGTGTAACATCATTAAAAATCATTTGAAACGATTTTTTCCCATTGGCCGTAATGTAACGGAAAACTTTTGACTGTCCCTGTAGATTAACTAAACATGCTACAAACTTCATTTGGAATAGGGAACGTGCTATGGTAGAAGTCACTAACATCCAATAATTTCAGAACGATCCGAGCATATTTATGAGAGTTAGAGCGTGGACAGTCGGCCATACGGACAGACGGTCAGACGGCCATACGGACAGACGGACAGACGGTCAGACGGCCATACGGACAGACGGACAGACGGCCATACGGACAGACGGCCAGACAAACCGAAGTCATAAACACTTTTCAACTTTGTTGGAAAGTGTTAAAAAAGAAAGAAGTGAAAGCCATCAATTTTAAATGAAAGTTGTGTATTTTAAATAAAATGAATAAAAGGATTATATTTTAAATGAAATGAATGAAATATGAAGAAATGCGACGGGAAAAATGTTTGGCGAATTATCACCTGCGTCTCGCTAACATAAAAATACCGTCAGAATTGATTGCTCTATCAGAATCTTTCAATTTGGCGAACGATTGTTCAAGTAAATTGAATTATGAATAAAAGTAGCATGATACATTTCTTAGCATACATTTAAGGTAACCTTTTCTGAAATATGAAAAGAAAATATATCTGTTTGATTAAAATTTGAGTTGACATCATTAGAAAAATGTATATAAAATTAGAAAAAAATTGATATTTCGAAAACTAATTCGAATTTAAAAATTCTAATACCAGTTTTGAAATCTGCGGATCAATATGGATTTTTGGTATTAATTTCATCGCAAAGTATTCCATATTTTATGAGAAATCGCCGTGAAACATAATCAGCTGTTTAATCAGTCGATTCATATATCCGTTTCATAAATTCGTTTCATTAGGATTTTATATATACGAGGTGGAACCCGCCGAATTTCGACGAAAGAAAATGTTTACAAAGGAACTGTTGCATCAAATTTATAATACATCAACAACAATAATTAGAATAAAAAATCCATCTTACACTTGTTAATTTAACTCTCCAAAGATATATTTTAACCTAAGATTAACAAAATACTTTTTCCATAAACTTCAACTGTTAAAATTATTGAAAAATTAAACTTAATTCATATACGTCATCAGTAAAATATGATCAAGATAAGTAATTTTGATTAAGTTATTAATTGATGCTTGGTATTATGGAATGAAAAATCCGCAAAAATGATTTCACCTTGACATAATCATAGAATTTTTCTACCTTCACATCTAAACCAAATCAAGTAATTTTCCCCGTTTCACATCCATATTAACCATTTAAAAACATTTTAATGCGCAATAAGTTATTAATAAATATACTTCAAGCTTGAAGTCACGTTTGTTAACTATTACAACTTTTCATGTTAAAATTTCCACTCGTCCTTTGAGGTCTTAGTATAATCTCTGTACCTGCGCGTAAAAATTCCAGAAATTTATAACTTTTAGACGTATTCAAGGAGAAATATCTCGTTTTATCAAATAAAATTATCGTTTACTTTTAAATATGACGTCATTTTCAGTCGCTGAAATATTTTGCCTATTGACTCAAACTCAATATCAGCGAAATGAAAAAATAGTGAAATATAAGGGAAATTGTGCCTTTTTTAAAGCGTAACGTCATTTTCTGTTCAAATTTGTAAAAATATATTTTTAATTGTAATGAGAAAATGGCATCAGTAAGAATATAATCAATAAAGATAACTAATCCACTTTTAATAGAAATGAAGTACTTCAGTTGCCACGATTAGAAAATTGGTATTAAAAACTATAAAAAAATTAATATCTCAAAAATAAATTGAGATACAGCTTTCAAACAAATTGCATTTAAAAGTGCATTTTTTTCTGCGTACGACGGTGTAAACATTTAAAATGTGGGATGTTTAGAAGTTTAAAAATTTGCTGTAGCAAAAATTGCAAAAGCGAAATTTCATTTCAAATTTCAAAGTGTTGCCATTCGCAGAATGACGTATGCGTTACGCACAGATATGTTTGTCCTTTATAATATAGATAGGGTAGAAATAAAATGTAAAAAAAATAAGCGCCCCTCCTTCATGCTTCAAATTCAACTTTTTTGTTATTGTTATTGACATTGTTTCACTGGGTCATTAGCTGTTTTAATAAGACGGGAAAAGTGTTGTTTAGGTAATTTTTCTCATTTTGTTTTAAAAAAATCTATAAAATCGTTCAAAATGATTTCCATCAATGAAAACTCTTCCAGGCTATCTTTTTGGAACCACCCATGGATTGGTCACTACAGGTATATCATGCCTGTCATTGTTTCTGTACTTTTTACAACGGCAAACTTACGCTTATCTCTGATTACTATTTTATTTTCATTATAAGTGAGATTTAAGTTTCTAGTTCCCTCCACTTCAAAAGTTTTTGAGATAGCCCCACACAGAAAAATTGGATATTTACTACTATTTAGAGGTTTTTAACCATTTGGAAAAATGGTTATTGTTTTCGTCAGGATGGGAAATCAAAAGCATATCTGAAGGTTTTTATTGGTTTAATCCGCATTTTATTCTTTTTCTGATTGGTCTATACAGTAATCTGTATTTCCCTTTACTTTCAACAGAGATGGATACCTTCTGTTGCCACTATGACAAAAAAGTAATAAAAACTACAAAAAAAATTAATAACTCAGAAACAAATTGAGATACACCTTTCAAACAAATTGCATTTAAAAGTACATTTTTTTCTCTATACGACGGTGTAAAAAGTAATATTGTGGGACGTTTAGAAGTTTAAGAATGAAATTTCATTTAAAATGGGTTCCAGATTTCCAAGAAATCTGACGATGGAAAAACCTTTTCCCGAACAGCCAATGAAATGCTTGGATAAGACATAAGTTTCAGGTGGATAATACGTACGAGTCGCAGGCGATTTTTTTTTTTTTTTTTTTTTTTTTTACATGGAGTCTTATGTCTTCACTTTTATGTCTATGTTATTACACTCTTATGTCTTCTACTGCGAGATGCATTTGTATGTGTGCGTATCGCTACTAACTAGCAAAAGCCATGCTTTGTTTGGATTCGCGAAGCATTATTTAAAAAGATAAATATTTGAAAGTAACAATATTTTTTAATATTATTTTTGCATCTTTATTAAGCAAAATCGTTATTTTATGTTTTGGCGCATTTTAATTTTAGAAATGTAAATTCAGCCAAATAACTAAGAACTCCTTGGAATTATTTATTTATGATATAAGACTGGTATAAATAAAAATATTTTCGAAGCAAAATTTTACAAAATATTTTTAAATTTTCAACTAAAAGTTCTTTTAAAGATGTTTTTATATTTTACAATAGCCTCTGGTGGTTTCTCAAATGGTTTTGAAATAGGTACTTTTCAAAGCTTTGTAATTCACATCAAATAATCTTTGATAGCAATCTTAGAATAATGTATTCCAAAAGAGCTTGTTGAGAATGCCAACTTGGCGATGCTTGCCATTTTCTGTTAGTCGGCATTGTGGCAACCCCCTTTTTATTGTTTTCCGATTTTCTTTTCAGTGTAGATGTAAAGTTTGTTTTGAACCGGTCTGACGGTAATAATGGAACTCTCAAATGAGAGTAATAATAATATTAATATACCTATATATTTGTAAATAAAATGTACATAGTTGTTTTTTAAGAAAGAAGTTTAATTTGAACTGTAGAGTGTGTTTACTTATTCAAGTTACGAATTTTATTTACAATATATTAGAACTAAGTTATGAAGACGTTTTTATTCTTCGTCGATATGAAATAATTTGGATTTACCGAACCTGCAGTCTAATCGACAACGCAACATTTATCTGGCGTCAAAGCTCCAGGATGTCTGGATTTCATCATCGATTGAGGTAAGTACCTCAAATTAAATTATATTGAATAGATAGAATTATGAATATATTTATTAACTGAACTGTATTGAATAAATTGAATTCTTTATTTTATGATGGATTTCGAAACATTGAAAAAAAAAAGAGCTACGATTCGTAGTCAAACAACAAAAATATTTGATAAAATAAGGGATTTATTAGATAATACACAAGAATTAGAGCTTGAGAATAGAAAATCACAGCTGGATCTTTTGAAACAGCAATTGAATGACAAAATGAAAACTTTAAAATCATTAAATTCTGAAATTGAACCACTGGTTCCAAGTACTGAATTTGAAAAAGAAATCGAGAAATCGGAATCTTATAATGAGAATATTATTGAATGGAAATATAAAATTTCCAAATTTTTAAATGATAACACAGTTACTCCTGAAACTAAACAAGATTCTTCAGACATTGAAAGTGATAGTAGTAGCAACAATAGTTCTCTACTAAAAAGTCAGAAAATTCTGAATCAAAATTTGATTAAACTTCCTAAACTTAATATATCTAAATATTATGGTGATTCGTGTTTATGGCTCGAATTTTGGAGTCAGTTTTCGAATGCGATTGACAATAACGAACATTTAACTCCGATTGATAAATTTTCCTACTTAAAGTCACTTTTGGGCGGAAGTGCTGCAAATACTATAGCAGGCTTTTCGCTGACTAAGGAAAATTATGCTCATGCTATAGAATTATTGAAAAATCGTTTTGGTCGTAATGACCTGGTAATAAATAGTCACATGACTAAACTGCTAAATTTGAAACCAGTACGAAATTCTAGTAACATTAAGGCTTTTAGAGATTTGTATGATGAATGCGAAATTCAAATAAGAAATCTTAATTCTTTAGGTGTTGCCTCAGGTTCATATGGGCAATTGTTATGTCCGATTCTTCTGAAACTTATTCCATCAGATATTGCACTAGAATTTAATAGAAAACGAATTAAAAACACTGACTGGGATGTTAATGAGTTGATAAATTTCATTAAAGATGAAATTGAATCTCGCGAGACCACTGTCCAATTAAACCATTTTGAAAGAATCCCTGAGAAGCAGGAAAATTATAAGAAAAATTATAAAAAATTCATTCCATCAGCTTCTGCCTTAACCACAAATATTAAAAATAACTGCATATTTTGTAATCAAACTGATCACGATACTGAAAAGTGTAAGTCTTTCACCATTCCGGAAATGCGAGAAAAATTAAAAAGGGAAGGAAGGTGCTTTAAATGCTTCCGTAAATTTCACATCGCGAATTTTTGTAAAATTTCGAATGAAAATTGCAAAGTGTGTGGTAAAACATATCATCATACTATACTTTGTAATTCTAATAAAAAAACAGAAGAATCAAAAAATTCAGGTAGCATTATTTCCTCCGTATATCATTGCAAAGGCAATATAAATAATATCAGTAGAGAAGTAATATTGCAAACAATTCATGTAAAAGTGGAAGCGGGTGAAAATTCAGAAACTGCTCTTTGTTTATTTGACTCTGCTAGTCATCGAACTTTTATTACAGAAAATTTAGTTTCAAAATTAAAACCTGAGGTCATTAGAAAGGAAAAATTAATTGTCTATACTTTCGGTTCGAGAAAATCTGAAGAACGATGTTATGATGTCGTTAAGCTAAAGCTAATTCACTTGACGAATAGAAAACGTAGTATAATAATTGAAGCATTAGTCACACCGCTAATAACTAATTCTTTGATACAAATTCCTCCTCTTCCAATCAAAATTAAGAGAAAACTTTCCAAATTTCGTCTTGACACGTGGGAACATTTGGAAAATAGTGATGTTGATATATTAATAGGAGCTGATTATTTATATCAAATTAATGACAAAACATACCCCATAAATAAATCATTGTTCGTCTGTGAAAATTTATTTGGGCATTCCCTCTGCGGGACAATTGACGTAAATAAAAATAGTGAGAGTAAGCAAGCTGGGGTCTTGTCCACTCAGGTTATGAAACCTATTCAAAATGATTTGAAAACATTGTGGGAGTTAGAAACTTTAGGGATGAACACTGAAGAAAATATTTCTGAATTAGATAAAGAGATAATCGAAAAATTCGAAAACAATTTGCATTTTCTTGAGCACCGATACGAAGCTAAATTGTTATGGAAAGATGATAGAAGAGATTTAGGAAGTAATTATAACAATGCTAGAAACCGATTTATTAACTTAAATCGAAAATTGCTTAAAGATAAGGAATTATTGCAGAAATATAAAGAAATTGTGATTGAACAGGAATTAAATAACATAGTGGAAGCATGTTCTAATAAAACTGTAAATAGCGGTTATTTTATGCCCCACCGACCTGTCTTGCGAGATGATAAACCCACAACTAAAGTTAGAATGGTATTTGATGCTTCCTCAAAAGAAAATAGCAAATCATTAAATGATTGTTTGTACGGTGGCCCAAATTTGAACCCCGATTTATTAGAAATTATTATTAATTTCAGGAAATTCAATACTGCGTTTTGTGCAGATATTGAAAAGGCCTTTCTTCAAATTTCTGTAGCTGAAGAAGACCGAGATTACCTTAAATTTCTTTGGTTCGATAATGACGCAAACAACCTTTTCAAAATTTTAAGATTTAGACGTGTACCATTTGGCGTTACATGCTCACCATTTATTTTGGCTGCCACAATTAAACATCATATAAAGAAATATCGAGATCAACATCCAAATGTTGTATATATGTTAGATAATTCCCTCTATGTCGATGATTTAATTTCCGGATCAGATTTAGATAACGAAGCTTATTATTTATCAGTTACAGCTTCTGAAATTCTTAAAGAAGCTGGGATGAATTTGAGGAAATTAAAAACAAATTCTATTAAACTTAGGGAAATGTGGGAATCTGGTAACTTAGGTATAAGGGAGGAAAAGACAGGTAGTATCTTAAAAGTGCTTGGACTGATATGGAATACTGAATCTGATATTTTGATGTTAGATGCGCAGCCCTTTGAAGAATATTACATCGATGATCCCACGAAGCGAACAGTTCTTAAAATGTTACTGAAAATTTATGATCCATTAGGATTTGTGAATCCATTTGTAATACGTATTAAAGCCGTGTTGCAAGAAACATGGCAAAAAGGTTTAGAGTGGGACAATAAATTACCTGAAGATTTGAAATGCGAGTGGAACACTTGGTGTTCAGAAGTTGTACATTTACGCACATTTGAAATAACCCGAAAATATTTTCCTAATATGATAAACATTTCTGAAAATTCACAAATTCACATATTCTGTGATGCTAGTCCCAAAGGGTATGGAGCAGTTGCTTATTTGCGTTCCATTTCATTAACTGGCGAAATTCAAACAAGTTTTGTTTGGAGTAAATGTAGAATAGCCCCCCTCAAGAAGTTAACTATTCCACGGCTGGAATTGATCAGTGCAGTAGTTGCCGCTAGAATGTGGAAATATTTAAAACAAAAATTACATATTTCGAATTTAAATATAAAGTTATTTTCGGACTCAGAAATAACTATTTGGTGGATTAGGAGTTCTACTACAAACTGGAAACCCTTTATTTCCAATCGTGTAACCGAAATTCAGTCATTGACAGATCCAAAGGACTGGAATTATTGTCCCGGAAAGGAAAACCCTGCAGATCTGCTTACGCGAGGGGAAAACTTATCGAAGTTAATGGGTAATAATGTATGGTGGTGCGGCCCACCTTGGTTATCACTATCAGAAGATTTGTGGCCTTCAAAAAGGGCTATAGAAATGGTTCCCGAAGCTTTTAATGAAATGAAAGCAAAACCAAATTTAACATTATTGTGTAACGAATCAAACTCTATCCCTAAGCCAGTATTTGATATGGCAAAGTTCAGTAGTTTAAATCGCGTGTATAATATTACTGCTTGGATAATGCGTTTTATTCATAATGCCAATTCGAAAAACCCTAAAATTTTAGGACCTTTAACTACCTCAGAAATAGAAATAGCAGAAAAATACTGGATTAAACAAACTCAGGAAACATCATTTAAAGTTGAAATAGAAGCACTTAAACAAAAAAAACCACTTAATAAAGATTCTTCTTTGTACAACTTTAATCCACAATTCGATGAAAATGACTTACTTGTTTTATCCGGAAGACTTCAGTTTTCTGAAGTTACAGAGCAGGAAAAACATCCGTGGATACTTCCTAATAAATCTTATTTTGTAAAATTACTAATTAAGGATGCTCATGAAAGAATGTACCATTTTGGTGTAGCTGTCACTTTAGCTCACCTTCGTGAAAGGTATTTTATATTAAAGGGAAGAAGATTTGTAAAATCCGTCTTAAGATCGTGTATGATATGTCGAAAACTTAATGCTATTCCTGGAAAGGTGGAAATAGCACCTTTACCGAAAGATAGAATCATCAAAACACCTTTAAAAAAGGTTCTAGGAAAAACTTGTCTCCGTTGTGAAGAGCTAGAAGCAATACTTACAGAAATTGAAGCGGTGATTAATTCACGTCCCTTATGTTATCTCTACGAAGAAAATGCTGAACCATCACCTTTAACGCCATCTCATTTTTTAGTTGGTAAACGATTAATGTCCTTACCTTCTTATGGATTACCAGTCTGTACGCAAGAGAAATCCAATAAGATTTTGTTGACGAGAAAATATAAATATAAGCAACAAATTACTGACCACTTTTGGAAAAGGTGGAGAAACGAATATTTGTTAGAACTTAGATCTGCTTTTCAAGTGAAAAACATAAATTCATCGCCTCAGTTCAAAGTTAACGATATAGTGATAATTCATGATGAAAAGCTCCCAAAACATATGTGGAAGTGTGGTCGTGTTAAAGAACTCATATTTGGTCGTGACTCGAAAATCAGATCATGTGTATTACAGACTGCAAAAGGCGATCTTAAACGACCTGTGCAATTGCTATATAATCTTGAATTGGACTTAGTGGACTAAAAGACACTAAAACTCTTACACTAAAAATAAGAGCTATTATCGAACATTTAATTTGTTTTGTTACTCATATTTACCCTTATTATTGTTTAATTTTCATACAATTCATGTGTTTTATTTTCTTTCGTAGATTGCAGCATTCTTATTATTTTTGCTTTTATATCTGTAGCTGTATGTAAGTATGTATCTGAAAATTTGTCATGTATGTAAGTATATTCTTATGTTTATTAAATTGTTTAATATAGATGCTGAACTAAGTGTTCAGCCCGGGGCAGGATGTTGAGAATGCCAACTTGGCGATGCTTGCCATTTTCTGTTAGTCGGCATTGTGGCAACCCCCTTTTTATTGTTTTCCGATTTTCTTTTCAGTGTAGATGTAAAGTTTGTTTTGAACCGGTCTGACGGTAATAATGGAACTCTCAAATGAGAGTAATAATAATATTAATATACCTATATATTTGTAAATAAAATGTACATAGTTGTTTTTTAAGAAAGAAGTTTAATTTGAACTGTAGAGTGTGTTTACTTATTCAAGTTACGAATTTTATTTACAATATATTAGAACTAAGTTATGAAGACGTTTTTATTCTTCGTCGATATGAAATAATTTGGATTTACCGAACCTGCAGTCTAATCGACAACGCAACAGAGCTTGAAGAAAGTTACTTCTTCAAAATCCTATTTTTTGGAAAAACATTTGAAATCTGCTCTCGTTGATGCTAAGAATTATTAACAGTAAAACTTTTCATTATAATGTCTTCTTTTTTTCTGCATGTTAGCATATGAGCATTTTTGATATCGTAGAATCTCTCGTAAGGAAATTTTCTATTGAATGCTAAACCTTGAAGGGTTTTCACTATCGACAACGCTACGTACGTTAAGCCAACTGATGTCTCTTTATCCCCAATATCTACGACTGCTTTATCTAATGTTAAACCTTGGGATTTATGAATTGTAACTGCAAAAGCTAACTGCAGAGGAAATTGTTTTCTTGAGCATTTTATATTTCCATTTTTCCAGAATTTAGTTATTGGTGGAATCGGAACGCAGCCATTCTCATAGGTTGAACGACTGTAGTTTTCAAATTTAACCATGATTATTCGCAGCATCTGGTCTGGTGGCCCGTGATTTTCTTCATAAATAATATCTGCAACATAGCCTAAAGCCCAGTTTACTAAACCTTTTTCGGTCCACAAATTAGAACGTAACATTACTTTATACCCAATTGATAAAGTAAGAAATGGTTCAAGTCCGTTTGTCATTTCAGAATCGATCAACTTTGCTTTAGTACAATTATGAAGAGCTTGAATCAAGGCAACAGTTTGACGCAGTTCTTTTAATTTTTCGTTATTATATTCTTTTACGTCTTTTTTCGTAGAAAACAGCCTGATTGCATCTTTAAATAAATGCTGTTCGCTTTTTGAAAGAGACTGTAAGCTTCGATTCATTAATACCTCATAATCTTTAATAGTGCATTCTCCATTGCTAATTCGATCAAGTATGCTACAAAATATTTGTTGAGTTTCATCTTGCCGGAAGGATGATGATAAAAAATAATATTTTTGAATAGTCGAAGAAAATAACAATTGTCCTTCCAAAAGAAACTCACTTCCTTGATTTTTGTCACTGTAAAGAGGCCTGTTGTTTACTGGAGGTACTTGTTTGATATCTCCAAATAGATATAAGAATATTCCACCAAAAGGTTAATCTTGTTTCGATAGCACTACGCAATCGTAAATCTATTTTTCGCAAAAGACTGCATACAATGATACTCATTTCATCTATAATTATGAATTTACAATTTCGAAACTCCTCCTGAAGTTGACCAATCGAATATGGACTAAGTTCTCTTAACTTTTGATTTAGTCCCAATAAAAGTTTTGAATGAATCGTTGATCCATTTATATTGACTACGGCAACACCAGTTGGTGCAAGCAATTGAAAAGAAGATGGACCAAATGTTTCATTTAATCGAGTAGTAAAGTAATGTATTAAAGTACTTTTTCCAGAACCAGCTTTCCCTTGGACAACAATTATTTTTATTGGCATTTCTCACCTATGACCTTGCAAGAAATTGAGCTGTTTTCAAAATATTTATTATTTTTTTCTGTTCATTGGAAAAGACGAAATTTGGCAAATTAGAAGGAGCAGTGACACGACCACATTTTTCACTTTCTTTCACCTTTTCATTTTCAATAAAATTCTGTAATTTATTAAGAAAATCTTGCATTTGAATGGTATGCCAGTTATACTTAATATCAATGTCCCTTCTGCCCAAATCTAATTCATCCTGTGCATTATTTGGTCTTGAAGCGACATTCATCCAGTCAAGTGGTTGATCTATTTCAGTAGATTCTATTTCTTCAAATTCTTCCTCATCTTCTAAATTTTGCAACAGATATTCCAAATCCAATCTCTGAATTTCATTATTCTCAAAATGCTGTTCATATATAACTTTCCAAGAAGTATTATTTGGATACATAATTTGACAATCACACAAAGAATATGCGACATAACTTGTTGCTTATAGAAATCTTCATTATTTACATTATTGGGATATATTCCAATTTCGGTATAATTCTGGGGATAAATGGTTTTTTTCTGAGACTGAAATTTTCACCGCGCTTATAAACGTTTGTGACATAATTCTGCAAGGACATATTTTCAAATCTCACTGGGTGTTGCTCGTACTTTTCCAAAATATTTGAAGCGGATATGTTTTCACCCTCCTTATTTATATCTAATTGTTCCCATGCGTTCCTTGCTAAATAATGGTGACAAACTGACGAGATGACTTATACAAAGGCCATCCCATTAACACCCAAAATATTTCCTGGGCAGAATAATCACGTTCAGCACACATTTTTATTAAAATCTTCTGAATTATCTGCTGAACATTGATACCATCGCGTGATTCTTGAACTGTTTGTCTGATGAAATCTTTCATCCCTTCTGATCTGGGTTCACCTTTGCTAGCATATTTAGCAATATATTTTAAAACTGCGTGAATGGAAATAACTGCTTGGGAATCCATGTTTGCTCGCCAAATTTCTAAAATTTGTGGGCTATGACTGTTTAAATAAGGACTATTTCTTTTTGAAATGTATTCGGGTTCATTAGTAAGGAATTGAATTTTACTTTCGTGAGAACATTCTTTGGGAAATTTGAAACGGCATGTGACTTCAGAAGAATCTTTTTTCTTTCTCTTACAATAAGCTTTAGAGCATTTATGCATTTGTACTGCACGTGTTAAATGATTATACTCAGCAGCTTCATCAGGCACATCCATAAAAGGAAATTTAGATGGATGTATATCATAAACTTGATTAGGATCTGGTTGCCAAGTCGATATGAATTCTTCAAAGTATTTTACAATTTTACGTATCTTTTCATCATCATTTGAACTAAGATTTTTTACATCAGGAGCATCTTCAAAACAAAAAAGACCATGCATGTGAGGACTACCTCTATGTTGAAACTCAATACGAAACCAAAAGTCCTTGACTTTGAAATATTTCTTGAAAAAATGTTCCATAAAAAAATCAAACCGCTTATGAAAAAAGTAAGCAACGATTAAAGGATTACAATTCAACAATTTTGATTTTCTGATGAATTTACGATTAGTGTAATCATAGTCTGCATCAATAATGCGATAAATTTCAGGCCAGTATAAATCAGTTGCACTAAGTGTAATGAAAACAGTAAGAGTTCCCAATTCCTCAACCATGTGTAACAACTCTCGTGATCTGATAAACCAATAAGAGTTCGATATCTTAAATTAGCATTGAAAGATAAAATCGACTTGTACAATGTAGGATCTTTCTGCATCCGTTCCTGGAGTTTTTCAACTGTTTCAACATCATGTAAACGAGAATTTTTTTTAATATAAATAATTCCAGTTTGTAATGATGTCCAACGCATTATGTTATTGAAAGCAAAAAATCTAAATCTTGGATGCCGTGCAAATCTTCCATCGTCATATATCATGATAAATTTAAAGTATTCTTTTGGTGTAATTTTACGAACTCTAACATCAATAAGATCACCTCTTCGTGTTGGAAATAACGTTAGAAAAGCTCTACAAATACAGGGTGTCCAGCGAATAAGACCCTGATTTCAAAATTAAATATCTCAAAAACAGAGATCAATAGAATTATACCGTAAACGGTTTGTTTATTAGCTAAGCTGTAAAAATGTTATACAGAAGTTTTAAAATTTAGTTGCAAAAACCGTTAACAGATGGCGCTATAATCGCAATACTTGTAAACTGAGCTTCGAAGTCCAGAACACTAGCGTCTCATTCTTAGACGGCTTCCTATGGAAGAACGAAAATTGGGAAAGAGCACTTTTTTGTTGGGGTGATGGGCAGAAGTGGAGACATCTGGTCACATAATTATTGCATCAGCTTCAATTTTAGAGAATTTCAATTAATAGAATTTTCAATAAAAAATTTAGCTATCATTATATAAGAACTTATTAAAATATTTTATTTGGATAATGTGCAGAAGCGGAGACATCTGGTCACAGAATTGTTGCATTAGCTTTAATTTTAGAAAATTTCAATTAATAGAATTTTCAATAAAAAGTTTAGAAATCATTATATAAGAACTTATTAAAATATTTTATTAAATTCAATTTTTAATGCCATATAATTATTTAAATCAAAATGCATATATTTAAAAAATAATTTCGTACTTTTTATTTATCTATCTATATTATAAAGGACAAACATATCTGTGCGTAACGCATACGTCATTCTGCGAATGGCAACACTCTAAAATATGAAATGAAATTTCGGTTTTGCAATTTTCGCTATTGCAAATTTTTAACTTCTAAACATCCCACATTTTAAATTTTTACACCGTCTTATACAGAAAAATATGTACTTTTAAATGCAATTTATTTGAAAGCTATATCTCAATTTATTTTTGAGATATTAATTTTTTTTATAGTTTTTAATACCAATTTTCTAATTGTGGCAACTGAAGTACTTCATTTCTATTAAAAGTGGTTTAGTTATCTTTATTGATTATATTTTTACTGATGCCATTTTATCATTACAATTAAAAATATCTTTTTTAAAAATATGAACAGAAAATGACGTTGCACTTGACAAAAGACAATTTCCCTTCTGATGCTGTTCTATTTCACTATTTTTTCATTTCGCTGATATTGGGTTTCAGACAATAGGCAAACTGTTTCGGCGACTGAAAATGACGTCATATTTAAAAGAAACCGATAATTTTATTTGATAAAACGAGATATTTCCCCTTGAATACCCCTAAAAATTATAAAATTCTGGAATTTTTACTCGCAGCGACAGAGATTATACTAAGACCTCAAATCGCGAGTGGGAATTTTCACATGGAAATTTGTAATAGTTGACAAACGTGACTTGAAGATTGAAAATATATTTATTAATAACCTATTGCGCGTTAACGTGTTTTTAAATGATTAATATGGGTGCGAAACGTGGAAAATGAGTTGATTCGGTTTAGATTTAAAGGGGGGGGGGGAATTCTATGATTATATGATTATGTCAAGGTGAAATCATTTTTGCTGATTTTTCATTCCGTATTACCAAGCATTAATTGATAACTTAATCAAAATTACTTATCTTAATTATATGTTGCTGATTACGTATATGAATAAAGTTTAATTTTTCAATAATTTTAACAGTTGAAGTTTATGAAAAATGTATTTTGTTAATCTTAGGTTAAAATATGTGTTTGGGATGGATTTTTTATTGTAATTATTGTTGTCGATGTATTATAAATTTGATGGAACAGTTCCTTTGTAAACATTTTCTTTCGTCGAAATTCGACGGGGTCCACCTCGTATATATAAAAGCCGTTCTCTGTGTGTATGTTCTTTATACAAATCTTCAATTTTTGACGGATTTGCACGAAACTTCATTTACATATGCTTTAGAACGTGGAAAAGAGCACTGTCTACTTTAAAAAATCATCAGAACACTATTTATCCCTTTTTTCTACCATGCTCCGTAATTTAACATTATAGAAATATATCTTTTTAATTTTCTAATTAAATCGTTTCTTTCCCGTTGCCACACCCTAAAAAATGACACAATAATGTGAAAAAAGTAACGATAGCGCGTTGCTATATTTTTGCATTTTGAAGTTGACGTCATTCTAAGCAGAAAACGCACATTATTTATATATAAAATAAAAACTTCAACTATAAGAGCGGTAAAATGACGTAGCACCTTTATTTAATTGTTTTTTTAAATTAAAATATCTACTTTAATACAAACAGTCAAATTTCATGAAAACAATTTAGGAACAAGGAAAAAAAGGCTAGATATGATCTCACATTCCGCCAAATCTTTTCATGATGAAAATTTCAAAGACAGTCGAACATAAACTCAATGAAGGAGGTGCTTTCTGGATTCTTTTCTTTAATTATTTTGATGAATATTTACAGATACATGGTTCTATACATATATACAATAAAAATTATCAAACACTTGATCTGGTTCTTCGAAATAAGGGAGGCTTAGCCTCATCAACAAACTGTAAAAAATTACAGCGATCATGCTTTTAAAATAAAAAAAATTGCTTCGTATCGTTCCAGCCACAACAAAACGAAGTCGCATTCTAAGGTAGGATGCGCGCGCATCGCGCGTCCTTCGTTGCCATGGGAGCAGAGAAAAAGTTTCTCTTCACACTCCCCACCTGAACTCTTAAAGAGTTCACAAATCAAAATTCCATCATAAAATCATAAAAATTCAATTTTTCGTATCAGTGGTTCAGTAATCTAATACAATTTTTAAAATTCGAATACAAAATACTAAATATAAGAATTCAAACAATATCTAATTAATCACTTAATTAGTCAAATTCAAAATATCAATAAATTCTAAATAAAACACTTTAAATTCAAACAAAGTAAAAATAATTACAGTTAAATAACACACACAATTTTTTTTTTTTGCAGTTAAATCATATACTTACTTATACTACCAAAATTCAAAGATTCTATATATAAATAAGACTAAAAATCAAAAAAAAGAAAAAAAAATATTTAGAGTCCTAAATGCAGAAAAAACAAACTAAATAAATGTCTATAAAAGTCTATGAATGTTTATAAAAAGTCTGCAAAAAGTCATTTGTTAGTCATTTTATATTTCAAAGGGATACAAGTGCTGTATGGATCTTTTTAAGATCCCACTCGCTGTTTTTATTTCGTATGAACGAATATTGCCATCTCTTCCAGGAATGGCAGTCTGAATCTTACCAAGTTTCCAAAGAAATTTATTTTGTGCGCCATCTTGAATTAAAACAATATCGCCCACTTTCAGTGGCGTATGGGCATTAGGATTTTTCAATGAATGGGCTGTTTTTAAATCCATCAAATATTGTTTTTTCCATTTGGTCCACAATTGTTTCAATAGTAAAGATTGATATTTTTTTCTTTTCAGGAGTATTGATCTCTTTGAACAATCTTCAATTATTTCAAAAAAATTAATAGGAAATGAAAGTTCTTTTCCAAAATTTAAAAAGTGCATTGGAGTAAGAGGTTCTGGTTCATCGCTGTCGCTATATACATACGTCAGTGGTCGCGTATTCAAAACTGCTTCCACTTCTGTCAACAGAGTCGCTAATTAATCATAACTTAAGAGTGCTCTACCAATTACTTTTCTCAAACAGTCTTTGACTGACTTTACTAGTCGCTCATAGAAACCTCCCCACCATGCAGCTCTTTCTATTATATTCTTCCATATAATTCTCTCTTTTGTAATAAAATTTAAAAATACTTTGTCTGTCAGTATGTTGTATAAATTTTCGAGTTCACCTTTGGCCTTTTTGAAGGTTTTTGCGTTGTCAGAATAAATAATTTTGGGATTTCCTCGTCTAGCTGTGAATCTTCTGATTGCCATCAAAAAAGAATTTGTTGTCATATCAGACGCAAGTTCCAGGTGAATGGCTCTAGTCACACCGCAAGTAAACAGGACAATGGGATTTTTGCGTTTCTTTAAAATTTCTGATATAGATCGGACCGGCGAAGTCTAAACCGCAGATTGCGAATGGCGGAGCTTCACTAGCTCTGTCTTTTGGTAATGGTGCGGTGATCTGGTCTGCTGGTTTGGAGAAATATTTTTTACATATTATACAATTCTTGATAACACTCTTGACCAACTGACGACCTTTAGGTATCCAAAAACGAGATCTAATTTTTGCCAAAGCACTGGCTGTCCCTCCATGCATAATTTTCTCGTGCTCTTGACGAACTATTAGAGTAGTTAACCAAGAATGTTTGGGGAGAATTATTGGGTTTTTCTCTTCTGCGGACAGGTTAGAAAATTCGAGCCTTCCGCCCAACCTCATCAACCCGTTTTTGTCAATAAAGAGCATGAAATTTGATAAGGATGACGTCTTATCCACTGATTTACTATTTTTTAGGGATTCTATTTCTTCCTTATAAAATTGTTTTTGTTCAGATTGTATCAAAAAAATTTCAGCTTCGAGTAATTCTTCGGTTGTTACTACGTCTTGCACTTCAGTTGATTTTTTCAACTTCATAATGAATTTCTTTACCCAAACGGTAATTCTCAAAAGTTTCTCTAAATTACTATATTTTGAAATGTTTATGGGATTTTCGAGTTTTTTGACTAAGCACTCGCTCTGAAAAACATCGTTAGGATTTTTTTTGTATTCTAATTCATCTGAGTAAGCGATTTCTTTGTTTTCTGATATTGGCCAACACTCAGGAGGTAAACTTAGCCATTCTGGTCCCTGTAACCAAGTTGTATCATTGATTATCCTAGAGATTTTTGATCCTCGAGAAACTATATCAGCTGGATTGGCAGTACCAGGACAATGATACCAGTTATCAGGTGAGGTCAATTTATGGATCTCTTCAATTCTGTTTCTGACAAAGGGTTTAAACTTTTTAGGGGATCCTTTTATCCAAAAATAGGATATTTTTGAATCTGTCCAGTAATAAGTCGGTACATTCAATTTTAAAGCTTTCAAAATGTTACTACTTAGCTTGGCCGACAACAATGCGGCCATCAATTCAAGCCTTGGCAAGGTAAGCGCTTTCAGTGGAGCAACCCTGTTTTTCGAAGCAACAAAAACTGTTCGAACATTTTCGGTGGTTGTTGCTACACGTAAATAAGCAACCGTACCATAAGCCTTCATGCTCGAATCGGCAAAAATATGTAATTGTAGGTCATAATCATGCCAATTGGTGATGTCAGAAAAATAGTATCTGGGTACTGAAAAGTTTTTCAAATGAGGGAGTTCGTTACACCAGCTACTCCAAACTATACGTAAATCTTCGGGTAAGGTGTCATCCCAATGTAGACCCAAATTCCAAATTTGTTGAATTATACATTTTAGTCTTAATGTAAATGGTCCTAGGAATCCAAGTGGATCAAAAATCCTACCTAAAACTTATAGAATAAATCGTTTGGTGTCTATTCCTTTTAAAACGAAATCAACTAAACCTCGAACATCAAAATAAAGTAAATCTTTGGAATTATTCCAAGCGATTCCTAAAACTTTATAAGGGAGATTTTGTTCTCCAAAAGCTTCAGAATTAACTTCTGAAGTTATGCCATTTTCTTTCCATAGTTCACTAAGTGGTAAAGAGTTCGTATGCCATTTGTGTAAATGCATACTTGCATTTTCAAATATATCAATACATTGTAAACTCGTGGATAGGGCTTGATCAATATTTTCATGACCTCCTATAACGTCATCAACGTAAGTATTTTCATTTAAAAATTTTACTGTGTTTGGATATTGTTCGGTGTATTTTTTCAAGTGGTGTTTAATTGTTGCAGCCAATAAAAAGGGACTGCTACTAATTCCAAATAACACTCTGGTGAATCTATAAATTTTAAAGGGTTTAGAATTATCAAACAAATCTTGTGAAAATAAAAATCTTGTTACATCACGATCGTTTTCATCTATAATTATTTGTAGAAATGCTTGTTTTATATCAGTTGTAAAAGCTATGGGATTAAATCTAAACCGTAACAAAACATCAAATATTTCAGGATACAAATTTGGACCTACATGCAGGCAATTATTCAAAGACAGTGAGCCTGTGTCATGAGCAGAAGCATCGAAAACTATGCGTAATCTGCTCGTTGTCCTATCAGTTCTAATTATTTCTCGATGAGGTAAATAAAAAGTTACATTTTGTTTTTCTTCAGGCTCTGTAACTAACTCAATAATACCTTGTTTCAAATAATCTGCTAACACCTCCTTATACTCAAAAAATAATTCAGGGTTTTTAATCAATCTTTGTTTGAGTTTAAAAAATCTATATTCTGCAATTTTCCGATTGTCATTTAAACGTTCCCTTTCAAGCTTCCACGGAAATCGAACTGTATATCGCTTATCATTGTATTTAATTTCTGACTCAAACTGCTTCATAACATTGTTTTCCGAAAAATCTGAATCCTGTTTAGTATTAAAAAGGCCAGATGATTCGATATTCCAGAATTTTTCAATCTGTTCAGAAATAAAATTTTTTTCTACTATTACATTAAATGCTAAGGGCGTATAACTGTCAGTTGTTTTTCCCTGTAGACACCAACCAAAAATGGTGTCGACAGCTACTAATTTTTTATTCAAATGTTTTATATTTCCAGTAACAATCTCATAATAATAGTCAGCACCTATAAGTAATGTAATGGGTTCTTTGGATGTGGGTGTGGCCGCAAGGGTTAAATTTTCAAATTGTTTACTTTTCATCAAATCATTGATTTCAGGTGGGGGGATTTCAGTAGCTGATATTTGATTGGTGACTAGCGCTTCTATATCTAATTTTGAATTAGGTACATTTTTATTTTCAATAGTTAGTTTAACTACTTCAAAGGTTTTTTCAGTGGGGTTCTTATTTCCAAATGTAAAAACCGACAATTTTTCTTTTCTTATTGCCTGTAAATTCAATTTATTTGCTATTTCTTCAGATATAAAGGTTCGCATGCTCCCACAATCTAAAAGTAACCTAATTAGAGATTGTTTTCCGTTTGATTTTATTTTTACACAACAAGTTTGTAGAAGAATTTTATTATTTTCTGTAGAGGAAATAGCCGAAATCACTTTTTCACTAGCTTCATTTTCATTACCTTTTAATTCGGGTGTAGTTACTTCTTTTATTAATTTAGATTTTAGGTATATCGTTTGATTATGTCTGCCTGAACAGTTCTTGCAACTAGTTTTAGAGTTACAATTTTTGATAACGTGTTTCCTGCCTAAGCAAAGGTAACATCTTCCTTGAGATTTCAACAAATTTCTTTTAGTGTTTACATCAACAGCCTCACACAAATCAGATGAATGTTTACTATCGTTGCAGAAAATACAATGAGCGAGCTGCCTATCTGAAGTCGATTTATCATTCGAAATGTTCATAAATTCACAAGTAGATTTAAATTCAGATTTTGTTGTTTGACTCTTGATTTTTGTTTTATTTTCAAATGCTTTCATTCTCGAAAAAAATGTGTGTTCTCTGCTTTTTATTTCAGCGTGCAGAAAATCTAATAATTTATGTATATCTGAATGTGTTAAATTATCTACATTTTGTCTATTATATTCCAAAGCTAATTCTGCCGGTATTAATTTTAAAATTACGGCGATAAGCATGGAGCCATAATTTGCTGGTTCGAGTCCTAATGTGGACAAACATCGAACATTTATTTCTATATCACTGTGCAATTTTTTCAATTTTTGAATTTCGTTAGCCTTATAAACAGGGGATAAATTAAGAAGCTTGTTCAGGTGATGATTAATTATCACGTCTTTTTGACCATAACGCGATTCTAAAACTTTCAATGCTGCGTCATAATTAGCTTCTGATATTTCAAAACCTTCTACAGCATTAGCCTCAGCTCCAGATAAATAACTCTTCAAATAATGAAATTTTTCAATTTTCGAAAGCGATTTATTTTCGTGAATTGTATTTTTAAAGGTATTAAAAAATGAAATAAATTGCGTACAGTCGCCATAGAATTTTTGTATATTGAGTTTTGGCAATTTAACAACTGAGTTTTCATCATTAATCACATTCGATTTTAAATCTTCACTGTTATTTAAATCAACATTAACGATTTTTTTGTTTTCGGTTAATTTTTTCTTCACCCGGAATTTTGCAACTGATATTTTATCCACGTAATCATAAACAGAATTGATTTCAGTTTCAAAGTCGTCTAACCCTAAAAGGGGCTCAATTTTCTCGTCAACTGACTTCAATAATTCTGCTTTAGTATCTAACTGAATAAATAATTCTTCTAAATTATCAAAATTTATTGGACTATCCTTCATAACATTTTCTATATTATTAATCAGCTTTGTTACTGCTGTTCTCAAAACTGTACGGTTCTTTTTCAACTTTTCTAAATCAGACATTTCGAAATAAAATATGAAAAACTTATCTTACCTTTGCTGTCTTCTTATCACTTACTATGCTCTATTTGTGTTTTGAAGACATTAAAAAATTAACAAATACTTTTTTTTTTCTTTCTTTTCCGGCGTGATGCACCATGAAGAAAATTTCAAAGACAGTCGAACATAAACTCAATGAAGGAGGTGCTTTCTGGATTCTTTTCTTTAATTATTTTGATGAATATTTACAGATGCATGGTTCTATACATATATACAATAAAAATTATCAAACACTTGATCTGGTTTTTCGAAATAAGGGAGGCTTAGCCTCATCAACAAACTGTAAAAAATTACAGCGATCATGCTTTTAAAATAAAAAAAATTGCTTCGTATTGTTCCAGCCACAACAAAACGAGGTCGCATTCTAAGGTAGGATGCGCGCGCATCGCGCGTCCTTCGTTGCCATGGGAGCAGAGAAAAAGTTTCTCTTCACAACGTGTAGTCAACTCACCGGAAATAAATGGCTCCTGTATTTTGTTTACTTCTTCGATTGTATACTACAGCCATAATCTGTTAAGTTCGTGCTTTATTTTATGTTATTTTTGGCGTTTTAATTTCGTTTGCCAATTTAGTTATTGAATATTACACGAAAACAAACAAATTCTAAATTAGTTACAATGTTTTTGAACAATTGAGTTAATATTTTGTAATTGGATTGCAAGCATATTTAAAAAATATGCATGCTTGAAAATTACTTTAAAATCCATAAAAAAATCTGTAAATTGAGATAAACATTACAAACAAATCTTACTGAAAGTACTTTTGTTTTCTATAAGACGTTGAAACAATCGAATGTGCGAGGTTTAGAGGTTAAATTGCAGTAAAAGGGAAATTAATTATTGTGTTAGGTTGTTGCCACAGAAAATATGATACCAGGTTACTCATAGGCATGTCTTTTCTTTATACTATTGCATTACGAGTAAACGGGTTCATTTTTCGTAATCATGTTGCACTTACCTTTAAATATATCCATGCTTGAAAATTACTTTAAAATCCATTAAAATCAGAAAATTGAGATAAATTTTTGAAACAATTTTCATTTGAAAGAACTTTTTTCTATTCGACATTGTAAAAAATGAAATTGTCTGATGTTTAGAAGTTAGAAAAATTGCAGTAAAGGCGCAATTTATGGGTTACAATTTATGGGGCACAATTTATGGGGCACAATTTATGGGCGTAGTGTTACACAGTGTTTGTAATTTATATATATACCATGCAAACGAGAATTTCACTAAATGCTGCGCGATTTGGTGGAATTTTTTTTTTTCGTATTGTGAGGAAAATCACACATTTTTCTCTTACATCCGGAAAAGATAACGCGCGTTCTGTTATTAAAGCTCAGGGATTTTACTATCGTTGCGAGACAATAACGTCATGTTTTCGATTTCCTTTTAACGTTTTGTGGATGGGAATGAATGCACAAGTTTCAGTTATTGTGAGTGCCGTATTATTTCGTTTTAATTTATTTTACCTGAAGGCTCCTTATAATTGACACGGGCGAAGCCGGGTAGTTCTGCTAGTTTTTTATATTTTTAAATCACGGCATAATATTTTGGTATTATTGTTTATACCTGAATTATTATAAAGAAAAAAGTAATTTTGCACTTTTCATTTACTTTTAAATCACGGCATAATATTTTGGTTGTAGCACAACACATATATTTCTTTTCTTTTTAAACAAAGTTTTAGAGACAGAAATTATGCATTAAATTATTTCTTTTTTAAAAGAAATTGATGATAAGTCATATCATCAACGTTAAAGCAAAATTATTTTGGATGCTGCATTCCTTTCCAACACTTCGGATCCTGTCGCTAGAAGCTGCACCATATTTCTGTGCTCAGTGATAAAAAAAAATGAAAACGAGTTTTTAAAATTAAAATTATTCTTTTAACTTAATTAAGTTTTTAAAAATAGAAAATTTGTATTTTTTCATTCAAACTATTCTCTACAATTAAAAAAAAATGATTTATGAATCATTATTATAAATGCTCAATGATTTTTTAAAAAGGGTTTTTTTTTTAGCTTAATTAAATTTTAAAACCAGAAACTTTGGATTTTTTTATTCAATCTTTTTTCACAGTTTAAATAAATATTAAAAAGTAAAGATTTCCATTTTTTTCAAATCTTCCTCTACTTGGATTCGATTCCACGATCTACCAATTAAGAGAGAAAAGATATACCACCGAGATACTGGTATCCGGACCGAAGTAGCTTATAACAAAATTTGAAACAAATCTCAATTCTGTCAACACATGGCTCCGCTTCTGCACATTACCCAAATAAAATATTTTAATAAGTTCTTATATAATGATTGCTAAATTTTTTATTAAAAATTCTATTAATTGAAATTCTCTAAAATTGAAGCTGATACAATAATTCTGTGACCAGATGTCTCCACTTCTGCACATCATCCCAACGAAGAAGTGGTCCTTCCCATTTTTTTCTTCCACAGGAAGCCATCTAGGAATGAAACGCTAGTGCTCTGGACTTCAAAACACAATTTATTGGCATTGCGATTACAGCGCCATCTGTAAGCGGTTTTTGCAACTAATTTTTTAAACTTCTGTATAACATTTTTACAGCTTAGCTAATAAACAAACCGTTAACCGCATAGTTTTATTGATCTTTGTTTTTGAGATATTTAATTTTGAAATCGGGGTCTTATTCGCTGGACACCCTGTATATTCATCGCATGGAAATTCCTTTACAGGCTTAGTATCTATCTGAGGCCAAGGAATGACACTGCATTCATCATTTCCTTCTTTAATACCTAACATACTATTTATTGCCTCTAGATTACATCTGAAAGTCACATTTGAGGCTCCGGATTCATATGTATTATTTGTCCATGGACATTGATCATCTACAGAATTCTTTCAACTGTTTCAAGTTAACAAGTCTTCTGTCAACAAGTTTTTTCAACTGATGGTAAATAAATCTGCTGTTCCTCTTGACTGAGTATTATTCGCTGAAAAATATTTTCATTTTCGGATAACTTTGCAAATTATTTTCATCAATAGTAATATAACCATACCAAGGATTATTTTCCTTTAGATATTCTAAAGTAGACTTAAGGTTTTCACGATTTACTATAAAATCTGCGAGTTCTTCACCATCTTGTCTTCTAACAAAGATGTACTGTGATATAGTATCTATGGAATGAGGTAATAAAGTACAAAATACTGTAATATCTTGATGAAAATTAATAACTTGCCTACTGTATCCAAGCTGACCACCTTTAATGCGACAAACAGTAATAACTGGATGAACTTGGGCAATTAATTGCTCCTCAACGAAAGTTAAGTTCTTCAATATTTCCGGTTGTGGACCTGGATCTATATTATTAGCTACAGAAAAAATATTTAGTTCATTATTTAATATACATTTATGGCAAGTCTTACAATATCCGTCAGATTGAATATGCATGTCAAACCGACATCGATGACAAATTTTACAAAAATATAATTTAAATTTTTGTTGTGCATCTTCGAAATTTAAAGCATATTTCCGAGCACATACATTCTCTGTCAGAAGAGATTCGTCATGTCGTCGATTTCTGCGCTGGTATCTAACCTCTTGCCTTAAAGCTAAATCATGTTCGCGTTCTTTTTGACCAGTAAGTGTACGTTTTCTCGGCATTCTTTATGATACAACTAATACATTCCATAAATTGTTTTTAAACGGCAAACATATTAAAAATAATACTAATAGTAATTACTTCTTAATAGTAAATGTGTTTCATTTGGTTGAATTTTAAACCTTCGAATTCGAATAACACTTTATATAACGAATTTAACAATTAATTTTATTTGTTTACAATTTTTTTGTTGCCACTTTACAAAAAAAGAAAAAAAAAATCATAATATAATTCTTTTAAAATGCGTAAGTTTCGTCTGCGTAAATTATTTCACATAATAAGAATAATAGTATTTGAATTCTTAACACTAAAAAATACTTAATTTAATGTAAATAATTGAATTTTCAGAAATTTTAATTCATTAAACATATGCTGTAATTTTCCTAAAAAAAGTATTTTAAAAATTTCATAAAAGAAATCGTCAAACTATTATATGATTAAAAGGAATGAGAAGCAAAATGTGCGCCATATCCAACAAATCTTAATAAAGTATTCTATTAAAATGTACATTTTCCTCTCAAATAACATACATTTTTAATACAAGAAAGTTTAATGTAAGTAAAGTTTTAAGGTGTAGCCGGTATTGCGATAATTCTTTTACTTCACATGCAAATAATTAGAGATATACATATTACGCATGCCATATTAAAAAGCTCCAGCTGGTATTACGATAATTCTTTTACCTCACATGCAAATAATTAGAAATTATTTAATTCCGCTTTATTATTACAATTTTTTTTAGATAAAGGAAAACATTTTATCACAAACATCAACAAAACTTTTTATTGTAATTATTCCTTATTCCAAAGATACAGTTTTATTGTCTGCTGCCATAGTAACATGATAAATTAAATTTTATTAAAAAATGCGCAGTAGTAGAAAAATATTTTACTAAATCGAATAGTTACTTTTAATTTTGGTTTTAGAATTCAATTCATGAACCCCCGTGCATAGAACGGATTAAACAGCTAGTTAAATTTAAAAAACAGTTTTTGAGATATTTTGGCGGAATAATGAAAACATATTTTATTTATTTAATTAATCGTGATTCTATCTATAAGTACTAACTAATACTACTAATCTAGTAATAAGTACTATCTATAAGTTCTAATAATAAATCTTGGGATTTATTATTTTTTCTTCTGAAAATATACGTGTTTCTTTTTCTTTTTCTTTTTCTTTTTTTTTGCAAAAATGCGCCTGTAATGGAAAAACCTGTAAAATAAATTAATTAAAATAATAATTTTTTTAAGTTATTCTGTAAAAAAAAAAAATAATATTGTGCAAATCTATAGATCATAATTTATTTTTATGTTTAATTTCAAGTCAAAATACTGAATAGTTTTTTCTTTCTTCTTTTGTAAAGTGTACGACATAATGTAATTTGTGTAGACTAGTAGAGGATTCTCTTCGCTCATCCTAATAAGGTGAGATAATTTTGTTGCATGTTTTAAGCCATGTTAATAATGGTGCCCTTCGTTGTTTGCCTATAGTTGAGATGCGCCCTTGCTTAGCGAAAGGTTGGACAGGTCTGTTCTAGAGTTTCCAACAATTTAACCTCATTTTTGATGCGAAGTGGAGGTGATGCAATTTATGAACTTTTGACAGTTATTCTTTATTTGTAAATAACATCAAAATCAATTTTAAACATATTCCATTTGTCATACTTTCTGTTAAATTGAGGAAGTGGAATTTCTGGCAATTTTATCTTACAACTTTTTAATTTTAATTGAGAATTTCTAATTTCATTGACATAAAAATTTAATGATTGATTGACTTACCTCTAGCACTTCTATCACGTTAGGTAATACGGGAATCATGAAAAATGCAGAGCAGAAGAGCCACCTGTTGGGGGATATACGCCCAAATCTAATTAGCACCAATCTACCGGGTGTCCCAAAAAAAAACTGACTGATTTTAAAATTCAATAACTTCCAAACGGTGACAGACATTAAAAAAATTCTTGCAGGAGGGTTATGCATAAAGTCAAAAGTTTTTTTTACAGTGATTTTCGATTTTAGTTCGAATTACAAACAATAGATGGCGCTGCGATCAATAGAGGCTAAATTCAAGCTCGATTTTTGGTACTTCGTGGCCCGGATAATACATTTCCATCTCCTTTTTCTGCATGGAACAACAGAAAGGACCAAAAATCGAGCCTGTATTTAGCGACTATTGCTTACAGCGCCATCTATTGTTTGTAATTCGAACTAAAATCGAAAATCACTGTAATAAAACTTTTGACTTTATGCATAACCCTCCTGCAAGAATTTTTTAAATATCTGTCACCGTTCGGAAGTTATTGAATTTTAAAATCAGTCAGTCCTTTTTGGGACACTCGGTATGTCAAAGTTTAACTGAGGCTGAAGTTTGACTAAAGTTTGTGCATTGGTTCTTGAAATAGAGCGAACACAAAATTTGTGTCATATACAGACTAACAGACAGTGTTGCCGGAATGGGGACTTTTTTAATTCAGATTATTTAACAGTCACCACTTTTTTTTTAAAAGTATAATTCGCCTTATTTTTCAGAATTTATATCTATTTTTAAATATACCGAATATTTCTATTTCAAAAAAGCGGTGACAATCAACAATCTGGGGACAAAAAAGTCCCCAATCTGGCAACACTGGTAACAGACAGCTATTTTCTAAAAATAGTCAAATCCTGTTCAGGATATCCCAGAACGTGTAAATCCTTCAAAAAACTTACGTCGAAAATTTTCTCGATTCAGTCGAAAATTTCTCTCTTCTCATGTTTATAGAAAAAAGTACACAAATCGGAAATTGTATGTCAAACGTGGCAAATGAGGGGCGTTCGTACTATAACTAGTTTTATAAATATTCAGATCTTGGTACAATAGCTGTTGCACTCTTATGCAAAAATGCATGAATACAAAATTTATCACAATTATATATGTTAAATACAGTAATACGGAAATCATATGACTCCATGTTAAATATCACATGATCACAAAGGCAACCTAGAATCATTCCCCATCATGGGATATCACTGAATTACTTACGTATGAGAGGATTTAGCAGAATAAAGAAAACTTTTATTAATATCTTTTTATGTTTCGATTCGATTTTCCTAAAATTTGAAATGACTTGACAAAATTCTGCAACGATTATATATATTAAATTTCAAACCATTCGGTTGGGTAATTTTATTGTTGTATGCGGACAGACGGACAGAGAGGCGGTCGGACCAGACGACTACTATAGGTGCTACGTATATCTTTATAATTACGAACGCATCCAAAAAGGAATAAAAAGTAATATATTTTGTTCAAACTGAAACTAGGATTTTATTTTATCTTCATTTATTTTCATGTAATTTTTTTTTTATTTTTCATATATTGATAATTTAACAAAGTCTTAAGCTAAAACAGCATCGAATATTGTCTTTCTAAATGTTCAAAAATGAAATGAGCATTTAACATGTTCCCTGTATGGAAACAGTTGTGCGCAAAATTGAAAACACATTCTGTTGCTTCTTTTGTCGTTATTTTTATTGCAGATTATACGTTGTTCAAGCTGCAATGCTTATAACAGGTGTAATAACATATCACAAGTAATAAAGCAGAAAAATGATGCCCGATAAAGGTTTCAAGAAATCTGCACGCAAGCAAGCAATGTAAAGGTACAGGTAATAAAGGTAGGTAAAGTTAGTGTGAGAAGGCAGGTAATGTAAGGTAGTAAATAACACAAGCGAAGAGAAAAATAATGTAGAAGCAATCAGCAGAAATGCTTCTTTCTTGTAAGTACAATAGAAAAGGAAAGTCAAGATTTTTTCCCCATAAGTGGAGGAGTTTTAGACTATATACATTTAAGAAGGATTTAATAATCAAGTATGGAGGAACAGCGAATTGAATCAGCGAATATCATTCCACAAAATGGGTAATTCTTATTAGTATTTTTATGCTACTTTATTTAACTTAGTTGAAAATGTTTTATAACTTTGGTATTTTTGTTTATCAGCTCGCATTCTAACTCATAAATATGCTTAAAAATTCGCGAAATTTGAATACATATTGAGATTTTGCACAGGCTTATTATGAACGAAAATACGGGGTTAGCTCGGATTGAGAACATCCTGTAATTTTTAATAAAGAAGTGGATTTTGAGTCTTGTTTCTTCTACAAAAAATATATACCTTCACGTCTACTATCCTTTCTCTCAGCTAGTCATTATGTTAATTAAACATCCTTTGTATATACACATATGTGTGTATGTTAATCATTTTTTTATTTATTTATTTGACAAGACATAATTACTGTTTATTATTCAATGCGAATGCATAAAATTGGTGCCAGATAGAGCATTATGTTGCATACTTAATATGAATGCAATTTGTATTTATTTAGGGCTTAATTTGCACTGGAGCCCACCGGAGTTCAGTTCCAGTATTTTTCTGTTTATATTTAAATAATATTTAAATAATATTAATAATAATATTATTATTAATAATTAAATAATAAAATTATTTAAATATTTAAATAATATTTAAATAATTTTGGTCGGAATTCACTGGAGATCATAAATATAGTCCAGTGCAATAGCGTTTCCGAAAAGCCGAATTTACCCTTCCCTTTCCTTCCAATCTTCAAGCTTTTGCATTCTGTTTTATCAAAACACCTATATGTGCCGCAATGTGTAGCGCACGTAGGAGATGGAGCTGAAACGGACTCGATTTTTATATTAGTCTTTGGGTTTGGGATGGCTCAAGCTCAATCTGTCTTACATTCAAAATTTTATTTATTCATGTGTAGAAAAAGATAACTTTCCATCCTTAAAAATGACGTATTCTTTCTGTTTCAAATAATTTCAATGCCATTTTGATCAGAATAAAGGGAAAACAGAAATCGTGTTTTTTTTTTTTTTTTAAATTATTATTCTAGTGATATTTGCAAATTTATATCTGGCATTGATAGCGACGCCGTGTTGATACGGTGCCACTCCAGAGTCTGAATAATAAATTTGCTTTCAGTTCAATTTTCTTTTGTGACGGTAGAATAATTTTTAATTGGCTGGTTAATTTTATTTTTTTATTTAGATACCTAACCCGAAAAGAATATTTTCTGTTTTTAGTCACCGAGCATCAGCTTGAGGTTTTGTTTGGTGGATGTTTTTAATCTTCTATTGTGTACGAGTATAAAAATCACAGTGATTTTTCTGTTTATTTTGTATCATGAACGCTGTCCATGCTAAGGCTCTGCACCAAAGCGATATAAGTAAGCGTCCTATCTTAAATGGGAGAAGCAACCGCAAGATTAAAGGCGAGGTCACGCCAATCAAGGTCATAGGCCACCCAGCGGACGGAGTGAACTACAAGAGGATTATTAACTTCTTTCCCATTTGTGGATGATCTATAAGTTCGATATCTATGAAATAACTATGCGCACGCGCAGACGTGATTTTATTCGTTTGTCGTCTGCAGTACTTAATTGTTGGAAGTATAGATATAATTCGAGTTATTTACTCGCCATTATTTAATTTATAAATTGAAGTTAGTTATTTAAACAAAATCAGTTCTTTTAAGAACTTATATTATTTGGGAAAATGCCACGTTGGCGTTCTAATTATTGCAGTTTTCAAAACTGCAAAAATAACTCTCTATCTGAGAGAACTCATTTTTTTCGCTTCTCAAAAGAGAAAAACAGGTTAGTTTTGTGTTTTATTATAATTTATAAAAAAGTTAAAATATTATTTAATATATATTATTAAATGTCAGTGATTTTAATACATTCTATTTGAATTATGTTTTTGTAATGCAATGAACAAGGACAAATAAAAATTAGTTAATGAATGTTAAGATAGAATTTTACAGCAGCGTTTTTAATTCAATTCCTGGTAAGATAAAGTTATAAAAATTACATAAACATGTGTATTTCCAATGAGAATTAAACGTTTTATTACGCTTGGAGTTTAAGTATAAATTATTTAATTAATTTTAAGGCATATTTTTTATTTACCGGGCGCAGGCGATAAATTGCAAAATATTCTCTTGATCGAATTGTATTTATAATATTTAAAATAGAAGCATTTCATTCATTCCATTTAAAACTCATTTAATTTTACATTAGGATCCACTTTAATTTAAAATGCAAGCAGTAATTCTTGTACTATTAAACCTGCAATTTTAGACAACAGCTTTAAAAAATTTCCTAAAATCGACAAATTACTTTTTTTTTTTAAAATCTAGAAATATGTCGGTCATTGTGTCATATCCGGGAAAAATAGTTTTCATGGGATACCTGCACTTCGCACAGGTGAATAACATTGCAGAAAGCATACAAAGTATAGAAGAAACTTCAAAAATTGGAATAAAATATAAAATATTTATAAATAGTACGCGGTATGCTCAATTAAACATTTATTATCTTACACCGGTTCTTCGCAGGACTAAAATGGATAACTTTCCGTAATCGGGCCGATAGCCATGATTGGCGTCAAATGAGAATACAGTATACAATTGTAACTGTATAAAAGTTAAATAATGGTTAGAAAATGAAAGTAACTTTTATCGAAATAACCCAATTGCGGAACATTCTCCAAATTTGAAAAAGGCTTATGAAACACACAACAATTGCCAATAACTGAAAACTATAGACTAATAATAAGCTCGACGTAGCAGTTGTTGGTCGGTAGCCAATAATTTCAAATTTCCTTTTTAATTTTGTCCGGTTTCTTTTTTTCTTTTTTTTTTTTTTTCAATCTGGCTTCCGCAAAAGAGTCGGAATAAGTAGTAGAAAAAAGGGCTGCGGACGGAGATGGGCCAATTGAACGTATTTAGCCGGCCGCAGTTCATAAACCGCCAAATATTTTCCTCATCACCAGTGTTTATGTTGCATTCATTTCATTCAAAATATAAAATCATCATTTTAAAAATATACTCGTAATTTGAAAAACATAACGTTATTTAAAATACATACATACTGGTATATTACATCAATTTAAACACATGCTTTTCGCTCATTATATTTAAAATACATTTTTTTCTAATAAATAATAACATAAACCCAAGGTCGGCAAGTTTCTTCCAATGTGGGAAAAAACCATGGAATTAAAAGTTGCGCCTATAACTTTTATTAACAAAAATGGTTTTCTTTTAGCCTGAATAGTTTGCATAAAATTCAGGCCTATTTGAAGATATTTATAATTTAAGAGTTATAGGCGGAAAAGCAGATAAAGCCATTTTAGAGAATACCTGTTAAAATTTTAATCGTGAATTTCAAATATTTACTCACTCATGGAAGATTAGCCTTGTTTACCAGATTTATTGCAAATATTTGTGTTACAGCTTGTTTTGATAAAAATATATGTATTTAAAAAATAGTTGCAATGTCAGTTTAGTTTCGGGGCAAAAGGCAATACTGTTTACGTATCATTAGAGCTTTTTCTCCAGAAATTAAAATGACATTGCAATTTTTTTTTAAATATACATATTTTCATCAAAACAAACTGTAACAAAAATATTTTGCAATAAATCTGGTAAACAAGGTTAATCTTCCATGAGTGAGTAAATATTTGAAATTCATGATTAAAATTTTAACAGGTATTCTCTAAAATAGCTTTGTCTGCTTTTCCGCCTATAACTCTTAAATTGTAAATATCTTCAAATAGACGTGCGCACGAGATGCGCAGATGGTAGATATTCTGTCATATATGTAATATAAGGATGATATAAGGATTAGGCCGTAGTTAATGAAAAAAGGAGTTGAATGGTTCTTGATTATAGTTTTACATATTAAATCGACATTATATTTACAAGTACGGGAGGGTAGGGGGGTTTTCTGAGGCATACGCGCTCGCAGTATCGGATAATCCATACCGGCCTCTGCTCTCGTCTAGAGCGAGAAAGAAAGATACGTTTAACATCAGCCGCGTCAGAATGAAATCCGCTTCTTGTTGTTACTTGTTCCCAAACGAAGAGAGTGCAAAACTGCATATCAGCAAATTCAATACCATCTGCTGTTCTGCGGTTACAAGTTCTCATGGGAAGTGCTGATCATATCCTGTTGCTAGGAGTAGAGTTTTATGGGAATCTAAAACCACAACTCACACTCGGCCATCTTGTCCGCTTGTCGACCTCGACAGCGCATTAAATAAGCAACAAGATATGTCAAAAAAAAAAAAACTATCTAAAAATAATTAAAATCCAAAGGAAAAAAAACTGTCATTAAATAATTAAGAAAATTGAGCTAAATAAAAAAAAATTAATTCAAAATTTTATGTAAATTAATGCTGAGCTGCCTTGGGATATCTCCAAAAAAAGGAAGTAAAAGAATAAAAAAAAATCTCAGAATAACATCAATTTGCGTCATGAGGCCGTCTTTTTCATGAGCCATCATCAGGGATGAAAAAATATAATCTGAAAGGCCGTCTGCCCATTATATTATCATCAAGAAAACATACTAAAATCTGACTCATCTTAGGTAGAATTTCGTAACAAAAACATCTTTATTCCAACGTCATTCGGGAATAAAAAATAAAAAAAAAGGTTTGCCTCGTCTAAGCAAAAAAAAAAAAAAAAGGATTTCCCACCAAAAGGTTTTTTTGACAGCCAGCTCTTACTTCTGTAAAAAAAAATGCGAGGTTGGGGGGGGGGGCGAAACACATACATATATATAGCAATTCAATAAAAGGTTTACACATAAAACACAGTTTTAAAAATATAAATACAACAATATTCTTTTTCTTCTTGTCTAATGTCAAATAGAAAAAAATAAAGTCCTGTATAGATAGTCATTTTAAATAAAGTTATTTACGCAACATAAAAAAAGCACGTGTTGCGCAAAAGGCAAATGAAAAAAATAAGACACCATTTGCAGTCCGGGATAAAAACAATTTGCCATGCGCAAAAAAAAAATCACCGCATGGGTTCAATAAAAAAGTTTTGAGCAGACATATATCGCTCAGAGCTATTGTAAAAAAATGTTGAACAAAACTTTCAAAAAATAAGGCACATAACTTCTGTTAATATAAGCTGAAAAAATAAAGAATCTGTTGCATATCTCACAAACAAATAATAAAAAAACACTATTGATAAAAAATGCTTGGTACGCGATAACTTCATTTAAAAAAGCACTTGAAGTTTATTTCACTGTAGAATGGCATAACACACAAAACACGAAGAAAAAAACATTCTGTGTTGAAGATTTTCATCTATGATTGCACTCGTAGCTGTGACATAGTTAGACACACTTGTAAATACCTAATTTTAATATTTCGTCCGAAAAAAAAAATCGTTCATGCTTGCTGCAATCGTAAAAAAAACGAAGATATTGAAATAAAGTTACTGAGAAAGTCACAAATAGTAGCAGTCTAATAGTCTGTACGATATAAATGTCCTCAGGAATAAGCAGATATATGAACGTCAAACACAGAATATATAAACACAGTTAAAAAAAATAGTAGGAATAATAAATAAAAACACATTTATGATACTTTCGGTGGTTGCACTAGTGACCAATATACGTTAAGCATATTTCTTTTTGGAAATTTAAGTCTACGTTTTCTCTTTCTCTTTGTTGACTGCACTGAATGTCGGCGTATAAAAAATAAAAAAGGAATGATAAGGACACGTAGAATTTCGGTCCAATTAGTAACGTCACTCGAATCTTGAGATGGTTGGGATGTATGGAACGCCGAATGCTGATAAATGAGTTCGTTGGCAGACGTAAACAGTAATAAACAGATGGCCAATAAGACGAGCACAGTCATGAACAGCTTGTAGGATAAGAAATTTAAATCGAAGGAAAAGCAGTCTGGCGATAATGTTGCGAGATGTTTCAGATATGCTGAGTCAATCACTGGGTCAATTTCTATGTCAGTAGGAATATTTTCATTCGAAAAATCTTTATTTACTCTCGGCGGTTTTAGATCTTGGGGGAAAGAATTTGAAACAAATGTTTCCGTAGTGCATCTTGCGTCGGGAAATGAAGGTACATAGGATTTATCTTGAGATTTCATTGCAGATACATTATCAGACACAGTAATGCAGCTTATAAAAACGCTTGTGGGTGGAGATTTAGTTAAAGTAGCGCCGTTTTTGTCGCATGTGAGAGTACCCTGAAATATGACATCTGCCCCTATGATAAGTGGCATGACCATATGAGAAGACTTAACTACGTAAACAGAAGTAGAAAAAGTGTTATCGTCTACTTGTATATTGGTAAAAAATGATCCTATAGGTTGAATAACACGGTTACCGATGCCCGACAATTGTACAGGAGCTCCGGTGAGGGGTGAGACCCAATTTGTTCATAAATGTCTTCTCTCAGTATCGTCAGTGGGCTTCCAGTGTCGAGGATTGAATTGATTTGCAAATTAAAAATTTTTACAGGTTTTTGCACGCGCGGATGAGAATGACACATTTCTACTACGTGGATTTGTTCGTCTCTGCGCGGTGACGTCTTGCGTGAAGGGGAGGTGCCTTGAGTCGAACGCTTACGCTCCGGAGTTTGCTCTGTACACTGGTTGGAAACATGACCAAAACGTGCACATTTCATACACTTTTTCCCTTTATTCAAATGCACACACTGGGTAGATCGGTGCCCTGGGGCTAAATAATTCCAGCAGGTTAATTTTGCAGTTTTCTCCGTTTGGTTAATCTTAGGAGTGTTGGGTGCAGTCGGTGACTTTGATTGATAAAATTTAGAACTTTGTTCACAAATTCGTTTGAAAATTTGGAGCTTGTTTTTAAATTCGGCAAGCGTGGCGCACCCGAATAATATAGCTTTATTATGTGGTGTATCGTTAATCCCATTAATTATATAGTGAATTAAAGATATATCATCGATGTTTCCTCTTTGTGCTATTTCTTTCATTTTCAAAAAATATTCCAATAGTTTTTTGTTTGGGCGGCAGCCTCTAGCGGCTAGTAATTGATGTATCTGGGCGGACGAAGCTGATTGTCCAAATTCGCGAAACAATGCTTCTTTTAAGGATGTATATGAAGAAATGTTATTTTCACTTCGTACATACAATAATGCTAAACTTTTTAATGCCCGCTCAGCAAACACAAATTTCTGTATGTCGGACAGTTGAAATGACTGGGCCAGAGATTCAAATCTCTGAAACCATGTTTGAACGTTTTCCGTTTTATCACCACTAAACGGTGTAATTAAATGATCAATGCCATGAAAAGAAATTGTCTGTTTGGGCGCGGAGTGTGTACAGTGTACACGCGCCTGGTCTGGCTGTACTTCCAAAGGGGAAGATAAACCAATGCTTCCACTACTATTGTGGCTATCATCAAATTCTGTATCGGATTCGGAAACTGCCGTAAACGTGTCTTTAAAAGCCGAAATATCAACTAGCGCGCTTAAAATACGCTGTCCGATATCTTCTTTTGATCCATGGATATCAATGGATAAGATATTAGCGATAGTAATCAATTGTATCTGATCGTAATCATCCAAAATTTCTTTGAGTTTATTCTGATACTCATCGCTTTTGTCGGTAAAAGGAAATCCTTTAAATTTCCTTAAATTCGCTCTATTTTGGCGATTTTTATCGCAACCAAATATAAGTTCGTGCAGTAACTTGATCTTATCAGTCTTAGCCGATTTCAACTGGCTTTTAATAAATTCTATTTGTTGTAATTTCATATCAAAAGCAAGAAAGGAAAGATAGAAAAAAAAACTTACTTCAAAGGAGGATCCAATTGAAAAAAAAATTCTTCGCCACGATATATTGAAGTAATCCAATTGAAAAAAAAAATTCTTCGCCACGATATATATGTCGATTCACTTAATGATCCGTAGAAAAAAAATATATTTGCAGCCGGAGATTCATTTCTTGCAAAACGACGACTATTTTGCAAAAATAAAAATAAACGAAAGAGCTTCAAAACAGATGGCCAAGGAGATGAATCACGGCTGCTGAAATGCGGAGGTTGATAACAATACGAAAAAGAAGTTCTCCGATTCTGATCGGTAAGAAAGCCTATGGATTTTATTTTTTTAATTCGTTTGGGATTCAAATCGGCCTAGAGTCCCCATGTAATATAAGGATGATATAAGGATAAGGCCGTAGTTAATGAAAAAAGGAGTTTAATGGTTCTTGATTATAGTTTTACATATTAAATCGACATTATATTTACAAGTACGGGAGGGTAGGGGTGTTTTCTGCGGCATACGCGCTCGCAGTATCGGAGAATCCATACCGGCCTCTGCTCTCGTCTAGAGCGAGAAAGATACGTCTAGCATCAGCCGCGTCAGAATGAAATCCGCTTCTTGTTGTTACTTGTTCCCAAGCGAAGAGAGTGCAAAACTGCATATCAGCAAATTCAATACCATCTGCTGTTCTGCGGTTACAAGTTCTCATGGGAAGTGCTGATCATATCCTGTTGCTAGGAGTAGAGTTTTATGGCAATCTAAAACCACAACTCACATATATGACGTCATACAAAAACCCCGCGTATTTGCGTTATTCACTCCATACACAAGATGGCGCAGCTGTGTCAATTTACGGCAGATTCCAGCATTAACTTTGTACGCTTACTTATAGCGCTTTGCTCTGCACATTTACGAAGTCACTTTCATTTGTAAGTATATATAATTGTCGTGTATTGTTATTCTGATAGAAAGAAATCGAGTTTTTAAAAGCATCGAATCTTTACGATAACGACGTCAATTTTTCCATTTAATCTGATTTTCAGGGACTCACCTCTAAAGATTGTTAAAAGGAAAGAATCGATTACAGTTTAAGATATGCACCTTTTATGGGAAATTGAAAAACATTGTTCCATTCTAAAACATATAAATATTAATTTCTGTAAAATTCATAATACTATTTTACAATACTATCTCTTTATACACAACAAAAAATATTTATTTATACAATAGCAGCCTCTCGAATAACAGCATTTTTGAAAATATCATATATCAACTTCATCGTAAAGTCCCTTATCGTTTTATAATTGTTTCAATAAAAAAAAAAAATGTAATTTAATAGATAACAACGACAATTTGGAATTTATTTCGTCCACCAAATTCCGCCGCTTCCTCTTCAACAACAGATCGCAATGATCAAACTTCAGACGATCAAAACCTTCATCGATAAACTCTCCAAGTCCCGTTTCGAAAAGAAAAACAGTTTGCAAATTGAAAGCAGTTCCACTGAATCATCCACAGATTGTGACAAATTACCTACGTTGAGCTAAATTTTTCCCGGTTAGAATCGACCGATTGTAAAACGCCATGGCTATTGGATTGGACTCCCTCGAGACATGGCCTTTTACTATCAATCGATTAAACATTAGATTGCTTCCTTTTTCGCGCTCGTCTTTTATTCTGTAATCGATTTTCATGGGCTACATAATCAGTTGAAGACCTCGATTTTCATGGGCTACATAATCAGTTGAAGACCTCGATTTTTGCTTTGCAAGACGATTTTCGTTTCGGCGTCGCTCATTGGCTTTGGATTTTTCCATATCTGATAATTTGCGCCTACCCATTTTGCAACTTTTTCAATTTTTAACGATTTTATGCCTTTCGATTACCTATTTAAACAATTTTTAACGATTTTATGCCTTTCTATTGCCTACGCAAATAAAAATTCTTCTAAAAGTAAAGCACATCGTTGAATTTCGTTAAAAAAAATAAAATGCGAACACCATTTGACCCCATCCTCGACCGAAAACAACAACCATTTCCAAATGGTTAATAAAATGAATACATGGAGTAACGAAAAAAAAAAATATTGTCCGAGTGTTCATCTTTTAATAAAACTAGTTGGCATAGCAACCCGCTCCGTAGCATTTAAATTGCGTGAGATCTTAGGATTTTTTTTTAATTGTTGTTGTTGGAAGTGTAAATATAGTTTTATTATACATTTCGACAAAACTATACCATAAATTTGATTGAATACTGAATTTCAAGTAATAAGCAATATTATAATCTAGGCTAAAAGTTTATTAAATTAAAATAAACATTTCCAAAATTCATTTATAAAAAGCATTGCGTTCTTTTAAGATTTGACTTTTTATTTAGAAACCGCTGATAACACATGAAAACATTTTGACGAAATTGGATAAAAATGACGTCATTTGGCAAATCTAGAAGAAACATTTCAAATTTGAGATTTAAAATAAATATTTATCAAATGACATTAAAAATTTTAAGCACGTCATTTTTAAGAAAAAGTTGTTTTTTGTTTAAATTTACTTGCTCTAAATATAAGTCAATAATTCTATCGATGCATGCAAAAAACTTAAATTTGATTTTTTCCAGCCATTTTGGTTAAATATTAGTAATTTAAAAAAAATCTATGATCTAATATTTGGAATATTTGTAGATGACGGTTTGTAAGCAGACGATTTTTTCTAGTTTAGATTAGTTGCATCGTGAAGACGATTGTGTAAAATTATGTTTTATTCCTAAGTTTTTATTTCTTAGCCCTTCTTTCTATTTGATACTATAAAAATTTCAAAGGGTAAAAATGAACGAAAGCAAAATAGAACATGACGAAAATGTAAAGCTGTAGAACGGAGAATTAATTTAAAAATACACTAAACATCTTTATTTTTCATTTATTTATGTATCTCCTGCAATTCCCAATTTTATTTATTGCATCTTTATTTCACGAAAAAATGGCTAGCTTTCTCTTTTTTTTCTTTCTATTTTGATTTTGGTTATAGCTTTTTAGAAATTTTAACACTAATTTTAAAAGCGCTTAAGACTCCTAATATGTAAAAAGATATGCAGTTTTCAAACAAATTATATTTGGAAGTACATCTTCCCTGCTATCCGACGGTGTAAAGTTTGAAATTTTTGCGATTACATAGATATTAATTTTTTGTTTTATTTATGTTATTTCATTGTTCCTTTTATAAGTTTGTTACGGAATATTAGCTGGAGATATTTTTATTACAAAACTATTTATATTGCTTTAAGTGATAATGGATCATTATTCTGTTTAGAATGACGTCGATTTTTAATGTAAAAATATATCAGGAGAATCTGAATTTTTATTGACTTATAAAAACAAAGTACGGGTATTATCCTTTTTTTATTATTATTATTGTGCTATTTTTAGGTTGTGGCAACACAAAAGAAAAGATTTAATTAGAAAATTAAAAAGGACAGAATTCTATATTGTTAAATCATGGAAGATATAGCGCTTTGTAAAGTTTAAATGGTTGTCATTCCTTTAATATTGGATATTTTTTTACACGACCGTCGAAAGGCACATCGCTAAATTCAGAGCTTTCCAACAAGCTATTACTCATCTCTAAATGTTTCCTGGTTTGGACTGTAATTGAATTGTTGCATTTTCATCATGTTTCAAAACGTAAAAGATGCGGCTGAGCTCTACTATACAGTACTATCGTGCTGTATGATAATTTTATATTTTAATAATTATATTTTAAGCAAATAGGAATTTAATCATTTTTAGTCATTTTATGCGTCAGAATTTCCCGGTGTGCAGATTGCATTTAGTTTTTTAATTTGACTCATTTTTGAGGTTTTATTTCTATTTTAAATTCAAATTTTCAGCATTTCGAGAGATATTTTTTAGATATTTTAGAAAATTGTACTAATTTAAACTGTTGCCAACTGTATAAACAGCGCAAACAATGTTTGCTTCAATTCAAAAATTTATTTTTCACGTGACTATTATAAACAGAAAATATAAAAAGCAGGAACTAATTGAAAATTACGTCATAAAAACTATAATTACACGTGAATTTTAAAAGAAAGAATATTCTAAAATAATAAATTCATTAACATGCGTTAGAAGTCTTAAATAGGAGAATTTACGTTACATTTACGTCACATTATACTTATTACGTAAAATGAACAAAAAATAATATTGCAAAACAGTTTAAATTTAAAAATTGCGCGAGACATTTATTTGATATTTTAAGATGATCATAATAATTCATTTCTAACAAAAGTATTTTTACGTGAATATTAAAAAGAGAAAGAAAAGTTTGGTGAAAATTACGTCAGATTATAATTGTCAGATCCAAATTATAATTTAATCTTCCGAAATCTTTTTAAAGCCGATCAAATTAGCGTGCTGTTAGAGTCTGCGGTGCCTGAACGGGGGTTGACGAGCGTAGCTCGTAGGGGGCAGAGCCCCCTAGTACAATTAAAAATTAAAATGTACTCCAAAAATGATCTGCACTTGAAAAAACACCCTTATTGCGAACATCCTCAAGCTAATATCCCACATATGCATTTTTGGCTTAAAATCACATTGTTTGGCGACAAAAGTAAAAAAAAAAAAAAAAAAAAAAAAAAAATGTAACTCACAAATTTTAGTAACTTTTATAGTTACATCTGCTTGTTTCTCCTGTAAGTCATATGATACGGAAATTAGGTAAAAAGAAAAAGAGAAGAATAAAAAGGGAAAAAAATATTATTTAATCAAAATTCACTTTATCAAATTTTCAGATTCATATTTTTAATCTAACGCAAGGGGTAAATCGCCAAATGTTGTATCAATTGTAATATTTCACGTTGAGTTATCTTTTAAGCATTTCAAATATTTCTTTCATTTTTAAGTTAAAATATTTTCGTTTTATAATAATATGCCTCATTAAAGCGTTATCTTTTTAATTAAATATCAGTAATTATTTTCTTCTTTTATTTGCAAGATGTTTGTATTATTTCCTAACGGATATAACCATTTTAATTCATTTATCAATGATAATTTTCGCCAAAATGACCACTGGCAACTCTTTCGTCGAAAATATCAATAAAATACGAAATTTATTGCCAAAAATCATAGTTATCCCTGTATATTTGACTCATAAACCACCCCGGGAATATTTCTTATCGAATGATACAATCTGCAAAACAATCCAAAGGGTAGTTTTTGAAAACACTCGAGTTGAAGTTTTAGAGCTTACTGCTTTATAATACATATGATATGATATGATATATAATTGTCATTATGAATGCAGATAAATGTTGAATTAAAAATCCCTTCATGAATTAACAAACAGGTGTAACTAATCTGCCGTCAAGATAATTGATTCTTGCTGTGTGAATGATTACCTCCATAAATTAATATTTCTATTGCTCACTGAAGAACGAATATTTTATGTTTACTTCGGTGGAAAGAGATATAGACTGTCAATCTAATTTTAACTGAAGTTATCTCAAAACATATACATATTTTTGAATATAACTCATCTCTCGAACATTAATTGTTTTAAATATTTTTCTAATAAGCAGTTTATTTAAAAAAAATTGAGTAAAAATGGCTGAACTTTTATGTTGGGCGGACGCAAATGTCGTCAACATCATTTCCCCCGTCGCTAGCTTTTATTTTTTGGGTGTGTAAATTAGAAACAGTGCTTTGATGTTGAAATAAAATATTTTCGTATCTGTTATTTTCATTACTATTAATTATTTATTTAGATATTTTTTTACTAAAGGCGCATTGGAATTTTAAAAAAAGCTTGGTGCAATTCTGGCTTCAAAAAGGAAGATATGTTTCCAAAATATATAAACAGCTCTGAAAACAAACGTGATTTTATAAACATTTTATTTATACATATTTTTGTATATACAAATTACGGCACAGATGTCATATATACACTACATTGACGCGATTTTTTTTTCTGGCGCCAATTTGGCGAAAACCTCGTTTTCGAATACCAGTTACATATATATTTTTAAAAAGGGAATAACAATGAAAAAAAATGCAATTTAACAAATTACAACGACCATTTGGAAAATGATTTTTTCAAAGACTAAAATTTAAGACATAAAAAATCGAACGGAGTTGATCATACATTACGTACGCCATGGATTACATTTTTCGGTACTGTAAATTTTTAAACTTCTACGGAGCTGGTCATTCGTTATGTACGCCATGGATCAAACATTAATATTCCTGGACCAATTTTAAATGAATTTCTAAACATCGCAGAATATTACTTTTTATACCGTCGTATAGAGAAAAAAATGTACTTTTAAATGCAATTTGTTTGAAAGCTGTATCTCAATTTGTTTCTGAGTTATTAATTTTTTTTGTAGTTTTTATAACTTTTTTGTCATAGTGGCAACAGAAGTATCCATCTCTGTTGAAAGTAAAGGGAAAATACAAATAACTGTATGGACCAGTCAGAAAACGAATAAAATGCGGATTCAACCAATAAAACGCTTCAGATATGTTTTTGATTTCCTACCCTAACAGAGGACAATAACCATTTTTCCAAATGGTTAACAAAAAAAAGTTTAATTAATAAGTATAGAACAAAAAAATTTACATAATTTTAAAAAAGAAAATAAAAGTACATAAACAATTTATTAATAAATAAAAAACAACATCCAGGTTACCGCAAAGAATCAAGGTATCAAGCAAAATAACGACACTTTAGAGACAGTTAAGTACCATAAGCGCATATGAGGTTGGCGTCAGAAAAAAATCACGCCAATGTGGTGCGCACATGACATCTGTGCCCAAATTACTTCTCTTTCTATATAAAAAATTATAAATTGCTTCTTTATATTAAATAAATTGTACTCAAATGAAAAAAAACAAGTTGGAAATTGCTCGTCAAACGTGGCAAATGAGGTGCGTTCGTACTATAACTAGTTTTATAATTATGTTTTGCACCCCATATTGTACTGAATGTATATTTTTTTGCGCTTCATAAGTGCATAGTCTGTAACATCATTAAAATGCACTTACAATAATTTTTCCCCATTCCCCGTAATGTAACGGAAAACTTTTGACTGTTCCTGTAATTAAACTATACATCCGATTTTCATAAAATTGGAAATGGCTCAACAAAATTTTGCAGCAATTATATATTAAAAATTTCAGACCATTCGGAAGGCTGTAAAATCATTAAAATGCATTTGCTATAATTTTTTCCCATTGGCCGTAATGTAACGGAAAACTTTTGGGTGTCCCTGTAATTAAACTATACATCCAATTTTCATAAAATTGGAAATGGCTCGACAAAATTTTGCAGCAATTATATATTAAAAATTTCAGCCTATTCGGAAGTCTGTAACATCATTAAAATTCACTTGCAATAATTTTCCCCATTGGCCGTAATGTAAAGAAAAACTTTTGACTGTCCCTGTAATTAAACTATACATCCGATTTTCATAAAATTGGAAATGGCTCGACAAAATTTTGCAGCAATTATATATTAAAAATTTCAGATCATTCGGTCGGGTAGTTTTTGCTCTGTTATATGCGGACGGACAGACAGACGGACGGACAGACGGACTGAACGACGACTATAGGTGCTACGTATTTATATAATTACGAACGCACCTAAAAAAAATGCTTGTGTATATGAAACAGTAAATAGGTTGCCAGAAAATACGTTGCCAAATTTCTTTTCTCGCGAAGCACCTTTTCGTCAAGTACCTATACTGAAAAAGTACCTTTATTTAATTATTACGGTGTTTAATATGAGATGGAGAAAGATGTGTATTTTAAATGTATCTGATGTATGTATTTTTAATTTATTTTTTTTTTTAATTTAAAGTCATGTATTTTAAATGAAGTCGGTAATAGCTTTATATCTATAATAATAAGGAAAGAAGTTTGTGTGTGAGTGAGTGAGTGAGTGAGTGTGTCGACGGCGTTCTGAAGAGACCACTGCACGTAGAGCTACAAAATTTGGGGAAAAGGTACGTCTATATATGAAGTTTTGCACCTCGAAGCCGATTTTCGATTTTTTGATTAGGTTTTTTTTTATTTAATTTTTTATGCGATTTTTAGCGCTTTTTTATGTTTCGAAGCGATTATTCCATATAAGTGAGAATAATATGTTTTTTTTTTTCTTTTAACCCAATATAGTAAATTTTGTTCTCTTTTCAAAAAAGTTTATTCGGAATTCGTGCAGCGATTTTTGAATTTTTAGCGAATTTTGTATGCAATTATTGAACAGCATTTAATACATTTCCATACCTATAAGAAGGTTGCCGTAGAGGGACATAGTTCTGTCGCCAAATGCAGCTAAGTTTGTCGCCTGGCGACCAAATGAGTCGCCAAAAGTGACGCCAACTTGGCGATATCTCTAATATTTTGCCAAATTCCCATAGACTTCCATTGTAAACCAATATGGATTACTTGCTTACAGAAAATCAACAAACTGAAATATTTTAATGCAACAAAAACTAATATTAACTTAAGGGATTATGTTAATTGTATTTAAGGGAATCCAAGTAAATAAAATTGTGAATAAAAGTAACATGATACAATGCTTAGATTATTGAATTTTATTGATATTTTCAACGAAAGGGTTGCCAGTGGTCATTTTGCCGAAAATTATAGTTGATAAATGAATTGAAATGGCTATATCCGTTATAAAATAATGTAAACAACTCTCAAATTAAAAGAAAATAACTGTTATTTGTTTAATTAAAAAAAAAGAATCAAAAACCTTTTTAATGCGAGATAAAATTTATAAAATGAAAATATTTAATTTAAATATGAAAGGAATGTTTATAAAACTTAAAAAATAAATTAGTATGAAAGAAGCAATTGATACATTATTTGGCGATTTTTCGCTTCGCCAGGTTAATAAAAATGTGCCTGAAAAAACTTGAAGAAATAAAATTTAAGTAACAGTCTTTTAGTGCTTCTTTTTTTTAATTCAATTTAATTATCATTTTTATGTAATTTTCCCATCGTATGTCTTACAGGAGAAAGGCTTTATTTGTGAGTTACATGCTATTTAATTATTACCTTGATCGCCAAACAATGCAATTTTAAGCCACAAAGGCAGAAGCGTGAAATAAGCCAGGCGAAGGTCGCAATAATTTTTTTTAAGTATAGGAGAACATTTTGGAGTAAATCTTTATATTCAAATGTAAATTATATAAAAAGGATTTAAAATTATAACTATGTAGTCAAGTATTTAAATTTTAGTGTAAAAATGTGTGTAAAAATAAAGTATATAATAAAGTGTGAATAATGTGTGAATAATAGTGTAAAAATAAAGTGTGTAAATTTTAGTGTAAAAATAAAATACACACACATTTTATAATCTTCGATAATCAAGCCACCATCAAATGACATATTTACTATATTATTGAAAGTTTTGTTTGTACAGATGTCATATACGCTCCATGGTACATAATGGGCTCCAAAATGGCGTTATTTTGCCTGACATGGTAACTCGGCTATTGTTGTTCATTTATTAATAAATTGTTTATTTACTTTTATTTTCTTTTTTACAGTTATATAAACTGTTTTTTTCTATAGATATTAATTAAACTTTTTATTATATATTGCTATTTCCTTTTAAAACAATAGAAAATAATTTAAATATATATATGTAACTGGTATTCGAAAACGATGTTTTCACCAAATTGGCGTGAAAAAAAATCGCGCCAAACCCGGTACGTATCTATGCCTAATAGTTATTTACATTATTGTGATTACTTAGTATCAGGCAACAGATTGAAGAATTAAAGGTATATATAAATATTATACAGACATACAAACAATAAATACAATAAACCCAACTGGAGTGAAAAATTAGCCAGAGCCAGGAATCGAACCCGGGATCCTGGCTCTGGCTTTTTTCACTCCAGTTGGGTTTATTGTATTTATTGTTTCTATGTCTGTATAATATTTATATATACCTTTAACTGTTGAATGCAGGCGTTATTTATGTGTGTATGTGTGTTTTAATATATATTGTAGTATGAGTGTTTTATTAAGATTGAAGAGTATTTGGTATATTTTTAATATATGGGCTTTGGTGAGTTAGAGAAAATGGCCTTGGCGAGTGAAGTGAATTTTACGTATATTTACTGGCAAATTATTTACTTTTCATATACATATAAGCATTTTTTTTTCAATATTTATTTTATTTATTTATATAAAGAAGAGCTATTTATCTACTTTTAAATACGAACAGAAATAATTTGTGGTTCTACCTGATTATCCCATAGACCAAAAAAAAAATATCGCCAAACTATAAGATTAAATGCCAATAATGGGTGATCGTAAATGTCAAATTTACTTGACATTAAACACTTTACACGTGTTTGTTACGTCATCAGGTGATTTTTAATTCGATATTTACGTTTCTTCGTGATCTGCGGCAATTTTTTGACATTCCATTTTTGACCTATAATACTAAAGTAATTTCTACCTTCATTTCAATAAAGTTTATTCGGATTTCGTATAACAATTTTCGAATTTTTCGGGTATTTTGTATGTGATTTTTAGTGTAGTTTAGCGATTTTCTACCATTTTTTCACATTAGTGAAAGACGTTGATAGAAGTTGAATCAACTTTCAATTTTCGAACACGATCTATATAATAAAAGCCGAAGTCATGTGATAGTCATCAAAAGTTCCGGGCTGACCGCTTCACTTTTTATGATAAACGGACATTTCAGTACTTTTGTATTAGTCGGGCGCAGGTGATAAAAAATGCCAAATATTCTTCCGTCGCCCTCATTTCATTAAAAATATAAACCTATCACCCATTTAATTTAAAACGCATAAATTTCATTTAAAACACATAAATTTAAATACATGAATCAGATACATTTAAAATACACATATTTCATTTACCTAATTTAAAATACAATAAATAAATAAATAAATAAAAGTATTTTTCGAGTATAGATCCTTGGCGAGGAAAAAAAAATTGGCATCGTATTTTCCAGCAATCTACGTCCTATTTCATACACATAAGCAGTTTTTTCCATATGTATACAATTTATTTAATCTAAAGAAGGCAATGATTTATTTTCATATAGAAACAGAAGTAATCTATACTCATCTATCTATACTCATCTATACTTCTATTATAAAGAGGTAAAAATTGTTTATTTGTAGGAGGTAAGCTCTGGAACTACCGAACCGATTCCAAAAGTAATGGTATCAAAATGATGGTGTTCGCCCAACTTAGAACATAGGCTATATCTTATGTCGGTGCCACTACCCAAAAGGGGGTGCAGGAGCAAAAAACGTTCTAAAAATGCGATTTTTGCGTTACTGAAGGGCCTAGAAATATGAAATTTGGAATATTAGTTACATATAAGATATAAATGATGTCTAAGAACAGTTCTTAAATAATTCGAAATTTAAAAGGGGTGAAATTGAACAAAAAGCGTTCTAAAAAACGTTCTAAATGGTAGTTTCTACATAATTTCAGGAAATACCAAACCGATTTCAAAAGTAAGGGTATCAAAATGATAGTGACAACGTTTGCTCCAAGATAGGCTATGTTTTATGTCGGTACCACTACCCCAAAGGGAGTGCAGGAGAAAAACGTTCTAAATTGCGGTTTTTGCGTGACGGAAGGGCCCTGAATCGTGAAATTTAGAATGGTAGTTAGTTATAACATATCAATGATATCTAAGGACATTTCCTAAAAAAATCGAAATTTAAAAGGGGGGTTGAAAAAGGGTGGTTAAAAGGGGCGTTGTAAAAAACGTTCTAAATTGCAATTTCTATGTAATCTCAGGAAATACTGAACCGATTTCAAATATAATGTTGTTAAAAAGATAGTGACAGATCTTGCTCCAAGATAGGCAATATTTTATATATGTTTCCACTAACCCAGAGGAGATGCAGGAGCAAAATGATCGAAAAGCGTTCTAAAAACGTTCTAAATGCAGATTTGTCACCAATATCTCAGGAAGAATCAAACTGATTTCAAAAGTAATGTTAAGAAATTGATGTTAACAGCCTCTGCTCTAACATAAACGCTATTTTAAGTCAGTATAACTATCACCTAGACGTTGCAGGAGCAAAAAAGCGTTCCAAATTTCGATTTTTGTGATCGGTAGGGGCTAGCAACTTAAAATTAGGCAAGGTACATATGTATTACATATAAATGATCTTTAAGAACAGTTTCGAAAAAAATTGGAAATTTAAAAAGGGGTGAAAATGCGCGAAAAGCGTTCTAAAAACGTTCTAAATTACGATTTCTACTCAATCTCAGGAAATTCCAAAGCTTTTAGGTAGCTTTCTTTACAAAAAGCTACCTGTTGCAGCCGTTCGGAGGAAAGCGATTTCAAAAAATTTTGGTATATTTTCATCGATCATGACCTTCAGACCCTGAAACCACCCTCTGTTCAAAATTGATATATATATATATATATATATATATATATATATATATATCTGACCTATGTCACACTGTAACTGAACCGATTTATGAACCGATTTGGGTGTAATTCGGTGTGTACATAGTACATACCAATGTCTCGACCGAGTTCGTTGGCCAGCTTCATCTGCCATTTTGTTTCAAAATGGCGGCCATTTAAAAAATTTAAAAAAAATTAAAATTTGAAATGTGGTACCAAAAAATTGAAAATGGAAAAATATTTTTTTCTTATGTATTTAACCTTTATACAAAGACTCCGTAGCAGTTTTTGTTTTGTCTATATCTTAAAAAATGGCTGAGTTATAGCATTTTGAATTTCTAGCGAAGCTGACATTTTGAAACGTCCTGAATTTTGTCACGCGATAAAAGGCGTATTTATGAACCGATTTGGATGTAACTTCGTTTATACATAGTACAGACCAATGTCTCGACCGAGTTCGTTGGCCAGCTTCATCCGCCATCTTGTTTAAAAATGGCGGCCATTTAAAATTTTAAGAAAAATTTTAATTTGAAATGTGGTACCAAAAAATTGAAAATTGAAGAAATATTGTTTTCTTATGTGTTTGACCTTGATGAAAAGATTCGGGAGCAGTTTTTGTTTCGTCTATATCTTAAAAAATGGCTGAGTTATAGCATTTTGAATTTCTAGCTTGGCTGACATTTTGAAACGTCCTGATTTTTGCCACGTGATAACAGACGTATTTATGAACCGATTTGGATGTACCTTGGTGTGTACATAGTACATACAAATAACTCAACCGAATTCGTTGGCCAGCTTCATCCGCCATCTTGTTTCAAAATGGCGGCCATTTAAAAAAATTTAAAAAAATTTAAATTTAAAATGAGATACTAAAAAATTGGAAAATGAAAAAGATTTTTTCGTATGTGTTTAACCTTAATACAAAGATTCCGGAACAGGTTTTCTTTCGTCTATATCTAAAAAATTGGCTGAGTTATAACATTTTGAATTTCTATTGTGGCTGACATTTTAAAACGACCTGATTTTTGTCACGCGATAACAGGCGTATTTATGAACCGATTTGAATGTAACTTGGTCTGTACATAGTACATACCAATGTCTCGACCGAGTTCGTTATCCAGCTTCATTCGCCATCTTGTTTCAAAAGGGTTGCGATTTTTAAAAAAAAATGTAATTTAAAATTTAAAATGAGGTATTAAAAAATTGGAAAATGAAAAAGATTTTTTTTATGTGTTTGGCCTTCATACAAAGATTCTGGAGCAGTTTTTGTTTCTGAAAATTTGTTCTTTTGTTTATATCTTAAAAAGTGGTTGAATTATAGCACTTTGAATTTCTATCATGGCTAACACTTTGAAACGATCTTGTATTTGTCACGCGATACCACACGTATTCGCCTATTTCGATGGAAGAAGGCATGTGGATAGTATACATCAATATCTCGACCAAGTTCGCTGGCCAGCTTCAACAGCCATCTTGTTTCAAAATGGCGGCCATTAAATAAAAAAAAATATATTTAAAGTGAGATGCAAAAAAATTAGAAATTGAAAAAGTTTTCTTTCTTAAGTATTTGACCTTGATATAAGGATTCAGGAGCATTTTTTGTTTGTCTTTATCTTAAAAAATGGCTCAGATATAGCGGTTTCAATTTCTAACGTGGGTGACATTTTGAAAAATCTGATTTTTTGCCTGCGACAGCACTCGTATATATCAACCGATTCCGATGTGAGTGAGCATGTGCACAGCAATTACTAAGGTCTCGACCAAGTTCACTGGTTAGCCTCATCCACCATGTTGTCTTAAAAGGGCAGGCACTTTAAGAAATCGCCGAATTTGGCAGCCAAATATAAGTTACTTTAAATAAAAGCAACTTGGATACAGCTGTCTAATTTCGCGAAATTCTCATCCATAATGATTTAGTATTGATAAAAATTAAAAATTAGTATTGAATCTCCTACATTCGGTTTCCACTTAATTGAGCTTCGTGTGTTTGAATAATATAAGTTGGCTTTTTTAAAATAAGGAATATGAAAGCTACCTCTTCCTCCCGGCACTGGCCGGAAGGACTTTTTCAAAAGTAATTGTTGCAAATCAATGGTGACAGTCCTGCTATAACATAGGTTATATTTTATGTTGCTGTCACTACCATCTGAGGGTTGCAAAAGCAAAACATGTTCTAATTTGCGTTTTTTGCATAACTGATTTCTACGCTATTTCAGGAAATATAAACCAAATATAAAAGTAATAGTTGCTCAATTAATGGTAACAGTCTCTGATCCTACACAGGCTATGTTTTATGCCGATGATTCTACCACCTGGGATTTACAGGAACAACAAACGCTCTAAAACAGGCCTTTAAAAGCTTTCTAAATTACGTTTCTGTGGAATATTAGGAAATAACAAACCAATTTGAAAATTAATGGTGGCAGTTCCTATTTCAACATAGCCCTTTATGTTGAGAGAGGTGGTAGGACTTGGAATTTGACATGATGGTTAATTTTAAGATGTAAGTAGATGGTTTCTAAAAAATTCAAAACTTCAAATGAATATTGAAATGAGCGTATTAATTGAGCATAAAAGTTTCAAAATATTTTCTAAATTATTATTTATTTAGTTTTATTTCGTTTTATTAATTTAAGTCTCATTTCTGCCTTATGCAGTGTAACAATGATGTTTAATCAAACTGTGTTTTAAATAGTAATTTTTTTAAATTATTCCTAAAATTAATAAGTACCTTTTAGTAAAATAAAATATTACCTTTTAATAAAATAAAAATTTAGTTAGTACCTTTTAATAAAAATTAGACATATAAATATCACTTGGCATATTTCAAATATTACGCGAGCAAAGCCGCGGGGTTTGCTAGTTTATATATAAACAAATAGTCTATATACACTGCTCAAAACAATTAAAGGATATTGCAGTTTTAGGTGGATTTTGTATCTGGTAAACTGTTTAGCTGATTGATACATGGTCGACAGACATAGTAGGTTATATGAGAATAAATTACACATGTTTGGCAGAAAAAAATGCATTTTATTGCGCATTTGTGTACTAAAGGAAAAAAACACAATTTGTGCATATGAGAAAAAAAGAATAAGAAAAGGTGTTTTCTTCAAAGAAAATCATTTTCAGTAGGGGGTATGGTTTCCACGGGCGGCCAGCAACGTTGAACACCTTTGAGGCATGGACTCAATGAGGCTATTAATGACGAGTTGGGGTATTCTGCCCCACTCTTCCAGAAGAGCTCTTTCCAGTTCTTGGAGAGTTTGTGGGGGTTGTTGGCGGCCAGAAACTCGTCTTCCTAGAGCGTCCCAAACGTGCTCGATTGGATTCATGTCTGGAGAACACACTGGCCATTCCATTCGAACGATTCCTTCCTCGAAAAGGAAATCCTCCACCAGGTTTGCACGATGTGGCCTGCAGTTATCGTCCATTAAAATGAAATTATCTCCGATTGCTGCAGCGTAAGGGACTACAATAGGTCTGAGGATCTCATCCCTATACCGGCGACCAGTCAGAGCCCCATCTCGAATGATGTAGAGGGCAGTGCGCCCGTCAATGGAGATGCCACCATACACCAACACTCCTCCACCGCCAAATCTGACACTTTCGTGCACGAACGCAGGATTATTCCTACTGCCACGGTCCCTCGAGATGAAAATACGCCTATTATCCGGATGCACAGAAAAACGGGACTCGTCAGAAAACACAATATTGCTCCATTCATTTCTCCTCCAGTTGACATGCTCGGTTGCCCACTCCCTGCGGTCGCGACGATGCCTTGATGTTAATCTAACACATACCATCGGTCGGCGAGCATACAGACCTACAGCATGGAGCCGGTTTCGGACAGTCTGAGTTGAAATCGTGGTGCCTGTAGCCGAGCGAAGGTGTTGTTGGAGAAGAGTAGCGTTCATGGTTCGGTGTCTCCGAGCTGTTAACGCTAAATACCGATCTTCATTGGGCGTTGTTGCCCGTCTACGACCTTGCCCTGGTCTTCGGCCTGCACATCCACTCTCCAAAAAACGGTTCCAGATCCTGGAAATGACACTTTGTGACACTCCAATGGCTTGCGCTACTTCGGCTTGAGTTTGGCCCCCTTCTAACCTACCAACAATTCTCAAAGCTTCTGAATCTGCCAAATGACTTCGCTGAGACATCGTACTCATCGAAACAAAGCAATCACTGAATGCCGATCATCCTTGTCTTCATTCTCTTTTATCCAGTTGAAAGTCAAATTTCATTAGCTGCCGCTGAAGCGACGTTTTTGACGTCGAACTCAAAATTTGCATACTCCACAGTTTGAAAACCAGAAAAATTTGCATTTGTGATTCTCTTCTTCTATTTTCGGCAAAAAAAATTTCGTTTATATCTTTATTTTATATAAAACTTCAAATATCCTTTAATTGATTTGAGCAGTGTATATGTATAATATGTTTATATGCAAATAAATACATATAAACAAAAATAAAAGTTTACCAGGTTTATTTTCATAGCTATTTATATATTTTGTCAATGTATTTCACTTTCTGAAGCCCGAATTGCGCCAAGCTTTAAAAAAAAAATGCCAAGGCCCCTGTAGTGGAAAAGTACCTAATTAAATAATTAATCGTAATAATAATAACATAAGCTGAAATATTTCATTTGAACATCAAAGTACTGTTTCTAATTTACATTCAAATAAATATATATTCTAAGATAACTTCAATTTAAATTAGGTTGACAGCTTACTATCTCACTTCAAAAAATAAATAAACATGAGAGATTCATTCATCATGAACGGTAGAAAATATTAAACTATGAAGACAATCTTTCGCAAAGCAGGTTCTCCAACAATGAATGGACAATATTCTTATGACGTCATAGTAGATAAATTGGCGTCGCTAGCGTTTGTTTACGGTTCGCATTCACGAGGGTTTTATTTTGCTATTCCTCTTAGTTACGTTACGTTATTGTCATATTTATGAACTCAGAAATCAAATTTATAAAAACAAAAGTATATATATTCATTATTTAATTATTAAGTAGTGAAATTTTTTTTTATAAATTCATGATTTGTAAAATTTATTAATACTAAAAAATAACATTGAGGTAACAGCATGTTTAAGTAAAATAAGTTTAATTTAGGTAATTTATGAACCAATCAAAGTTTAAACACTTGAAATTTCACTCATTTTTACAGCTAGGCGAATTAAGTGGTATTTGTGAAAAAGAGACGAAATACGCATAACAACAAAAAAAGTATGAAATATTATCAAGATCGGAAAGAATTCTTGATTTCTCATCAGAAACTTTGGACTTAGGGAAGGATTGAGTAAGCAAATTAATTTCGGAATGAAAGTAACATGATGCAATCAATGCTAAGCATACATTTTAGAGAGACCAAACTTGTCGCCAGAGGTGGCTAGTATATATATATATATATATTTTTTCTCTTTTCGAAATTTGCGCAGCGATTTAAAATTTTTTCGCGATATCTTATTGTGATTTTCAGAGGTTTTTCGCAATTCGTGCTGTTTTTTTACGTACCCGGGCAACGCCGGGCAAGTTAGCTAGTTTTAAATGAAATGATGGCGATGGAATCCTATTTGGCGATTGAATCACCTGCGCCCAGCTAACATAAAAGTTGCAAAATGGCATATAAAAAGTGAAGCGGTCAGCCCGGAACTGTTGATCACAGTCACGTGACTTCGGCTATTGTTATATAGATAATTATTATGTATAGATAATAAAGAAAGAAGTTTGTGTGTGAATTTATGAGTGTGTGAGTGTGTCGACGGTGTTCTGAAGAGATCGCTGCACGTAGAGCTACAAAATTTGGGGGAAAGGAACTTCTATATATGAAGTTTTGCACCTCGAAGCCCGTTTTTCGATTTTTTGATTAGATTTTTTTTTATTTAATTTTTTATGCGATTTTTAGCTCTTTTTTAAGTTTTGAGGCGATTTTTCCACATTAATGAAAAGAATACGGTTCCTTTCTTTTAACCCAATATAGTAAATTTGTTCTCTTTTCAGAAAAATTTATTCGGAATTCGTACAGCGATTTTTGAATTTTTAGCGAATTTTTTATGCGATTATTGAACTGCATTTAATGCATATTCATACCTATAAGGGGGGGGGGGCACAGTTCTGTCTCCAAATGCCGCCAAGTTTGTCGCCAACATGGCGATATATCGCCAAATGTGGCGACCAAAATTACTCGCCAAAATGGCGATAACTCTAATATTTTTCCAAATTCCCATACACTTCCATTGTAAACCAAATAGGTATTACTTGCTTACAGAAAATCAACAAATTGAGATATTTTAATCCAACATAAACTAATATTAACTTAAGGGATTATATCTATATACATAAAAGCCGTTTTGTGAGTGTATGTCCTTTATACAAATCTTCAATTTTTGATCGATTTGCACGAAACTTGGTGTAAATACGTTTTAGAACGTGGAAAAGATAGCTGTCTACTTAAAAAAATTATGAGACCACTATTTATCCCTTTTTTCTACCACCTTCCATAATTTAACATTATAGAAATATCTCTTTTTAAATTTTCTAATTGAATCGTTTCTTTCCTGTTGCCACACCCTAAAAAATGACACAATAATGTAAAATAAAAATATCGATAACGCATGTATTTTGTTTTCAGATTTTCTTGCTATTATTTTGCATTCTTTGAAATTGACGTCATTCTAAACAGAAAATAACTATAAAAGCGGTAAAATGACGTAGCACCTTAATTTGAATGTTTTTTAAAATTAAAACATCTACTTTAATACAAACAGTCAAATTTCATGAAAACAATTTAGGAAAAGGGATAAAAAAAGGCTAGATATGACGTCACTTTCTTGCTATATTTGAATTTGCATTTTTGAATTTGACGCTATTCTAAATAGATAATGCACATTTTTTATACATATAAAATAAAAACTTTAACTATAAAAGCGGTAAAATGACATAGCACCTTAATTTGAATGTTTTTTTTTTTTTTATTAAAACATCTTCTTTAATACAAATAGTCAAATTTCATGAAAACAGTTTAGGAAAAAGAAAAAAAAGGCTAGATATGATGTCACATTCTATCAATTCTTTTCAACGTGTAGTCAAACTCACTGTAAATAAATGGCTTCTATATTTTGTTTACTACTTCGTTTGTATACTACAGCCATATCTTATAGCTATACGTTATAGCTAAGTGTTGTATTGATTTAGATTCAGTGGTAACATTTTCTGTGATTTATACTAAAAAGAGAGAAGTTATTTCCCTTTTCAAAAAAAATTCTTGACTGTTTGATTTGATATCTGTTGAATTCGTGGTTTATTTTATTTTATTTTTGGCGTTTTAATTTCGTTTGTCAATTTAGTTACTGAATATTACACGAAAACAAACAAATTCTGAATTTTTTACAGTTTTTTTGAACAATTGAGTTAATATTTTGTAATTTGGTTGTAAGCATCTTTAAAAAATATTCATGCTTGAAAATTACTTTAAAATCCATAAAAAATCTGTAAATTAAGATAAACATTACAAACAAATATTACTGAAAGTACTTTTGTTTTCTATAAGATATTGGAACAATCGAATATGCGATCTTTAGAGATTAAATTGCAGTAAAAGGGAAATTTAGTGTTGTGTTAGGCTGTTGCCAACGAAAATATGATATCAGTGTTACTCATACACATGTCTTTCTTTATACTATTGCATTAAGAGTAAACGGGTTCATCTTTCGTAATCGGGTTGCACGCACCTTTAAAATTACCCATGCTATAAAATTACTAATTAACTAAATTAAAATCAGAAAAGTGAGATACAATTTTCAAACAAATTTCATTTGAAAGAACTTTTTTCTATTCGCATTGTAAAAAATGAAATTGCGTGATGTTTAGAAGTTAGAAAATTGCAGTAAAGGCACAATTTATGGGGCACAATTTATGGGCACTGACATAGTGTTTTTTCATTATAATGTATATACCGGGTGTCCCAAAAAGGACTGACTGATTTTAAAATTCAATAACTTCCAAACGGTGACAGATATTAAAAAAATTCTTGCAGGAGGGTTATGCATAAAGTCAAAAGTTTTATTACAGTGATTTTCGATTTTAGTTCGAATTACAAACAATAGATGGCGCTGCGATCAATAGAGGCTAAATTCAGGCTCGATTTTTGGTACTTCGTGGCCCGGATAATACATTTCCATCTCCTTTTTTGCATGGAACAACAGAAAGGACCAAAAATCCAGCCTGTATTTAGCGACTATTGTTTACAGCGCCATCTATTGTTTGTAATTCGAACTAAAATTGAAAATCACTGTAATAAAACTTTTGACTTTATGCATAACCTTCCTGCAAGAATTTTTTTAATATCTGTCACCGTTTGGAAGTTATTGAATTTTAAAATCAGTCAGTCCTCTTTGGGACACCCGGTATATACCATACAAACGAGAATTTCATTAAATGCTGCGCATTTGGTGGATTTTTTTTTTTTTTTTTCGTATTGTCAGGAAAATCACATATATATTGATATATATGTGATATTTTTCTGTTACACTTGCCAAAGAAAACGCGCAATCTTTTATTAAAGCTCAGTGATTTTACTATGGTTGCGAGAAAATAACGTCATGTTTTCTGATTGTCTTTTTAACGATTTGTGGATGGGAATGCACAAATTTCAGTTATTGTGATTGCCGTATTATTTCGTTTTAATTTATTTTACCTGGAAGGCTCCTTATAATTGCCACGGGCGAAGCCGGGTAGTTCTGCCAGTTAATTATATTTAAGGGAATCCAAGTAAATTAAATTATGAGTAAAAGTAACATGATACAATGCTTAACATGCTTTCCCAAACATAAATTTTAAGAGAGCCATCAGATCAAAGGAATTAGATTTGAAACTTTTATACAATTAAATTAATTTTTAATTTTCGTGATTTTTAATTCGATTTTTACTTTTCTTCGCGATCTGCTTCAATTTTTTAACATTCCATTTTTGACCTATAATTCTAAAGTAATTTCTGCCTTCATTTCAATAACGTTTATTCGGATTTCGTATAGGAATTTTCGAATTTTTCGGGAATTTTGTATGTGATTTTTAGTGTATTTTAGCGATTTCCTACCATTTTTCCACATTAGTGAAAGGAATCAACTTTCAATATTCGAACACAAAATATAATTTTTTTCTCTTTTCGAAATTTGTGCAGCGATTTAATTTTTTTTCTCGATATCTTATTGTGATTTTCAGAGCTTTTTCGCAGTTCGTGCTGTTTTTTGACGTACCCGGGTAACTCCGGCAAGTTAGCTTGTAAGTACTAGAATAAAAATTATTATTCAGGGACTTAAAAAGATTGTGAGAATGCTTCACATACTGCGTACGCCACGCAGCAATAATAAGAAACTAGCAGGTACTACGATAATTCTTTTAGCTCACATGCAAATATAAGTAGAGATATACATATTACGTACGCCACGCTGGAATATAGAATCAATTACATTAAACTGTTATAAATCAAAAACTAATTGCACGGAATCATGTTTAATATAATAGCTCTTAAAAATTACATTTTCTGATTTTGGGAAATCTTATATATTTCTGAGAAATAATACAAATAATCTAACATTATTAAGTTGCGGAATTCAGGTTGTTAGATATTCTGTGAAGCAAAGTGAAAATTAAAATATCTTATAAAATTGACACTGAGGTCCCTGATCTATAGATTTACTTGATGTATCAGAATAGTTTGAGGTAGCCTAGTCACTGCATGCTATTTGACTTTTGATGTTGGATTTAATGAGTGCTGTTAAATATAATCCTCTTTAATAAAAAGCTACGCGTTGTTGACGACTGTCTTTTTCGCTAATCGTTGCCACAGATTAAGCACGGAAAATGAAACATTTGACGATACTGAAAAAATTAATAGCTCGAAAAATATTTGTCAGAAAATTGTTAGACAAACTGCGTTAGAAAGGTAAAAAATTCCATTTTTCTACCACCAACAGATTACCGATAGAAACAAATGAACATTTCGGAAATTGTAATTAATTTTTTCAGATGTAAACAATGTGTAGTGAGTAATTCATTTTAGAAAATTCATTGAAAAAAATTAAAAAACTTTCGCGCATTGAATATTTTAACTCCTGTAGTATTAATGTGCCTTTGACGTCATTCGCCTATGAACCAATGAAAATAGTTTTTAATTTAAAAGCGAAGTCTTAAAAAATTCAAGTCTATTTTCGGTACTTTTATGTTATCCGGGGAAAAATCTCGCCAATAACAGCGTTTTTTTCGCCAATAGAGGTTATTTCTTCACGTGTGTGATTTAGAAACGATGCTTTATAGTTGAAATAAAATGCTATGGTATTTATTATTATTGTTTTGTATTTTAAAGGAAATGAGTGAAAGGCATTTATTTTAATTGTATGCAACAAATGTATTTTGAATGTTTGTATTTTAAATAAAAGTTATGCTTTTTAAATGAAATGGGTTAAAGGTTTATATTTTAAGTGAAATTAATACAATATGAATGATGACAAACAATATTTGGCGATTTATCACATCGCCAATCTAACATAAAAGTATTCTATTTTCTGAGTATTAATGTTACAAACATAGTCTTTGTTTGTTTCAGGTTTGTATGTTCAATTTATTTTTGAAAAATTAATTTGATGAATAATTAATCCATTTTCCTTTTTATTTCCTTTTTAACCATTTGGAAAAATGGTTATTGTCCTCGTCAGGGTAGGAAATCAAAAGCATATCTGAAGGTTTTTATTGGTTTAATCTGCAATTTATTCGTTTTCTGATTGGTCTATACAGTAACCTATATTTCCCTTTACTTTCCAGAGAGATGGATACCTTCTGTTTCCACTATGACAAAAAAGTAATAAAAACTACAAAAAAAAAAAAAAAATTAATAACTCAGAAACAAATTGAAATACAGTTTTCAAACAAATTGCATTTAAAAGTACATTTTTTTTTTCTCTATACGACGGTGAAAAAAGTAATATTGTGGGATGTTTAGAAGTTTAAGAATGAAATTTTATTTAAAATTGGTCGTCAGATTTCTTGGAAATCTGACGATGGAAAAGCCTTTTCCCGAACAGCCAATGAAAAGCTTGGATAGTACATAAGTTTCAGGTGGATAATATGTACGAGTCGCAGGCGATTTTTGTCGTTTGGAATTTTCACGTGTAATAACACTATTAATGTTTAATTCATGGCGTACGTAATCTAGGATCAACTCCGTGCGGTTTTTTATGTCTTAAATTTTAGTCTTTGAAAAAATCATTTTCCAAATGGTCGTTGTAATTTGTTAAATCCTTTTTTTTTTTTTTAAACTCAATTACTTCTCGACATTACATAATTTTAAATTTTACACTGTTGAATAGGGAGGGTCTACTTTCAAATGTAAATTGTTTGAAAACTGTATTTCAATTTACTGACTTTTTGTGATTTTTAAACCAAATAGCTCGGTTATGGAATAATAGTATATAAATATTTTTATCAATTATTTAAAATTTTAAGGGAAAACCACGCTTTCTACCCACCGTCCCAGGACGGCCGTTTACACTAGTATACACATAATGGTTGAAATAAAAAAAATAACCTTTTACGTCTTAAGACACAAAAATTATACAGATTGTCAGAGCTGATATACTGATAAGAAATACTTTTTACTGATAAGAAATAGAAATTATTCTAAAAAAAAGTTAAAAAAAAAATCTATAAAAGATAATTTTAAGCAATTATATTTAACCCTCTATTTTTTTTCGATTAATCTGGAGAATTGTCATGTCAACCCGCTATATTAAATGAAATATTCGAAAATTATATGCACATTCTAGAAAGCTGTCTCGTTATTTATAGTTAAAGCTGTAATTATTTAACTGAATTCTTTAATTGGCCTTACACGGAACTTCCTTACTATTAATCTTCCTTTTTTTTTCTTTTCTTTTTTTTTTTTGACGCGTAATTTGACGTGTAATTTGTCTTAAAATATGACTGTACATTTACATCAAGAGGGATTCAAGTTACGTCAAAAGTGAAACAGTGAATTAACTTTGGTTTTTAAAAGTTAGTTTTCATTCAAAGTGGAAGTTTTTCAATTCGATGTAGCTTCCTTTTCCATATTGGTAAGTCATATTTTTGCATTATTTGGCGATGAAAATTTCCATTTATCTGATTCTTTTAATGGGGATTAAACTCACTTGCTGTAATTTACATGTTGTTAACCCCCCCCCCCCCCGACTCCCCACACACACACATGTCTTTTTAAAAATTCTGCTTTATATTTTTTGATATTGTCTTTTACAATGCAATATTAATTTCTTATTTCTTGAAGCTATATTTATTTCTGGCAGCAACTAAGATTACAGATTTTTATTTCGTTTCTATATTTGTACAATTTAGAACTGAAATGCATATAGTATTGGATTTGTGAAAAAATTCGACTGCCGGTTTTTGACGGATTTATACGTTTTAGAAGGTCCTGATCACGATTTGATGGTTTTCAGAAAATGTCTGTCTGTCACTCTGTCTGTATGTGACAAAAGTTTTGTGGGCGCTCTATCTCAAGAACTAAGACACGGAATTTCACAAAACTTTAGATTCAGTTAGATCTTGATATAAACTGGTGGTGATTACTTTTTGGTGTAAATCGCCCAACAGGTGGCGCTGCTATGCTGCATTTTTTAAGATTTCTGCAATAGCTATATCTCAAGAGCTACTGCACTGATTTCCATAAAACTTCAGATTTAGTTAGTCCTTGATATAATTTATGCTAATTACCTTTTGGTGAAAATCGCCAAACAGGTGGCACTGCTATGCTGCATTATTCATGATTATCGCAATAACTGTATCTCATGGACTAATGCACGAATTTTCATCAAACTTCAGATTCAATTAGTCCTTGATATGTATTAGTGCTGTTTAGTTTTTGATGTAAATCGTCCAACAGGTGACTCTGCTATGCTGCATTTTTCACGGTTTTCTTAATAGCTGTATCTCAAGAACCAATGCATGAATTTTCATCTAACTTCAGATTCAGTTAGCCCTTGGTTTAAATAGGTCCTAATTAGTTTTGGTGTAAATCGCTCAACAGGCGGCGCTGTTATGCAGAATTTTTTACGATTTTCGCAATAACTCTACATCAAAAACTAATTCAAGGATTTTCCTCAAACTTCAGATTCAGTTAGAAGTTGACGTAATTTGTTGATGATTAGATTTTGGTGTAAATCACCTAACTATAGCGACTAGAATACACAGTGTGGAAATCGGCTATCCCTGTAATACTTAAAAAAACGCTAAAACATTGTATCCCATAAATGTGCAAGGATGCTGCTGCAATATGCAGATCGCTGCGACATCTGCAGGATATTTTCTACAACTGCAAGAAATTGCTAGTCTATACAATGGAATACTAGTAATACGAAAATCCCGCAGATGTCGCTGCGATCGACACTTGGGATTTTAGCAGTATCGTCACACATTTAAGGGATACAAATTTTTAGCACTGTTTGGATAGCATATTTCCACACTAGGTATTCTAGACGCTGTAACCTAACCGTGTGGCGCTGACATGCTGCATTTTTCAGGAAGCATTAACATGTATGAGATAGAAGAAAGTTTTGGGATTGCAACATCCGACTAGTATTTTTTTTTTTTTTTTTTTGGACATGTAATTTGAAAACAAGTTTTGCCTTAAAATACGCAGTAAAAAAAGACAAATGTTTTATAAGGATTTATGAAAAAAAAGTTGTTTTCTTTATTTCGTAAAATGGCTGAATTAATTCTTTTGACACATTGCTTTTTTAAGTATTGCGCGGCAGCGCAATATTTATTTATTTCCAGCGTCACTTCTCACTGTTAATTTAACATAGAAAAGCCTATGGAGATCATAACTTTTTGACTTTTTCTTCCCACCTTTTTGCCCCTGACGCCACATTTTTTTTATTCTTTGTAATTTTAATGATATTGTAAATTCAATGTACGAAAATTTTTTCCTGACGTCAGGATCGAAACGGATGATAAAATGCCTTTGCATATGGGTGAATTATAATGCAGAGAGTAACATAGCCTAAGCTTTATTTATATTATTTAAATATTTTTCTTAATAATTCCAAATTTTGCTTTTTTCATTGAGAATCAATGGACATTTTTGCTATAAAATTTAACATTTTTTTCTATTGTTCCAAAAAATTCAAAAGCCGTAATAAGATTTTATCTACAGTAATTAATTTTCAGTTAAAATATTTCCACGTGAGAAATGGAATTTGAAATAATTTTTTACGAATTAAAAAGAAGATGAATATGGCGTCATACGGGAAATAAAACTGATATTTTCAAACATTTTTTAGTTATACAATGTAATGTAGGAGACTATGGTATTCTTTAATAATAAACACAGTTGATAAATGAAGAGGCCATCGGTTGGTTTTTCTTGATTTAATATCACATTCACAAGACACAAATTTACGAACACAAAACACAAAATATAATCGCGGTAACAATTTCTACTTTTTTAACTACATCCCTCGTCGAGTCACCTTCACAACCAAAAAAAAAACACTCTGCGCGCTCACTCCAGCTTCTCGCTTCGGAGTTCGAAAAAAACAGAACAACCTTCTATCCTCAGTTGACTACCGCCATCTATCGGTGGAAAAAATGTTAGTTTTCTGTAATGAATTAGTTCTTTACAGACTCCTCCCCACCTGGAGAAAACTTTTCACAGTCGACGGGGAAAAGTTTCTTTGTGAATTATTGCTTTCAAGCACCAGTTCCAAACAAAATTTAGTACCGTGAACCACAACTGACTTATTCCCACCATGAAAACATAAATATAAAAAATACAAATAAAATTTATAAATATTCAAACATTATACTCAAGATACAAATGAAAAACAATTTACACATATTCAAAACAATAAATTCAAATTTAACTGTTATACAAATTATCATATTTACATATTAGCATTCTAATCAAGCTTAGGCTTTTAGGGCTCGACTCAAACTATCAGCATTCTGATGATGTTTTCCCTTTTTATGAACAATTTCATAATTAAAGGACTGTAAAAGTAAGGCCCATCTTAAAAGTCTAGGATTAGTTCCGCTGTTTTTATCTAACCATACTAAGGGGTTGTGGTCCGTCTGGATCTGAAATTTTTGATGTCCATCCAAATAGCATCGTAGTTTTCGCACTGCAAACACAATAGCAGCACATTCTTTTTCGGTGGTACTAAAGTTTCGTTCTCTGTCTGAAAACTTTTTGCTCAGATATAATATAGGATGTTCTTCATTATTTTCATTCAGCTGGGATAACACTATACCAATTCCCAATTTTAAACCATTACACTGAAAGATGAAAAAAGTCAAGACTATATAAGACAGGATTTTCAGACCTCTGGTCAGATCTAAAACTGAAATATATTTAGCTGAAGACACTTTTTCTATTAACTGGTCAATGTTGGGCAAAGGATAAAATTTTGTGCGAGTCACTTTATTTAAACGGTGATAATCTATGGAAGGTCTCGCTTCTCTGCCTGGAACTTCAACTAAAATTAACGGAGAGGCAAAGTCAGATTCACCTGGCTCAATGACTTCCAGTTGCAGCATTTTCTCGACTTCGGCCTTACGGATTTCCGTTTGTCTAGGCGACATTTTATAAGGCCGGGCACAGATTGTTTTTTCTGATTCCAGCTCAATATCATGTTCAGCTAGATTCGTGCACCCTGGTTCAGTCGAAAAAGAGTCAGCATATTTTCCAATAAGTTGTCCTAATTCTTCTCGTTGACTTTCATTTAATCTGTTGTTTTTTTGTATGTCTTGCAATACTTCTAACAACGCATTGTCATTATTTTCCTCATCCAATTTAGGAATTTCATCATCTTCTTCATCATTAGAGGTTGTTTTTATAGTCAGTAAATTTATACTTTCAATTTTTCTTTGATGGTAGGGCTTTAACATATTTACGTGATACACTTGGGACTTCTTTCTCTCTGGATCGCAAATAACATAGTTAGTTTCTGACAATCTCTTTATTACTTCTCCAGGTCCTATCCAACTAACTGACAGTTTATTTGGTTTGGACGGGGCCACAATTAAAACTTTATCTCCCTCTTTAAACTCTTGTTTTCTGGCTTTTATATCATACCAATATTTTTGGTTTTGTTTCTCTTTTTCCATATTTTCTGCAGCGAGCTCTTGGCATTTCTTCATTCTGTTCATTAAGTCAAATACATAGGATATCACACTATCTTCTTCTATCTCTTGCTCAGTCAATTTTTCATAGAGTAGCATCATTGGAGTTCTTAAGTTCTGGCCATGGACTAGTTCTGCTGGACTGAACCCAGTGCTATTGTGAGTTACAGTTCTTAATGCAAAGAGGGCAGGAGGCAGTACTTTCTCCCAATCAGCTCCAGATTCTAAACAAAGTACTCTGAGTATCCGTTTCAAAGTCCTGTGCATTCTTTCAACTGGATTACTTTGTGGATGATAAACCGAACTTCGCACAACTCTAACTCCAAATTTCTCTAAGAATTCCGTTGTAAGTACACTCATAAATGACTTTCCTTGGTCAGTTTGTAGTATACGAGGAAATCCAAGTCTACTGAAAATTTGTAATAAAGCATCAATAATCGTCGTAGAATACAAATTAGGTGTAGGAACCGCGTCAGGATATTTGGAAGCTAAACAAATTACAGTTATTATGTATTTGTTGCCTAGTGTACTGACAGGTAAAGGTCCACAAGCATCAACATTTAGCTTTGTAAATATTTCTGAAATAACTGGAACAATCTGTAAAGGTGCTTTCTTTTTGTCTTGAGGCTTTCCAACTCGTTGACAGTAGTCGCAAGTTCTTACATAATCTTCGATATCTTTAAAGCAATTTGGCCAATAAAAAGTCTTAAACAAAGCATCTTTAGTTTTAGCTACCCCCAAATGAGTTGCAACAGTTTCATGACAAAATTTTTTTAACTGCTCACGAAACCTTTCCGGGACAACTAATAATTTTCTTTCAGTACCATTCCTATCTTTTCTTTTATAAAAAAGCATATTTTTCTCCAAAATAAATTTGCTATCTTTGCTATTTTTCTTTTTAGCTTCTTCGATAAGAGGTTTTAGCTCTTTGCTCTTCTTTTGTTCTTCAGAAAATGTCTTAGGAGAAGTTTTTATAAGCTCTTGTACTGAGACAGTTTGACATACTGGCAAAATTGAGTCTTCTTGGTTTTCTAACTTCTCTTCTTCTGATTTATCTTTATCTTTTTTCGCTTCCATTTTTTTGTTTTCTCTTTCTATACTATTGCTATGATTCTTTTCTACAGTTTCATCAGAAATTTCGTGCATTTCAGGCTCTTCATGAGAAACCTTCTCTGCTTCCAGAATTTTCTTCTGAGCTCTGGTTTGAACAGCATTAATCATATGCTCTTTCACTGCCTTTTCTTCTTTACAATGTTCAAATAAAGCGGCTGTTTTATTTCCTAACAAATATCTTCCTAAATCTACAGAGTCTCTTGAGACAGCAGCTTTAGTTATCACATGTCCCATTTCACAGTCTAATTCAATCTCTGCAAGAGGTAAACAGAATAGACCATCGTGTAAGGGCACCCGTACCCACACTTTTTCGTTCAGATACATATGCGGTTTGACATACCTTTGTGCAATTAAATCTATTGTCGCACCCGTATCCCTTAAAATTTCCATTTGTACGCCGTTTACTTTCCCCACACTAAGATAAGGCATTATTGACGAATCTTGCCCAACTTCCACCTTAACATGAGAAATGATTTCTGGAGATTTCTTAAGTTTATCACATTGAGGACGAAGATGAGTGCTTGATCCACATTCGTAACAACGTAACGTTCTCTTCTTATCAAATTCTCTTTCTCTATGATTCCCAGTTAGTGATTCTGATTTAATTGGCAATTTAGGCTTATTATCCTTACTTTCTTTCTTGTAGTCAAAGTTATTTGAATTTTTAAATTGGGATCGAAAATTAGACATGGTCTTTTTCGGAAATTCTTTCTTTTTAAAACTTTCTTTGATACTTTCATAGTCATCCAATTTCTTAGCCAAATCTAAAGGTGTCACAAAATTTAACCAATTGTCTAGAAAATGTTCTTTTGTTTCCGCGGACACTCGAAACTTTAACTGTTCTGTAATAATTAAATCTTTAAGTTGATCAAACTTTTCAACACCTAATTCTGTAATCCAGGCTGTAAAATAGCTAGTGAGTTCCTGCGCATAATTCCTCCAAGATTTGTCTGGCGTTTTATGATGCCGATAAAAACATTGCTTCAGTTTCTCGCTATTCAACTTATATCTTTCTAATATAAGATTTTTAACAAAATCGTAGTTAATCGCATCTTCAGGCGATTCCCTAGCTAACATGTTTGTAACCTCTGTGGGCAAAACAGCTAACAAGTATGCAACCCATTCACTCTTCGAAACTTTAGCCATCTCTGCTCTTCTCTCAAAATTAATTAAAAAGAGACCCATCTCATCAGATTTTTCGTCGAATTTCGGAACAATTTGTGCCAACTGTATTTTTGGTCCGACATCAACCTTTCTTCCTGATCCATCGTTCTGTTCAGAAGTTCTTTGCAATTGCTCCAATTTTTTTAATTCTAGTTCATGTTCATGAGCTTCCTTAGCCATACGTTCTTCCCTTTCTTCTTGTCGAATTCTTTCTTCTTTTTCTTTCTCTTCTTTCTCTCTCTCTTCTCTCGTTTTCCTATCTTCTATTACTCGGTCTAACATGAGTCTAACCTCTTCTTCCTTGTAAACTTCACTTTCTAGAATAATTTTCTTAATTTCTGGAATCTTTTTCGAAAGATCAACTTCCAATTCCAATTCATCACAAATTTCCAACAAGTCTGCTCTTCTAGCTTTTGCTAAATACGCCATCTTAATTTTAGATAAACCGAAACAAAATCAGAATGCTTAATTTCTAATTAATAGAACTCAGAAGTCCCCTACTTAAACTAGCAATAAAACTTTTAAGCCGATATAGTAAATTTTAATTAATAAAGCAATTCTAAAATCCACCTCTATCAAATTCTTAGTAAATTAAACACTGTGCAACTTTTTAAACAAATTAAATAAGTAAATATGTAATTGTGCCAAAAATACAATTAAGATGATAAAAGAATTTTTTTTTTAACATTCAGAATTGTATTTTATTCAATAAACACACTTATTTCAAAAACATAATTAAATTACGCAATTAAAATTAAACCAATCAAACTAAGTAAATACGAGAATTTTTCTTAATTCTCAACCCTTTTTATGCAAGCATAACAAATTACTCGCAAAAAAAAATTTAAAATAACCCACTTAACATTTTCATTTCTTTACATGAAAAGAGTAAATTACAAAATATTCAACTCAATTTCTTTTTCCAATTGAAAATAACACTTTTATCTTTTACTCGATACTTATCAAGTTTTTATTTTTTTACATAAACTCAACAAACAAAACAGAATTATTTATTTTTCCGTTTTAAACTCAATAACTTTTTTCTTTAAAAATTAACAAAACAAATATCAAATCCACATTCATTTTGCAATCAGAATCAAAGAACGAAAATATCATCTATTCTATTTTTAGAATAACTAAATAATCAAATAAAGAAAAAACAGAATTTATCTGCCTTCCAACATTTTCTCTCGAACTTTGTAATTTTGGCATTGATCCAAATGACAAAACGGTAAGATAGAAATTTTATTTTTTTCAAAATTTTTTTCCTTTAAAGAATGAAATCATACCATTTTAACATTTTATTCAAAAGAATTATTACCATAACTATCCCCAAAAATATATAAATAAACTTTATTTATTATTATTTCAACTTTAAGAACAGATCTTAATATTTCTAAGATAAAATGCCTAAGAACACAATATTTTATAAAGAGAACAGCTTAATGAAATAATTTTCAATATTATTCAAATTTTTTTATTTGATTTGATGGGAATAAGTTCAATATATATCAGTACATGAAATATGCCCAATTAATCCGCGCTTTCTCTAAAGCTTGAAATTAATTTACGCAAGCAATTAAATCTAGTTAATCCAGATTAAAAGAAATTTAATCGATAACAGATGATTCATGGTACTAATAAATACAAAAATATGGAACTGGCTTACTTGCTAGTTGCATCTTTACTTAAGAACACTGGTCATTTCTTCACCATGGAATCGTACCGAGCTGCCACCATCTTTACTCGTCTGTAATGTAGGAGACTATGGTATTCTTTAATAATAAACACAGTTGATAAATGAAGAGGCCATCGGTTGGTTTTTCTTGATTTAATATCACATTCACAAGACACAAATTTACGAACACAAAACACAAAATATAATCGCGGTAACAATTTCTACTTTTTTAACTACATCCCTCGTCGAGTCACCTTCACAACCAAAAAAAAACACTCTGCGCGCTCACTCCAGCTTCTCGCTTCGGAGTTCGAAAAAAACAGAACAACCTTCTATCCTCAGTTGACTACCGCCATCTATCGGTGGAAAAAATGTTAGTTTTCTGTAATGAATTACAGTGAAACTCGTTTAAGATACGAATCAAGGGACCGAGAGCATTTCGTATCTTAAGCGGGATCGTATCTTACCCGGATTTCACAGACTCTAGAGTAATAATGCATATAAAGCCAGTGCCCATTATTATTAACTTATTTCAGCCATTTATAACTCTCATTTTACCCATTTCTAACGATTTTTCGATAGTCTAGGAAATTTGAGTTTAAGATTTTGAAATAAAGAATAACTTTCTTTTCCTTCAAAATTTTATTGAGTCATCGTTTGTAAAATAACAAAATTAAAATGGCTTTATGCAATACTCTACCAAATTACAAAAAGACGATAAAACGAAATTTTTGTTAATCTTTAGAAAACAGAAACTAAAATACACTACTTACTTTAGAGGAAAAATAATAAATGTTCATCATTTATTTTTAGAAAGACAAAACTAAATGTATGCAAGGAATAATAATTATTTGATACATTATCAAAATTAAAGAACGTGAAGTAGTTTTAGTTTGTTGAAAAAAAAAATTCGTTTACCTTGGGGTGGTGCAACGTAGGGCGAGATTTTATCATGAAGTTTTCTGTATTGTTGATGTGGTAGAAAAAATCTTCGACGGAGAGACCAGCATCCATCGAAGAGACATAGAGTCGAAATAAGCTGAAGGAGCTCATTACAGATGCGAATGATGGTATGGCTGGTACATCCGTTTCTTCATTCGCGTCGTCTTCTGCTTCTTCTGAAGGCCTATGTTCATCGGAACTTTTGATGTCTGCGATTATATCCGTGATGGTACGAACTTCATTTGTTACAACTTGACCGTCAATTTTGACAAATGAGTCCCAATCTTTGCATTCTTGCTCCTCTTCTACGATATCAAGGTTTTGCAAAGTTCCGTCAACGTCAAAGGCATTACAGAAGAAATTCTCAATGGTGGTTGATGTTAAGTCTTCCCAGGACGCACTCAGGAAATGCATGGCGTCCAAGAGGTTAATAGGCTTACAGGTTGGACAGGACAGATCCTTTTCGCAATGATCTATTTGGTGTAGATGACATACAACGACACGACTTTTGTATATCATTTTGAGAATATGCATTATATCTTGATCCATGGATTGAACCACGCTGGTCACATTCGGTGGTAAAAAGACTAGTTACATGTTTCGTAAGCTGGGGATAGCCTTGAAAAGGCGGGACAGTTGTCGGCGAGACACAATACTTTCCTGAACTCTTTTTTTTCATTCATTCATCGAACTTGCGGATGACTCCTGTATTCCTGCAGATTTGGAAAATACAGTCTTGCTTATCACATTCTCGGCATCGTTCCTTAAGACATCAAAATTTTCAGTCAAAGAAAGTGCTCTTTTCTTTACTCTAAGTATTACTTAAGAACCATTTCGTATATCAAGCGGGTTTTTGACATCAAGGGATAAAATTTCTTCGTATATTAAGCGGGATCGTATCTTATGCGTACGTATATTAAGCGGGTAATTTTACACAAGTTTAATAGGTATTTTTCAAGGGACCGAAGATAATTCGTATCTTAAGCGGGATCGTATCTTAAGCGGGCGTATCTTAACCGAGTTTCACTGTAGTTCTTTACAACAAGGAGCATCAATAAGAGTAAATACAGAAAGCACGTGACTATGACGTCAAAAAATCACAACATATTTCACCGATACTGATTTTTAAGAATGAATATCAATTACATATAGATGTGCCCATTCGATTAAAAAGGTGTTAATTTTGTGATTTATTTATGTTTTCCTTTTATTTATTTCTTGATGAAGTTTTAATTTCGTTAAGGAATACTAGCCGGAAAGAAATACTGAACTATTTATATTGTTTTAAGACTGTGTAAAAATTGCAATCGTTGGATACTTAGAAGTTAATAAATTTGCAAATAACTGAAATTTATTTTACAGTTTTCATCATCAATATAACGTCAGCAGTACACATGGGCATGTAATATATATATTGTTCATATGCAATTTCTTTTCGTGGTATTAAGAAATAAAAATAATTATTTGTAAATTTTAAAAAGACAGAGACTTTTAACATTAAGTAAACTTAACGAAGTTACGTTAAGTAAACTTAACGAAATAACTTTAAGTAAACGTAATATTATTACTGCATTTTTTTTCTAAAATTATTCCTCAAGGTCTTTTGTCATTTTTTTTTTCTTTCGGTTTCCTGAAAACGATTTATGTTGATGCTAAATAAATACCTCAAATTTTACTTAAATTTAGGTAACAATTTAATCTTGCATTTACATCGCCCCCTGGCAGGAAATAGGGTAGCAAAATTTAAGTAAAACTATTTTTTTTATGTTTTACTGTGTAACAGCTATAATGTTGTTATAATATTATCAATCAAGACTTAAGTGTATTTTTGCATTCATAGAGTACCAGAGGGGGAAATGGGGTAACTAAAATTAAGCAAAATTGTTTTTTTTTCTTTTTATGTTTTTATTAAAGATTTTTTATGCTCAGGCTGAAGTTTTTGTCCAAACTTTATACTACTGTACAGATGAAACATTTTGGATTAAATATTGGTAAATACACCACAAATTGTGATGCGATACCTTGTAGATCAAACCTGATGATGATATATCCAGGGATGTAGTGGTGGGTATACGGGGGTATACGCCGTATACCCTCTGTTTTTTTTTTAAGGAATGCCCTCTGTTTCTCAAGAAAGTTATAGTATATATACACTAGGGCAGGGACGGCGAACCTATGGCACGCGTGCCGTAATTGGCACGCGATGGAATATTTTCGGCACGTTGTTGATTCAGAATTTAAAATATAATATAATATTTTTTTTAACAAAACACACAAATGTATACAAACTGAGTTTTTCATAATTTTAATTTAATTCCTTAAAATTGTAAAAAATTGGAAAGGAACTTCACGAATCCCAAATTTCTTGAATATGTACTCAATAATTTATCAGATTAAGAGAAGATTTAGAGAATATCAGGCATTATAAGTAAGAATGATGGAATTATAATGACATGGTATATAATTTATAGTTTTGACAATTGTCCCTTCTATCTATTCCTGAGAGTCTTTATTTTTAGAAATGATACGACAATCTTAAATGTTTACCACTTGTGAAATAACTCGATTTCGACTTCAATTCCTTTAAAAGTAACTCGGTATGAACCACATATTAATTTTTTGGCATCCAAGTTGTACTAACAGAAAACGTATTTACTATTTTATTAAAATTTCTAAATTATGTTACAGTGATTATTATATGTATATGTTACTCCATTACTTTTTAATCCTAATAAACAAAAGTTAATTGTAATTTTGATCCATTTTTGTGTTGTTGGCACATCATGATCACGTAAAAACGTTTTAAAAAAATCTGGTACGCGGTTGTAAAAAGGTTCGCTAACCCTGCACTGGGGTATACCTTCTGCTTTGAGCGTACACCCTTTGCTTAGAATGTATACCCTCTGTTTTTTTTTTTTTTTTACGATTACACCACTGGATATATCTAGTTAATTTTTAAATGGGTTCGTCTGAATGCGTAGTTATTAAAAAACTTGACATATTAAACAAAAACATAATTTGCCGAACAAATAAAAATAAAAAAATTCCTACATCATTTAAGCCTGAGAAGGGACATATAGTAAGATATTTCATTCAGTTAGTTCTACATTTAATGTTAAATTTTTGTAACAAATTAGTTAAACCAAGTGAACATGAAAAAATAAAAATGAAATTCAAACAATGTGATACTTAAACACCCTAAAAACTTAGATTCCGTTCAAATGAAATCGAAATAAATCTTAGATTTTTTTTTTTTGGAAGGTTTGTATTTTAGATATGCCTATTCATTTGCTTTCACTTGCCGTAAACATAATACAAAATCAGAAATACAAATATTTGCATCTTAAATTTGGAAAAAAAGTCTAAGGTTTGTTTCTATTTCGTTTGAACGGAATCTAAGTTTTTAGGGTGTTTAAGTATCATATTGTTTGAATTTCATTTTTATCTTTTAATATTAACTTGGTTTAACTAATTTGTTACAAAAATTTAACATTAAATGTAGAACTAACTGAATGAAATATCTTACTATCTGTCCCTTCTCGGACTTAAATGATGTAGGAAATAAATTTGTTTTTTTTTTGTTGTTTTTTTTTTTTGTTCGGCAAATTATGCTTTTGTTTAATCATATATATTAGACGAGTAAGCAGTTTTCCTTATCGCAGATGATATCGTAAACGACTGAAACGATTTTCATAAAACTTACCTCCTATCGCAAAAAACGAGCACGGGGAAACGATCTAACTGGGTCTCAAATTGAATAACTTTTTTTATTTTATTTTATTTTATTTTTTTAATGAAGTTAAGGGGACCATGGAGCTTTAGTTGGGCGAACATCAACTAAAAAATAGTTTTTTTTTTTTGTTGTTTATTAATATACTCCAATCTTAATCGCATCATTTGCAAAAAAACCGCGGGCAATTGCAATGATTCCTAGCGAAGTTACAAGCATTTCAAATTTATTACACCGTAACTGAATTACACTAAAAATAAAACTTTAAATCGCGCTTTCTCAAAATGAGAATTTTCGTCGAATATTTTCGTATTTATCCAATTGTCATAATAGTAAGTATTATTGTTTGCAATATGCTAAATTTCAAAACTTAGTATTAATATTATTACATACCTTCTGTACATAAGAGGAAAATTTGGTAATCATATAACTTTTTCCGTGAAATTTTTTTTTTTAAAGTATAAGTACTGTTTATTATTATTTTTTCTCATTATGTTAGTATAATTTTAAAACACATAACTACTTTTATTACAATATTATAAAGCTACCATTAAACAAAACGCCAGTTTCCTAAAGTCAAATTTAATGCGCATGGAGCATTTTTAATTAGAGTGATTAATTAAGATATTTTAATTAACAACTTAATTAATTACACGCATTTTTGAATAAAATTGATTACTTTGCTTACAAAATGTATAAATTATTATGTGTGCAAAATTTCTGTGCAATTGAGTGAAACATAAAAAGAAATGGTTTCGAACGCCCACTGTCCCTTAAAACAAACCTATTGCTGAAAATGATGCTTGCTATTAATAAAAAATGCCCAAACAATTTGCACAAAATCTGTTTCCTATACTAATCAGAGCACTAGAAAACGAGCTATCTAGATCTAGAATTTGGGGAAGTTCGTTTTTACAGGATAAAACACACCCGGAACTGAAAATGCTGTTATATATCGAAAACGTTTGAACGATTTTCACAAAACTTTGGCTCTTAGGGGAGACCGGGGCTAGTAGGCGCAGTTTTTAGTTATTAATTTTTATTAATTTTTTGTTTAAGTTTTTTATGAAACTTTAACTGTACTTTTAAAGAACAGGCAGAATCACCCAGCCGGAGCACCCACCAAATTTGGCATAGGTTCTATTGCTCCGGCGGAAAACCCTATGCACCACCAAGAAAAACTACCGCTAAGACAACAGGCCCAGAAAAACCAGGCGGCAAATAATTAAACATAGACTAACGTTCAGTAGTGAGACTCTCACTAGAAATAAAATCTACATACATATGGTTACATAATTTGTAAACCAAAATAAAATTTAAACAAAGAACGAGAACACCTCTCGTTAAACACCAACAGAACCAAAATAAAAATATCACAGATGTTCAAGTCACTGACTTGAAAACTTATACAAAACTGGAATCACACATTGAACTAAATTATAAATTAAATTGACCTGCAAATATACAAATTGCATTAGACTAAATAAACGAGTCCATCGCCAAAGTCCTACAAAATAATAGTTCGTATCATAGTTCCTAAGAAGGACACCACATACACTCTGAAACACAAAGTCTGTAGAAAATAGTCCGAAATGTTCGTAAAAAGACATAATAATGTTATTAAAAAGTTTTTAAAAGACCATCATATGTAGCCGCACAACATGCCAATCACTGTTAGCACCGAAGATAAAAAGATAGTTCCGACCAGCAGACCAAGTATTTCAATGTCATAATAAGGGCACAGCTTTATAGTACTTTCACCAGCTTGCAGTAAAAACCACAAGAAGTAGACGTTCAAAACACATATTTAATAAATGAAAAATTCTTATTTAGCTTGTTATAGATATTTCGTAACTTATTATAGTTCCCACGACAGGCGAGAACTCTTCTGATATTCCATGCCACTGGACGGTTCCTAATAAAATCAAATTTCTCAGCAGACACTTGGCATGAGTCAAATAAAAAAGGACGAACATCGCCCTTAGTACCACAACTGCACTTATCACTCTCTGCTTTTCCCATTTTCCCCTAAAGTAAAGAGAAAATTGTGCGCCAACCTACCCCGTCACGGGGCAAGTTGCCTATACCTATGGGGTAAGTTGGCACACGCATTATAAAAATTTAAACAAAACACGCAGTTAAGAGAAATCAATTTCATTATTACCAGTAAGTTTAAACAAAGGCGTTATCGCCGTTCAATGTAAATTCTAAATTATACAGACATAAAAATAATGAATAAAACATTAACAATGAGTAACTTCTATCCTACTCGATATCATCATCAGAGTTACAGTTGTCACTTGTCACAAATAAAAAATCGAGTGTCTCCGTTTGGGCAAGCCTCGTGTGCCCAAAATCTTGCATTGCAACCACGTTTCTCGGTGTTTTCTGTTTTTCAAGCTACCAGCACACACCGGACACCGAGCCACCTTGCCCCGTGTTCAATGCGCCTACTAGTCCCATAATGAATTTCTTCACAAAAGGGACACGTAACCATCTAAGCATAAATAATCCTAATAAATCACATATGGGGTAGGTACAGTTAATCATACACTAAGAAAAACTACGCAAGTTAAATCGCAATTATTAAGATAAGTATTAGAAATTAGAAAAAGAATGAAGCAACAAAAAATTACTTATGAGTGCAAAAAACAGTAAAATCGTAATAAATGTCTACTGCACGTAGGTAACGCTTCAAAACTACAATGAGGATTGTAAAAAGCAAAAAAAAAGGTACTCTGTGACTGGGTGCGCAATCTATCCACAAACAGCCGATTTATAAGGACTGCGCCGCGCCTACTTATCCCTGTAGACAACTAGCCCCGGTCTCCCCTATACTAATTCGAGCATGAGAAAACAAATTCGGGAAATTTCGTTTTATATTGTTAAAACAAACTCAGTACTGAAAATGATGATATAAAGTGAAAATAGTTCCAGCATTTTAGGAAATTAGCCTTATTCGAATACTAGAATATGATCTAACTAGGTCTCGACTTCGAAAAAATTCTTTTTGATAGGTTTAAGCAATTTTCTGTACTTAATCTTCCGTAATGAGATTTCTCGAAAAAAAAATACTATTAGTCATTGATTCGTGATTAGTCAAATTCGTTTTCATAGGTTTATGTAATTTTTGAAATCAATTTTCCTTAATCGGTATTCTATGCTTGTATCGGTATTCTATGCTCGGTATCGGTATTCAATGCTTGAAAACGTATTTTTAGCTCACAGGCTATCAAACCCTGAGAGCTTATGTACTCGCCGGTTGTGTATGTACGTACGTACGTACGTTACGCGATAACTGTTGATAGAAATATCCGATTTGCTTCAAATTTTTTTTCTAGGTTCTTTTTTGATAAGGCGCTTCCTTGATTGGTATTGGGGGTTCATTGTTTAAGGATCACGGGGAAAAAGAGGGCTAGTTCCCCCCCCCCCTTTAATTTAGATTAATGAGTTTTTCATGCAGAAATATTCGATTTGCTCCAAATTTGGTATACCGGTTTATTATGTTAAGGAACTTCCCTGATTAGATTTGGAAGTTCTTTACTTAAGTATAAAGGGTAATTTAGATAAATGGGTTTTTCATTTAGCATTTTCGATTTGCTCCAAATTTGGTATACCAGATTATTATGGTAAGGAGCTGCCTTGATTAGATTTGAGGGTTCAATGTTTAAGGATAAAGGGGGAAAAGGGGGGCTACCCCCGAAATTTAGATAAATGGGTTTTCCATGCAGATATATTCGATTTGCTCCAAATTTGGTTTACCGGTTTATTATGTTATGGAACTTCCCTGATTAGATATGGGAGTTCATTACTTAAGTATAAAGGGGGAAAGGGGGGCTATTCCCCCTTAATTTAGATAAATGGGTTTTTCATGTAAAATTGTTCGATTTGCTCTAAATTTGGTATACAGGTTTATTATGTAAAGGAGCTTCCGTGATTAGATTTGGAGATTCATTAGTTAAGTATAAAGGGAGGAAAGGGAGGGCTAGACTCCCCCCCCCCTTAATTTGCTGCTCCAAAGGAGATGCCTTTGGAGGTTTATTGGTTAAGTATAAAAGGGGGACGGGGGCTAGTCCCCCCCTTAATTTAGATAAATGGGTTTTTCATGCAGAATTTTTCGATTTACTTCAAATTTGATATACCTGTTTATTCCGATATGGCGCTTCCTTTATTTGATTTGGAGGTTCATTGGTTAAGTATAAAGGAGGGAAACGGGGCTAATCCCCCTTCATTTATTTTTTGAGGGGCATTATTCTTTGAAATAAGAAAATAATATACAAATAGTGCGAATAGCCTGTGAGCTCAATGCCATCACTTTAACTGGGCACTTTTGTTTTTATTTTTCCTGCTGCCGCCTACCAGTCTAATGCAATTTACATAAAACGAGATTTATGTATTAATTCCAACACTAGAAAATAATTAGCTAACTATGGACTTTAGAAAAGTTTATTTTGATAGGTTAAAGAATCGTAATATTAATATCCCGCTGACGTACTGGACGTACTGTCATTCACAATATAGTTAAAAACTGTTGAACTTAAATTTTGCAGATAAAGTGTTTATAGAAGTCAAAGAAATGTAATAATATTATGTTTAACGCAGAAAAAGAAAATATCACTCAATATCATTCTGTAACTGTTCTTTCACAATGCCAGGAGTAAACTGTTCAATAAATGCGAAAGTTTCTTAGATGAAACTACTAATTTTTATTCAGAAAATGTCCAAGGCGCCAGGAGATAAGATGTGTTCTGTAGTTTTTATATTATTTTGCCCTTTTCTTTTTATCAGGTTTTTTTATACGAATAGTTGTGAATTTTATCGTTAAAAAACTTTAGGAAAAAAATGTCTCTGTGCTGTAAGGTAACAAACAACCTTAATCAATAAGTATCTAGTTATCAGATAAAAAAGATAAACATTTTCCGGAATCGTGATAACGACAATGGATAAAGCTTGACCATTAGTTAAAGAAAACCATTATATAGTTCTCTTATCATCACGAACTACAAATACTTTTATATATTTAGCCTTAAGGATTATTTAGTTATTATTTAAAAATATTCCAGAGTATTTATTCAGATTATCTAACCAACAAAAAAGCATCTTGAAAACAAGTAAGTTAATCAAGTTTTTATGAAGTGGAATTAATTATTATTTTTTAAAGAATATTTATAAAATTCTACTATTTATTCTTAAAATGATTTAAATTTGTATTAATTTTCACCTACGATTTCCCATAAACAGCAGTTTAGGAAACATTATTAGCCCTCGATATGCTATTTCTGTCGGGCAACAATTAAAGTGTCGTCCGTAAAAAGTAACGTTACGTTACATAAGCCAGCCCTAAAAAAAAGCAAATGCGTCATTTTATGGTTAAATATTGATAACCAAAACTGCAATTTTTAGCTGCGTTCGTAATTATATAAATACGTAGCACCCATAATCGTCGTTCAGTCCGTCTGTCCGTCCGTCTGCATATAACAGCGCAAAAACTACCCAAGCGAATCGTTTGAAATTTAAAATATATAATTGTTCCATAATTTTGCCAAGTCATTTCGAATTTTATGAAAACTCAAATTTTATGATGTATAACTTAATTACAGGGACAGTCAAAAGTTTTCCGTTACATTACAGCCAATGGGGAAAAAAAATATTTCAAGTGCATTTTAATGACGTTACAGCCTTTCGAACAGAATGAAATTGATATGCACTTATGACGTGCACTGAAATATACATTCAGTACAATATGCGGTGCAAAATATGTATATAAAACTAGTTATAGTACGAACGCACCTCATTTGCCACGTTTGAAGTGCAATTTCCAATTTTTTTAAACTTCTAAGCATCGAACATTGTCAACTTTACACCGTCGTATAGAGAAAAAAAGTACTTTTAAATGTAATTTGTTTGAAAACTGCATCTCAATTTATTTTTGTAGTATTTAATACAATTTCTGTAATGGTATCAACTGAAGTACTCCGTTTCTGTAGAAAGTAAAGGGAAAATAGTAGATTACTATGTCTTTTTGTTGCCCTTTTTCTCATATTAACTGAAAAAAAAAATTTAATTAAAATACGTGCTATTTTGGAAAAATATAAATGAATGACTTCTGAGAAAACATGGAGCTATTATAAACTATATTTAAATTTAAGTACCCATGTTACTGTTACAAACAAATGAAGGCACATGAATCATTAGAGAGCAGATTTTTTTGTCGAGTTTCTTGAATGACGAAATTGCTTTGCTGGGTTTGTGTAATATTCCTCGATAGTGACGTCATATGCATACTTTTCTATAGATGTTGTTTAAGACTGGATAGTAAATGTGGATTTTTTCAGTGGATGCGAATGACGTCATTTTATATAAAATAAAAGCGTGTATTTTATGTCTTAAAACTGAATTATGTTTTGTACTATCTATCTATATATCTATCTATCTATCCAAGTATATATATATATATATTCATCTGGACACTAAATTATAAAAAAGCAAAATTCCTGTTTTCTATTATTTTATTTAACTTCTGTAGGATAAGTTAGCAAATGTTTAAATTTTATTTTTATTACTCTTTAGCTAGTTTTTTTAATGATAATTTAATTCATCTATTACACTTTTCTATGAAAATCTATCTACTTAAAATTTGTGAAAGGTTACAAATATTTTTATGATGAGAAATAAGCATTGTAGTATTTAAAAAAAATATTAAATTCAAAGAAAGTATAACATCTCTAGCCATAAAATGCATCTAAAAATCTAGCAAGCTGATGACTCAATTATACTATTGAATTAAGCTTTATTGTATAAATTAATTCTTTATTAATATTTCTCATATTCTTATATTTTTCCTTTCAAAATACGCACACATTTTCAGGTATACTGTTATTTATATTACATACCTCTTTAGAAATTGAAATACAACGATATTTTACGTATACGACTCTTAAAAGATGAAAGGAAAAAGATCATACAACTGAGAAACCATTTAGTGATATCAATTTCACTTATGATATGCATTATTATGCATTGTATGTATTAAAATCAGTAATTCCTAATATAATATATTAAATGTTAAATGTAATTTATAAAAAAAAACAACTAGTCATTAAATGAAAAACCACTGAAGAATATTATCTTTCCATATCTGTTTTTTTTATTTAATTAGATTTTTATTTTTTATGCAGTAATATTTGTTTGTCTCTTTTCTAAAGCATCATGCATAAATATATTTTCTGCATGATGTCTGGCAATGCTTTTAAATTCTTTAGAAAAAAAAAATTCTTGCACAAAATTTCGAAGAGTTATTTAAAGCTGCTTATACGATTGTTTTTAAATCACGATTTCTATTTTACACACACACACAAATAATCCCTGCCGGCCCGGGCCTACAGGCGGAGGTAGATTTCGAAGTTGAATACTAAATTCACCAACAAAACTTAAATCAAGATTAGAGATAAACCCAGGGATGTAGTGGAGGGTATACGTAGGTATACGCCGTATACCCTCTGGATTTTTTTAAGGAACACCGTATACCCTCTGTTTCTCAAGAAAGCTATAGTATATATACACTAGGGTATACCCTCTGCCTTGAGCGTATACCCTCTGCCTTGAGCGTATACCCTCTGCTTAGAACGTATACCTTCTGTTTGTTTTACGACTACACCACTGGATAAACCCAGTTCCTTCACTAAGAATGAATGAGCTCTAGAAAGTTAAACATTTTGTGAAAATTCTAATATACACGAATACACACACGCATGTATATGGAATAGGTTTTAAAAAGGCTAAAGCAAATTCAGAGAACCTCAAAGTGTTAAAATATGTTAATATTTCCATAGTCGGGTTTTGTCATGTTTTAATAAGTTTCTTCAAACCCACATGACGTTACATATTCGCCTGCTGAGATCCATTATATTTCCAATATGACGCAATATATATATATATATATATATATATATATATTCTAATTCGTCAAACTATTTATTTCATTTCGAGTATTCATGCGGACTAGAAAACTCATGAAGTAATACTCAATTTATTTTCATTTCGTCAAACTATTTATTTAATTTAATTTTTCTCCTGAAAACCTTACAATAGAATAGCGATTGTTGTGGTGATAATTTTATTGCTTTTTTTTAACTGTTGGCAACTACTATAACGAAAAATATTTATTTTCCCCTGTCATTGTTGTGTAAGTGCTGGTTTTATCAAAATCAAGTTAAGACGATATTCAAAAATTTTAGCCCTCCCCATTTCCATTCCCTTGGGCCGATTTTGCCCATTGTCAATCTTGGCCGAGATATTAGTCATCTCAAAGTTGTTGGCGAGATTTAAGACGATGCGTGCATAATTGCGACTTTTATCGTGCGGACAAAATTTGGTACATACATACATACATACATACATACATATATATATATATATATATATATATGTATATATTTATATAATTATATTTATATATTTATATTTACATATATATATATAAACTTTTTAGGAGGGGGTGATTTTGGGTTCCTGAGGTCCTATAATGAAAAGTTATGAAGGAATTTTTCAAAAGTCGCACCATCGTAACGACTGCAAACGAGTATTTCTTGCGAAATCTACTAAAAAAAAAAAAAAAAAAAAAAAAAAAACTAGAAAACAGGAATTCTGTTTTTTCAGAATTTAGTGCTGCCCCCCGATGAAAAAAAAATATGCATATAAATATAGATAGCACAAAACATATTTCAGTTTTAAGACTTAAAACACGCGCTTTTATTTTATATAAAATGATGTCATTCGCATCTACTGAAGAATTTAACTTACGATCCAGTTTTAAACAACATCTACAGAAAAGTATGCATATGACGTCACTATCGCAGAATAATACAAAATTTCAGCAAAAAAGGATGTCGTCACTCACTCACACACACACACACACACACACACACACACACACACACAAAAAAAAAAAAAAAAAAAAAAAAAAGCGGCTTTCTAATGATTTATGTGCTTTCATTTGTTTCTAATATTAATATAGATATTTAAAATTAAATATAGTTCATCATGTTTTATCAGAAACCATTCATTTATATTTTTTTCAAAATAGCACGTCTTTTAATAAAAAATTGCTTTCACACTCTCAAAAATAATTTACTTAAAAATGAGAACTTCCATGTACTCGTATTTTTTTAAGTACAATTGTTTCAAAAAGAAGTACATTGTTAAAAATAATCTACTTAAGAATGAGCATTTCTATATACTCATATTTTTTAAGTACAATTGCTTCAAAAAGGAGCATTAATCTACTTAAAAATGAAAATCTCTTTGTACTTGATTTTTTTAAGTACAATTAATTCAGAAACGAGTACATGATATTTTGAAGTTGTGTATACTTATACTTGATTTATAAATGTATGCAGAAATGAATATACATATTTTGTATTTAGAAGTCTTAATATTCATGTTTAAATCCTATGTGCTCAAAAATAGGAGTTTTCTGATAATCCCTTTTCTTATACCGAATTGACAGTAGGGATTTCCAAGCTTTTATTTAAAGATATGTCTATCTTTGTTATAATTTTTAATTTATAATACACACTTTTCAAATTTATTTACAATTTCATTAGAAATATTAAAGAAGATAATTTAGTTTAAAAATTGTTTTATTAGAAATTAGAATATTTAAGAAAGGGAAAATTCATCTCTGCTGTTAGCGATCTTCCGTCGCTGACTCATAAAAGGTGTCATTTGGAAGCAGTTGGTAACTGCTCTTATATCACAGTCAGTGCAATACTGATCTCCCACCTGGAGGTCTCGGGTTCAAATCACGGGGCGGCTCTTACGCAGAATTCCAATAATTAAAATAGTAAATTCCTTGTTATTTACTCCAAAGATTGTAGTTATTCAAAATTACTGTAACTAAAAATGGTGATTTGTCGGTTCTCTGTAATTTCGCTTTTTTTTCCTTATAGTGTATGTGTCTTTCTATACATACTTATTTTCGAGTCCCTGTATGTACTCAAAAAAATGACTACATGCGTTTTTGAAATTTAAGAGTTAAGTACTCGGAGCTATTTTAAGATCGGGAAGTGCTCAATAATTAGTACAATTTACTTATTTTTAAGAATAGTGTTTTAACAGTGCAGTTATACTATGGGAAAATGGCAACAAAAAGTTATAATAGTTTACTATTTTCCAACTGTCTTTCCTTTACTTTCTACAGAAATAAAGTACTTCAGTTGCCAACATAAAAAAAAAAAAAAAAATATATATATATATATATATATATATATATATATATCTCAAAAATAAATTAAGATGCAGTTTTCAAACAAATCGCATTCAAAAGTACTTTTACCCCTATGTGACGGTATAAAAATTGAAAATGTGCGATGCTTAGAAGTTAAAAAAAATTGCAGTAGAGATTATCTCGTATATCTGCCTTGTTTTACGGCTGGCTTATGTAACGGAACGTTATTTTTTAGAGACGACATTTTAATTGCTGGCCGAAACAAATAGTATATCGGGGGCTGAAAAGCAACAGCACTAAATAAAGAAATAAACTAGAAAACAGGAATCCTGCTTTTTCGGAATTTAGTGTCGCCCCCGATGAAGAAAAAATATGTGAATATATAAATAGTACAAAACATATTTCAATTTTAAGATTTAAAGCACACGCTTTTTATTATATGTAAAATGACGTGATTCGCATCCGCTTAAGAATTCCACATTTACGATCCACACTTAAACATCTACAGTAAAGTATGCATAGGATGTCACTATCGCGAAATAATACACAAATGAAGCGAAAAGATGCCGTCATTAAAGAAACTCGACAAAAAAAATCGCCTATCTAATGATTCATATGCTTCATTTGTTTGTAACATTAATATAGATACTTAAAATTAAACATAGTTTATAATAGCTCCATGTTTTAACAGAAATCATTCGCTTATATATTTTTCAAAATAGCACGTATTTTAATTACATTTTTTTCGGTTGTTATGAGAAAATGGCATCAAAAATGTATAATTAGCATTTTACAACTATGTTTCCTTTACTTTCTACAGAAATGGAGTTCTTCCATTGCCAATATTAAGCAAGTGGCTCTAAAATCTACAATAAATAAATAAGTAAATAAATAAAAATTGAGATGCAGTTTTCAAACATTTTGCATTAAAAAGTACTGTTTTTCCCATTACGACGGTATAAAAATTGCAAATGTGCGATGCTTAGAAGTTAAAAAAATTGCTGCAGAGTACTTAATCGTACAATTATACATCTGCTTTGTTTTACGGCTAGCTTATACAACGTTACGTTATTTTTTCGAGACGACACAAAATAAGCTGATTGAAAGAAATATCATACCGGGGGCTAACAAATAAATAAATAACATTTTAACTAATCTAATAAACAATTAAATTTAAAAAATCAAAAAACCCGACTGCGTATAAAAAGCGAATTAATTAATTATTTTTCATCAATGTGAAACTATTTTTTTTTTCAATTCCTACTATTAGCTCACGCTCTCGCTATATATATCTAGTTCAAATTTTCAATCGTTAATAAAATACTTATTATTCATCCAATCAAGCTCAAATAAATTTTTTTAAACTTGTGTTAATCCAGTTTTTTCCATATATTAATTCATTAATTAAATTAAATTAATTAATTTTCAATAATCGAGAGAGCCCCCTTCTAGTCCAGGCAATAGGGAATTTTACCTAGCAAAATTAATGGTAGTACTGGAAATCGGCTTTCTAGATGTTTTTTGGGTCGCTGAATCCGAATTTGTAACTTCCCACCAAAATTTCCCCCGGCAACCTCCCAAATTTTGGTAAAAAGCCCCCCAAAAAAGGTTTTTATTTAAAAAAAATCAATTTTTTTATTGTTTTAGAGAAAAAGTATCTAGAAATTCAGAAAGTAGACAAAATTTCCAACAAATTAGATATATGACATTATGACTTAGGATGAAAGGGAAGGGGGGACTGCCTCGGAACATGCGCGCGGTGCTGCGTAAACTAAGTTGCGCAATTCCACTTAACCACTCACACGTTTACATTCTCCCTCCCATCTCCCCTCCGAACTTTCTCTATAAGGTTTACTTTAAGATTTTTGGGTCGCTGAATCCGAATTTTTAACTTTCCCCAAAAATTCCCCCCCCCCCCGAAACTCCCCCCAAATAGTTGTTTTTAACTTAAATTTCTTATTGTTTTAGGGGAAAAGCATTACGAAATTCAGAAACTAGGCAAAATTTGTAACAAATAGGATATATGACATTATGAATTAGGATGAACGGGGAGGGTGAGGGCCGCCTCTGAACATGCACTGCGGCGCTCGTGCACTAAATTATGAAGTCCAGGCAATAGGGGATTTTATCTGGCAAAATTAATACTAGTTCTGGATTTCGACTCACTTTATGTTTTTTGGGTCGCTGAATCCGAATTTGTAACTTTCCACCAAAATTTCACCGGGCAACCCCCCAAAAAATTGATTTTTTGGAAAAATTTGGTTTATGAGAAAAGCGCGCGATGAATGTTCCGAGGCAGCCCCTCTCTCCCCGTTTATCCTACGTCATAATGTCATATATCCTATTTGTTGCAAATTTTGTCTAGTTTCTGAATTTCGTAATACTTTTCCCATAAAACAATAAGAAATTTAAGTTAAAAAAAACTATTTAGGGGGGGGGGGTTCGGGGGGGGATTTTGAGGGTAAGTTAAAAATAGGGATTCAGCGACCCAAAAATCTTTAAGTAAACCTTATAGAGAAAGTTCGGAGGGAAGATGGGAGGACTAATGTAAACGTGTGAATGGTTAAGTGGAATATCGCAACTTAGTCCACGCAGCACTGCGGCGCATGTTCCGAGGCAGATCCCCCTTCCCCTTCATCCTAAGTCATAATGTCATATATCTAATTTGTTGCAAATTTTGTTTACTTTCTGAATTTCTAGCTACTTTTCCCCTAAAACAATTAAAAAATGGAATTTTTTAATAAAAATCTTTTTGGTGGGCTTTTTACCAAAATTTAGGGGCGTTGCTGGGGGAAATTTTGGTGGGAAGTTACAAATTCGGATTCAGCGACCCAAAAAAACATCTAGAAAGCCGATTTCCAGTACTACCATTAATTTTGCTAGGTAGAGTCCCTATACGGTCTCTATTGCCTGGACTATTCTTGATCAAGGTATTTTAAGCACCGCTCAAAAGGAAAGAAGAATGGGAGAAAAAAAATTCTCTTATTGACCTAAGTAGAAATTGATTTAAAATATTTTTTTTATATTACTTGTTTATATTACTTACCTATTTTTTTTTTTTATATACTTGTATTGGTGACTTTTAAGTTGTGTTTAACTGTTAGTTCCTATCTATAAACACTGTTTTGACGATGTCTATAGATGTCTATGATGGTTAGAGTTGCAGTAAAGCTAGAGATCCACAATACATACATAACTTCCAGGTTGTATAATATTTTAACGGAGCTTCTGACTGTAAAATAGTCAATGAAACATCGTCTTCATTTTAAGAGACCTATCCAATGATATGCCACTCAATAGGGTGCGTAATTTTTTTTTCTTCTCTACCGCCATTTTGTATTTTACGGGCGCCATTTTGAATTTATAAAAACAAAACCTAGCCTATAACCATCGGGCCGTTAAGACGAATTGATAGAGACCTCATTCATTAAAATCCATGCAGCCGTTGGGATTTGTCGAGGGTATAAATAAATCCACATACACAGATACTCGTGAAACACATAACCCTTCTTTTCAGTCGGGTAATTAAACATAGTTTATAATAGCTCCATGTTTTAACAGAAATCATTCGCTTATATTTTTCAAAATAGCACGTATTTTAATTACATTTTTTTCGGTTATTATGAGAAAATGGCATCAAAAATGTATAATTAGTATTTTACAGCTATTTTTCCTTTACTTTCTACAGAAATGGAGTTCTTCCATTGCCAAAAATGGAGTTCTTTCATTGCCAATATTAAGCAAATGGCTCTAAAATCTACAAAATAAATAAATAAATAAAAATAAATTGAGATGCAGTTTTCAAACAAATTGCATTAAAAAGTACTTTTTTTCCCATTACGACGGTATAAAAATTGCAAATGTGCGATGCTTAGAAGTTAAAAAAATTGCTGCAGAGTATTTAATCGTACAATTATACATCTGCTTTGTTTTACGGCTGGCTTATACAACGTAACGTTATTTTTTTGGAGACGACACAAAATAAGCTGGTTGAAAGAAATATCATACCGGGGGCTAATAAATAAATAAATAACATTTTAACTAATCTAAAAAATAACTAAAAATCATGCGTCAAGCATGGATTGTTAAACACTTTCCAACACTTCCAGAATACTTTAACAGAACTTCAACGTTTAATAAGGTAAAATATGATGTCTAAGTAAACTAAAGTATGTGAAAATAGGCTTGGTTTACTGTGGGAGTGGATAAAACAGATTTTATGCACCTTCTAAATGGACTATCTTATTTTTTTTTCAAAACTAATTTGGTCTGCTATGGTTGTGAACCACTCATACATGGATAAATATCTTATTTTTAGATTACATATTAGGGTGGTTCAGCCATCTATGTAAAAAAATAAACTTTCACATATATACCCTGCAATCCCTTAGTTTTTTTAGACTTGTGCACAGTAATATTCTGGCAGAATTTGAACTTCATATTTCAACTGCAAGAGGGTGCTCACTGTTCAACCTCCACTAACTTCATAAGTTAGTGTATTCCATTGTAATTTTTCTATGTTTGTTTAAAAAAAAAATAATAAAGACCTGCAAAATTAATTTCTTAGAAAAGAATAAAACAATATAGAAGTAAAAAATAGAAATGCAATGATATTTGGTCTTTAGCAATACAAAATAGTGTCTAAAACTGATTTTTTCTTTGTTTCTGTTGGAATGCATTTTCTGTTTGCTTGTACGACCTGCAGCAATAATTTCGTTTTTAATTATGCATGTGTTTCTTTTGTTTTGTAGGAATTCCAGATTTCTGCTATATCTGCATTAATTCTTTAACTATTAAATGACTAACATATTGTACCAATTTTGATTCTTTCAACTGATAATGAACGTGCTGAAGGATTTGTCTTGTCATAGTTAGTTGTTTCAATCTAGTCAATTGATCTGCTGATCTAACACAAATCAGAAAAATTTCGTTAAAAAGGCAAGTTGAAACCGAAGCCATTGCACATTTTTAGTTTTAAAATTTCTTTAAAGAGAAAATAATGGCTATTTTTCATAAAATTAAAGTTGATTATTAATGCACAAATTTTGTGATTATTTTATTAGGGTTTCGTTCATCTGACGAAACCCTATTCGTCTCGCTCCTCTGTCTGTCTGTCCGTCACAGAGCCCGTTCTCAGAAACTATACATGTTAAAGACTTGAAATTTTGCATACTTATAGATGAACACCACACATCAAACAACAAATCATAAAATTTTGAAAAAGTTGGTAATTAACCTAATTACGGGCTAATTAAATTCTAAAATTAACCAATCAACCTTTTGAATGCAGGTGCGAACACACGTTATCGAAATCCTCCTCAGTTTCTCCTAAGGGTTGCCAGTAAATTTGGCGGATGCTCCGTCAAATCAGCCGGTGCAGGGTTACCACGGAGTAATTTAAGCAATAACTGAAGTGGACCTTTAAAAAACAAAATCGGATCTGCCGAAGTATCGGTCGTACAAATTCGTAACAGGCGTAGAAATACGCGGAAAAATTCTACTTTATTTTGGTATAAATTTCAAATTTCTGCGTAGGATAGAACGCAAAAAATCCACTAAAAATCGATCGATAAAAATTTAATTTCTGTGTTTGGAAAGGCAATGAAAACAGATTTCCATTCACCGCAAGGCAGCTGTCGTCGTCTCTCAGACATATCGGCGCGGGAGAAATTTAAGGGGAGGAAAGTCTAATACGAAATTTAAACTTTTTAAATATTAAATTTTTCGATTAAATTTTTTGACATCCGGGCTGGAAATTTCTCGCAGATTTCATACATACCCGGTTCGAAGAGATAGCTTCATTATGAGCTGAGATATTAATTATTATTTTATTAATTCCTTTTATTCCCATCAAATGCCAGATTAAGATGGAGGCACGTGCTTTTGTAACGGAGATTTCATTTAAATTAGGAAATCTAACAATTTGCGTGGGGTGTTTCGACGGCGCTCAATGAGATAAGTATTAATAATTCAATATGGAAAAGTTTATAGGTTTATAAGTGTTCATTCCACTATTTCCGAATAGCAATTTCAGGAAATATCTTAAATTATTGGTTAAGACCGCCACTCGATGTGTTCGAAACTTTAAGATACTTTATAACACATAAGAAAAAGTGTAAAAAAGAATGGAGTGTGATATTTCGAGGAGTGGAGGGGGGGGGGGGGGGGCTAGATTTATTTATTAAATCTTAGCGTTTGTTATCGCAGAAAATGTTTTAAATTCTTGGTTAAGACCGCACCGCCACCCTCCCGACCATATATCTACGGAGAGATTGCGCAAAGGAGTTTCGTTCAGATGTGCTTTTGTTAAGAATAGAGTGCGCTCCCTGGTGGTGGAATGCGGAACTAACGTAACGCGATTTTGTTAGAATTAGGAAATATAACAAGGCAATCAGTTTGCAACTTTAAGATACTTCATGACACATAATAAAAAGCTTATAAAATAATAGTGCATGCAATTTCCTGTTAAGGGAGGGCGGGGGAGTGGCGCTGGATTTCTTTTTTAAAAATTAGCGTTTACGACCTTTTTAGATGTCGTTTTTTGAGGACTATGATATATTCAGACACGTGCTGCTTATGAAATTTAAAAATGTCAAAATTTTAGTTACCACTATTTCCGAATAGTACTTTCAGCAAATTTCTTAATTTCTCGTTTAATGCCGCCACCAACTCGAGTAACACATCCACTGATAGGTTGTTTAACAGAGTTTCGATCTGATACACTTTTGTTATGAATAGTGTGCGCTCCCTGGTGGTGGAATTTGCAACTAACATAACGCAATTTTGTTAAAATTATGAAATCTAACAAGTCGATCTGCTGGAAACTTTGACATAGTTCATAACACATAATAAAAGGCTTATAAAAGAATGTTCCGTGCAATTTCCTGGGGCGCCTACCTATCTCGGGTGCTATAGACCCGACCCCTCGACTAATATACCTACGGATAGGTTGTAAAACGGAGTTCCCTTTGGATAGAGGTTTGTGTAGAATAGAATGCGCCCCCTGGTTGCGAAATGTGGAACTAACAGATTTCGCAAAAGGATAAAGTGTTTTAAAGGAATATTAAACGAAACCCTCTGTGCGATCTATGACCACACTTACCCACTTGTTTTATATTAGACTTGGTGTTTGTCGTATTAACTGGAACATGAATAATGTTAGCAACCCATAACAGTAGATTTAATATTTAATATAAGTAATGTAACCTAAATATAATTCCTCATACTTATTTAAAAGTAAAAACTCTTGCAATAAGTAATTAAATCTATTTTAAATATTATTTTCATTTGTCACCTTTCACTTAGGAAAAACCCATGAGCTAAATGTAAACATTTATCAGACAAATTTTCGTTGCCGGATGCAGAATTTGAAAATATATAAGATAATTATTTAAAATAAAAATTATCATAAAAAATTAAATGTTTCACTGAGGAATTGTTTTCAATGGTTGTAAAAGGAGTTGGTAGAATTCTTGTTTTGGTTTAGTGTTGTATATAACTTCGTTATGCAGATAATTCTCAGAAATACTGCTACATATATTAAAACATTTCAAAACTATTGAAATACAAATATATATAATATAAAAAAAGTAAATTTCTTCTAAAAACTTCTGGGGAAAATTAAATATTTCTGAAGTATAAACTATTGTTGCATTTCCTGTGCTTCTGCTAATGTTAAATTGAAGGGTCATTGAATACCCTCTTAGTATTTGAATAAGAAGCTAAAAAATTACCAGTATTATACTATTGATGAGTCTAAAAAAATTAGGGGGTGGCCTGGACTCTGGCTCAAAAAAGTTTTTTTGAACCACCCTATTACATATGAATAAATATAAATTTTATGCCTGGAAAAAAAATTACATCCTTTTAAAAGAAGCTCTAGTGCGTCTTTTGCAGCAAAACATAATACAAGACTCAGTCTTATTTTTCGGCAAACGCGGTATAAACTTAGCTTCAGATCGTTTATAGGCAACTAAGAATGCGCACAATGGATTTTAACGATTAAAACACGTCATTGTTATTATTTGTTTATAACCAAAGTGACGATAAATAAAATTATACTTAACTGTGCTTTTCTCCGGTAATAAAAAATCAATATCGTGGAACAACATTTTCCTACGAAACTCAAAAAATTCGACCTAAGGGTGAAATCAATTTTACTTGAGCTTCTCGTGTTTACAAGTTTGCATTTTCTTATAATTTTCTGTTGTCTCAATGTAAGGGCGAGTAATCTCTTTTCATCTCTTTGAAAAAGTAAGTACTCTTAGTTTAAAAAATTTTCTTAAAAATGTTACTTTTAGATCCACTTCTCCACTTTCTAGATATCAAATCAAGCTGTTTAAATCAATAGGCACAAATTTAAATAGGCTATATTTCTAAATAACGTGAGTATAGTTTTTAAGTTAAAATTTTTTCAAATTTTATAAAAATTGTTAAGTAATTGCCGTTAGGGGCGAGTGCGTCTGATTTCGTAGCAAATACTCATTTTTACACGTGTAGAAATAACTTTTATGACTGCCCCTACATTTTCACAATTAAATGGCAGTTACATTAATTAGCTGCATAACTAACACTTTTCACTCAGTATACATATCAAAGAAAATAAATGTAAATGGAAAGTTTGCATGTTTTACTATAGGAGAAATTTGACCCACTACCCTTACTATTGTTATATTATTATTATTATTATTTTCTAATAAGCACTATGTGAAAACAAAAGACAAGTCTATTTTACAAGTTGTTGTTCTTAACCATTTTTGATGAAAACAAACAATAAACCTAATATTTTGTAATTAAAAGAAAAAAAAAATCTTGCAGTTTACCAATATTTCTTGTAAATAGATGCCGATTTTTCCAAATTAAAGTGTATTTAATCGTTTGAAAAATATGATCGCTAATTCGAACTTGATATAGGTACTGACTTGTGTTTTTAATCCTTTTCTTCAAAATCGCTGCTGTCTGATGTTTGGGGTCGTTACATTTATGAATAATTTAAACCGGGATAACCTCGCATTTTCAATCTGGTGTTATTAATCACAATTTAATTTTTTAATAATTGTGTTTAAGGGTGTCCGGGACACATTTTAAAGTAATTTTTATTTATTGAGTTAAGATTTTGAATTTTTTTGTGATAGTTAACCATATCATTTGTAAACAAAATCACATGATAAAACTTCTTATGATATTTTTAACAAAAATTTTAAAATTTAAAAATTGCTAAAAAAAATGGGGTAATTTAAAATTATTATAACTCGAAATATTATTTGTAGAATTTCCAATTTTTTATCCTTTAAATAAACAGAAATACATAAATTTTAATTTAGACTCAGCATTTTTAAAAACATTAATTTAAAAAAATTAAAATATTTAAAGTAAAAATTAAGAAAAAATGATGTAACTTTAAAAAAAAATATTTTCAAAAGTAAAATTTTTTTTCTTCAAATTTGCTGAATCAAAATTAAAGCAAACTAATTGAAAAATACATGTTCCAAGTTTGAGCCATATATCTTTAACGGTTCTTGAGTTATAACAATTTAAGTACGAGAAATGATGAAAAAACCCATCATGAAAAAAAAAAACGCATTTTCACAAGAAGTCGTTTGCGTGACAACCATTGCTTGAAAATTAGATTTTGAAAACAAACCCAAACGAAAAAATTAATATATTCTGTTCTAATAAGGATAGAAACATGATTCAAGCGACTTCTGAGCGTAAAGTGTTATTGCTGCGATGAAGATTTAAAAGCCATTAGAACTATGCGATTTTTTCCTTCGTGGTTTTATAAAAGATCGTGTCTACGTTCCGCCGCTATCTAATGATTTGCCGAAGTTGAGACACAGAATTGAAGAGGCTATTGCTCCGGAATTGTTAACAGAAGTGTGGGAAGAATTGTACTTTAAGTTGGATATCTGCCTATAACTAAAGGTACACATATTGAACATTTGTAAGAAAAACTAGGTTAGTTTAACTTCAATTTGATGTGTGATTTGATGTAAATAGTCTAAATTAAACTGTTATAATATACCGTTGAAGCTGGGACTTTTTTTATGGACACTCTGTATTATGCATAAAAAAACTCAATTACAAATGTATATATTGTGTGATGTGACAATTTCATTATTTTAGGGAGAAAATTAATGAAATGGAAGAAACTATCTATGACTTATGCATTATTGGAGCTGGATTCTTTGGAAGTGCGGCTGCAAGACATGCGTCAGGATTTCCCCATCTAAAAATATGCTTAATTGGACTAGATGAACCGGATGTAAGGAATTCTCTAATAAGAGTTTTTAATTCATCTAATTAGGTCATGCTTATATTGAAAAATTCGCTAAACGATTCAATTATTTACAGCCCTCTAGAGTGCGGTACCCAGTATTGCAGAATGGAACTTCGATAATAATATTAACCATTTGCTTCTTAAGGGGGTACTTGAAATATTTTTCCAAGAAGTACCAAGCGTCTTGACTTTTTTATATTGAAAAATTCCAAACTGTGTAACAGCGCATAAAAAAGTTATGGTACCTGCAAACAAAATTAATACTAATATAATTCATATAAAAGAATAGTGATACTATGAACCCAGTAGCAGAATTTTCTGTACCAATCAGCAACAGGCCGAAATTTATCTGTGACTCCTAACAATGCCGGACCAATCTTACTATCATAGCAAATAATAGCACGAGTATACCAAAAGACTATGGGGCTACAGTACTTCTACTAAAATCAATCTTTTTCACCTATATCACAATATTAAAATATCCATTTGCTTAAAAGACGTGATAAAAACACATTAAAAGTAAATTAAAAATCTATATTGACGTGTTACAACTCTTTCACTGAGTCGTCATCAGAATGTATAACAGAAAATTACAAATACAATGCATATGAAAAATGGAAAAAATCATCGAATATAAACAAATAATCATATAACGCGCCGTACATTTTCGCGATCGCACGTGTTCTCTCTATGTCGCGACTACGTAAGTTGTCCAACCATTCAACCCATAAATTCGGGATTCAATTTACTTTTAATGTATTTTTATAACGTCTTTTAAGCAAATAAATATTTTAATATTGTGATATGGTTATTAGTGAACGTAATTTTGGCTTATTGCTCGTACTTATTTACTTTTTCACGTAATCATGGGCACGATTTGGCCAATTTCCATAATCTCACGTAAGATCGCCCCCCCACCTTCCACTTCTTCCCGAAACAAAATCCTATAGGTATTCTATTGAATAATACTAGTAACCCATAAATGAAGCAAAATGTGTTTTTATGTCCTCCTTATAGAAGCTAACAGCCCAGGTTGCAACAAAGTAGAGCAACATAAAAAAAAAAAAAAAAAAAAAAAAAAAATGAAATTTCAGTACCGTAAAACTGATAACACTCAAGGAGTAACTGAGTGACATGAAATATAGATTAAAAATATCTTGAAAGTTTAGTACTCTAAATTTGATGATCACAAAACGAGGGTGTTTTTTTTCTTCTCCTCTCCCGCTAAATAATGCGAATATTCCTGACACATGCACAAAACCCTTTTTTGCGAAAAATGTATGAAATTCACAAAAATTTATATTTAAGAGCCAGATAGTCCAATAAATATATTTTTTCATTTTCTTATAAATGGGGATACGTCTTGAATGCTTATCGATTAATCCAGGAGGATAAACTTTCCTTAGCTCTTCACTGCACGATTTTTTGTATTTTTATGAAAAAAATTAATTGAAATCTATATATCGGTCTAATAATGGGAAAAATAGTAAAAAAAAAATTAAATTTCAAATTTTCAGCTAAAATTTGATATTTTATGGCGCGTACCCTATATACACAATTAGGGTTTTTAAATATTGTATTACTATATTTTACAACTAAATGAGCTTAAATTAATTAATTTTATCTGCTTAACACTCTGCAACTTTTTTATGTCAATATTTTTAAGTATTCAGAAAAGATTATGAAAGTAAATTTTACCTTAATATCTTGATCGGATTTCTTTTTGTTTCCGAAGAACAAATTCTAATTTTTTGTCAAATGCAGCCATCTGACATGGACAAAATAAGTGTTACTCCATTATTTGGATTGTTCTTGATCAGTTACAGTGATCCTATTGGCCAAATTCACGGCACGTAATAAGAATTACAGCGTTTTTAGGTATGTGTCAGATGTGGCACGTGGTGAAGGCATTTTAGGGTTAACACTAACTATACCAACAACTGATCATTTGACACGTGCCAAATGAAAATATTTCAAGAACCAGAAAATTTTTCATAAAATAAAGAATATAAAAAAATCACACAAAAGTAAGTTAAATAATTTTAAATAAAAATTCTGGTGTGAAAAATTTTGATAAAACCTGAGTAAAATCCCTGATATGCTCGTTCAGTGTTAAAAGTATTTTTTAATCAACTAGTTTTTAAAAATTACATATTTTTTTGAGTATTAAAACTGTTTCAGTATAGCTGATTTTCTACATTATAATTTCAGAACATTTTTCTTCTATTTTCTTTTCTCCCTTTTCAGAACAATCAGAAGAACTATTCAGTTTTAAGATTAAGGCGAGAAACGTGATTGGGTTGGGCTTGATATTTTTCATCCGGGTCAATTATCGCGCACAAGAAATGATCCTAAACAACAAATTTGATTGTATTTTTTTAATGATATTTTTAGGTAGATTTTGTAAGAAATACTACCTATTTTTAAATAAGAAAATGAAAACACTATTCAATGTTTCGGTATCTGAGTTAGAATGCTTATGTAATATATATTTATACATTTACGAATAAAAATCATTTCTTGAATGTGTCAAAAAGTAACGAGTTTCGATTAGAAAATAGTCTTAAGTTAATATTTATACGAAAGAAGTTTAAGTGAGAAAAAGTGTAGCTTTTTTCTTTATTTTAAAATTTAAAACTATAGCCTTTTGCTAAATGCTTTATAGTTTATTCTTATGTTTATTTTTTGATATTTAACTTCATAATTTCGAAAATCATCTCATAACACTGTTTTGTTTGCTAATACATGATGAACAGAAATAATGTAACGCTGACTAGAAATAACGTCACGGTTGATGACTTTGTTATTTCTCGATTCTCAGGGGTTTTTTCACTTTGTTGTTTTTCACTTTGTTGTTGTTTGATGTTTGTTCTATCTCTAATTATTTAATAGGATAGAAAACTAACGGGACGCGATTTTGGAGCTTCATCATCACGAAAAGCACGTGTGTGCGATTGCTCGATTACTTCAAGTACCTCATTCAACAATTTCCAAAGCAATCAAGAGATTCAAGGAGGTTGACCATGAAGGAGACCGACCGGAAGGGGCAGGAAGACTGTGAATACCTCCAGAAACCGACAATTGGTTTAGAAACGCGCATATCGAAATCTTCTGGTGTCGATGAGAAAAATAGCGAAGCAGGCAAGGATTCCTCGTAGATCTGTTCGACTTATGACCAAAAAGGAGCTGACCCTACATCCTCACAAGCTCAAACAAGCATACCTAAACACCCTAAACAACGTCTTACCGATAGAAATAACCGAGTACGGTTCGAAGGATGCGCAGGCAGCTGCTGAAGCGAGCTGCAACCCCACACTGGGAGCGGATCCTGTTTTCAGTCAAAAAGTTATTCTCAGTGGAGCAACCGTACGATTGTCAGAATGATCGGATTCGCTGAACAAGTCTTCCATGGTTTAACATCGTAAAAATCCCAATTCTGTCATGGTGTGGGCAGGAATTTGTGCAAAAGGAAAGAATTCTTTTGAGTTAACTATGTGGTTAGAACTAGTGATGGGCGATTCTCGAAAATTCGACAATCGAGAAAAATCGTCATCGTAAAAAATAACAATCGATACAGCCATCGATTAATTCCTAGAATGTACAATCGAGATGTTTTACAATCGATTATAACGAGAGAAGCTAAAAACAATTGTTGGAAAATTTAGCTATTATTCTGGCCGAAACTTTCATAGTAGTGATAGGGTTTACTCGATAATTCTGCTATCGCAATTATTTTCTCCTGATTTAGGCTTAAGGGGTTACTTCAGTCAAGTGAAAAGACCTGCTCGCTAATGCTAATCTTATGGAAGAAATTTATAAAGATATCTCATTTGAATTTCAGTATTTTAAAATGATTTTCTTTTCATTGGAATAAATTCCCCTTTCTTCTTTATGAAACTGCCATGTCCAAATCGCGTAACTATGGCGCATTTGATGAATCAAATAACCTTTCTACTTTTTAGATAACTCCAAAAAGTTTGATACAGTTTAAAGTTCCCCTAAATGTCAAATACTGTGGAATTTCTCCATTGATCGAAAACAAAAGTTTCTTTCGAAAAACGTAAGGATAGTAAGATAAAGATACCTGCCAAGAAAGAACCTGCCAAACACGTAAACTCTTTTCCAGTACCTAGCGATTCCAACATGACTCTTTAAGTCTGTATCGAAATCCAAAGTAGCTACTTTATGACACATTTAAAAACTCATTTTTTATTTTAGGCGCATTAGCTAGAATCGATTAGCATTTCCCTGTTTTCGATAAAGGAAAAAGGTTTGATATAAATTAAAGTTCCCTAAATGTCTAAAGTGTATCAAATGCTGTGGAATTTCTCCGTTTATCGAAAACAAGACATCTTTATCGAAAAACGTAAGGATAACCAGACATATATAACTACTGAGAGGGAACCTGCCTAACACGGAAATTGTTTTCCAGTGCCTAGCGATTCCAACATGATTCTTCAAGTCTGTATCGAAATCCAAAGTAGCTAGTTTCTATGACACATTTACTAGCTCATTTTTTATTTTAGGCGCATTAGCTAGTCAGATTAGCATTTTCTTCTTTTCGATAAAGGCAGAAGGTTTGATACAAGTTAAAGTTCCTTAAATGTCTAAAATGTGTCTAATGCTGTTGAATTTGTCGATTTATCGAAAACAAAGGAGTGTTATCGTAAAATAGAAAAGTAAACAGACAAATATATCCGCTAATAGGGAATTCTATAACTAAAATAAAACTTCAATGGACTTCATTTTTGGTATTTTGGATAATTTTAATTTTCCAATCCTTACCAACGTGGTATTAAATGATCGGTCTGGAAAAGGTAGAAGAAACGCCCCCCCCCTTCCCCCCAAAAAGGGGCATTAGGCCCCAAATTGACAGTAGGGCAGACCAAGGATGAAAGTTAACTTCATGTAAGAGAGGACTAGGGGAAGTTGAGAATGATAAAAAAAACTAAACCATTGAATAAGAAAAAAATTGAAGAAAAAGAAAAATGGTAAAAGAACAAGTGAAGCGTGTGATTAGAGCCAGACAAATGAAGAGGGGCCCGATGGGCCACAGCTGGTCCAGAATGAGTGCCCAAGTAGTCAGAATGGATCAAGAACTTGGAGAATAGTATCTACAATGAAGAAAAACAATGAGACAAAACATTATGAAAAACAGATGAAAAATACCAATAGCCTGAGGCTAAAAGTAAAATGTTTCACTGGGCGGCGTCCCCTGGTGGTAGTAAAAATAAAATCCATACGAGAAGATAGGGGAGAGTGAAAAGACTTTATTTTGTGAATTTTATAATTTTTGGACAAACAGTATACTAAAGTTTTGAAGAAACAAAACTTTAAAGCGCCCTCTTGAGGCGAAGAAGGGAGTTAAAATTAAGAAACATATGTCCATATTTTTTATTTGATTTTAGACATAATTTGATGTTAGTCTTATAATTTTCCTATGAGTGCAAGATACCGTACCAGAGTACGAAAAATACCGTCGCTAAGTATATTCCTTTAGAGTATTTTAAGCCCAGGGGCCTAAAATTAACGGTGGATTGACAAAAGAAAGGTAGATTTAGAAAGGTTATGAGATTACCCTTATTTTAATATATTACATGAGTGGGGGAAAATAATTTTGAAAAATCCTCTTTCCTGAGGCGACACTTAAAATCTTGAAAACACATAATTTGCAGTGCAGTTTTGTTTTAACAGTAGCATTCTAATATTAAGAGATATGGGACAGCTATGAGGGCTAAAATAAGAGAAACATTGAAAATCAAGACAAACTGGTGCCGCCAAATTCACTAGAAAACTTCTATATCAACAACTGAAACCCGAACTGATAACTTAAACCACTATGCCTCCTAACCCATATCGGTTAATAACAAAAGCGAATGGAAAAGAACATGTACTCCTTTGGAAAATCATGACTTACACCAGAAGCGCGGTAAGTTTGGCTCTTCTGAAAGCTTCCTTTCTCTCGTCCTCTCTCTGGCATTTCGAGATATATTTTCTGCTGCTGCGAACTGCTCGTTTATCTCGAGGAGATGGCAAACCCGAGGGCAAGCCTCTCGCTTACTTCGAGATATCTCATTGATTGTAACTCATTGCTTCCCATTGCCATTCTCGTTTCACGCTCTCGGTCTCTGTTCAACATTTCATATGACATTGTCGAGATTGAGAAATCAGTTTTCGTCCTTCCTCGAAATGTTACTCTCGATGATTGTCATTTCACGCTCGGCCAAGAAGGGCCAAGAAGAGATATCGAGGGGCGAGCTGGACAGAGCTGACAGGCATGGCAATGAGCTGTGAAATGAAGCTTTAATTTTCAATGTTTTTCTTATTTTAGCCCTACCAAGCTGTCACATACCCGGAACCCTCCGATAAATATTATTTATTAAATATAAAAATTTCAAAGAGGAAGGTGGGTCGGATGAATTCAGAGGACGTGAGAGTGGGCGGGGAGCAATTAAAAAAATTTACCGAACTCTTCCTGTGACATATTATCGAAAAGTCCTTTGACAACTCTTTCATATTATGAACCTTTCTTCCCCTGAAGGTGAAATTCGGGGGATGGGGAGGGGGCGAACAAATTTTTAAAACCGTAGCCGATTTCTATAATAAATTTAAATATAATTTTAGATGTGGTTTTTTTGTGCAGTCTTCCGGTAAATATTATTTATTGAACATAAAAATTTTAAAGTGGGGGCTGCGTAAATTCCGGGGCGAAAGAGTGGACCCAAGGGGGGGGGGAGGGGGATCAATTTTCAAACTTTTTTTCGACCCGTGATGTGATATGTTTTCGGAAAGCTCTCGAATGACTCTTTCATATTATGAGACTTTCTTCCTCCCCTTCCCAATTTGGCCCCCCACCGCGGGGGGTAGTTTTTTCCGTTTTTATCATTTTAGATCGGATTTTTTTATGGAGCCCTCCGATAAATATTATTTATAATATATGAAATTTCAAGACACTTTTCTAAATTTAGTCAAGACCCCTCATGTGACATATCTTTGGAAAGGTTTGTGACTACTTATTGATGTTATGCACTTCCGGTGGCCGTCCCCCCACTTTGCCCCCCCCGGGGGACACTTTTCCAAATATAGCCAAGACCCCTCATGTGAAATATCGTTGGAAAGGTCAGTGACTACTTATTGATGTTATGCACCTCCGGTGACAGTCCCCCACTTTGCCCCCCCCGGGGGGCATTTTTCCAAATTTAGCAAAGACCCTTCATGTGAGATATCGTTGGAAAGGTCTGTGACTACTCATTGATGTTATGCACCTATGGTGTCCGTCCCCCCACTTTGCTCCCCCGGGGGAACTTTTCCCAAATTTAGCCAAGACCCCTCATGTGAGATATCGTTGGAAAGGTCCGTGACTACTTATTGATGTTATGCACCTCCGGTGACAGCCTCCCCACTTTGCCCCCCCCCCGGAGTACACTTTTTCAAATTTAGCCAAGACCCCTCATGTGAGATATCGTTGGAAAGGTCTGTAATTACTTATTGATGTTATGCACCTACGGTGTTCGTTCCCCCCCCATTTCCCCCCAGGGGGCACTTTTCAAAATTTAGCCAAGACTTCTCATGTGAGATATTGTTGGAAAGGTCTGTGACTACTTATTGATGTTATGCTCCTCCAGTGTCCGTCCCCCCACTTTGCCCCCCCGGGAGACACTTTTCCAAAAATATAGCCAAGACCCCACAAGTAAGATATCGTTGGAAAGGTTTGTGACTACTTATTGATGTTATGCTCCTCCGGTGTCCGTCCCCCCACTTTGCCCCCCCCGGGAGACACTTTTTTCAAATTTAGCCAAGACCCCACATGTGAGATATTATTGGTAAGGTCTGTGACTACTTATTGATGTTCTGCACTTCCGGTGATCGCCCCCACTTTTCCCCCCACGGGGGACACTTTTCTAAATTTAGCCGAGACCCCTCATGTGACATTGTTGGAAAGGCCCATGACCACTTACTCATGTTATCCATCTCCCGCACCCCTCCCCCCTCTTTGCCCCCACGGGAAGGGCATTTTTATAAATTCAGATCCAGACCACTCATGTGGCATATGGTTCGAAAGGCCTAAAGACCTGTGACGACTTATTCATATTATGCAGCTACTGTGCCCCTCCGCTCACTTTGACCCCTCCCCCAAGACATCTGGTCCGAGGTTCGTTCGTTTCGAGATTATATTTTTTTACAAGATTTTGTAGTGCGTGCACACCACGCCTGCTATACGGTGTCGTATATAGCGGGTAACCTGTTCGTGATTTCATATTACAAGATTACGTATAACTTAGGGGCCCCGATTAAAGGAGGAGCAAACTAGCGGGCGAAGTCACCTACTCTTTATTAACGCCGACTCATTCCAGTTCACCCGCAGACGATTCTTGATAAATGTATGACGTATATAATATATGGTGTATAAAAGCAATTGGCAAACTGGAGTCATCGAGAAAAAATTTACACAATCGAAAAGTATCGAGATGTCCATACAATCGAGAAAATCGAGAAAAACATCTCGTTATCGCCCATCACTAGTTAGAACTTCCACTGTCCACTATAAAAGTGCCTTTATTTTCAGACTCTTCGGTTAGTAAAGCAACACTGTTGTTTTCATTTACTGTTTGTTTTCCTTCTTCAGGTTCCGCGTTTTTATGTAAATTATTTTCTTCATAAACTAGTGATGTTGAATTGTTCTTGTTTTTATAGTGTCTGTTAGTGTGACTGTTGTTTTTACTTTCTTCTATCTTTACAAGAAGAAAGTATTGGATTCATGAAAATTTTCGACTTTCGGTTTTCGACGGATTTACACGTTTTAGGGGTCAGAGATTCCAAAAAAACATGTTTTTACAAAATGTCTGTCTGTGACTCTGTGAGTCTGTCTGTCTGTCTGTCTGTCTGTGTGTATGTGACACAAATTTTGTGGGCGCTCTATCTCAAGAACTAATGCACGGAATTTAATAAAAATTTATATTAAGTTAGTCCCTAATACAAATTGATGCTGATTAGTTTTTGGTGTAAATCGCTCGACAGGTGGCGCTGCTATGCTGCATTTCCCGCGATTTCTGCACTAGCTCTATCTCAAGAACTAATGCACGGATTTTCATCAAACTTCAGATTTAGTTAATCCTTGATATGAATTGGCGCTGGTAACGTTTTGGTGCAAATCGCCCAACAGATGGCGCTGCTATGCTGCATTTTGCAGCATTTACACGATTTTCGTAATAGCTCTATCTCAAGAAATAATGCACGGATTTTCATCAAACTTCAGATTCTGTTAGTGCTTGACATGAGTTGACGTTTTGAATCTTGTGGTGTAAATCGCTCACCAGGTGGCGCTGCTATGCTGCATTTTTTGTGATTTCCGCGATAGCACTATCTCAAGAACTTATGCTCGGGTTTTCAACAAACTTCAGATTCAGGTATACCTGGATATGAATTAGTGCTGTTTATGTTTTGCTGTAAATCGCTCAAGAGGTGGCGCTGCTATGCAGCGTTTTTCTCGACTTCCACAATAGCTCAATGTCCAGAACTAATGCACGGATTTTCATCAAATTTCAGATTCAGTTAGTTCTTGACATGAATTGATGTTTTGTACCTTTTGGTGTAAATCGCTCAACAGGTGGCGCTGCTGTGCTGCATTTTTTGTGATTTACACAGTAGCTTTAGCTCCAGAACTAATACACGGATTTTCATCCAACTTCAGATTCCGGTATACGAATTAGTGTTGTTTGTGTTTTGGCGATTCCGGTTTACGATTCCGGTATATGAATTAGTACTGTTTGTGTTTTGGTGCAAATCGCTCAACAGGTGGCACTGCTATGATACATTTTTCAAAATTTCTCCTACAGCTCTATTTCAATAACTAATGCACGAATTTTCATCAAATTTCAAATTCAGGTATACTTTTATATGAATAAATTGATGTAATTTATTTTACTATTTAAATGATTTAATTGACGTGATTTATATAGAAGAAAGTTTTGTGATGGCCACAACATACTAGTTTGTTTTTAGAAACCAGCAGTCTTTATTTGAATGATTTTTCATTTTACAGTGTGAGCAGTACTTATTGTTGCCTCTTTTCTGTTCTGAATTATTAAATTTAGCTTGTACTTTGTAAGCTTTATAGCGGAATTTTCAGGTTTTCGGAATTTTCAGAATTATCTATTCTGCGAGTATATTCATCTGTAAGCTTGCTTTTGATAAATAGAACAGTTAACTCTGCTTCATCTCTGGCCTCCATGGCAGTAACTAGAGTATCGTAGGACGGTGGCAACGAGCACAGCAGCAGTGCTGAAATGTGTGAGTCAGTTATGTGTTCACTTATGGCTGACAGTTTGTCCACTATCTCTAAAATTTTTGTTATGTGGGTTGTCATATTGCCACCTTCAATTAACTTTGTACTGTACAATTTTCGCAGCAAGTACAGCTTACTAGAGAGATTAGATCTCTCATGAATTTGTTTGAGTGCGTCCCATGTTTGCCTAGTTGAATTAAAATTTTTGACATGCACTATTTGACTGTCGTCAATGGATAAATTTATTAAAGCTCTTGCTTTTCTGTCTTTCTTGGTCCAAGCATCGGTCAATGGAGTGGGGGCCTCTTCCGTAATAACTTCAATAAGTTCATCTGGAATCAATAACATTTCGACCTTGAACCGCCAATTTGTATAATTGTTGGCGTTCAATTTTTCAATGGTCGTGCTGTCTTTTGTAGAAGCCATAATGTTGCTAAGATTTGTTTTATTTTTTTTCTAATAAATTACCCTTTTTGGATTACCAGATTTTTATTTTTATCGTTTAGTGACGATGTTTTTATTGAAATTTTTTTTCAGTCTCATAATCAATTTGTTAGTAGTATTTTAACTTTGCTAACAGTACCTGCGAGAAGTTCATTTTACTCAAGTGGTAAATTATTTATTTTCTCAATATAAAAACAAAGTATAGGTAAGATAAATTGGGCTTACCTTGTATTTATGTATATCCATATACTGTCTGGTATCCGACAATGGGAAGGGTAATTCCATCTACATCTTCTCATTGTATGTCTGTTCTAGTCCATATGTGATCGTGTGGTATTCCGTGTTATTAAAAACACACATGGTTTTGTGACTTGTAAAATTTTAAATATGTTGGAACTTTTAAAGAAAAGAAAATTAACATTTAATTCAGCATTAAAAAAATAACATCTCTCCATTCTGGAGTCTGGGTTACAAGTGAAAGTAGAAAAACATATACAATACATTATTGGCAATAAAAAACAGGAAATTGGTGCCATTCATCTTAACATTAAATTATTTATATCAATATTTATCACTTATAGCAATTTAAAAGAAGTTTATTAATGTTTTTAATGTCTTTAGTTCTTGAATATGATGAAATGTTTATAATAGAACGTTTATTTACAATTGTGCAATCATTTTTCACTTCCTTGCTTCAGTTAATAACTACTTTTCATAATTGCTTTTATAAATCACATTTGACACATGAAAAGCAATTTACTTAGTTTGATTATTTTAATGTCCTCGACTTGGAGATTATGTTTCACAATAACTGTCAACAGTTTTCAGTTATTAAAATATTTTTTAAAGCAAGTGTGCTTAATTTTTAACATACTACACTGTCTTTTTAGATCTTGAAAAGAAAAGGTGGGGAGGGTGTGAGAGATAAACTTCAGCAGGCTTACGAATGCTTTTAAAGCGAAAATCTAGCTTTGTCTGCTTGTTTAATTTTAAAGAATAGATCTAATGATCAATTAATTAGAAAATGTTATTGTAGCGGATTTAGAAGTACCAGAATCTTTTCTCCTATCCACATGAACATAATAAAATATATATTTTTAGCATAAACTTTACGATTACTGTTTCAGGACTCTGAACTCGAAGAGCGAAGTTTATTCTCATCGCATTACGATGAAGGAAGAATCATGAAAGTTTTGTTCTCTTCTCCAGCGTTCCAGAAACTGAGTCGAAGATCTATAAGCCGACTGAGGCATTTAGAACAAATATCAGGTTTGTTGATTATAACAGTTGTTGATAGATTATTTTGCAGTATGACTAACTGATACTTGTGTATAGAAGTGGGATAAAGGGTCTTAAGGGGGTCCGAGGCTAAAAATTCTAAAAAAAAAAAAATGCAATTTTTTTTTATTGGCTTAAAAAAATATGGAGATTTTAGCGACAGATACCGCAAACCTCATGCTTTTATCTTCATTAGATCCAGAGATATAACACCTTTTGCCTTGAGAAGCGATGCACTTTAACTTCACTTTAACTGACTTTAACTTCATTTATCTCAGAATGAATTTTTTCATGATTTGTCAAATTTGAAAGAATATATCTAAAGTTCATTGCAAGTTATATGTATGAAATTACAGAGATTCAGAGATTTTATGCTATATTTTCAACAAATTGTCTTCTTGATTTTTCATTTTGAATGACAATTGTGAAAATATGCTAATTAATGCAAAACTCACTCATAAAAAAACTTCCTTTTGTTACTTCATTTTTTTTATAAAATTCATAATCAATATTTTAAGAAATTCTGAAGACAAATTAAAATGACACATTTTCTGTACACAAAAGTGTAAAAATTTTGTAAATCGAGTAAGTAAATTTAGAGTTATATCAAAAATTAAATATGTTTAAAATTTTAAAATTAAAATTTTAAAAATTTTAAAAATGTCAGATTTTTTTGCATGCATTATTCTTATTATATTAAAACATATTTCAGAAAAAAATTTCATAACAAAATCTCTATAAATAAAAAAAATAGAATTTTGAGCCAGGGACCCCCTTAAACGAAGTTGGTCTCAGGGCTTAATATTCATATGTAATACTTTATTAATATAATCGCAGGCTTTGTTATTATAAATTTTTAAATCTCTGTATGTTATACTTACATTTAAATTTTTAAAAAATAGTGCAATTCGAATACTGTTAAAACAAAAGGATTTTAATGAAGAAATATAAGTAAAGTAAAATCAGATATAAAATAAAATATATCAGAGATGCTTTTAAAGTACAAATGCTTGCAAAAGGTATTTATTCAAATACTAATGGAGCTCACCTGCTTCGCTTGTCGATTTCATCCAAGAGAATATCGAATTAAACGAACCTGGAATTGCGGTCCCACTACTTTAGGCAGCATAAATCCATGCGGATATGCCCGCTCCGAATCAAGCGAATCGTGAATTATTGAGTTTTTTTTTTTTGACAACATTTATTATATTGGGCTAAAATTGAAATCGAATTCCTTTTATGAATGTAAAAAAAAATTGCCGCAACACTCGAAAAAACGCTAAAAAGCTCATAAGATTCTGTACGAATTCTGTATAAACTTTATAGGTAAAGTTTACTATATTGAGTAAAAAGATTAAAAACAGATTCCTTTTACAAATGTGGAAAAATCGCCGTGAAACGCGAAAAGCAATAAAAGACGCACAAAATTAAAAAATCGCAGAGGACAAAGTTTACTATATCGGACTAAAAGATTTAAACAGGATTGCTTTTACTATTTGTAATGCATTAGCAATGAACCCGCAATACTATGTGGAAGTTCACATCGTACTGGCAAAGCATAATTTTCTCTTATGAAAGTAATGGCGTGTATACAGACACTTTAGAGTAAATTCCTTCCTGTTTTGGTCTCATCTGATAGATTTCCTCCCTTATCATTTCCTTTAAATCCTTAATCTTATGGGACCACGAAATATAAATAATAAAGAAAAAAAAATACATTTTTTTTCAGGAATCAAGTTTTATAATCCTGTTGGCTTCATGAGCATTGGAAAAAAAGGCAGCCGCGCAATGACAAATTTAGAAGACATCTCTGCAGTAGTGGAAACATCATTGATAAAAATATTCGACAGGCAACTTATGAATGCAATGTAAGCAAACTTCTTTATCCTTTATTTCAAGTAAAATCAAATAACTGCCAGGCATCATATATTAATACTACCATTCATTGAACGTTAATAACATAAATTACAATGTAATATGATGGAACTGTTTGTATAAGAAGTTTTTCCAGGGAACTCTGAATTGCATTAACTTTTGATAGCAATATATGGGTTAGGACTAAATTTAATTTGATTAAAATTCTTTTAAACTTAAAATTAAGGAACGATTATGAGCACTGTAAATTCGACTTCGGATTTGTTAGTGTCGGGGACAACAAGAGAAAATTGTTTTTGCCATGAAAACAATGATTTCTTCGATATCGAAATGTATAGCAACAGCGTTCTTAGTCGTGATTTTGCTTTTAATATGCATTTAAAACTTATCCAACAGGTGAAACTGTGTAAATTTAAACTATTTCATCGTTTAAGTTCATTAAGTATTGTGTGTTTAAACACACATTTAACAAGCTATTTCCAAATGCATTAAAATCCCTTGTATTTGCCGAAAACGCGTGCTGCTAGACCAATTGTGTGCGCGTTCTTCATTTCACGCCAAATGCTTGAAAGAATTTTTTTTTCAGATTTTCTACTAGAATTCCATATCTAAATTTGACTGATCCTTTATTACGTACATAACTATTGTCATTAGCAATTTCTTTTCAAAATATTCTGAGCATGCGATTTGAGGAGAACTTCTTTGTGAGATTAATTGATAAAATTATACATAGTGTGTGTAAATTCTATAAATTATATCCAGTGCTACATGAAAGAATTCGGAAGCATTACTGTCTATGCGAGTGGATTGCTCAAGGGGATTTTTTGGGTTCGTTCGTAATTATATAAATACGTAGCACCTATATAGTCGTGGTTCGGTCGGTCTGTCCGCATATAACAGAGCAAAAACTACCCAAGCGAATGTTCTGAAATTTTAAATATATAATTGTTGTAAAATTTTGTCGGGTCATTTCAGATTTTATGAAAATCGGATGTACAGTTTAATTACAGGGACAGTCAAAAGTTTCCGTTCCATTACGGCCAATGGGAAAAAATTATTGCAAGTGCATTTTAACAATGTTAAAGCCTTCCGAATGGTCTGAAATTTTAAATATATAATTGTTGCAAAATTTTGTCGAGTCATTTCAAATTTTATGAAAGTCGGATTTATAGGTTAATTACAGGGACAGTCAAAAGTTTTCCGTTACATTACGGCCAATGGGAAAAAAATATTGCAAGGGCATGATATTACAGCCTTTCGAACAAAATGAAATTGATATGCACTTGAGAAGTGCACTAAAATATACATTGAGTACAATATGCGGTGTAAAAAATATTTATAAAACTATATTACGAATGCACCTCATTTAACACGTTTGACGAGCAATTTCCAACTTGTTTAATTATGTTAAAACATTTTCCAGATGAACTGCATTTATTATACTAAAGAATGTTTGGAGAATAAATACATTCATATACAGAATTATCCAAAATTTGAATACATTGCTGTTTATGGAAGATAATTGCTGGAATTACGTTTTAAGTTGTGCTGTGTGTTTTTTACCTAGATTAAATTTTTGCTTAATGAGTGGAATGTATAAAAATTTTTAGACTATATACATTGCTGTATATGAGATTTCGAGTACATTTTCGTCCATTGGCAGAAATTGCTGAACGTAAAATTTCAATTGTATTATTCTTTTTCTAACTAAACAAAATTTTAGAATAATAGGTAGTAACAAATAAGGACTTAACATTGTATACTAAAATGTGAAAACAAAGCAATAAGTTACTATCTAATATACATTTTATTCCGAAATTTTAAACGAAGATGTAAAAATTAAAGTCACAAAAATAAAAATTATACTCGACGTTTCAGTTTACCTTTAAACCGTCCTCAGGAGTTAATTTTATTAAGTACAACATTGCCGTTTTGTATTTAAGAAAATTAACTCCTGAGGATGGTTTTAAAGTTAAATCTAAACATCGAGTATAATTTTTATTTTGTGATTTTAATTTTTTCACCTTTGTTTAAAATCTCGGATTAAAGTGTATGTCGGATTGAAACTTATCGTTTTGTTTTCACATAAAATGTAGTGTATATACAAATCTAAAGACCATATGCTGGGAAGAACAAAGGAATTCGACCACTTTTCTGACCGGGGGATAATTTCTGAAATTGGATTTTGAATAGTGTGTTATGCATTTTTAAAATTGTTTACATAAATATCTTCTTTTACCTTGTTAATCGGTGAAGTTTCATTACACTCTAAAATTGGGAGGAGTGAAAAGTTCACTTTTTGAAAGAGTGACAGGCATTTTTACTCTTTTTGGAGTGAGTTTTATAAAAATACACTCCTTAAAGAGTGGAGTTTTCCACTCTCTAGAAAGGAGTGAGATGTCTCACTCCTGAAAGAAGAGTGACTTACGTGTGCATTGCTTATTAACCAATCAGAGCAGCAGAGCAGCAAGGCGACGACACCCTTTAAAGATAAGAAAAATGATCACTTTTTCGTCCGCCATTTTAAGATTAACAGATTAGGATATCATTAAAATTATTCTTTGGAATACATAAAATGAAGGTAAGTCTTGTTTAATTTTAAGCATTTATCCGTGTAGATATGTGGAATGTCCAGATTATGAGCTAAATAGTTGTATGTTTGTATAGCAAAAGATTGATCGTGGAGTATTCATAAGTGATTGTGAGATTTCTTCATATAGCGATCTGAAATGTAATTGTTTTAAGGGGACCGGGAAAGCCGTATGGCCGCCATGTTAAATTCACCAACTTTATGTACCTTTTTCTCAGAAATGGTGAAAGATAGATGTCTAGATTTTTTAGAGTAGTTTGAATAACATGCTTTACGTTTTTTAACTGACCATTTTCGTTCTAAAGTGATTGTGAGATTTCTTCATGTAGCGGACTGAAATGTAATTGTTTTAAGGGGACCGGGAAAGCCGTATCTCCGCCATGTTAAATTCACCAACTTTATGTACATTTTTCTCAGAAATGGTGAAAGATAGAGGTCTAGATTTTTTAGAGTAGTTTGAATAACATGTTTTACGTATTTTAACAGACCATTTTCGTTCTAAGTAAAATTCAAAATTAATTATTAATTATTTATTGAAAGTCATTTTTAAATTAGCACTTTTTGGTAAGATTTCACTGCCTAAAATAAATAATTCTCAACAAATCATTAAATCCTGTGTATACAATATACCATAGTATAAGTATTAAGGAAAAATCTGAGTTCTTATGTTTAATAGATATTGAAACAAGTTGGAAACTGCTCACCATGATGGATATAAATCAAGCTAATTAGCCGTGATAAAGATAATTTCCTCAGTTACATAAATAATGCGTCATTTCAACTCAGCCATAAATCTTTTCAAATGTGAAAAATGTATTTAACCTTGAAAACCTTGATAAAGATAATGACTTGTTGAGTGACTCATAGACATTAAACTGATTTATTATTATTATTATGATATTGCTATTACAATTATTATTACTGATTTATTATCTTATAATGTAAATGTTTTTTCATTCTGAAAATGTAGTTATTCCAGAGAAGAGGGATGAAAAATGCTCTCTCTTTTTCACATTTTAAACAATGTGAATTAAATAGCTTAAAGTGTTACCACTGCTTATTCATTTGATATAACAGTCTACAATTTTTTGTCAAAGGAGGTTATAAAGAGTAGTTGATTAAAAAATATGACAACTAACTCATTGGATTAAAATAGTGTGGATTTACACCGAAATGGATAAGTATCCTGAAGAAGGGTAAGTCCCAATTTACAATTTTATCTAACTTACTCACGCCTTTTTCATTGGGATTCTAATCATATTACAAAAATAATGGAATTAGTAGATAAATTAGCGGTCATAGGAGAAGTTATAAATGATAACCACATTTCTGCACTGTTATTATGCCCCCTACCCCAATCTTATGATACTCTTATTACTGCCCTTGAGTCGAGAGAAGAAAATCAACTCACACCATCATTTATTAAGTCTGAACTTATTGACGAATATAACCGACGATATGATAATAATGAAAGAACAGAAAATCCTGCCAGAGCATTTAAAGCACAGAAAAATTACAACAACAAAACAAGTAATAAATACTGCTCCAATTGTCGGATGAGAAACCATTATACCCAGGAATGTTGGCATAATAAAGTCAAAACACAAAGTACACCACAAAATCAACACATTAGACCAAACAAAAAACATTACTCTACATCACTAGTTTTTCAAAAGAGTGAAAACAATTTTAGAAGTGAACAAACACCAGAATCAAACCGTAGGTACAGTCACTCTGAAAATGAAAACAATACATGGAGGGCGAGCGAAAACAAAAATTACGCCTTTATAACACAAGGAATAGAAAACAAAACATTTATAGTAGACAGTGGCAGCTCAAGCCATATTGTGTGTTCAGAATCAATGTTTACAGAAATAAAATCACGCGAAAAAACAAATGTAACCATCGCAAACGGAAAAAAACTTATCAGTTACGGGTCAGGTGACGTAAATATAAACATGCGAACATCAGACAACAAAGTTCATGAAATAACACTTAAAAATGTATTACTAGTACCTGAAATCGAAACAAATTTATTATCGGTTAGCAAAGCGACGCAAAATGGATGTGAAATTATATTCAGAAATGATAGATGTATGTTCAAACTTAACGGAGAAATATGCTTAGAAGCGCGAAAAGTAAATAACCTATACGAAGTTCAGTTGGCATTCCAAAACTATGCAAACGTAGCACAAAGCTGCAACAACAAAAATTGCCTAGAATTATGGCATCGTAGGTTAGGACATAGAAATCTAACATCAATTAAAGAAATTACGCAAAAGGAATTAGCTAGAAGAATCCAAATAAACAACTGCAAGCATAACATAGATTGCGAACCGTGCGTTAAGGCAAAATTAACTGATGAACCCTATCCAAAAATTGCAGAGTATAGAGCAACTAAAAGACTCCAGCTCATTCACTCCGACGTGTGCGGATCTTTTCAAACACCGACAATAGGGGGGAAATCATACTTTTTGACTTTTATTGATGACTACTCACGATTTACGATCATATACCTATTGTCTAGAAAAAGTGAAGTTTACGAAAAACTTAAAGAATTCATCGCTTTAATTAACAACAAATTTGGAGAAAAACCGAAAGCAATTAGAACAGATAATGGAGGGGAATTCACATCAGATGAAATAGAAAATTACCTCAGGGCTAATGGGATAAAACATCAACACACAGTTCTATATTGCGCAAGCCAGAACGGTGTGGCAGAGAGGGAAAATAGATCGTTAGTTGAAATGGCAAGGACAATGTTAAGTGAATGAAATTTACCATTAAAGTTCTGGGGGGAAGCAATTTGCACAGCAAATCATTTGCAAAACAGACTACCGACAAAAGCAAATGAAAAGACGCCATACGAGTTATGGACAAACAGACAGCCAAACTTAAGTTACGTTAGGGTATTTGGCTGCAAAGCCTTCGCATATATCAGTAAAGCCAGAAGACAAAAATTAGACGATAAAGCTATAGAGGGAATTTTCGTCGGATATGATAATGAATCCAAAGGATATAGAATATATGTGGGAGGAAATGAAATAAAGATCGCGAGAACCGTTAAATTTCTCGAAAACAAATTTAAATATAGAAACGAGAAAGTAGAAAACAAACCAAAACAAGATGAAAATCGGGTTAACGAAAACTTTGTAGAAATAGAAATTTCAAATAGCAATGAGACACCATCCACGTCCAATCAACCAGTAGCAGAACTTAGACGATCAGAAAGAATTAATAAAGCTGTACCTCCCGATAGGTTAATATACATGGTTAAGAACGAAAACGCTACTGAACCAAAAAATTATGAGGAAATCGAAAACATGGAAAATTTTAAGGATAAACAAAATTGGATAGATGCAATGAAAAGCGAAATGAACTCCCTTATGAAAAACAAAACTTGGTCAATTGTAGAACCTCCACCAAATAGGAGAATAATAGGTTGCAAATGGACCTACAAAGTAAAACGCGACAACACAGGAAAAATCCAAAAATATAAAGCACGTTTAGTTGCAAAAGGATATTCACAAAAATTCGGGGAGGATTATGATGAAACTTATGCACCAGTCGTGTCATATACAACAATAAGAGCATTATTAATAACAGCATTGCATCAAAATTTAAATGTAAAACATATCGATATTAACACCGCGTTCTTACATGGAGAGCTTGAGGAGGAGATATATATGTCACAACCAGAAGGTTTCGCTAAACCAAATGAGGAAAATAAAGTATGTAGGCTAAACAAAGCCGTATACGGACTTAAACAAGCCGCGAGAGCGTGGCATAATAAAATAACAGAAACACTAAAAAAGATGAATTTCAGTCAGAGCAAATTTGACTCATGCCTTTTTACGCGAAAAAGGGGCGATAACACAACATACATAATAACATACGTAGACGACATTTTAATTGCTGGAAAAGACGAAATAATAGAGGAAGTAATCGTGAGCTTAAATAAAGAATACGAGCTAAAAGATTTAGGTGACATCAGTAACTACCTATCTATGAACATTAAAAAAAGTAAATAAAAGCTACATGATAAATCAAACTCAGAAAATAGAAGAATTAATCAATAAATTTAATTTGCAAGACGCAAAACCGTGTAGCACACCCATGGAAACAAATTACACACGCTTTAATGATGAGGATAACATTTTACCAAACAACACATATTACAGACAAGCCATAGGAGCACTTCTATATCTAGCAACTATAAGCAGACCTGACATCTGTGCAGCAGTAAACATTCTTAGCAGAAGAAATGAATCACCAAGAATGAAAGACGGGAATGCAGTAAAAAGAGTGATAAGATATTTAAAGACTACAAAAAATTATAGTCTAGTTCTGAGCGGAGAAAAGAAACCGATACTTGAAGTTTATGCGGATGCAGATTGGGGAGGAGATGTAGATTCACGAAAATCAACGAGTGGGAACCTATACATGTTAGGAAGAAACCCAATACAATGGTCGACCAAGAAACAATCCTGCATTGCATTATCATCGGCAGAGGCCGAGTATGTGTCAGCAGCAAATGCAGCAATTGAAATAAAGTGGCTAGTCAATCTACTGGAAGAATTAAACCTAAAGCAAACCTTACCTATAGACCTATATGAAGACAACCAGTCCACGATCAAGATGATAGAATTAGAAAAGCACTCAAGTAAGACTAAACATATTGAAATTAGGTTCCACCTGATAAAACAACTAAAGCAAGAAGGGACTATCAACCTAAAGTACTGCCCAACCAAATTGATGATAGCAGACCTGTTTACGAAACCAGTTCCCAAACCTGTTTTTCAAACCCATAGAAGGAACTTAAATTTGTGTGAGAATAAAACTTCAGAAATTAAGGAGGAGTTGATGGATATAAATCAAGCTAATTAGCCGTGATAAAGATAATTTCCTCAGTTACATAAATAATGCGTCATTTCAACTCAGCCATAAATCTTTTCAAATGTGAAAAATGTATTTAACCTTGAAAACCTTGATAAAGATAATGACTTGTTGAGTGACTCATAGACAGTAAACTGATTTATTATTATTATTATGATATTGCTATTACAATTATTATTACTGATTTATTATCTTATAATGTAAATGTTTTTTCATTCTGAAAATGTAGTTATTCCAGAGAAGGGGGATGAAAAATGCTCTCTCTTTTTCACAATTTAAACAATGTGAATTAAATAGCATAAAGTGTTACCACTGCTTATTCATTTGATATAAGTCTACAATTTTTTGTCAAAGGAGGTTATAAAGAGTGGTTGATTAAAAAATATGACAACTAACTCATTGGATTAAAATAGTGTGGATTTACACCGAAATGGATAAGTATCCTGAAGAAGGGTAAGTCCCAATTTACAATTTTATCTAACTTACTCACGCCTTTTTCATTGGGATTCAAATACTAACACACCAAACTTGCACTTTTTGACCATTGAAAACACAAAATCTCAATTCTTCCGGAGGGAAATGCCCCCCCTCCCGGACCACCCCCTGAAATCAACACTGACAGGCAGACTAAACGACGAATATAGGGGCTACGTATTTATATAATTACGAACGCACCTAAAAAAGGAACATAAACATGAAAAATCCAAGTTTTGAGAAAAAGTCTATTAAAGATTTATTGCCATTAAGCTGTGAAGTACTCTTAGAAAGAATGAATAATTTCAACACTTATTTTTTATATATATAAACATGTGTGACAAATCGTTGGAAAGACAAAAGTTTAAACTATTTAATGATATAAAAAAAATAAAAATCGCTTTTTAGGTGCGTTCGTAGTTATATAAATACGTAGCACCTATAGTCGTCGTTGAGTCCGTCTGTCTGTCCGTCTGCCCGCATATAACAGCGCAAAAACTACCCAACCGAATCGTTTGAATTTTAAAATATATAATTGTTGTATAATTCTGTCGCGTCATTTCAAATTTTATCAAAATCGGATGTATAGTTTAATTACAGGGACAGTCAAATTTTTCTGTTACAGTACGGCCAATGGGAAAAATTATTGCAAGTGCATTTTAATGTTGTTACAGCCTTCCGAATGGTCTGAAATTTTAAATAGGGCAGATGTGCCAGTAATGGTCAGCCTTTGATGTTTTTGGTTCATAAAAAAATAAGTAATAAATATTTAACTTTAATTAATTTTTTTATAATTCCCCTTGCATGTTTTATAAAACTGGGTTATTGTTGACACTTTTAATCAAACCAATTAGGAAGTAGAAAATAATGTTTCAAAGTTTTGCTGTTTTTCTGTGAAAATCTTAATGAAGAGGATAAGAGCTGGCTTCGTTTAATTAATTTATATATTATTTATTTTCTTGCAAAATTTGAATGCTTTTGTTTGAGTAGCAATAGAAAACTTAGACTTTTATATACTAACGGTTATTTACGAAATTTCATTTATTTTTAAGGTTTTAAGAGAGGGTGTCTATTACTAGAATGGTTAATTAGTCATTTTCCACCAAAACTTTTTAAATAGCTGCTTTTAAGTTAGTTTATGTGATTAATAAAATTTCAATATTTTATTTTTTTTATGTATATATACTTTGCTATTTTAAAATCTGGCAATCAAACCAGCTAGGTAGTAGAAAATATTGTTTAAGAGCACAGCCAAAGACGGACTCATAGGGCTTAATACCTCTCCTTTTAAATAAAAGCAATTAAGTTACAGAAGCTATTAAAAATATATTTTCTGTGTTAAATGTTTGGTTATTCTTATCTGAAAAAAAAAAGAAGGAAAAAAAAAGTAATATTCCTTAATTTATAGGCAATATTCATGAAACTGGTAAATCTGCAGATCAGCGGCCTCAATCATCAGTTCTACAGTTTTATTTTGAAATTATTTTACTTAGCATTTAAAATATTCAACTCACAATATCATTTCTTTCATATTTGCAATATTAATTATTATAAATGATATATCAAGTAGTCTCTGGAAGATTAATTGTTAAAAATAGCGAGACAAAACTAAACATCACTAACATTTCAAAACTTTTTTTTTATTATTATTACCTTTTAAATCCCCCTTTTCAATAATTTAATAGCTGTAATTGCCTGATATTTAGTATTTTAAACTATCCATCTAAAATAATTAAAACATTGATCGTCTGATAATTACAATAATTGATGCAAACTGTAAATGATCATCACAAATATTTTATTGATTACTGGTATCCTTATTGTTAAATTTATTTGAAAATAACCATTTTGTTTCATTAGTATGTTTTCATTAAATTCTGGTTCTAAATACAGTCATAAAAACAATTATATTTATTACTTTTCATGGGGTGTCCATTACTGGGCCAGAGGGTGTCCATTACTGGGCTTTTGGGTATTTTGGTATATTTCTGTTATTTAAAATTAAATTTCGATTCACATTGGGAAATGAGACTATAAGAATGGTTAAATATTGTTGATAGATTAATATAATATTGAAAAAACTGGAATGTAATAATTATAACTATTAATAAAAGAATAATTTTAAAATAAATTCCTTAAGAGTGTCCATTACTGGCACATCTACCCTATTTAATTGTTGCAAAATTTTGTCGAGTCGTTTCAAATTTTATGAAAATCGGATGTACAGTTTAATTACAGGGAGTCAAAAGCTTTCCATTAACTTTAAGGTCAATGGGAAAAAATTATTTCAAGTGCATTTTAATGATGTTACAGTCTTTTGAACAGAATGAAATTGATATGCACTTATAAAGTTCACCAAAATATACATTCAGCACAATATGCGGTGCAAAAAATATTTATAAAATTAGTTGTAGCACGAACGCACCTCATTTGCCACGTTTGACGAGCAATTTGCAACTTGTTTCGATTTCCGAGGTCAATCTTTTCCTATAAAACATATAAAATCTATTTTGCTCATATTCACAAAATACAATATCTACGCGAATAAAAAAATTAAATTAAACATGGCTTATCGCGTCATTTCATTAATAAGTATTGTATTAATTTCATTTTTCAGCAATGACGGACGAAATTTAGAAATCATGATTAAGTTAAGGAATATGTTTAAAAGAAAAATATATACATATTCCAGAGAACTTAAAAGTTTAACTTTAGACTCCATGTTCATATTAAATAAAACAAAAGCAAATGACAGCGTATAAAATATATATATACATTCTTAATATTTAAATCATGCTTAGAACTTATTTAAAAAAGATGTGAGTTTATAAGTATTGTTTTTTAAATGGAAAAATTAAAAATATTTTAGAACAATAGGACTTTGCAAAAATAGCATAATTTAAAGAGAAAGTACAGTTTTATATTTAAAACAAAAATTAAAATCAAATCAAACATTGTTAAACATATAACATCCGCTGATTAAAAAGTTATTAATAAAACTTTAAAAGTAATATCTTTATAGGGCATGCAATAAAAGCAAACACAAAGGATAAGATTGGAATAAAATATTTTAGTTTATTACTCTTAGTAATCTAATTTAAATTCGTATGTAACTTTAACTGAATTTTCCCCTAAAAGTTCAATTAGTGTTACAAACTATGAATTAAATAAATATTGCTAATAAAGTATTTTATTCCAATCTTTACTACGCTTGTATCTATTTTCATTGCATGCTGTAAAAGATGTGATTCTTTTAAAATGACCATAGAAGCGAAAAAGAAAAAAAAAAAAACGACTACATAAAAAATGAACATTCACTTTTATGAAAGAGTGACTATTCACTCCTACCAGGTTGAAAAACCGCACTCCTTTAGCAAGAGTGAATAGTCACTCCTCCGAAAAAGTGATTATCCACCCCTGTTTAGAGTGAGTATTCACTTTCCAGGAGTGACTATTCACTCTTTCAGAGAGTCAAAAATTTCACTTTTGCTCAGAGTGAATAGTCACTCTAAAGATGTTGAGCATATTTTGACTCTGCGATAGAGTGACTATTCACTCCTCCGGAGTGAATAGTCACTCCTTTTTATTTAGAGTGTACAGTATTTTGAAAATGTCGGACAGTGTTTCATAATCTACGTTTGACGCATGATTTGTTTTTCTTATTTTTTCTTTCTTCATATTTTTAAAAATATTTTGACATGAAATGCTAATTCGCCGAGGCACTGAATTGTGCAATTAGTGTGCAAGATGGCAATAGTCTCAATGTCAGTAATGATCGCATATGTGGGGGTGTGCAGGGTGTCCCAAATTTATCTTTACAACTTTGATCTTCCATAAAACTTAAACGAAGTTAGATAGCAAAAAATCTATTGCATAATGAACAGCAATTTTTAAAGTTTTATCGTCTATGTTTTATCCCTCCTATACTTTCCGTATGCTCTTGACTTGTACTTGGGCCGGCCAGGGCCTTTTTTATGAAGCATACTACCGGTCTCCATAAACATCTTGTGCCACGCACGTATTGAGGACCTGACGTGCGTATTTTGGTCGGAAATTTCTTTGGACTTGTGTACATGACCGTCTCTATAAACCAGGCCAGACAAAGAGCCTTTTCCTGTGATGTAGCCATCACCAGTTATGGGATCTGACTGGGTTGTACCTTGAAAGCAAAAACATTCTTTTCAGTTCAAATAAAACTTTTTGAGTTACTGTTACACGCACACAAAACCGAACTTCGCTATCTTATTTCGTTTACGTTTTATGGAGGATAAAAGATTTAAAGATAAATTTGGGACGCCCTATCAGTATATTTGGGATCAGTATAGCTATGAAGTTACATGATAAAAAATCTTTCAATGACTCCCATGATTATGCATATCGACAAGTCTGTGGACTGAGACTTTAAGAACACCCCATCCTTCTTTAATTCATTTAATTATACGATTTTCATTACAGGCACCCTTTCCTGAAAATCAAAGATGACGAATATGCACTTCATGATCACACTGGAGCTGGTATTATAAGCGCACGGAAAATGCTGGAGGCAGAGAGAAAAGTTGCTCGTGAACAAGGATGTCGTATTTTGTTTGATGCTGTAACAGAAGTCCAACCACTGATTGATAATTATCATACGGTTTGTATTCATTTTAAATAATGAAATTAGTTTCTCTCGTTGCACATTTGGTGTTTATCCTTGACAAAAAGTACACAGTACTTGCTGTAGGCTCTAAAAAATTCAAAATGTTTCTTAACGCGAATATAAATCTGAAAATAAACAAGTAAAAAGTAAATTTAAAAAATCAAAAAACCCGACTGCGTAAAAAGCGAACTAATTAATTATTTCTCGTCAGCGTGAGCCTATTTTTTATATTACTTACCTATTTTTTTTATTTACTTGTATTGATGACTTTTAAGTTGTGTTTAATTGTTAATTCCTATCTATAAACACTGTTTTGATGAGGCCTATATATGTCTATGATGGCTAGAGTTGCAGTAAAGCTAGAGATCCTACCTACACAGCTTGCAGGTTGTGTAATATTTAAACGGAGCTTCTGACTGTAAAATAGCCAATGAAACATCATCTTCATTTTGGAAGCCCTATCCAATGACATGCTACTCAATATGGTGCGTAAAACATTTTTTTCGTCTCTACCGCCATTTTGCATTTTACGACCGCCATTTTGGATTTTACGGCCACCATTTTGAATTTAGACGAATCGATAGAGACACCATTCATTAAAATCCGTCCAGCCGTTGGGATGTTTCGAGTGTATAAAGAAATCCACTTACCCAGATACGCGTGAAATACACAACCCTTCTTGGCAGTCGGGTAAAAAGGACATACTTTTGAAAAAAAATGAAATCAGTTCCTTGTTTTGAATGACAACCAATCATTCTCGATCATTGTTCAATAACATCTGTTATTTTCAAACAACGATCACCAAGCACGAAATCTCTCACCTTATCGATCATTATTTTTATCATAGGTCGAAGTGGATGGTCTATCAGATCGCGGATCATCTACTATGGACTCTCTACCATATTTAAACTTTTATACCAATTAAATACTGTTGTTTCTGATGAACAGTTTTCTTTAAAAGCTTTTTGCAACATTTCCAATATCCGTTGTTTGCTCGATAACATTTGCCATTTCGGAAAATCAAGAGAATAAAAATTCTTAATCATTAAAAACAAATTTATTTTCAGACGATAAAAATGAAATAAATTCCTGACTATTGCCAGCTGTTTATAGAAGTTTTAAAAATGTTTCATAAAAGTTTATAGATGATATCTACTATAGATGCACTTTAAGTGAAGCATTCCGGATACTTTTTGATCACAGTATGTCTAATATATTTTGATTATTAAAATATATCTACCTTTAAATTTCTTCATAAAAATTGATTTCTCGAACATTTCTACGAATTTTCAAAATTATATTTGTACTTGAGAGCCAAACTATCTTAAGTCGCATTTCATTTACTTTTCAGAAGAAATAAAAGTACTACAGTTTAGCCTGAAGGTGAGATGTGATTTACAATGTTGTAAAACAGAATATATCTGAAATCACTTATAATACAAGTATAGTGATAGTTTGGCTCGAAAGAGAAGAGTTTCTTTAGTTTAAAAAGCTGTTAACATAAAATTTGTCATTTTAGGACTTACGATAGTTTGGTTCTCAGGTACAGATATATATTCGTGAGTTGTAAAACAATCGTTCTAAGCCTGCTGTCTTGCAGAGACCTTTTTAGAACCAATTGCTAAAGTAGGACTTTTTGGATTAACCGTATACCCTGCGTCTTACAAATTAATTGTAGCAAGATGTAAGTTTTCGTAGCGGAGAAAGGGATGCTCATAATAAGAGAATGAAAAGTAAAAATATAACATAACAATGTTTCTCAACAATTCTTAATTTTTTAAACAAAGCTCCTAAATTCATAATTTTATTCACTTTTCATTACCTTTTTTTTTCTGTAGGTCGAAACAGCTAAGCATGGAAAAATCAGAGCAAAACGAATTTTATTCACTACAGGCGCTTTTACTAACGTTAACGAGTTTAGTATTTTACCTCAGCTCGAGACATACGTATACAAAGAAATGGCAACAATGGTAAGAATTCCCCATTCAGAGGCTGAGCGATTAAGGTAAAGAAAAAAAAATCATTTTTTACCTCTAAGCATGAATTTTATATTATGTAATTTTTTAAAAAATTCCCAAATTAATAAAATAAGATTATTTTTCCTAAGCTCGATGACTGGGATAGTACATGAAAAAGACGACGAAGACGTAGGCTTTTATATTTTACCTCCAGTACTGTATCCTGATGGTAATTAATTTCATTTCATTATTTTGATTTCATTAGTTCAAATTAAATTGTAATTTTACATAAAAGAATTGGCTATGTTTTATAGTTTCGATTTTACCATTGCATCACTGTATTTTTTCGCACTTTGGTACAAGGTTACTACAGACGACATTTTTTTTCATTACTAGGGGGCTCGGCCCCCTACGAGCTACGCTCGCCAACCCCCTTCCAGACACCGTAGACTCTAAATGCACGCTAATTTGATCGGCTTTAAAAAGATTTCGAAAGATTGAATTATAATTTAAAAAACAGTGGCGATCTCTCTATAAACGGATTTCTATTCATTTCTCTTTGATTGGGGAATTTTAAAGCCAAATCCGTTGCGGTACAACTTGATTATCCCGTCGACCCATTTCGCCAAATTATATAAATCGTCAAACCACTCGCCAAATTATACAAATTGACATAATTTTTATTTTAAATAACGAAAAAACAAATAAATTATTACAACATTAATAAAAATACAAATAAAACGTCTAAATAAAAATAACTTAATGACTTAGACACGTGTAACAACATTTCAAAATAAGCTAATATAAAAGGAATTAAGTAAACAGAGTCTTTGTCTCCTGGTATTTTTTAACAAAGTGAAAAGAAAGTTCTTTTAAATGAGACATTTTAAATTAATCGTTTTTAATCTGACGTAATTTTGACCAAACTATTCTTTCTCTTTTTAATATTCACGTGAAAATGCTTGTGTTAGAAATGAAATATTTGCGCTTTCCTAACAAAAATAGTTGAAAAGTATCCTCTTAAAATATCAAATAAATGTCTAGCGCGATTTCTAAATTTAAACCGTTTTGCAATATTATTTTGTGTTCATTTTATGTAATAACTGTAATGTGACGTAAATATGACGTAATTTCTCCTATTTAATACTTCTAACGCATGTTAATAAATTTATTATTTTACAAATTCCTTTCTCACTTAAAATTCACGTGTAATTATAGTTTTTATGACGTAATTTTTAATAAGTTCCTGCTTTTTGTGTATAATTATTTAATTCTAATCCCAAATGTTTTTATCTGTTTATAATGGTCACGTGTAAATAAATTTTTAATTTATTTACACGTATAAATATTTTTTTTTTTTTTGAAGCAAACATTATTGTTTCCGCTGTTTATGCAGTTGGCAACAGTTTAAATTAATATCTTTCTAAAATCTGTTAAAAATATCTCTAGAAATGCTGAAAATCTGAATTTAAAATAGAAATAAAACCTCAAAAAATTAGTCAAAATAAAAAAATTAATGCAATCTGCACTCCGGCAAATTCTAACGCATAAAATGATCTAAAAATGATTAAATTCCTATGAACAGTTTTTGCTCCTATAAAACTTTTTTAGTGGAACGATTTTGTCCAACTTTAGCATTAAATATCTCTTAAAATAATTCTTCGATCTGAAAACTGTCTACATCAGCGTGTTTATCAAACATTTCTGTATAATACTACCGAGTTTCATATTTTTGTATGCATTATTTTTCTTAATATTAACGAAGAAAGACCTCCGGTCACAAAAAATTCAAAACCGGCGGCGGCGGCGGCGGTGACAGCGGTAGTTACTTTTTTTTAGAATAGAGAGATTTTGTCTAATATTTTCAAGCAATAATGTTTATGATCCATTACAGAAAATATCTAACACGAAGCTTATATTTTGAAATAGTAGTTTGACATAAAAAAAAATGTCGTCTTTGTCAATCATATTGGTACAAATGAATACAATGGTTAGTCCACGTATTAAAAGATCTTTGCGTCTAGGATTGCCAGGTGTGCCGTTTACACGGGACATCGAAAAATTCTGTTAGTAAAATCACTGGGTAGGACACAAAATTCCCTTTTATTCAAAATGTACAGGATGTTTTGGAATTTTCTGCATATATGTAATACTATTCTATTCATCTATGCCATGTATGGAATTTAATACAAAATACAGGGTGTTCAGATATTCATCCGACAAACTCAGAGATTTGGGGCAACAAGGCGAACAAAAATTGTAATGGAACATGGGTTGCAAACCACTTATTTAGTCCCAAATACACCCTAACTGAACTCGGGTTGACGGCACATTTACAACAAAGGTGAGCATGTCTAATAAAAGTTTGGTTATAATGTACTTCAGTTTTCTTAAAGTTATTACCGCCAACCCAAGTTGAGTTAGGGTAGAAGATCCTGTATTTTTGATTAAATAGGTGGTTTCCGATGCCATGTTCCATTGCGATTTTTGTTCCTCATGATGTCTGCTAACAAACCCCAGAGTTTGTCGGATGAATATTTGAACACACTCTATATTAATGGAAAATGATTTAAAAAAAAGGACTAGCGCGAATAGGACTCGCACCCTGGGGAATCCGTACCGTTATGTCATATTACCATGGTTTTATTTTTTTGCTGGGGGAGCTGGGTTTTTCGCCCCTGTTTAAGATCGATAATCTATTTCTTTAAGACCTACCTTCGTATTAAATTTTAAGATTCTAGGTCAACTGTCTGCAGTTTTTGATAGTAAGTTTGTTAAAAAGAAACGTAGTTTTAAGGCCATAACGTTTTATTGCATTGACTTAGAAGCTCACCAGTTTTACAAAACAACCGTGGGCTTTATTATTTTATATTAATTTCAAAAATTGAGGTGCTAATAGTCAGTAATAGTAATAAACAGGATTTTTTAAATTCAAATTAAAAATACTCTCTCTTTGTACATCCTAATGAATGTCATTTATCACTTTAAGAGCATTAAAGTTGTGTCAATTAATTGCTAATGACGACTTTCTAGCAGGCGCCTGTCAGGCTCTTTGCGACCGAACTCGGCAGTCCCAGAGTAGCGACCGACGGAGGGCTAAGGAAAAACTTCTTAAAAGTTTAGAACGTCTTGAAACAATATTTAAAGCATTGTATAATTAAAAATACAAATATTCTACACAACGTAACAGTGGCGTATGCTGAGTGTGGCACTTACAAGTCGTATTTTTCAAATCTGACGGTGCGGCAATGTCCAATTTCTCTTTAATCTAGGATCTCTAAATGAGACAGCTAATAGCGCCAGCTAATGGCGAACTGTTTAGTTAGTGTTTCTGTTATGAAATCCAAGCAGTATGTTCCTAGTAATTTAAAAAAATGAACCACATGCACTATTATCCTCGTTTATCTTTAGCAAATGTAGGTTTAATTTTCAATAATTTATATCTCACTAACTTTTCATTCAAAGCTGCTGTGAATTTGCACACGCACGTTTTTGAAATGGGAAACTTAACCACTTAATTGTTTTGCCCTAACTGGGTTTGGGCAGGAAGACTTTGCTTAAATCGTTACTAAAAGATTTTTGACACCACTAATTTGTAATTGTAAATTTCTATTTATTAGTTGCCAGATATTTTTCGATTGTGTAAGGCAAATATTTTAATATAAAAAAAGTGGTGTTTTGCCCTATTTTGAATTTTTGGTGTCGAAAAAAATTAAACAGTTAAGGGGTTCAACATGAAAAAATTATAATGTTGCAATTGAAATTTTGAAAGTTAGGCTCAATTTTAATTATTTGAGTACAGCTCGGGTTTCCCATCAAAAATTACATTTTTCTAAACATGATAGCTTTCAAAATCTAGCCGGTAATTGGAAATCAAAAGCATTCGTCAACACTAACGTCCATAGAAGTTCATATACTGTATTATTTTCTGTATGTTTTTTCTTTTTATCCAAATTATTGCTCACATTCATGTTATATCGACACGATAATTATATTTCAACAGAACGTGACTTCATTTAGTAAAACTTATTTTTCGGACACATATAGTGTAAGAAATAATGTATCAATATGTAATCTCTCTATTCTAAAAAAAAGTAACTACCGCTGTCACCGCCGCCGCCGGTTTTGAATTTTTTGTGACCGGAGGTCTTTCTTCGGTAATATTAAGAAAAATAATGCATACAGAAATATAAAAATCGGTGGTTTTATACAGAAATGTTTGATAAACTCGCTGATGCAGACAGTTTTCAAATCGAAGAATTATTTTAAGAGATATTTAATGCTAAAGTTGGACAAAATCGTTCCACTAAAAAAGTTTTATAGGAGCGAAAACTATTCATGGGAATTTAATCATTTTTAAATCATTTTATACGTTTGAAGTTCCCGGTGTGCAGACTGTATTCCTTTTTTTAATTTGACTCATTTTTTGAGGTTTTATTTCTATTTTAAATTCAAATTTTCAGCATTTCTAGAGATATTTTTTACATTATTTTAGAAAACTAGGGTGCTCGGCCCCCTACGAGCTACGCTCGCCAAGCCCCGTTCAGACGCCGCATTTTCTAAAAGCACGCTAATTTGATTGGCTTTAAAAAGATTTTAAAAGATTGAATTATAAATTAAAAAACAGTGGCGATCTCCCTATAAACGGGTTTTTATTCATTTCTCTTTGATTGGGGAATTTTAAGGAAAAATCAGGTGCTGTTAAAAGATACAATGGCTGTTTTCGTCTTTGATTAAATAAAATCATTAAACATTTCAAAATAAGCTAATATAAAATGAATTAAGTAAACAGAGTCTTTGTGTCCCGATATTTTTTAACAAAGTTAAAAGAAAGTTCTTCCTGACGTAATTTTCACTAAACTTCTCTTTCTCTTTTTAATATTCACGTGAAAATACTTTTGTTAGAAATGAAATATTATTTGCGCTGTCCCAGCAAAAATAGTGGAAAAGATCAAAATATCAAAATTCGAAATATCAAATAAAACTCTCCAGCAATTTTTAAATTTAAACTGTTTTGCAATATTATTTTTTGTTCATTTTACATAATAAGTGTAATGTGACATAAATGTGACGTAATTTCTCCTGTTTAAGACTTCTAACGCATGTTAATGAATTTATTATTTTACAATATCCTTTCTCTGTTAAACTTCGCGTGTAAATATACAGTAGCGCTCAAAAGTATTTTGACAACCTTATATTCTCTCTTATTTTATTTAATACTAGCAAACCCCGCGGCTTTGCTCGCGTAATATTTGAAATATGCCAAGTGATATTTACATGTCTAATTTTTATCAAAAGGTACTAACTAAATTTTTATTTTATTAAAAGGTAATATTTTATATTATTAAATGTTTTTTTTTATTAAAAGGTACTTATTACTTTTAGGAATAATTCAAAAATTACTATTTAAAACACAGTTTGATTAAACATCATTATTACACTGCATTAGGCATAAATGAGACTTAAATTAATAAAACGAAATAAAACTAAATAAATGATAATTTAGAAAATATTTTGAAAGTTTTATGCTCAATTAATACGCTCATTTCAGCATTCATTTGAACTTTTGTATTTTTTAGAAACCATCTCCTTACATCTTAAAATTAACTATCATGTCAAATTCCAAGTCCTATCACCTCTCTCAAAATAAAGGGATATGTTGAAATAGGAACTGTCACCATTAATTTGCCAACATTAATTTTGAAATCGCATTTTTTTCCTAATATTCTACAGAAACGTGATTTAGAAAGCTTTTAAAGGCCTTTTTTAGAACTTTTGTTGTTCCTGTGAACCCCAGGTGGTAGAATCATCGGCATAAACTATAGCTTGTGTGGGATCAGAGACTGTTACCATTGATTCGCAACTATCACTTTTATAATCGGTTTATATTCCCTGAAATTGCATAGAAATCGTAATTTAGGACTTTTTTAGAATGCTTTTCGCACCTCTACTTCGCTTCATCCCTTTTTAATTCTAATTTATTTTCGACAGTCCTTCGAGGGCATTTATATTTTATAAGTAACTACCATTCCATATTTAAAGTTTCTAGCCTTTTCAATATCACAGAAATCGCAATTTTGGAAGTTTTTAGCTCCTGCAACCCTCTGGTGATAGTGGCACAGACATAAAATATAGCTTATGTTTGAGCAGGTTCCATCACCACCAATTTGTCATCATTATTTTTTTAATCGGTCTGGTATTTGATAAGATTGCATAAAAATTGTAATTTATAACTCTTTTCGCTCACTTCATCTTTTTAAATTTAGAATTTTCTTTCGACTGCTCTTAGAAAGCAGTTGCATTTTATAAGTAAATACCATGCCATTCTTCAAAGAGTTAGACCCCTCAGTTGTGCAAAAAGCGCAAATTAGAACATGTTTTGCTTTTGCAACCCTCAGATGGTAGTGACAACAACATAAAATATAACCTATGTTATAGCAGGGACTGTCACCATTGAGTTGCAACAATTACTTTTGAAATAGCTTTGGTATTTCTGAGATTGAGTAGAAATCGCAATTTAGAACGTTTTTAGAACGCTTTTCGCGCATTTTCACCCCTTTTTAAATTTCTAATTTTTTCGAAACTGTTCTTAAAGATCATTTATATCTAATAAACATGTACCTTGCCTAATTTTAAGTTGCTAGCCCCTACCGATCACAAAAATCGAAATTTTGAACGCTTTTTTGTTCCTGCAACGCCTAGGTGATAGTGATACCGACATAAAATAGCGTCTATATTAGAACAGAGGCTGACAACATCAATTTTCTACCATTACTTTCGAAATCAGTTTGATTCTTCCTGAGAATTGCTGACAAATCGGCATTTAGAACGTTTTTAGAACGCTTTTCGCGCATTTTGCTCCTGCATCTCCTCTGGGGTAGTGGAAACAGATATAAAATATAGCCTATCTTGGAGAAAGATCTGTCACCATCATTTTTACACCAGTATATTTGAAATCGGTTCAGTACTTCCTGAGATTGCATAGAAATCGCAATTTAGAACGTTTTTACAACGCTTTTTGCGCATTTTGACCCCCTTTTAAATTTCGATTTTTTTTTAGGAAATGTCCTTAGAGATCATTAATATCTTATAACTAACTACCATTCCAAATTTCACGATTCTAGGCCCTTCCGTAACGCAAAAACCGCAGTTTAGAACGTTTTTCTCCTGCACCCCCTTTGGGTAGTGTCACCGACATAAAACATAGTCTATGTTGGAGAAAGGGTTGTCGCCATGATTTTGACGTCTTTATTTTTTAAATCGGTTTGGTATTTCCTCAGATTGTGTGGAAACCATCATGTAGAATGTTTTTTAGAACGCTTTTCGCGCATTTTCACTCCTTTTAAATTTCGAATTGTTTAAGAACTGTTCTTGGAAATCCTTTATATCTGTTAAGTAGCTAATATTTCAAATTTCATATTTCTAGGTCCTTCAGTAACACATAAATCGCATTTTTAGAAAGTTTTTTGATCTTGCACCCCCTTTGGGGTAGTGGCGCCGGCATAAAATATAGCCTATCTTGGAGCAAGTGTTGTCACCATCATTTTGACACCAATATTTTTTAAATCTGTTTGGTATTTCCTGAGATTATGTAGAAACTACCATTTACAACGTTTTTTAGAACGTTTTTTGTGCATTTTCACCCCTTTTAAATTTCGAATTGTTGAAGAACTGTTCTTAGAAATCCTTTATATCTAATAAGTAGCTAATATTTCAAATTTCATATTTCTAGACCCTTCAGTAACACATAAATCGTATTTTTAGAACGTTTTTTGCTCCTGCAACCCCTTTTGGGGTAGTGTCACCGACATAAAATATAGTCTATCTTGGGGCAAGCGTCGTCACCATCATTTTGACACCAATATTTTTTAAATCGATTTGGTATTTCCTGAGATTATGAAGAAACTACCATTTAGAACGTTTTTTAGAACGCTTTTTGTGTATTTTCACCCCTTTTTAATTTCGAATTGTTTAAGAACTGTTCTTAGACATAATTTATATCTTATAAGTAACTAATATTCCAAATTTCATGTTTCTAGTCCATCCAGTAACACAAAAATTGCATTTTTAGAACGTTTTTTGCTCCTGCACCCCGTTTTGGCCAGTGGCACGGACATAAGATATAGCCTATGTTCTAAGTTGGATTAACACCATCATTTTGATACCATTACTTTTGGAATCGGTTCGGTAGTTCCAGAGCTTACCTCCTACAAATAAACAATTTTTACCTCTTTATAATAGGAGTATAGATAAAAATGTAAAAGAAAATATATTCCATATAATTGAGAACACTATGACTGCAGTTATTCAAATGTATCAAGTTTCAACTTGTTTGTTTACATTCGGCGCCACCGAAGAAATATGACTCCTCCTTAGCTCAAAAGTATTTTGACAATTAGTTTGCATTTAATGTTGAAGGTGTCAGTGGCACTATAGCTTCGGTTAGTGTTTATATTGACTTATTGTGATTATTTTTAAATGCCGAAATGTAAAAAATATTGAAGTGATTCTAGAAAAGCCGCTGTGAATGCACTTGAGAAAGGTAGACTGCAAGCAGAATTAGCTCGTTCTTTTAACGTGTCTCGGCAACTTGTTATTACATGGAATAAAGTTTTTAATAAACAGAATTACGTCAAAAATAAGCCTCATACTGGTCATCCGAAAAAAAACGACTTGCAATGTTGACTGTATTATAAAAATTATATCTACAAGTGATTGTCGTAAGTCCAGTGTAATAATAAAAAATAAATTGAAAGAAAATTACGGCATAGACATACACGTTTCATCAGTCCAACGACGCCTAAACCTCTATGGTTTACATGGCAGAAGCCCAGGAAAAACACGTTTGTTATCTACTAAGAATCGGAAGGCTGGAGCTAAATTTGTAAAACGGCATAATCTTTCAGGGGCAGGGCAATTCCATTGCTAAAGTGTTGAAATTAATTATTCACACCGGAATTTGAAAACAAATTTATTTGTAAAAAAAAAAAAAAAAAAGCTATACTTCGCACACATAATAAACCGGATTTTTTTTAACCAGAATTCTGGTGTCAATCATTAACTTCAACACTTTTGCAATGGAATTGCTTTGCCCCTGAAAGGTTTATGCTGTTTTATAAGTGCAACTCTAGCCTTCCTATTGTTAGTAGATAACAAACGTGTTTTTGCTGTTCTTCTGCCATGTAAACCATAGAGGTTTAGGCGTCGTTCTACTGATGAAACGTGTATGTCTATGCCGTAATTTTCTTTCAATTCATTTTTTATTGTTACAGCGGACTTACGACAATCACTTGTAGATATCATTTTTATAATACAGTCAACATTGCAAGTTGTTTTTTTTCGGATGACCACTATGAGACTTATTTTCGATGTATTTCTGTTTATTAAACTAGGGGGCTCGGCCCCCTACGAGCTACGCTTGCCAACCCCCGTCCAGACACCGCAGACTCTAAATGCACGCTAATTTGATCGGCTTTAAAAAGATTTCGAAAGATTGAATTATAATTTAAAAAACAGTGGCGATCTCCGTATAAACGAATTTCTATTCATTTCTCTTTGATTGGGGAATTTTAACGCCAAATCCGCTGCGGTACTACTTGATTATCCTGTCGACCAATTTCGCCAAATTATATAAATCGCCAAACCACTCGCCAAATTATACAAATTGATATAATTTTTATTTTAAATAACGAAAGAACAAATAAATTCGTACAACATTAATAAAAACACAAATAAAACGTCGAAATAAAAATAACTTGATGACGTATACACGTGTAACAACATTTCCAAATAAGCTAATATAAAAGGAATTAAGTAAAGAGAGTCTTTGTCTCCTGGTATTTTTTAACAAAGCGAAAAGAAAGTTCTTTTAAATTAGACATTTTAAATTAATTCTCAAAATATCAAATAAATGCCTAGCGCAATTTCTAAATTTAAACTTTTTTGCAATATTATTTTGTGTTCATTTTATGTAATAACTATAATGTGACATAAATATGACGTAATTTCTCCTAAGACCTCTAACGCATGTTAATGAATTTATTATTTTACAATATCCTTTCTCTTTTAAAATTCACGTGTATACTTTTTATGACGTAATTTTTAATAAGTTCCTGCTTTTTATACGTAATTATTTAATTCTAATTTGAAAGTTTTTTTCCTGTTTATAATAGTCACGTGTAAATAAATTTTTAATTTGAAGCAAACATTATTGCTTGCGCTTTTTATACAGTTGGCAACAGTTTAAATTAGTACAATTTTCTGAAATCTGTAAAAAATATCTCTAGAAATGCTGAAAATTTGAATTTAAAATAGAAATAAAACCTGAAAAAATGAGTCAAAATAAAAAAATTAATGCAATCTGCACTCCGGCAAATTCTAACGCATAAAATGATCTAAAAATGATTACACTGCCAAGTATAGTTTTTGCTGCTATAAAACTTTTTTAGTGGAACGATTTTGTCCAACTTTAGCATTAAATAACTCTTAAAATAATTCTTCGATTTGAAAACTGTCTGCATCAGCGTGTTTATCAAACATTTCTGTATAAAACCACCGATTTTCATATTTTTGTATGCATTATTTTTGTTAATATTAACGAAGAAAGGCCTCCGGTCACAAAAAAATCAAAACCGGCGGCGGTGACAACGGTAGTTACTTTTTTTTAGAATAGAGAGAAACTTTATTCCATGTAATAACAAGTTGCCGTGACACGTTAAAAAAACGAGCTAATTCTGCTTGCAGTCTACGTTTTTTAAGTGAATTTACAGCGGCTTTTTTAGAATCACTTCAATATTTTTTACATTTCGGCACTTAAAAATAGTCAAAATAAGTCAATATAAACACTAACCGAAGCTATAGCGCCACTGACACCTTCAACAATTAAATGCAAACTAATTGTCAAAATACTTTTGAGCTAAGGAGGAGTCATATTTCTTCGGTGGCACCGAATGTAAACAAACAAGTTGAAACTTGATAGACTTGAATAACTGCAGTCATAGTGATCTCAATTATTGGGAATATATTTTCTTTTACATTTTTATATTAAATAAAATAAGAGAGAATATAAGGTTGTCAAAATACTTTTGAGCGCTACTGTAGTTCGTATAAAGTAATTTTCAATAAGTTCCTGCTTTTTATACGCAATTATTTAATTTTAATTTGAAAGTATCTTTTCTGTTTATAATAGTCACGTGTAAATAAATTTTTAATTTGAAGCAAACATTATTGTTTCCGTTGTTTATACAGTTGGCAACAGGTTAAATTTGTACAATTTTCTAAAATAAGTAAAAAATATCTCTCGAAATGCTGAAAATTTGAATTTAAAATAGAAATGAAACCTCGAAAAATGAGTCAAATTAAAAAAATAAATGAATTCTGCACACCGGGAAATTATAACGTATAAAATGATCTAAAAATTATTAAATTCCGATGTATAGTTTTTGCTCCTATAAAACTTTTTTAGTGGAACGATTTTGTCCAATTTAGCATTAAATATCTCTTAAAATAATTCTTCGATTTGAAAACTGTCTGCATCAGCGTGTTTATCAAACATTTCTGTATAATGCTACCGATTTTCATATTTTTGTATGCATTATTTTTTTTTAATATTAACGAAGAAAAACCTCCGGTCACAAAAAAATCAAAACCGGCGGCGGCGGTGACAGCGGTAGTTACTTTTTTTTAGAATAGAGAGATGGTATTAATTTATACTGTTGCCAAATGTATAAACAGCGCAAACAATAATGTTTGCTTCAAATTAAAAATTTATTTACGCGTGACTATTATAAACAGAAAAAATCATTTGGATTTAGAATTAAATAATTATGTACAAAAAGCAGGAACTTATTAAAAATTACGTCATAAAAACTATATTTACACGTGAATTTTAAGAGAGAAAGGAAATTGTAAAATAATAAATTCATTAACATGCGTTAGAAGTCTTAAATAGGAGAAATTACGTCATATTTACGTCACATTATAGTTATTACATAAAATGAACACAAAATAATATTGCAAAACAGCTTAAATTTAGAAATTGCGCTAGACATTTATTTGATATTTTGAGAGGATCTTTTCAACTATTTTTGTTAGGAAAGCGCAAATAATATTTCATTTCTAACAAAAGTATTTTCACGTGAATATTTAAAAGAGAAAGAATAGCTTGGTAAAAATTACGTCAGATTAAAAACGATTCTCTCTATTCTAAAAAAAAGTAACTACCGCTGTCACCGCCGCCGCCGCCGCCGGTTATGAATTTTTTGTGACCGGAGGTCTTTCTTCGTTAATATTAAGAAAAATAATGCATACAAAAATATGAAAATCGGTAGTGTTATACAGAAATGTTTGATAAACACGCTGATGCAGACAGTTTTCAAATCGAAGAATTATTTTAAGAGATATTTAATGCTAAAGTTGGACAAAATCGTTCCACTAAAAAAGTTTTATAGTAGCAAAAACTATACATCGGAATTTAATAATTTTTAGTTCATTTTATACGTTATAATTTCCCGGTGTGCAGAATAGATTTATTTTTTTAATTTGACTCATTTTTCGAGGATTTATAACTATTTTAAATTCAAATTTTCAGCATTTCGAGAGATATTTTTTACAGATTTTAGAAAGTGATATTAATTTAAACTGTTGCCAACTGTATAAACAGCGGAAACAATAATGTTTGCTTAAAAAATATATATATATATATTTATACGTGTAATAAATTAAAAATTTATTTACACGTGACTATTATAAACAGAAAAAAACATTTGGAATTAGAATTAAATAATTATGTACAAAAAGCAGGAACTTATTAAAAATTACGTCATAAAAACTATAATTACACGTGAATTTTAAGAGAGAAAGGAATTTGTAAAATAATAAATTTATTAACATGCGTTAGAAGTCTTAAATAGGACAAATTACGTCATATTTACGTCACATTACAGTTATTACATAAAATGAACACTAAATAATATTGCAAAACGGTTAAAATTTACAAATTGCGCTAGACATTTATTTGATATTTTGAGAGGATACTTTTCAACTATTTTTCTTAGGAAAGCGCAAATAATATTTTATTCCTAACACAAGTATTTTCACGTGAATATTAAAAAGAGAAAGAATAGTTTGGTCAAAATTACGTCAGATTAAAAACGATTAATTTAAAATGTCTCATTTAAAAGAACTTTCTTTTCGCTTTGTTAAAAAATACTGGGAGACAAAGATTCTGTTTACTTAATTCCTCTTATATTAGCTTATTTTGAAATGTTGTTACACGTGTCTACGTCATCAAGTTATTTTTATTTCGACGTTTTATTTGTATTTTTATTAATGTTGTACTAACTTATTTGTTCTTTCGTTATTTAAAATAAAAATTATGTCAATTTTTATAATTTGGCGAGTGGTTTGGCGATTTATATAATTTGGTGAAATTAGTCGACTGGATAATCAAGTAGTACCGCAGCGGATTTGGCGTTAAAATTTCCCCAATCAAAGAGAAATGAATAGAAATCCGTTTATAGGGAGATCGCCACTGTTTTTTAAATTATAATTCAATCTTTCGAAATCTTTTTAAAGCCAATCACATTAGCATACATTTAGAGTCTGCGGTGTCTGGACGGGGGTTGACGAGCGTAGCTCGTAGGGGGCCGAGCCCCCTAGTAATTTAAAATGTCTCATTTAAAAGAACTTTCTTTTCGCTTTGTTAAAAAATACCAGGAGACTTGACTCTGTTTACTTAATTCCTTTTATATTAGCTTATTTTGAAATGTTGTTACACGTGTCTACGTCATCAAGTTATTTTTATTTCGACGTTTTATTTGTATTTTTATTGTTGTACTAATTTATTTGTTCTTTCGTTATTTAAAATAAAAATTATGTCAATTTGTATAATTTGGCGAGTGGTTTGGCGATTTATATAATTTGGCGAAATTGGTCGACGGGATAATCAAGTAGTACCGCAGCGGATTTTGCGTTAAAATTCCCCAATCAAAGAGAAATGAATAGAAATTCGTTTATAGGGAGATCGCCACTGTTTTTTAAATTATAATTCAATCTTTCGAAATCTTTTTAAAGCCGATCAAATTAGCGTGCATTTAGAGTCTGCGGTGTCTGGACGGGGGTTGGCGAGCGTAGCTCGTAAGGGGCCGAGCCCCTAGTCATGAAAAAAAGAACTCGGTTGTGTTTGTTTAGGTGTATTTTATCTCAATGTTTTTCATTTTAAGATACTCTGTATAACGGCAATCACTTGTAGAGTATTTTATTATACAAAATTCCTTCGCGTTCAATTAACTCGTTATATCTGATATTATTTTAGATGCATCAAATTATAATAAACCGAAATAAGACAATTATTTAATAGAACGTTACACGCTTGTTGACCATTCATGTGACTTATTGACAAACAAAGAAAAGGAAAATTCGGATTTTGTTTTATCTCTAATGTGCTTTTGTTGTTATACAGCATTACAAGATAAGAAAAAGGTAAATCACGTGAATTTCATTACGATATTTGTAGGAAAACTCTTTTTTATAGTATAAACAATTTGTATCTCTCTCTGTTTGTGATATTCCTTATCATTACTTATACTTTATCAAATTGTGCAAAATATTATCATACATATTTTTCGATTAACTTTAAGTTTAGGATTTTTCAGTAGATAAAACTACTGTAAAAATATAGATAGCATCAATCATCTTAATCTGATATTATGCATATTAGCATGTATTATTTATCAGTATAAGTGTTATTTATTTAATTATTCATGCTTTTGTTTTAATATTTTTTATCAATATGGGCACAAAGTTAATGCTCGATAAATACAGTGTTTTGTTTTTTTGTTTTTTTTTTTAACCCCAATTTGATACATAAAAACAATAATACGTATGCATAATGATTGACTATTGAATATCAATATTTTACGTTGATAAAACTAGGAATATGTCTATTTTTTTTCTTTTTTTGTTTTACGAAAGTATTTTTTATTGATTAAAGTTTATTGCTCTTTTAAGGTAAAACAGCAGCATACTGAGAGAAAGGTATCTAACGTTTAATTTAGTACAAAGCAACGAGAAAAATCTTTAAAACTTTAAAACACATTCCATTGCAGATTTTAAATATCATAATAACTAGAAGAAGATGTTTTTGCTTGGGCAATAAATTGCAAGTTATAGCAATTTTGTCAGTTTCTCCTTAGTTTAGCATATTTATTCTCTAAGACTAAAATTGCTACTTTACATTATTTTAGCAAACAAATGTTTATTGTTACCTCACGTATTGACAGATTAAAAAATTACATGCGTAAAAATTACTTTAAAAAGCTCATCAAAAATCAACTTACAGTTTTAAGAAAACCTTATTTAAAAGTTTTTTTTGTTCTATTCTATGGAGTAAAAATTGAAATTCTGCGATATCCAGAAGTGAAGATATATGCAAGGAAAGTGATAGCATATGTCACGGTATTTAGTGTATTTTGTGCTTAGCGTTAATGACGGAAACGTTTATGCTTTATACTATAAATAATTTAACTATAACAACAACTATCATAATAATTTCAATGGAAACGCATTTTATTTTTTATCGTAATCAAAGAAATGAAGCATAAATTGATAGTAAATATAGATATGGTGTATTAGTGTTAAAATTGAAATATTAAAATCTCGTATTGTAATCAGCAATAAGCCCGACAACTTACTAATCCATAAACATAATTGTTTTAGTGGCTATTCTTTTGATATTTTTAATAATACAGGGTGATACAAAACTCAGAAAAGAAACGATAATACAATAATTCGAAAAGTATAAATAATGAGATCATTATATATAGTGATGAAGTTTGAACAGAAATGAATAGAAAGACATGGGATTTTTAGGTAGATTTCGTCGGAAATATTGCCAAATTTCTGAAATTTTTTTACAGATCTACGCTACTTTTGCAGATCTACTACATACCTAGAACGACAATAGGCCGACATATTGTCACTTTAAGCCAAAAAATTCTGGATTCGATTGCCGACTTGGAAACGTTTTCACTAAATTAGAAAATTTTAATCCTGTATATTTTTACCAATCAATATGATTTGGTTAAAATAATAAATTGTATCTAACTTTCCATCGTTTAATAGAGTTCCTTTACCTGCGGCTTATTCTGTTGAGCTGTTTACAAGGCAAACGAGATGCTGTTGAAAAAAGGTTGTCGGATTGAATTGTGTCACCCGGTTATCCTTCCAAGTAGCTCAGTTGGAAGAGTTTTGGTGATTTAAGCCAAAAGATTCTGAGTTCAATTTCCAGCATGGGCACATTTTTTACTCAGTTGGAAAGATTTCAACTTGCATGTCTTTACCAATTAATATTATTATTTTAACCCTTTATGCTCCGGACTTTTAAGGGGACCGGGAAAGCAATATTCAACCAAAAAAAACGATTTTTACTTTTTTATATCATTAAATAGTTTAAACTTTTATCTTTCCAACGATGTGTCACACATGTTTATATATATAAAAAAATAAGTGTTGAAATTATTCATTCTTTTTAAGAGTATTACACAGCTTAATTGCCATTTAAATCTTTAATTGACTTTTTCTCAAAACTTGGACTTTTCATGTTTATGTTCCTTTTTTTCAATATCTATTAAACTTAAGAGCTCAGATTTTTTTAAATACTTATGTTATATTGTATACTTTAACACATGGATTTAGTGATTTGTTGAGAATTATTTATTTTAGGCAGTGAAATCTTACCAAAATTGGTAATTTATAAATGACTTTCAATAAATAATTAATAATTAATTTTGAGTTTCACTTAGAAAGAAAATGGTCTGTTAAAATACGTAAATCATGTTATTCTAACTACTCTAAAAAAATGGAAACCTCTATCTTTCACCATTTCTGAGAAAAAGGTACATAAAGTTGGTGAATTTAACATGGCGGATATTGGGCTTTCCCGGTTCCCTTAAGTCCCATTAAAAAAATGCAATATAAATTTTTTTTAAATAAATGTATATGGTACTTTTCGTACAAAATACTTTGCTGGATCACATTCAGTGAGCACAGTGAAACAGTCGAAGCTAAATATTTTTTAATGTGGTTATTTTCTCAACCATTTACACGGATTTAGCTTTTATCCTATTAAAAAATGTTTTACGAAAAATTTGCAACTCAGTTACAGATAGGGTCACAATGCATTTATTTTCTTGTAAGAATTGTGAGGTTTCCACAACATCATTTTTTGTGAATTATTCTAATTATTTTTGTAAATATTTTACAAAAAAAAAAAAAAAAAAAAAAAAAAAACCCTCTAACTACCGATTTATTAAATCAGTTTTATTTAAAAATATACCTAAAAATGAAATTGTTATTATATAAGTTGTTTTGAATATCTTCAGCCATTAACTAAGAAAATTATTGAAGAGAAGCAAATTTCTGATTTATAATTCAGGACATAAAGGGTTAAAATTATAAAGAAGAACATTATTGTCAGAATACATGAAGTTGGCGCCGATAGTTAGCATTGTGGTGGTTCCAAAGTAGCTAGCTTTGGATATTTAGCAATAGTTGGTCGCAATAGTCCTGAAAGGCACAGCACAATTATTTCCGTTCTCTTCTCCGCCACTAGAGCGCGCAGGTTTCAAATTTCAAATTAAAATTAAATTAATTCAAAATTTCAATTACTTTGAGTGTACTAACTAGTTTTTTTTTCCCTTAAAATTTGAAATATTCTCCCTTTGTACATCCTAATAAAGGTCACTGATCACTTTAAGAGCGTTAGAATTTAATTGCGTCAATTAATTGCTAATGACGATTTTCTACCAGGCGCTTGTCAGGCTCATTGCGCACGAATTTGGGAGTCCCAGAGCTGCGACCGACGGAGGGTTAAACGACCATGCGAAAGGAATTACATCAGAAATCCTTTTCGATACTTTATCTCGCCACATCTGACGGCTATTCTTATTAGTGGTACCCGTCAAATCGAATATTTTTAACCCTAGTTGCACTGTGGGCTATACTGCGTCGCTGTGCAGACTGCTACCGCAACTGAAACGCTACTTGTTGGTGGCAAATGTAATTCATCGGTCAATAAAATTTTATTCATTAATAAAAAAAAAAAATAAGAGTAATAAAAATATGGCTTTCTGTACTTTTTTGTGGAAATGGCAATGCACTGCTGCCTATAGTTATCGAATTTTTTGATTTGAATTGATTGAGACTTTTGTACCACTCGGTATACTTTTTGAAAACTTTACCAGAAAAATTTCCGGCTGTAACAGACCCAAGAATTTATTTCCCATTTTAAAGATATAGGGGAGATAGGGGTAATTAGGACCACTTTTTGACAATTTGACCTTTGACAAGTAAATGCCAGAGAATGAAGTGGACTACATACTAAGGTTTAGCAGAATTTTACTCAGTAGGTGTCTCTTGAAATGTGCAAAGAATTATTTTTCAATGTACCATGTTACCTAGTACAAGTGTCTTTTTCAAAAACTAACTCTTTGATGCCAATTACCCCATTTCATGGACTAATTGGGATCAGGGGTATTTTCTCCCATGCCTTACAAGATGCACAGTTATAGGTAAATGGGATTTAAATATCTCTGTGTGGGCTTTACCGCAAGACAATTTTGGTTTTACAACTACAATTGAAGATCTGAATGGAAGAAGATGTTGTGTAACAAAAATTAGAATTCGAGAAAATTGAAGTGAAAGTTTTTTGTTGTAATTTAGTTACTTATTTAATTCCTCCTTAGTAGCATATGTTTGAATGTTAATAAGTGATACTGAACTCTCCTAGAAAAGAATATTAACATTTAATTACTAAATAGTAGAAATTATTTTCACCATTTAAATTATTAAATATAAAAATATTAAATATTAAAAGATTCTGTCTCATATCATCAGTACTAAGCAGAATTTTATTGTTTTAGTTTCACCATATGATGTAATACCGTGTAACGCTTTCATCCAAAACATAAAACAATTTTTGAAAAAATGTATCATAACATGTTCTTCCACTAAGCTTTTCAATTATTCTCAGAGTTACAGTATTGGAAAGATAAGTACGCTGGAAAAAACGTTTTTTAAGGGATTTTCAATATTTATATATTTTTCACCCTGCCTACAAAACAAAATCAAATGCAAAATTTTCCACTGGAAATTCATAGCCTTGTTGTATTACTAAAGAAATAATTTTAAAGTAACAAAAAAACACAATTTTTTCAAAATAACATGAAATGCAAGCAAGAAGGAGGAAAAAGCATCAGCTAAAGCTCTATGTTGCGAAGGAAGGAAATTTCATCTACACTGAAAGTGTTGAAGGCTAATTAAGCCTAAAACATGTAGCCAAGGCTAAAATTTGGAATAAATGCAAAATAAAATTGAAAAATAAATGTTTTGCTAACACAAAATGTGCAGTAAAGAAAACCAAACTAGGGGTATTTCACAGGATCTGAAAACTGAAAGATTAAAATATGCATTCCAAACCACAATTTGATTTAAATAGAAAATAAAATATGCGATCCCATTTACCCTTAACCCAAAAACTCATGATCCCATTTACTCCAAAAACAAATTCTGGAGTAATTAGAAGGATGCATATTATTAACATTATAGGTATCCTGTCTGTTGCAAAATGTAACAATTTCCTCTTAAAAACAACCTTTTTCTAAATTTAAATCCATAGCTAGATTTAAATATTCCTACATTTTTTTTTCTTTACACAGGACCGTTTTTACTAAAACATTCTCACTTTGACGGACAAAGTTTTTCTGTATGTTCTGGGAAACAGTTATTACTTCTACAGAAACATACATTTACACTCCAAAAATATTGCACATGTAGAATATAAGCCAGACTTCATAATTAGCATGGTCATTTTTTTAATTTGTTTTTATTTGTTACATATTGTCCCTGAAGTGCCCCTGATCCCAATCACCCCTGATCCTAATTACCACTACCTCACCTAGGTAATGAGATGAACAGTTTTTTAGCATTTGTTCTAAAGACATAACAAAATTAAAATAACCGGTCAAGTGCGAATATTACTTGCGCACAGAGGGTTCCGTACAATAAATATATAAATTAGTAACTGGGCATTGCATTATACAAATATATCATTAAAAGTTGTTATCTAGGCGCATACAAGTACGCCGCCCGTGTTCTTATGTATGTCCAAACCGTCCGTGCATTAAAGGGTTAGGCAGCCTAAGAGAGGCTGCTCAGGGCCGGCTAGGCCTGCCCCTTAGAGCTTAACGTCTCTCCCGGTATGTTGATCGACACGTTGGGGCTCCTTAGGGAGACCAGCTCTGTCTGGCCGTTTGCAGACGGACATATACAAGAGGCGCAGGGGGCGACGCCCACCCGCCAAGTGCGGCCACGCACCATCGACCACCGAACCCAGAATTTATTTAAGAAACAAAGTGAGTTTACAAGAAAAAAAAAAAGCGAATGCTTGCCCGCCAGGAAAACTCCTACTCGCGACAGAGGGCGGGAGTATAAGAACATTTGAGATAAAAAGAAAGGAAAAAGTTAATACATCACTGCTCCTGGCTGCCAGGGGACGAACACCTCTCGCGGCAAGGGGCGGCAAGAACGGAAAATAATGATTTGCGTATTTAAGGGTTAATATCTCGGCTAATTATCCACAATTTTTTTCGAAAATCGTTATCAACAATTCTTTTATACTTCTGCGACGATAGGTACCACGAGCGCTCCTCAACTCTTTTGCCAAACGCCCGCAAATCGAAATTTGTGTGTAACGGAAAAATGTGATTTTCTCAAAACCTACGTGACCTAGGGTAATCGCTATAGTTTTCCTACGAAGTTTAAATTAACTTCTACTACCCCCATTTTTTTCATAATTTTAGTTTCCGTAGATTCGGAAAAAGAAGGAGGAGTGAAACGTATTTTTGCATACATTTCGACGATTTCCCTGAAAATATGGTAGTACCTAAAATTAAAAGAAATCTATTTTTATATCGGCGTTACGAAAGCTTTCGCACGATATACAAAGTATACACACATAATATACCCCCCGCATGATATACAAAGTAAAGATTTTTCTTCAAGTAACTTAATTAGCTCCTCTACATTTTTGCTAAATATATTTGTGAAAGGTTAATAATCTATAAATATGTTGCTCAATTGACATTATTACATCACTCAATTTAAACTTTCCACGGTCCATAGTTTACCAGTAAAATGGCTGTGACAGGCGGACGGACAGACAGACACAAGAGTGACCTTATAAATGGTTCTGTTTTTACTTTTTAAGTACGAAACCATAAAACAATATATTGATGAAAAATTACTATTATATATTGGTTTTAATTTTCAATGCTAGATGATGCTAAATAACATCAGCTATTATTAAACTAATTATAAGCAATGATTCCTCTTTAGTGAGAGATATACAAATGAAATATTCTTGTACCAAAATATGATATTTTAATGTCCTATGTCGATATCTGCTTCATGTGGGCATATTTAAGTGTTTAGTTATCAAAAGCTTCATATTTCATTGCATTTCAGGAAGATATTATATGAAAGTGGGAAGCATGGCATATGATTCTGGTAAAGGAATGCAAACGGCAGAAGAAATCAAGAAGTGGTTTCTTTCAAAAGATGAAAAACCAGGCGAAAAAGAAACATTGTCAAAACCTCTTTTCGAAGCATTGCCAGGTACGTGTCTTTGAATTGAATTTTTTTCCCACTTAAATTTTAATCTTGTATGCAGTTTATCATTATGATTTGTATTTGAAAGGCAATTTTAGAAAATTAAATATGATACAAGATTAAAGTTCAAGGAAAGTTCTCCAGATACGGCTTGGTTTTTATGGCATTTTGGAGAATATTCTGTTGTTGTTGCTGTTTAAATAATGCAAATAGAAACAAGAAACTAAAATCATGCACTAAAACAGTGATTATGAAACATTTCCCAACACTCCAAGAAAACATTCACAAAACTTTGCCGTTTAAAAAGGTAAAGAAAATATCTAAGTAAACATTTTAGAAAATACTTAGCACATTTGAAAACCAGATTAAAAAAATAATCACCTAATGCACCCCAATAATGTGTATAAATTTCATTGTGCTTAAAATATTTTAACATAATTAAAATACATCGCAAATGATTTTCCCCATAAATCACAATGTAACGTTATATTTTTGAATACCCGTGTTAATGAAGTATAAATGCTACACACTTCATTTTTAATACAGAACACTCCACAACTATGTTGGAAAGTGTTTAAAAATGGTTTTTGGAATTGAAATTATTATACTTTTACCTAAATGTGTGAAAGTTTCCATTTTAAAATGTTGATATTTAAATCAATCTAAACTCCTCCAAAATTTATTATATACGGTGTAGGTGATTGTGTTTTTAATAATCATCTGAAACAATAATAATAACAACAACAATATACGTATTCTTAAAATATATTAAATTAGTTGAAGACCAAACCTAAAATTGATAAATAAAAATTTCACAAACTCGCAGCTGTTTTAATTAATGTTTTTTTAAAGACCAATTTTTAGCACTAATTTTTCATTTTAAAAACTGTTTAAAAGACCGAAATTATTAAAAATTTTAATTCTTTGAAAGTGTCTTCCCCTATTAAAAAAGTTTAGCCTGAGCCTTCAAGAAATAAAACGCCGATAGCTTGAGCAGTTTAAGCGAAAGATAACGCACTTTGCACTGCATGTTAAATTTTGAAGGAGTTTAGACCGATTAAAATATCAATATATTTATATGAAAATATTGGCTCTTAGGCAAAAGTAAAATTAATTCAACGCCGGAAACCATTTTTTTTCTATGATCGTTACTTAAACAAACAAACAAAAAGTTCCTTAAAAGTGCCTTAAAAATAAGGCTGTATAATAGGGAGAATCTCCCTTTTGATGAAAATAAAATAAATAATGATGATTTATATTTTAAAGATAATTTTTGAAGATTCTTTTATTTTTAAATTTATTCCTTTTTGCGTTACAAGAGTATGTTATAATAGATGCCTTAAATTTTTTTTTTTTTTTTTTTTTTTATATATACCATTTGAGCATTTTTTAAATTTTATACACGCCCAAATAATGATTAAACATGCACGCAAAAATGGAATTATATGTTACATGCAATGTTAACGCATACCGAAACCTAATAGATGTGAAACATAAATTTCAAAATTACAGTGCGCCTCAAAAGTATATAAATAGGCGATTTTTTGGAATAACAGTTAAAAAAATAAAGCAATAATCACGAAAAAAATAATTAGCATATGGAATCACACTATAAGTTTATTACAATAAAGAAATATCAGGCTTATTGCACAGGTTGTTTGTAAAAAAATAAAATTCAAAATAACCTGTCTCAAAAATATATGGACAAAGAAAAGAATCACGATTATTACCACCGTATAAAAAAAAAAATTGCATATTTTGCGTTCTGAACATGTGATGTAATCACTTTGAAATATAAAATCCCTACTTGTCCTTAAATTCTCGAATTATTCAAAAATTCCTCGCAATGTCCAATTCTCAGCAGCTGATGTAGACAAAATTTGACGTTTAAAGAATCAAAACGTTAAAAGTTTCCAATATTGCAAAACAGATGAAGTGTAGAAGATCTGTAATTTAAGGAATTTTATCGAAAGGTGACAATGCGATTGCAAAAAAGCGTTCAGATTGACCAAGAAAACCATCTCAGTGACAATATATATAGAGATTTTTCGAGCCGTTTCAAAACTAGTTTTTTCTTGAAATTCCGAGGGCTTTAGAGTTTCCTATATTGAGATCTACTGATCACCATCGCATACAGGAGAGCAAATGTTGCAGAATATGTCGGAACCCTGTGCTGAAATTGCCCCTTAGAAAGGCACGTGTTCTTTGGACTGGAAAACACATAAATTGGACGGATGAGTAGTTAAATGTTTTCCGACGAAAAAAAATTAAATTTGGATGGTTCTGATGGCTGGGCATACTATTGGTATGGTCTACGACGAGAATTTCGCGAGTTCTTTAGTCGACAACAAGTAGGGGTTTTTATTATGGTGTGTGGTGCGTTCTGTTTCAACGGAACAATGCATATTGCTTTTCTTAATGGTCGAAGGTGCTCAGAGGATTATAAAAATGTCAGGATTATAAAAATGTCCTCAAAAGCAATCTGCTTCTAATTGGAAATATCTTAAGAAGGGGAAACTGGAAATTCTTAAAGGACAATGCGTCAATTCACATACCCCGCTCAAAAAACAACGTGGTTTACGCAGAATCAAATTATTTTATAGACTGGCCAACCATTATTCCAGACCTGAATCCAATTGAAAACCTTTGGGGAGTATTTGCACGAGAAATGTAAGCTCGTGAGATCGTGAATTTTAGACTATTTAGGAATTAAAGCCAGAAGTAGAGAAGAATTGGTTCTCTTTACAGCTCCACATTCTCCAAATACTAGTTCAAAGAATGCCTAATAGGATTTTCAAGATACTTTAAAGGAGTGGATACAAAACCTGAATTTAAATACAAAATACTCGAAAAGTTCATATGCTTTTGGGACAGCCTATTTTGATTTTGATTTTTTTTTTTCAAAATTTCTGTAAAACTTATACTGTATTTCTTTGTTATAACAAACTTCTGTTATGATTCTACATGCTTATTATTTTTTCGTGATTATTACCGCATTTTTTGAACTGTTATTCTAAAAAATTGCCTGCCCATATACTTTTGAGACGCACTCTAGGTTATTAAACAAGTATTTAAAGTTACGCTGCTGCTACTTTCAGCAACTTTCTAAACAACCAACTTTTGAGCTTGATTTTAACTCCATTTTATTTGCGTGTAAATTGGAAAAAAGTTACAACTGACAAGTAAAATTTGCATGAAACACCCGTTTTTAACTTACTATTTATGGCTTTTTCTTTGGATTTACTGGAAAAGTTGATTGCTAGGTATTAAATTATTTCCCAGGTACGACATCTTTGAAGGCTTTAAAAGAGTATACAATTATTTTAATGTCCCACAAATGACTTCTCTTTTTTAAAACTAAATCAGAAGTCTTAGTTGTTCCTGATTTCAATTTAACATTTTTCTGCTTTCGACCATCTTGGAGAACTGACTTTGCGAAACGTTTATTTCTCATTGGGTATTAGAGGATAAATTGATCTTAAGACTTAAAAACATCATTTTTAGAGCTGCAGGAGAAAAATTGACATAAACTTGATTGCAATCCCGCTCGATGTTGATGCAATTTGTTCCAGAAAATTGTCTCAAATCAAGTGCATGCTTAATAATTGATTGAAAAATTGTTGAATGTGATAATACTCTAAGTCACATGTATGCAGAGTTTTTTCTATGGAAAACATTGGAAGGTTATCCATATTTTAATGATGATATCAGACGCGACAACTTTTGAACAGATTTAAACTCCAATTTCACTGCGTATATGCCGAAAGAAGGATTGCAGTTGATGTTCCAAAAGGTGCACGAAAAACATTATATTATTTATCACCTTTTCGTCGCCCAAATAAATTGCTAGAACACTGCTGTGGTTGCGTTCACTATTTTTCACTATTATTTGATCAGAATTCCTTTTAAAGGTGCTATTGGGCATATAAATTATGCTTATATTTCATTAGATGCCTTCTTTCGCTTTTCGCTTACAGAGTCAATTATTATACGTGTTCTTACTCATGGTCTCACCTCATCTTCTTTCTGCTAGATTTCATTGTGTCGGTCTTCTTAGAAATGGGTTTACGAAAAGCTGTCACTGATTGGATTATCGGAGGATAAATTTACCGTGCGAACAACATTTTGTGAATTGAGGATAAAAAGTTGGTCGAATTTTTGATAGCTCCGTAAAATTTGCCAAAATAAATGTTGACAAAAATTCAGAGAAAAACTGTTGCGTTTGATAGCCACTAAGAATTTCAAAGGTGAAAATTTTAATATATCGATTTAGAAATTCAATGTTATCTTCATTATTTTTTTTCTCTCCTAGGTCTAGTCACGGATGGACTATTCCGAAAAGTGTGTGTCACATGTGAAACTCCGACAGGGTTACCTTATATTGACAAGGTAACGCCTACTGTCACGCTTGCAGTCGCTGGAAATGGTTGGGGAGCTACCACAGCTGAAGAAATTGGAAGATTAGCAGCCTGTCTCAGTTTGACTGGCTCTTGGGATTCCGAAATTCCAAAAGCTTTATTTGAAATTGTAATAAAGAAAAACACAGGATAGAAATTAATAAATCTATTTGTGGAACATCTGATTTATAAATGTGCACATTCTTCTTACTGCTGCAATTTGTCTTAATAAATAAAATGTAACACTTTTAATCAAAAGTACCAATGTTGTCTTTTAAATGAAGTGTTTATAAAAAATAATGGAATTATTAAAATTTAAATGATGAAAGTTACGCTATAATAAGTATAACTTAAAATGTTAAATTATGTAAGCATAAATTTGAATTAACAAAGATTTAACTTCAGTAGTAGGATGGTGAAATATTTCACACTAAAAGTAAGCTTGTAAAATATAGGGGAGAGTAGTACACAGTGAGACATGGTACACTGTGAGACAGCAGCCACTTTGATATATAGTTGTAACTTTTTCTCCAACTTGGCACACACACATAACGATCTCATCTTATGCAACACGTGGATGTAGTTTCGATACTTCAGTTACTCGTCCGACAAAATAGTAAATGATTCTTTATTTTATAGTGGTTAAAGTTACATAAACGTCTAATTTAGAGTTTATTTCCTTCAATATGACATATATTTACTTAACCAAACATAGCTATATCTAATAACAGACTATTTCGACAAAACGACATAAACTTTTTAAAACGATGAAATTGATCTAACAGATGTGGCATCCATTTTGTTACAACGTAACGATAGTACACAGTGAGACCTGCCTCATTGTGTACCTACTATGTGGTTCTCATGTTAAAAAAGTTATTTATTAATAAAAGAAGGTTTTTCTCTCTCTCTTTCTGTGTGTGTGTGTGGGCGTGCGATGGCTAGGGAAATCTACTAAACGTAAGAGGCTGAAAATTTGCATGAAGGTAGCCCAAGGTCTGCCATTGTCCAACCGAGGCTCATATTTTTAATATTTTGATAATCTAGAAATATTAATTAGAAACCATAAATTGCAGAAAATTATTGATAGAGTGTAAAAATGTATGATTTATGAAAATATATACATCGTCTCACTGTGTACCACAAGTGGTACACAGTGAGACAATTTTCGATACTCCGTTATGCTGCTTCTGTGATTTTATAAATAACTTTTTTAAAAGCATTTATACATTAATGTGTAGCGTATTTGTGTAGCTTAAACATGTAGCAAAAAATCTTTCAAAAGAATAAAAATCGCGACCATTCGTTAAATAATAATAATTTTCGTCTCACTGCACACTACCCTCCCCTACGTTACAAAAACTGTTACACGCATGTTGGTATTGAAATATGAATTAAACATTATTGCTTAAATATTTGCAAGAAATATTTTACTATTTCGTTGCCCATATTTCAATGTTAAAGCAAATATTTCTGCAATTTCGACGCTTCATTGCAAATATTGCCACTGCAATTCCTATATTTAATTAATATTGGAATTTCATGATGTACAGCGGTTCGTAGTATATCACGCAAGATGGGATACAAGAAATAAAATACAGGACATAAAAAAATTATAATGTTGAAGCAAATATTTTAAATTCCTCTCCAAATGCAAGTTTATACGCATGTGATGATTTTCTTAATAAAACTATTTATTGTAATCGATAAACAGTAAAAGTTACTAATAAAATACGCTTAATGTAGAATTTTTCGTTTTAAATTTACAAGCGATGTATCCAAATTAGCAGTATAAAGGGAAGCTACTGAATTTCCGCTGATTGCAATATTTTCGAACTATCGAGTCCTTTAATATACCAATACTGGTTTTCTACGAAATTGTAAGCACTTTTAGCTAGAATTCACTAACATATATTTCGTAAATGACTTGTAACATGTTCTACAAATCGCAAAATTTAGTCAATATCATTTTTTTTTAAATTTAAGATGAAAAATGGCATATTATAGCAAATATATTATTTAATCTTTTTCTCTTTTTGATATGTTATAATGACTATCTAAAGAATTGTCACTTTTGGCAACTTTTCTTTAAAATGTAGAGGATATATATCTGTCGTAACCTTTTTTCATGCCAGTTGCCAATATTTCTTTTTTCTTTAAAAAAAAAAGCTTTTAAATGACATTTTTGAAGCCACTACAGGTGCATACTAAAAAAAATCATTTTCTTTCACTTGAGTTTAAGAGCTAAACAGAAAATTACATAAAAAATAAAACTGATTTCAACATGCAATAATTTTTTTTTTTTTACATGAGCTTCATTGATTGATTTTTTCAACACCTGCATCTTTGAAACTTACATAAATAAGAAACAAAAACCATTCATCAGGCATAGATAATTAAACACTTTCCAATATTATAAAAATATATTTAATATTTTTTTTATACAAAATGAAATAAGATATTTGAATCAACAATTTAAAACACATAATGTAATAAAAATCCATTTTTTTTTTTGGCCATTTTTGCCTATAGACAGTATTGCGAGAAAATTCTTTCCCAAAGCCCTGTATGATCTACATAATTTACATATACATACATTCTACGCTAAAAATTAACTAACAAGGGAACCACTTTTGGTGCTGCCCGCACCTATCATCGAGACCTGGTGCATTTTAAAGCCCTATATAAGGAAGCTTGAGAATAGATAAAATTTTTCTGTTAAAATAATATATTTTTTTATTTTACAGCAGAAAATGCAAAAACTTTTTTTTTTAAGAAAAGCATTTAAAAATGCAAATTAGTCAATAATAAGTATAAAATATTGAAAAAAGTTTAAAAAATCCGTTAAGAACCTACAAATTTGATTTTGAAAAATTACAACATTATATTCACATTTTTGGCGGAGGTAAAGTTGGCGTTTTTTTTCAAAAGTAGAGCTTTCCGGCAACCCTAGGCAAATGTCACCTGCTTGTCGTGTATTAGCAGTGCTTTGGACTTCACTAGAAATTGTATTGTCCGACCTAATTAGGCACAGTAAATTTTCTAAATTGTATAAAAATATTAATTTACTTTATAATAAAAGTAATTTATGATTACTTTTACCAAAAGACACAACATTTAATACAACAACATTTCATTTTAAACATTCGAAACTTTATTCCATCAGACTTCAAAAGGAAATAGTTTGTTTATTTTGTATTTTACTAAAAAACAGTTTTCAATGACCTTGAAAATTTTTTAACAGAACATATTTACTATTTATACATTTATCGTCTGCATAGAAAAAAAACCTTATTCTTGTTTCTTATGCTATCAATTATCAAACAAATCGCGATCTGATTTAATTCTAATACGTTCTGTACATACATACTCAAGGGATAAAGCAGGCAAAAAATTTATAGCGCCATATTTGGCGACTTAACCTTTAACTGATGAGACTAAAATTTGTCACACAACTGATGTGATCCGGCCTCTCAGACCACTCAAATAAAATGAATAAAAAAAAATAACTCAGATGGTTGAATTTACTTAAATTTTGTCCTAACAATATCGTTGTACTTCTCTTAGGAGCATGTGAATTAAATTGCATGAAAAAAGTATTTTATTCATATTATTTAACTTCAGTACAGAAAAATAAAAAGCTGTAAAAGTGTTTACAGCTGGGAGTCGCGGGGTCTGGTGACATCAGTTAAAGGTTAACTCACTTTTGGCGTGAAATAAACAACAACAACAAAAATCCAATAATAAAAAATTTAAAGTACAAAAAAGTATATAAAATATGATTTTAACAGAGACATTTTATCGGTTCTCTTAACTTTTATGTATAGGGCTGCAAAATGCACCAGGTCTCGCTGCTAGGTGCGAGAAGCACCAAAAGTGGTTCCCTTGTAAGTTTAAAAATGCATACTGTAGATGAAAACGAACTTTGAAACTTACCACTTATAGTCAGTGCTGTAAATAAATTATTTTATGTGTATCAGTAAATGAAAGTTAACTGCTGTGTTCTCTGTAATCTGTGGAAGATATGTTGTAGTGCGCCTTAGTAATGCATAGCAATTTCATTATATTTGAAGCAGTGCAACATCATTTAAATACTCTGCAAACAATTTTTATCCATAGATTATAATGAAATAGAATGTTTTGCGCGTCCCCGTAAATGAGCTAAACCTGATACTTACTCCATGCCCTATAGCAGGGTCGTCCAATGCGACGCCCTTTGAAGATTTTCTTGGCGCCCTTTTGAAGGTTTTCCAGTTATTAGACTCTTTAGAACTAAAATTCCATTATAAAGAATGCTTTCTTTAAAGTCATTAATATTTGCATCAGAGATACTTTGAAAACCTGTAAAAATGCATTAAAAACCCAGAAGCATACTTTGAAAATTTAATCACGCATATTTTTACGATTAGTAGTTTTTGTTTATAAAGTGTTACTATGATAGCTAAATTTGATAATAATTGGAAATACCTCTTTTTAATACTTAAGAAGTAATAGAAAAATAAAAGTTTTTCACCTTCCCCCGCCCTTTTGAAGACACAAGTGCATGAAAATCGTTTTTTTCTTTTTGTTGTTGTCACACTGACCCATTGGCTGTTTTATACGAGGGATAAAGGGGTTTAATTTCTCCTTTATGACTTTTGAAATTTTAGCTTTTTTTTCGGTTTGTTTACTAAAATTAATAAACAGTGCAGAGTGATTTCCATCTATGAAAGCACTTCCAGACTATCTCTCTGGAGCCACCCATATGGATTGGTCACTATCATGCCTGTCTTTGTTTTTGTACTTTTTATAAAACTACATTCACGCGCCTTCAGAATAAATTACAGTGAAGTTTCACATCCTAAAAGAAACCTCGCAGTACCGTTAACTTTGATTTCCATATTTATTTTGTTATATTTTTTTATTTTTCAATTCGAACTATTAGTTTACACTCTCCCTATATTTATTTATATATCTTGTTCAAATTTTCACTCGTTAATAAAATACGTATTGTTCATCCTATCAAGTTGAAATAAATTTTTTTAACTTATACTGGATGACAATTGATGTTAATACAGATTTTTCAAATATTAATTCATTAATTAAATTTTAATTAATTAATTTTAGTTTTATATGGGACACAAAATGGCGGTCATTGGTTATTGAACAGCATTTACTGCATCTTCATATCTATAAGGGGGGTTACAATAGGGGGGACCCTGTTCTGTCGCCAACTTGGCGACTTTAAAAATACTTCATTCTTAAAAATAGGTAGCAGATTCATATATTTTTTTTATACAAGAAAACCAGTTTAATTTATTAATGTATGCAACATAAAAGCAACCAGTAAAATTAAAGAAAACATTTATCGGTACCTTTCGTTCATTGAAAATAAGTACTGAGTATTTTAAATAATTATTTTATTTACAAAAATATACAGTATTATATAATTATACACAATACAATGTGAAATTAAATAGTTACAATAATATACAAGTTGGTCAAGAGTTACTAGGCTACTTAAAAGCTACCAACTTTTGATTTCATTTATTTTCTTTTCCTCTAAATCTTATATGAAAAGAAAAATTTAAAAAGTTCAAAAATTAGTCGCTTTCTAATTCACCTAGTAACTTTAAGATGATACTGCATTTACAAAATTCATATTAACTCTGATAAATGACTTGGAAATGAGATTTTGGTAATTCTGATTCCCATTTCCCTGTCAGACTGAGGGCCGCTGCAATTCTTCCAATTTCATCTGAATACTTAGCTCCTTTGCCATTCCCCACAACAGCAACAGTAACAGTAGGTGAAACTCTATCAATATATGGTTGTCCAGATTTATTGTAACATGTTACGCACGTCATTTCAGTAATTTCTTCGTAATTTAAACCTTAAAAGAAAAGGTTTATATAAGTTGTAAATAATTACATCAATTAGAAAAATGACAGAACTCAGTAAAAATTATTTGATTTAAAGAGATAATGAATTTCAATTACTTACGTTATTTCAACGAGAAATTCTTTTTTAAAAAAATGTCTTGTATCACAAATTCAATAAATATTTGAAAAAAAAATAATTTATTTTAATCTGTTAATTAAATTAAAAGTGATCCACACTTTCCAATTATTATACTTTTTCTATTTTTCATTTTGTTACTTAAATTGACTTTACTGAAAAAAATTGCACATTCGATTTTTTATCTGACTGACAGATACTTAAAAAAAAGAGGGGGGGGGGGCACATAACTGAATTTTAATTAAAAATTCACATGTTATTACTAATGTTAGGAACTTAATAGGCAGACATTAAAAAACAAATGCACAAGTTCGTTGTACAATTATCAAGATTCTTCCTTAGATATATTGAAAATTTTGAATGAAAATTAAAACACATGGAGCATTTTAAATTTGTACAGGTTGAAGAAAATTTATTTTCAGAAAAATTCATTTAAAATATATCACGATATGCTATTTTCATTGCTTCTCTTTACATTATAATATAAATATAAAATAAATATACAATAATATTATTTATGCAATAATACACTTTAATGTAACAATACATTAAACAGGATTTTATTTTAATTGAATTTAACTGTAACATGATAAAAATAATTTCCATACAAAGTTAGGGTCATACGGGGATGCTATGAGAGATTTTTTTGTTTCTTTTTCAATATCACATTAAGCAACATTTTATTATTATTAATATTACACTAAATGTTGTAACTGTAACATGATACAAAAAATATTCATGTAATTTTATACAAAGGCTGTGTGGCAATTTCTATGATTTGGATATTGCTGTAATCATTATACTGTAGAGTACCACTAATACACGAATCTATTATCCGCGAACGGCTGTTATCTGCGATCAATTTACAAATGTAAACAAATAAACTGAATTCTTGAAAAATGTTTCAACGGTGACAAAATTTAGAAAAATTGTTCACCAGCTTTAATATTTTCCATCTGTCTGTATATAGAAAACATCATCATAATTTCATATATCATATAACATTCTTCTTTATAGTTTAAAATGATTGTACATTTAATTAGTATATTATTTTATTTAATTATTTATTTATGCAGTAGTACTTGAAATATACAATTTGAGGTGAAAAAGTATTTGTTTTAAATGAAGGATGCTTACTTAGATAATATATTTAATCATTTATCTCTTTTAGATTAAGTCGTAATTATATAATTGCAAAAAACATTTTAAAATATTATATTTATTACATTTGAACAATGATTATTTCTATTTAATGATACATTAAAATGCGAGATCTTAATAAAGCATCTCTTACAGATTTTGGTCAATAGATGGAATACCACACATAAGCAGAATATTCTCTGATTTCGTTATTTCTTGCCAAGTAATTATGAAAATAGTCTTAAAGTGGTAATGAAAATAATAAATCTGGATTTTTTCTTTTTCATTGCTCTCAAAACATTATTATTATTGTTATTTATTTTTCTTATTTCTGCATTTGTCCTTTATTTTCAAAATTTCCTGATTCTTTTGTTAAAACTTATCAGATTCTTTCATCTAAAACTTACTAATGATTTTAATTCTCATCCCCTCCCCAATTAAATTATTATTAGAAATTTGAAAACATTTTAAAGACTTATATTAATAATAACTTTAGGATAATTTTTTACACCCTGAAATATAAATAAAAACTTTAGTACACATTTGTATTAATAGAGGATGACACAAGACGTCTACTAATAAACAAATCGCTGAGTTTCTCAATCTTAACTGAAGAAAATTCAGACACTGAGCCGAACAGAAAAAATGCCTTTTGATGAAGGTTTGGCCAGAAATATTTAAATTTTTAGAGCAACAAAGTTTTGTAATTTAGCTATTTGTAGACTGCAAAATAAAATTCAAAAACAAAAACCAAATATCTTAAAAGAGACCATATAGGAATTTTTAAATATGTAAACATAGATTGAATAGACATAACCTGTAATCCACAAAAAACTTCAAATCCGTACAACACTCGGAACCAAGCTGTGCGGATTAGCGGTCTTCTTACTGCATTAAGTAAGTTTAATCAGGGTTCGTAAATATCATGATATTTTGGAAAATATCAAAAATATCCGATATTTTGATATATATCCGATATTTTCGATATATATACGATATTTTCAAAATGACCAACTTACTGTTGATAATAAATATTTTCAAGTATAATATAAATTAGAAGCTAAAACATATTGCATTGAACTTGAAAATTTAATAAAACAGTATTCTAAAAATGCATTTTTTTTTTCCACTGAAAAAAATCAACTAACTGAAAACAGAAATAGTTTGCTTTATACCAGGGATGCAAGTACTGCAGCACCACAATGACTGATTTTAACCACTAAAGTTTAAAAATATTTTTTGCTAAACTAAGTCTCAGAAATCTTGTCATTAAATAAGGCGAGAAATACTGTTAAAATTTAGTGGTACCAATCGGTCATTTGTGACGCAGTGCTTGGATCCTTGTTATACACACACAAACACACACAAAAAAAAGGAAAACAAATGTAGGATTCAGTATCAAGTATCAAGAAAATTTTATATTTTATAAAACAAAATTTTAAAAGCAAAATAGTTTTGTTTTTAATTTGAAAAATTAACGAATGTGATACTGTCTTCTTTTTTACTAGCCACCGTTGGCGACCAGTTTGGTCTCTTTTAAATGTATGCTAAACACTGTATCATGTTACTTTTATTCATAATTTAATTTACTTGCTCAATCCTTCATGAAATCAGAAGGTTCTGATAGAGAAATCTTGAACTCTGTTTTTTTATGTTAGCCAGACACAAGTGATAAATTGCCAAACATTGTTCCTATCACATTTTTTCATATTTCATTAATTTCATTTAAAATATAATCCTTTCACCCATTTTATTTAAAATACATAGCTTTAATTTAAACCGAAATATTTAAAATTCATGACTTTCAGTTATTTCTTAAAAAAAAAAAAAAAAAAAAAAAAAAATGACATTCAATTTCAAAAACAAAGTTTTATTTTAATTTACCAAGCGAAAAAGAAAAATGCTAACTGGTGAGTTAAAAAGTGCTATTGGCGAGATTTGCGCCCAGCTAACGTAAAAGTACCAAGAATTTTTTGCGATGATGGCAGCTTTTATGTAGTTTTGTTCAAAAAAATAATTTTGATTAAAAAATGGTCGTCTTGCATATGAAAAGCGAAAGCGTCAGACCGTAATTGTTTATGACAGTCACATGACTTGTACTGTTATAATATACATGAAATGATGGCTATGGAACAATATTTGATGATTTATCACCTGCGCCCGGCCAACATTGAGCACCAAAAAGGCTGCCTAGAATATAAAAAGCGAAGTGGTCAACCCGGAATTGTTAATGATTGACACATGACTTAAGCTAAGGCTACTACTATAGCATACCTGCCAACATGTCAATTTTGAAATCCTTACAATTTTTATGACGTATTCTTACGTGCTTAAAAATACATAACATATGCACATGCAATGAAAAAAGTAATATTTCATGATATTTTCTATGCTATATTCAAGTATAGTTTCCCCCCCCCCCCCAAAAAAAAAACAAAAACAAAAAAAAACGTAAGATTTCATAAGAAAAATTTTTTGCATGGGAAATTCTAAGTAAAAAAAAGAAAAAACAATCTCAAATTCACAGCAAATTTTCTGAAAGATTACAGCAAAGGGATTGGGGTGGAAAGATGGGGGGATTCCCTGTAGGTGCTAATTATGAGTTTTTTCGAGGCCCTTTGACGAAATTCGCATTTTTGCCATGATCCTGTGAAAAATTCGTGTTTTTTTCGCGATCCTTTGACGAAATTACTGTTTTTTTTCCGCGATCTTTTGACAAAATTTGCGTTTTTTACGCAATCTTTTGGCGAAATTTGCGTTTTTTTCGCGATCCTTAAAGAAAATTAGTGCTTTTTTCTGCGATCTTTGACGAAATACGCACTTTCTCGCGATCTTTTGACGAAATTAGCGTTTTTTACGAGTTCCTTGACAAAATTCGCGGGTTTTTTATGCGTTCCTTGACAAAATTCGCACTTTTTTACGTGATCTTTGACGAAATTCGCGTTATTTCCCGGGAACTTTGACAAAATTCGCGTTCTTTTCACGATCCCTTGACGAAATTCGCGTTCTTTTCACGATCCCTTGACGAAATTAGTGTTCTTTTCCCTCGATCTTTGACGAAATTCGCGTTCTTTTCACGATCCTTTGCCGAAATTATTGTTTCTCCTGCGATTTTTGACAAAATTGCGTTCTTTTCACGATCCTTCGAGAAAAATAGTGTGTTTCTGCGCGATATTTAACAAAATGCGCGTTTCTTTCGCGATCCATTGACAAAATTAGTTTTTTTTTACATATCTTTGATAAAATTTGTGTTTTTTCCCGCGATCTTTGACGATATTCGCAGTTTTTTGCGATTCATTGACAAAATTAGCCTTTTTTCACAATCTTTTGACGAAATTCGCGTTTTATCCCCACGATTTTTGACGAAATTCGCGTACTTTTCTCAATTCCTTGACGAAATTGGTGATTTTTCCCGCGATCTTTGACGAAATTACCTTTTTTTTCACGATCCTTCGACGAAATTAGTGTTTTTCTCCGCGATTTTTAACGATATTCGCGTTTTTTTCGCTATCCTTTGAAGAAATTAGCTTTTATTTCGCGATCCTTTGAAGAAATTAAGTGTTTTTTTACGCGATCCTTTGACAAAATTAGCATTTTTCCCGCGATCTTTGATGAAATTCGCGTTTTTCCGTGCGCAAAACCGTACAATCATACTGTTCATCCGTACAACCGTACACTCAGAACAAAATCCGTACATTGTACGGCCAATCCGTACAAGTTGGCAACTATGCTATAGAGATTCCCTAAGTACAGTTTATGCTCAACTAAAAAAAAAAAAAAAAAAAAAAAAAAATCTTTTTAAATGAAGCTATAACTGATTATCTAAATTAGACAATTTAATTCCAATTATCTAGCTGTTCTGAATTAATTATGTCCCACATAATTGTTAGTTCTACATTTAAAAATAAAAACTTCAAACATAGAGATTGGGAAAGATGTTGGATTTCTTTGGCTAAAAAAAAATCACTGCCAGAAACAACAGTCAATAACAGTTGAAAATTTCATTTACACTTATTTTGACTGAAAATATCAAAAATATCTTGCACAGTGAGATTTTGAAAATAAATATCAAAGATAGTAAAATATACAAAATATCAAACATCTTGATATTTTGAAAATGAATATCAAATAATGAAAATATCGAAAATATCAAATATCTTGATGTTTTGAAAATAAATATCGGATATATATCATGATATATATCAAGATATATATCCATTGATATATATCAACGAACCCTGAGTTTAACACAAACAAATAACTTACATATAATTTCATACAAAGGATCATTTTTAGAAAAAAAAAATTAACAAGAAACAACAGTATTACTAAATGTTATGTATGTTATTAATGTTAATAATACAAAAAGTAATAAGAAAATCCATTACCTGGTAACATATTAATCAAAAACTTCGACAGACTATCTATTTTCTGAGGATCCCCCTTAGATAAATACCAATTCTTGACTTCTTCTAATGTTACTTCAACGTCAGTTTTTTCTACATCAATATGGCCAATTTTAAGATAGTGGTATCCTGTAATATAGGTAGGTTTGATATTTTTTATAAAATGCAAAATATTTCTGAAATATATTTATCATTACACGCAATATTGCTTTTACTAATTATTATAATTTTAAGGAAATTCCAGCTAAATTAAAACTTTAACATTAAATGCAATGAAAAAGAAACACTCATAGATAGATCATCGCTATAGTTATCTAACACATGATGGTTTTAGTAAACTTTCTCCTAAATTCTTCTAATTATACACTAAAACTTCTGTTACCAGTCACACTTTTAACTTCTAGTTTCTATTATCTGTCAGTCACTAAAAAAAGGACATATCGCTCACTCGCAAGAAAAGTGATACATCTCGAAAAAATTCATTTTTCTTTTTGTTCCACTAATAAGTCTGTCAAAGGTGTGCCTTGCTACACAAAAAGTTTCATGAGTGTAGTAATACGGAAAATCACTTTATTATGCTTTATGTCCATTTGTGACCACAAAAGAGGGGTGAATAGTGTGGGTAGGTAAAATTTTTCAAACCTCCAAACCACATCCAATACCTTCGTTCTTATGGTTTTCATTTTTTATGCACGTTTTCATTCCTACATGCAGAGCTAAGTGCTATAATTTCATATTACAGTAAAATCATGCAAACATTCTTTTGCCTCTCCTGTGAAACTTACATTTGTCGAGATGCGTCACTTTTCTTGCAGGTGAGCGATATATAAAAATTGAACATGTGAATACGGTAATTTCCGGTGTATAGCCTGCGGATCAAACAATCGTGTTTCGACCCAGAAATTTTTAAAAATAAAATGTAACTTTTTAGATCACGGTAAATATTGGTCGTCAAATATTGATTAAAATTTCTGGGTGCAAACTGAATTGTTTGATCGGCGCTCTATACACAGGAAATTACGGAACTAATGTAGGGAACTATTTCGCATTAAAAAAAAATAATAATAAATAACCCTTTTCACTTTGAATGGATGTTGAAAATTAAAGCAATGTGACAATAAATAGAGGAGAAGGTCCGAATACCGGCTAGGGTCCAAATACCGGCTACTAGGTGTTCTGAGAACTGAGCGCAGCGCAGCCTAGCGGCGATAGGCAGAGTTTGTAACTTTAATTGAGAGAAGAAAGTTACGAAAAGTACGTCGCTGAAGTCTGTCTCATTTACAAATAGTAAATGCAAAAGTGTCGAATCGACGTTATCTGGTACATCAAAAGATTTTCAGATGTGTGTTTCTCATTTTTTTAAAAATATACTGATCGTATATTGGCTTGAATCGTTGATTAAGTTATTTTCTAGACATATTTAGCTCTGAATTGCCACGCGCACATTATTGGTATTTTATTATATGAATGAGTACTAGCGGTTTTAACTTGAACATAGCAGTGGTCCGAATACCGGCTACCTAGAGTAGTCTAAATACCGGGCCGGTATTTAGACCTCTCTCGGTTGCTCTGCTTGAAGGAGAGGAAAATAAATTTAAATAGTTCCAAAATTAATAAATTAATTTAAATAGTTCCATAATTGATAAATTAATTTAAATAGTTCCATAATTGATAAATTAATTTAAATAGTTCCATAATAATAAATTAATTTAAATAGTTCCATAATAATAAATTAATTTAAATGGTTCAGAAATAGTTCCAGCCCCATTTCGCAATATGAAAAAAGCAACAGTGGCCGTAACTCTTTAGGACCGACACTGGTTACCGGATCACTTCCTCCAAAAAGCGCTGTTGCACACTCCAAATTTGCCTGTAATAAATGTGAAGAGAAAGAAAAAAAAATGACGGAGTAAACCAGGCGAAAGAGACAGAAATTGGATTTTAACCCTCTCGCCGCGCAACACGAGATTTCCTGGGGCAACGTAAAGGTAGCAAAATTTGCGCAACCCCAGATTTCCTCGGTGATGCATTTTTTCCGTCTAATTAACCCTCCTTGATTATTCCCACCAGTTATTTTTTTACTGTAAATTTTGCCTTATCGGTTATTACTGTAAATTTTGCCTTGCTTTAATCGGAGCATTTTCCTGATTAAATTATACAAAAAGTTTTGTTTTGAAAAACCGGTGACAAAAGAATAAAAACTCTTAGAAACGCTCATCGCGAAAGGATTAAATACGCAATTTTTAAAGCTATTTGGATAAAACAATTACGCAGCGAGAGGGTTAAAAAAGTGAAAAAGGAAAATATCCAACAGAGGAAGATGATGCAATTTGTGTCTTCTGCATGGGTGCTTTCTTTGTGGACAAGAATGGGGGAGGGGATTCTGGGTTCAATGTTAAGAATGCGATATGTGGGCTGATAGGGACTGCACCGACGCAGAGAGTGTTATTATGTTTGTGATTTTTTCAAATAAAATAATTCTCATTTCAATCAGCGAGCTTTTTTTTTTTTTTTTTTTTTTTTTTTTTTTTTTTTTTTTTTTTACACGTTAAAAATCAAAACTAGAAACATAATGGGAAGAAAATTGTGAGAGATAGTTATGAAGAATTTTATGAATTTGACAAAAATACTTGTTTATTAAAGATTGCGTATTTTTTTCTGTGCATAAGAAATGTTATTAATCAATAAAATTTATTAAAATAATATTCTTATTGCTTAATAATTGTTATTAGCTCTATTTGTGTGATCTTTTGGAAAAAAACTTAGGTAATCGGTATTTAGACCCCATTTTAAAAACTCAAAATTTGAAGACTTTCGGAATTTTGCTTTTTATAAACAGAAAACGCCTTTGAAACTGATTTTTTTTTCTCTAAACAGGTGTACAACATGCCAAAATACCCTGCTGTCACTTTTTATTTTATTAATTTTGAAAATTGTATGAGCTAGATTGAAAACAATAGTGGTAGCCGGTATTTAGACCTTTTCCTCTATATTGTCTACTTTTAATTGTCTAGCTTTTAATTTTTCTGTATATAATGTACTAGTTGGAGATCTAAGGAGCTAATAATAGTACAGTCAATTTTAATTCTAATCTCTTTTATCACCAGTTTCTATTATCATCCTGTCCTAAAAAAAGTACATAAACGAAATGTTGAAGATTTGTCGTCAATCACTAGAATTTGTTATGGGTGGTGAATTTTCTGTTATTCGTCTATTTTATCTGCCATAACGATAGTTCATTGACTGACAGATATTATTTATACAGATTTTAGTATATTACCCTAAATAGAGGAGTTGCACGCTACTAAGTATGAATATGAAGTACAGTGCATTTCTTAGAATTTAATACAGACTTACAATGATTTTTTTTGGTATAAAAAAAGATGCATAATTCAACTGCATGCCCTATAATATATTCAAAGCCAAAATTAGAGACGCATACACACACACACACACATATATATATATATATACTAATAATTTAAAATATAAAATTTGGTGCATTTATACCCAACAGAAACTAAGATACAGCTACGTATAAAGTTCATCTCTAAAAGCAAAAGATAATCGTCCCCTCCTGTTGAGTAATCAAAAGTAACACTGAATGAAAGTACTTTCCCATAGCAAACATCTTATATATTAAGTTGAGTGTAATTCCCTCCAATAGAAGCTTAGATATAACTACCAGGTATATCGAGTAAACCAAGGGATAACAGTTAATGGTACATATACTGTCAAACTCATACTAAGTACAAATTACAAGGATTTAATATTAGTAATAACAGAAAAAAAGAAGAACTGTTTCGAAAAAATAAATTTTTATGTTACAAATATTTACGAATTATCATGTAAAAATCGCTTAAAAAAATCAGAATACATCAACGGGGCTACAATGAACCCCTCCAATTGCTAAGAGCTTATACTGAATGCTACAGTATATTTTTAGGGTTCCGTACTTAAAAAGTAAAATCGGAACCATTATAAGATTACTCCTGTGTCTGTCTGTCACAGCCATTTTACTCGTAAACAATAGAACGTGGAAAGTTCAAATTGGGGGGAAATAATAAAGACTATTGGCCCACATATTTCCAGATTATTAAACGTTCACAAAAATATCTAGGAAAAATGTAGAGGGGCTAATTAAGTTACTTGAAAAAAAAAAATTTCTTCGTATATCGTGTGGGGTATCGTGCGAAAGCTTTCGTAACGCTGAACTCAAAAATACATTTCTTTTAACTTTAAGTATTATATTTTCAGAGATATCGTCGAAAATGTAGTGCAAAAATATGCCCTCCCCCATCTATTTCCGAATCTACTGAAAATAAAATATGAAAAAAATTAGAGGTAGTAGATGTTAAGTTAAACCTTGTAGGAAAATTATAGCGATTACCCTACGCCACATAGTTTTTGAGGAAAATGCATTTTTCCATTACACACAAATTTCGATTTGCAGGCATTCAGCAAAGGCGTGAGGAGCGCTTGAGGTACTAATTGTAGCAGAAGTGTAAAAGCATTGTTGATAATGATTTTCGAAAAAAGAATCGCTGGTAATTAGTCGAGATATTAACATGTTGAGTGCCACAATGACTGACACTGAAGCGCTGAAAGTTTACAATGTTTAAAGTAATTTTTAAGAAAGTATAATCCTGTAATAAATAAAAGGTAGGTAAATTTTAAATATTTGTTCAGTAATTGTTTAAAACAAGGTATATTTTTTCAGTTTTGTATAATATTTTAGACGTCAGCCATCGGTGAATGACGCGTTTTAAACGGAAAGTTCGCTGTCAGCCACCGGTGGCTGACCTGGCACTTAACGTATTAACCTTTAAAGACACGGACAGTTTGGACATACATAGTGACAGGGGCGGCCTACGCTACATACCATCGGCTTTTAAAGCCCAGATAGCAATTTGTAATGATATATTTGTGTAACGCAATGCCCAGTAGCATTATAAAAGCGTTAAATGTCAAATTGTTAAAAACAGACTAATTTAATTAGAAATAATCACATAAATACTGTGGGATTCGAGGCTAGTTTGCATCGGGTGGATCTCTCAATGTGCCTCCCGTGTCTTTAGAAGTTAATTAAAAACCTATCTGGAAAAACGCGGCACGGACCAAGGAGGAGTTTCAACTTTGCGACCTCCTTTCGAAGCGCGCTTAGCACAATGCCTTATTTAAACTTTGAACAAGGGTTTTGTTTTAGCTACGCTGTAAAAAGGAATGACTATTACTACGCTGAATTTAGTTGAATATGAAATGCCAAATTAAGTTGAACCTTTTGCTCTCTATGAATCATATTGTCGGAAATGGCCAAAATAGCATGAAGTACGTAGTGTACGTCATGCTATTTTGGCCATTTCCGACAATATGATACATGACTGATTTTTTAATTAGACATTGCGAATTCTCACCAGAAAGTTTTAACTGTTATTTTTTCTTTACAAGGTGATTAATTTTGCATAAATAAAAGTAAAAGAAAATTATCAAATTTTTGTGGTGTGAATTCAAAATTTACAAAAAATAAAAGCTGCCAGATGCGGCAACACTGGTGGTTAGTGACATACATCCGTTAACACCGCCAGAGCGCAAGGAGTTAAATATGGACTACTTTTATTGTCAGTACCGAATTAAGTTCATCACTATCAGGAATGACCGAGCTAAGCTCGGTCAAAATTAGCTTTGTGTTTATCTCGATAAATTATTCCCACTGAATCATTCTTGCTGTTTTAGATGTTTTTGACCCTGGACATAGTGACCCAAAATGACACACTAATCGAATTTTTTCGAACATGTGACCTAACACAATGCTCTTCTCCACTCCAGCCTGAAAATGATGGAATACAAAATTTAGGGAAAATCGTTAGTCGTTTTCTAGATAAAATAAGCTTGACCCACGTTGATTCAAAAACCCACAAACCGAAATTTATCGAACATGTGAGCTATTTCAATGGTCTTTTTGTACTATGAAACGGTATATAAAAAAAATAAAATTGTCAAACTTGTTTGAACCTTTTTGAGGTGCCGTTAGCTTGACCACCAGTGGTGTAGTCCTGGAAAAAAAAGTGGGGGGACGCTCATAGTTTCGAACATTAGGGTCTGTATTATCCATAGGGCAAACTTTATTTTGAATCTTTCTTTTCATTTTCAATTTCAGAGAAAAATAATTAAAAAATTAAATTTAAAAATTAAATTTAAATTAATTTAATTAAAGTTTTTTTATCTGTTGAAAATTAAATAGCTTGCTATAGAATCAAAAAATTTAAACCTTATTTCATGACTGAAAATTTTTGGAATAGAATTTGTAATTCAGTAACGCTAATTCAACCAACGAATTTTTTATTAGAATTTGTTATTAATTATTTATTTTGGAAATAGTTATACAATAACTGTTTTCCACTGAAAGCATTGAAAATTATTGCATTTTTACTTTATGGTCAGATATAAGTGTAAGGAATTTATTGTAATCATGGCAAAGAAAAATAAGACTGAAATTTTGGTATATCTTTACTTTTTGAGACCCGCTGAATTTATTTTGTCTATTTTCACAACAATTTTCTATGTATTTACGTATACATGTGTGTGTGTTGGTTTTTTCTTTCAGACTCCGGAAGTCTTTTATTTTTTTCATGAGTCAATATATGTAAGTATTTGAACATGATAGCGTTCAAACGATGTTTTCCACTGGGCTCAAATTTTGAGAGTATGTTATACATTATGAATAGACTTTCTGAGACTATATGCTACTGTGCAAACCCTAATTTGGGAGAAATTCGACACGGCTGTCGCATCTAGGCAATTTTTTGATCAGAAATAACAAGTAAGTACCGTTTATGTGAGAAAAATTATCAAACAATGTGACCAAAGCAGAAGATAATCGATAAATAATGCTTTTTATTGGCCCGAAGAATACGTTTAGTGCTCAAATACTGACCCAAATCGGATTTTTTAAAAATATGAATTTTAAAGAGGGGTAATAGATAAATATCCTTCTACAGAAAATTTCCGAAAATTGCATTTCATCAAAGTTTCTGTAAAAGAAACTTGAGATAGAAACTTAATATAGTAATTAGGTTGCTTCTAATGTGTAAATGCAATACTTGAATTTTTTTCTTCTTCAAAAATTAGAATTTTAACGCTATGAAATGCGGAGAGAATATTTTAAAATTACAGTTTCATCATGATTTCTCAAGAAACTTAAAACATGGCACCCATGTATTTTCAGGATTTACATGCTCGCTTAAAACGTTTTTTTAAGAATTCAAAATTTTTTTAAAAAGTGAATTGGTTAGAAAATCTTCTAAAATCGTCTGACCACGATTTATTTGAAGCTGTTTTTTACAATAAATTTGAAAATAAATATAGTCGTAACTATTAACATGTAGATGCTCACGAAGAACGGTTTTTAAAAATTTCGAAATTTGAAGTGATGAAATGAGCTGAAAACCTTCTAAAATTGCCATTCTTCTGAAGATATCAGAGCTGGAAACTTAAAATTTGACATAGAAGTTATTTTTAATGCGTTGATATTCCGATTGAAAAAATGAAATAGGATTGGAAATTGAATGTGTGAACCGACGCAATGAATGTTATCACATTATTAACAGGAATAAAATCTACTCAAATTATAAATTTATTGGAGTTGATGGCATTCTATAAACTGCTTAAAGGGTCGAGCAGAAATTTTTTAAATATAGCTTTTTGAACTACAGTTTAGATAGCAAATAACTTATACTTTTCAAAATTATATGTCGAAAATGTAAAGGCAGATAGAGGGGACCTAAGTAAGCAGATTTCGTACAGGAATGTGGGTGCGGAAATGCAGCGTTTAGGTAGTAGAGGGCGCTGTTGAGTTCGGTGGATAAAAGCACTTCGCTGGCTTAATCTTCATTCTCCGTACGGATTTCGAGCAACATGCGTCGTTACACCAATGTTGAGCTTGCCGACATGCATTTCATGTATGGGGCTGCATAAGGAAATAAAATGGCTGTTCAAAGAATGTACAAGGAACGATTCTCGGGTAGAAATCAGCCAGATCGTCGAACATTTGAGCGTCTTCATCGGATGTTGTGCGTGAGTGGATCGTTTTATGCTTCGAGTCGTAATACGGGCACTGGAAGATATCACAGAATTCCTGCAGAGGAAGACGCAGCATCATGCACAGTTGGGGATAGTCCTTCGACAAGCTCGAGAACTGTTGGACGTGTGTTGGATGGAAGCCATTTACTTGCGCATTTCCATACATAAAATGCATATCGGCAAGCTCCGCATTAGTGTAATGATACATGTTATTCGACATCCGGGCGGAGAATGACAATTCAAGTCAGCAAAGCGCTTTCATCCGCCGATCTCAACAGCGCCCTCTATCTCTACTTCCTCAACGCTGTATTTCGCACACCACATTCCTATACGAAATCTGCTTATTTAGGTCCCCTCTAGCTGCCTTTACATTTCTGACACCTGATTTTGAAACACCGTACCAAGTTTTGAAATCAATTAAAAAAGAGAGTGTTTTAAATTAATTTCTTTTAGTTATTAAATATTTAAATAAAAGTGAAAAATCGTTTTAAAACAACAACAATATACTTAATTTTGTCACATTTTAATAATATGCATTACTTTTACTCTCTGAGAGATTTGCAGAGAACAAAATTTATAACATATATTATACAATTTATTTATATTTATTAGCAGTCTTTTCAGAATTGCTTGCTCTCAAAAAAGTCCTCAACTCTTTATACTTTTCTAGATTTTGTGTCAATAACCACTCTATATTTTCCAAATTTTGAGTAAGCTGGTGGTTTTACCTTGGATAAGGATGGACCGTTAATGATTAACAATGAAAGATTAAACAAATTATACATTAAAATGAAATTACTATTAAACATTAAAAGCGCTAGATTTTGTCACTAAAAATACAAAGTTGTTATTAAAGTCTGGCAATCTTTTAGACATCTTCAAGTTTTAGCTAAGGTCGGCCTGTACAGTGTGCTCGAAAAAATTTAAGCACGATTTACTCTTTTTTTACTTGTTGAAGATAAGTAGGCAATGTAAAGATGCTAAAATGTTTAAAGTAAGGTAGGGAATATGCAAGGGGGGGGGGGACGATGATAATAATAACAAATTCGAAAAGCTATACGATATATTAGAAGAAAAATGCAACGGACGGTACTAAGCATATGCAGTTGACCTTAAATAAAATTCAATATATGCCCTGAACAATATTAGTGAGAAAGAAATCTAAAATATTTACAAATGCATTTTCAGAAGAGTTCCAGTTACTGTAGTTGACGGTAAACAGTTAGAGAATGCTTAGGCAGTTATTATTATTTTTTTAATTATGTTTCTAAGTTTTAAAACTACATTGTCTCTTTACAATAGCTGCCCGTGTAGCTTTTTACATAAATATTCTTGTAATGCATTTTTTTCTTTTTACACTCGTTATTATTTAATTTTGTTCTGAAATTTTATCCTATAAAAATACTTCCTATTTTCACTGGTGAAATAATATTTAAATGGTTCCAAAAAGTTTTATAAGTCAGCCTTCTTTCTTCAAGTTTTAATTTATTTTAAAGATACAGATCAGTAGTTTTATAATGAGTTTGTTGCAGCAAAAATAAAATTTTTCTAACTGACAAATTTTGAGTAGAACAGTCGTACAAAACTTTTAAAAAAATGTACGCATTTTTTTAAAAATTAACGAGAATATTTCACACTCATAATATTTCAATACTATTTCATTATCTTATTTTTATAATTTACATTTATCTCCAAAAGGTAAAATATTAAAGCGCGTGTCAATCTTTATGGTACACCCTGTATACCTGCAGTATATTAATTATTCACAAACGTTTAAGTAGAACAGTAGTACAAAACTTTTAAAAAAATGAACGCATTTTTTTAAAAATTAACGAGAATACTTCACACTCATAATATTTCAATACTATTTCATTATCTTATTTTTATAATTTATACATTTATCTCCAAAAGGTAAAATATTAAAGCGCGTCTCAATCTTTATGGTACACTCTGTATACCTCCAATATGTTAATTATTCACAAACGTTTAAGTAGAACAGTAGTACAAAACTTTTAAAAAAATGTACGCATTTTTAAAAAATTAACGAGAATATTTCACACTCATAATATTTCAATACTATTTCATTATCTTATTTTTATAATTTACATTTATCTCCAAAAGGTAAAATATTAAAGCGCGTGTCAATCTTTATGGTACACCCTGTATACCTGCAATATATTAATTATTCACAAACGTTTAAGTAGAACAGTAGTACAAAACTTTTTAAAAAATGTACGCATTTTTTAAAAATTAACGAGAATATTTCACACTCATAATATTTCAATACTATTTCATTATCTTATTTTTATAATTTACATTTATCTCCAAAAGGTAAAATATTAAAGCACGTGTCAATCTTTATGGTACACCCTGTATACCTGCAATATATTAATTATTCACAAACGTTTGTAAAATTAATTTTAGAGCAACAATGTGTGATGGAAAGACATGTGTAGCATCTCTTATCAAAAATAAAATTTCTTTTAGTTTAAACACATAGCAAGGAATAATTGCTTACAAATGGTAATGTATTTATTCGAATTATTTTAAGTGGCCATCTATAGAAATTAACTATCATACGCGCATCACATAACACACTAAAATTTAAATCAGCTGCAAAACGAATTTAAAGAAATATCCGGCCATAGATAGAAGTGTATTTGAATTTTTTTTGTGTGTGTGTGTTACTTTGTATACAAATATCATTTACATATCACTCAGCTAATTAAGGTTTTGTTCAGCATAATAAATAAAATAGAAAATACATCAAATGCATAATGCAGAGCTCCGAAATGGTGTCCTTTCCTCCCCCTAAAGTTTCCTTTTAGTAAAATGTCCCTTTGGTCCTCTTCGTCCTTTGTCGGTGACTGAAATTTTTTTCAAAAAAATTACTAATGTGGAAAAATCTCCACAAAACTCTAAAATTCTTTAAATGTTAAAAAATCGTAGAGGACAAAATGTACAATAGTGAACTAAAGCGTTATAACCGAATTTTTTTAAGAATATCAAAATATTGCCACGGAATGCAGAAAAACGTTAAACACAATGAAAATTGCATTAAAAAACAAACAAAAAAAAAAAGTCAGAAATCGCAGAGAACAAAATTTATAACATATATTATACAATTTATTTATTATTGTGATTAATTATAATACAAGATTTATTATACATTTTTATACAAAAAAACTACAACATACTAGAAGATTGACCCTATATCGCTTTAGCCCATTATCATACATTTATTATACATTTTTATGCAAAAAAAAACTACAACATACTAGAAGATTGAAATCACATGTCAAAAAATCGACGCAAAACATAAAAAACTCCAAAATTGTATAAACAATTAGCAAAAAATACAAAAATTGCGGTACAAATTCCGAAACTAATTTATTGATAAGAGGACAAAATATATGAAACTGCATTAAAAGGTTGGAACAGATAAAAAAAAACCTCTAAAAATCGCATAAAAAATTGCGAAAGATTAAAAAAGAGCTGTGCTAATTCCGAATAAACTTTATTGAAAAGAGGACAACATTTACTATAATGGACTAAAACATTTAAACAAGATACCTTTTACTAATGTGGAAAAATCACCGCGAAATGTATACAAATCGCTAAAAATTCGAAAAATCGCAGAAGACAAAATTTACTATAGTACGCATTGTTTACTGGAATTCTTTCACAAATGTCAAAAAATAGCCGCGGAATGAAAAAAAAAAAAAAGGTTAAAAATACGTAAAAATTATGTACGTACAAAACTTTTACGTTCAAATCTGAGGGCGCAATCGCGAAAGGAAAAAATCTATTACATTAGGGTTAAGAGTTGGAAACCGAATTCCTTTTTCGAATATCATAAAACTGAAACAAAACGCGAAAGGAAAGGCTGAAATTCGCATAAAAACTCGCCAAAAATAAATCGTTGTACAAATTCTGAATAAACTTTATTGAAAAAGTTGAAAAAAGGACAACATTTACTACTATTGGGCTAAAATATTGAAACTGGATTCCTCTTATTAACGAAAAAATCATCGTGAACGGTAAATAAAAGAAACAAGCTAAAAATTGCAAAAAATTTAGAAAACTGGGTTTGAAGTGCATAATTTTAGACGTAGATATACCTCTCCTCCATCTTGCAGCTGTATGTGCAGCAGTCTTTTCAGAACATAGACCACACAGACCAACCTCTATCTTTATTATTGTAGATTTAATTTTGATTTCGATTTTGTTGTAGCAGCATATCCCTCTATTAAAGGAAATCTTAATTAAGATTTATTCTTGTTTTTGTTATACTTTTCAAATACGTTTTCATTAGAAGAAAGTATTGGGATCTTTTTGAAGGATTTACACATTTTAGGTTGACCTGAATATGATTTGACAATTTTTTGAAAATCTCTCTCTGTATATGATACAAATTTCGTAGCCACTCTATTCCAAAAACTAGAGCATAGAATTTCATCCAATGCCATATTTAATTAGACCTTAGCACATACAAGTGCTAATTAGGTTTTGGCGTATGTGTCCCAACAGGTGGTATTGCTATACTGCATTTTTTCGCAATTTACATAACTATATCTCAGCATCTCTGGTATGAAATATCATCAAACTTCACATTCACTTAACCCTTGACATAAATTGATGATGATTAGATTTTGGTGTATTTTGCCCAACAGCTGGTGCTACTGTTTCGCATTTTTAATGATTCCGTAATAGAAAGATTTCGGCATGTTTGGGGTGGAATTTCACCAAATTTAATATGTAAGATGATAATGAATAATTGTTGATTCAATACTGATTTTGATCGGCTTTGACGTACTATGCTATTTCTGATGAACATCATAGCTTATCTCAGTTTTTTTGCAGAAAGGAACTAAAATTTGTGTTTAAGGTTAATAATTAACAATATACATGTTAATTTCAACACTCAACAATTTGAATTAAAAGTTCATGCTTCTTTAAGGGCAATTATATAGGATGAGTGCTGAATATTGAAAACTTTGTCTTCTTGCAGTAGAATATTTAACTATGTTTAAATAAAGCTGTGTACATTGCATAATGACCATCTTTATAACATATTTTCTGGGGTATTTTTAAAAAAATGTGCTTGCATATTTCGGAAAACTCGGTGAAGTATTTTTAGACGAATGGCCCCTTTTAATATAAATGTTCCTTGAAGTCCCCTTTTTAAATAAAATGGCCCTTTCCCATTTTTGGAGGAGTAAAATGTGTTGGGAACCTTAATAATATAATCGAAAAGACGTTTAAGCAACTGAACCCATAGATGACAATGTGATGGATTCTTTTGTGAGTCTTGTAAAAATACTATAAATGTTTTGCGCACCGTTTTCCATAGCATCGTTTTCCATAGTTTTCCATGCATTTCAAATAATTATCGGATTATGGTGTTTGGAACGTCCCTGGTATTTTTTAATGTTCCTGTAAACGAACGATAAATGCTATTTCCGGCAGGGAACAGGTAATGAACTTCAAATGTCATTTTCGTTATATTTAAAATATTATAACTTCCTTAATGTCTATTTTAAACAATTTCTGCCAATAAAACGTGATAAGAAACGACTCTCTTTTTATTTTCACATAAACGAAATACTGATGCTATACACATCATTTACAATAGTGATATATTACATCGAACCTCAAAAATATACATAAAATTTTGCCGCAATCTAGGCAAACTTATGGAAGTTAAAATGTGAATAGTCGAACCAGCACAGTAAACACTTTTCAACTTTGTTGAAAAGCATTAAAAATCACTATCTTATTTCTAAAATTGTTAATTTATTGCTGTGTTCATTTTTTTAAAAAAATTAATAAGTTTGGAAAATCTGAGTCCTCCCGCGTCTCTAGCGTCCCCCTTGAAAATAAAAAGTAAGGGGACGCTCGAGGTAAAATAAAAAAGTAGGGGGACGCCGTCCCCCCGCGTCCCCCCTCGACTACACCACTGTTGACCACGACCCATTATCACCAAAATGATCCATTCCTGAGCATGCGACCCAGTCCGATGGTTTTATCTTGTCCAGTAGTACAAAGTTTTGTCAAAATCTTTTGAGCCTTTTTTAGCTACAGTTAGCTTGATCCTGATCCATTAGTACCCAAAATGACCTATTGATTGAATTTTCTTGAACATGCGACCCTGTCCGATGGTCTTATAATGCCCGGCAACGGTATTATGCAAAATTTTGTCAAAATGTTTTGAAGCGCTTTTTAAATACAATTAGCTTGAACCTGACCCATTGTGACCCAAAATAACCCACTAATCGAATTTTCTTGAACATGCGACCTAGCCAAATGGTCTTCTCGAGCCCGAAAACGATAGACAACGAAAAACGGTAAACGAAATACAACGATAAACGAACCCATTGTGACCCAAAAATGACCCACTAATCGAATTTTCTCGAACACGTGACCCATCCCAATGGTCTTTTCGTGCCCGAAAATGGTTAGATACAAATAGTCAAAATCGATTGAGCCGTTCTTTAGTTCTTAAATTAGCTGACTCTGACCCATTATGACCCACTAATCGAATTTTCTTGAACACGAGACCCATCCGAATGGTCTTTTCGTGCCCGAAAACGGTAGGGTGCAAAATTTAATCAAAATCGTTAGAGCCGTTTTCAAGACACACACACACAATTTTTGCTGGCATTATAGTATATGATAGACAGATTAGGATAAGATTAAAAAAAAAAAGAGTTACCGTGTTTACTCGCGTAATAGTCGCACTTTTTTTGCCGATTTTTCATTGTGAAAGTCTAGGTGCGACTATTATGCGGGAAAATCTACTACACAATATTGTACACTCTAATGCTAAAACATTACCGGTAAAAAAAAAAAAAAAACACATTATAATAAAATTAGTAACTTACCAAATGTTTCCAGATTATGTACTATTTATTAAATACCATTTTTTATGGTGACATTTTTATAGACATAAAATTTACAAATAATCTTTGTGAAAATTTTGACAAAAAATTCTCATAATACATCACTTTCACTGAAGGTATAACTATCACTATTGTAATGTGAATCGGTATTTGAAAGAATCTCCGTCATTCCATAAAACGTCATCTTCGCTTCCGTGCAAACGTTGGAGATACCTGTCTTCTTAAAACATTTTGAAATTATATCTCTTGTTATTAAAGTTAATTTTGACGATTTTTTCTGCTTCAAAACTGGAGTGCGACTATTACGCGAGTAAACACGATATACAGAATAGCAATATTTGGTATTATTTAGGCTTCATATCTCTTTAAACTTTTATGATACAGTACAAAGTCTAAAGTCAGGAATCCTCGAGACTTTACCAAGTCCGAACTTCCGATTTTTCCGAACTTTGGGTAATCAAAAATATTGCTTTCTCAATAAAAAAGAAAAGAAAATTCACTACATAAAAAGGGAAAATATGACGTTCATATGTTAAAAATTTCATATAACAACTATTAATATTAAATTAAACAATCATTTTCATTAAATAAATCATAAACAAAATAAAAAGTAAAACAAAAACATTTATTTAAGTCTGTTCTCAAATCCAAAAGGGCAACTTTATGACATAAGTTTTAATTTATTTTTGTTCGGAAATGCATGAAACTAGCAGTTGTTGTTGTTCAGAAACTATGTAATCGAACTGTGTTTTCCGGTCTTTTTGCAAACACAATAGATCTTTCAGAAAATAGTGTTAAAGTGGGAGTTTTGAACCGGAAGAAGAATAACCACACAAGGAAGGGTGAAAAACGTCTTTGTCACAGTTCGATTCTAAATCGCTTCCATAGTCAGGCCTTCCAATTTTATGACTTTCCGTTAAAATAATAAATTTTTAAATGTGTCAAAACGTTTTGCGCTTGTTGAGCAGAGCAGTTGAGAACAGCCTTAAGGGAACAAATAATTTAAGAAGAAATTGTAACTTTCTGAACTATTGAACATTTCAGTTAATGTGGTCTGCTTTATTAACTTAGGTATATCATTAAGAAGTTTTTTCTTTTATTCTATACATAGACATGAGTTAAGATTTAGTAATAAAGCTTCTTTGATTTAGACCTTTTTTTGTTTAAACAATTTTGCTTTTTCACTTCTTTCTTGAATACTGCTGCTTGAAAGTCCGAACTTTGGAGAATTCCGAACTTTGGGTGTCCGACCTTTAGACTTTGTACTGTACACCTATTCATACTTTTCTAGTATATGTAGCTATGCCCAACCCTACGTTGTATAGTTTTTTACAAAGTCTTTTTATTCTTTTAGCAACGATTTTTTTTAATAATACTGTTAACAATTTATATATTTTTTGTACGGAACCCTCTGAGCGCGAGTAATACTCACACTTGACTGTTTATTTAATCATAAGCATTGAAATGACTTCTCGAGGATCTCGTAACATTTTTAATACTACACCTGTATAAATAGGTTTATTTTCTGTTAGACAGGGAGGCCTGTACATATACATCATAATGCCAGTTACTTAATTCATTTTCAGAATTTGCTGCAGTGTACACAAATCAATCAGTAATTTTTAACAGAAATTTTTATTTTTAAAAAAAGTTTCTGTAAGAAAAAAGGTGGTTCCAAGCGGGCTACAATTCCATCACATTGCTTTAGTGCATGAGGAATAAAAATGTATTTGTCAATACCGTCACGACGAATTAAAAGTAATCTACTAAAAATGTAAAATAATGTGACCTTTTGAAAAGTAATTGATATACAGTTGGCTCTCGTTAATTCGAAATCGGATAAATCGAATCTTCGCTTAATTCGAACTAAACATGAAGTCCCAAAATTTTCAATGGCAGAATAACGTTAAAACTTTCCCTTTATTTGAACTCATTTTCTCTTGACTTCGTTTAATTCGAACTAATGAGAATTCCATTTTTTCATTTTTCCTTACTTTCTCAGGGACTTCAGATCCTTGAAATAACTTTCTTTCTTTCATTTTTGTCAGAATTGTTCTGAACTAGTATAACAATTCCATGCATTTGAAATCCGCTTTCTTAGTGCGCCCTGTCTGTCCATCAATGACACATCCGCCCCTTCTTCCATTGTGCTTTTCCTAATCCCTGCTGTAAAATTTGACCCAGTGACATTCCAAGAAATTCACTGAGTGGACATCTGTTAAAGATAGGGGAAACCTGTTTTATCACTACATTCTACTTTCACTCTGGGGATCGAATTTTTCAGTCAATGGTTTTACTTACTGCTAAATTGTTTTTTGAGAAAGTAAAAGGTCTTGTTTCTTTAAAATATGGCTCCACGTGGAAGTTATAAATCGTTAACTCTAGAAGCCAAAGTGGAAATTATTAAAAAGGTAGAATGTGGCCAATCTAAGACAGAAATTGCTGCAGAATATGGAATAAAAAAGAATACGCTGTCTACTTACTTGAAAAATAAAGAATTCATCCTGAAATCATGGGAAAAGGAAAGATTTGCTAAAGGACGAAAACGTATGAAAACAGTAGCCCATGAGGATTTAGAGGAAGCTTTACTGTTATGGACAAAAGATGCATTGGCAAGAAATGTACCTTTGAGTGGACCTATACTGGCAGCTAAAGCGAAAGAACTTGCACTACTCATGGGTATTAAAAATTTCAACTGCAGCGAAGGATGGCTGACACGTTTTAAGCAGCGAAATAACATCGTACACAAAACTGTGTGTGGTGAAAGTGGTGCTGTAGACCTCGCTGCTTGCAATGAATTCTGCGAAAAGCTACCCGAACTAATTTCTACCTATGCAATGAAAGACGTGTTTAATGCCGATGAAACAGGGTTGTTTTATAAACTTCTTCCTAATAAGACTTTAACATTTAAAGGTGAAACGTGCACAAGGTGAAACGTGCAAGACAGGATAATTGTGATGGTAGGTACCAATATGGATGGAAGTGAGAAGTTAAAATTGTTAGTTATTGGTAAATCAACTAATCCACGTTGCTTCAAAGGAGTTAAAACACTGCCTGTTGATTATGTGGCAAATGCCAAAGCCTGGACGACGCGTGAGATCTGCATCAGTTGGTTAAAAGAACTGGATAAAATTTTTTCTCGTGAAAACAAAAAAATTCTATTGCTGCTAGATAATGTGCAGAGTCATTGTAAACTACCAACACTGAGCTCTATAAAGATTGAATATTTACCCCCTAATACTACAGCACAACTGTAACCGATGGGCCAAGGAATAATTCAAAATTTAAAAACTCATTATCGTAAAAGGATTCTAGAACAAATTTTATTTTCGATTGACCTTAAAGAAAGCTACGACATAATATTACTCACGGCCATCAACGATTTATATGCGGCGTGGGACGCCGTACAACCTGAAACAATAGAAAAATGCTTTCGACATGCCGGATTTATCCATCCATCTAAAAAGAGTGGTTATAATGCAAATGACGAAAACGACAGACCTTTTGAAGAAATAGAATTTCCAAACTTTTCTGAAAAGTTCCAATGCGATAGTACGTTCGCAGAGTATGTAACAGCCGACAATAGTTTAGAAGTATCTGGGCCCCTAACTATGGAAGAAATTGTTGAAACAATTCACGAAAAATGCAATGAGGAGATGGAATCGGATTCTGGTGATTCTGCTACTATGTCCCAAGTGCTTTCCTTGCCCACAGAAAAGTCAATTGCACAATCAATTGAGTGTTTGCGTACATTTATCCTGATGCAGCCGTCATCAGATAAAAAAAAAGTTAACTGTTTGTTACAAATAGAAAAACTGGCTAAAAAGTCAAAAATGAATAGGACTAAGCAAACAACAATTGATATTTTTTTTCATAGAGATGATAAATAAGTGTAAATAATTTCTTAAATGTTCATCTGATTTCAGGTAAGAAAATTATAGTACAATTAAAATGTAATTTTAAATGCCGTTGTTCTATAGTGTATTATTAATTTTTATGTTTTATTTATATTATTTTAACATTATTAATTATTTTATGTATTTATATCTTTTAATTTAATATTAAGTCATTCTAGCGATAACATCCGAAAAAAAAAAAAAAATACTATAACATTAATTTCTTTGTAATAGTACCCCTTTAAACATGTTTTCTGTCATACTTTCCATAATTCCAACTCTGGATAATTCGAACATTTCTTGTGGTCCCGACGAGTTCGAATTAACGAGAGCCGACTGTATATGCATTTATATTGTAAGGTAAAAAAAAATTAATTTCTCTATTCTAAAAAAAAGTAACTTACGCTATCACCGCCGCCGCCGGTTTTGAATTTTTTGTGATCGGAGGTTTTTCTCCGTTAATATTAAGAAAAATATTGCATACAAAAATATGAAAATCGGCGGTACTATAGAGAAATGTTTGATAAACACGCTGATGCAGACAGTTTTCAAATCGAAGAATTGTTTTAAGAGATATTTAATGCTAAAGTTGGACAAAATTGTTCCATTAAAAAAGTTTTATAGGAGCAAAAACTATACATGGGAATTAATTCATTTTTAGATCATTTTATACGCTAGAATTTCCTGGTGTGCAGACTTCTTTTATTTTTTTAATTTGACTCATTTTTTGAGGTTTTATTTCTATTTTAAATTCAAATTTTCAATTTTTTATTTATTTTAGAAAATGGTATAAATTTAAACTGCTTGCAACTGTATAAACAGCGCAAACAATAATGTTTTCTTCAAATTAAAAATTTATTTACACGTGACTATTACAAACACAGAAAAAAACTTTAAAATTAAATAATAGCGTATAAAAAGCAGGAACTTATTGAAAATTACGTCATAAAAAGTATACACGTGAATTTTAAAAGAGAAAGGATATTGTAAAATAATAAATTCATTAACATGCGTTAGAAGTCTTAAATAGGAGAAATTACATCACGTTTACGTCACATTACACTTATTACATAAAATGAACAAAAAATAATATTGCAAAACAGTTTAAATTTAAAAATTGCGTGCGACATTTATGTCATATTTTGAGATGATCTTTTCAAATATTTTTGTTAGGACAGCGCAAATAATATTTCGTTTTTAACAAAAGTATTTTCACGTGGATATTAAAAAGAGCAAGAAAATTTTGGTGAAAATTACGTCAGATTTAAAATGATACATTTCAAATGTCTTAGTTAAAAGAACTTTCTTTTCGCTTTGTTAAAAAATACCGGGAGACAAAGACTCTGTTTACTTAATTCATTTTATATTAGCTTATTTTAAAATGTTTAACTGATTTTATTTAATCAAAGACGAAAACAGCCATTGTATCTTTTAACAGCAGGTGATTTTTCCTTAAAATACCCCCAATCAAAGAGAAATGAATAGAAACCCGTTTGCAGGGAGATCGCCACTGTTTTTTAAATTATAATTCAATCTTCCAAAATTTTTTTAAAGCCGATCAAATTAGCGTGCTTTTGAGGACTGCGGTGTCTGAACGGGGGGTGGCGAGCGTAGCTTGTAGGGGGCCGAGCCCCTAGTAATAATAATAAAAAAAAATCACTACCACGGTTCTCTCTGAAACATACTACTGAAAAAGTCAAATACTTAAAGTTCCCCAATCCCCCAAATTCCTGGAAGGGGCCTGAACATCAACCATTATCCGGGCATTTTAGATGAGTCCCAGGAAAATCGTCCTCTACTTTCGTTCAAACTGTTTAGTGCCCTTCATGTCATCGGCATCAGCTGCTGTCTAAAATGCTTATATGCAATTACGATTTTGATTTTTCGCTTTCATTTATCCCTATTTTGTATAAATAGAGAGATATTTTTAATACATAATTCAAAATTATAGCGATTGTTCCATACTCAGGGCGTACACACCAGAGAAGACATACAGTAGACTCCCTCAAATCCTCACATCTTGGGACCAAAGGTTCTGCGGATTTTAGAATTTTTCGGATTTCTGGTCATTGCTTTGTTTACATTTTTAAACAGTAATTTGAATGTAATAATGCAATCGAAATTATAATGAATCTTGCAATATAGTAAAATATTAAAATAATTAAGTAAAGCAATGAACTAAAATAACAAAAAGCAAGATAATTTAAAAAATGATTAAATTAGTAAAATTAAAAGTTCAGCACATAATTAATAATGTATAATTAAATATGTATAATAAAGATGAGATAGATTTTTCTTGAATTATTCAATGAAAGTTTCTTCTAGGTACCCTATTAATTTACATCAAAATCATAAAGTAAGGAAGTTTTATTTAAGGTTCAGCCAGTCTTAATAACCAAAAAAGCTTGATTAATACATAAATATATTTGGTAAGAAGATTGTATTATCAGTAATATCAGCAATATCTTTATTTTTTTTAGAAATACATTTATAAATCCTTCATGAAAAACCATGAGTTCAGTCGTATTATCGAGAATTACATATTAAAATACATACAGAATGATATAAAATTTTTAAAAAATATGCAATTTTGCCCTTACATGTGAACTGAAAGTTTCATTGTTTACATCTGAAATGATAAACAGATTTTTTGTGTTTGTGGATTTTAGGGTTACAGATTTGAAGGATTCTTACTGTATTGATTTTTTAGATGAAAATGTGAGGGGAGTAGTATGAGATTAGTCATTAACCTATTTTCTGTCAACAGTTTTGTCTGTTTCTTTTGGGAGAGGGGGGGGGGGGGGCGGGGCGGTGGAGATAATTTGTTGTTGTAATTTAAAAACAGAAGTCACATGTGCAAAATAAAATAAAAAGATATACTTATTTTTCAAAAAGATTTTAATCGAAAAATTTATATAAATATTTCTTTAATTTTTAAATTATCCTTTTATAATATAATAGCAGCCTTCGCCCGCTACGCTGATCGGTTTCTCTAAAGGAATCTTGAATCAAACGAAATATGTCTAGCAAAGATGGAATTAAAAAAATAACTTTTTCTCAATATCTATTTCAAAATATCTAATCAAAAATCAGTAATAGTTGTCTTATCCAACCTTACATTATCCAGTTCAAAGTCGATGCTGGGGACAAAATAGCTCTGAATCGCTGAAGTACCTGTGTTTAACTATATTTTTAGTTGGTTTGTTAGCTTGAGTTTCCCGCTCCTACTTAAAACTTCTGCTGAGATATGGCGAAATGACCTAAAACTTTCGATCACCCCATTAAACCCCCTTTGGTTCTACAATTCTAAAATCGATAAAATACATGTAAGTATGTTTTAGTACATTAGTTATCGTGAAATTCATGCCTCTATTTAAAACTGCTGCTGCGATGTGTCGAAATGACATATAACTTTCGTGAATGACTATTTCAGATACAGTATAGTATCCGAAATCTTTTGTGTGTCCGTGTAAATACTCTGCACTTTCTATTATACAGGAAGTAATTTATAGTAAACCTCAGCAGCGTATATAAATTTCATTATATGTGAAATAGTTTAACATAATTAAAATACACCGCGAATGATGTTTCCCCATATACCATTATGTAACGGAATTCTTTTATGCGGCAATGTAAATGAATAATAAATATTCTTTGCACCGTATATCCTACAGAATGTGTATTTAAGTGCTCTTCATTAATGAATATCAATTTGATTACGTTTGAAAAGGTGTAACACCATTAAAATGCACATGAAACTATTTTTTCCTATTGGTCGTAATGTAGCGGAATACTTTTGAGTGCCCATATAGCTGAACTATACATCCGATTTTCATAAAATTTGAAACGACTTGACAAAATTCTGAAACAAATACATATTTAAAATTTCAAACCATTCAGTTGGGTAGTTTTTGCTCTGTTACATGCAGACAGACAGACGGACCAGACGGCGACTATAGGCGCAATGTATATTTATACTCATATAATTACGAACGCACCTAATAAAAACTATTGATTTTAATAAATTTCATGACCAAGATTAACTTGTTTTTACTCCGATTAATCAACTGAAGCAGCAATTTAAGATGAAAGACAAAGTTGGAGGTGTAGTATTGGGCTAATAATATTAAAATACTATTTAACATCTGTAACTACTTTTTTCAATTCCTACTATTAGCTCACACTCTCCCTATATTTATTTATTTATTTATTTATATATTTATCTTGTTCAAATTTTCAATCGTTAATAAAACGAGTTGGAACCCGTCGAAATTCGACGAATTAAAATGTTTAGAATGGAACTTATAATAAACCTACAAAAATAATTACAATAAAAAATTCTTTTTGCATTGGTTATCTAACTCTTAAGACAAATAATGTCTTAATCTAGAATTACGAAAATATTATTTCCAAAAACTTCAACTGCTTAAATTATTGAAAAATTCAACTGCATTAGAATACGTAATCAACATGAGTAATTATGTTGAAGCTATCGATTCAGGTCTTACGTTTGTTTTTTACGGGATGAAAAATCATTAAAAAGGATTTCGCTTTGTCACATCATAAAATTTTCTCCCATAAAATCTAAAGTGTACGTTATTTTCACATTCTCAAAATTTACATACGCACCACTCAAATTCACAATTTAAAAGTATTTTAACGCGCAGTACATTATTAATGAATGTATTTCCAAACTTAAAGTCATGTTTTTCCGATACAACTTTTCATGTGAACATAAAATTTAATTCTAATCTCAGTACCCGCGAAAATTTACCCTTCAGAAATTTGCCTTTAGTTGTCATAGTATTGGTCAAATATTTAGTTTTATCAAAGAAAATTATCGTTTTGTTTTAAATATGACATCATTTTAACTCACTGAATCATTTTGCCTAAGCGTCTCAAACTCAGTATCAGCGTAATGTAAAAATATTGAAATATCTTCATCAATCTTTTGATTTATGAAGAAGAATGCGTGTTTTTTTAAATGACTGACGTCATTTTCTATTCAAAAATTAGAAAAAAGTTACTTTTATTTGTAATGTGAAAATGGCATCAATAAGGATATAACCAATAAAAATAAATAAATCATGAATATTTTCCCTTTACGTTTAATAGAAATGGAGTACTTCAGTTGCCACAATTACAAAATTGGTACTAAAAACTATAAAGAAATTAATATCTCAAAAATAAATTGAGATAGAGCTTTCAAACAAATTGCATTTAAAAGTACATTTTTTTCCCTATACGACGGTGCAAAAATTGAAACTGTGCGATGTTTAGAAGTTTAAAAATTTGCTGTTGCGAAAATTGCAAAACCGAAATTTCATTTCAAATTTCAAAGTGTTGCCATTCGCAGAATGACGTATGCGTTACGCACAGATATGTTTGTCCTTTATAATATAGATACTCATTATTCATCCTATCAAGTTGAAATAAATTTTTTTAAACTTGTACTGGATGACAATTGATGTTAATACAGTTTTTTCAAATATTAATTAATTAATTAAATTTTAATTAATTAATTTTAGTTTTGCATGAAATACAAAATGGCGGCCATTGGTTGTTGAAGATCAATTAAAGTATTTTCAATAAGGGGTTACCATAGGGGGGACCCTGTTCTGTCGCCAAATACCGCCAAGTTTGTCGCCAACTTGGCGGCCAAAATGAGTCGCCAAAAGTGACGCCAACTTGGCGATATCTGTAATATTTCGCCAAATTCCCATAGAGTTCCATTGTAAACCTACTTGCTTATAGAAAATCAACAAATTGAGATATTTTAATGCAACACGAAGTAATATTAGCTAAAGGGATTATATTAAATTTTTCTCTGATGACTTAAGTAGGAATTTACTATAAAAACAAAATTTTTATATTACTTGTTGAAATATTAAGATGTATGAGATAGAAGAAAGCTTTGGGACTGGTACATCCAATTAGCTTTTTAGTGACGACATTTTAACTGTTGTCTGAAAGAAATAGCATATTGGGGTCTAAAAAGATATAGTAATCTACTATTTTCCCTTTACTTACTTACATATATAGAGTATTTCAGTTGCCAACATTACAGAAATAGCATTAAAACTACAAAAAAATTAATATCTCAAAAACAAATTGAGATGCAGTTTTCAAACAAACTGCAGTTAAAAGTACTTTTTTTTTCAAGTACTAAGATGTAAAAATTGAAAATGTGCGATGCATAGAAGTTTAACAAATTTCAGTAGAGATTATCAGTATTTAACCGTACAATGATACATCTGCATCTTTCTACGGCTGGGTCATGTAGCGTAAGGTTATTTTTTACTGATGACAGTTTAGTAGTTGCCTGAAAGAAATAGCATATCGGGGGCTAATAAGTGTCTTCCTACCACAATTTCAGTATGAAGACGACAAACTAAAGTTATTCTTTAAATGCATTCGTAATTATATAAATACGTAGCACCTACAGTCATCGTCTGATCCGTCCGTCTGCCTGTCTATCAATCTGTCCGCATTTAACAGCGCAAAAACTACCTGACGGAATGGTTTGAAATTGAAAATCGGATGTATAGTTCAATTACAGGGAGAGTCAAAAGCATTCCGTTACATTACGACCAATGGAAAAAAATAGTGTCAAGTGCGTTTTAATCACGTTACACCCTTTCGAACATAATGAAATTTATATGCATTTATGAAGTGCACTAAAATATTCATTCTGTAGCATATGTGGTGTAAAGAATATTTATTATTCATTTACAGGGCCACACAAAAGAATTTCCTTACATAATGGTATAAGGGGAAACATTGTTTGTAGCGTATTTTAATTGTTAAACTATTTCACATATAGTGAAATCGATATATGTTACTGAGGTTTACTACAAGTTACTTCCTGTATAATAGAAAGTGCAAAGTATTTACAGGGACACACAAAAGATTTAGGATACTATACTGTATCCGAAGTACTATATATTAGCAATGATTGATGGAAGTGCATTTTTAGTTGTCTTATGAGTATTTAAGTTTAATTAAATTATTGCATATTACTTGTGTCTATAAATGCTGCAGATCATATACAGGGCTACACAAAAGAATTCGTAAGGGTTACTGATTATGAACGAAAATAGCTTAAAAATGATTTTAAAATGAGTTATGCATTTTTACACTGAACTACATTTAGAATATTAAGATATGTTTGTAGAATCATGGATAAAAAGATATACAAGGCCGCACAAAGAATGGACAAATGACCGTCTATGGATGATAATCTGGAAGTATGATTTCAGTAATTTTAAGCCATTTTAGTCTAAATTAAATTTTAGCTAAATAGTGGCGGATATATAAAGATAGTATGCAAAATACAGGGCTGTACAAAACTGTTCAAGTATACTCCCGTCTATTGGTATAAATTGCTGAAAGGGGAATTGTGACAGAGTTCTATCGCATATCCTTATTTCTTCAAAATTAATTTAATTCATTTATTTTGGCTTTTGAAGCATGCCGTTTTTTTCCCTTCGTTAGGTAAAATTTATTATTTAACTCGACGCTTAAAATCCCTTTCGACTCTTATCTGTTCGTTTTTTTTCTTTCTTTCATTAACCTAAAGCAGTAATTTTCACTTCAGAATTTATTATTGTTTCTCAGTAACATTTGCGGCCGTTAAGATAAAATAAAATAAAAAACAGAAGAGTTAAAACCACCTGCTTTTGATTTCAAGGCATGTTATTTTGTTTTTCTTTTTCTTTTGCGTCGCCAGCGATAGATATAATTATGTCTCATTCTTTACTTAAGTAAGTGACCGTTGAAATAATATATCTAAAATGTAAAATGAAAGTTTATTGAGGCTGTCTTTTAAATCACTTTTCATGTGCGTTAATTTATTTGTCAGTTGTGTTAAAACATATCTTTCTCAGTATTTCGCAATTTTAAGTAGCAATCATCGAACATAATCATTTGTTTTGATAGTTTATGGCCGGCTTAGTGGCGTCTGTAATATATACATATGTAGAACCGTTTTCTGGCAACAATTCTGCATCACGCGATTTTATTGTTTTTTTTGTCGGGATACTAGATTCTGGGCTAATCATTTTGGCGCGTAGATATGATCCTTTGTCTCCTTTTCGTACACTTTTCTAATGCTGAAATCTGGCGATGTTGTTGCGCCAAGTCTTATATGTTTCTTATGAAATCACGGACTTTAACTTCTGCTCTCATCATGTAAGCACGTAAAGGACCTTGTGGTCTGAGGGTACGCTTAGGCGTACCCCTTTTAATTGTGGATTTCCTCTCTCTGCCATTTAATAATTCTAAGTTATTTTACCTTTTTTTACTATAGTTAAAAATGTCTAATAAAGTTTTCTAGTTCCTGTATTTTGTATGGTTGGAGTTTTTCTTATGCACTTTTAAGAACCAATCGCTTAACTGAACCACCCCACTTCTTCACCATAGGAATTTCAATTTATTAAGCGTTTTTAACGTTTTCCAACATAGTTGAAAAGTGTTTATGAATTTGGATTGTCTGTCCGTCTATCTGTCTGTCTGTCCGAACGCTAACTTGCGTTAATATAGCTAGATTGTTCTGTAATTGATATGTGTTATTGAGATTTACTATGCCATGTTTGGTATTGAAAATGAAGTATGTAGCGTTCATAATTTATTTACAGAGAGACTCAAAATTATTCCATTACATTATGGTGTATGGGGAAATGTCGTAATTATAGAAATACGTAGCACCAGTTGTTTATAGAAATACGTAGCAGCAGTTGTCGCCTGGTCCGGCCGTCTGTCTGTCTGTATGTATGAGTGCAAAAATTACCAAACCGAATGGTTTGAATATAAGTACATAATAGTTACAGAATTTTTGTCGAGTGATTTCAAATTTTACGAAAATCGAATCAAAACTTAAAAAGATATTAATAAGAATTTTGTTTTGTTCTATTGTATCCAATTATATCCCATGACAGGTAATGATTATATGTTGCTATGGTGATTACGTCCTACTTAATATTATTCATCATATTCTTTCTATATTACAGCGTTTAATATATATAATCGTAATAAATTTTGTATTCATGCATTTTTGCATAAGAGTGCAACAGCTATTGCACCAAGATCTGAATATTTATAAAACTAGTTATAATACGAACGAACATCATTTGTCACGTTTGAAGTACAATTTCCGACTTGTATATTTAATATAAATTGAAAAAAAGGCTTAATTCGTAATCGAATGATCATTTTCGTTTTTCTCTAACAATTTGGCAATTAAATTTGATGGAGTGCGACATTTCTTTTATAACTCTACAATTGTAAAGTGTGTACTTACCATCTGGATACAATATTGGCGGAAGAATGTATGCTCCAAATTTATCTTCTGCACGGAAGTAATCAATAGATGGCATGGCACTGGGAAAGAAAAGATAAATATACAAGTATAAAAGAATTAATAACAAATAGATAATTATAGATAAAATTATTTTAAAAAATTGAATGACCGTAATATGTTTTAAGTAAACAAATAATAAATTAAAATGAAATTTTAAAATATTTCAAAACAAAACCCCAAATTTAACGATTCACACAAAATTAAGATCAATTTTAATCAGATTTTTAAAACATCAATGAAAATAATAATTTAGTATAGGGGAAAGTAGCCATATTTGGACCGCCGCTTTAAATGGACCGTTTCCATTCTGCCGTTAATTACAAAAATAGACGCCATCTACCGCTGAAATCTTACTCATCAGAATGACTTCATTCATGATTAGCAGAAGCACCCGCCTACCACGAGCCGTTTTCAGATAATTTTTAAAAACCTAAAATTAGCTGTTTGGATGTAATTTTTTCCTACTAAACGAAAATGAATACTTTAAAACCACGGTAAGTTGTTATGTTTTCATATACATATATAAATTCATCTATTTATTTCGCATATTTTCTCCGAGGATTTATTTCATTTCGTTTTTGTTCTTAGTCTTGAGATTATTTGTTTTAAAAAATGGCGCAGTTGCCTTAACTGAAGAAATTTAAATTCCTTAAATTGGACCAGATATACGATCATAATTTTTAAAAGTAAGTAATGAATTTCGAGGGCTGTACGCTTTGTACACTATTTTTTTAGTTTTTAATACTTATAACGGATTACTATCTCCATGCAATTTTCTTTTTTAGCCCCCGGTACGGTATACTATTTCTTTCTCCCAGCTTATTTTGTGTCGTCTTCAAAAAATAACATTACTTTACAGAAGCCATCCGTAGAACAAAGCAGTACGATTAATTACTCTATAGCAATTTTTTAAACTTCTAAGCATCGCACTTCTTCAATTTTTATACCATCGTATTGGAGAAAAAAGTACTTTTAAATGCAATTTGTTTGAAAACTGCATCTCCATTTATTTTTGAAATATTAATTTTTTTGTAGTTTTTGGAGCCATTAGTTTAATATTGGCAACGGAAGTACTCCATTTCTGTTGAAAGTAAAGGAAAAATAGTTGTAAAATAGTAATTATATATTTTTGCTGCCATTTTTTCATAACAACCGAAAGAAAATGTAATTAAAATACGTGCTATTTTGAGAAAATATAAACGAATGATTTATGTTAAAACCTGGAGCTAATGAAGGCCTATGAATCATAGACACACTTTTTTTTTTTTTTTGAGTTTTTTTAATGACGGCATCTTTTTGCTGCATTTGTTTATTATGGCGTCCTATGCATACTTTACTGTAGATGTTTAAGAGTGGATCGATTCGTAAATGCGGAATTCTTAAGCGGATGCGAATGACGTCAGTTTACATAAAATAAAAGCGTCTTAAAATTGAAATATGTTTTGTACTATTTATATATACATTTTTTTTTTCATCGGGGCGACACTAAATTCTGAAAAAGCAGAATTCCTGTTTTCTAGTAATTTATTTTTCTTTTGTAAATCTCAATCATTTTTTTATACAGTTTAGGTCTATGTAAATATAAAAATATTTTTACCTGTTTATGCAATGAATTTTGTTTGCAATTTCTTTTATCTTGTTTGTATTTATGTTTATTTTATACGAATTCTTAATTCTTGCGGCATATTTGATTTACAGAGTTTAATTCAAACATTTTCCTCCTGGAGGATATTTGCGATTCCGTGAGGGGGGGGGGGGGCAGGCTTTTTACAGTTCTAGAGAAAGTATTTACACTTTTTTGCCATTAAAACGCATAAAATCTCAAACCTTCCGGGTGGAGTGGTTGTATCATGGTTACGGGGGGGGGGGGGGGGAGGAGCCCCTGAATTCAACACTGTTTGAATATATAAGGTTTTGCGTGTGATTAATCGTAGTGTATTTTTTATCGATACAGCATATTTTTTAAACACTTTTTTAATAAATGTTCAAAACGACACAGAAATCAGTCTGGAAGAAAAACACCCGTGACAACAAAAGCTGTTAAAGATACAGGAAACGAAAAGGAGAAAGTTTGTTGTGAATAAATTGACATGTAAGAAGGCTGGAGCTACCAATCCTCCTAAAAAGCCAAATAATCATTAGAAATGTTATCTTCCTTGCTAAATTCAGTAAAATCAAAGTACAGAGGGAGCCAAAAAACAGCTGTGTTAACATCTTTGCCATATAAAGTAAAACTTGAAATGAAAAAGGAAGCTTTCAAAGCACAACAGCAGTTGGAACATCCAGTTAAAAAAAAACGTAATGCAATTGGAAAGAAAATGATGGAAGGGAAGAACTACAAACATAATGTAAAGTAAACTTTTGTTGCAGAAAATAAAATGTATAATGATTTAGGATCTAAAAAGAAAAATCAAGACAATGATGATTGGTTTGCCTAATTTGTAAGAAAAATAAAATACCAGAAATGATTCAGTGTTCAGATTGCCAAATATGGTTCCATGCTGTGTGCGCTGGAATAAAAAATGAATAAACGAAATTGTGTAATCTTTGCATCACTTCTTAGATGATTTTCAAGTAACTGGCAATTAGTTCCATAATTTCTGTTCTTATTAACCACTGATAACTTTGATCTATATTTTGAATACATTTTGATTTAAAAGAATTGATCTTATTTTCAGATAGTTGATTTCATTGCCGTTATTTTGATTGATTGTTTCATTAATCGCAAACTTTGCTTTTAATAAAATTAGTTATATTCCTTAATCATTAAAACATGTTTGGTCCAATTTAGGAGATTGTGGCTCCAACTTAGGCGACCAGTTGCTGAATTGGGACCCCTTTTGACAAATTTTTCAAATTAAAATAAAACTTAAGATTTTCAAAAAGAAATTGATCTAAAGATTTATTTAGTTAGTAGATGAATAGATTGACCCCGTGAAGTCATGTTTTGCAGAAATTTCAAAAATTAAATTGAGTTACACCTGAAAATAAGTGGAGTGGTCCAAATTCGACTACTCTCCCCTACTTAAACATTTAAATTAGTTTCTAACAAAAATTGTTTTTTCCAATATTTTCAAACCAAGGTTATGTATTGTATATTATTTTTGAATTCACATAAGAAAAATTTTAGTGGTAAAAAAAGAAAAAAAAATTATCTACCCTATATATAAAATCCTAATGAAATGAATTTCTGAAATGGCTTATTAAACGACTGATTATGTTTCACAGCTATTTCTCCTAAAATATAGAACGTTTAGCAGGGAAATTATGACCAATTATCCGTATTGAACCATAGGTGTCAAAAGTGGTATTAGAATATGAAAATTTGAATTAGTTTGAGATTTTTTTTCTAATTTTAATGGCATTTCTGTAGTGACAATCTGTAATAACAACAAAATTACTTCATTAAGGGGAGAACAGGGAGAAACTATAGGGATTATTAGATTTCTTCTCTTTCTTCAGTTTCAAGTTGATAGTTGAAATAATATCTTTTATTTCAATTGATAGTGAAACAATATTAAAATTAAATTATGTTTTTCTGGAAAATTAAAAAAATAAAAACCTTTTTTTCATATTTAGACTGTCTGAAATTAAATTATTATACGCGAAAAATTTTTAATGGTGAATATTAGGTCATATTTAAAAAACTCAAGTAATAATATTCTCAAGCACTTTTAAATTGAATAATATATGTATCTTTGAATCCTAAAAGAGAAAAAAACTAAAATAAACTATTAAATGAGAAATGCATTTAATAGTGAAAATTACGCCATATATTAAAATGATACATTTAAAACGATTTTCATTCCGGAGAATTTTAATGTGACGTCACATAAAAGTAGTGCGGCTAGCAAATTTGTTTATATGTTACATCGCTTGATGCAGCATAAATACAGGTAAATGTATGCGCAAAATACTTTCGATTTATGTTGTACGAATTACTATTCGATAAATACATATGGGAAAATTTGGATATTCTTACTAATATGAACAATATACATTGCAAATATAACGAAAATATACATGATGATGTATTAAAATAGAAAAAGCAATTCAGAAATCAGATTTCAGTGTTCCTGAAAATACCAAATCTCGATCAAAACATAAAATATAAGCATAAAATTTCAAAACGCAATGCTTTTCGATATCATGATTCTGAAAGCTATTACCAAGCAGACGGAGTTTTTAACCTCGAACCTAAAGGAAGAATATTGTCCATAGCGTCGTTATAAAAGTCAGAAAGATTGCGACATTTTTAACCTAACCATTTTATACAAGCTGATTTTCAAATGTGTAATTGATCTTACTTATCAATTCCGAAAACAGCCGCCAGTTGTTACGACAGCGATGGATAAGACAATGGTAACCGAAAAATGCCCCATTCAAATGGAAAAGCATGGCAACCCAATTACAGAAGATAGACGCCGTTATAGTGATATCATTCAATCTTCCGTAACTTGGTAGTATTTTTTAAACAGGGCACATTACTATGTTTTTAGAGGCTGCGAAGCTTGAACAGCGTTTGTAGGCCGTAACTCGCAAGGGGCTGAGCCCCCTAGTTTACACATAAAATGTGAGGTGCACAAATTCCAGTTTATTGCATTTGTTGTATTAACCTATAAAATATTTTACTTTTAACCATGGTATAACATAGGTTATATAAGGGAGCCAGGAAGTGTTGCCCATCAGCTACTTTTATTTTATCCAGACTTCTTGATTGCCAATGCATTTTTGAAAGCGCCTTATCAAATCCGTCATTAAATAAGAACAATGTTTCTTTTATAAAAACTTGGTAGCAACCAAGCAATTTGAATTCTAAAATTTCCTCAAAATATCCCAAATTCTTCCTCATTGAGTCTTCCCCTAAATCTGCCCCTTGATTACATGAACATAACCTTTAATGATATCTAAAATCTAAACATACCTCAATCTTCTTGCTTCTTTAAAATTAACTTTCAGAAGCGCTGCCGTTTCCTTCGATATATTTATTTGTAGCTTTGGCATAGGAAAATTTTTAAAATTTGTAAAAGCTCCAGTGCATATTAAAACTCTCTTGGTTTTTATCACTCCCTGATTTTCAGTTATAATCTGGAATATAAGATTGTAAATAAATATAAAATGAAATTTTAAATTTTTCATTCATTAATGTACAGTGTTGTCTCTAAACTGTTAAAAGACCCATCACAAATCGTTAACTTAAATTTACGACAGCATATGAGCATATACCGGGTGTCCCAGAAAGGACTGACTGATTTTAAAATTCAATAACTTCCAAACGGTGACAGATATTAAAAAAATTCTTGCAGGAGGGTTATGCATAAAGTCAAAAGTTTTTTTACAGTGATTTTCGATTTTAGTTCGAATTACAAACAATAGATGGCGCTGCGATCAATAGATCCTAAATTCAGGCATGATTTTTGGTACTTCGTGGCCCGGATAATACATTTCCATCTCCTTTTTCTGCATGGAACAACAGAAAGGACCAAAAATCGAGCCTGTATTTAGCGACTATTGCTTACAGCGCCATCTAGTGTTTGTAATTCGAACTAAAATCGAAAATCACTGTAATAAAACTTTTGACTTTATGCATAACCCTCCTGCAAGAATTTTTTTAATATCTGTCACCGTTTGGAAGTTATTGAATTTTAAAATCAGTCAGTCCTTTTTGGGACACCCATTATGTGCTTGTTTATTGCAATAAAATGGTTAATTAATAAAACAATTATTCACTCTCAAAAGTTGCCTAAATGTTATTAATAACTAAACTGATATTCAGCCTTTAAATAAACCTAAAAGCTAGGTTTAATTGAACATAAATATGGGGAAAACTTTAATTTTGTTTTTTCTTGAATACAGCAATTTGCATGAGTGGTACATGAATAAAGGAAGTAAAACTTCGAGTTAAATTATGGTTGATAAATATATATAGAGAGAGAGGAAGTTCGGGTGTTATGGAATACTATTTACATCAAACTTCAGATCAGATTCAATGGGAGGTTGACATATGTTCTTTATGTCTAGATTTTGGTGTAAATCACTTAACCGGTGACGCTGATATGCTACATTTTTCAGGAAGTATTAACTTGTATCAGATAGAAGAAAGTTTTGGGATTGCTACATCCGACTGGTTTTATGTTGACTTAAGATTTTTTTAAAGCTCAAAATCAAAGGATGTTTATCGATAACTAATCTACTGTTAGGTAAGGTTATACAGGGTGTTTCAGCACAGGGGTTACAAAGTTTAGGAAGAGATAAAGTACACCTAGACGATGAAAAATCACATAGTAATGCATGGTCGGAAACGTTTTACTGATGCGGTATAGTGACGACACAAAACCAGGGATGTAGTGGAGGGTATACGGAGGTATACGCCGTATACCCTCTGGATTTTTAAAAGTAGCACCGTATACCCTCTGTTTCTCAAGAAAGCTATAGTATATATATACACTAGGGTATACCCTCTGCCTTGAGCGTATACCCTCTGTTTTTTTTACGACTACACCACTGCACAAAACACAAGAAAGGATGGACACGAACAGGGTGAGAAAGCATGTTTATTTTTTTAGTACCGCAAAAGTGCTTGGACAATGCTAGACAGTGCTGATGAACTTGTTGCAAGCATCGTGGCAGCTGCCCCGGTAGCACACAGATATCGGCCAATGTCCCGATCAATATTGCCCGATATCTTGAAAGTCACTGAATGTCAGACGTCAAATTTACAATATCTGCTGATATTCACAGATGTAACTTAAAATTAGTTTTTAAAAGAAAGCATCCAAACTAATTTTTTGCATTACTTATAACATTATAATACGTAAATAGTATTCTAAACAATAAAATTTAACAATTTTACTATTTTTAGAAAACTTGTATTTTTAATGCCTTATTTTTGATATTTTATTTTACATGAATACATTAAAATGATTCTCAGTTTTTATTACTAAAATAGGTGCTAAAAATACAATTAACAGGTTTTAAAACATTAAAACCATTTGATTATTGTTTTAATGTTTTAAAACCTGTTAATTGTATTTTTAGCACCTATTTTAGTAATAAAAACTGAGAATCATTTTAATGTATTCATGTTTTAACTTAAAGTATTAAGGTGAATGTGTCGTTTCTCTTACATATAGTTTTCTATATATATTTAATTTTATTTTACATTGACCAATGTCGTAAAAATGATATTAGTATTCCAAGATTCATAGATATCTGTCGACATTCGTAAAAACAATATCATTTTTCAGACATTTCAAGTTATCTGTTGACATTTAGCATATCTGACGAAGTTTGTAATCTTGACCAAAGTGAATGGAAAGTTCTGAAGGACTGCCCGTTTTTATAGTTTTCGTTGGCTATGAAATTTGCATTATATAAACATTTTCTTTAGAAATCTATAGTTATTTATATATATGTATATATTTGAAAAAATTTACATAGAAATCTATTCAGATTGGTATGGAAATTTTCTGTAGTACAATTCATATAGAAATTTATAGAGATTGCAAAATAGAAAAATTTCTCAAGGAAAGCATTTCGTATTAAAATCTATTGATACTGCTAATAAAAACTTAATAAGGAAATCTGTAATTATTGCTCTAGAATTATTTGTATTTAAAATAATAATGTAGTGCCTATAACGATGTTAAAATATAACAATTGTTAGTTTTATAAAAAAAAAAGAAAGATGCTTTTTTATTGCATAAAGTTTTTCAATAAAAAAGAGATCAATTTATGCATTTTTTAATCGATACTATGTTTATCTTTTTAAAATGCTCTCGAATTTCAGACTTTTAAAATAATTTTATTTTTTTTTTATAGAAAGAATACAAGTTTAGTTTCAAAAGTAGATCATTAGTTTTCAACATAATTTCTTTTTAAATTTCTAATAAACTTGATAACAAAAAGTGATATTTAAATAAATATATGTTTAAAAAAAAAAAAAAAAGTCGGTTGTGATTAAAAAAGTATGAGATAATTCAATTACAATTTTGTCAGACTTTTTTTCGTCACTAACAGAAAAATCTACTCCCACCACTTTCTATTGAAAGTCTTTTATTATTACAATTTTAGTAGGATTTTCTACTTTAATCTTTAATAAGACTAAAAATCTCTTTCAGCAACATCTTGTAGCTCAATGAGAAGTATACGTTCACCACAATTGTAAATTGCAGTTGTTGGGGTTTGAAAAAGAAGTTAATGTCTAAAAAGTTATAATTTTAATATTTAAAAATGATATTCTGGGATATTGGAAAAATATATCACTCAATGTCAGATAATGATATTCAGCAATGACAGAAAAAGATATCGCTTAATGTCACAAACTGATATTCAGAGATGTTCGGAAATATTGGCCAACATTGTCAAATATCAAAAAATGATATTCGTGGAATTGATATTGGCCGATATCTTTGTGCTACCTGGGTACTGAGGAAGTCCGGGACACTCCCGGTGTTTTCGTGAACATTAGATCTTCCCCTTCCACGCGCCGGCATCACAGCCGAGGGTCGTAATTTCGAACACCTTGTTTGATGACGATCGTTGTCTCTCTTTTTGTTCTTATTTGTAATTCTTTTGCTGTACTAAGAATAATAAACATGTTTTCCCACCCTGTTCGTGACCTTCCTTTCTTGTTACTTTATCCTATCTTCAACAGAAGAAAGTATTGTAGAAAGTATTGTAGAAAGTTTTTTCGACTTCCGATTTTCAACGGATTTACACGTTTTAGGGGCCAGAGATCCCCCAAATACATGTTTATAGAAAATGTCTGTCTGTCCGTGTCTCCGTATGTCGCCATTGTACCATCAAAAATTGTATGAAGTTATGCATAGAATTAAACCAAATGTTTATTTTAAGTTTTTGGCTATGGCAAGCAGTTCCTTCATTAATTTGGAAAAATCCGCCGGCAGGGGACGCTGTAATAGCGATCTTTGTGCATTTTGAATATTGTACCATCGAAAAATGTATGAAGTTATGCATAGAATTGAACCAAATGTTTTGTGTCTGTTTTTGGCCATAGCAAGAAGGTCCTCCCTGAATTTGGAAAAATTCCGCCGGTAGGGGGCGCTGTAATAGCGATTTTTGTGCATTTTGAATATTGTACCATCGAAAAGTGTATGAAGTTATGCATAGAATTGAACAAAATTTTTTGCGTATGTTTTTAGCCATGGCAAGAAAGTACTCCCTGAATTTGGAAAAATTCCGACGGTAGGGGGCGCTGTAACAGCAATTTTTGTGCCGTTTTCAATATTGTACCATCGAAAAGTGTACGAAGTTATGCATAATTCTAATAAAAATACTAATAAAACTAATAAAAGTGAATTATTGGTATTTGTAACAACATTTTGAAATATTAATATACATGAGATAGAAGAAAGTTTTAGGATTGGCACATTCAACTAGTGTTTTGTGTCGTCACTACCGTGACAGGAAAATGTTTCCGACCAGGCATTGGTATGTGATTTCCCATCATCTAGGTGCACTCTATCTCTCCTGAAACTTTGTAATGACTTTGCTCAAACACCCCGTATATCAAGACGCAGCAGGTTATACTAAATGAAGTGAATTGCATAAATACTAATTACATAAATAGGAGTTAATTCGTATTTCACAAATTTTGAGATATATCCAGTGATAAGTTAACAAGATATGAAAAACATATAGAAGTATTATTATGAAAATGTATAGTTTTTAAAACAAATTAATTTATTTTAACAGTTACCAAGAGCAATTTATTTTTAACAGTCTAAGAAAACTGGTGGAAAAGCAGATTTCTTTACTCTGTTCATTTATCTGTATTACATAAAACAGAAAAAAATACGTGTAAAGCAGATTGAATCACAAGACATTTATTTACGTTGTTTGCGAGATTTCTATAACATTAGTTGTTAATTAATCTAATTACTCTTGTAAATGTTTTACGAATAGTGCTTTAAGAAGAAAATCAGATTAACCCATTTATGCCTAGCGTCCCATTTTTGGGACGTTTCGAATTTTAACAAATTTTTATAATGTTTTTCTTCTTTGCAACATGAAAATTGTGTGAAGAATTTGTTTATAAATGTCTTTATCTATTACTGAGAGATGACAGCATAAATTGATATTTATTTGCTTAAATGAAGGCCTTTTTTCGGTATTTATAGGTTTTTCATTTTTCAAGATAGTGAAATATAAAAAGTAAGCTTATTTGTATTTTTTGTATCAAGGATCCAAATAAATATGTCATAATCTTAGCTTGTAGACTTCTTTGAAATACGTATATTTTTTTTAATTGCAAAATTATATGGCCAAGCCTATTTTTTATGCATGTTTGTAGTGTACAAAATATAAGACGCTAGGGGCAAATGGGTACAAATTTCTATTAGCCAGTCAGGGAACAGTTATTTATGTAAAATTAAAATGTTGTATAAAATGTTTTTTTTTTTTTAATAAAATGCTTTCTAGCCTCAAATAAGATTATTCATAATTTATTATTAATAATACTTATAATGTTATTAGTCTCTGTAAAGAAATCAATACTTTTTTTTAATGATTCATAAAAATACTAATTATACTATACAATATACAATTAAGGAGCTTAATTTATATAAATTTAGACAAAATATATAATTATGCATTTTTCTAGATATGTGTATTCCCTTATTTAGTACGTTTATATTTTATCAAATAAATACAAAAATATTTTAGCGTAACTTTTTTTATAGTATTTTTCCAGTTCATTTTGCATCATTTTAAAGTGATTTTACCAAGAAATTTGAGAAAGCAAAAATTCAGGCATAAATGGGTTAAAATATTTTTCGACACACATTTTCGAGAAAAAGCTCATAAAGATACACTGCTAACAACTGAAAAATTGATACACATTTAATATTGGTTTTAATAACAGATACCTCATGAATTCCATTTATAAGTGGTTTGACTTCATGCACTACATCATCTATTACATCACATCCCTGGTTTTTTGCTACCGTCTTCTGAGCTGCAACCATGTTTCTTGGATTTATGTAACCAGCTCCAAAATCATCGAGAAGAGGATAGTCATCACTTCTCAATTTTATGTAAGGAAATCTAAACGAAACCAGTTACAATAAATTAAGATATGTATCAAAATAAAAAGTATATACATATCGTACTTAGCTGTTTTTCATAAGTTTACATGTATAATCTGACAGTAATGGAGCTGTTGTAACAGCTCTCATAAACATGTAAATTTAATGTCACGTAAATCCTATGTCATATTATATTTACTACAGAACTTAAAATGAATACATTCATAATTAATCTTAAAATTTCTGCGAAGATAATCCTTTGTTTGAGTTTAATTGTTAACTTGTTAGTTTTTACATCTATAGATGATGTTAAGCCTTGTGTGGGCAGACAAAGGAATCGCATTCACGGTGTGATACCTAGCATAATCTGAGTTCGAACGTGTACATTTTCAATACTTATTTATGTGAAATATTTTGGCATTACTGTTTAAAATTTACAAAAAGTATCAAAGAAAAATCATGCATCAAACATAGATTATGAAACTCTTTCCAACTCTGCCAGAATACTGCAATGGGACTTCACAGTTTAAAAAGGCGAAACCAGATTTCAGCAGTTACCAAATATAGCCGAAAAGGTACTCGAAATCTCTTGTGCAGATGTGTACGGGGCTGCGCATATGTAACGCTATCAACTTTTTGTTATTCGCTATCATTCCTCTACCCCCCCCCCCCCCCCATTATGATATCGTTATCAATGCCTAAAAATTCTTTTGATTTTTGGAATTTATATCTTTTGTTTGGAGTGATATACCAAAATGGTTACATTTATTTTTCGCATACTTTATTGATTCAAATGAAGAGAAGTCAATAAAATATCAGTTTATATATGAAGTAACTTCATATCAAATAACACTTAAAAGAAATAGTTACTATTTAAAAGTTTTTTTTTTATAATAGTTTTTTGCTACATAATGCATTCAACAGTAATAATGTCTCCTTGCACTTGCTTCGCATGGCGGGGGGAGGGGCAGATAGATCTTTTTATCAACAAAACAGGTGGACTATATTCTTCCTCTTTCTCTTTTATTTACTAGCAAACACAAGTATCATTTCAAATATACCTCACATATGATTTCTACAACAGCGGATTATATATGCATACACATATGAAAAAGAATAGGAATGTTTATTAATAGGAAATATTATAATAGGAATAGGAAAAATTATTATGATTGTATATATTACATTCAATAAATAATATGACTCCATTTTAAATGTGATAAAACGTGAAAAATGTGATGTGAAAAAACCTAGAATCATTACCTATCATGGGATATCATTGAATTAATTACGTATGATAGGATTTAATAGAATGAAAAAAACTTTGATTAATATCGTTTTAAGTTTTAATTCGATTTTCCTAAAATTTAAAATGACAAAATTCTGCAACGATTATATATATTAAATTTCAAACTATTCGATTGAGAAGTTTTTACGCTGTTATCTACGGACAGACGGACGGATCAGACGACGACTATAGGTGCTACGCATTTATGTAATTACGAACGCACCTAAAGAAGGAAATAAACGTCAAAGTTTCATTTGACTGGGAAAAGAGTAAAAAATGCATAGAGCTGTGCATATATAACGTTATCACTTTTGGGGGGAGGGGGGTTTGGCGCATGATATCTTAAGATATCTTTAGAGGGAGAGTGGTTTGTCTTTATCCAACCAGAATTATCTTTTTTTATTTGTAATTTGTTCTTTACATCAAAATTTTCTTTTTTTTAAAATTTATAACTTGTTCTTTACATTAAAAAAAAATCTGCAACCTTTTTCAATCTGTTATCTATTTTTATGAAGATACAAAGTTATTATTAAAATCATTAAATTATTATAAAATTACTTAGTTCCAAAATATAAAATACCTCAACGTTTGACATTACTATACTATTCTTTTGTCGTATGTGTATGCATATATAATCCCCTGTTCGAGAAACCAGGTGCTAAGTATGTTTAAAATGATACTTGTGTTTGCCACTAAACAAAAGGTGAATAAAGGAAGTAATGTTGTGTGCCTGTTTTGTTAATATAAAGTTCTCCCCCCCCCACCCCCTGCCCCTCCCCTTGCGGTGGCAAGTGCAAGAAGGCATATTATTACTGTTAAATGCATTATGTAACAAAAATGTATTATCAAATACATTTAAATAGTAACTAATTCTTTTTAAAGTTTTCTTTGATATAAAATTATTTTTTATATAAGAGTGATATTTTATTGACTTCTCTTCATTTGAATCAATAAAGTATGCAAATAATAAATGTATAACCATATCTGTATATCATCGCAAACAACAATCAAAAGAATTTTTAGACATTGATAACGATATCATTAGGGCAGGGGGGGGGAGGGGAGGAATGATAGCATATGATATTGTAAGGGGGGAGCGAGTCTAAAATTACCAAAAAAGTTGATAACGTTATATATGTATAGCCCCAACCCAACAAAGGTACATTGATCTCTTATTCCACCTAAAGTATGAGATGTTACTTTAACACTAAAAAACGGTAAAAACTCCACCTCCATCGAACCAGAGAAATATTGCAAAATTTTTTAACAACTCTATAGGGACGGTAAATCTATATGCACTGGTGTGCAAAAATTAAGGACAGAACAGATAAATTAGCATAAAATCCGAAAAAGATCAATCAGGAGACAGACCTGGAACAAATGCTGTAGCACATGTGCATATATATACTAGTATTAAAAAATGCTCTGACGAGCACCAAAAAAGGCTAATATGTTTTTAAGTATGAAAAAGGGTTTGACAAGTGCTTCTAATAGAGCATGAAAAAGGACAAGGGGTCCCTTCTTGGCTGCAGCTCACTGTCAATGCCAACTTTGAAAAAATCATATTTGCGATTTTTTCATATAAAATAAATTCGCGGTACTTTAGTAAAACTTTCCGTCGCGCTTTACATGTTAACTGCACTGTTGTACTGCACAGCGTCTGCAATGCAACTTTGTACAGTGCACTGTGTACCATTATTTCTCTATAAATTGTACTACACTGTACATTCCTATTATGCTTTTGATTTTTGAACCTCAGCGCACATTCACACTGTGCTTTTGTACTTCCGTATTAAAGGTGTATGCGTCTAATGTTCGTTTATAATTTACATGCATTGCTGTACTGCATAGTACATTGTACAGCCACAGCCACTTGCTTTTAATTTCAACAATCAATGAATTAATAAATATAATGTTATGCGTGCACATGTGGAATTGTTCCTGTGCAGAGTGCTGCAACAGTCTGCACTGCACTACAAATCAGTTTTCTGTACAGTTCTACATTGCGGGCGTGCTTGGTGGCCCTACATGAGTGTGATACGCTGTAGGAACTAAGGTTTTTGGTACTATGTCGCCTTACATTCATGTTTAATCAGGCTGCGTCTTTACTGGTTGTGTCTTTACACTACACATTTTTATCGTAACTGTGGCTGATTTTTTTTATATGAAAAAAGCGCAAATATGATTTTTTCAAAGTTGGCATTGACAGTGAGCTGCAGCCAAGAAGGGACCCCTTGTCCTTTTTCATGCTCTATTAGAAGCACTTGTCAAACCCTTTTTCATACTTAAAAACATATTAGCCTTTTTTGGTGCTCGTCAGAGCATTTTTTAATACTAGTCATTTAAATTTTTTGATAATTATATATTGAATATAAATAAACCTGAGTTGCTTTTAAATATTCCCAATACTTTTTTCTTATTTCGCAAAATAATGCACTATTTAACCAAGTTATGCACATTGTTTTAAGAGGTTCCAGGTTTTTTTTAATCAAATTCACGTTATTTTTATTCATAATTTAATTTACTTGGGCTCCCTTAAATATAACTAATATAATTCCTTAAACTGATGTTAGTTTTTGTTGCATTAAAATATCTTAGTTTGTTGATTCTCTCTAAACAAGTAAACCCTATTAGTTTACAATGGAAGTCTATAGGAATTTGGCGATATATCACCAAGTTGGTGACAAACTTAGCGGTATTTTGCGACAGAACAGGGTCCCGTATATGGTAACCCTTCTTATAGGTATGGTGATGCATTAAATGCTGTTCTATAACCAATGAGATGCGTTTCATTCGAGCGTTGCCATTAAACAATTAACAAATAATCGCGATTTCTGTGACACATACGATAGCGTAACATATATTGTAGATTATCGTGGAAATCGAAGGTTTAGGCCACATCGTATTGTTTAGTTAGACCGGTTATACTAACATCGTTCTCATGTTTTGCTACAATTTCTTTTATTGAACAGTAATTCGCTTAAGCTTCTTACTACTGCTATCACTAAGCGCTTTTTCATTCTTAGAAGCCATAATGAGAGCTAAAATTAGCGCAAACCTGAGTAAAAGTAAAACAAAAAGTTAATTTTTTTACAGTAATAAAGGTACACAAAGCACTCTGATAGCACACCTTACTCAAAACTTGACTAATAACAAGAGTTATGTGAGGGTTGCCAACTGAACTATTCGGCAGCCTTGCTCGGGAACCAAGATATTGCACGCCAACCGAGTCAAATTTTGATCACCGAAGTTGGACATAAACCGAACTGGTTATAAACAGAAGCGGTCGTGAACCGAGGTTTCTCTTATATTTTGACCTATAAGTTTGCAAATATGGCATTATTTATATATTCAATGGCGATGATCATTAGACATCTTGGCGATTTTGGCGATGAAACTCATCGATTTCAAAGTAACGTTCCGAAGTGTACTTGAACCGCCACAGATGTCATATACGCTTCACATTGACGCGATTTTTTTTTTTGACGCCAATGTCATATACGCACCGGGGTACTTAACTGGCGCCAAAGTTTTCTTATTTTGCTTGATATGGTAACCCGAATGTTGTTGTTTATTTATTAATAAATTGTTTATTTACTTTTATTTTCTTTTTTAAAATTATATAAATTGTTTTGTTCTATTGTTATTAATTAAACTTTTTAAATTTTATTGTTAATCCCTTTTTAAAAATATATATGAAACTGGTATTCGAAAACGAGGTTTTCGCCAAATTAGCGTCAGAAAAAATATCGCGCCAACGTGGTGCGTATATGACATCTGTACCATACTTGGTACAACTTGATTATCCTGTCGACAAAAAAATTATCGCCAAACTATAAGATTAAATGACAATAATGGATGGTAGTAAATGTTACATTCATTTGACATTTAACACGATACACATGTTTGTTACGTCATCAAGTGATTTTTAATTCAAGTTTTGGCAAAGGTGTCATATACGCCGCATATTGGCGCGATTTTTTTGACGCCAATGTCATATACGCACCGGGTACTTAACTGGCGTCAGAGTGTCGTTATTTTGCTTGATATGGTAACCCGGATACAGATGATATATTAAGGAGGTTGGCACAGATGTCATATACGCCCCATATTGGCGCAATTTGTTTCTGACGCCAATGTCATATACGCAACAGGTACTTAACTGACGCCAAAGTATCGTTATTTTGCTTGATATGGTAACCCGGATATTGTTGTTTAGGCTGTTGATGTTTTCGAAAATTGGCGTCAGAAAAAAATCGCGCCAATATTGAGCGTATATGACATCTGTGCCCAAGCTTTTATTAGTATTTTTATTAATGTTTTACTAATTTATTTATTCTTCCGTTATTTAAAATAAAAATTATGTCAGTTTGTATCATTTGGCGAATAGTTTGGCGAAATTGGTCGACGGGATAATCAAGTAGTACCATATATTTTTGCTGTACATTTTCGACAATATCTCAAGTAAAAGTACCTAAAGTTAAACGAAACCCTAATTATTTAAGGCACAGATGTCGATGTCATATAAAACAACGGGTTTGGTGCGTTTTTTTTTTCTGACGCAAATTTGACGAAAACCTCGTTTTCGAATAGCAGTTACATATCTATTTTTAAATTACTTTCTATTATTTTAAAAAGGAAATAACAATAAATAATGAAAAGTTTAATTATAAATAACTATAGAACAAAACAATTTATATAATTTTAAAAAATAAAATAAAAGTAAATAAAAAAAATAATTGATAAATAAACAACAATAGCTCAGTTACCGTATCAGGCAAAATAACGCCATTATCGCGCCAGTTATGTACTCTGGTGCGTATATGACATCTCTTCCTTATTAAAAATAGATGGAATGGTATTTTTTAAGGTATGCTTAGTATGTGAAGTATTTATATTACTGCATAGCTGTCGCTTGTGTAAGTCAGGATGTTATGATGATAATTAAAATAAACCTTACATTTAGCTCCTGAACAGAAGCTTGGGATTTACCCTGTTTTTCTTTTTCCTATCAACTCGTTTGTGCTCTATTGTGTCTATTACTCCAGTTCAAAATATTAATCAAGAAAGTTTAAATATATATTTATGACAATTATGCATTATCTGCTTAGGTTGACGTCGATTTCAGAAATACAAAAATCTGTCAGTTGAATTTCAATTTTTATTGACTTATAAAAACAAAAGTACACGTGTTATCCTTTTTTTTTAAATTATTGTACTGCTTTTTAGGGAGTGGCAACACGAAATAAATTATTGAATTAGAAAATTAGAAAATGAAAAGGAGAGATTTCTATAATTTTATGGGGACATTATAAAAGACAATTTCGATTTTCTCATCGACCGTCAAACATACAAAGATGAAAAAAAAAACCTATTCTAAGTTTTAACAAGAGGATCAAAATAAAACAAAAACGAAGTTAATCCACCCACTGGAACGTTAGCTACACTTTGTTGAATTTTGTGTCTTCATTTTTTCGTTTAAGATTAAATAAAAAACTACTGAAAGCTACAGTAATTTTTTAAATGCTATCAGTTTATTCGTCTCGTCGAGTTCTATCTTTCAAAAGAAAAATCATTGTCGTATGTTAACTGGTTCGCCAGAAATTTAAGAAAGTCGTTTGCATTTTCTATTTCTTAATCATATTATAGCTTAACGCTGCCGCGTTTGCTATGATATATATATATATGTATGGCATATGACAAATAAAAAAGAAAAGTGCCCAGCTAAACTGATGGCATTGAGCTCACAGACTATTCACACTAATTGTATATTATACTCTTATTTTAAAGGATAATGCCCCTCAAAAAAAATAAGTGAAGGGGAATTAGCCCCCGTTTCCCCCTTTATACTTAACCAGTGAACCTCCAAATCTAATCAGGGAAGCTCCTTATCATAATAAACCGGTATACCAAACTTGGAGCAAATCGAATAATCTTGCAAAAAAAAAAAAAAAAAAAAAAAAAACATTTATCTAAATTAAGGGGGTGGACTAACCCCCCTTTATCCTTAACCAATTAATCGCCAAAACGAATCAGGGAAGCTCCTTAACATAATAAACAGGTATACCAACTTCGGAGCAAATCGAATCATTCTGCATGAAAAACCCATTTATCTAAATTAAGAGGGGCGGGCTAACCTCCCTTTTCCCCCTTTACCCTTAACCAATGAACCCCAAAACTAATCAGGGAAGTTCCTTAACATAATAAACCGGTATACCAAATTCAGAGTAAATCGAATGATTCTGCATGAAAAACCCATTTATCTGAATTAAGGGGGTGGACTAACCCCCCTTTTCCCCTTTTATCCTTAACCAATGAACCCCCAAAACTAATCAGGGAAGTTCCTTAACATAATAAACCGGTATAATAAATTCGGAGCAAATTGAATGATTCTGCATGAAAAACACATTTATCTGAATTAAGGGGGGTGGACTAACCCGGTTTTTCCCCCTTTATCCTTAACCAATGAACTCCCAAAACTAATCAGGGAAGTTCCTTAACATAATAAACCGGTATACCAAATTGGGAGCAAATTGAATGATTCTGCATGAAAAACCCATTTATCTGAATTAAGGGGGGTGGACTAACCCCGTTTTACCCCCTTTATCCTTAACCAATGAACTCCCAAAACTAATCAGGGAAGTTCCTTAACATAATAAACCGGTATACCAAATTGGGAGCAAATTGAATGATTCTGCATGAAAAACCCATTTATCTGAATTAAGGGGGGTGGACTAACCCCGTTTTACCCCTTTACCCTTAACCAATGAACCCCCAAAACTAATCAGGGAAGTTCCTTAACATAATAAACCGCTATACCAAATTCGGAGCAAATCGAATCATTCTGCATGAAAAACACATTTATCTGAATTAAGGGGGGTGGACTAACCCCGTTTTTCCCCCTTTATCCTTAACCAATGAATTCCCAAACCTAATCAGGGAAGTTCCTTAACATAATAAACCGGTATACCAAATTCGGAGCAAATTGAATGATTCTGCATGAAAAACACATTTATCTGAATTAAGGGGGGTGGACTAACCCCGTTTTTCCCCCTTTACCCTTAACCAATGAACCCCTAAAACTAATCAGGGAAGTTCCTTAACATAATAAACCGCTATACCAAATTCGGAGCAAATCGAATCATTCTGCATGAAAAACACATTTATCTGAATTAAGGGGGGTGGACTAACCCCGTTTTCCCCCCTTTATCCTTAACCAATGAACTCCCAAAACTAATCAGGGATGTTCCTTAACATAATAAACCGGTATATCAAATTCGGAGCAAATCGAATCATTCTGCATGAAAAACCCATTTATCTGAATTAAGGGGGTGGGGTGTGGACTAACCCCGTTTTTCCCCCTTTATCCTTAACCAATGAACTCCAAAAACTAATCAGGGAAGCGCCTTATCACGGTGAACCTAGGAAAAAATTTTGAAGCAAATCGGATGTTTCTATCAAGAGTTATCGCGTTACGTACATACGTACGTACGTACATACATACATACATACATACATACATACATACATACATACAGAACGGGCGGGCACATTAGCTCTCAGGCTTTGATAGCCTGTGAGCTAAAAAGGAAGAGGTCCTAAGGGGATAAAGCACAGAGGCGGTGGCAATTCTGTGAAATCTGTTGCACGGTGTACAGTGATTTCAACGACGTTTTTTCAGCTACTATTGCGTGATATGGCCAAGAGGTAATCCATGAGATCTCATCTGAATGGCCTTACACGAGGTCGCATCACTGGGATGTTGGAAGAATATCGAAGTGTGAGAAGTGTGGCAGAAGGGTTCGGGATCGCTCACAGCATCGTTTCATGAGCCTGGAATGCTTTTCAAAAGATGGGAACAGCTGTCCGAGCAGAGGTCGCCCACGAGCAACAACAACATCGGAAGACCGTTATATTGCCCTACAGGCGAAATGAAATAGGCGGCAGAGAAAGAGAACTGAAGAAATCGCAAGGCAGATAGAGCAGACTACTGGTCGTCAGATATCACGTTTTACCGTGGTTAAGAAGCTGTACAAAGGTGGTCTATATGCACGACGACCAGTACGGTGTGTACCATTAACGTCTGCTCATCGGAGACAACGCACGGTGGGTGATTTAGCGATTCTAGCTGGCCAAAATTATTTTTGGCGTCTATATAGTCACATCGCCCTGAAATTGAAAAATGTTATTCATATTCACTATTGATTGTTAGGTATTGCAAAATGTAGCGTGTAGTAGTCATAATTTCATTACAGGGATATTCAAAAGTATTTCATTACATTACGGCATATGGGGAAATATCGTTTGCGGTGGTTTTTAATGATGTTTCATAATTTCAAACACTTTGAAATTTATATACATACATATGAAGTGCATTACAAGGTAATTGCTATAGAATATGGTATGGATAGCATTTATCGATCATTTACAGGGACACTATAAAGAATTATGTTATAATACGGGCAATGGAGAAAAATTGTTTGTGGTGTATTTTGTTCATGTTACACTATTTCAAAAGTATTTAAATTGATATATATCTCTGAGGTGCTCTGTAAGATGCATACTATTGAATATGATGTGCCATTCATCTTTCATATACAGGGGCACACAAAATAAATCAGTTATATTTTTCTCTGTATGAACAATGCTTGATGGAAGTGCGTTTTCAGTTGTGGAACACTTTTTTAAATTATAAAAATTGCATACTATTTAGTGTGTATAAATTCTATAAATCATATACAGGGCTGCACAAAACATCTGAAGTACATTTCCGTTTATTGATGGAAATTGCTGACGATGAATTTTCACCTGTGCTATGCGTTCCCTAACTGTTCTAAAAATTTTCATATTGTGAATTATATGATAAATCTGTATTTCCTATACAGGGATGTGCAAAAGTTTGAGCTATTTTTTTGACTTTGATTGAAATTGTGTTTCCATACGTGTTATATGTTTTACAAATTATTACTTAGACATCGCATTGTCATCTGTTAATGTTATTAAGAGTTAAGCGACAGAATTAATTCATTATTCGTATGAAACTAAATTATTAAAGCAAACGTAAACATTTTCTATTACAAAATCTATTAGAAATCTAGGTATAAAACATATATTAAAATGATATAAAACAAGTATAATATATTTACAAAAAATCCTTAGAAGTTTTCTGACATTACATCATCATCTGAATATACTTCTTTATGACTTTCCTCAGAATCATAACTTTCTTTTATTTCTGGAGAAAGTAATAATTCTGAGACTTCCTTTAAAAAAGAAACAGTTTTCTTGTTGCTTTTGCTTTAATACTTGATAAGAAAGGATCAGAAGTCAATAATAGTCTGTTGATAATGTCTAGGTTACAAGCTTTTCTCGCATAACTGAGTCTGTATTCACGGAAATGTTTATTTCTTGCTTCAGCAGCTTCTTCTGACAATTGTCCAATGGGTAGAAGCACATGCTCAATAATAACAGGGCCATGAATTAGAACCTTGTGTAGAGTGGGAGTCATAGGAAACCGTAGATATAATTCTACGTAAAGTTCCGCGGTATCCATAGTGAATTTAGCAAACTTTTCTGTGTCAGTTTTGTAGCCGCTTGAAATAACTTCTAAAACAGTTTTTAGTCGATGAATTAAGTTTACGTCTACTCCAGTTATATCAGCTAATAATTCTGAATCACTAAAAAATATCCTACTTATGTTACCATTATTGCTATTTCCAAATCTAGGTTTTGTAGTATCAATGATGATACCCATTTTATTTTTGAACTCATTCTGTATTTTTTTTTCATTCTGTTCTCGAGAATAAATTTTTCGTTTTTGTCCAGTCTCTGTTGCCATTTTTTATGGGTAATTTGTAGGATAGATGCAATAAACTTTCAAAAAACCTTATCCTGGCATGTAAGATGGATAATCCAAATTTGTATGAGCTTTCATCCTCAACTGTTGGTCTTTGCAAATCATTGTATTGTTTAGATGTTGCACCACACATATATCATTTAAAATTTTATTTCGTATCGGTTACTGCATTACAGACTTTGCCATCAACCATAGTCAACATCATGAAATGTTTAACACTTGCATCAGGAAGTTTTGTTGGTTGCTAAGCTTTTATTTTGTCCTCTACATAATAAATTTCTTCCCTTGTTATATCACAGGTCTCTTTCACATATCTTATTCTTATTGGTCTGCAGTATCGGGGGGGGGGGGGGGGATGATGGAGTAGGATTTTATTTTTAGTTACACTTTGTTATTAGTCTCGCAAATTAGTCGCAATGGTACTATAGAGCTTTGAAATATATTAGCATCAGAGTAAGAGCTTTTTTCAAATTTTTGCATCATTTGTGTTTGTTTAGATCCATCGCAACCCCATTTAGTAAATAGCAGCATTGTTCAACGCTCGCTTTCTGTCAAAGTTTGCATCACTTCATCAAAATATAAAATAAATCTTGCGGTAGTGTGATTCAATAAGTCTTACAAATTGATTTCAGCGAAAGTCTCTGTTACAAGGTAAGATTCGGGAAATAATCTTTTTTGGTGTTTAGTATAATGTTGTAACACGGCCATAACTTCCTATCACTAGTTCGAATTATATTATACTGGTTTCTTGTTAAACCTTAATAAATGTATTCTTAATGAGGAAAAGTTACGGAATGAATATTGACTATTATTCTTCCCAATAAATAATTATTGAATTAAAAAAAATTGTGAAAATTGTAAATTGATCTGAAAAAGCAAAAAACCAATTACCTGCATCAACAAATACGGAAAGAACTTTCATAGGTGACAAGTGCTTTCTTTTTTCTTTAAGACTTCTCAAATAAGCTTTTATGTATTTTGTGGCTCGTTTAGGAGATTCTTGAATGTCCTCCAGAACTGTCGCAGCATCTTTTCTGCCAGCTGATTGAAGTTTCATTTTAGCAGCGAAAACAATTTCTTCAGGTTCTGAATTCCTTCTCTTCGAACATTCGCTTTCCCACCAGTGGCCGAGAGGTTCTGCTCTCGAAGCTGGTAGACGGGAGGTGCTGGGTTCGATCCCAATCGCGCCCGTCGGCCTAATCGTTCGGAGTTTTCGTGGTTTTCTTCGAGCCGTGGATCTTCCATGCGTTAATACGGATTAGGTTCCCTTAGAAAGACCCCCACGGAGGGCACTCCCCCCGGGCCTATATCCCTCGTGTAGATAATTGGCCGTCAAAAATCAACCTAACTCGAACATTCGCTTGATTCAGCAAAAGATTTTTCAGGTCGTCCAGGTAACTCGCGTGTAAACATTGAATGTGGTATTTCAAAACTGCTTTGCAACTGCTTTTAAATTTGACAATGTGATAGCGAATTTTAAAGTATTAACATGTATGAGATAGACGAAAGTTTAGGGATTGGCACATCCGACTACTATTACCTTCAAATTTTGAAGGAAAATAAAAATGAACGATATTACCTGTATAGAGACCTGTATATCATCGATGAAAAAATTCATAGTATAAATTAAATCGAGTTGGCCATGGTATCGATTAAACAAAATCGACATCGCCCATCAGTAGTTTAAAGTTACACATTGAAGAACCCTTGATTTTCTGGTACCTTAACATAGGTCACATATGCCAGTGAATAATGCCAGTGGTAAATAATAGGGCAAAGGGAAAAAATGAAATATGGATTTTTATTGGTTTTTTTTTTTTATTATATTTTCCGCTTAAAAAAAGTATAGTACGTATTACACAGAAGACATATATTTTTTTCCGTTTTAACCCATTTATGCCTAGTGTCCCATTTTTGGGACCCTTCAAATTTTCATAAATTTTTATAATTTTTTTCTTCTTTATAACATGAAAATTGTATGAAATAATTATCTATGCATGTCTTTATCTGTTACCGAAAGATGACAGCATAAGATGAATATTTATTTACTTAAATGAAGACTTTTTTTGGAGTTTATACATTTTTCAAGATAGCTAAATGTAAAAAGTAAGTTTATTTGTGTTTTTTCTACCAAGGATCCAAATAAATAAGTCATAATCTTAACTCGTAGACTTCTTTGAAATAGATATTTTTTTTAATTGCGAAATTATATGTTCAAGCCTATTTTTTATGCATTTTTGTAACGTACAAAATATAGGGCGATATATAGGCACGAATGGGTACATATTTTTATTAGCCATTTAAGAGACAGTTGTTTATGTAAAGTCCTTTTCTAGATGATTATGAAACAAACTGTTTTTAAACCACAAATACGATTATTCTTAATAAATTATTATTAATACTACTTATAATGTTATTAGTCTCTGTAAAGAAATATAATCTACACATATATATAATCTACAATTTAAAAGCTTATTTTATATAAATGTAGACAAAACATATAATTATGCATATTATACTATCACAAATAATATGTTCATTCCCATATTTAGTACGTTTGCATTTTATCAAATAAATGCAAAAAAAATTAGCGTAATTTTTTAAAGTATTTTTTCAGTTCATTTTGCAACATTTTAAAATGATTTTACCAACAAATTCAAGAAAAAAGAAATTCGAGAAAACAGAAATGGGTTAATGCAGCAAAACACTGTGCACATTATACACAACTAAATACGAAATATAAATTTATTAAGAAAGAAAATGTATTACTCCTTTACCTTCGTTCAAATATGTCATTATAAGATAAATCTACAACAGGAAGGTTTGCAGAATCAATAGCTTGCATAGTCCTTTTTAAAAAACTGTTATTTGTACTAATCGAAAGAAACCCCACAGGATAATAAAAGTCGATACCTACAAAAATTTTATAAATAAAAAAAATTAGAATATCATAATCGACTTTTAAATGCATAGAAGAATAGAAAAAAGTCCTTCCGGCCACTGCCGGGAGGAAGAGGTAGCTTTCATATTCCTTATTTTAAAAAAGCCAACTTATATTATTCAAACACACGAAGCTCAATTTAGTGGAAACCGAATATAGGAGATTCAATACTAATTTTTATCAATACTAAATCATTATGAATGAGAATTTCGCGAAATTAGTCAGCTTTATCCAAGCTTCTTTTATTTAAAGTAACTTATATTTGGCTGCCAAATTCGGCGATTTCTTAAAGTGCCTGCCATTTTAAGACAACATGGTCGATGAGGCTAACCAGTGAACTTGGTCGAGATCTTAGTAATTGCTGTGCACATACTCACTAACATCGGAATCGATTGATATATACGAGTACTTTCGCAGGCAAAAAATCAGATTTTTCAAAATGTCACCGACATTAGATATTGAAATTGCTATATCTGAGCCATTTTTTAAGATAAAGACAAACAAAAAATGCTCCTGAATCCTTATATCAAGGTCAAACACTTAAGAAAGAAATATTTTCCAATTTCTAATTTTTTTGCGCCTCACTTTAAATATAATTTTTTTTTAATTTAATGACCGCCATTTTGAAATAAGATGGCTGATGAAGCTTGCCAGCGGACTTGGTCGAGATATTGATGTATACTATCCACATGCCTTCTTACATCGAAATAGGCGAATACGTGTGTTATCGCGTGACAAATACAAGATCGTTTCAAAATGTTAGCCATGCTAGAAATTCAAAGTGCTATAATTCAACCATTTTTTAAGATATAAACAAAAGAACAAATTTTCAGAAACAAAAACTGCTCCGGAATCTTTGTATCAAGGCCAAACACATAAAAAAATCTTTTTCATTTTCCAAATTTTTAATACCTCATTTTAAATTTTAAATTTAATTTTTTTTTAAATGGCAAACCTTTGAAACAAGATGGCGAATGAAGCTGGCCAACGAAGCCGGTCGAGACATTGGTATGTACTATGTGCAGACCAAGTTACATCCAAATCGGTTCATAAATACGCCTGTTATCGGGTGACAAAAATCAGGTCGTTTTAAAATGTCAGCCACAATAGAAATTCAAAATGCTATAACTCAGCCATTTTTTTAGATATAGACGATACAAAAACTGTTCCGGAATCTTTGTATTAAGGTCAAACACATACGAAAAAAATCTTTTTCATTTTCCAATTTTTTGGTATCTATTTTAAATTTTTTAAATTTTTTTAAATGGCCGCCATTTTGAAACAAGATGGCGGATGAAGCTGGACAACGAACTCGGTCGAGATATTTGTATGTACTATGTACACACCAAGGTACATCCAAATCGGTCATAAATACGCCCGTTATCACGTGACAAAAATCAGGACGTTTCAAAATGTCAGCCACGCTAGAAATTCAAAATGCTATAACTCAGCCATTTTTTAAGATATAGACGAAACAAAAACTGCTCCCGAATCTTTTTATCAAGATCAAACACATAAGAAAAAAATATTTTTTCAATTTTCAATTTTTTGGTACCACATTTCAAATTTAATTTTTTCTTAAAAATTTAAATGGCCGCCATTTTTAAACAAGATGGCGGATGAAGCTGGCCAACGAACTCGGTCGAGACATTGGTATGTACTATGTATAAACGAAGTTACATCCAAATCGGTTCATAAATACGCCTTTTATCACGTGACAAAATTCAGGACGTTTCAAAATGTCAACCACGCTAGAAATTTAAAATGCTATTACTCAGCCATTTTAGGTAGCTTTCATTACAAAAAGCTACCTATTGCAGCCGTTCGGAGAAAAGCGATTTCAAAAAATTTTGGTATATTTTCATCGATCATGACCCCCAGACCCCGAAACCACCCTCCGTTCAAAATTGATATATATATATATATATATATATATATTAACCATTAATTAAACATAACCTACCACCATCAAATATTATGAATTAAAGCTGTAAGTATATAAAAATAAAAATAAATAAAAAATAAATAAAAAAAATAATTTATTATAAGAATTATTATGGAAGAAAAAGAAAAAAGTGGACACCGACAAAAAATGGAAAAGCTTATACATTGAATTACGTTGTCAAGGGCACAGAATTCAATGATATACGCAAAATGGTTGTTTTCTGTGAGAAAAATAAGCTAAAGCTAAAAATTATTTTCCCCTGTGCCCAAACAACAATTAAAATCAAGTAAATTGATTAAAAATGAAAACATAATAGAAACAAATATGAAATGGAAGAATCAATAAAACCTATTTAAATATTTATAGGATATAAAATATAAATAATAAACACCATACCAATTAATATTTCAGTATTTTACAAATATCCACGCACATGGCTACCAGAATATCATAAAGATTAAGGTGAATAAAACAGTTAAGAAATCACAGTAATTGATAGCAAAGGATGCAGTTAATACATTTTGAAATAAATTTTGAAATACCTCGTTAAATACATTTAATATAACATAAAATAAATAGATAGTAATTACATTATTTAAAATGCACAATTAAATTAATTAATAACTGTTTAACATTGTCGTCAAAATTTAGCTAAAAATACCCCCTGATGTAGAAAATTATAACTGAAATGGAGCTAGAAAAATTAAAATTTAGAGCTATCTTCATTAGACAAATTTTTGGTGCTGCCATCTAGTATTACTTTTATTCAACTATCACAAGATAAATATTTGTAAGCATTTGAATGTAAATATTTTTTTTAAACAGCAAAACCAAACATATCCTTATATATAGATAATTATAAACCTAATATAAACCACACAATGTGTTTAAAAAAAAAAAAAAACTATTGTTAATAAAATTTAAAAGCATACAAAATATTCTATTAGCTAACTTATTTAAACTAAACTAAGAATTTAAATAATTCTAGAACAATGATAGTATATAGCATATAGCTATATGCTATAAAACAAAATAAATTCAGTAATAATTAATATAAATAATTATTAAAAATAATATAAAAATTATTTTTTAAATCAATTATATATAAGATAATTATAAAATGAACAGGAAATAAAAAGCATATGGAATTATATAGAAGGTTAAATGATACTTAAATTCCCATTACTTAAAAAGCACAAATACAGAGTGTGGATTATTTTCATACATCCATAAAAATCCAAAAAGTATGAATGTGGAACATTCAAAAACATTAAATCGATAATAAATTGAAAATAGATAAATATTAAAAAGAATACAGGAATAATAATAAAAATAATTACCCGATTTTAATACATGCAGTATAACTATATTTATATTAAACATACTTATATGTATATTAATCACTATAAAAATGACATACAATTAGTAATTAATATGATATTGTCCTTAGTAAATTAAAATTTAATAACAAATGATTGTAAATAAGATTAATCAATAATTAAGCTAATTATTAATGAAATTCTCCAATTACATATAAAATATCAAATCAACATCCATATAAAATACGTATCAAAAATATAGTAATAATAGATAATACAAAAGCCCCCCCCCCTTTTTTTTATACTTAACCATTGCGTATTATTCAGACAACACCACCCTCCTCCGTACTCTAACATCTACCCACCCAACCAGCCTATAATAATTTTTTTATACTATTTTACAATTATATATATATCTGACCTATGTCACACTGTAACTCTCGTAATTATGAACCGATATCGATGTAATTCGGTGTGGACATAGTACATACCAATGTCTCGACCGAGTTCGTTGGCCAGCTTCATCCGCCGTTTTGTTTCAAAATGGGGGCCATTTAAAATTAAAAAAAAAATTAATTTAAAATGTGGTACCAAAAAATTAAAAATGGAAAAATGTTTTTTTCTTATGCATTTTACCTTTATACAAAGATTCCGGAGCAGTTTTTGTTTCGTCTATATCTTAAAAAATGGCTGAGTTATAGCATTTTGAATTTCTAGCGTGGCTGACATTTTGAAACGTCCTGAAATTTGTCACGCGATAAAAGGCGTATTTATGAACCGATTTCGATGTAATTCGGTGTGTACATACATAGTACATACCAATGTCTCGACCGAGTTCGTTGGCCAGCTTCATCTGCCATTTTGTTTCAAAATGGCGGCCATTTAAAATATTAAACAAAAATTTAAATTTGAAATGTGGTACCAAAAAATTGAAAATGGAAAAATATTTTTATCTTATGTAGGGTAAAAGCACCAATAGTCGGCCACTTAAGCGCTCTCTTTAAGTATATAGCTCAAAGCGTAATTTTAAAAAACAATACAACATTTTTAGCAGTGACACATGTTAATGTACACTTTTCTTTTACTGTTTCAGCAATTGTTTTTTTAAAAAACTGATTATAGCTTTTATTTATAAAAAGTTAAACTTAAAAGTAGCAAAGGTCTAGTAGTCGGCCACTCAATTCTAGTGTTCGGCCATCACTGGACCAGTAGTCGGCCACTTAAATGCTTTATTTAAATAACTTAAAGTATAACTTTTATAAACAGAACAACATTTTAATGATAAAATGTGTTAATTTATTCCTTTATTATAATGTTGCTGTAATAATTTAAAATATTATAATAGTATTTAACACTTTCGAACATAGTTTAAAAGTGTTTGTGAATTTGCATTGTCTTCAGTCTGTCCGAGTTCTAACACTCGCAAATATACTCGAATCTCCTTGAAATTTTTGTATGTTTTTGACGTTAACAATAGCACGATCGCTATCGAAAATAAAGTGTGTAGAATTTATAGTTCATCTACAGGGACAGTCAAAAATATCCCAATGCATTACGCTCAATGAGAAAAATTGCTTCAAGTTTATTTTAATGATGTTGGCCATTTCAAATATAATGAAATTGATATGCATTTATGAAGTGCATTTAACTACGCATTCTAGACAATATGGAGTCCAAAGAACTTATTATTCATTTATAGGGCCCCGCAAAAGAATTCCTTTACATAATAGTGTCAGGGGATAAGCAGTTTGCAGCGTATTTTATTTCTCTTATACTACATCAAATAGAATGAAATTGATATACAACATTACTGAGGCTTACTACAAAATACTCGTTGTATAACATGATATGCATAGCATTTATCGTTTATTTACAGGGAAACACAAAAAATTCGAATACAGCACTGTATCTTTCTATTAGCGATAATTGCTGTAAGTGTGATTTTGTTTATGACATGCGTTTTTAAGTTTAATTAAACCTTAACTTACAATGCGGTGTGTATAACTGATATAGATCATATACAAGGCTACATAAAAGAGTTTGTAAGCTTTGTGGAGTATCAGGGTGAATAGCTTAAAAGAGGCTTTTATGCTCTTTCAAGCTGAACTATATTTAGTATACTAAGAGATGTTTGTATAATATAAATAAAACATATACTGGGCCACGCAAAGAACTGAATACATGACCTCCCAGGGATAATAATGTGTGGAAGTATCATTTCAGTGATTTTAACTACGTTTTAGCATTAATTATATTTCAGCTTAATATGTGCGGCATATAAAAATCTATTGGTAATATACAGGGCTGTACAAAATAATTCAAGTATGTTTCCGTATAGGGGTAGAAATTGCTGAAGACAAATTTTCAACCTGTTATGCATTTTCTTACTATACTAAGTTTTATCATACTATGTATAGAATGATATACAAATCTTTAGATTAAATACAATACTGCGCAAAAGAATTGAACTACTTTTTCGGTTAGGGACCGTAATCTGGTTTTCAAAAGTATTATGCTTTTCTAAAATGTTTACTTTTTTTACGGTATAAAGAAGCTCAATTTCGTTGAAGAATTCTGCAAATCATGGGAAATGCTTTTATAATCTATTCTTCATGCAAGATTTTTCATTCTTGTTTCATATGGAAAGTAAAGTTAAAAGTACCAAATTATCTAGTAGTGAGCCTTTCAAATTTTTTGTTTAACCGTTGTAGACTAGGCTGCGGGCAGAGAAAAAATTATTACGTCATCCTGTTTCAAAATGAAATTATGATGTAGAACAAGAATATTAACAGAACATGAATGACTGATTTGTCAATGCATATCTTATTGTGATATCAGCAGTAGGGAGCGCCAAATCGTCTTTTTAGCGTTACTATCATGTCGTCGAGTTTCGGGATGAAATTTTAATATGTTGCATGTCTCGACTAGTACAATGCACATATTTCAGTTTATCTTGGGATTTCGTGGTTAGATATTTGCAGAACGCGGCGCCAATTCTTCATTTTCGCGTTACTATCTCGTAATCGAGTTTCGAAATGTAATTTTAATAAGTTGCATACCTCGAATAGTACATTACAAATATTGCAGTCTGTCTCGTAGTATCGTTGAACAATATGAGCAGAATGAGGCGCCAATTCTTATTTAAGGGAAAATATGGTTTCTTGTTCAGTTGTTTTCCCCTATTCGATATTTTAAATACATGTGACAAAGCAATCGTTTGTTATCATTGTTATTTTAGTAGTTATCTTATTATTATAGATTTGTGATTTTATAGTAACAGTCGTTTTGATATAATTATGCGATTTTATAAAAAAAAATTATTGTTTTTTGCTATCTTTTTTTTTTTTTTTGATGAATGCATGGGCGCATAGCGCTCATCAAAACTAAACCTAATCACTGGATGCAGCAATTTCATCGTGCAGCAGTCTCAAAAACGTCCTAAATTCGCGAAATCCGCGATCATAAACGAACGAAATTCGTTAACGCCGCAATCAGTAACAAACGTATGAACGCATAGCGCTCATGAAGACCGAAGAAAAACATTACTGGATGCAGCAAACTTGTGCAGCAGTCTCTAAAACGCAGTAATTCGCGAAAGCCGCAATCACAAACGAACAAAACTCGTTAACGCCGTAATCAGTAACGAACGTATGAGCTAATAGCGCTCATGGAAACCGAAAAAAAAAATCATTGGGTGCAGCAACCTCGTCGTGCAGCAGTTTCTAAAATGCAGTAATTCGCGAAAGCCACGATCAAGAACGAACGAAATTCGTTAACGCCGCAATCCGTAACAACGTATGAATCCATAGTCTTCATGAAAACCGAAAAAAAAATCACTGGGTGCAGAAACCTCGCCGTGTAGCAGCCTCTAAAACGCAGTAATTCTCGAAAGCCGCAATCACAAACGAACGAAATTCGTTAACGCCGTAATCATTAACGAACGTATGAGCTAATAGCGCTCATGAAAACAGAAAAAAAACATCACTGGGTGCAGCAACCTCGTCGTGCAGCAGTCTCTAAAACGAATAATTTGCGAAAGTCACGATCACGAACGAACGAAATTCGTTAACGTCGACATCAATAACGAAAGTATGAATGCATAACGTTCATGAAAACCGAAAAAAACATCACTGGGTGCAGCAACCTCGTCGTGCACCAGCATTTAAAACGCAGTAATTCGCGAAAGCCACGATCACGAACGAACGAAATTCGGTACCACCGCAATCAGTACGAACGTATAAGCGCATAGTGCTCATCAAAACCGAAAAAAAAATTACTGGATTCAGCAACCTCGTCGTGTAGCAGTCTCAAAAAGGCACTAAATTCGCGAAATCCGCAAACACAAACGAACGAAATTAGTTAACGCCGCCATAAGTTACGAACGTATGAGAGCGTAGCGCTCATGAAAAAAAAAAATCACTGGATGCAGCAACCTCGTCGAGCAGCAGTCTATAAAACGCAATTATTCACGAAAGCCACGATCACGAACGAACGAAATTCGTTAACGCCGCAATCATCAACGAACGTATGACAGCATGGCGCTCATGAAAACCGAAAAAAGTCACTGGATGCAGCAAACTCCTTGTGCAGCAGTCTCTAAAACGCACTAAATTCGCAAAAGTCGCAATCAGAAACGAATGAAATTCGTTAACGCCGCAATCAGTTACGAGCGTATGAGCGCATAGCGCTCTTGAAAACCGAAAAAAAAACATCACTGAGTGCAGCAACCTCGTCGTGCAGCTGTCTCAAAAAAGCGATAATTCGCGAAAGCCCCGATCTCAAACGAACGAAATTTGTTAACGCCACAAACACTAACGAACGAATGAGCGTATAGCACTCATAAAAACAAAACAAAAATTCACTGGATGCAGCAGTCTCAAAAACGTACTAAATTCGCGAAATCCGCGGTCACAAACGAACGACATTCGTGAATGTTGCAGTCACTGACGAACGTATGAGTGCAAATAAATTTCATTTAACTTGTGCATGAATGATATTTATAAGTCTTTTTACCCGACTGCCAAGAAGGGTTATGTGTTTCACGCATGTCTGGGTATGTGGATTTCTTTATACCCTCGAAGCATCCCAACGGCTGGATGGATTTTAATGAATGAGGTCTCTATCGATTCGGCTTAACCGTCCAATGGTTATAGGGTAGGTATTGTTTTTATCAATTCAAAATGGCGGCCGTAAAATAAAAAATGGCGGTAGAGACGAAAATTTTTTTTCGCACCCTATTGAGTGGCATACCATTGGATAGGTCTTTCAAAATGAAGACGATGTTTCATTGACTATTTTACAGTCAGAAGCTCCGTTTAAATATGACACAACATGGAATTCGTGTAGGTAGGATCTCTAGCTTGACTGCAACTCTAACCATCATAGACATCCATAGACCTCATCAAAACAGTGTTTATAGATAGGAACTAACAATTAAACACAACTTAAAAGTCATCCATACAAGTAAATAAAAAAAATAGGTAAGTAATATAAAAATAGTTTCACATAGATGGGAAATAATTAATTAGTTCGCTTTTTACGCAGTCGGGTTTTTTGATTTTTTAAATTAAATCTTTACTTGTTCTCATTTTTTATGAAGCCTAAACACTATGAAGACAACACTATGAAGTCTAAAAATGCAACACTAGAGTAAATAATAATGACATCGTATGAGCCAGGGCAAAGTGCAAGGGAATTTCTTGGGCGCATTTGTGATAAGAGCCGTTTTGAGGGCTGCGATTTAGACTCTATTTTATTACCCAACAGGTGGGTAATAACGCTTAATAGCATTGGTCAAGAAATCATGCCACTATATTTTATGAATAGCTATCTGCTAAATTAGTCTTTTTGTATACATAATCAATAAATTACTGTATCAAATCCTATATTTGTTTGGGGAAAATAATCTAAAACTAAGCCGTAAAAATTGGTAGAATCTTAACGTGGCGTTATTACCCCAAAACACCATATATATAGTGTACATAAAATAAAATGCAAGTAAAAGGTTATATAAATCTCAAATTGCGATAATCAAATTACGAAAAAAATCAAATTATTAAAAGTAGACTCAAAAAAGTGAAACAGCCTTTTAGGCAGTAGTCAACCGTGGTGGCCGATTACTGAACATGTAAGTAAATATAATACCCAATAGTCGGCCACATTAAAATTAATTAATACAAACACACTTATTGAATTTTGATACTGAAAAACATTAGTTTATTAAAATTTTTAATAGTAGAGTCTTCTAATTTTAGAAAATAATAAAAAATAAATTAATACTAGTCTTTTAAAAATTTTGTCATCGGTTAACAAAAAAATAGCAAAAACGGTTATTTGACCGCAACCAAATAAAAAATGGCTGATTACTAACGCAATAAAAATACCCACAATTCTTTGCTGATGGCTTATGACGTATAAAGGATGGCTACATATAGGGGGATTGTAATATTTCATTTGAAATCAAAAATAAGCAATTCATAACATATTTTATCTCAAAGTGGCCGACTACTGGTGCATTTACCCTATTTGAACTTCATACAAAGATTTCGGAGCAGTTTTTGTTACGTCTATACCTTAAAAAATAGCTGAGTTGCAGCATTTTGAATTTCTAGCGTGGCTGACATTTTGAAACGTCCTGAATTTTGTCACGCGATAAAAGGCGTATTTATGAACCGATTTGGATGTAACTTCGTTTATACATAGTACATACCAATGTCTAGACCGGGTTCGTTGGCCAGCTTCATCCGAAATCTTGTTTAAAAATGGCGGCCATTTAAATTTTTAAGAAAAATTTTAATTTGAAATGTGGTACCAAAAAATTGAAAATTGAAAAAAATATTTTCCTCTTATGTGTTTGACCTTGATAAAAAGATTCGGGAGCAGTTTTTGTTTCGTCTATATCTTAAGAAATGGCTGAGTTATAGCATTTTGAATTTCTAGCGTGGCTGACATTTTGAAACGTCCTGATTTTTGTCACGTAATAACAGGCGTATTTATGGACCTATTTCGATGTACCTTAGTGTGTACATAGTACATACAAATATCTCGACCGAGTTCGTTGGCCAGATTCATCCGCCATCTTGTTTCAAAATGGCGGCCGTTTAAAAAAAATAAAAAAATAAAAATGAGATACCAAAAAATTGGAAAATGAAAAAGATTTTTTTCGTCTGTGTTTGACCTTAATACAAAGATTCCGGAACAGTTTTTGTTTCGTCTATATCTAAAAAAATGGCTGAGTAATAGCATTCTCAATTTCTATTGTGGCTGACATTTTAAAACAACCTGGTTTTTGTCACGCGATAACAGGCGTATTTATGAACCGATTTGGATGTAACTTGGTCTGTACATAGTACATACCAATGTCTCGACCAAGTTCGTTGGCCAGCTTCATTCACCATCTTGTTTCAAAAGGGTTGCCATTTAAAGAAAAATTAAATTTAAAATTTAAAATGGGGTATTAAAAAATTGGAAAATGAAAAAGATTTTTTTTATGTGTTTGGCCTTGATACAAAGATTCCGGAGCAGTTTTTGTTTCTAAAAATTTGTTCTTTTGTTTATATCTTAAAAAATGGTTGAATTATAGCACATTGAATTTCTAGCATGGCTAACATTTTGAAACGATCTTGTATTTGTCACGCGATAACACACGTATTCGCCTATTTCGATGAAAGAAGGCATGTGCATAGTATACATCAATACCTCGACCAAGTTCTCTGGCCAGATTCATAAGCCATCTAGTTTCAAAATGGCGGCCATTAAATTAAAAAAAATATATATATTTAAAGTGAGGTGCAAAAAAATTAGAAATTGAAAAAGGTTTCTTTCTTAAGTATTTGACCTTGATATAAGGATTCAGGAGCATTTTTTGTTTGTTTTTACCTTAAAAAATGGCTCAGATATAGCAGTTTCAATTTCTATTGTGGGTGACATTTTGAAAAATCTGATTTTTTTGCATGCGACAGCACTCGTATATATAAACCGATTCCGATGTGAGTGAGCATGTGCACAGCAATTACTAAGGTCTCGACCAAGTTCACTGGTTAGCCTCATCCACCATGTTGTCTTAAAATGGCACGCACTTTAAGAAATCGCCGAATTTGGCAGCCAAATATAAGTTACTTTAAAGAAAAGCAGCTTGGATAAAGCTGACTAATTTCGCGAAATTCTCATTCATTATATTGATAAATATTAGTATTGAATTTCCTATATTCGGTTTCCACTAAATTGAGCTTCGTGTGTTTGAATGATATAAGTTGGCTTTTTTAAAATAAGGAATATGAAAGCTACCTCTTCCTCCCGGCACTGGCCGGAAGGACTTTTTTAAGATATAGACGAAACAAAAACTGCTCCGGAGTCTTTGTATAAAGGTCAAATACATAAGAAAAAATATTTTTCCATTTTCAATATTTTGGTACCACATTTCAAATTTTAAATTTTTTAAAAAATTTTAAATGGCCGCCATTTTGAAACAAAATGGCGGATGAAGCTGACCAACGAACTCGGTCAAGACATTGGTATGTACTATGTACACACCGAATTACATCCAAATCGGTTCATAAATACGAGAGTTACAGTGTGACATATGTCAGATATATATATATATATATATATATCAGTGGCGTGGCGTGAAAATTTTCAGTGGTCATCGCAATTATTTAAGTTTGTGGTGAAAAATTATTAACTCTAAAATGCAATGGTTGAATGTTCAAAAAAGAAACTTTAAATCTTACCTTCACTTATACATGAACTCCAAATGTTCTGCTAAAACTGGATCGTAGAGTTTTAAAAGCTTATTAAGAGTTTTAAAATATTGCTTGGTCATCGCCGCATCGTGCGATGACCGGACGCCACGCCACTGATATATATATATATATATATATATATGTGTCAATTTTGAACGGAGGGTGGTTTCGGGATCTGGGGGTCATGATCGATGAAAATATACCAAATTTTTTTGAAATAGCTTTCCTCCGAACCGCTGCAATAGGTAGCTTTTTGTAATGAAAGCTACCTAAAACAATTGAATTTTTTACAGTATATCTCTAATGAGGCTAACATTAATAAATATTTTTAATTTTTTGTTTTAAAAGATACTTGTGCATAAGAAAAATGCGCAGATGAAGCAGATTTTCAATGTGTTCAATTGATAATCTTTTTGTAATTTGAATTATTACTTTTCCATGCTGGGGACTGCCTGTCCATTTCACTCTTTATGTGATTTCAGAAAACAGGAGGTTTTAGACAAATTCACACATTTTTAAAAAATAATTTCTTATTCGTAAATAAGTTTGTGTTTAAAAAAAAATCGATATTTAGAAATTCTATCATTTTTGGTAGCAAAATATTTTTCTTTATTACTTTTCCTTTTTTAGATTAAACGAAATTTATAGATACCAGGTCACTTAATAATAATAATAAGTTTTGGATCAATTTCTATAATCAGGGTGCTGTTCACATAAATATGACATTTTTTGATAGATTAAGTACAACAGCTACTCTGTCTCTTATAAGAAAATGCATCTGAATTTTATAATTTTAAATAGTTACAAACCAAACCATTATTCGTTTATTTAAAATGCACTTTATTTTCAGGAAATAAATAAATACATTGTAATATAATAACATATATACATATATATATATATATATGTATATATATATATATATATAGAGAGAGAGAGAGAGAGAGAGAGAGAAACAACACGGAAAAATATCTTCAACTTTTATTGAAAGTTCAAAATTACTTGAAATGTAACTAATGTACGTGATGAGAGACTTACCCGATAATTTTTCTAGTTCTCTATATCTTTTTATGGAGTTTTTAGACAGAATTTGAGTCGGTACATTACCACTTAAAGTAGTCGTAATTCTGCCTTCATCGTAATAAGACCCAAATATTTCTCTATTCGACATTTCTTGAGGCTGGAACAGAAAAAATACACAAATCAGTAGGAATTAAAAAAAAATTATTGTACTACATTATGAAATGAAGCACTAAAATAATTTTTAAATCAGCACTAGATGTTTCGACCATTGCTATTATTGTGATTACGCACACACATTTTTGTTTCTAAATATCGCATCGTTTCAATCTGCACTCCATTGAAAAAGAAAAAAATAATGTATGTGATATATATAATAAAAGGCTAAGTCATGTGACCGTCATCAACTGTTCCGGGCTTACCGCTTCACCTTTTTATATGCCAGGTGACCATTTTGCTACTTTTATATTAGCTGAACTAAGATGATTAAATCGCAAAATAGGTCTTCATTGCCATCATTTCATTTAAAATATAAACCTTTTACTAATTTTATTTAAAATACACGTTTATCAGATACATTTAAAATACACGTCTTTGATCTCTAATAATAAAAGCCTAAGTCATGTAAGTGTTATAAACAAAACGGGTTGACCACTTCGCTTTTCATGTATGCCAAGCGGTCATTTTTATTGAAAATTATTTCTTTAAAAAAAAAAAAAAAAAAAAAAAAAAAAAAACTGCATAAGAGTTACATTTTTAAAAAGATCGTTCAAAAATAATTAATGTTTGAGTGATAAATTACAATCAAATATGGATATATTCTGAGATAACTTCAGTTGAAATTAGGCTGACAGCTAAATATCTCACTCCATCAAAGTAAACAAACAATAGAGATTCGTTGATCCTGAGCGATTAAAAATATTAAACCATGAAGGTAATCATTCGTAAAGCTAGTTTTCCAGCAAGCAATAAAAAAGAATGAACCTGTTTGTGATTTTTATAGTTGTCAAACTGCAAGGCAAAATGCAACGTTATTCTCAAAGCCATTCGTCTATAAACGAGGCTAACAAAAAAGACAGGCTACCGCGATGCATTCCACGGTTTATTTATTTATTCAGACCGCTAGAGGGACGTGATGCTCTTTTCTTACATTTGCATTGGTGCATTTGAGCATCACGTGACTCCAGCGGTCTGCATAAAAAGATACGGGTAAAGCACCGCGGTAGCCTTTTTCGTTTATAAACTAACAAAATTAATTTTAGTTTTAGAATTGTGCTATACATTGTGAGCTCGGTGTTCATTGAACACGAATCATTTTTTAGGGTTCCGTACTTAAAAAAATAAAAGCGGAACCATTATAAGATCACGCCTGTGTCTGTCCGTCTGTCACAGCCATTTTACTCGTAAAGTATGGAACAAGGAAAGTTCAAACTAACTGAAGTAATAAAAGCTATTGACCCATATATTTATAGATTATAAACTATTCAAAAATATACTTAGGAAAAATACATAGTGGCTAATTAAGTTACTTGAAAAAAAATCTTGGATGATCACTGATATTAAAGACACGGGAACCTTAAAGAAACGTCCTTAAAGACACGGGCGGTTTGGAAATACATAAAGACACGGGCATCGTACTCTTACGCTCCATCGACTTTTAAAGCTTAGATAACAACTTTTAATTATATATTTGTGTAATGCGATGTCCAGTTACTAATTCATATATTTATTGTGCGGAACCTTCTGTACACGAGTCATACTCACAACTGACCGGTTATTTAAGGTATAACTTACATTTACCGCTGATGCTGAAGTGCGTTTTACCATTTATCACTTACTTGATGGGAAAAGATGTGCATCAAAATTTTAACGTGGAATTATAGATAAATAAATAAATAAATATATTTTTTGCAAGATGTAGGCTACGACCATTTTCTAGTAAATTTTTGTAATTTAAATGTTAAATTCATAGTAATTTTGTTGAACCTGGCACTGGAACTTTTGAGAGTCGTATTAGCTAACATGCGCCAACTCGCAGAAGACTCAATTACGGAAGATTGCTTAATATATTTAAAATCTCTGCACTAGTGAACGTATTACAACTGATAAGCAATTGGGGTATACTTACGTATTATCTGGGCCATGTCATATACAGCTGCTCTAAGCATGGCGCCAATTATACTAATCACGGTAACCCTTACTTTTTGACAACTTTATAACATAATCCTCTTTTATAAAAAGCTACGTGTTGCTGACGATTGGCTTTTTCGCAAATCGTTGCCACAGATTAATCTTGGAAAATGAAACATTTGAAGTTACTGAAAAAATTAATAGCTCGAAAAGTATTTGCCATAAAATTGTTAGAAAAACTGCGTTAGAAAGGTTAAAAATTATATTTTTCTACCAACAACAGATTACCGATATAAACAAACGAAGATTTCAGAAATTGTGATAAACAATCTATAGTGAGTCATTCATTTTTGAAAATTCATTGATAAAAATTTAAAAACTTTCGTGCATTGAATATTTTAACTCCTGTAGTATTATTATTGTACATATATTGTACATATTATTGTACATATATTATTATCCTGTAGTATATATTATCCTTTGACGTCATTTAACTATGAACTAATGAAAATATTTGTAATTTAAAATCGAAGTCTTAAACATTTTCGGTACTTTTATGTTATCCGGGGGCAAATCTCGACAATAACGGGTTTTTTTTCGCCAATAGTAGTTATTTATTCGGGTGTGGGATTTAGAAACAATGCTTTAAAGTTGAAATAAAATGCTATTGTATTCATTATTATTGTTATGTATTTTAAAGGAAATGAGTGAAAGGAATGTATTTTAATTATGTGCAATATATGTATTTTGAATTTTGTATTTTAAATAAATGTTATGCTTTTTAAATAAAATGGGTTAAAGTTAAAGGTATATATTTTGAGTGAAATTAATGCAATATGAATGATGTCAATGTGAACAGTATTTGACGATTTATCACATCGGCAATCTAACATAAAAATATTCTATTTTCTGAATATTAATGTAAAGTCCATAAGCACTTGTCGTGTAAGTCACATGTCACGATTTTTGACTACCAGTATTTTAGAACGGAAAAATGCGATTTATTTTATCGGAGATATCGCATTAATTGAAAAAAGGCGAAGCAAACTTTTCGAAAATAACGGTGGCCAATAAGCCAACAGTTATTAGCAATGTGACTTACACTACAAAAACTCATGGAACTACCCTGTATTGAACATAGTTTTAGTTTGTTTGTTTCAGGTTTGTATGTTTAAATTTTTTTTTTTTTTTTTCCAATCTTAATTACTTCTCAATATTACATAATTTTAAATTTTACACCATTGAATAGGGAGGGTGTATTTTCAAATGTAAATTGCTTGAAAACTGTATTTCAATATACTGACTTTTTTGGATTTTTAAACCAAATAGCTCGATTACGGAATAATAGTATATAGTTTATAGTATAGTTAATAGTTATAGTTTATTTTTTTTTATTATAGTTTGCAGTTTATTTATTTATTATAGTTCATTTATTATAATTTATTTATTAATTTATCAAATAATTTTATATTGTTTACAATTTTTATCAATGTTATGTATTAAATATTGTTAAATTATTGTTGGTAACGATGAACACGATTGGCAACATTAAACAGGATTGGCAATTGACAACCATTTTTGGCGTTCTATCTCATGGCCTGAATAACACGTAAATTTCGCAAATTGACATGAAACAAAAACGACTAAGTGAGTTAAGCGGTTTTTGTCAAGAAAGATGAAATACTACGAAATGGTACCATGATTGTAAAGAATTCTTGATTTCTCTATCAGAATCTGACGATTTGTCTAAAGATTACACAAATAAATTAAATTGTAAATAAAAGTAACATATTGCAATGCTTAGCATGCATTTCAAGGTGACCAAGCTGATCGCCAGACGCGGCTAGTTTTATATAAAGTTTAATTTAAAATGTAGTTTACTTTATCGATTTTTTAATGATTTTGAAAACGATTTTCAAGCATGATTTTTATGAAAATCTATTAGCGTGGGAAGTAAAAGTAAATATTTCTTTTTGTATAATATATAGATAAAGTAAAGTAAAACTAATATGCTGTAGCAATCACAAAACTATTTTCTACATTAATTTCAATAGCGGTGTTACACACTAAGCATGCTGCATTTCTTTAAATTTAACTTGAAGTTATATTGATCCATGAATTTTAAAAAATGCTCCTTGTAAGGTTAAAATACAGAATTAGAGCAACATACATAATTTTACTTAATAATTTGAAATATTAAATATGGTGCATTTCAACTTTATTGAAACTGAGATACAGCTACAATTTTCAACATAAAAAATAGCATGAAAGCGCCTCTTGTTGCATGGAGAAAGCCAAAACTATATCAACATAATTTTTAATAAACATTTCACATATGAAATTTCATCTTATAGATGCTGAGATACAGCAGTAATGAAAATCGCGAAAAATACTCTGGAGAAACGTCACATATTGAGAGCTAATACACATCAAAACCTAAACAGCATTAATTAGTATTAAGGTCTAACTGAAGACGAAATGTGACAAAATTCAATCCCATAGATGCCAAGATTTTTGACTCATACACTGTAAAAAAAAAATCTGTAAAGTTACTAAAGTTTTTCTCGGAAACTGGGATTCCAAGGACATTTTATGTAACGGCAACAGCAAAAATTCATGTAACAGACACACTTTTGCGCTAAAAATCAAAAAATCTGTAAGGTTACTAAGAATTTTTTAGTAAACTGGGATGCCTAAAATTTTTCATGTAACTACAACCAGGGTTACAAATAAAATTTTAGTAAGATTACTGTAATTTTAGCAGATTCATTTGTAAAGTTGCAGATTTCTGTAGCTTTACTAAAGCTAGTTTTGTAGATTTGCAGCTTTTTTTGTACAATTTCAGATGAAAGTTTAGTAAGCATGTAACTTTGCATCTGTAGAACTACAGATTTTTTTTTTTTACAGTGTAGCAGATTTTAATTAATTACACTGTATATCTACACGCGTAATGCCCATTCTGATTTTGATAGCACAAACGGAAACAAAAATTATATCTTATATACAAGATTTAGTAAACAAATTTAACGGCAAAAGAGTTATTTGAAAATAAAGCTACAGAAAACCCTACTCTGAAAAAATATTCCTGTTATAAACTACCATTTTTAGCTACGTATGTTTTCTTAATGAACACAGTAATCGCTGACTAAGGCAGACTGTGTAAAACGGAAATCTGTCTAACGCGGAAAGATTTTAAAGTCGCTTCAAACGATAAAGTCTGTCCAGAGTGGAATAAAGTTTACGACGGAACACTGTCTATGTTTAGATCGATTTCGCTTTATACAGAGTTTACTGTATCATAAAAATTAAATTTTCCAGACAGGCAGACAAACAAACCGAAGTTAAACAAGTTGGAAATTGCACGTCAAACGTGGAAAATGAGGTGCGTTCGTACTATAACTAGTTTTGTAAATATGTTTTGCACCACATATTGTACTGAATGTATATTTTAGTGCACTTAATTTTGCTCTGTTACATGCGGACAGACGGACTGAATGGTGACTATAGGTGCTACGTATTTATATAATTACGAACGCACCTAAAAACAGAACTCTTATGTCTCGCTTTGAAATCCTGATTATAGAAAATAGTGTAATAAATCACCATAGAATTATAAATTGATTATTTTCAGATTTTTTTTCTTTATATGCGTGCTATAAGGCCTTCCTTTATGACAAATTTCAAGGTTCTAGGTCAACAGGAAATACCCTATAAATTTTGAGGGTGAAACCTAGGAACAAACACTCAACGTCCCAGCGCGCTTGACGCCAAAGCCTGTAGCCAAGCGCTTTGGCGAAAAAATGAACTTCGAGTATATACGTGCATGCTGCATTATGTTTGTTGTACCGTAGTTCGAAGTTTGCATATGCGAATATTTATATCCGATTTATATGAATATATTTTGGATACGCTTACAGAGTTAAAAGCGAGGGTTTTTTTTTTCCCTTTTGCAGATTAATTCAGTCTACAAAAGTTGTATTATTGAATATATACGATTATATTACTCGAATATTGATGCTGTTTCAATAAAATAAGATTACCGTTACAAAATAAGGATGACGCTGAAAAATTTAAACTGCATGTTTCTAGCTTTATGAAGGGATAATAGTTGAAACAATAGTTGCCATAGTTAATCAAGATAAATCAACATAGTTGAAAAGTGTTTACATCTTAGTTTGTCATATAGTTTTTGGGATTTACTATGGAATTACTATGAAATAATAATTCTGGAAGTACGTATTTAATTGTGGTACGCGTTTTTATTTTTATTTTATTTTTTTCATATTTACTTGATGTATATAAATTCTATAGATTGTATACAGATCTGAACAAAAGATCTCAAGTACATTTTCGTTTATTGACGGAAAGTTTTAAAGGGTATTTTTCAACTGTGTTACGCGTTTAACTGAATCAACTTTTAGAATACTATGTAGTATACATAAAAATCTATAGATCATATACAGGGCTGCACACAAAAAATCGGATATTTTTTAGACGATTGATGGTAATTGCAGAAATTGGCTTTTTAAATGCGTTATCTTTTCCAAATTGTTTATTTAGATATCATCTTTCAGCTTAATAAACTGTGAAATTTTATTACAGCATTCTCAATGTGTTGGAAAATATTACATGATTTATGGCGGACTCGTGATTTTTCGTTCTTGTTTATTTTTTAATTAATTTTCAGAAAATCAGATTTATTTTTATACAGTTTTTTTAAGCACTCATACTATGAAGTACATTCTAAAGGAATAATAAAGAGCTGCAAGAATACCACAAATACTACAATAATGAGCATGGTTAGATTTTTATTTTTCCCATTTCATCATAATTAAGAATAATTTTTAATTTTTTTAAATAAATTTGATAGTAGTTCATAAAAGAAGAGTAATTAAGCATCCCATTAATGGATACTGGCCTTAAAATCTTTAAAGTAAACGCAATTTTGTAAATGACAGTATATAAAATTCAAAGTTTTCTATTGCTGTGGAAAAAAATGCCAATTTTCTGCTTCCTGACTAGTTTAACCAAGATTGTAAACAATAAAATCATTACAGCGCACAAGGAGAAGTTAAGAAAAAAAAAATAATAAAAGCTAATTTTTTATTTCCTATTGTTTTATGAACCAAATCTTTGAGGAGGAGGGGGGGGGGGGTGCTATGTCTATTATAGAATATTTTTAACCTGTTATCAATGAGCAACAAAGCACTTATCTTAGCATACTCTCAACTAGTAACTAAGATAATTGTAGTGAATTTTCATGTATTTATGGTGATCATTTAAAGAAAATGCAAAGTTATAGAGTGGGTCTGTAAGATTAAATATTTCACTTGTTCACAATATATATATATACATATATTCAGCTCATGCATTATTCAAAAGACGACTTTAGTAATGTATTTTGTGTGCTGACACTAGATGGCAGCACATGATACGTCTAAAACTCTATAAATAAATACTTTAGCTTCGGAGAAGAAAGGTTAGACTTCTTATAGAGCATATATCTATAAGATTAAATACTTCACTTGCTCATAATGCATATATAATTATTCCGAAGATGAAACAAGAATTTATTAATTCGCATTCGTATTCTTGAAAGTATACCGTAAGAAAGAAATAAGCGATCAAATGAATGAAATATCGGAGGTCGAAATTAGCTTCAGACTTGCATGCCTGCCCATTTTCTCGCCAAAGGGCTTGGCTACTGGGTTTGGCATTAAGCACGCTGGGAAGTTGAGTGATTGTGAATTTGCAACCGGGAAACCTGAAATTTTGCACGAAGGAAAGTCTATTACTGCATATAAAGAAAAAAATCCCCAAAATATCACTTTATAAATCTATGTCGAAGTTGATTTATTACGGGACAAAATCATGAATCTCCATAATCGGGAATACTGATGATATATATATCCATACTAATAAAAGAACAAATCGTTCTGTGTATGTGTGAGTCTGTCTGTCTGTCTGCGAAGGCAAGCAAAATCTACGGCACGTACGAGGCTCAAAATTTTTGTGGGGAAATTCAAAGGACTCTCCTGGTGTACCTGAGCTTCAGAATTTTAAATTTCTTACAATTAGTTGAGAAATTAATTAAAAAACCACAAATTAAAATAATGGAAAAGTATTCATAATTCAACAAAAGCATAGATTTTTATGAAACAGCAGAATAAATTCTCACTCAGTTGTTCACAGCCAATGAGGTGCATTCTTCGAGCGGTACTCAAAATTATTTCAAAGCAACACATGACTAAAGAGATTACGCAATTTTGCAGCTCTATAGAATTTTTTTAAATATTGTATTTATCAATTTGAAATTAGCATATTTATGCGTATTTTTTAACGCTGAATCCAAATATGTAATTTTCATTGAAATCCGGCTGCAATTAACGAATATACATTAATTAACAGTTTTAAATTATCGTGCGATTTTATCTGAAATCATTTGAGCATAGACAGCTGTCTGTGAAATCGATTTTTAAAAGCAAAATAAAGCAATCACCTTTTCATGCGAGACAAATTTTGTATTTATTATATTTTCGGAGACAGGGAGGGGAGGGGAAGAAGTTCTTTTGATTAAATATAGCAATTAGACCACATGGAAAAGGTTTGTTTAGAACAGAGTGTGGCAACTGAGTATGGAAATGGGAGATGACAGATTTTGCAGCGCGTGCGCAGCATGCCTGATTTACGGGGCCGCAGGCATATTCACAATAGCTGCTCGGTTCAGATTGGACACTGATATTTCTCAGTATATTTTTCTGGTATGAAATTTTTAATATTTCGTAACACTTAGTTTTGTTATTATCTCTATGTAATAATGTTAGTATCCTAATTCTAATAATATCATAAATATGAAAGTGTGAAAATATTTGCCTGAGATCAGCGTCAAAACAGATAATTAAATGCATTTGTATTCATTATATTCATTACATTCAAATATTAATAAGAAAATTTAAAAATATATATATTTTTTAATATTGCGCAAATCTGTGCAAAATGTAAATTTGCAAAAAAATATTTTGCAATTTCTTTAATTCCATTTTTTTCTATTAATATTTCCAAGATAAAAAAAATACTTTCGCAATATTGACATTTTGTTGGAGATAGTTACAATTTAAAGTTTTGACATTCCGTTATAACTACTATTCCAATGTAAATCGAATATTTTACCAACTTAGGTGTATAGTTCAAGTATCAGTGATAGCAGTTAGAATTAAACGTATTTTCATCTTAAAAATATATATCAGAAATTTTTAATACTAATTTTCGCTTAATTCAATGGCAGACTATCGTCGATTAAATAAAGTGAAAATACTGTTTAAAAAGACCGATAGAGGTTTTGAATTGAGAATTCCGCTAAATTGGCAACACTGTTAGGGATGAATGGAAATGTTAGCAGAATATAAACAACATAACGAATACTGGTTTTCAGGGTAATTTGGGTTTTGGATTTTTTAAAGCGTTATTTCCAAACAGTTATCACCGATTTTTTTAAATCTCGTAATTTATAGGGCGAATATTATTACTATTAGAAAGGAATAATGGTTATAAAAATCCCGAAACGCAATCATTAGTGGATTTTCGCATCAGGTGCATTTTTAATAAGGTTTACACTGCTGTACAGTCGTGGAGAAAAAAAAAAGTAAACACCCCTACTATCTCCTCAACAAATTATCGTAGACGAAAGTTACTGGTACCGAACGATTGGAAATAAAGTCTCCTTTTAAATGATGTAGATAAAATTTGCTTAGGAGGCCATCTATATATTAAAACGAATACAAACTTCATTTTTTTCAATGGCAATACCCAATTTTAACGAGATATTTCAAAACTTCGGTTCAAACTATGTCTAGACACAAAATTTCAAGTCATTTGAATGATACGTTTTTGAATTATAATCATTCAAAGTTTAGTGGTTCTAATATTAAATTACATTTTCATATTTTTATTTATATCTCCTAAAATTATGCTCCTAATGTGCTAATATTTTGTGCAGAAATAATAGTAATATGCCCAAACATAAACACTCTGAATTTGCAATTTTTATAATTTCATGATATGAATTATGAAATATCAAATTAATATTCGAAAAAATTATGAATTGCAACCTACAATTTTTTATGGATTTAGATTTATTAAGTCCTGCTATATGGAAATCCAAAACTTCACATTTTTCTTCCAAGTAGCTCTCAAATTATGCTTAAAAAACGCAAAGGGCCGTCTATGATACAAGTGACTAGATACTTTGAAATTTCATCTGCTCTCCATTAATCTAGCAGGTTTCATTGACTGCTTGAGTGGCTCTTAAGGTGCCTTGATCAAGAAGGGTTCTCTCTCAGTTAACAATCGAGTACCGAATTTCAATTTGGATACAGCCCTTAAAATACGCTCGTTTTAAAATAATTAATTTCTCGGAAACTTATTGTACGAATTGCATAAAAATTTGTTTTGGGGCTAATTGAAGGGTGTAGAGTTCATTTATGTTGTCAAAATTGGGTATTGCCATTGAAAAATATGAAGTTTGGGTTCGTTTTAATATGTAAATGGCCCCCTAAGCAAATTTTATATACATCATTTAAAAGTAGACTTTATTTCCATTCGTTCGGTACTAATAATTTTCTTCTACGATAATTTGTTGAGGAGTTAGTAAGGTGTGTTTACTTTTTTTTTTTCCATGACTGTACCTATTATCTATATTATAAAGGACAAACATATCTGTGCGTAACGCATACGTCATTTTGCGAATGGCAACACTTTGAAATTTGAAATAAAATTTTGGTTTTGTAATTTTCTCTATTGCAAATTTTTATACTTCTAAACATCGCACATTTAAAATTTTTACGCCGCCGTATAACGAAAAAAATGCTCTTTTAAATGCAATTAGTTTGAAAGCTGTATCTCATTTTAATTTTAAGATATTAATTTTTTTGTAGTTTTTATTACTTTTTTTGTAATCGTGGCAGCTTAAGTACTCCATTTCTGTTGAAACTAAAGGGGGGAAAAATGAAAATAGTAGATTGCTGTATATTTTTGTTGCCATTTTCTCATAAAAATCGAAAAAAAAATTGAAATTAAAATATGTGCTATGTCAAGAATATCGTCTGTTATAAAACCCAGTGAGTTTTGGTTTTATTTTGTTGTTATTTATCAATTAAATGATTTTGCCGTGCCGGCTCCATTGCGAAATATTAATAAACAATTTGCACAAAAAAAAGTTTAGAATTTCTCTCCCGCTAATTTTCTACAACGAAATTAAAGCTTCATCAATAAATAAATGAAAGAATAATATATAAAAAAGCACGAATTTAACATATATGTAGTCGAACAATTTAAATTTTTAGAGCCGAATTGGGAAAAATATGTGCTTTTAAATGTAATTTGTATGAAATAGAGTTGCTAGGTAACTGTTAAAGTAAAAGAGAAAAAATAATCTATATATTGAAAACACAAGATAGCTTTTTTAGACATCTTCCTTGAACTTTCTACGGTACCAATTTTGCTAATAATTCTTTTTTTAAATGAAAGTTGTTCATTTGTAGATATCCTCGCATTAGCTATTTTTCTAAATATTTTCACTTTTATATTTTTAATTTAATTTGAAAAGATTTTTTGAAATTTCATCAAAATGGTAGCAATCGTGCTATTTCCACTGTTGCAGAAAAAACAGAAATATTGGGGTTTATTTATCTTTATTGATACCATTTACTCATTACAATAAAAAATAACTTTATTTTAAGTCTGAACAGAAAATGACGTCACTATTTAAAAAACATTTTCGCTCATAAAGCTAATGTTAATATATTTTCATTCGGCTGATACCGAAATTGAGACACTTGGCGTAATGCTTCAATAAGTGCCATATTTAAAAGAAAAACAATCCTTTTCTTTGATAAAACTACATATTTTTACACGAATACAGCTAAAAGAGATCAGTTTCTGGAATTTGTACTTCGCGGTACTGAAATTAGACCCTCAAGCCAAAAGAATACATTTTCACATGCAAAGTTTTAGCTGACAAACGGAACTTCACGTTTGAAAATCTATCTATATTATAAAGGAAAAATATGTCCGTGCGTACGGCTGACGTCATTTTGAGAATGGCAACGCTTGACGATTAAATGTCGGATTTGCAATCTTTGCTACTGCAATTTTTTTAATTTCTAAACATCGCGCATCTTCAATTTTTACACCCGTTATATAGGGAAAAAAATCTACTTTCAAATGCAATTTTCTTCAAAACTTTATCTTAATTGATTTATTTATTATGTCTTTTTAAATAATTTTCAAGAATAATGTTTTTTAATCTATATCCATTGCGTACAGGCTCCATTACGGAATAAGCCATTTGCACTTAAAATAATATAAATAATTCAGCATTTGTCCCTGACTAATTTTTTATAGCAAAATTAAAACTTCATCAATCTATTATATTAAAAAGTGACTGTCCATTTGTATTTCACAGCTGTTCCTCCTAGAATATGGAATGTTGGGTGATCAAATTAACGCCAGTTATCCGCATGGGTCCGAGGATGTTAAATGTGGTCGTAGAATTAAAAAATTTGTTTAGTTTTCGAGATATAAATTTTTACTTTATTTTTGATGACATTTCTGTAATGATGGAAACTAAAATTGCTCCATTTTTGTGGATAAAAGAGAGAAAAAGGAAGATGACAAGGATTATTAGGTCATTGTTTGAAATCATTTTTAAAGTGAAATTAACGTATACTTGAATAAATAGTGAAAAAATGATTGTAGTTTTCAAGAAAATTTCACGAAATACGAACTCATACGTATTCAAGCTTCAGGAATCCGTTTATTTTAGAAACACAAATTTGACTGTCGAATGGAACATTGAGATAAATTCTGTTGACGTCAAAAGAAAAAACAAACATCGTACGTTATTTTCATTTAATTTAAAGTCGTAAAGTAGATTTTCAACCATTGCCTTAAGATGGCTAATAAAACATTTCAGAAGCGGACATTAAAAATGCGAAAAAGCAAGAAAAAAAAAAGAGAAAAGTTTTAGCGAGAAAAAAAATAATTCTTTAAATATTTATTTTAATTCATAAATATAAAATGCTTCTGAATAAATTCGTCCAAACAAATTCATTTTTGTATAAGTTGACCCAAATGACATCATTTCTACGAACTCCGAAATTCGAAGCAACATCTTGGAAGAGCGAAAAGCTCTAGGCAAATAAAGTTATAGAATATGTGCATTTTTATTGGAAAAGTTTTGACTTAAATTGTAAAAATTATGTGAATTATGTGAAAATATTTTCTATCGTTGAATGATTTTGAAAATGTTGCCGTTTGTGCAACGAAACGATCGTCAATCTTAATAAAGATTTTCTATCACTTTTTATAGCATTTTTTAACTTTAAATTGTAAATACAACTTATTATTTGAAATATTGTATTTAATAAAATTAATATTGCAATGGCTTTCTAAATTTACAATAACGTTAAGATTTATTTTTTCCCAAAAAGATCGATTGTCTCATGCAATTCAAAAGCAACACAACGGGTTGCTACGCAACTAGTTACTTTAATGAAAAATCGATTTTCATATTTGTTTTCTTTGAAATGCCACAATATTATAAACGCAAGAGAATATTTTATTGCTACCTTTGATTGAAAATAGGTTTTTTTTTATAACTTTTATTTTATGTATTACAAACAAATAAAATATGTACATTATATTAACTTTAGGGAAATTTTAAACATTGGAGAAAAAAAATAATATTATGGATAATGAACACACACACACAAAAAAAAATACACTGCTCAAAACAATTAAAGGATATTTGAAGTTTTATATAAAATAAAGATATAAACGAAATTTGTTTTGCCGAAAATAGAAGAAGAGAATCACAAATGCAATTTTTTCTGGTTTTCAAACTGTGGAGTATGCAAATTTTGAGTTTGACGTCAAAAACGTCGCTTCAGCGGCAGCGAATGAAATTTGACTTTCAACTGGATAAAAGAGAATGAAGACAAGGATGATCGGCATTCAGTGATTGCTTTGTTTCGATGAGTACGATGTCTCAGCGAAGTCATTTGACAGATTCAGAAGCTTTGAGAATTGTTGGTAGGTTAGAAGGGGGCCAAACTCAAGCCGAAGTAGCGCAAGCCATTGGAGTGTCACAAAGTGTCATTTCCAGGATCTGGAACCGTTTTTTGGAGAGTGGATGTGCAGGCCGAAGACCAGGGCAAGGTCGTAGACGGGCAACAACGCCCAATGAAGATCGGTATTTAGCGTTAACAGCTCAGAGACACCGAACCATGAACGCTACTCTTCTCCAACAACACCTTCGATCGGCTACAGGCACCACGATTTCAACTCAGACTGTCCGAAACCGGCTCCATGCTGTAGGTCTGTATGCTCGCCGACCGATGGTATGTGTTAGATTAACATCAAGGCATCGTCGCGACCGCAGGGAGTGGGCAACCGAGCATGTCAACTGGAGGAGAAATGAATGGAGCAATATTCTGTTTTCTGACGAGTCCCGTTTTTCTGTGCATCCGGATAATAGGCGTATTTTCATCTGGAGGGACCGTGGCAGTAGGAATAACCCTGCGTTCGTGCACGAAAGTGTCAGATTTGGCGGTGGAGGAGTGTTGGTGTATGGTGGCATCTCCATTGACGGGCGCACTGACCTCTACATCATTCGAGATGGAGCTCTGACTGGTCGCCGATATAGGGATGAGATCCTCAGACCTATTGTAGTCCCTTACGCTGCAGCAATCGGAGATAACTTTATTTTAATGGACAATAACTGCAGGCCACATCGTGCAAACCTGGTGGAGGATTTCCTTTTCGAGGAAGGAATCGTTCGAATGGAATGGCCAGCGTGTTCTCCAGACATGAATCCAATCGAGCACGTTTGGGACGCTCTAGGAAGACGAGTTTCTGGCCGCCAACAACCCCCACAAACTCTCCAAGAACTGGAAAGAGCTCTTCTGGAAGAGTGGGGCAGAATACCCCAACTCGTCATTAATAGCCTCATTGAGTCCATGCCTCAAAGGGGTTCAATGTTGCTGGCCGCCCGTGGAAACCATACCCCCTACTGAAAATGATTTTCTTTGAAGAAAACACCTTTTCTTATTCTTTTTTTCTCATATGCACAAATTGTGTTTTTTTCCTTTAGTACACAAATGCGCAATAAAATGCATTTTTTTTTCTGCCAAACATGTGTAATTTATTCTCATATAACCTACTATGTCTGTCGACCATGTATCAATCAGCTAAACAGTTTACCAGATACAAAATCCACCTAAAACTACAATATCCTTTAATTGTTTTGAGCAGTGTAGTTATACATTTTGATTCTGACTTCAATGAAACGTATTCACGCTTTGGCATTTATAATATTATTAGGATCAGGAGACTTTTATTACTACAGGAAGATAATAACAAAACTAAGTTTTTAAAAATACGAGGTGGAACCCGCCGAATTTCGACGAAAGAAAATGCTTACAAAGGAACTGTTGCATCAAATTTATAATACATCAACAACAATAATTAGAATGAAAAATCCATCTTACATTTGTTAATTTAACTCTCCAAAGACATATTTTAACCTAAGATTAACAAAATACTTTTTTCATAAACTTCAACTGTTAAAATTATTGAAAAATTAAACTTAATTCCTATACGTCATCAGTAACATATAATCAACATAAGTAATTTTGATTAAGTTAGTAATTGATGCTTGGTATTACGGAATGAAAAATCCGCAAAAATGACCTTGACATAATCATAGAATTTTTCTACCTTTACATCTAAACCAAATCAAGTCATTTTCCACGTTTCACATCCATATTAACCATTTAAAAACATTTTAATGCGCAATAGGTTATTAATAAATATATTTTCAAGCTTGAAGTCACGTTTGTCAACTATTACAACTTTTCATGTTAAAATTCCCAATCGTGATTTGAGGTCTTAGTATAATCTCTGTACCTGCGCGTAAAAATTCCAGAAATTTATAACTTTTAGACGTATTCAAGGGAAATATCTCGTTTTATCAAATAAAATTATCGTTTACTTTTAAATATGACGTTATTTTCAGTCGCTGAAATATTTTGCCTATTGACTCAAACTCAATATCAGCGAAATGAAAAAATAGTGAAATATAACAGCATCATCAGAGAAATTGTGTCTTTTTTTAAGCGTAACGTCATTTTCTGTTCAAATTTTTAAAAATATATTTTTAATTGTAATGAGAAAATGGCATCAGTAAAAATATAATCAATAAATAAACTAATCCACTTTTAATAGAAATGAAGTACTTCAGTTGCCACGATTAGAAAATTGGTATTAAAAACTATAAAAAAATTAATATCTCAAAAATAAATTGAGATACAGCTTTCAAACAAATTGCATTTAAAAGTGCATTTTTTTCTGCATACGACGGTGTAAACATTTAAAATGTGGGATGTTTAGAAGTTTAAATATTTGCAGTAGCGAAAATTGCAAAAGCGAAATTTCATTTCAAATTTCAAAGTGTTGCCATTCGCAGAATGACGTATGCGTTACGCACAGATATGTTTGTCCTTTATAATATAGATTGACCAATTCATATCAGAAAAATTAGCTGAGTGTCAAATCTGAACCGAGTAGGTATTGTGAATATACGGGCCGCAGCCGCTGGGGACCCGTTTCGGATGTTCATATTAAACATGTTGCGACTCCTGCACTGTAAAAAAAAATCTGTAGTTCTACAGATGTAAAGTTACATGCTTACTAAACTTTCAACTGTAACTGTACGAAAAAAGCTGCAAATCTACAAAACTAGTTTTTGTAAAGCTACAAACTTTGCAAATGAATCTGCTAAAATTTCAGTAATCTTACTAAACTTTTATTTGTAACCCTGGCTGCAGTTACATGAAAAGTTCTCGGAATCCCAGTTTCCAAAAAAATTCTTAGTAACCTTACAGATTTTTTGATTTTCGGCGCAAAAAAGTGTCTATTACATGAAATTTTGTTGTTGCCGTTACATGAAAAGTTCTAGGAATCCCAGTTTCCTCGAAAAACTTTAGTAACTTCACAGATTTTTTTTTTACAGTGTGGTGGAAGGTGGAACTAAAAGATTTTCAGAAAATTTCTTAAATTCTTATTTGATACCGCTACCCCTCGATATACGGAAAATTTGAATAACGGAGTTTCGTTTGGATATAGGTTTGTTCAGAACACAGTTCGCCACATAGCGGTTAACAGAGTTTGCAGCGCATGTGCGGCAGATTAAATAATACAAATTTAAGGTTCATTTAAGAATATTATTACGTGCCCCTGCAACGCCTGGCGGGGTAGCTACTATATATATATATATATATATATATATATATAATAACAATAGTGTATACTAAAAAAAGAAACTTTCGATCTGTCGGTGTGTGGTTGTCTGCGATAGCTAGAGAAATCTATCGGGTGTACGAGGCCGAAATTTTTTGTGAGGATAGCTCAAAGCCTGCACCTGAAGATAGCTCAAAGTCTGCTGCACCTGAGATTCAGAATTTTAAATTTCTAATAACTTGTTGAGTTATTAATCAAAAATCGCAACTCACTCTCATTAAAATCTCATCTCGGTCCTTGCTAGAGGGAAAAAGCGCTGGCGTACACGCCCTACGGGCGAAAATTAAAATGGAATTTCGAGGGAATATTTTGTTATTATTTATTAAATTACATCGGTCAAACCGCTTAGTAAAGTTAAAAACGGAAGACATATTCTGAAAGATCGTACTCTTGCGTCTCAAATGCCACAATCAATAATAATAATTTTAAAAGAATGTACTTTTAAATGCAATTTGTTTGAAAGCTGTATCTCAATTTGTTTTTGAGTTATTATTTTCTTTTGTAGTTTTTATTACTTTTTTGTCATAGTGGCAACAGAAGTATCCATCTCTGTTGAAAGTAAAGAGAAAGTACAGAGTACTGTATAGACCAATCAGAAAACGAATAAAATGCGGATTCAACTAATAAAACGCTTCAGATATGTTTTTGATTTCCTACCCTGACCGAGGACAGTAACCATTTTTCCAAATGGTAAAAGAAAAAAAAATCGTAGTTAAGCTTTTGAAAAAAAAAAAAAAAAAAAAAAAAAAAAAAAAAAAAAAAAAAAAAGCAATTTAACAAATTACAACGACCATTTGGAAAATGATTTTTTCGAAGACTAAAATGTAAGACATAAAAAATCGCACGGAGTTGATCACACGCCATGAATTAAACATTAATAGTGTTATTACACGTAAAAATTGCAAGCGACAAAAATCGCCTGCCACTCCTCAGATTTCCTGAAACTTACGTATTATCCACCTGAAGCTTACGTATTATCCAAGCATTTCATTGGCTGTTCGGAAAAGGCTTTTCCATCATAGAAATCTGACGACCAATTTTAAATTAAATTTCATTCTTAAATTTCTAAACATCCCACACTATTACTTTTTACACCGTCGTATAGAGAAAAAAAATATACTTTTAAATGCAATCTGTTTTGAAAGCTGTATCTCAATTTGTTTCTGAGTTATTAATTTTTTTTTTGTGGGTTTTATTACTTTTTTGTCATAGTGGCAACAGAAGTATCTATCTCTGTTGAAAATAAAGAGAAAGTACAGATTACTGTATAGACCAATTAGAAAACGAATAAAATGCGGATTAAACCAATAAAAAGCTTCAGATATGCTTTTGATTTCCTACCCTGACGAGGACAATAACCATTTTTCCAAACGGTTAAAAAAAATAAAATAAAATAAAAAAAATAAAATCGCCTTTAAGCCTTTGAAAAAAAGAAAAAAAAATCAAAGATTTTCTTCTAATCAATGGTGTAATCTGTTTTTAAAAATATGAATTTTAACCCTTTTAAATAGATCGCAAATGCAGGCCACTTCGCACCTCACGGAGACAGCATTCTTTCTACGCTAAAAGTAACTAAACGTCCGTATTTTAATACAATCTTTTTAGAGCATCTCAATAGACCAGATTTACATCACCTACAAAAATTTTGAAACGTTCGGACGGGTAGAAATATTTTTCACAAAATAAAATGTGTGAAAATTTTGACGAAATCAGTAAAAACCCGAGTGTTTTGTCGTGGTTTTGTTCACTTTCGACATACAGATACTCCAAAAATCAAATAACGCAGAAAATGTAATAGCAAATAATACATACTTTCAATTCAACAGTTTTTAATTAAAAAATGTAAATTCAGATAAAATAGAGTTAAAGATATAAAATCATACATATTTGAGGTTCATTTAAGGGTCATTCATCACGGGCTCGGGCAATGCCGGGAGAGTCAGTTAGTAAAATTATGAATTAATCATTTTCCAATTTTTTCCTTTACATGTACATGTGAGAATGTGCATTAGAATTTCCTTCGTGCCAAATTTCAAGGTTCTAGGTCAAACGAAACTAGTAACCTATAGGTTTTGAGAGTAAAACCTATTGGGTACTTCATGTTTTTTACAATGCTTGTTTTATCAAATAAATTTAAAAAAAAAGCCAATAAGCTTACGGATGGTTCTTCTGGTCCCACAAGACATATTTTGACTCCAACATTTGCAGAAGCATGCCTGGCAGCAGCAGATCCGAACATTCCAGCTCCCACTATACAAAGATCATAAACTTTACTGTGGGGTGATGTCGTTGATGCAAGAACTGTGGTTGGATGATGTGATGTGACCACTGTGGTCGGATGATGGGATGGAACAACTGTAGTGGGATCATATAACACAGAAGGTGTGAAATCCATTGTTACTGTAGGACTTTCTGTAAAAGGTAAAGTGGTTGAGGACTGGTGTGGAAATGGTGAGACTTCCCTTTTTATTTCAGGAATTTCTGTAAAAAGAAATCGATTATTATAAAATAATATCAACATAGTTATATTCTAATGATAAAACACGAAAATGTCATGAGAATAGATTTTGTGTAGGATATTATTAAAGCTAATTATTAGCTAATTATTAAAGCTAATTATTAAAGCACTTTCCAATCCTGCATGTGCTTCCCTGTGATTGGTGTTTACCTTACAGCTAGTGCCACTTGTCGCACTCTTTGTAAGCCGTCCTCTTTCCTCTTTATGTTCATTTGTGACCTTGTCCCCTTACGGACACATTTGCTGATGACGGGCTGTTATATTTTCCAGTTCGAAACGCGTCCAGTGAATTGCTTTGATTTTATGGTGATTTATATAAAGTTTTATTATCTTAATTGTGATTTATCGCCTGCTTTTGGTGCTGTTTTAACTGAAGATACATTTTGCCCTTTGGTGAGGATAAAAGGATCCTTTGGACACTTCTTCAAAAATCTATTTTTTTTTTTTTCATTACTCAGTTTGGTTTTAAAATATTATTAAAATATGTTTATAATGCAAAATATAGTGTAAAACACACAAGCACAGGGTCAAAGTTTCATTTAAACAGTTATGTTATTTTGCACAAGTTTTCACCAGGATCATTTTAGGCCACCTTCTCCTAGTATTAAGCTGGTGATGGAATAAAAGAAATTTACTTTTCAGGGCTTCTAATAAATTTATTTTTAGATGCAAAACAGCATTTCACATACATTCGAGAGAGGGAACTCTACAATTTAGGGGTTAACATTTTTTTAATATATGGTACGTTTACGATATAGGAACTGTAACTCTGTAGTTTGCTACTAGGGGTCAATGCAAAATACCTGATCGTGTAAGTGCATACCAGTTTTCTAATGCCTAGAGACCATATTCGCGGCTGTTGCTAACTCGGTTTATTAGTTATTTGAGGTGAAACTGAATTAAGGAATCACCCTGTTTATTAAATACAATTATTATTCTCTGTCTCAGTTAAAAGCTATAGACGTTGTCCCAAAAAGGTTAAAATGCGCTTTATTATTTTACTTGTCACACATACATAAGCAATATATATCATACAAAAGTGTTCAAATAAGGTAAGAATTAAGATTATGATGATGAAATACACTGGTGCAGTGAAGGGGGGTTTTCGGACTTAAAACCACACCCAGAGCTTAAAAAAAAAAAAAAAAAAAAAAAAAAAAAACTATAATTGCCTCTTATATATAAATAAATCACTAGTAACTAAATTATCCGATTTTATTAATCAATACAAGAATTAATATTAACATTTTTTGGCGGATTCGGAATCCGAAGATTTGCTGAATCAAATTCTATTCAAAAAAAGTTATTCGATTAAATGACGTATATTGCATTTAAAACAGTGAAAGCGCATATTGCATGCATGGGTTAGGTGAAAACCGGTAATTTGTTTCAGAAAAGTGCAATGGTCACATTTTCCAGACGTCTTGGGCTAAACGAAGGTTATTTCCTATCGCACAGACGCTTTGAGTTTGATTACAATATAGCGGATAATGCATTAATTGCATTTCTTTTTTTGTTGTTGTTGTTTCATGCTCGAAATGATAATAGACCACCGAATTCCGGGAAAAACAAACACTGATTGTATTTTCATTGACTGATAGATACATGGGTAGTTCTGAAATTAAGTGAAAATTTGAGTCCCAATCAATTTTTTTGTACTTTTATGGAAATAATTGTTCAACTAAATAGATAATCTATGAAAGCACATCTAAAACTTGTATTAAAAAATACTTTACAATGAATTTGAAATTTAAAACTATTTTAATAAAATTAAAATCACACTAAATGTCACCTCCATGGTATGTCCCTCCATGCCTGTTTTTATTTTACAACATGAATGTATCCCATAAGATAAACGAAAAGAACCGTATAAAATGTATTAAGTTAAAATATGGATATACTTTACTTACTTTTTAAAAGAAAAATTTCAAAATTTATATAAAAAAAAAAAAAAATTACAGACCAAGACACTTCAGTCCCCAGAATTAGAGCTACTTCCATGACATATCAGTTATAGTTATATAAAAATGTACTAGATGGCAGCATAATCTAGAACTTGGAATACAAATCAACTACAGGCAGCTACTTATTCGATGGTATATTTCTGAAGCATGGTAAGTTGTTATTTCATCTAGTTTTAATTAAAAAACTTTCAATTACCGTAGTGTACTTTAATTGGGTGTCAACTGCATGGCCTCATTAATTTTGTCAGTTTTTAAAATAGCAGAATTCTGTTGATAAGTAGCGTTAAATTGTTTTATTTAATTTTATATCCAAGTAGCATAATGTTCATATTGTGCAAAGTTTAGAAAATATTAGGCCTAATCTCAGAAATGTCATCTCCATGCCATTGTTGTATCATGCAGGTGTTGTTGACCCATGGATGTGACATTTATTGATGTAAACAATATTTTAAGGGTACTTAAAGTACATTTTTAATTATTGAACCTAAATTTTTATTTTAGGGATAATTTTATATTAATAAAAATATGTTTTGAAACTGAAAATTTTTAATTCTAAAATATTTAATTTTGTATAAATTTGATTTTTTTAATGCCTTTCAGTATTTCTTTTAATGCAAGTTATATTTTAGATTTAATTAAACTTTATTTTAAAGCCTCTTATTGAATTTCCTGATCTCCTAAACTTAATAAAAAAAATAATAAAAACAGAACTAAATTTAAATTTTCAGATTTTCTGTGCTAGTCAATTTGATCAAAAAATATATTTGTTTAATATGTTTAAAAAATATGGCCACACTAGAGTACTTTGCAATCGTATATTTAAAGTTCTGTATTTTCTATTTATCTATTAATATATTTATTTTTATCTAATTGATATATTATTATATATATTTATTTTTATTTAATATATTTATATATTATAGATTAATATATTTATTTTTATCTAATTTTCTTAATATTTTAAAATATTTTTTAGATATCATGGCTCGGGCAAAAAGCAAAAAGAATTCTGTAGAGAAGAAAAGAAAACTCAGACAAGAAGCAGAGGAGAAGAGATGGGATAAAATTAAAGAAAATCCAGAATTGCATGAAGAATGTAAGAAAAATGAACGCAAAAGGCATTACAAGAAGTAAAAAGAGGGTAAAATAAAAGCTATTTCTCAATTGAGTGAACGACAGAAGCGTGCACAAAGAAAGAATTGAGTACAAAAGTCGAGCGAAGAAAGCAAATAAAGAAAAATTACAGCATGTTCTTTTAAATTCTACTACACTAGAAATAGATGATGATCCAGAAATTATAAACAATCCTATGGCGAATGTCAAAGATGTGATAGGAAAAGCAGGTACCAGTCGGGTAAAAAGTGGTCGAAAAATTGTTAACAGAAACAAAACAAAAGCATACTAAAGAATAAAAGTGCTTGAAAAAGAGCTTAAAAATGTTATGAAAATTTGAAATATAAAAGAAAAAAAGATTATAAGAAAAGTTATCAACGCATCATAAATAAACGAAAAAAATTAAACAGTCCAAAAGAGAAGGTACAGAAAATATTGAAAGGTGAAAATATTTCTCCTAAAGTCAGAAAATGTCTGGAATTCAGTTCAGCATTAACCACTCAAATCGAGAAAAATTTTGAAAAAAATGAGAAGTCTCAAAAGTCAAAGAAAGCCTTTGGACTTAGTAATAAAGAAAGTTAGTAAAAGTAATAAAGAAGTACTGCAGTATGCACAAGATTTCAATTAGGTCCTGTTAATCTGTATTTAGCAAATGTGACTTCAGTTGAAGAAGAAGTTAAATTTATGCAAAGATGTTCAGGATCCAAGAAAAAATTTGTTTTCAGTAAGGAGCAAGAAGCAATAATAAGATATGAAAAATAAATTTGTGTGGTTTAAATACTGGAAAGTGAACAATCGGTTACAACATATCTTTAATTTAATCCCTCAAAACTGAAATATTATTTAATAAAAAATTAAATTAGAGCTTTGTTCTTTTTTAACATGTTACTCAAGAATAGTGTTCTTTACCTGTATTGCAATCCAGTTTTTTTTTTTTTTTTTTTTTTTTTTTTTAATGTGTTATTTGATTTTCTGTATGTCATTGAAATAACATATTATACCTCTTAAACAATAAAACAAACTAATATCGCAACCATAAATGTTTTCCAATCTAGTAAATGGACAATAAAACTTGTATTAATCATTACTATTAAAGGTTGTCACCTCCATGAAATAGTGCGTCACCTCCATGTTTATATGAAAAATGAAATTTAATTTTACATAAAAAAAATTTTACCTTGACCGCTGATCATGATTTATTTATTTCTTTTTTATTATAAAACCTTAAGAAAATGTTAGAAACACAACTTAAGCGCGAAAATTTGAACTTTTATTTTTTACAAATTACCAAGGTGAAATTTCCACTTAATTTCAGAACTAGCCACATATGCTTGTGACCTAGTGAGCAGGATTTTCAAAAGAGAGGTGTGCCTTTTCTTAGATTTTATAAAAATTACTATTTATAATTAGACACAAACTTATGCTTATTATGCATCAATTTAAATTAATAAGCAATAAATTAGTTATATATTGACTTACCCTTATTAACCATTTGGAAAAATGGTTATTGTCCTCGTCAGGGTAGGAAATCAAAAGCATATCTGAAGCTTTTTATTAGTTTAATCTGTAATTTATTCGTTTTCTGATTGGTCTATACAGTAATATGTATTTCCCTTTACTTTCAACAGAGTGTTGCCACTATGACAAAAAAGTAATAAAAACTACAAAAAAATTACTAATTCAGAAACAAATTGAGATACAGCTTTCAAACAAATTGCATTTAAAATTACATTTTTTTTCTCTACTAGGGGGCTCGGCCCCCTACGAGCTACGCTCGCCAACCCCCGTCCAGACACCGCAGACTCTAAATGCACGCTAATTTGATCGGCTTTAAAAAGATTTCGAAAGATTGAATTATAATTTAAAAAACAGTGGCGATCTCCCTATAAACGAATTTCTATTCATTTCTCTTTGATTGGGGAATTTTAACGCCAAATCCGCTGCGGTACTACTTGATTATCCTGTCGACCAATTTCGCCAAATTATATAAATCGCCAAACCACTCGCCAAATTATACAAATTGATATAATTTTTATTTTAAATAACGAAAGAACAAATAAATTCGTACAACATTAATAAAAACACAAATAAAACTTCGAAATAAAAATAACTTGATGACGTATACACGTGTAACAACATTTCAAAATAAGCTAATATAAAAGGAATTAAGTAAAGAGAGTCTTTGTCTCCTGGTATTTTTTAACAAAGCGAAAAGAAAGTTCTTTTAAATGAGACATTTTAAATTAATTCTCAAAATATCAAATAAATGTCTAGCGCAATTTCTAAATTTAAACTTTTTTTGCAATATTATTTTGTGTTCATTTTATGTAATAACTATAATGTGACGTAAATATGACGTCATTTCTCCTAAGACTTCTAACGCATGTTAATGAATTTATTATTTTACAATATCCTTTCTCTTTTAAAATTCACGTGTATACTTTTTATGACGTAATTTTAATAAGTTCCTGCTTTTTATACGTAATTATTTAATTCTAATTTGAAAGCTTTTTTCCTGTTTATAATAGTCGCGTGTAAATAAATTTTTAATTTGAAGCAAACATTATTGCTTGCGCTTTTTATACAGTTGGCAACAGTTTAAATTAGTACAATTTTCTGAAATCTGTAAAAAATATCTCTAGAAATGCTGAAAATTTGAATTTAAAATAGAAATAAAACCTCGAAAAATGAGTCAAAATAAAAAAATTAATGCAATCTGCACTCCGGCAAATTCTAACGCATAAAATGATCTAAAAATGATTACACTGCCATATATAGTTTTTGCTGCTATAAAACTTTTTTAGTGGAACGATTTTGTCCAACTTTAGCTTTAAATATCTCTTAAAATAATTCTTCGATTTGAAAACTGTCTGCATCAGCGTGTTTATCAAACATTTCTGTATAAAATCACCGATTTTCATATTTTTGTATGCATTATTTTTGTTAATATTAACGAAGAAAGGCCTCCGGTCACAAAAAAATCAAAACCGGCGGCGGCGGCGGCGGTGACAGCGGTAGTTACTTTTTTTTAGAATAGAGAGATACGACGATATAAAAAGTAATATTGTGGGATGTTTAGAAGTTTAAGAAATAAATTTCATTTAAAATTGGCCGTCAGATTTCTTGGAAATCTGACGATGGAAAAGCCTTTTCCCGAACAGCAAATGAAATGCTTGGATAATACTTACGTTTCAGGTGGATAATATGTACGAGTCGCAGGCGATTTCTGTGGCTTGTAACTTTTACGTGTAATAACACTATTAATGTTTAATTCATGGCGTAAGTAATGTATGATCAACTCCGTGCTATTTTTTATGTCTTAAATTTTAGTCTTTGAGAAAATCATTTTCCAAATGGTCGTTGTAATTTGTTAAATTGCATTTTTTTTTTTCATTTTAAATTATGCTAACCGCATATCATTAAAATAATGACCTACTGCTTTTCACGAGGAGAAAGCTATAGCCAACGTTTAAATTAGATAAGAAGTAAAAACTTTTACAAATTATCATCGGGAGGGAGTAAGGAGGTGATGTCTAAAGCTGCTATCAGATTCACTAACTTTTCGAACAATTTTTGAGCCAACTCTTGATTTCCTCCAACTTTTCGCGAAATATTGTCTCAACAGTCAGTGTAACAGCAAACAGCAATATCCCCAACTTTTTATCCACAGCTCTAAAAAAGTCTGCGCTAGCCGCGACTTTCCCCTCAACTTTCAACATTTCAGCTAATCAGAGATAAGCGATTGATACGAATAGGCGATAGATATTAACGGCTGGTACTAGTAGTACTGGTTTTCTTCCAACTTTAGCAAGGACAATTGTAACCTTTTTCTCCCTTTGAACGGGAAAAAGTTGGAGTTAAAATCGACTGAAAAGTTGGTTGCTCGAAAAGTTGGTGAATCTGATAGCAGCTTTATAGGTTATTAGCTACAATGCCTTTGATTTAAATAAATGTATGTATAAGTAGATCCTTTCTCACCTATATCGTGTGAGGGAGGAGAAAGCACATCAACCCCTTCACAAAAATATTGCTGAAAATATTTTTTCCTGTTTTTCGTTGCCTAGGTAGGTACCACAAATCTTTAATCCTCCCTTCTAAGAAAAATTCTGCGTAAGCCCATGGACCAAGTCTTTTTCTCAAATAAAAGAATTAACAAGTCGGAAATTATACGTTAAATGTGGCTATGAGGTGCGTTCGTACTATAACTAGTTTTATAAATATTCAGATCTTGGCGCAATAGCTGTTGCACTCTTATGCTAAATGCAAGAATACAAATTTATTACGATTCTATATATTAAATTCAATAATACGGAAATAATATGACCCCATCTTAAATAGTACGTAATCCCCATGGCAACTAGGATAATTACTTTTTACCTATCATGGGATATTATTGAGTTAATTACGTATGATAGGATTTAATAGAATGAAGAAAACTTTTATTAATATCTTTTGAAGTTTTTACTTGATTTTGATAAAATTTGAAATGAATCGACAAAATTCTGCAGCGATTATATATGCATTAAACTTCAAACCATTCGGTTTGGTAATTTTTGCGCTGTTGACAGACAGACGGATGGACCAGATGAAGACAATAGGTGCTACGTATTTATATAATTAAGAACGCATCTGAAAAGGATGGTGAGCGGATTTGGAAGAAAGCATGCTTAACGGAAATGCTCAGCAGTTAGCATCAATTAATGAATGATCTATAAAGATTTGACGCCATTGCAGTAGGATGAGAAAAAAACAAAAACTGCTAAAATATGTGCATACCAACTATAAAAATGTAAAGTCCATACCGGGAAAAAAATTAAATAAAAGCAGAATCCCGTGGCATACATAAAAAACTGTATGCCACATACAAAAACAGCATTCTGCAATCACAAAATATCACAGCACTAATACAGTAGACTCCCTCAAATCCGCACAATTTGGGACCAGAGGTTGTGCGGATTCTATAATTTGGCAGATTTCTCGTAATTGCTTTGTTTATACTTTTTAAACAGTAATTTGAATGTAATTATGGAATAAAAATTATAATGAATGCTTGCAATATAGTAAAATATTAAAATAACTAGCAAAACCCATGGCTTTGCTCGCCTATTAGTTGAAATATGCCAAGTGATATTTGCATGACTATTTTTTTTATTAGAAGAACACTTTTAGAATTAGGAATGTATGTCATTTTTAGAATGTATGTCTAATTTTTATTAGATGAAATTATACTTTTAGGAATAATTCAAAAATTACTAACTAAGCAACAGTTTGACTAAACTTCAGTATTACACTACATTAGGCAGAAATTAGACGAAAATTAATAAGAAGAATTGGGTAGATTGCGTAGAAACTGTTCTTAAAGAGCATTACATCTTATAAGTAATTACCATGCCAAATTTCAAGCTGCTAGCCCCTGCAGTATCACAAAAATCACAATTTAGAACGTTTTTCGCTCCTGCAACCCCCATGTGGTAGTGACACCGACATGAAATAGAGCTTATGTTGGATCAAAGGCTGTCACCATCAATTTACAACCATTACTTTTGAAACTGGTTTGGTACTTCATGAGATTGCGTAGAAATCGCCATTTAGAACGTTTTTAAGAACGCTTTTCGAGCATTATCGCCCATTTTAGATTTCGATTTTTTTAGAAATGTTCTTAGAGATCATTTATATCTTATTAATAACTACCATTCCAAATTTCATGTTTCTAGGTCAACCAGTAGCACAAAAATCGCATTTTTAGAAAGTTTTTTGATCCTGCACCCCCTTTGGGGTAGTGGCATGGACATAAGATATAGCCTTATGTTCGAACAGGGATTAACACAGTCATTTTGATACCATTACTTTTGAAATCGATTAGGTAGTTCCAGAGATTCCCTCGTAGAAACAAACAAACAAACAAACTTTACTTCTTTATAATATTAGTATAGATTAAGTAAACTAATAAACTAAAATGATAAAACGTAAGATAATTTTAGAAATGATTAAATAAGTAAAAGTAAAGGTCAGGTAAATAATTAATAATGTATAATTAAATATGCATAATAAAGATGAGATACATATTCCTTTCAATGAAATTTTCCTCATAAAGTTACTCTATTAAATTACACCAAGAAGTAAAACATAAAGTAAGAAAGTTTTATTTCAAGTTTAGCCAGTCTTAATAACCAAAACATCTTGAGTAATAAAATATATTTGGTTAAAAGATAGTGATTATCAGTGATATTAGTGTTATATTGATTTTTTTTTCCACAAATAAATTTATACTTCCTTCATTAAAAACCACGAATTCAGTCATTCTATCGAGAATTATACATTAAAATACATACAGAATGACATAAAACTAAAAAAATTCTGTAATTTTACCCCTACACCTGAACTCAAAGATTCATTGTTTACATCTGCGATGATGTGTGGATTTTAGGAGTTTGTGGATTTTAGGTTGGCGGATTCGAGGGAGTCTACTGTAGCAAGCGAAAAGTTTCAAAAACCACAAAATTAAAAAAAAATTTCTTCCAAATAAAACGTACGTTTAGGTTTTTTTTTTTTTTTTTTTTTTTTTTATCATTTTCTCATTCAACACTCAAAATAAAACAAGTCTTGCAAAAAAAAAAAAAAAGAAAAAAAAAGAAAGAAAGAAAATGTTTTATCCTGTTGTCTACCATGGGTACCGCTAACAGAAAAACTAAATATCTAAATATTCCATAAAATCATAAAAAAAGAAAAACTAAATGACATTCTTAGAAAGCACACATACTTTTTATAAATTTAAAAGCAACGTTTAAAACGCCAGAATATGCAAACTTTGAGCAGACTAGTTTCGGTAGCCTTTAGCGTACCGTCCTCAGACTTGGACGAGAAAATTTATAGAGTACCCAGGAACAATTCTATAACGGAAAATTGCTCAATTATATAGAGGAGAACCGGATTCAACTGAGAAGTTCATTAGCCAATGGAGAAACAGGAAAATGCGGGTACCAGCCAATAGGAGAATAGAATAGGTAATACCACCAAAAAATGTGAAAAATACTGGTAGTAATTAAGCAAAAGAGGATTTTATGGAATATTTCCAGCAATCTGATAAAGGGGGAATAGCGAATTCACTATTAACAATATTGTCAAAATTTTGACAATATTGTTACATGAATACATGAATACATTTTTTGACATAATACATGATTTTGACATAATGCATTTTAATACATGAATACATTTTTTGACAGTTTGCTATGAATTTTTTGCATTTCAAAAGCAATGAAAAGTATGAAATAATTATGCATTTAATAATTTTTTATTACTAATATACCCTAAAAATGGTATCTTAACAATACATATAAAAAAATTATTTACATTTTTTTTTTTTTTTAAGTTTGTTTACATTTTTTTTTTTTTTTTTTTTTTTTTTTTTTTAATGATTAGAGTAAGAATTTGTTATAAAAAAATAATATTTTCAACTGGTTATATTATATTTCATGAAGCAGTTCATTTCTTTCGTGAGACAGAGAAACATATTGCAAACATTACATCACGTTCTAGCTTTAGTAGATTTACAGCTCCTGCAACGTGATGTATATGTTTGCTGAAGCATTTCAGGAAGGTGGGATGCAGACATAGTTCTTAATTCACGAGGTGGTTCAGGACATTAAAATATTCCTGTTACTTATTAACCTTAATTTATCTTCATTACAGTAAATATTCATACAAATTTTACTTTTATTTAGTCCCAATGTACCTTTTAGACAACATTACGTGTTAGAGTCAGTCCTCATGAATCCTACTGGACACATTAAATATAAAGCTACTTCATACTGTTAAAATTATAAAAAATTAAAAAATATTTTTTATTAGAATAATTTTCATAAATCTATTTTTAATTTATTTTAGAAATTAAGGTTAAAAAATAAGATATTTTTTTAAAAATAACAATGCTTACCCTTTTTTCGACGTAAACTGCTAACATTTTTTGCTGTAAGCCAATTTGTGATAACACTTATCGTGCCAAAAAAGCTCTAAAAGAAACAAATTGCTATTTTGTTTTAGTGCTGCTATCTGTTGGACTCCATTCACATCAATCTCTTTTTTTAAAGATTATTTTTATACAAGAAAAAAAAAATGTAAAGATGTGTATCCTATAGGATACATGGGGTCTGGGGAGGTTAATTGAATTGGTTTTCATATTTCTTTTTAAAAGGAACAGAGTGGATTTATCTGCAAGGAACTTTTCTTAGCTCCCACCTGGATTACTTGTACTTACAGCGTACACTCATAATACAACCATAAAACAACCACTCAAAAAACAACGATTGAATCGTAAAACATCCATCTGCTTAATGTGAAAGAAATTAAATATGCTGCCTAGTTGTTAGTCTAAATCATTTCTTTTAATATTTAAACTGTATTCTACATAAATAAAAGGTAAAATATTTTGAAAATTTTACAGGGTGAAAAGTTGATATTGGAAAAGGTAGGGTGCATCGCTATTTAAAAAAAAAAGGGGGGGGGGGCATGTGCAAAGCCATTTAAAAATGTGTAACATTAACATAAAGTGAATAGGAAACGGCTTGTGTTTATAAAAAGAGAGAAAAGAAATATAAAAATAAAATATCCTATTAGATTCGATATGGTCGAATAAAATAAAATAATTGAAAAAGGTCATAATAAAGTAAGAATTGAAAATGCCAAAATCGTGCAACGTTTGGAATATCAAATGTTTTTTTACCTGCTTATTTCTAGCGACAAATTCCTATTTCTTTCACTCAAGAGCATGAACATGAATGAGCCGTTTATCAAAATAACAGACTTCACAATCGCTAAAAAAAACTTTTTGATTGTGAGATCTGTTATTATGACTTGCTGCTATTAAAGCTGCGAATGCACCATCCTTCTAACTGTTATCAGTGTCCGCATAGTTTCTTGTGACCATGCGGTGTTTTTTATTTTTAATGACTTTAAAAGGAAAGGGACTGATGTGCTGCAAAAGAGGAACCTTTCCTTCAAGTAGGGTTGAGCTCCTTATCTCCTGACCCATTGTTGATTCCCCTCATTCTTTTGTGAAAAAAAAACCGCAGAAGGGTGCAGAACAAAAGATTTCCATGAAAACTGGAGAAAGATGGCAAAACAAGCGTCTTCGGCTAAGAGGGAAAACTCTCTACGGCAGCTGTTATACAATACTTAATTTCCCAGCTTATCGCTTACTTGGCGGTTTATAAGTAAATTTCGCTTTCTGAAAAAATAAGTAAGCTGTTTTTTTCCCGAAAAGAGTGAATTGGCTTTGGTGGAACACATTTGCTTGGTTTTATTTTATGTAAGAAATCTAATGTTAATAAATTATGGTAGTGAAATTGGAAGGAAATAGCTAAGAGTATTATTGCTTTAATATCATTAGCAGCAAAGAAAAAAAAAATTATATACTAGCAAAATCCGTAGCTTTGCTCGCGCAATGGTTGCCAAGTGATATTTATGTGCCTATTTTTATTTTTTTTAATTACACTCTTAGGAATAATTAAAAAATTACTAATGAAGTCACAGTTTGACTAAATTCATTATTACACTGCATTAGGCGAAAATGAGATTGAAATTAATAAGAACATAGAACTAATTCTAAATAAATGATCATTCACAACGTATTTTGAAACTTTTATGCTCATTCCAGTTTCCATTTGAGATTCTGAATTTTTTAGAAACCGTTCCTAGTGCGCATTTACATCTTAAAAGTAAACACCGTGTCATATTCCAAACTTCTAATCTAACGGTCTATCACCCTTCTGGTGGTAGTAGCACCAACATAAAATGTAGCATATGTTGGAACAGTGACTGCCACCACCAATTTGCCAATAGAAATTTTCAAATCAGTTTGGTATTTCCTGAGATTCCATAGAAATCGTAATTTAGAAAGTTTTTAAAAGGTTTTTCGCTCATTTTACGCCTTAAAATTATCTATACTTTAGAAACTGTTCTTAGAGTGCATTTACGTCTTATAAGTATCTATCATGCAAATTTTATTTTTCTATCTTTAACAATTTAATAGAAATCGTAATTTAGAACATTTTTCGCACATTTAGACCATTTACATCATATAAGTAACTACCATACCAAATTTCAAGTTTATATCTTTAACAATTGGAAAAAAATTGAAATTTAGAAAATTTTTAGAACGCTTTTCTCACATTTCACCTTTTAAATTTGGAATATTTTAGAAACAGTTCTTAGAGAGAGCATTTACATCTTATATATGAGTAACTACCATACCAAATTTTAAGTTTCTCGACCCTTCAACATCACAAAAAATGTAGCCTATATTGAAGCAAAGGCTGTCACCATCAATTTGCTACCATTATTTTTCATATCGGATTGGTATTTCCTGAGATTCCATAGTAGTCGTAAAGTAGAAAGTTCTCAGAACGCTTTTCGCCCATTTCAACTTTTTAAATTTCAAAAATTTTAGTAACTGTTCTTAGAGATCATAATTTATATCTTATATGTATCTACCACGCCAAATGTCAAGTTTCTATCTTTAACAATTGCCTAGAAATCGTAATTTATAAAGTTTTTAGAACGCTTTTCGCGCATTTCCACCCCCTTTTAAATTTCGATTTTTTTTTTTCAACTGCTCTTCAGTATTTACATCTAAGAAGTAACTACCATGCCGAATTTTAAATTTCTAGCTACTGCAGTATCACAAAAATCGCAATTTAGAACATTTCTTGCTCCTGCAACTCCCAAGTGGTATGTGGCATCGACATAAAATATAGCCTATGTTGGAGCAAGGACTGTCACCATCAATTTGCAACCATTACTTTTGAATTCAATTTGGTATATCCTGCGATTGCATAGAAATCGTAATGAACACTTTTCGCACATTCTCACCCCTTTTAAATTTCGATTTTTTAGAAACTGTTCTTAGAGATCATTTATATATATAAAAAAAAAAACTAACATGCGAAATTTCAATTTTCCAGGCCTTTAAATAACACCAAAGCCGCATTTTTAGAATGTTTTTTACTCCTGCACCCACTTCGGGGTGGTGGCATCTACACAAAATATAGCATATGTTGGAACAGGGACTGTCACCATCAACTTTGCTGCCATTATTTTTAAATTCAATTCGGTAGTTCCAGAGATTACCTCCTACAAATAAACAAACACACAAACGCTACTTTTTTATAATAGTACTCTCTCTTAAAAAAATTCAGCGATTTTAACTCCGACTGAGTGTATTTTCACTCCTTTCCAGTATTGAAAATGCACTTATTCTATAGGAGTGAATTTCATCCATCTTGCGGAATGGTTTTTTTCATTCCTTTTTGATAAGCTGTTTTCGCTCTTTTTTCGACTAAATTAATAGGCAAAACGAGTGACTGCACTCATTATTGACAAGTCATTTTTAAACCCCTTTTTTTGTCAAATTTAATAGGCAAAATAAGTTATTTCCCTCTTATTTTCAGAATTTTTTTTATAATTTTATTTTTTAACATATATAACTCCCCAGTTTGCAAAATGTATTATTTTTAAAACTCCGTTTTGGTTTATTTTAATCCAGATGCAGAAGAACAGAAGAAATTTTGTTTTTCATTTCTGAAAGATAAATTAAATAATAATAATAATAATAATAATAATAAAAGATGGTTCGCGCTATAACAAGACAAGATTTTTTAACTTGTCAATATCCTGAAGTACGCTGTTTTTACTTTATCTTTCTTATTATGGTTTTCTTCTTTTTAGTATTTTCACATTGTATATATAATTTTAATGTTATTAGTTTTAATCCGGAAATGTCGATTTCTTTAATTATTTCTGATATTATTATATGTTCTTAATATATTTTGCTTATGACACAGATGAATAATTATGGAATATAGAATCCATGTGTTACATAACTGCAGACTTTTTTTTAGTTAAACTTTTGAATATGAACAGAGCGAAGTATAACACAAAAATAAAAATTCACAAAATTATAATTAAAAAAAAACTAGTTGTGTCATAAAATAAATGAATCATATTTTTTACTAATCTATTATTTTCTGATACTTTTTTAAATTATCTTTTACATTTCGTACTATTTACATAATACTGTGTCAATTAAAAAAATAATAAATAAAATGTAGATGTGCACAACTATCTAACTGAACACAATTTATTAAATACTTGTACTTACTGAAACATAAAAAAAATAGAACATATATTATAAGTTAATAATAATTTAATAATTTTTATAATCATGGGCTGTGTTCCGCAAATATTTCTGAGTGTCATGAGCAAAGTAGTATATTAATAATCAATAATATAAGCACAAAATTATATATGTTTAATAATGTAAATACCAATTAGTGTAATTTTACACAATTTGAATACGAGAAAACTACATATCTAAGCGCATTTTATTGATTATAAAAATTATGGAACAGTTGCATTAAAAAAAAGAGAAAAAAAAAAAGTAATTTACGAAATTCATGTTTCTGGTTTCAAAGTAATAACGTTAAATAACGCAAAAATCATACATACAATGTGAAAATGCAACACGGAATGGCGAAGGAATTACAAGAAAGATGAAGTAAAACAGCGTACTTTACCTTAGAATTTTCAGTATTAGTAGAATCCTAGAATCGCCGGTAGCCATCTTGGTTTTAGCTGGGAAACAAAAACGAAATTTATTCAGTTCTTTGTGATGATTGCCCCCTACCCCCTGCTTTCATAGCATAATCCATCTATCTTATTCTATACCATTTTTAAACCAATCAAATTATAATTGTAATATTGTTTTTATCATGTAGGTAACGCTAACCTTTGACGTTTGAAACAAACAAGCGACTCCCTTTTCAAAATGGTCTCCCTTTGCCAAACTATATATCGCGTTACACGATTTCAACCAATGGGGAAGCTTCTTAAACCGCTCTTTTAGAGATATTTTTCTGTTCCGATCTGAAATGAGCGGTCCTGGGGATGCTACTCCTAAAAAGGTTATTTGGCAAACCAGTTTTTTGTGGAAAATGTCTCTTTTTGATAAAACAGATACTCAGAAAGAACAAAAACACGCGTAAAACTTTTCGTCCTTTTGTTGAGTTAATAATTCGTTCTTTTGAATTAAGAGTGTAGTATAGATATGTGTTGCGCCAAAAACCTGAAATTTGGCAGGCATAGGTTAGTTCAAGCCAATAGGTTAGTTCAAGCTGTGATATGGTATGAAAAATAATTCAAACTTTGTGTGAATAGAAATAAAATCTCTTTTAAAAGAGTATAAAAACATGTTTCAAGTCAAAGTAGTTGAACTTGAAAATAAGGTAAAATATGATAGGAATATGCAGAATGTCACAGTTCTGATCCATCTCTAATATCTGATTAATAATTGAACAAAATACAGGGCTGTTACAAATGATGGACCCGATAAAAAAAAAAAAAAAAATCATATTTTCGAAACTACTGCACATATTACGATAAGTGATACACGAATTTAAAGAGAAATATACTAAGTTTTTTGCAGATGTATGATCCTCTTGTTACATGGCATGCGTCAAGTCTGTAATCCAGTTCGTCCCAAACATTTTGTAGCATCATCCTGTCAATGGTTCTGAATTCTGCACAAATGCGTTATTTAAGTTCTGACAGTGTCAAAGACATTGTTTATGTACCACCAATGCCGAAAACAAAGTGTTCAGAACTTAAAGAACGCATTTGTGAAGCTTTCAGAACCATTGATAGAGTGATGCTATAAAATGTTTGGAACGAACTCGATTGCAGATTGGACATATGCCGTGTAACAAAAGTGTTACACATCGAACATTTGTAACTGAAAAAAACTTAGTATATTTCTCTTTAAATTCATGTATCACTTATTGTAATATGTGCAGTAGTTTCGAAAATATGATTTATTTAAATAGGGTCCAGCATTTGTAATAACCCTGTATACATACAAATACTTATTTAGTCCTTTCTAATCTTGCGCCCTTCAGATTCGTGCGCCTGGGAGTCGTGTTAACTTAAAATGTTAAGAGCATATGGAATTTTGCACATTATATTACTGCTCACATTTTCTTTAAAGCAGAGACATAATTTAGGGAGGACAAGGTGGAACAATAGCGCCCCTAAACTTTTTAAAAAACTTTATCGGTTTTTTATTCTTACTTTTAGTTGAAAGTTTTCATTTGTTTTTTCCAACTTTTCATACCAGTACACTCCGATATAAATAAATTATACAAATTTCAGTATTAGTTTGGAAACAATAAACTGTGCACATTCCAAGCGAAATCTAAAGTTACACTGCTATTTTAAAAATTCTGCTTTTTTTTTTTTTTTTGGTATTTTCTTTTACAATGTAATAATAATTTGTTATTTCTTGAGGATATATTTATTTCTGGCAGCAACTAAGATTACAGATTTTTATTTCGTTTGTATATTTCTACAATTTAGAACTGAAATGCATATATTTCTTCTTAAATTCATGTTGAAAATATTCGAACATGCACTTTTTGAAATATGTAATGTCATTTTATTCATAATTTCAGTTTTTGTTGGTGGTCATTAATGTTTATTTAATGGTTATATATATGTATATATATATACTAGGGGGCTCTGCCCCCTGCAAGCTACGTTCGCCAACCCCCCGTTCAGACACCGCAGAATCTAAAAACACGCTAATCTGATCGGTTTAAAAAATATTAGAGAAGATTGAATTATACTGAAAAAAGCTGTGCTCCCTGTAAACGGGTTTTCATTCAATTTCCTTTGATTTCAAAAATTTCAGGCCGAATCAGTTGCTGTTAAGACATGCAATGGTTGTTTTCGTGTTTGATTAAAGAGGATCAGTTAAACGTTTGAAAAGAAGCTAAAAATAAAAGGAATTAAGTGTACAGAGTCTTTGTCTCCCGGTATTTTAAAACAATTTCTATAACAATAGCCTAAGTCATGTGACTATCATCAAGAGTTCCGGGCGAACCCCTTCGCTTTTTACATTCCTGGTGCCATTATGGTACTTTAATATTAGCCAGGTACAGGTGATAAGTCGCCAAATATTATTCTATCGCCATCATTTCATCTATATTATAATAGTCTAAGTCATGTAACTGCCATAAATAAATACGCTCTGATCCCTTCGCTTTTCATATGAAAGTTTGGCCCAGATATCATATACGGCCCCGTATTGGCGCGATTTTTTTCCGGCGCTAATTTGGGGAAAAGATCAATAGCATAAACAACAACATCCGGCTTATCAAATCAAGCAAATTAATGATATTATGGCGCCAGTTAAATACTCGTTGCGTATATGACATTGGCGTCAGAAAAAAATAGTGCCAATATGGGACGAAAGTTTTCCATTTCGATTTAAAAAAATCATTTTTTTTTTTTCGAATAATACTACATAAAAGCATTGTCGCAAAGAATTCTTGGTACTGTTACGCTAGCCGGGTGCAAATCTCGCCAATAACTATTTTTCAACTCGTCAGATAGCATTTTTTTTTTATTATTCGAGTGGTAAATTAAAACATTACTTTGAAGTTGAAATTAAATGTCATCGTTTGTTACATCATTTAATATTTGGCCAGATGCCATATACGCACCCGGTTTGGCTTGATTTTTTTTGCGAAAATTTGGCTAAATCCTCGTTTTCGAATACCAGTTACATATGTATTTTTTGGTACTATTCGTCGAACAAAAATCTATCACCAAACTATAAGATTAAATGCTGATAATGGTTGATAAATGTCACATTCACTTGACTTTAAGCAAGTTACACGTCTTTACGTCATCAAGTGATTTTTATTTCGACGTTTTATTTGTATATTTATTAATGTTATACTATTTTCTTTGTTCTTTCGTTATTTAAAATAAAAATTATGTCAATTTGTATAATTTGGCGAGTGGTTTGGCGATTTATATAATTTGGCGAAATGGGTCGATGGAATAACTAAGTGGTACCGTATTTTTTAATTATTTTCTATTTTTTTATTTTTAAAGGAAAATAACCAAAAAAATAATTAACTATAGAACAAAACAATGTATGTAATTTAAAACAATAAAATAAAGTAAATAACCACTTATTATTAAATAAACAACAATAGCCGAGTTACCATGTCAACCAAAATAATGCCATTTTGGTGCCAATTAGGTACCCCGGTGCGTATATGACATCTGTGCCTAACATTTTTCTTTTCATTTCGTTTAAAAAAAATAAAGAAGTGAAAGCCATTTATTTTAAATGTTTCTGTTTGTATTAAATAAAATGATAATGAAATACAAATTGAATTATGAATAAAAGTAACATGATACATTTCTTAGCATACATTTAAGGGAGGCCAAACTTCTCCCCAAATTAGTTTAAAATAGTAACCTTTTCTAAAATCTGGAAAAAAAAAAATATCTGTTTGATTAAAATTTGAGTTCCCATCATTAGAAAAATGTATATAAAATTAAAAAAAAAATTAATATTTCGAAAACTAATTCGAATTTTAAAAATCTAATACCAGTTTTGAAATCTGCGGATCAATATTGATTTTTGGTGTTAATTTCATCGCAAAGTATTCCTTATTTTAGGAGAAATCGCCGTGAAACATAATCAGTTGTTTAATCAGTCGATTCAAAGAATCGTTACATTTCAGCAGGTTCATACATTCGTTTCATAAATTCGTTTCATTAGGATTTTATATATATAGGGTAGATATATATATATATATATCTAATGTTGATTTAATATAAAAAAAAAAAGGACTGGTAAGTTGAATTTATGAGTTTGTATGTTTATTTTGGTCCTTATGCATTTGCTGTCCTTGGTACTGTATAAAAATATTTACATCTATATTAATTTACATCATTTACATCACTTTTATTGATTTACTTTAAAATATTATAATTTATAATAGTGGACGCTAATACAGTTTATAAAACATATATTTATCAATATGTAAAAATGTTGTAATTTGTTTGTATATACCCTCCCCCCCCCCCCGAAATCTGTAAAGAAACATTTAAAATTTATAATATTAAATTAATTAAGTGGTTAATAGAAACAAACTTTTAAATTATTATAATTGTAACTTATTTGAAATTATTATTAATTTACTTATTCTTAAATAAAATTATTAAAAATAATTATAATCATTATATTAAAGATGCTAATTGATTATTATCGTTATTCTGTTGAGCTGTTTTAGAATGATATTATTTGCTATTTTAATGTGAACTATTGTGATTCAAATATTTACAATTTGCAGTTTTCTGCAGTTACTTTTGATAATCTCCAAAAGATGGCACCACTACAATTTATTTTAACTTCTTTTCGCCGTGATGGTGAACACTTACTTTTACCTTTTACTTTTGTAAGTTCAGGTAGATGGCAGCATTAAATAAGCATTTTATTCAGTTCTAAAATAATTTTGTTGCCGTACCTTATTATATTATATTATATATCTTATTTATTACCTGATTATTTTAAACATCTCCTTTTTTTTTTTTTTTTTTTTTTTTTTTTTTTTTTTTTTTTTTAGTAATAATTTATTCCAGGATCCTTAAAATAGCACATAATAACTTTTATTATATAGACTATTCATGTTAATTATAATTATTATATCTATAAGAATGATAATATTACCTGCAAGCTGTGGTGATTTGAAACCGTAAGGATTCGCTTTTAACTGCACCATTTAATTAGGCGGGATTTTTGCTGTGCTAAAATGGGATACTTGTTTGTGAATGTGATATGGTTATAGCAATTCTATTGCTGTGTATGTCTTAAATTTAAATGTTAGAAAATTCTTTTTCATGTTGTTCATTATTACGGATCTTGCATTGATTAATGATTTATTTAATTCATTTTAAATGGCATGGTAAATTTATACTGTTTTGTGTATAGTCGATCGGGTACATAATGGAATTCAAGTTTTAGCTTATTGGTGGATTCTATTACAAAAATCGACTACGATTTTGCTTATATTTGTATTTCATGTACCCCTGAAGAAGTGAAATGCTATATAAGCATACTGCTATATCCATCCAATTGATCTATTATTTGTTTACTATACGTTTTTTAATGGTTCAACAATATTTCGTTGGTTATTTGTATCTTTTGTCTTTAATAGGTTATTGTGTCAAAATGACATGGTTTTTCATATGTTTTATATGGATTAATCGTTCGCAATGTGCTAGTGAATTAGTGGTATTGTGCTTGATTTTGTATTGCAAGTTAAAGGTTCCAACTTTATTTTGTATAATGCCAGTGTTATGTATTGAAGCCAAATTTATTAATTTAATTTTAGTAATTGGAAATCGATGATGAATTGTAATTATATAATGGTTATATATATATATATATATATGGATTTTTTATTCCTCATACTTTTTTTTATTTCCATTTTTACTTTTTTCTATCTTTACAAGAAGAAAATATTGAATTCATGAAAAATTTCGACTTCCAGTTTTCGATGCAATTATACGTTTTAGAAGGTCATGTATACGATTTGATGGTTTTTAGAAAATGTCTGTCTGTCACTCTGTGTCTGTATGTGACAAAAATTTTGTGGGCGCTCTATCTCAAGGACTAATGCATGGAATTTCATAAAACTTTATATTAAGTTAGATCTTGATATAAACTAGTGCTGATTACTTTTTGGTATAAATCACCCAACAGATGGCGCTGCTGTGCTGCAATTTTCACAATAGCTATATCGCAAGAGCAACTGCACGAATATTCATAAAACTTCAGATTCAGTTAGTCCTTGACATAATTTGGCGCTGATTACATTTTGGTGAAAATCGCTCAACAGCTCTCGCTTGCTATCCTGCAAATCGCTTGCTATCCTGCATTATTCATGATTATCGCAATAGCTCTTTCTCATGAACTAATGCGCGACTTCAGATTCTGTTAGTCCCTAATATAAATTAGTGGTGTTTAATTTTTGATGTAAATCGCCTAACAGGTGGCGGGCGCTGCGATACTGCATTTTTCACGATTTTCGCAATAGATGTACCAAAAGAACTAATGCATGAATTTTCATCAAGCTTCAGATTCAGTTAGTCCCTGATATAAATTGGTACTAATTAGTTTTTGATGTAAATCGCCCAGCAGGTGGCACCGCTATGCACAATTTTTTGAGATTTCTGCAATAGCTCTATCTCAAAAACTATTACACGGATCTTAATAACCCTTCAGATTCAATTAGAATTTGACATAAGTTGTTGATGATTAGATTTTGGTGTAAATCACCTAACCGGTTGCGTGATATGCTTCATTTTTCAGGAAGTATTAACATGTATAAGACAGAAGAAAGTTTTGGAATTGCCACTTCCCACTTTTTTTTTTTCAATTTGTGCATTTTATATTAACGGATATACATTTTTATATTGCAAAATTTTCTGAGATTTGATAGTCATTATTAACAAAAAAAAAATTTATTATATCTATCCTATATATATAAAATTCTAATGAAACGAGTCTACCCTAAATATATAAAATCCTAATGAAACGAATTTACGAAACGCCTGAAATGAAGCGAATTTATGAAACGATTCTATGAAACGACTGATTAACCCCTTAACGGTCGCTTAATATTTGGAAAAACCATCAAAAAAGTACCTATTTTTTTATTACAGAAATGGAATAATTATAAGGTTTCTATATGAAATATGTAATTAGTTTTTTTTAAGGCGAAAAAAAAAAAGATATTATAGAACAAATTCACATTTGTGGAAAAGCCATCATGCGAGAATTCTGTGTTTTAATGTTTGTTTTACACCATACAAATTAATGCGAATAAGACCTTTATTTTTCACATCTGAGATCTTTATTTATCATCATCAAAGAAATTTTTATAAATAATATTTGAAATAACATAATATACATTAAATTTTGATTATTAATCATTTTTTTGAGTGTGACATATTTCAAAACATGCAATACAAAGTCCAACATCACAATCAGCGCCAAAATCCAAACCCAAACGCCGATATTCAAAGACTTCACACCGAAATGCCAGTTAAATTTTTCTGGTTTCAGAAGTAGCAATAAATCTCCAGCCTAGAAATATGACGGGCACGAGAAATAACGAACGACACCTCAGCCCAGGATATTGACGGGAGCGAGAATTAGGGGTTAAACAACTGATTATGTTTCACGGCGATTTCTCCTAAAATATGAATACTTTGCGATGTAATTAATACCAAAAATCCGTATTGATCCGCTGATCTCAAAACTGGTATTAGAATTTTTAAATTCGAATTAGTTTTTGAAATATTAATTTTTTTCTAATTTTAAATACTTTTCTCTAATGATGGCAACTCAAATTTTAATCATAACAGATATTTTTCTTTCATATTTTAGGAAAGGTTATTATTTTAAACTAATTTGGCGACCAGTTTGGCCTCCCTTAAATGTATGCGAAAAACAATGCTTTTTTTTTCTGTATTTCATTATCATTTTATTTAATACAAAACTTTCATTTAAAACTGAAAAATTTAAAATTAACGGCTTTCACTTCTTTCTTTTTTTAAAACGAAACGAAAAGAAAAATATTAGGCGCAGATGTCATACACGCACCGGGGTACCTAATCGGCGCCAAAATGGCATTATTTTGCCTGGCATGGTAACCCGGGTATTGTTGCTTATTTATTAATAAATGTTTATTTACATTTATTTTATTTTTAAAAAATGTTATAAATTGTTTTGTTCTATAGTTATTAATTATTTTTTTTTTATTTATTGTTATTTAATTTTAAAAATAATAGAAAATAATTTAAAAATACATATGTAACTGGTATTCGGAAACGAGGTTTTCGCCAAATTGTCGTAAAAAAAATCACGCCAAACCCGGTGCGTATATGACATCTGTGTTAAATATTAAATAATGCAACAAATCATGACAGTTAATTTCAAATTCAAAGCAAATGACCAATATCGCCAAATTATACAAGTTGACGTAATTTTTATTTTAAATAACGAAAGAACAAATAAATTAGTATAAAAATACAAATAAAGCATCGAAATAAAAATCACTTGTTGGCGAAAACACGTGTACTTCCTTACAGTCAAGTGAATATGACATTTACGACCAACCATTATTGACATTTAATATTATTATAACGATAATAATTATTATTATAGTATTTAATATTATAGTCTGGCGATAGATTTTTGGTCGATGGGATAACCGGCAAGTAGTACCGTTTTAATTTACCACTCGGAAAAAAAAAAAAAAAAAAAAAAAAAAAAAAAAAATGCAAACTGGCGAGTTTAAAAAAGCTATTGGCGAGATTTGAACCCGGCTAACATAAAACTACCAAGAATTCTTTGCGATCATGTCAACTTTTATGTAGTTTTATTCGAAAAAATAACTTTGATTTTTTATTTAAAGTGGAAACCTTTCTTAAGAAAAGCGAAGGAACTGTAGATGATAATCATATGACATAGGGCTATTATTACAGAGATTTTTTTCGATTCCAAAAAACAGCGGAAAGAATAATATTTCCCAACGATTAAAAATTTATTTACACATGACTATTAAAAACAGAAAGAAAAAAAACCCCCTTTAAAATTACTATTAAATGAGTACGTGTTAAAAGCAGGAAAATATTGAAAATTATGTCTTGAAAATTGTATTTATACGTGAATATTAAAAGAGAAAGGAAACTTTGAAATAATAAATACACATTAATATGCGTTTACGTTTAACCCTTTCAGGAGCAAGGTACTTCTATTCATAAAATGTTGAAATCAGTGAATGGCACCAGAATTTACAAACGAATTTCGAAATACAAAAATGCAAGGTTCTTCTACATAAGGTTGTTCCATTTGAAGGATAGCCAATCAGAGTAGAGCAGGACTGAAACGTCACGTGGCGGACAAGATCGGAGAGAGACCGGCCGTGACAATGTAAATAGATGAGTAAAAGAACGGAATATGAAGTAAATAATTTTTTAAAAAACAGATCTTCGAAAGTAAATTGAACGAAATCACTTTCCTTAAAATAATTTGTTCAAACACTGATTGGAGTTAGTTAAATATAACATACATAATGGTTAAATAATATCGCGATACATATGTTTCATCCAAATACTTCAGTAAATTCGCGAAAAATATTACATTTTTAATGCGTAAAAGTACAAATGAAAACTTTTAAACTATTGTAAAATAAAATGAATGGATGAATTATAGGAATATGATGACACAGCAGTAATAATAAAAAGACTAGAATTAAACAGAATAAATTAAACAAAACTCACATCAAAACTTTTAACAATAATCCATTGTCCGATTACTAGATATAAGTTTTCAAAAAATTTCGAATGTCACTATGCTTATTCAGGATCAAAATCAATATGATTCAAATATCTGCAACAATATATATACACAGGGCTTAGTTTCTAGCAAAAAAAAAGTACCGGAGCTCTAATATTCTGCAGTAATAACAACAAAGTTTATAATCCCCCTCCCCCCCCCCCCCCCACACACACACACATACGCATATTTATATTTCATACACTATTTCAAATTTTAAAGCAATTTCGTCTTCCTCAAAAAAAAAATTGATATTTTTGGCATATCTTTAGGCATTAATATCTAATAAATTCTAATAAATGAACAGAGCAAAAACATTAAAATCAGAAGTGGGAAATTTTCAGAAAATCCTACTCGTCAGGGACTTCTTTGTATTGGTGCACAGTATTTATAAACTCTGGTCTGTTCTGACTAATATTTAAATATTCACTAAAAATAAAGAAGTACTGGAGCTGCGCTCCTGTGATATTCGGAGAAAAAAATGAAGCACCGTGCAGAGCTAGAAAGTTAATCAGAGAGAATATTTTAAAAACACGAACAAAAAGCAGCGAGTAAAAACGGCAGAAGCAGTTGCGATTAATTCTGACATTCCTCATCGACATTCTGAAACCATTGAAGAAAAAAAAAAAAAAAAAAAAAACCCTACACAGGACACACTATGTCACATAGGTAAGCGCTTTGGTAGGAAAGAACGCAAAAGATTAGAGATGGGGAAAAAAAAATAAAAAATTTAGGCTTTGATTTTTTAGAAACACTATTTCCGCTAAATTCCGGGATGAGCGCCGGTGAATTCAGAACAATATTTAAATTTCCACTAAAAACAAAGAAGTAGCGGTGCTGAGAATCAAACAGAATATATTAACGATAATATCCAACGCAAATTAAGCACTGCTTATAGGCTAATACTTCAACCCTATATTAATTTTCATCTTAAATTTCTGATTCATTTTATTAATCAGAGTAACACGAATATAATATTTAATAAAATAAATATCATCGTTATTCTGTTTGCGAATCGCCGGGTTAGCTATAGATACGAAGTGCATGTCGCTGCATCAGCAGCCGATGTACAACAAAACTACGAAAAATCCCACAAAAATCGTTATCACAGCGCTCCCTTCCAGGGTTACATATCCATTTTCAACTGGGATCTGGCGTCAATAGTCAAAAATATGCGTATGAAGTTTGGTTCAAATCTATGCCTAACTTTGTATGCTTTCCGGTGAATCAATAATGAAAATGGAACAAAAATCGCTATTACAGGGCCCCCTCCCGGCGGAATATCCCCAAATTTAACCTTGACATGCTGGCCATAGTCAAAAATACATAACTTCGTATATTTTCCGATGATATAATGAGACATACACATATACGGACAGACAGATATTTTGTGAAAACATGTTTTTCGGGATCTCTGACATTTAAAATGTGTAAATCCGTCGAAAACTGGAAGTCGAACAAAAATTCGACTACAATAAGTTCTTCTGTTATAAATAAAAGAAAGTAAAAAAAGATAATGCTAAAGCAAATATTTTAATAAAGGAATTTTTTTAAAGGTAAAAAAAATCCCTATAACAAAAGAAAATTTTTAAATTTTTTATGCAATTTTTGACGTTTTTTTTTTTAAATTTTTGCGGCGATTTTGACATATGAGTAAAAGGAATCCGGCTATATTTTTTTAGCCCACTATTGTATTAAATCTTGTCATTTTTTTCAATAAAGTTTATTCGGAGTTCGTACAGAGATTTTCGCATTTTACTCGAATTTTTATGCGATTTTTAGAATTTTGAGATTTGTAAAAGGAACTCGGTTACCAACTTTTAGCGAAATATAATAAATTTTCTCCTCTGCGAGTTTCGAACTCCCCCCCCCCCCCCCACCCACTTCATGGCGATTTGTCTGCATTTATGAAAGAAATCTGGTTTTAATCTTTTATTCTAATATAGTAAATGCTGTCTTCTTTTTTTTTTTCTTTCATTAAAGTTTATTCTGAATTTCTCGCGATTCTTTTATGCAGTTCTTAGAGATTTTCGCGTTCTTCAGGAATTTTTTGACGCTCGTAAAAGGAATTCGGTTTTGAAATTGTAGCTTAGTATAGTAAATTTCGTCCTTTGCGATTTTCCAGAATAATAATCGCCAGTTAACAAAATGCCCGGACTTTGAAGAATTCGGAATTTCAACTTCCGGATTTTAGACTCTGTACTGTATTGTTAAATCTGTATACGTGTTCTCCGAGAGTTATTAAAACACGTTGATATAGTGCATTCACTAGGATTTTTTAAAAAAAGGCAGTTAAAATAATATGAAAATTAATATCATTCACAGAAAAAAAATCCAACGCAGAACAGCGTACAGAATACTATTGAAACGAGCGAAGCGAGGCGAATCTGTCCGCCACGTGACGTAATGCGCGAGCAGTTAAGGAATTTTTACAGTTGGCGCATCGCACGAATGGTACCCCCCTGACAAAAATGCTTTTGTTGACTTACTTAATAAAAGGAAATTTTTGATTAAAATATTCTGGTGCTAATGTGGCATTTAAGAATTAAGATTAAGTGATCCAAAAATGAACCACCGCCCTTGAAAGGGTTAAAGCAGTAAATTGTATTATGTCAATCGTTTTATAACGCTGTTAAAAAATACCGGTCGGCAAAGACTGTTTACTTAATTCATTTTATTTTAGCTTCTTTTCAAATGTTTAACTGATCTTTCATCAAACACGAAAACAATCATTGGATGTCTTAACAGCAAGTGATTCGGCCTTTAATTTTCGCAATCAGAGGGAACTGAATGGAAAATCGTTTACAGGGAGATCGCTATGGGTTTTTTCGTTATAATTGGCGTGATTTTAGATTCTACGGTGTCTGAACGGGGGTTGGCGAGCGTAGCTTGCAGGGAACAGAGCCCCCTAGTACATATATAACATTTTTGAGAGTTTAATAAAAAACATTATTGGTAGCCGAAATTATCGATAAAGCGCCCAATTTAGCGAATTAACGCCAACATAAAAGAGTCTTTCTAACAGAAGAAACTCACTTCGTGCCCATAAGAGACGGGTATGACAATGATATCCTGTCCCCTGGACGCCGAGTGGCAGTTTATACACGGGGAGGTAAAGAGGGGTGGGCATAAGTGCAGTTAGCCGGTCTCCAAAACATTAGCATCCTTCTTGCCTCTCAGTAGAGAAAGGTGCCCTTTTTCTTTTTTGCATTAAAAAATTTGCTTGCATAGTAAAAACTGACTAAATGTTGTCTTGGAAGGCTTTAAAATTTGAAAGAATAAATTTAAAAACAAAAAGGTGTCTTTAAGAATCTGAAATCCGCTCTTATAAATCTGAAAAATGCCCTTACGAATCTGAAAAGTACCCTAGGGAATCCGAAAAGTGCCCATAAGAATCTAAAACATGCCCTTTCACACCGCCAACACCCTGCGTTTTTTTAAACCTTATGGGAAACTATGCAGACTATAAATATCAAGAAAAACAAATGAATTATAATTTTTTCCCTATTTCCTCTTTTCTAGCAGACGGAAATAGTTTATTCAACTTTATAATTTTTGGAACATCATTTTAACAGAAGCAAGTGTCTCCGATTCTTATTTCGTGGTGGTTTAAAATTAGGATCTATCCTAGAGACATTTTTTTTGGAAAATTCCATTATTCAGCATTTCTTTAGCACAGGGAGAGAAGAAGAGTCTGTCTAGGAATTAACAGTACTAACACTATTTCTTATACAATCTAAATTTTATGCATAACATAATGCTACATTTAATCGTGTCCTCCGAGATGGCGCTAAATGCTCTTTTATTGGGCCTGGTCCTAGAATTAAAAAACGCAAATATTGTCAATAGATCGCGAAAAAAACCCGCAAATTTCGTCAAAGAATCGGAAAACAAGAAAGAAAAAATCATGCGTTCAGCATAGATTATGAAACACTCGCCAACACATTCAGAGTAGTGTAACAAAACTGTACCTGAATATTTTTGTGCAGCCCTGTATATGAGGTATAGAATTTATATATAACGAGTAACGTGCAAAAATTATCTAAATTTAAAAGCGCATACCGAATTTGAAACTGCACACTCCAGCAATTATTACTCAAAGACAGTACTGTAACCGGTTTCTTTTGTGTGTCCCTGTAAATGAATAAAAAATGCTATGAGTGCCATGTTCTAACGTGATCGTAGTGAAATTTAGTGATTTATATCTATTTAAATACATTTGAAACAGCGTAATGTCATTAAAATACACTGCAAACGATGTTTCACCATGTACCATAATTTAATGGAATTCTTTTGGGTAGCCCTGTAAATGAAATATTAATCCCACATACTTAATATGCAATACCAAACATGGTTGGGTGACCCTAAATATGGATTATCAATTGCATGAAAATCCGAGTATATTTAAGGGAGTTAGAGCGTGGACAGGCGGCCAGACGGACAGACAAACTGAATGCATAAACACTTTTCAACTTTGTTCTAAAATGCTAAAAACACGGATATTCGTTAAAGAATCGCGAAAAAACGCACATTTCGTCAAAGGATCGTGGAAAATCACGAATTTTGTTAAAGGATCGCTAAAAAAGCCAAAATTTCGCCAAAGGATCGCGGAAAAACGCAAATATCGCCAATAGAGCGCGGAAAAAGGCGAATTTCGTCAAAGAATCGCGGAAAAAAGCGAATTCCTTAAAAAAATCTAGGAGGGGGAAAAAACGCGAATTTCGTCAAAAGATCGCGAAAAAATAAACGCGAGTTTTTAAAAGATTGGGAAAAAAACCCACATTTTTTTCAAAGGATCGCGGAAGAAACACAAATATCGCCAATACATCGCGGGTAAACGCAAATTTCGTTAAAGGAGCGCGGAAAAAAAAGCATAATTAGTATCAGGAGGGGACTGCCCCTCTACTGTAACCTTTCAGAAAATTTGCTGTGAATTTCAGATTTTTTTTTTTTTTTTTAATTTGAATCCCACCTGCTGGTCAGTGGATAAACAATAAACATACCTATTCCTTTATTGTTAGATCTTAATTCTAGACAAATAATAAAAAAATAAAGGGGGGGGGGGGTACTTATGTAGTTAGCTACGTAAGCATGTTGCGTATAACTTTGCTGTTAACTTATTTTAAATTTTAAATTAGGTTGGAAATTAGTACCTCAAGTTTATTCAAAACAACATGAATTAAAATATTTTTATTTAGTACAAAAATTACTTATTTACTGTAAACTTAAATATTTTTTGTTTAAATGTTCAGTGACATAAATGTACTTACTGTCTGCTAAAGAAATTATTCTCACTAGCCAGTAACTCAGTAATTGGCTAATAAAAGAAGTCAACCTACCGGCAAGCAAAATTCATTATTTTCATCTTTACTTCCCATTCCCCTCTCTGCTTCCCGTACAAAAATCCCACTCCCGTAAAAAAAGAACAAACTATATATCATTAGAACACTTATGATTAAAATTTCATTTCAACAACTTAGTAGTCCATTGATTTCAAAAGAAATTTATTAGTGGCGTTTGTAACGGGAGAAGTTAAAACTGTTAATGACCATTTGGGGGATTTTTCTTTTAGACATCTGATAACATATGTAGATAAGAAAAGGGAAAGTTTGCAAACAAATACTACAATCAATCAATACATAATTTTTTCTACTATTTTGCTACTAAATAACACTAGTACTAGTATACAATATATATAGTATATAATAGTATATAAAAAATACTAGTTTTTCTACTAGTATTTGTTCTTAAAGTTGTGACCATCTGTTTCGTGATACCCTCTCTGTATAACGATGTGAATAGTACTTGGTACAAAATTTATGTATACATACAATATGTATAAAGATTATAATTACTCACTTCAGCATAATTCACAAAAAATTTATATGGATAGGTAGAAGGGACCGGAAGGATGCTTGCCACGGGGCTCTCGATAGAAATCTAAGTCGGGTCCGGTAGACTGATGTTTTTTCAGCACAAAATAACACTAATACAGCACAAAATAATACTAATAGAACACAGAATAACAGTAACAGAGCACACATCAACAGTAAAAGAGCACAAAATAATACTAACTTTCATTCAAATTTTCCGGAATATTTTCGTTAACTGAGGGATATGCATCTTTTGTAAGGGTTATTTTCTTCCTTGGCACGACAAGTTCCGTACCATCATCTCGTTTAATTCTATCCTCGCGAATTATGAAACGTTCCTCGAAATGTTTAATGCAGACCACTGCTGTAGCACTCGGAGTAAAATTATCACGATTTAGTTTCTTTACCCACAATTTCTTCCTTTCATTTTCAGTCGGGATTCGGAAGACTGTAGTATACTTCTTTTCAGTATCGTAGTTAGATTTGCAACCACGGACACAGCATTTCCTCCCCATTATTTTATAGATATGCTTATTTTAATAATTATAATCGATAATTATTTATATCGTTAAATACTTAATACACTGTCAAATATTATTAATTACGAGAAAAAACATAAATAATATCACATCACATGGTAAACAATCCGTACGAAAAAACAAGCACGTGGAAAATTTTCAGTAACTGAGAAGATCTCGTCTGTGACGACGCTCTAAGTATCAGATCAGACCACGTTTCAGAGGACACAGCGCCATCTGGGAGGCCCCAGTTTATCCACGTACCCTATCCATCTTGCTAGTATTATTTACAGGAGAGATGAGTAAATGTTTGTTTGACTCTTGTATTTAACCTTGATGATCTTGTTTACTCATTTATGTAAAACAATAATACCGAATGAAAGATATTAAATATTACTGATATAGTTTGAAGATAAGAATGTAAAAAATTATTACGAAATTCAAAGGAAACTGAACATATTGAAAGTAAAAAGGTAAAAAATATGCGTTTAAGCATTTTATGCATTTATGTGCTTTAACCGTAAAAAGTCTTAAAATATGCATATGTAGGCTATATCTATTAAAATTAAATATTCAGTGACTTAATTAAGAAAATATTTTTTAAAGAATAAAATATTAAAAAAGCAGCTACAGCGATCTTTTGTTTTTTGGTTAAAAAAATTTGTAATTTGAATTTCCAATAAAATTATAACGTTAAAAATCATTCTGAAAGTTTAATCTTAACTATAACAACACATTAATATTTTGTGACTTAATTTTTTAAATGTATTTTTTGGAATAAAATAATAAAATCACTATTTATTTTAACGATATTCTTTTGTCTTTCTTTTTTTTTTTATGAAATAGTATTTTTTAAATTTCATTAAGATCATTAAATTAAAAAATGATTTGAATAATGAAAAATATACTGAATGAAATTTCATAAAAGATAATATTAACTGACAAGTTACAGAATACAAAACAATTATAATTCTTGGACTTGTGGTCTGATACAAAAAAACTTTTAACTTTCGTTCGTTTACTAGAGGGTAAATTTAAATTCTAAATTTGCGAAAAAATTACTTATTTTGAATAAAATGTTAAAAAAGTTATTGCAATGATCATATTTTTTTCTTTCTTTTCTTTTTTTTTTTTTTTTTTTTTTTAATGTCAGATTTGTAAGGTTGTCAATAAAAGTATTATATTAAAAATCATTTAAAAAATTTAATAATAATAATAATAATAATAATAATAATAATAGTTACTATTTTTGTTGCTACTTTTTCACGATTTATTTAAAAATATTTGTGTACATACATATAGGAATATACTACAGAATAGAATATTTGAAAAGTCACCATAATTTTTATTCTTTTTTGTAAGAAAGGTACAGTTTTTTTTTTTTAATTATTTGAATAAGATTATTGCATTAAAAATAGTTTTAGTAATTTAAAATAATGATAATAATATTTGACGATTTGATTTTTTTTCTTCTTTAGAATAAAATACCTACTAAACAAGCAGTTATAACGACAGCCTTTTTCCCCCAACAAAAATATTACATAAAAAATTATTCTGATGTTTTTGTTCTTAGTAATAACAATGCATTAATATTTTGTGACTTCATTTTATGTACATATATATATGTATATTTAGAATAAAATATTAAAAACGCTTTTCTAATGATATTTCTTTATTATCATATTTTATTAATTATTTTTCTGTAAAACAATATACAGTATAGCGCCGATTATCCGAACTCTAATTAACCGAACTATTCAATTATCTGAACGCGGTCTGAAATTCTTTTTCAGGACTGCCCTTGAAATCGGAAACATTTTCCGGATCGGTGGGTCCAAAGTCCAATGCGCTAAACTTTCCGCGTGAATCTCAATGAGAAAGCAAAACCCTCAAACTTTCGGTCACCACACCACCAGACGACGAATAAAAATTTAAGAATGGCCCTTTAATTAATATATATATATATATATATATGTGTGTGTGTGTGTGTATCTTCAGATTAAAATAATAAAATATCAGGTTGAGCAAAAAGCTCTGGCAAATTTTTAACCTAATAGTTTGCAGAATTTGTATCGTATATAGGAGTACAAGTGGTATATGTATAAGAGTTCAGGAATTTCGGCAGAACGATGGCAGAAAATCGTGGACTATGATGGTCTCTACTTTGAAGAACAGTCCTTATTGCTTTCGTTGTTATTTTGTGCATAGCAACGCAACTTTCACAAATTTCCCACAACTTTTTGCTCAATCTAGTAGTAGTAATTGTAACTTTTTTTTTCTGTCTCTATTTTTTCTTTTCTATATTTTCTGTTTTTTTTTTTTGTTGTTGTTGTTTTTTTTCTGCTTCTGTAAAATATATGCAACAAAAAATGCCTTTTAATGCTAATATATGCCTTTTAAAATGTTTTAATATCATTTTTAAATTAAAAAAATGTTTTCAATAAATTACAACTATAATTAAGAATTTACTGGCCGTTGGGATCAAGGGTATAAATTACTTATGCGGGAGGCGCAGTGTTTGAACACATGTCGAGCTTATGGCCTAACAGTTCTTAGTTCCCGTAGTTTTCTTCGAACCTTGAGTAGTTTCCCACAAAAAGATTAAATCTGTGGTTATCAGATGACGAATTTAAGCACCAGATTCGCTATCTTTTAAAATTATTACTTTAAAATAAAAAAATAAACTAAAACAAGTGGATAAGTGTGATCACAGATCGCACAGAGGGTTTCGTTTAATATTCCTTTCAAAACACTTTAATCTTTTGCAAAATCTTTTAGTTCCACATTTCGCAACCAGGGGCGCACTCTATTCTAAACAAACCTCTATCCTAACGAAACTCCGTTTTACAACCTATCTGTAGATAGATATATTAGTCGAGGGTGTCGGGCCCTTAGCGCATGACATAGGTAGGTGCCCCCTGGCGGTAAAAAGTTGAACTAAAATATGTATGTCTTTGGTGCATAATATGAAAGAGCGGTCAAAGGGGTGTCGGCAAAAGTTAGAAAATTGCCCCCCCTCCGGGTGAAAAGGGGGGGAGGATAAAAAATTGCTTAAAATACACAAGTTAGAGCCCAGACGGTAATTAATACAAGACTTTTTGAAAATTTTATGATTTGTCTTGTGATCGCAAGTGTTCAGCTATAAGTATGCAAAATTTCAAACCTCAACTGAATTAGGGAGCTGAGTTAGAAAAATTGCTTAAAATACACAAGCTAGAGACCGGAAGGGTAAATATAAGAGTTTTTGAAATGTTTACGATTTGTCGTGTGATCGCAAGTGTTTAGCTATAATTTTGCAAAATTTCAAGTCTTCAACTTAATTAGGGGTTGAGTTAGAAAAAAAAAAGCTTAAAATACACTAGTTAGAGCCCAGAGGGTTAAATATAAGACTTTTTTCGAAATTTTATGATTTGTCGTTTGATCGCAAGTGTTTAGCTATAATTTTGCAAAATTTCAAGTCTTCAACTTAATTAGAGGCTGAGTTAGAAAAAAAAAGCTTAAAATACACAAGTTAGAGCGCAGAGGGTTAAATATAAGACCTTTTTCGAAATTTTATGATTTGCGTTTGATCGCAAGTGTTCAGCTATAATCTTGCAAAATTTCAAATCTTCAACTTAATTAGGGGCTCAAAAGCTTAAAATACACAAGTTAGAGCCCAAAGGGTTAAATATACGACTTTTTCAAAACTTTATAATTTGTCGTTTGATGTGAGGTGTTCAGCTATAAATATGCAAAATTTCAAGTCTCCAACATACATAGTTTCTGAGAACGGGCACTGTGACGGACAGACAGACAGACAGAGGAGCGAGACGAATAGGGTTTCGTCAGATGAACGAAACCCTAAAATGCTGATCCTATAACTTACACGGAGGTGCAGGGTTCGAACCCATGTCGAGCTCGTTTTTCTGTGGCTTTCTTCGAACCCTTGCGTAAGTACGGGTAAAGCAATATTACATAAAGCATTACCACTTTTTTTAAATCTTTTTCTTTCTGAGAAATTTTAGCTCCAAATTTAGAGATTATTTTTAAAAAAAAATTCTTTAGAATAAAATTTGAAAAAGCTATTCGTTTTTTTTTCTTTCCTTTTTTCTCTCCTTTCTTTTCTTTTCTTTTTTTTTTATATATAATATTTTAAATTTTTCAACAAGCTACTGGAAATTAAAAAATATATATTCTAATAAATTAAAAAGAAAACTATGAATAATAATGAACAATTTACTGACCATTATTGATGTCATCACCAAGTGCATAAATTAGTTCAAAACAGTCACGTTTCTCCTTAAGGCGCTGTCTGTAGTCTCGACTACGATCAGCTGATGTTCGTGTTCCCCTCGGTCGCCCAGCACCTATTCTTATACCACCACGCTGTCCGTACTCGCCTTCCTTTAGTTTTTTCTCCTTCTGTCTGGCACGAAACTCTTGGACTCTCTCCGTGGATGTTTTCGGCATTTTTAAGCAATTCACACTTATTTTAGAGCATAAATATATTTCGAAATGTAAATAAACGTTTAACGTAACTGAATTACACGCAAGAACAACATTAAACGTGTATAACGTATTTTTCCGGCATAAATCGAACATAAGACCGCCTATCTTCTCCTAGAAATAGCTGACGCAGGCTTTTACGCATGCGTTATACATCTCTCTCTCTCTCTCTCTCTTGCAGTCGCTTCTGTTTGAAATCCGTGACGAAATTATTCCGGCTGATTGGCGCAGATAAGGTAATTTGCATTTCGAAAGAGCAAGTAGAAGAACAGTCGAACTCATTTATTTAATGAATACTCCCTATTTAATGAAAACACGGATTTGACAAATAAAAAGTAAATTAAATTTTTGGTTTAATGTAGAAACGCATAACAGAAAAGCAGACGGGTATATAAGAGTTTAAAGCTACTAGTCACTCAGCTTCCGAATTCCCTTCGCTTTTTCCTTGCCATTCTCCTTTCGCTAAAGTCTATGGGGTAGAATACTTTCGTATACAGTAGAACCTCTTTTATCCGAAACTCTTTTAACCGAAACTCTCGATTAACCGAAATCCATTTTTAAAGCTTTTTTTTTTTTTTTTTTTTTACTATCATATTCCTTGTGTGCAAGCGGTCCTTTCCGAACTACGAGTACGTATAAATATTTTCGATTCCCTTTCTTAGAGTTCCTTTGAATTTAACTTGTGCTCCCGTAAGGTGCGGGGTGGAACTAAGAAAACGAACAAATTCGCAATTCTGAAGCTTTTCTATGTTTTGTAAAAGATTTGGCATGACTGGAGCAGCAGAAAAACTGTGATACTGGTGAACTAATAATATTAAAAAACTCCGTGATAGAGCTTCAAAGAAAAGGCAATTGAAACTGCGACTTTTCAAACCCTTGTGATATACGTGAAAGGTACTAATTTCAAAATTAAAATTCAGGTCATTTATTCTTGTTTCTTTTTTGCTATTGCTTTATTTTTATTAAGCACTTGTTACCATAATAGGAAATATTGCATATATTTCTCCTTAATTTTAAAATTGTAGCATTCTCAATTATCCGAAAATTTCGATTTTCCGAAAGATGGTCGGTCCCAATTACATCGGATAATCGAGGTTCTACTGTATTAAAAATATCTCCACGGGAAATTAATATTTTTTATCTCTTTTTTTCTGTGTGCTCTCCTTAAAGGATGTTTCTTTTTTTCTTAGTTCTCAAAATGTGTCTAAAATCTGTACTTAATTTAAAATTTTATGTGTTAAAAGCTGATGAATTGTGAGTAAGATTTTAATATTTCAAATGAAAATCAAATTTCAAATTATTTTTGCTTAAAAGGCGCAAAGACCAACTTAGTGAAAAATATTCCATGCCGGGAATCGAACCCGGGTCATCAGTATAGCGCACTGACGTTCTACCGCTAAACCACATGGAACGATACCCAGCCTGGAACTTCTCACTATTACAAGTTCGCAAGGCTACAAACGCAGCACAAGAGTTCCAGGCTGGGTATCGTTCCATGTGGTTTAGCGGTAGAACGTCAGTGCGCTATACTGATGACCCGGGTTCGATTACCGGCATGGAATATTTTTCACTAAGTTGGTCTTTGCGCCTTTTAAGCAAAAATAATTTGAAATTTGATTTTCATTTGAAATATTGTATTCAAGGCGAATGTTTCTCTCTGGAAAAATTTCCAAATATTAATAAAGATTTTAATACTTCATATAAAATTAAGCATACATTTTAAAAGTATTTTGAGAACTAGGAAAAAAAGAGACATCCTTTTAGAAGAGTACACAGAAAAAAGAAGTTATAAATATTAATTTCCTGAGGAGAAATTTTAAATATATGAATGCATCAAATATCAAACGCTTATAGACTTGTGATTAGTGAGGGGAATTCGGAAGCTGGGTGACTAGTAATCTATTTTCTTTTTTTAGTATTAAATGAAAGCTTGTTTAATTGTGAATATTTTGACACCTCAATTTTACCCATCCGGCAAATATATCGTAACATATTGTAAATTTTGTTTATACACCCAGCGCAATTTCCCATACAAATTAAAATTTTAAATGGCTTTCTCTCCCTATTCATATTTTCTTACCTTTCATGTTTTAAAAATGCTAAGGCTTTTTTTGTATTCGAGATAGAGATTTAAACTTTTTTGCACATGTTCTTTATTATATGCGTGATAAATCTGTGCATGGAATTAGCCTTTAGGCCTTTTATTTTATTTTTTAAATAAAAATTAAATTTAAAAAATCAAAAAACCCGACTGCGTAAGAAGCGAAATAATTAATTATTTCTCATCAATGTGAAACTATTTTTTTATATTACTTACCCTTTTTTTATTTACTTGTATTCATGACTTTTAAGTTGTGTTTAATTGTTAGTTCCTATCTATAAACACTGTTTTGATGAGGCCTATAGATGTCTAGGATGGTTAGAGTTGCAGTAAAGCTAGAGATCCTACCTATACAACTTTCAGGTTGTGTAATATTTAAACGGAGCTTCTAACTGTAAAATAGTCAATGAAACATCGTCTTCATTTTGAAAGACCTATGCAATGATATGCCACTCAATAGGGTGCGTAAAAAATTTTTTCGTGTCTACCGCCATTTTGAATTTATAAAACTAAAACCTAGCCTATAACCATCGGACGGTTAAGACGAATCATAAAGACCTCATTCATTAAAATCCATCCAGCGGTTGGGATGTTTTGAGGGTATAAAAAAATCCACATATCCAGATACGCGTGGAACACATAACCCTTCTTGGCAGTCGGGTAATAGAAGTATATGAAGATGTGATAGATTTCATCGTTTTACTCTATATATATCAGTAAAAAAATTATATTAAATGTAGTATTAGACGTATCTAAAAAACCATGCGCAGTCTTGTGCATTTGAAAATCTTAAAAGAAAAAATATTAATATTTAAAAAGTATAGTAAGTATTTTAAAAAATTCAAATTTTTATAATTTTTTTTAAATTAAATATGAGTTTTTTTTTTTTTTTTTTTTTTTTTCAAAATATATTTTTAGTTGCACATAGAAATGCAGAGTTCATCATTTGAATGCTATTTTTAAAAATAAACAAAATTTCAAAGTATTCAATGATTGCCAAAAATGATAAAAATAAATTTTAAAAAGGCAAAAAATACCTTTAGTTATTTACATTTCGACATGTTTCATTGCATCCGATGGCAACATTCTCATGAAAATAAAATGACAAAAATATTTTCACAAAAAAAAAAAAAAAAAAAAAAAAAAATTCAAATTGAAAAACTAGTAAACAAAAACAAAAATCACGCGAACACAAGCATGATGAAATTAACTGCAATCTTAAAAAGAAAGAAAAATCATGTGTTAAGCATAGATTATGAAACTATTTCCAACATTTCATGAATGCTTTAACAAAACTTCGTTATTTAGGGAAATAAGGTAACTAAGTAAACATCGTAGAAAACGCATAAAACATTTCAAAAACTGATTTCAGCAGTTACCGTCCATAGCAAAATATATATTCCAATTCCTTTGAACAGCCCTGTATTTGATCTGTAGGTTGATATATATACTTTATAATGGGGAAATTTAGTTCAGTAAGAAAACGCATAACAGGTTGAAATTTCTCTTCCAGCAATTTATACCAATAGATGAAAACATACTTGAATACTTTTGTACAACTCTTATTACACGCCACTATTTAGCTAAAATTTAGTTCAAACTAAAACACTCTTAAAACTACTGAAATCCCATTTCCAGAAATTATCATTTATAGACGGCCATGTATCTAATTCTTTGCGAGACCCTGTATATCATTTTATCTATATTCTACAAACATTTCTTAGTAAACTAAATGCAGTTCACCGTAAAAATGCATAACTCATTTTAAAAACACCTTTAAGCAATTTGTGGTCATACCCAGTAACCCTTACGAATTCTTTAGTGTATCCTGTATATGAATTATAGCATATATACACACCGTATACTATGCATAAATATAGTGAAACATAAAAGCCCATATCATAATTAATAAAAATTCATTTCCAGCAATCATCGCTACTGTACAGTACTTCGAACACAATATAGTATCTAAAATATTTTGTGTGTCCCTGTAAATGCTATGCACTTCGTATTATACATGAAATAACTTACAGTAAACTTCAGCGACGTATAGCAATTTCATTATATATGAAATGGTTTAACAAAATTAAAATACGCCGCAAACAATCCCCCCCCCCCCCGCTATCATTATGTAACGGAATTCTTTTGTGTGGCCCTGTAAATGAATAATAAGTATTCTTTGTACCGCATATTCTTCAGAATGCTTATTTTTGTGCACTTCATAAATGCATATCCATTCTATTATGCTTGATAGCGTGTAACATCATTAAAAATCATTTGAAATGATTTTTTCCCATTGGTCGTAATGTAACGGAATACTTTTGACTGTGCCTGTAAATGAACAAACTAAACATGCTACAAACTTAATTTGAAATAGTGATCGTGCTATGGTAAATATCAATAACATCCAAAAATTTCGGGGCAATCCGAGTATATTACGAGAGTTAGAGCGCGAACAGACGGCCAGACAAACCGAAGTTGGAAAGTGTTAAAAATGGAAATTTGTGAACGTGATTCAGCATCCACGGAGCTTCCTAAAATTTGGAAAGAAATGCTATACAGAACAATGAAACAATAATATAAGATACTTCACGTTCACAGATTTCCATTTTTATGATTGCAATTCTGTTGTCTGCATGACAGACAGATGTTATTGTTTAATTTTGAATTTGGACAAGTTCCTCTGGGAGGGGATGGCATTATAGAGTTCCGGGGGAGAAACTGCATTTTTTGACCACTGAAAACACAAAATCCCAAATCTTCCGGGGGAGGATACGTCCCCCCGGTTCACCCCCTGGATTCAACTCTGGTTATTGCCAATAAGGTTATCTGAGCGAAATATACCCCTGGTTGTCAGCCCAGGTAGCACAAACGGTAGAGCATTGATAATGTAAGTCAAAAGTTAGTTCTGTGTTCGAGTCCTGTCTTGGAGATTTTTTCGCTTAGTTGGAAAAATTGAATAGTTTGATAACTTTATCAATCAGTATGATTGAGTTAAATATAATATAGTGTTTCTATAGATATGCCTACAACTAAGACATATTAGTATAATATAAATTTCACTTACCGGTACTTTCAACACTTTTAACACTCTGTATTTTTATGGATGATGATGGCCTTACTTCTTCCAAAACAATGGGTGGGGGTGATGCTTTTCCATCTCCCAAAACACGATCCATTTGTTGATAGTAACGGAAAAGATTTTTACCACTACAAGATCCAGATCCAGAGTCGATTTTCCCTTTCTCTGTTCTGTACGATTTCTTTAAAATTTTGATCCTCGTTTTTATCTGAACTCCAGTCCTTTGAAAACCAGCTTCTCGGAGCTTCATAGATAATATTCGATAGACTTCAGCATCTCTTACAGTGCCATCTAATTGTGTTTGTATTTCATTCGAACTCCATAAATTTAATAAGACGTTTGTTTCATCTGTGGTCCATCGTCCACTGTTAACAACATTAGTAATCGCGCTCATTTTTGTAATTAATGATAAAAATCACAAAGCGACGAGACGAGTTTTTAATATCACAGTAAATTGCTTCTGACTCAAAAGTAGGCTCATATCCTTTTTATTGATAGAAGAGAACTTCGTGGAAATAACGCTGCTTCAAACCGGTTTTAGTTCGTGAAGGTCACGGAAAGTTGAATGAGGTTTGAAGCTCGCTTCACAGAGAAAGCATAGAGTAGCTGGGATATTTCCTTTCCCTTATCTTATATCACCCCCCCCCACACACACACACACACCACCACCACCTTTTACGTTTAATCGTTTTCGCATACGAAGGGAAGAGAGGAGAAAATTGGAAGGGGAGGGTAGCAGGATTTCTCAGTATATTAATTTTAATATTCTGAAACACTTATGAAAGCGATCTCTGTGTCATAGAAGCGTGGAATTATTGTTTAACACGATTGAGGTCTCGCGACTTTTTAAGAGAACATGTCTTTTAATTAAGTATTATTTTGTTTTACAGATTATTTTTGTTATTATCTCCGTGTAGTAATAATAGAAACCTAATCGTAATAATATTATAAATGTGAAAGCCTGAAAATGTTTGTCTAAAGTCAGCGTCAAAACAGATGCATAAGGGCCAACTCTTACGTTTTTTTATGCCACAGAAATTTAATAGAAAATTTTGTTCTTTTTAATCCTCAGTTTACGACGATTAAAAAAGGTCAAATTAAATTATTGTAGTACAAAAAAGGTGAAAGAGCTATGCAGATGATTAAATGCTTTTGCATTCGTTATCCAGTATATTATTTTTTTCCAATAAGTAAAATTTTCCATTAAGTTGATAAATGTACATATTTTATTTGTTTGTAATACATAAAATAAAATTTATAAAAATGGAATTTACATTTAATCAAATGTTACAATCAAACGTTGCGTTTGTGATACAGGGCCCGTTAATAGAAAGAAAGATAAGAAAATTCATTTGACATTTCAGTAATGATAGGTACAACAATGATAGCCTTACTAAAAATGTACGTGATGCAACAACTCGGGAGTGGTTGTGTTTTCGGATTTATGCTTTTTTTTTTTTTTTTTTTTTTTTTTTGCTAATAATTTATAAATATGTGCAAAATGTAAATTGGCAAAAAATATTTTGCAATTTCACAATTAAAATTTCCAATATAAAATAAATATTTTTGCAATATGGACGTTCTGTTGTAGATAATTACAATATATGACACTATTTCTGCAGTATTAGCGGTTCATTACAAATATTTCAAATGTAATTTTACTAAAATTGGTATTTTTGTTCAAGTATCATCGATAGCAGCAGTGTTAAAAAAATATGCGTATTTTTTAAATTCAAAATATAAATAAGAAATATTTAATAATAATTTTGGTTTTATTGAATTGCAGACTTTCGTCGATTAAGTAAAATGGAAATTACTATTTCAAAAGTCTAGTACATATTTTGAATTCAGAATTCCGCTATACTGGTAATACCGTTAGCGATTAATGCAATTTTTGGTGCAATATAACCAACATAACTGACATTGGTTTTTAGGGAAATTGTTTTCTGTATAATTGCTATTTTCAAATAAGTAATCTTCGCCTTATTTAATCTCAGAATTTAGAAGACGAAAATTACTATTAGGATAAAATAGTAGCTATAAAAAATCTAAAAACACAATCCCGCATGTTTTCGCATTAAGTATATTTTTAGTAGGCTAAACATCGCTCCACCTATTACTACTATAATGTCAAATCGATTTTCACTTTTATTTTCTTTTTTTGAAATGTCACAATATTACAAACGGGACAGAGTTTTACATTGTAGCATTTTTTTTTTTAAATTAGATTTTAGTTTTATAACTTTTATGTATTAGAAAGAAATACAGTATGTAAATTTTATTAACTTAAGTGAAAGTTTTGCACATTCGAAAAAAAATTGTATAATGAATACAAACGCATATAATCATCCGTTTTGACGCTGACTTAGCCAAAGATTTTCAGACTTTCACGTTTTTAATATTATCAAGATTGGGATAGTATCAATACTACATGGAGATAATAGCAAAACTAGTTGTTAAAACAAAACTGAATGGAAAGACTTGTTCTCCAACTTGGATGCTAGACCGCGAACGGGTTAAATAATTTCATGCTTCTGCGACATAGTAATCGCCTTCATAAGTATTTCAGAATATGTAAAATTTTATACCAGAAAAATATACTGAGAAATACTAGTGTCGAGTCCGAACCGAGTAGGTATTTTGAATCATATTCTCTCTCTCTCTCTCTCTTTTTTTTTTTTTTTTTTTTTTTTTTAAACCATTTGGAAAAATGGTTATTGTTCTCGTCAGGATGGGAAATCAAAAGCATATCTGAAGGTTTTTATTGGTTTAATCCGCATTTTATTCGTTTCCTAATTGGTCTATACAGTAATATGTATTTCCCTTTACTTTCGACAGAGATGGACAACAGAGTATTGTCACTATGACAAAAAAGTAATAAAAACTACAAAAAAAAAAAATTAATAACTCAGAAACAAATTGAGATACAGCTTTCAAACAAATTGCATTTAAAAGTACATTTTTTTCTCTATGCGACGATATAAAAAGTAATATTGTGGGATGTTTAGAAGTCTAAAAAATAAATTTCATTTAAAATTGGCTGTCAGATTTCTTGGAAATCTGACGATGGAAAATCCTTTTCCCGAACAGCCAATGAAATTCTTGGATAATACATAAGTTTCAGGTGGATAATACGTACGAGTCGCAGGGGATTTCTGACGCTTGCAATTTTTACGTGTAATAACACTATTAATGTTTAATTCATGGCGTACGTAATGTATGATCAATTCCGTGCGATTTTTTATGTCTTAAATTTTAGTCTTCGAAAAAATCATTTTCCAAATGGTCGTTGTAATTTGTTAAATTGCTTTTTTTTTTTTTTCCAGTTGCGTTGGAGCTTTAGTGGTAGAAGATCGTATGAGGTGAAGCTCTGACAGATTGTTACATTTTCGCAGTGTTGAGCGGGCGATGGGGTGGTTCGTATGAATAGCTTTATCTCTGTTCGAAACTGCATTATGGCGTCTATGGATAATTCTGGATACCTGGAGGATATCTATATTATAAAGGACAAACATATCTGTGCGTAACGCATACGTCATTTTGCGAATGGCAACACTTTGAAATTTGAAATAAAATTTTGGTTTTGTAATTTTCTTTACTGCGAATTTTTAAACTTCTAAGCATCGCACATTTTAAATTTTTACACCGTCGTATAAGGAAAAAAATGCTCTTTCAAATACAGTTTGTTTGAAAGTTGTATCTCAATTTATTTTTGAGATATTAATTTTTTCGTAGTTTTTAATACCGTTTTCTTATCGTGGCAACAAAAGTACCCCATTTCTATTGAAAGTAAACGGAAAATAGTCGAAAATAGGAGATACTGTATCTTTTTGTTGCATTTTCCTCATAAAACCTGAAAAAATTGAAATTAAAATATGGACTATGTCAAGAATATTGTCTGTTATTCCTTGATAATGACGTCATAAGCATACTTTTCTATAGACGAAGTTTAAGACTGTATTGTAAAAGTGGATTGCTTTAGCGGATGCAAATGACGTCATTTTATAAAAAAATCCCTGCCGGCTCTGGCCTACAGGCGGAGGTAGGTTTCGATGTTAAATACTAAATTCACCAACAAAACTTAAATCAAGATTAGAGATAAACCCAGTTCCTTCACTAAGACTGAACTCTAGGGAGCTAAACATTTTATGAAAATTCTAATGTACACGAATACACACACGCATGTATATGGGATAAGTTTAAAAATGGATAAAGCAAATTCAGAGAACCTCAAAGTGTTAAAATATGTTAATATTTCCATAGTCTTTTTTTTTATCATGTTTTAATACGTTTCTTCAAACTCACATGACGTTACATATTCACCTGCTGAGGTCCATTATATTTCCAATATGACGCGATATATATATATATATATTTTTTTTTTTAATTCGTCAAACTATTTATTTCATTTTGAGTTTCTATGCTGAATTCTTTCTTGCTCTAGAAAACTTATGACGTAATATTCAATTTGTTTTCAATTCTTCAAAATATTTATTTTATTTATTTTTTCACGTGAATTTCTTGCAGTAGAAAAGCAATTGTAGTGGTGAAAATTTTATTGTTTTTTTTTTTTTTTATTGTTGGCAACTACTATAACGAAAAATATTTATTTTTTTCTGTCATTGTTGTGTAAGAGCTAGTTTTATCAGAATCTTGTTAAGACGGTATTAAAAATTTTTAACCCCCCCCCCCCGATTTCCATTCCCTTGGGCCGATTTTGCCCATTTTCAATCCCCGCCGAGATATTAGCCATCTCAAAGTTGTTGGCGAGTTTGAAAACGATCCGTGCATAATTGCGACTTTTATATAATTGCGAGTTTATATATATATATATAAACTTTTTAAGTGGGGGTGGTTTTGGGTTCCTGGGGTCATATAATGAAAAGTTATGAAGGAATTTTTCAAAAGTCACACCATGGTAACGACTACAATAGGTAGTATTTCTTACGAAACTACCTAAAAGCGCGTATTTTAATTCTTAAACCTGAATTATGTTTTGTAGAAGTGCGTCATTTTCACTGCCCAGCTGCTTTGAAATTCTTTACAGGTGAAAATGCTTCACTTTGAGAATAATGTAATCAAAATCACACAATGATAAAACGCAATGTTTTACAAAAATTTAGAGTGTCTGTATATAAGAGAGGTGACATGCAAATAATATAGCGATTTATATTACAGAAATTGATGATTCTGGCCTGAATGGATTTGCTTCGCCGAGTTAGACAAACAAACAAATAATTCGTGGTTAAAATAATATCATGTTCCTGAAGTTTTTGTCCAAAATTCTCTCGAATAATAAAATGCTATTCTTTAGGACATTCTACTATAATTTTATCAAGCCTATATATTTAAAACACAAGTGCGTTTTTTAGTCATCTGCTGTGATCTTTCTGCTGCACCAATTTTACTAATATTTTAAACTAAATTATCTTCATTTGTAGATGTGATCTCACTATCTGTTTTTTTTTTTTTTTTTTTTTTTTTTTTTTTTTATATATATATATATATATATATATAATATCCCCACTTTTATATTTTAATTTTGAAAGCATTTTATGAAATTTCTTCAAAATGGTGAAAATTAGATAGCTTTCACTATTGCAGACAAGAGAGAAACAATGAGGTATTTTTATCTTTATTTATGCTATTTTCTGATAAAAAAGCAAAATTGTTGATAAAAATTGTTGTATAGGGTTTAGTGGCGCAAAATCCGATTAGGAGCAGAATATTATATTAGGGGCATAATAACGGAAAATGACATACTGCTTTTGAAAACAAGCATTTTTCCTCATAAATTTTCTATATTGTTTTTCCTTCTGCATGTGTACTGATACTAAGTTTCAGACACTAGGCGAAATGCTTATTTAAGTGAAAATGAAGTCATATTTAAAAGAAAACGATCATTCTTTTAGATAAAACTAAACATTTTAACACAAATGCGTCTAAAAAATATAAATTACGGAAATTTTTACTCTCCGGAATTGAGATTAAAATCTGAAGTAAAGAGTGCGTCTGTTCACATAAAAGGTGTTGCTGACAATCGTGACTTCAAGTTTTGAGTTAAAATGATTTAAAAAAAGATCAAACAAAATACAATTAAAAAAAATGATGAATATGGATATGAGAAGTGCATATGCAAATTTTGAGAAGGTGAAAATTGCTGTTTTTCATTCCAGAATACCAAGCATAAGAGCCTCAATTGATAACCACATAATAACTGATCTTTATTATATTTTACTGATTACGTGTCTATATTACAAAGAACAGATGTGTCTGTGCGTAACGCTGACGTCATTTTGCAAATGGCAACACTTCATGATCAAATTTCGGTCTTGAAACTTTCGCTACTGCAGTTTTTTAATCATCTGACCATCGTACATTTTCAATTTTCGTCGCATAGGGAAATAATTACTTTTAAATGCAATTTGTTTAAAAACTGTATCTTAATTGACTGATGTATTATATTTTCTAAAATAATTTTTAAGCATGATTTTTTAAAAAAGTTTATCTTATCACGTGCCGGTTTCAATACATAATAATAACTAGAAAACAGGAATTCTGCTTTTTCAGAATTTAGTGTCACCCCCGATGAAAAAAAAAAATATATATATATATGTATATGTATATATAAATAGTACGAAACATATTTCAATTTTAAGACTTACAACACACGCTTTTATTTTATATAAAATGACGTCATTCGCATCCGCTTAAGAATTCCACATGCGATCCACTCTTAAACATCTACAGTAAAGTATGCATAGGACGTCACTATCGCGAAGTAATACACAAATGCAGCAAAAAGATGCCGTCATTAAAGGAACTCGACAAAAAAAATATTCCCAAGCCTTCATTTGTTTGTAAACATTAATATAGACACTTAAAATTAAATATAGTTTATAATAGCTCCATGTTTTAACAGAAATCCTTCGTTTATATTTTTTCATCCTAGCACGTATTTTAATTACATTTTCTTTCGGCTGTTATGAAAGAATGGCAACAAAAACATATAATTAAAATTTTTTCAACTATTTTTACTTTACTTTCTACAGAAATGGAGTATTTACGTTGCCAATATTAAGCAAATGGCTCCAAATACTACAAAAAAAATTAATATTTCAAAAATAAATGGAGATGCAGTTTTCAAACAAATTGCATTTAAAAGTACTTTTTTTTCCCAATACGATGGTATAAAAATTGAAAATGTGTGATGCTTAAAAGTTAAAAAAATTGCTATTGAGTATTTAATCGTACTGTTTTGTTTTACGGCTGGCTTCTAAAGGTAACGTTATTTTTTCGTGATGTCACAAAATAAGCTGGGAGAAAGAAATAGCATACCGTACCGGGGGGGTAATAACCATTTTGCACATAAAGCAACAAGCATTTTTCAGCATTTGCTTCTGACTATTTTTGCATAACGAAATTAATACTTCCTTTATAAAAAAATAAAAGAATAATATTAAAAACCCACCAATCTAACATATTTGTGAAAGACAAATTAAAGAAATTAATACTTCTTTTATAAACAAATAAAAGAATAATATTGAAAAAACACAAATCTAACATATTTGTAATCGTACAATATAGATTTTTAGATCACTAAATAGGATTTTTTTTTCAAATGGAATTTGTTTTCAAAGTTCATCTCAGTTTACTGATTGTCTATGGTTTTTAAAGCGTAAAATGTTTTTTTAATTTATCTATATCGCGTGGATCTCGATTACGAAAGGTTAATCTGTTTGCCCTTAAAACAAAATAAAGAGTTCGTCATTTTCTTACGGCTAATATCCATTTAAAAAAACTTCCCTATGAATAAATAAATACAATAATAAAACACAAATTTAACAGACATGTATAAGCTCTGAAATCATGAAAATATAAAAGGATGTTGTAAGTAGCAAAATCTTGGTCAAACAACTCTTAGCATGCGGCTAATAAGAAAATATCGCTTTTGATAAATTTCAAAAATTTTATTTGATTGTATAATTCGTATTTTCCATATGAAAAATGCATTTTTAATGTAAGTGGGCAATCTAAAAAAATTATTGCATATAAAAAAATTATTAGTTTTCAATTAAAAAAAATATGTTTTCACCTATATTTTTACCCCGGGAAGTCCGGGTACGATCCCCTAGTTATTAACTAGTAAATCTGCAGATCAGGAGCCTCAACGTCAGCTCTGCAAGTCATTGTTTTTAGACGCACATAGGTAATATTCAGTTTCCTGCAAACCGCAATTTAAAGTTTTCAAATTATGTAATTATTTATAAGAATAAAAAATACGAAGTTTTCAGACATTAGAAGCATTAAATTAAAAACGTTATGGAAGGATATTTCGAAATTTTCATGAGCTGTTAATTCTGGTATATTTTTTAAATAATAAAGTAGATTTCTTCAGGGGGGCGGAGCCCCCCTGAACCCCCCGTGGTCTTATTAATTTACATACGTAATTTTTTATTGATTGCGCTAATGGTTAGCGCAAATCTTAGATTTCTTTTTACACTTCCGAGGCTTATTTTTCAATACTGGTAACACAGAAAATGATTTACATTGACGGAATTATATTAAACGTTTAGGTTTTATGAATGAAAATGTAATTTCCTTTAAAAATAAAATAATTTTCATTCATCTTTTCTGAAATGATGCGGCATTAAGAAGTAACACCCGTCAAAAAACATTTTTTCAGGCAATCTAGTTAATGCTTGGTTTTTAAGGATGAAAATATTTATTTCCCGATACAATGACGTCATTTTCAACAGCGATAATTTTGCGGTGCATAATTTTGATATTTACTATATATTTGCTTTTCAAAAGTTTTTTTTTTTTTCTCATTGGAATTTTCGATTAAGAATTAACATTTCTGTTAGCTGTGTGCAGACGATAAACCATGAGATATTAGTAACATTTTTTTTTAATAATAAGAATTAATATCATAACACAAGCCCCTTTTATTTCAACCTCAAAGCGTATTCGTTTTATTTTTGATATATGAGATCAAATTCACCTTCTTTTCGCATTTTCACTTTATTTCTAATATGAAGGCGTATTCATGTCTATTTTTTTATTTCATTTTCCTGTCGCACATAAAAATCTTTCAAATCAAAATTAACTGTTTAGGATACATTTTTATTCCGGGATTAAATTTTCGTGGCAACGGCAAAAAAAAAAAAAAAAAAAAAAAAAAAAAAAAAAAAAAGATTGTTAATTTTCATAGCAAAATGTCAATTTATTCCTTATGAAAATAATGAACTTTTTAATTTAAAAGAAAAATATTTGAACAAAACAAATAGAACATTGTCTTTCTTTATTTCTGTGGTAAATTCCATCTATATGTAAAGACACAAAGGCATTAATTCGTCCCTTTTGACTTTGATTTAACTTCAAACAATTACACATACTTTCACATTTACGATATTTTTAGGTGTAGTTCGCTGCTAGGTAACAGTTAAAGGGTAATAAAAACAATTAAATATGTGCTTAAAAAGAAAATTTATATTAAAAAAAAATTTATATTATTGAAACACATATATAAAATCCCTCCATAAAAGTTATACACCGAATTTTAAAACTCTGACAAATGTATACACAAAATTTCAAACTAATATGAATAATGTATGGTTCTAATTAGGAAATTTCAACATCCTTAATTTAGCATTTAAATCCTTCAACCATATGAGCCATTTCTTTTCAACAAATAAAAATGGAAAAATCGTCTGAATTGCTATAGGAAAGCATTAAGTCGCAAAATAAAATGTTCTATATATTCCGAACGAATGAATCAAATTTAACCAAAAACTATACAGCTAAATCCGAGGATTTCACCAACATGCATCCTTAATTTTAAGATAATCGGATGCTTTTTACGGCAGTTATCGCGGAACAGACAGACAGACTAACAGACAGACAGACTAACGGAAACCAAAACTTTTCGTGTCTCCACAGTAAGCCTTCACTGACGTTTCGGCAATAATATCTCAAACGTATCGCTTAACAGCAATTTTGCTGAACAATTTGCTAGTATTTCGTTAAATTTTGAGGACTTTGCTAAAAATATTCTGACTGATTTTTACGTCTTCACTGACCAATACATTTTGGACTTGAAAGCTAAAGCTGGTTACTCTACTTCTCCAGTCAACCAAGAGGAGGTGAGAAAAACTTGTTATGAAGCTTTTACTTTGCTAAGGGAGCCAACTATCGATAACTTGTTAAATTCTGCTATTTTTAGTTTTTACTGCTCAATTAAATATAAGAGAGCCCCAAACCTAATTATCACTACTACTAACCTAAAAAACGAACTTTTTAAAGCTGTTAAAAAGGGAATTAAACGTCCATTAAATGAGGAGAATTCTACTATCCCTCTTAGTAATAAATTCAAGAATATTGAGAACGAAGTTAATCTAAGTGAAAATGTTTACATGAAGCAACTTATTAATAGTGTTCATACCTCTCAGGAAACTGGTAACTTGAAAAAAACTACTAACCCTTTCTACACAGAAGTTGACAAAAATTAAGCGACACTAGCCCGTCAAATTACCGAGATAAATACTGAAAAACCTAAGATAACCCTAAAAGGCGAAAGTTTAGTTATACAATGTACTTCAGATAATGACTTTAGACTAACTCAAAAATGGTTAGATCAAAATAAGAAAAAATATACAACTCTTGACCCTAGGGAGTTAAGAATTAGAAAATATGCATTAGGGGCCTCCCCTGTTACACTGATTTTAAACTAATTGAAGATAGTCTTAAAGAGCATGGGTTTGCAGTCACGAGGGCTGCCATGCTTAAAAATAGAAAAACAGGAAATCCTATGCCACTTTATATGGTTAATGTTATTCCACGTAGTAACTTTGAGGACATATACAAAATTAATGAGATACATTACATTTCAGTCAAAATTGAAGCTTTTACTACCAAATACAAAGTTAAACAATGTTACAAATGTCAAGGTTACGGGCATGCCTCAGAAGTATGTGGCTTTAATGCCAAATGTGTTAAATGCTGAAAATTACACTTGAGCACTGCCTGTGAACGCAAGGGCAGAATTAAACCTAAATGTGCCAATTGCGGACTTGGACATCCCGCAAATTACCGCGGTTGTCCAAAAAATCCATACAAACTGGAAAATAAACGTAACCGAAACATTAAAAGTAATAGCGTCATCAATCCCTCCACTGAAAATCAAATTCTTGCTGATATCTTTAAAAATTTCAACTACACAAAAAAACCTAAGCCCACTGAACCATCAACTAGTAATAACTTGTTAAATTCTGAAAATAATGATAGCGAAACCTCAAATATCCCTTCTTCCCCTACTACTGAAAATTCAAATAACACTAAAAATCTAAAACTCCCTATAAATTACACTAATGACATCAAAGATATACTTAATACTGTTAAGGAACTCAAAGAAATCTTTCAGATCACCAAATTCTTAAGCTGCATCAAAAATATTTCAACTCAAACCAAAAAATATGATAACCCCATGCAAAAAGTGATAGTTATTATCAACGAGTTCGACAAACTTGCTAACCTTCTTAACTTAAATGAAGAATATTTTCTTCCTCAGTTAAACTTTTGTCTTTTTTCCTTGTCTTTTTGTCTGTTTTGTATAAAAAAAAAACCCCTTTTATTGATATATTATTGCTTTTTTCACGTATAAATTGTCTTACCTTATATTTCTTTGTTCTACTATCCCGGTATCTTTTTATTATCTCCTTTTCATCGAGTTACCAGACTGGGCGGGCGTCGTCCTCCCTTAAAATTATGCATTTTTCTGTTCAGCTAGTCTGAACTCTCCTCAGTTATGTTTTTTAATATCGTTTTATATTACTCTAATTTGTGTATTTTTATATTCACTTGTAAATATGTAAATTCTTTTTATTCTTTTCAAAATTTGTTTCACACTGTGCTTTGCAATACTTTTTATGTTAATTTATGTATGGTCTCAGTAAAGAGTCTTTTTTTTATGCTGGGGCTTCCCTTGGTAGCTTTTTCGCCTGTCTACGGACTGTTAGTTTTTGGACAATATGGTACTTTTTTTTTTTACCTTATTGTTATACTAACATTTTTATTAGTAAGTTCTCTTACTCTTAAACTTTAATTCTTCTATTTTTTGTGGCCACCAGCCGCGTCTATACATCTTTTTTCATGGCCCCCATTGCAAGTAAAACACATTACCTCTATACTGGATGTTAAGTTGCCCAGCAACTTGGGAATCCATTCACCTGCTAACATTGTTCCATTGTATTATGAATATGCGGGCAGCCTGGGGTAAACATTACCTGTGTGGGCTTCTATCTTTTGAAGTTTTTCGTGAATTATGCTAAAGTGACTAAATCGAAACTTCATACCTATTGTATGTGTACATATATTTCATACAAAATGCTATTCACATCTACAGGGTCTATCTAAACTCTTGGGCAAAACTTTAAGGGGTCATAGTATACATCAAGACAAACAATATTAAATAGGAAACTAAGGGTCCCAAACGTCTTCCGAACGAGATAGGCGCCATTAAAGTTTAGAGTCCAAAAATTCAAATGATTATAAAAAACGGAATTGGTCGATTCGTTTGCGGTCTTCACTAAAACTATTCTTTATGTCAGTATTTTCTTGAAAATAAATTTTAAAGATAAAGTTTTAAAAATGCCGATAGAGGGCGCTTTAGACTTTGGAGTAACGAACAATTATTTTTATTTTTTGTATCTCATTAAATGCTTTCAAAAACTTAGACTTAAACTTAAATTTTGAGCTCAAAATCTCAATCGTTGGGAATGGTTAAGTAGCGCAAACTGAACTGTGCAGTTGAAATTTGTAGCCCCTTCCTGAACACAGTTCAGTTTGCGCTACTTCACCACTCTCAACGATTCAGATTTTGAGCTCAAAATTTAAGTTTATGTCTAAGCTTTTGAAAGCATTTAATGAAACACAAAGGTAACGGTAAAAAATAGTTGTTCGTTACTCCAAAGTCTAAAGCTCCCTCTGTCGGCATTTTTTTAGCTTTATCTTTAAAATTTATTTTCAAGAAAATACTGACATAAAGAATAGTTTTAATGAAAACCGCAAACGAATCGACCAAATTTTCCGTTTTTTATAATCATTTGAAATTTTGGGCCCTAAACTTTAATATCGCCTATCTCCTTCGGAAGATGTTTGGGACCCTTAGTTTCCTATTTAATATTATTGTCTTTATGTGTACTATCACCCCTTAAAGTTTTGCCCAAGAGTTTAGATACACCCAGTATATACAGAATAGCACAAGAAAGATAACTTTAAGAAACTATAGAATGCACTTTTTTTTTCGTTTATAGGAATATAAGGATAAATATGATCCATTAGAATGTAAATACAGTTCTTTCAGGCATTATTGGCTACTTGCGTTAGTACTTTTCTACTTAATTTAATCTTTGTGTTCAATCAACATGCATTTGGGCGATTCCACTGAAGTAGTGGCATACATTTAATAATAATAGCAGCAAATTTCAATACTTGTTATGTTGTTACTGCATTCCTCATGATGCCCTAAAGTACTTTGGTATAAATTTTTTTATTATGACAAATTCTTTTAAACAGAAAGCAACAGATAACAGATGAGTAAGATTACAGTAATTTTTTAATTAAATTTATGTATTTAAAAAAATCTTTACGAAATTGGGAAGAAAGAAATTAAATATCAAAAAATGAAAAACACTTTAAATTAGAATATGTGAGATTCCATTTTGTAAATAAGAAAATCATTTGAAAGGCTTGATTAAGAACATAAAATTGGACAACAAGGAGAAGACAGACCCTTTAAATTTAAAAAAGAATTTTGGTCATTTTTTATCATTTAGTTCCCCTTTAACGAAACATATCTGCCCTTGGGGGGAGGGGGGGGGGGGCTGCTCCTGCATTAGTCGGGCCCTGGCTGTTTGTGATTGAGATAAAACTGTTTGTATGACTAATTAATTTTGTTTTATAGATTTTCTTCAAATTTCATGATAAATATAAACCGTTAATTTATTTTAGTTTGATCGTTTTAATTCGCTAACACGTTTATCATAACCACTGAATGGTTTTAGTTATCTAAGCAAATGATATATAACTGATTGAAATATTGATTTTTCTTTTTCTCAAAACTGTTTATCGCGGACAAAATTAAGTTCCAAATATTTTTCATTGCCTCGTCCCCCCTTTAATGAAAATCCTGCGTACGACCATGTACGATGGATGTTTTCAGTTCAAAAAAGAAAAATGCAGATAATTTGCAATAGGATAATCCAAAATTCGAATTACAAATTAAGCATTTATTAAATAGAGGAAAGAGGTACACACAAGAAACCACGCGTATTTCATCTAATTAACTTCAGATAAAAATGTTCCAAGAATTTTCTGTAGTTGGTTGTAATATTAATAGCTTTTGTTAAAATCAGCCATTTAGTTTTAAAATCACTGCAATTTTTTTATTTTTTTATTTTTTATTTTTTTGTAACTAAAACTTCCTAAGTTACTGATATGGAAACAGGTTTAAAAATAATATTATCTGTTATCGATCACAATTTCAAACGGCCGCAAAACTTATAAACTTTTGATAGGATTTGTTTTTTTATTTCACTTGAAAATATTTTATTGTTCCAAGTTAGGTTTAAATAGATGGATGACGCACGTGTGAATAAAATATATGGGGCAGTTGCAGCGCGAACATCCCATTAAATAATGTATATTTCATATTAAATACACTGTTAACCCTTAACTGGTGTGACAAAAATTGTCGCATAACTATGAGCGATCTCTGATACCCTTTGATCGAAGCATGAATAAAAGGTTCGTTTCACTCATACGATACTGTTTCTGTACTAAATTTTATGTACAGTCGTGAAAGAAAAAAAGTAGACACCCCTACTTACTCAACAACAAATTATTGTACAAGAAACTTACTGGTACCAAACGATTGGAAATAAAGTTTGCTTTTAAATGATGTATATAAAATTTGCTTAGCGGCTATCTACATATCAAAACAAACTCAAACTTTGTTTTTTTAAATAGCAATATGCAAGTTTGACACCATAAATTAATTCTACACCCTTCAATAAGCCTACATCCAAATTTTCATTAAATTCGTACGATTAGTTTTCGAAAAATTAATTATTTTAAAAAGAGCCTATTTTAGGGACTGTATCCAAATTGAAGCTCGGTACTCGATTGTTGAAATGCTACAGAATGACTATGTCAATGTATTATTTCTTGCCAATATGACAATTTCACTCGTTTAACATATTTCGACTACTGTCAACCCAAATGTTTCAATAAAATGAAAAAAACATTTTTTTTTTTTTTTCAAATTATGCTTTTCTGCTTATCATAGGGACCATCATTTTGACGTTTTTTAATCATAATTCGAAAACTACTTGAAATTGACAATTTGCATAAAGCAGGACATAATAAATATAAATCTCCCAAAAAAATTGCAGGTTGCAATTCATATTTTTTTTCGCATATTAATTTCATAATTCATATTCTAAAATTTTTAAAATTACAAATTCAATGTAAAGTAAAACACGCTAACTAAACACACAACTAAAGCGACCACCTTCTGTTCCGATAAAGATTGGTCGCTCCGAGAGGTGGTCTCTTAATGAAGGTCACATTTAAATCTAGATTTTAATTGTTTAAAAAAAAAAAATCTTGGTATTATTGGTAAATTATAAATGGTAAATTATTTGGTAACAATTAATGTTACTAAAATTTATTTTTTACATTAGGAAAAATATGATTTTTTAAGTATTTAAACAAAAGTTAATTGCATAAGTTAATTACTGCAGAGTTTAAAAAATGAATAAATTGACGTTTGCTTTGATTTTACGGTTTTATCTTTTATAACTTTTATTTCCAAGTCCTTTTGAAGTTCAGTAAATAAATGCAATTTTTTTTTGTACGGAGACAAATAATGACGATTTCATTAATTAATTTATCTATTTCTTTGAGAATTTCCTGACAGAATAGGGCAGGGGAGTTTATAGATCAACCGTCATTCTTAATTTGTCACCAGAGTTAAATTCATTGCCTAAAAAAGGCACAAAGGGGTTTAAACACTTAAAAGTTCCCGGAGTAACAAAAAATCTAAACTTAGTTTAGAAGTTTGATGAATAATGAGCTCTCCGGAGTTATTTTTCTAATAAAACCTTCAGCAAGCGACCAGGAAAACACATAATTTGTTTCATTTTCTTCAAAGAAATTGGTCGCTCATGGACGGAGTTCAACTGGAATGGTCTCTGAATAGAGGTAAAATTAGTATTGAGCCTATGGAAATAGATTTCATTCCATGAAAAAAATGGTCGTTCAGGGAGGTGGTCGCACAGGGAGGGAGGTTTCACTGTATTTATATTTGGGTTTTTTAGTATTATAACCACACAAAAAAAGATCACATTAGGATTATAATTTCAGGAGGTATTAATAAAAATATGAAAATGTAATTGATAAATTACATTTTCCTATTTTTATTAATATCTCCAGAAATTATAATCCTAATGCGATAGCTTTTTGTGAGGTTATAATATTTAAAAACGTAAATATAAAATACTAGCAAACCCCGCGGCTTTGCTCGCGTAATATTTGAAATATGCCAAGTGATATTTATATGTCTAATTTTTATTAAAATGTACTAACTAAATTTTTACTTATTACTTTTAAGAATAATTCAAAAATTACTATTTAAAACACAGTTTGATTAAACATCATTATTACACAGCATTAGGCAGAAATGAGACTTAAATTAATAAACTAAATAAATGATAATTTAGAAAATATTTTGAAACCTTTATGCCCATTTAATACGCTCATTTCAGTATTCATTTGAAGTTTTGAATTTTTTAGAAACCATCTTCTTACATCTTAAAATTAACAAAATCCAAGTCCCACCATCTCTCTCAACAGAAAGGGCTATGTTGAATTAGGAACTATCACCATTAATTTGCCAACATTAATTTTGAAATCGGTTTGTTATTTTTAATATTTTACAGAAACGTAATTTAAAAAGCTTTTAAAGACCTTTTATAGAACGTTTGTTGTTCCTGTAAACCCCAGGTGGTAGAATCACCGGCCTGTGTAGGATCAGAGACTGTTACCATTGATTCGCAACTATTACTTTTATAATCGGTTTATATTCCCTGAAATTGCATAGATATCGTAATTTAGGACTTTTTGAGAATGCTTTTCACACCTCCCCTTTGCTTCACTCCTTTTGAATTCGAATTTCTTTTCGACAGTCATTCGAGGGCATTTATATTTTATAAGTAACTACCATGCCATATTGAAAGTTTCTAGCCTTTTCAGTATCACAGAATGGCAATTTAGAAAGTTTTTAGCTCCTGCAACCCTCTGGTGGTAGTGGCACAGATATAAAATATAGTTTATGTTTGAGCAGGTTCTAACAACAACAATTTGTCATCATTATTTTTCGGTTTAGTATTTGATAAGATTGCATAAAAATTGTAATTTATAACGCTTTTCGTTTGCTTCATCTTTTTAAATTTGGAATTTTCTTTCGACTGTTCTTAGAAAGCAGTTGCATCTTGTAAGTAAATGCCATGCCATACTTCAAAGTGTTAGACCCCTCAGTTGTGCAAAAAACGCAAATTAGAACATGTTTTGCTTTTGCAACCCTCAGATGGTAGTGACAGCAACATAAAATATAACCTATGTTATAGCAGGGACTATCACCATTGATTTGAAATCATTACTTTTGAAATAGCCTTCGTATTTCCTGAGATTGAGTATAAATCGCAATTTAGAACGTTTTTAGAACAATTTTCGCGCATTTTCACCCCTTTTTAAATTTCTAATTTTTTCGAAACTGTTCTTAAAGATCATTTATATCTAATAAATATGTACCTTGCCTAATTTTAAGTTGCTAGCCCATACCGATCACAGAAATCAAAATTTAGAACACTTTTTTGCTCCTGCAACGTCTAGGAGATAGTGATACCGACATAAAAGAGCGTCTATGTTAGAGCAAAGTCTGTCAGCATCAATTTCCTACAATTTCTTTTGAAATCAGTTTGATTCTCCCTGAGATATCGCTGACAAATCGGCATTTAGAACGTTTTTAGAACGCTTTTCGCGCATTTTGCTCCAGCATCTCCTCTGGGGTAGTGGACACAGATATAAAATACAGCCTAACTTGGAGCGAGATCTGTCAGCATAATTTTTACACCATTATATTTGAAATCGGTTCAGTACTTCCTAAGATAGCATAGAAATCGCAATTTAGAACGTTTTTTACAACGCTTTTTGCGCATTTTGACTCCCTTTTAAATTTCGATTTTTTTAGGAAATGCCCTTAGAGATCATTGATATCTTATAACTAACTACCATTCCAAATTTCACGATTCTAGGCCCTTCGGTAACGCAAAAACCGCAATTTAGAACGTTTTTCCCCTGCACCCCCTTTGGGGTAGTGTCACCGACATAAAACATAACGTATGTTGGAGCAAGGGTTGTCACCGTCATTTTGACACCATTATTTTTTTAAATCGGTTTGGTATTTCCTGACATTGTGTAAAAACCACCATTTAGAACGCTTTTCGCGCATTTTCACCCCTTTTAAATTTCGAATCGTTTAAGAACTGTTCTTAGAAATCCTTTATACCTATAATAAGTAGCTAATATTTCAAATTTTATATTTCTAGGCCCTTCAGTAACACATAAATCGCATTTTTAGAACGTTTTTTGATCCTGCACCCCATTTGGGCTAGTGGCACCGACATAAAACATAGCCTATCTTGGAGCAAGCGTTGTCACCATCATTTTGACACCAATATTTTTTTAATCGGTTTGGTATTTCCTGAGATTATGTAGAAACTACCATTTAGAACGTTTTTTTGAACGCTTTTTGTGCATTTTCACTCCTTTTAAATTTCGAATTGTTTAAGAACTGTTCTTAGACCTCATTTATATCTTATAAGTAACTAATATTCCAAATTTCATATTTCTAGGCCCTTCTGTAACGCAAAAATCGCGTTTTTAGAACGTTTTTTGTTCCTGCACCACCTTTGGGGTAGTGTCACCGACATAAAATATAGCCTATGTTCTAAGTTGGACTAACACCATCATTTTGATACCATTACTTTTGGAATCGGTTCGGTAGTTCCAGAGCTTACCTCCTACAAATAAACAATTTTTACCTCTTTATAATATGACTAGCAAACCCCGCGGCTTTGCTCGCGTATAATAGTTGAAATATGCCAAATGATATTTGCATGACTATATTTTTTATTAGAAGAACACTTTTTGGAATAATTCAAAAATTACAATTTAAGCCACAGTTTGACTAAACTTCATTATATAAAAGTGTAATAGACAGAAATGAGATTTTAATTAATAAGAACTAAAACTAATTCCAATTAAATGATAATTTAGAAAGTATTTTGAGACTTTTATGCTCATTTCATACGCTCATTTTAGTATTCATTTGAAGTTTTGAAATTTTTAGAAACCATCTTAACACATTTACATCATAAAATTAACCATCATATAAAATTTCAAGCTCCTTGTCTAACAGTCTACCACCTCTCTGTTATTAGTGGCACCAACATAAAATGCCGAAACAGAGCTGAAATAGAATGTCTCGAAAAATGTTGAAACAGAGACTGTCACCATTAATTTGCCAACATTAACCTTGAAATCGGCTGGTATTTCTTAATATTCTATAGAAAATGGAATTTAGATAGTTCTTGTTGTTCCTGGCCAACCAGGTGGTAGTGACACCGGCATAAAATATAGCCCGTATAGGATCAGCAGGGACTATCACTCTTGATTCGCAATTTTCGACTGTTCTTAGAGGACATTTATATTTTATAACTAACTAACGTGCTGTATCTAAAGTTTCTAGCCTCTTCAGTACAGCAGGAATCGCTATAGAAAGTTTATTTCTCCTTCAACCTTCTAGGGATTGTGGCACCGATATAAAATATAGCTCATGCTTGAGCAAGTTCTATCACCATCAATTTGCAACCATTATGTTTGAAGTCGGTTTCGTATTTCATACGATTGCATAAAAATCGTAATTTAGAACGCTTTTCGCTCACTTCATTCTTTTAAATTTGGAATTTTCTTTCGAAAATTCTTAGAAAGCAATTGCATCTTTGAAGTAATTACCATTCCAAATTTAAAATGTTAGAACCCTCAGTAACACGAAAAACGCAATTTAGAACATTTTTTTGCTCCTGTAACCACCAGGTGGTATTGACAACAACGTAAAATATAGGCTATGTTGAAGCGGGGACTGTCACCATCAATTTGAAACCATTACTTCTGAAATCGACTTAATATTTCCTGAGATTGCGTAGAAATCGCTATTTCGAACGTTTTTAGAACGCTTCTCGTTCATTTTCACCCCCTTCAAAATTTCAAATTTTTAATGAACTCTTCTCAGAGAGTATTTACATCTCATAAGTAATTACCATTCCACATTTCAAGTTGCTAGCCCCTTCAGTATCACAAAAATCACAATTTAGAACGCGTTTTAAAATGCAACCGCAAGGTGGTAGTGACGCCGGCATGAAATAGAGCCTATATTGGAGCAAGGGCTGTCATCATCAATTTCCAACCATTACTTTTGAAATCGATTGGGTACTTTCTGAGATTGCGTAGAAATCGTAATTTAGGACGTTTTTCCTCCATTTTCACCCCTTTTAAATTTCGAATTCTTTAGGAAATGTTCTTCGAGATCATTTATAACTTATAAGTAACTACCATGCCTAGTTTCAAGTTGCTAGCCCCTGCAGTATTACAAAAAAACGCAATTTAGATAGTCTTTTTACTCCTTCACCCCTTTTTGGGGTAGTGGCACCGATATGAAATGCAGCCTATGTTGGAGCGAGGGCTGTCACCATCGTTTTCACACCATTATTTTTTTAATCGATTCGGTACTTCCTGAGATTGCGTAGAAAACGCAATTTAGAAAGTTTTTTGGAACGCTTTTCGCTCATTTTTACCCCTTTTAAATTTCGATTTTTTAGGAAATGTTTTTAGAGATCATTTGTATCTTATAAATAACTGCCCTGTATAATTTCGGGATTCTAAGCCCTTCAGTAACACAAAAATCGCAATTTAGAACGTTTTTTGCTTCTGCAATCCCTAGGTGGTAGTGACACCGACATGAAATAGAGCCTATGTTGGAGCAAGGGCTGTCATCATCAATTTCTTACCATTACTTTTGAAATAGGTTGGGTACTTTCTGAGATTGCGTAGAAATCGCCAGTTAGAACGTTTTTTAGAACTCATTTCGCGCATTTTCACCCCTTTTAAATTTCGAATTTTTTAAGAAATGTTCTTAGAGATCATTTATATCTTATATGCAACTACGGTTCCAAATTCCATTATCTGGGCCCTTCATTAACACAAAAATCTTAATTTCGAACGCCTTTTTTGCTCCTGCAATCCCTAGGTGGTAGTGACATCGACATGAAATAGAGCCTATGTTGGAGCAAGGGCTGTCATCCTCAATTTCCTACCATTATTTTTTAAATAGGTTGGGTACTTTCTGAGATTGCGTAGAAATCGACAGTTAGAACGTTTTTTAGAACTCATTTCGCGCATTTTCACCCCTTTTAAATTTCGAATTTTTTAAGAAATGTTCTTAGAGATCATTTATATCTTATATGTAACTACGATACCAAATTCCATGTGTCTGGGCCCTTCATTAACACAAAAATCTTAATTTCGAACGTTTTTTTGCTCCTGCACCCCCTTTACGGGTAGTGGCACCGACATAAAATGTAGCCTATGTTGGAGCAAGGGATTTATTTTTGAAATCGGTTAGGTACTTCCTGAAATTGCGTAAAAATCGCCATTTAGAACGTTTTTAAAAATTCTTTTCGCGCATTTTCACCCCTTTTTAATTTCGATTATTTTTAAGAAATGTCCTTAGAGATCATTAGTATCTTATAAGTAACTACCATTCCAAATTTCATGTTTCTAGGCCCTTCAGTAACACAAAAATCGCATTTTTAGAACGTTTTTTGCTCCTGCACTCCCTTTTGGCCAGTGGCACGGACATAAGATATAGCCTATGTTCTAAGTTGGACTAACACCATCATTTTGATACCTTTACTTTTGGAATCGGTTCGGTAGTTCCAGAGCTTACCTCCTACAAATAAACAATTTTTACCTCTTTATAATATTACTAGCAGGCTATGCCCGCTGCGCTGGTCAATATTTCCAAATGAACCTTGGATTAAACTAAATGGTGAATTTGAACTTGTATTTTAAACAATATGGATCTTCAGCTTGACCTTGCTCATTACTGAAAACGATGCGAACGCCATTGCGATATAATGTTATCTTAAACGTTGGACAAAATTTAGCATTTAAAAAGTAATTGTTTTAGTTGATTATAAACAGCGCACTTATGGTCGGGTAATGAGACCGTTATGACAACAGGAATTAATACCTCTGTAACTAATCAACATATAATGAAATCGTATATACTAACACCATTCCTAAAAGTCATGCAACAGTGCCACTTGTAACAAAATATGTTCTGTAGATTTTTTTTTAAAGGCTAAACTTTCATAATCAGGTTCACTTAATTTTTGAACTTTTACTGTTGCTCTATAACTAAGTACCCTTGAACAATATGTATACACTAAAACCTTTTCAAAATTATTACCTTGTAGTATTTCTCTAATAATTCTCTAATAATTAAATTTTTCTAATACCTAACTAATTGTGGTATATCTATATCCTACGAAAGTATTATAAACAATCGGAATGAAATACAAATTTCCGTTGTAAATATATAGTAGATGATGATGATGCGATTTTGTGTAATAGAATTCATAGTAAAGTTTTCGCTTCAAACATAAACGATGCTTTCAACATTAAAGCTAATACACCAATATGTGAAGTATCCGATTACGGAAGGTTAACTTGAATTCTCATGAGCAACTACTCAAAGAAAAGCGAATATGTGGCTTTTGTGATACTTTTACGTCAGCCGGGCGCAGGTAATAAATCAATAAAGATTGTTTTCATAGCATATTCTTATTTTATTATTTTCATTTAAAACACAAACCTTTCACTCATTTCATTTAAAATGCATGCCTTATACTAATTTCATTTAAAAAACTGAAAAGATAAACAATAACAGGAAATAATGCCATAATTAACAACAAAAAAATATTTTTAATTTACATACGCAAAATGTAACTACTGCTACTGCTTAAAAATGCTATCAGCGAGATGTGCGCACGGTTGTTATAAATGTACCCATTTTTTATTCTTATCGAGGAGCAATTTATAAATAGCACAATATTATTCCAATTCCAATTTCTTTCATTGAGGAACCTATGAACGGAAAAAATGGAAAAAGACTCTTGTGGATTCTTCGGATGACGGCATCTGACGCCATAAACCGAGTTTATATATATGAAAATAATTTTTAAGTCATTACAAACATTGCTTTCATACTTAAATATTTTAACTACTTGTTATCCCGTCGACCCATTTCGCCAAATTATATAAATTGCCAAACCATTCGCCAAATTATATAAATTGACATAACCTTTATTTTAAATAACAAAATAACAAATAAATTAGTATAACACTAGCAAACCCCGCGGCTTTGCTCGCGTAATATTTGAAATATGCCAAGTGATATTTATATGTCTAATTTTTATTAAAAATTACTAACTAAATTTTTATTTTATTAAAAGGTAATATTTTATTTTATTAAAAGGTACTTATTACTTTTAGGAATAATTAAAAAAATTACTATTTAAAACACAGTTTGATTAAACATCATTGTTACACTGCATAAGGCAGAAATGAGACTTAAATTAATAAAACGAAATAAAACTAAATAAGTAATAATTTAGAAAATATTTTGAAACTTTTATGCTCAAGTAATACGCTCATTTCAGTATTCATTTGAAGTTTTGATTTTTTTTAGAAACCATCTTCTTACATCTTAAAATTAACCATCATGTCAAATTCCAAGTCCTACCACCTCTCTCAACATAAAGGGGTATGTTGAAATAGGAACTGTCACCATTAATTTGCCAATATTAATTTTGAAATTGGTTTGTTTTTTCCTAATATTCCACAGAAACGTAATTTAGAAAGCTTTTAAAGGCCTTTTTTAGAGCGTTTGTTGTTCCTGTGAATCCCAGGTAGTAGAATCATCGGCCTAAAATATAGCCTGTGTAGGATCAGATACTGTTACCATTGATTCGCAACTGTTACTTTTATATTTGGTTTATATTCCCTGAAATTGCGTAGAAATCGTAATTTAGGACATTTTTAGAATACTTTTCGCACCTCCCCTTCACTTCACCCCTTTTTAATTCGAATTTATTTTCGACAGTCCTTCGAGGGCATTTATATTTTATAAGTAACTACCATGCCATATTTAAAGTTTCTAGCCTTTTCAGTATCACAAAAATCGCAATTTAGAAAGTTTTTAGCTACTGCAACCCTCTGGTGGTAGTGGCACAGACATAAAATATAGCTTATGTTTGAGCAGGTTCTATCACCAACAATTTGTTATCATTATTTTTTTAATCGGTTTGGTATTTGATAAGATTACAAAAAAATTGTAATTCATAACGCTTTTCGCCCACTTCATCTTTTTAAATTTGAAATTTTCTTTCAACAGTTCATAGAAAGCAGTTGCATCTTGTAAATAAATAACATGCCATACTTCAAAGTGTTAGACCCTTCAGTTATGCAAAAAACGCAAATTAGAACTGGTTTTGCTTTTGCAACCCTCAGATGGTAGTGACAGCAACATAAAATATAACCTATGTTATAGCAGGGACTGTCACCATTGATTTGCAACCATTACTTTTGAAATAGCTTTGGAATTTCCTGAGATTGAGTAGAAATCGCAATTTAGAACGTTTTTAGAACGCTTTTCGCGCATTTTCACGATTTTTTAATTTTCCAATTTTTTCGAAACTGTTCTTAAAGATCATTTATATGTAATAAATATGTACCTTGCCTAATTTTAAGTTGCTAGCCCCTACGGATCACAAAAATCGAAATTTGGAACGCTTTTTTGCTCCTGCAACGTCTAGGTGATAGTGATACCAACTTAAAATAGCGTCTATGTTAGAGCAGAGGCTGTCAGCATCAATTTCTTACCATTACTTTTGAAATCAGTTTGATTCTTCCTGAGATATTGGTGACAAATCGGCATTTAGAACGTTTTAAGAACGCTTTTCGCGCATTTTGCTCCTGCATCTCCTCTGGGGTAGTAGAAACAGAAATAAAATATAGCCTATCTTGAGCAAGATCTGTCACCATCATTTTTACACCATTATATTTGATTTCGGTTCAGTACTTCCTGAGATTGCATAGAAATCGCAATTTAGAAAGTTTTTTACAACGCTTTTTGCGCATTTTGACCCGCTTTTAAATTTCGATTTTTTTAGGAAATGTCCTTAGAGATCATTGATATCTTATAACTAACTACCATTCCAAATTTCACGATTCTAGGCCCTTGCGTAACGCAAAAGCCGCAATTTAGAACGTTTTTCTCCTGCACACCCTTTAGGGTAGTGGCACCGACATAAAACATCCCCTATGTTGGAGCAAAGGTTGTCACCATCATTTTGCGCCATTATTTTTTAGATCGGTTTGGTATTTCCTGAGATTGTGTAGAAACCACCATTAGAAAAATTTTTAGAACGCTTTTCGCGCATTTTCACCCCTTTTAAATTTCGAATTGTTTAAGAACTGTTCTTAGAAATACTTTATATCTAATAAGTACCTAATATTTCAAATTTCATATTTCTAGGCCCTTCGGTAACGCAAAAATCGCATTTTTAGAACGTTTTTTGCTCCTGCACCCCCTTTCGGGTAGTGGCACCGACATAAAACATAGCCTATGTCGGAGCAAGGGTTGTCACCGTCATTTTGACACCATTATTTTTTAAATTGGTTTGGTATTTCCTGAGATTGTATAGAAAACACCATTTAGAACGTTTTTTAGAACGATTTTCGCGCATTTTCACCCCTTTCAAATTTCGAATTGTTTAAGAACTGTTCTTAGACATCATTTATATCTTATAAGTTACTAATATTTCAAATTTCATATTTCTAGTCCCTTCAGTAACACATAAATCGCATTTTTAGAACGTTTTTTGCTCCTGCACCCCCTTTTGGGTAGTGACACCGACATAAAACATAGCCTATCCTTGAGCAAGCATTGTCACCATCATTTTGACACCAATATTTTTTAAATCGGTTTGATATTTCCTCAGATTGTGTGTAAACTACCATTTAGAACGTTTTTTAGAACGCTTTTTGTGCATTTTCACGCTTTTTAAATTTCGAATTGTTTAATAACTGTTCTTAGACATCATTTATATATTATAAGTAACTAATACTCAAAATTTCATATTTCTAGGCCCTTCAGTAACGCTAAAATCGCATTTTTAGAACGTTTTTTGCTCCTGCACCCCCTTTGGGGTAGTGACACCGACATAAGATATAGCCTATGTTCTAAGTTGGACTCACAGCATCATTTTGATACCATTACTTTTGGAATCGGTTCGTTAGTTCTAGAGCTTACCTCCGACAAATAAACATTTTTTTCCTCTTTATAATAGGAGTATAGACTAGCAAACCCCGCGGCTTTGCTCGCGTAATATTGGAAACACAACAAATGATATTTATATGTCTAATTTTTATTAAAAGGTACTAACTAAATTTTTATTTTATTAAAATTTAATATTTATTTTATTAAAAGGTACTTATTACTTTTAGGAATAATTAACAAAATTACTATTTAAAACACAGTTTGATTAAACATCATTGTTACACTGAATAAGGCAGTAATGAGACTTAAATTAATAAAATGAAATAACACTAAATAAATAATAATTTAGAAAATATTTTGAAACTTTCATGCTCAATTAATACGCTCATTTCAGTATTCATTTGAAGTTTCGAATTTTCTAGAAACCATCTTCTTACATCTTAAAATTAACCATCATGTCAAATTCCAAGTCCTACCACCTCTCTCAACATAAAGGGCTATGTTGAAATAGGAACTGTCACCATTAATTTGCCAACATTAATTTTGAAATTGGTTTGCTATTTCCTAATATTCCACAGAAACGTAATTTAGAAAGCTTTTAAAGGCCTTTTTTAGAGCGTTTGTTGTTCCTGTGAACCCCAGGTGGTAGTATCATCGGCATAAAATATACCCTGTGTAGGATCAGAGACTGTTACCATTGATTCGCAACTATTACTTTTATATTTGGTTTATATTCCCTGAAAATGCGTAGAAATCGTAATTTAGGACTTTTTTAGAATGCTTTTCGCACCTCCCCTTCACTTCATCCCTTTTTAATTCGAATTTATTTTCGACAGTCCTTCCAGGGCATTTATATTTTATAAGTAACTACCATGCTATATTTAAAGTTTCTAGCCTTTTCAGTATCACAGAAATCGCAATTTAGAAAGTTTTTAGCTACTGCAACCCTCTGGTGGTAGTGGCACAGACATAAAATATAGCTTATGTTTGAGCAGGTTCTATCACCAACAATTTGTCATCATTATTTTTTTTATCGGTTTGGTATTTGATAAGATTACATAAAAAATGTAATTTATAACGCTTTTCGCTCACTCCATCTTTTTAAATTTGAAATTTTCTTTCGACAATTCTTAGAAATCAGTTGCATCTTGTAAGTAAATACCATGCCATACTTCAAAGTGTTAGACCCTTCACTTATGCAAAAAACGCAAATTAGAACATGTTTTGCTTTTGCAACCCTCAGATGGTAGTGACAGAAAAATATAAAAATATATAACCTATAAAATATAACCTATGTTATAGCAGGGACTGTCACCATTGATTTGCTACCATTACTTTTGAAAGAGCTTTGGAATTTCCCGAGATTGAGTAGAAATCGCAATTTAGAACGTTTTTAGAACACTTTTCGCGCATTTTCACCCCTTTTTAAATTTCCAATTTTTACGAAACTGTTCTTAAAGATCATTTATATCTAATAAATATGTACCTTGCCTAATTTTAAGTTGCTAGCCCCTACCGATCACAAAAATCGAAATTTGAAACGCTTTTTTGCTCCTGCAACGTCTAGGTGATAGTGATACCGAATTAAAATAGCGTCTATGTCAGAGCAGGGGCTGTCAGCATCAATTTCTTACCATTACTTTTGAAATCAGTTTGATTCTTCCTGAGATATTGGTGACAAATCGGCATTTAGAACATTTTTAGAACGCTTTTCGCTCATTTTGCTCCTGCATCTCCTCTGGGGTAGTGGAAACAGATATAAAATATAGCCTATCTTGGAGCAATATCTGTCCCCTTCATTTTTGCACCATTATATTTGAAATCGGTTCAGTACTTCCTGAGATTGCACAGAAATCGCAATTTAGAACGTTTTTTCTTGAAGTATTTCTTGAGAGCAGAGGCTATCAGCATCATTTTCTTACCATTACTTTTGAAATCAGATTGATTCTTCCTGAGATATTGGTGACAAATCGCAATTTAGAATGTTTTTTACAACGCTTTTTGAATACCCTTTTAAATTTCGACTTTTTTAGGAAATGTCCTTAGAGATCAATGATATCTTATAAGTAACTACCATTCTAAATTTCACGATTCAAGGCCCTTCCGTCACGCAAAAACTGCAATTTAGAACGTTTTTCTCCTGCACTCCCTTTGGGGTAGTGGCACCGACATAAAACAGAGCCTATGTTGGAGCAAGGGCCATCATTTTGACGCAATTATTTTTTTAATCGGTTTGGTATTTCCTGAGATTGTGTAGAAATCGCCATTTAGAACGTTTTTTAGAACGCTTTTCGCACATTTTCACTCCTTTTAAATTTCGAATTGTTTAAGAACTGTCCTTAGAAATCCTTTATATCTAATAAGTAGCTGATACTTCAAATTTCATATTTCTAGGCCCTTCAGTAACACATAAATCGCATTTTTAGAATGTTTTTTGCTCCTACACCCCCTTTGGGGTAGTGGCACCGACATAAAACATAGCCAATCTTGGAGAAAACGTTGTCACTATCATTTTGACACCAATATTTTTTAAATCGGTTTGGTATTTCCTGAGATTATGTAGAAGCAACCATTTAGAACGTTTTTTAGAACACTTTTTGTGCATTTTCACCCCTTTAAATTTTCGAATTGTTTAAGAACTGTTCTTAGACATCATTTATATTTTATAAGTAACTAATATTCAAATTTCATATTTCTAGCCCCTTCAGTAACGCAAAAATCGCATTTTTAGAACTTTTTTTGCTCCTGCACCCCCTTTGGGTTAGTGGCACCAGGGCTCCCAAATAGTCCGCCAAATGAATACCAATATTATTTTAGAAAAATTATCTTTCTAGATTTTTCTTATAAACCACCCGAAACCACCTTTGAAAGTTAATTCTAGCGCAAACCTACCATAAAATTTTCTGTTAAAAGTTATTGGTATTCAGTTGGAAAAACCATTTGGGAGCCCTGTGGCACCAACATAAAATATAGTCTATGTTCTAAGTTGGACTAACACCATCATTTTGATACCATTACTTTTTAAATCGGTTTGGTATTTCCTGAGATTATGTAGAAACTACCATTTAGAACGTTTTTTGTGCATTTTCACCCCTTTTAAATTTCGAATTGTTTAAGATCTTTTCTTAGACATCATTTCTATATTATAAGTAACTAATATTCCAAATTCCATATTTCTAGGCCCTTCATTAACGCAAAAATCGCATTTTTAGAACGTTTTTTGCTCCTCCACCCCCTTTGGGGTAGTGGCACCGACATAAGATATAGCCTATGTTCTAAGTTGGACTAACACCATCATTTTGATACCATTACTTTTTAAATCGGTTTGGTATTTCCTGAGATTATGTAGAGACTACCATTTAGAACGTTTTTTAGAACGCTTTTTTTGCATTTTCACCCCTTTTAAATTTTGAATTGTTTAAGAACTGTTCTTAGACATCATTTATATATTATAAGTAACTAATATTCCAAATTTCACATTTCTAGGCCCTTCAGTAACGCAAAAATCGCATTTTTACAACATTTTTTGCTCCTGCACCCCCTTTGGGGTAGTGGCACCGACATAAAGTATAGCCTATGTTCTCAGTTGGACTAACACCATCATTTTGATACCATTACTTTTTAAATCGGTTTGGTATTTCCTGAGATTATGTAGAAACTACCATTTAGAACGTTTTTTAGAACGTTTTTTGTGCATTTTCACGCTTTTAAATTTGGATTTGTTTAAGAACTGTTCTTAGACATCATTTATATCTTATATGTAACTAATATTCCAAATTTCATATTTCTAGGCCCTTCAGTAACGCAAAAATCGCATTTTTAGAACGTTTTTTGCTCCTGCACCCCCTTTGGGGTAGTGGCACCGACATAAGATATAGCCTATGTTCTAAGTTGGACTAACACTATCATTTTGATACCATTACTTTTGGAATCGGTTCGGTAGTTCCTGAGCTTACCTCCGACAAATAAACAATTTTTTCATCTTTATAATAGGAGTATAGATGAGTATATTAGCAAACCCCGCGGCTTTGCTCGCGTAATATTTGAAATATGCCAAGTGATATTTATATGACTAATTTTTATTAAAATGTCCTAACTAAATTTTTATTTTACTAAAAGGTAATATTTTATTTTATTAAAAGGTACTTATTACTTTTAGGAATAATTAAAAAAATTACTTTTTAAAACACAATTGAAAGTTGAAAATTTAGTGCACAATTCACCTTGATTTTTAATAAACATATATAAGATACACAAAATGTAAAAACATTGCTTACAGGTGTCAAGTATGATAAAATCCTTTAAAAAAACATTAAAGTCATTTAAAATTCATAACGTTTCTGGAAATCTCTGGAAATAATATCTAATAAAGAAATAGTTTGTAACGATATATTATCATATGATATCCATGCAGTCTGGAAATATTTAATACATAGTTAATAAACCTGTACTTTTCGATAAAAGAATAGATCTCTTGAAATAATATCTAATAAAGAAATAGTTTGAAACGATATATTATCATATGATATCCATGTAGTCTGGAAAGATTTAATACATAGTTAATAAACCTGTACTTTTCGATAAAAAAATAGCATTTCTGTTCCCCTCCCCTTATTTTCCAATCCACCCTTGAAATGAAATGCTCTGTTCCGGACAAGGCTAGAGACGCGGAGACAGAACAGCTGTTAGTTTTTCACTGAGGATGACCGAGTAAGTGTCGGTCGAAAACGTTATGAATTTTAAATGACTTTAATGTTTTTTTAAAGGATTTTATCATACTTGACACCTGTAAGCAATATTTTTACATTTTGTGTATCTTATGTATGTTTATTTAAAACACAGTTTGATTAAACATCATTGTTACACTGCATAAGGCAGAAATGAGACTTAAATTAATAAAACGAAATAAAACTAAATAAATAATAATTTAGAAAATATTTTTAAACTTTTAGGCTCAATTAATACGCTCATTTCAGTATTCATTTGAAGTTTTGAATTTTTTAGAAACCATCTTCTTACATCTTAAAATTAACTATCATGTCAAATTCCAAGTCCTACCACCTCTCTCAACATAAAGGGCTATGTTGAGATAGGAAGAGTCACCATTAATTTGCCAACATTAATTTTGAAATTGGTTTGTTATTTCCTAATATTCCACAGAAACGTAATTTAGAAAGCTTTTAAAGGCCTTTTTTAGAGCGTTTGTTGTTTCTGTGAACCCCAGGTGGTAGAATCATCGGCATAAAATATAGCCTGTGTAGGATCAGAGACTGTTACCATTGAGTCGCAACTATTACTTTTATATTTGGATTATATTCCCTGAAATTGCGTAGAAATCATAATTTAGTACTTTTTTAGAATGCTTTTCGCACTTCCCCTTCACTTCACCCCTTTTTAATTCGAATTTATTTTCGACAGTCCTTCGAGGCCATTTATATTTTATAAGTAACTACCATGCCATATTTAAAGTTTCTAGTCTTTTCAGTATCACAGAAATCGCAATTTGGAAAGTTTTTAGCTACTGCAACCCACTGATGGTAGTGTCACAGACATAAAATGTAGCTTATGTTTGAGCAGGTTCTATCACCAACGATTTGTAATGATTAATTTTTTAATTGGTTTGATATTTGATATGATTACATAAAAATTGTAATTTATAACGCTTTTCGCTCACTTCATCTTTTTAAATTTGAAATTTTCTTTCGACAGTTCTTAGAAAGCAGTTGCATCTTGTAAGTAAATACCATGCCATATTTCAAAGTGTTAGACCCTTCAGTTATGCAAAAAACGCAAATTAGAACATGTTTTGCTTTTGCAACCCTCAGATGGTAGTGACAGCAACATAAAATATAACCCTATGTTATAGCAGGGACTGTCACCATTGATTTGCAACCATTACTTTTGAAATAGCATAGGAATATCCTGAGATTGAGTAGAAATCGCAATTTAGAACGTTTTTAGAACGCTTTTCGCGCATTTTCACCCCTTTTTAAATTTCCAATTATTTCGAAACTGTTCTTAAAGATAATTTATATGTAATAAATATGTACCCTGCCTAATTTTAAGTTGCTAGCCCCTACCGATCACAAAAATCGAAATTTGGAACACTTTTTTGCTCCTGCAACGTCTAGGTGATAGTGATACCGACTTAAAATAGCGTCTATGTTAGAGCAGAGGCTGTCAGCATGAATTTCTTACCATTACATTTGAAATCAGTTTGATTCTTCCTGAGATATTGGTGACAAATCGGCATTTAGAACATTTTTAGAACGCTTTTCGCTCATTTTGCTCCTGCATCTCTTCTGGGGTAGTGGAAACAGATATAAAATATAGCCTATCTTGGAGCAATATCTGTCCCCATCATTTTTACACCATTATATTTGAAATCGGTTCAGTATTTCCCGAGATTGCTAGAAATCGCAATTTAGAACGTTTTTTACAACGGTTTTTGCGCATTTTGACCTCCCTTTAAAATTTCGACTTTTTTAGGAAATGTCCTTGGAGATCATTGATAACTTATAACTACCATTCTAAATTTCACGATTCAAGGCCCTTCCGTCACACAAAAACTGCAATTTAGAATGTTTTTTCTTCTGCACCCCCTTTGGGGTAGCGGCAACGACATAAAACATAGCCTATGTTGGAGCAAGGGTTATCACCATCATTTTGACGCCATTATTTTTTAATAGGTTAGGTATTTCCTGAGATTGTGTAGAAATCACCATTTAGAACGTTTTTAGAACGCTTTTCGCGCATTTCCCTCCCCCTTTAAATTTCGAATTGATTAAGAACTGTTCTTAGAAATCCTTTATATCTTATAAGTAGCTGACACTTCAAATTTCATATTTCTAGGCCCTTCAGTAACACATAAATCGCATTTTTAGAATGTTTTTTGCTCCTACACCCCCTTTGAGATAGTGGCACCGACGTAAAACATAGCCTATCTTGGAGCAAACGTTGTCACTATCATTTTGACACCAATATTGTTTAAATCGGTTTGGTATTTCCTGAGATTCTGTAGAAACTACCATTTAGAACGTTTTTTAGAACGCTTTTTGTGCATTTTCACCCCTTTTAAATTTCGAATTGTTTCAGAACTGTTCTTAGACATCATTTATATCTTATAAGTAACTAATATTCCAAATTTTATATTTCTAGGCCCTTCAGTAACGCAAAAATCGCATTTTTAGAACGTTTTTTGCTCCTGCACCTCATTTGTGGTAGTGGCACCGACATAAGATATAGCCTATGTTCTAAGTTGGACTAACACTATCATTTTGATACCATTACTTTTGGAATCGGTTTGGTATTTCCTGAGATTATGTAGAAACTACCATTTAGAACGTTTTTAGAACGCTTTTTGTGCATTTTCACCCCTTTTAAATTTCGATTTGTTTAAGAACTGTTCTTAGACATAATTTATATCTTATAAGTAACTAATATTCCAAATTCCATATTTCTAGGCCCTTCATTAACGCAAAAACCGCATTTTTAGAACGTTTTTTGCTCCTCCACCCCCTTTGGGGTAGTGGCACCGACATAAGATATAGCCTATGTTCTAAGTTGGACTAACACCATCATTTTGATACCATTACTTTTGGAATCGGTTCGGTAGTTCCTGAGCTTACCTCCGACAAATAAACAATTTTTTCCTCTTTATAATAGGAGTATAGATGACTAGCAAATCCCGCGGCTTTGCTCGCGTAATATTTGAAATATGCCAAGTGATATCTATATGTCAAATTTTTATTAAAAGGTACTAAATAAATTTTTACTTATTACTTTTAAGAATAATTCAACAATTACTATTTAAAGCGCAGTTTGATTAAACATCATTATTACACTTCATTAGGCAGAAATGAGACTTAAATTAATAAAACTAAATAAATGATAATTTAGAAAATATTTTGAAACATTTATGCTCATTTATTACGCTCATTTCAGTATTCATTTGAAGTTTTGAATTTTTTAGAAACCATCTTCTTACATCTTAAAATTAACTATCATGTCAAATTCCAAGTCCTGCCATCTCTCTCAACAGAAAGGGCTGTGTTGAATTAGGAACTATCACCATTAATTTGCCAACATTAATTTTGAAATTGGTTTTTTCTTTTTAATATTCCACAGAAACGTAATTTAGAAAGATTTTAAACGTCTTTTATAGAACGTTTGTTGTTCCTGTAAACCCCAGGTAGTAGAATCATCGGCCTGTGTAGGATCAAAGACTGTTACCTATGTTTCGCAACTATTACATTTATAATCGGTTTATATTCCCTGAAATTGCATAGATATCGTAATTTAGGACTTTTTTAGAATGCTTTTCACACCTTCCCTTCGCTTAACCCCTTTTTAATTCGAATTTATTTTCGACAGTCCTTCGAGGGCATTTATATTTTATAAGTAACTACCATGCCCTATTTAAAGTTTCTAGCATTTTCAGTATCACAGAAATCGCAATTTAGAAAGTTTTTAGCTCCTGCAACCCTCTGGTGGTAGTGGCACAGATATAAAATATAGCTTATGCTTGAGCAGGTTCTAACACCAACAATTTGTTATCATTAATTTTTTAATCGGTTTGGTATTTGAAAAGATTACATAAAAATTGTATTTTATAACGCTTTTCGCTCACTTCATCTTTTTAAATTTGAAATTTTCTTTCGACAGTTCATGGAAAGCAGTTGCATCTTGTAAGTAAATAACATGCCATACTTCAAAGTGTTAGACCCTTCAGTTACGCAAAAAACGCAAATTAGAACATGTTTTGCTTTTTCAACCCTCAGATGGTTGTGACAGCAACATGAAATATAACGTATGTTATAGCAGGTACTATCACCATTGATTTGCAAACATTACTTTTGAAATAGCGTTGGTATTTCCTGCGATTGGGTATAAATCGCAATTTAGAACGTTTTTAGAACGCTTTTCGCGCATTTTCACCCCTTTTTAAATTTCTAATTTTTTCGAATTGTACTGAAAGATCATTTATATCTGATAAATATGTACCTTGCCTAATTTTAAGTTGCTAGCCCGTACCGATCACAAAAATCGAAATTTAGAACGCTTTTTTGCTCCTGCAACGTCTAGGTGATAGTGATACCGACATAAAATAGCGTCTATGTTAGAGCAGAGTCTGTCAGCATCAATTTCCTACCATTTCTTTTGAAATCAGTTTGATTCTTCCTGAGATATCGCTGACAAATCGGCATTTAGAACATTTTTAGAACGCTTTTAGCGCATTTTGCTCCTGCATCTCCTCTGGGGTAGTGGAAACAGATATAAAATATAGTCTAACTTGGAGCGAGATCTCTCAGCATAATTTTTACACCATTGTATTTGAAATCGGTTCAGTACTTCCCAAGATTGCATAGAAATCGCAATTTAGAACGTTTTTTACAACGCTTTTTGCGCATTTTGACTACCTTTTAAATTTCGATTTTTTTAGGAAATGCCCTTAGCGATCATTGATATCTTATAACTAACTACCATTCCAAATTTCACGATTCCAGGCCCTTCCGTACCGCAAAAGCTGCAATTTAGAACGTTTTTCTCCTGCACCCCTTTTGGGGTAGTGGCACCGACATAAAACATCGCCTATGTTGGAGCAAATGTTGTCACCATCATTTTGCCCCATTATTTTTTAGATCGGATTGGTATTTCCTGAGATTGTGTAGAAACCACCATTAGAACGTTTTTTAGAACGATTTTCGCGCATTTTCACCCCTTTCAAATTTCGAATTGTTTAAGAACTGTTCTTAGAAATCCTTTATATCTAATAATTAGCTAATATTTCAAATTTCATATTTCTAAGCCCTTCAGTAACACATAAATCGCATTTTTAGAACGTTTTTTGCTCCTGCACCCCCTTTGGGGTAGTGACACCGACATAAAGCATAGCCTATCTTGGAGCAAGCGTTGTCACCATCATTTTGACACCAATATTTTTTAAATCGATTTGGTATTTCCTGAGATTGTGTAGAAACTACCATTTAGAACGCTTTTTAGAACGCTTTTTGTGCATTTTCACCCCTTTTAAATTTCGAATTGTTTAAGAACTGTTCTTAGACATCATTTATATCTTATAAGTAACTAATATTCAAGATTTCATATTTCTAGGCCCTTCAGTAACGCTAAAATCGCATTTTTAGAACGTTTTTTGCTCCTACACCCCCTTTGGGGTAGTGGCACCGATATAAGATATAGCCTATGTTCTAAGTTGGACTAACACCATCATTTTGATACCATTACTTTTGGAATCGGTTCGGTAGTTCCAGAGCTTACCTCCTACAAATAAACAATTTTTTCCTCTTTATAATAGGAGTATAGATATAGATGAGTATAGATATAGATATATTGAATTTGTAATTTTAAAAATTTCATAATGTGAATTATGAAATTAATATAAAAAAAATATGAATTGCAACCTACAATTTTTTTGATAGATTTAAATTTATTATGTTCTGATTTATGCGAATTCTCAATTTCAAATTTTTTTCAATTAATTTTCGAATTATGCTTAACAAACATCAAAGTGATTGTTTAAGGAGCCGTCTATGATGAGCAGAAAAGCATCTCTCTATTCTAAAAGAAAGTAACTACCGCCGCCGCCGCCGCCGGTTTTGAATTTTTTGTGAACGGAGGTCTTTCTTCGTTAATTTTAAGAAAAATAATGCATACAAAAATATGAACATCGGCAGTATTATACAGAAATGCTTGATAAACACGCTGATGCAGACGGTTTTCAAATCGAAGAATTATTTTAAGAGATATTTAATACTAAAGTTGGACAAAATCGTTCCACTAAAAAAGTTTTATAGGAGCAAAAACTATTCATGGGAATTTAACCATTTTTAGATCATTTTATGCGTTTGAAGTTCCCGGTGTGCAGACTGTATTTCTTTTGTTAATTTGACTCATTTTTTGAGGTTTTATTTGTATTTTAAATTCAAATTTTCAGCATTTCTAGAGATATTTTTTACATATTTTAGAAAGTGATATTAATTTAAACTGTTGCCAACTGTATAAACAGCGCAAACAATAATGTTTGCTTCAAATAAAAAAAAATATTTATACGTGTAAATAAATTAAAAATTTATTTACACGTGACTATTATAAACGGGAAAAAACATTTGGAATTAGAATTAAATAATTATGTACAAAAAGCAGGAACTTATTAAAAATTACGTCATAAAAACTATATTTACACGTGAATTTTAAGAGAGAAAGGAAATTGTAAAATAATGAATTCATTAACATGCGTTAAAAGTCTTAAATAGGAGAAATTACGTCATATTTACGTCACATTACAGTTATTAAATAAAATGAACACAAAATAATATTGCAAAACAGTTTAAATTTAGAAATTGCGCTAGATATTTATTTGATATTTTTAGAGGATACTTTTCAAGTATTTTTGTTAGGAAAGCGCAAATAATATTTCATTTCTAACAAAAGTATTTTCACGTCAATATTAAAAAGAGAAAGAATAGTTTGATCAAAATTACGTCAGATTAAAAACGATTAATTTAAAATGTCTTAAAGGTATAGATAAATATTATATAGACATACAAACAATAAATACAATAAACCCAACTGGAGTGAAAAATTAGCCAGAACCAGGAATCGAACCCTGGACCACAGTATACAAGACTGCTGCTCTAACCACTGAGCTACTCCCGCCAAAACCGGAGTCTGCAATTTCTCACTAATAAATCATGTTGGGGAAGTCACCAGTTATCTATACGGCAGCCTTGGATGACCGGACAACGATGAATAGATTTTACTATTACATCGATCTACGATAATTATAATAAATATGTGTGTGTTTTATTAAAATGTCTTATTGCCGAAACGTCAGTGAAGGCTTACTGTGGAGACGCGAAATTTTTTGGTTTCCATCTGTTTGTTTGTTAGTTAGTTAGTTGTCTATCCCGCGATAACTGCCGTAAAAAGCGTCCGATTAGCTTGAAATTAAGGATGTACATTGGTGAGCTCCCCGCATTTAGCTGTATAGTTTTGGGTTAAATTTGATTCATTCGTTTGGAATATATAGAACATTTTATTTTGTGACATAATGCTTTTCTATGGGAAGTCAGACGATTTTCAAATTTTCATTTGTTGAAAGAAATCGCTCATATGAATAATAGATTTAAATGGTAAATTTTGGATGCTGAAATTTTTAAATAAGAGTATTAAATTATTCCTTTTAGTTTGCAATTTTGTCAAAACATTTGTCAGAGCTTTTAAATTAGGTGTATAACTTATGATGGAATTTTATACATGTGTTCGAATAATATAAAACATTTTATTTTATGAATTTACTTATATTTCATTTTTTTTCTTTTAACCGTTGCGTAGCAACGCAACTATATCTCATCTAAAAATATCATAAATGTGAAAGTATGTATGGTTTTTTAAGTCAAATCAAAGTTAAAAGGAATGAATTAATGAATGCCTTTGTATAGATATTTGCATACAGATTGATTTAAACACAGAAATGAAAATAGTATTTATATACTATACAGAATAATATTTTTATTTATGTATTCAACTATTTTGATTATAAATGAAAAAGTTCGTTATTTTCATACAGAATAAACTGACATTATTCTATTAAACTTTATAAACTTTATTGTCGCCAAAAAAAAGAAAAAAAAGGAATAACAATTTCGCCCAAAGAGTTAATTTTAATTTGTAAGATTTTCACGTGCAAAAGGAAAATGGAATAAGCAAATTACAAATAATAAAAAAGATAAATAGGACAGGAATGAATACATATAAACATTTCACACCAAATACCACCTAAAATAATTTTTGTAGTAGTATTTTCCCAACACTACGAAGAAAGATTCCTCGATTTACACGATTTTACTTGGCCTTCCTTTTCTTATTGGTTGCGATTTCATTTTCGCAATTGTGTATATTAATTGGCACAAAATTTTACATTTTTATGACTGAGGTATATCTAAGGCCATACAAATAAGAAATTCCGTATTGTCTCCTATAAAATGTGATAAAGTGTTGAATAACTATATATGTTTCTATTAAGAGGAGCAGAGCTGCCAAACCTCCGGCGTTCTGGATACCAGTATTTTAATACAAAAAAAGTTACTTTATTTAATTTAAACATTTGCGCGATTTAAAAGAACAACATTTTCTGTAAGATAATAGTGTTGTGCAAAAAGCTTGAGACTTGCCATGTCTGGTGGGGAGTGAAATGTTTTATTTAATGCATTTATCTCTATTTTAATGCTACGTGAACAACGTCCCGTGTAACATAGCTTGTAGAGTGTAAAATAAATTAAATTATTAAAATAATCCCTATTACGAAAAATGAAACAAAATGCCTGGCTAAGGTAAATAAAAGGTTAGTTAACCTTTCTTAATTTGACCCGAACACAGGTGTGCGTCAAATTTCAACGGTGTTTGTAACATCACGATTTTAAATTAAATGTGGATACTATTAAAAGGCTATCACAAAAAATATTTAATCGCGCCAAATCACGTTTATCTATTTAGTCAATTGGAAGTGGACACGATGATGATGAATTATTAACTGTTAGGTTTAGAAGTCCCCCTACTTTAGGGTGATTTTAGTAAGTTAATGCTATCGAGTACATTTTTAGATATTTAGATTAGATCTTTGATATAAATATTGCAGAATGGCAATCAAAATTATTTTTTGGAAACAAAAATTTTAAAGGTATTAGATTTCTAAATTAGATGTCTCAGTTTACATTTCCAAAAGTTCTTTATCCATTAGGTACAGGTGTTTGTGGTTAGCAGGCAAGTAAATACTGCTGTATGGATATTAGGATAACGTAAAATGCTTGACCAAATTGTTGCTTATCCTTATAAATAGCAGTGTAAAAAGGAATCTAAGATATAGGATAATCATTAACTCAATCAATAGAAAATTACAAATGCAAAATAAATTACACAACGGGAGGTTCAGGGAGGCGCCCCCCTGAAGAAATTTGCTTTATTATATAAAAATTACTAAGAATAAGTCTCGTGAGAATTTCAGAATATCATTACATAACAACGTGTTTAATTTAACGCTTCTAATGTCTGAAACCATCGAAATATTTTTTTTTTCCTTTTATAAATGCTTGTGTAATTGAAAAAGTTTAAATTTTGTCTTTGTAGAAAGATTAATATTATGCAAAGTTTGCTAAAAACAATAAGTTGCAGAGATGACGTTGAGGCTTTTGATCTGCAGATTTACTAGTTTAAAAGAACTTTCTTTTAGCTTTGTTGCCGAAACGTCAGTGAAGGCTTACTGTGGAGTAGGGTGGAGCGAAAAAAATGAATTTTTTAAAATCAAAAACGGGTAGGGGCCAAAAGTTGCATTTATACTAGTACATCATCTGCGTGCAATATTACCGCTGAAAAAAAATGGCTTGAGTCTGCGCTTTTGGTCCAAAAGTCAAAATTTTGGGTAAAATTTGACATTTTTTAAAAAAATTAAAGAAAATTCTATAGAGATGGTTATTAGTTAAAAGTGTTATTTAAACCTTTATTATTAATGACCTGACATATTTAAACTATAAAACTATATCTTTTTTCTGTATAACTGGAGCAAAACTGACAACTTTTGGTGAAAAAAAGGCGTTGCCGCTCTGTTGTGTCATACAAGATACAACTAGTTGTTTAGAATACAGCTCCTACCTAGTTGCTTTCAAAACTACCCAGGAGGTACCGCGTGGAGGTTGTACCATGTGGCATTTCATGTCACAACAATGCATAGCTCGACCACCCTACCATCTGAACTCAATGTTTTATTTATGCATTGAATTGTGATTTTTAGACTGGCATGAGTTTTCTATGTATCAACTTAGTATATCTCTTCTTTGGATGCTGCTGCTGTGATCTCCTTTACGTATTTTTCTACTGTTTGTGTAAGAGAAGACAGACTGTGTAATGCAGTGCGGATGATATTAATGCAGACTATTCAGCCGTCTATTATCTTCATCAAGATTGCACTCAATAAATGTATATTGATTAGAGGTTCTGCTACCACAACACTTTTCCAATGAATTAGATTTATATAATTATCCGCTTCAAAGTTGATTGTCGATATTTCAGATTTGCGTATGACATCATTTACTCTCATCTTTCAACTATTATGTGCTGAACAGCTAGCTGTTTAATATGATGGCAATCGTCAGAGAGCATTGAAATAAGAATTTCCTCTGCGTATGCAAAACAACCATTGTCCTAAATAACCTTTTTTTAGCATTTGTTTTATTCCGTTTTGTGTGTTGTTTAGTAGCCGAGTAATTTCCCATGAGTTTTTAGATTCCTTCTTTAGCTGGGAATTATATTTTATTGTAAATTATCCTGGGGCCAAACTTGGATAACATAATACTTTTTGAGTGAACGTAGAGACTCTGATGGGCATTGAGTGCTCATCGAAGGCGGAAAATTCTGTTAGTCATTGTCATCCACTCTGCGAGGGACATGTTTAGAATGAACCATTGCAATTGATCATATGCCGCCTCCAAGTCCAGTGAATTTTATTTTGCATCATTTATTAGACAAGATCATTGGCAAAAATTAGATTCTAAGCCACAGGATTCGCCGGACCAATAGGAAAATCTTTGTCCACGTGCTTATTCTCTTCTTATTTCAATTTTTGAAGCCATAGAGAGTAATTTTCAAACATTATTTCCTGAATTCGAGAAAAAGGTACTCAGCACATACCAGAAATACCTGCTAGGCATTTGCAAAGTTATTTCATCAAGATATTGCTCAGAAGAACTAGCAAATAGGAACCCAAGAAACTTGTCCTACGCAAGATGGCTCAGAAAGGCGCATAAAATTATTCGCCCTTATATAAGCACTGATTGATCATCAGAGTCTGGTTCACTCACAAAGTATGCCAAGTTTATGCCGCAGGGTGGTTTACACCAAATAAAATCCACGTTTAAAAAATTGATGTAAAAACATATGAGAAAATTACTCGACTACTAAACATCACAGAAAACGGCAAAAAAAGAAATACTAAAAAATTTATTTAGGACAATGGTAGATTTTCACACCGAGAGCAAATTCTTATTGCAATTTTGATGGCGATCGCCATCACATTAAACAACAATCTTATCAGCATATAAAAAATGCAAGAGGTAGAGTAAATGATGGCATACTCAAAGATGAAATACCTAAATGTTGTAAAATGTTGTCTAAACAGAACTCCCAATCACTATGCAATAACTGGAAGCAATTTTGGTGCAGATACTAGAAGGCTGAATAGATTTCATTAATTCCACTGCATTATTCTGCTTACCTTATCATACACAAGCAGTATAAATATACGTGAAGGAGTGTCACAGCAGCATCACCCAACGTCTGTGGATACAGAGAAGAGATGGACTAGGTTGATACATAAAAAACTTAAGCTAGTCTTTGGTAAAAAATCACAATTCAATGTATAAATAAAACATTGTGCTCAGTTGGAAGGGTGGTCCAGCTATGCACTTCTCTGTCATGAAATGCAGCCACCTCCACGTGATACCTCCTAGGTAGATTTGAAAGCAACTACATGAGAGCTGTATTCCAAACAACAATTAGTTGTATGACACAACAGAGTGTTAACGCCTTTTTTTCACCAAAAGTTGTCAGTTTTGCTCCCGTTATACAGAACAAAGATATCGTTTTATCGTTTAAATATGTTAAGTCATTAATAACAAAGGTTTAAATAACACTTTTAAATAATAGCCAGCTCTATAGGAATTTTTTCATTTTTTTGAAAAAATGTCAAATTTTACTCAAAATTTCGACTTTTGGACCAAAAGCGCAGACTCAAGCCATTTTTTTTCAGCGGTAATATTGCACGCAGATGATGTACTAGCATAAAGGCAACTTTTGGCACCTACCCGTTTTTGATTTTAAAAAATTCATTTTTTTCGCTCCACTCTACTGTGGAGACCCGAAAAGTTTTTGGTTTCCATCTGTTTGTTAGTTTGTTAGTTTGTCTGTCCCGCGATAACTGACGTAAAAAGCATCCGATTAGCTTGAAATTAACGATGCATGTTAGTGAGATCCCCGGATTTAGCTGTATAGTTTTTGGTTAAATTTGGTTCATTCATTCGGAATATATAGAACATTTTATTTTGCGCCTTAACGCTTTCCCACAGTAATTCAGACGATTTTTCCATTTTTATTTGTTGAAAGGAAACGGCTCATATGATTGAAAGATTTAAATGATAAATTATGGATGATGGAATTTCCTTATTAGAACCATACATTATTCATATTAGTTTGAAATTTTGTGTATACATTAGTCAGAGTTTTTAAGTTCGGTGTATAACTTATGGAGGGATTTTATATATGTACTCCAATAATATAAAATATTTTCTTTTATAAATTTACTTTTTTTTATGCGCATATTTCATTGTCTTAATTTTCTTTTAACTGTTGCCTAGCAACGAAACTACACCTAAAAATATCAGAAATGTGAAAGTACGTGTAATTGTTTGAAGTCGAATCAATGTCGAAAGGATGAACTAATGCTTTTGTTTCTTTACATATAGATGGAATTTACCTCCAGAAATAAAGAAAGGCTATGATCTATTGATTTTGTTCAAATATTTTTCTTTTAAATTAAAAAGTTCATTAATTTCATAAAGAATAAATTGACATTTTGCTGCAAAATTTAACTTTTATTTATTTATTTATTTATTTTTTATTTTTTATTTTTTTACCGTTGCCAAGAAAATCCGATCGTGGAATAATAATTTATCCTAAACAGTTAATTTTGATTTGAAAGATTTTCATGTGCAAGAGGAAAATGAAATAAAAAATAGACATGAATACGTCTTCATATTGGAAATAAAACAAAAATACGAAAAGAAGTTGAATTTGATCTCATATATAAAAAATAAAACGAATACATATGAGGTTGAAATAAAAGGGGCTTGTGTTATGATATTAATTCTTATTATTAAAAAATTGTTACTAATATCTCATGGTTTATCGTCTGCACACAGCTAACAGAAAAGTTTAAGCAAATTGATAGTAAGACCAATGTCAGACGGGCGTCTCTTTTGCTGATTTTTTGCTTGCGTATTATCCATCGTCAATACTATAGCATTGTGGATGGATAATACTTGGACCAATGTCAGACGGGCGTTTTTATTGCTGATTTTTTGCTTGCGTATTATCCATCGTCAATACTATAGCATTGTGAATGGATAATACTTGGACCAATGTCAGACGGGCGCCTTTTTTGCTGCTTTTTTACTTAAGTATTATGCATTCACAATGCTATATCATTATGAATGGATAATACTTAAGCAAAAAAGCAGCAAAAACGACGCCCGTCTGACATTGGTCTTAAGCAAAAAAGACGCCCGTCTGACATTGGTCTAAACGTCAAAATTATGCACCGCAAAATTGTCGCTGTCGAAAATGACGTCATTGAATCGAGAAATAAATATTTTCATTCTTAAAAACCAAACATTAACTAGATAGCCTGAAAAAATATTTTTTGACGAGTGTTGCTTCTTAATGCCGCCTCATTTCAGAAAATATGAATGAAAATTATTTTATTTTTTAAAAGGAAATTACATTTTCATTCATAAAACCTAAACTTTTAATATAATTCATTTCATCATATATTATCAATGTAAATAATTTTCTGTCCACCAGTATTGAAAAATAAGGTTCGGAAGTGTGAAAAGAAATCTAAGATTTACGATAACCATTAGCGCAATTAATAAAAAGTTACATATGTAAATGAATGAGAAATAAGGGGCGGAGCCCCCTGAACCGCCCCGTGGTCACTTATTATTGGACTGTATTATTTAAATATATGGACTTTATTGTTTAAAAAAGTACCAGAATTAGTAGCTCATGAAAATTTCAAAATATCCTTCCATAACAACGTTTTTAATTTAACGCTTCTAATGTCTGAAAACTTCGTATTTTTTATTCTTATAAATAATGACATAATTTGAAGACTTTAAATTGCGGTTTGCAGGAAATTGAATATTATCAGAGTGTGTCTAAAAACAATGACTTACAGAGCTGACGTTGAGGCTCCTGATCTGCAGATTTACTAGTTAAAAAATACCGGGAGACAAAGACTCTGTTTACTTAATTCCTTTTATATTAGCTTATTTTGAAATGTTTAAGTTATTTTACTTAATCAAAGACGAAAACAGCGATTGTATCTTTGGTACTACTTAGTTATCCCGTCGACCAAAAATCTATCATTCGCCAAACTATAAGATTAAATGCCAATAATGGTTGATCGTAAATGTCACATTAACTTAACTTTAAGAAGTCACCAGCCTTGTCACTCGTCCAGTACGACAGCCTTGGATGACAGGAAATGTTACAAACAACTGTTAAAAACAACTGTTGAATGCAGGCGTTATTTATGTGTGTATGTGTGTTTTAATATATATATATATAAGTTACACGTGTCTACGTCATCAAGTTATTTTTATTTCGACGTTTTATTTGTATTTTTATTAATGTTGCACTAATTTATTTGTTCTTTTGTTATTTAAAATAAAAATTATGTAAATTTGTATAATTTGGCGAGTGGTTTGGCGATTTATATAATTTGGTGAAATTGGTCGAAGTGATAATCAAGTAGTACCGCAGCGGATTTGGCCTTAAAATTCCCCAATCAAAGAGAAATGAATAGAAGAAATCCGTTTATAGGGAGATCGCCTCTGTTTTTTAAATTATAATTCAATCTTCCGAAATCTTTTTAAAGCCGATCAAATTACTTTTTTACTTTTTTGCGTACTTTTAGAGTCTGCGGTGTCTGAACGGGGGTTGACGAGCGCAGCTCATAGGGGGCAGAGCCCCCTAGTAATTAATATATATATATATATATATATATATTACTCATTTTATTGAAACATTTGCGCTGGCAATAGTCGAAGCATATTAGCGAGTGAAATTGTCATATTGGCAAGAAATAATACATTGACATAGTCATTCTGCAGCATTTCAACAATCAAGCACCGAGCTTCAATTTGGATACAGCCCCTAAAATAGGCTCATTTTAAAATAATTACTTTATCTGAAACTAATCGTACGGATTTCATGAAAATTTGGATTTACCGTAATTGAAGGATGTAGAATTTATTTATGATGTCAAACTTGGGTATTGCTATTGGAAAAAAGAAAGTTTGGGTTCGTTTTGATATGCAGATAGCCCCTAAGCAAATTTTATAAACATCATTTAAAAGTAGACTTTTATTTCCAATAATTTAGTACCAGTAACTTTCTTCTACAATAATTTGTTGCAGAGTTAATAGGCAGGTCTCGAAATTTACCGCAGCAAACCGGAACGAAGTTCCAGTTCCTGAAATTGTGACAAAATATTGTTCCGGCTCATGAAAGTATGGAAAATATTGTTCCGGTTCGTGGAATTATTAAAAAATATTATTACAGTTTCATACATATATCTTACTATGCTCTCTGTAACGTTTTTTTTCTAATTATTTAGAATCTTGAATGCATTTTTTAAAATTGGTTTTTCTACGGTTAAATATGAATTTGATATTACAGTAAAGTCCCGGTTATCCGGCTTAATATGGACCAAGTTCACCTCGGATAAGCAAAAAACTGGTATAAACCGGATTTTTACAAATCGCCACCAACTCAGGAGATGAAATATAAATACTCACTTAATTCATTAATTTTTATGGTACTAGTAACATTTCTTTAATGTACATATCCGTTACTTTTAAGAAATACGTGGAATGAAATTATTTATTTGAAAAGGGCCTTGATAGTTTTTTGTTTGTTGAATGTCAATTTTGTTGCAGTATTACGCTACTGCATAGCTACCAATTTCTAAGATTTTTTTCTTACCCCTAAAACTGTTAGAGAATTGCTCTTTTGTTTCAAGAACATTCCACCAGATGACAGCATCTATAACATTTTTCGTTTTCAAATCCCGTATGTAATGATACTTCGTATCAATATGTTTAGTGCGAGATTTAAATTTTTCACTTTCAACCAATTTAGAAAAATGTTATAGATGTCAAATATCTATCAACAAATGAAATGACAGCAGATATAATGACGAAGCTGCTGCCAAAGGCCAAATTTGAACTTTGTAGAAATCTTATCCACTTGGTGTCAGATTCTATCACAAAACGGGAGAGATGTTAGAGAAATGCTCTTTTGTTTCAAAAACATTCCACCAAATGGCAACATCAAACAATCCTCTTTGTTGTTTTACTAGCACAGCCACTCAGAACAGGGAGTGTTTCTCCATGGTTCATAGCAGGGTGCAGCAAAATGCTGCTGGATTAAAAATCCAATAATATTCCAAAGGAATAATATTATACATTAAAAACTGCAACAAACTAATATTTAATACATAGTTCAAAGTATTTCTTTATATTTGAGTTTGTAAATAGTCTCAAGAGTATACATCTGTTTTTAGGTGCGTTCGTAATTATATAAATACGTAGCACCTATAGTTGTCGTTCAGTCCGTCCGTCTGTCCGTCTGTCCGTCCGTCCGTCCGTCTGTCCGCATGTAACAGAGCAAAAACTACCCAACCGAATGGTCTGAAATTTCAAATATATGATTGTTGCAAAATTTTGTCGAGCCATTTCAAATTTTATAAAAATCGGATGTATAGTTTAATTACAGGGACAGTCAAAAGTTTTTCTTTACATTACGGCCAATGGGAAAAATTATTGCAAGTGCATTTTAATGATATTAGAGCCTTCCGAATGATCTGAAATTTTAAAGATATAACTGCTGCAAAAGTTTGTCGAGCCATTTCAAATTTTAGGAAAATCGGATGTATAGTTTAATTACAGGGACAGTCAAAAGTTTTTCTTTACATTACGGCCAATGGGAAAAATTATTGCAAGTGCATTTTAATGATATTAGAGCCTTCCGAATGATCTGAAATTTTAAAGATATAACTGTTGCAAAATTTTGTCGAGCCATTTCAAATTTTAGGAAAATCGGATGTATAGTTTAATTACAGGGACAGTCAAAAGTTTTTCTTTACATTACGGCCAATGGGAAAAATTATTGCAAGTGCATTTTAATGATATTACAGCCTTCCGAATGATCTGAAATTTTAAAGATATAATTGTTGCAAAGTTTTGTTGAGCTATTTCAAATTTTAGGAAAATCGGATGTATAGTTTAATTACAGGGACAGTCGAAAGTGTTCCGTTACATTACGGGGAATGGGAAAAATTATTGCAAGTGCATTTTAATGATATTACAGCCTTCCGAATGGTCTGAAATTTTAAAGATATAATTGTTGCAAAGTTTTGTTGAGCTATTTCAAATTTTAGGAAAATCGGATGTATAGTTTAATTACAGGGACAGTCAAAAGTGTTCCGTTACATTACGGGGAATGGGAAAAAATTATTGGAAGTGCATTTTAATGATGTATCAGACTATGCGCTTTATGAAGTGCAAAAAATTATACATTCAGTACAATATGGGGTGCAAAAAATAATTATAAAACTAGTTATAGTACGAACGCACCTCATTTGCCACGTTTGACGAGCAATTTCCAACTTGTTTATATTGCGAAGTGTTATCAGTATTGTGTGCAGCATATTATTCTCGTGTATTTAATCTTCAAATAAATGTTTTTTGTTCATCCTAAGAAAAATATATTTCTACTGAGTAATACATCAAAACATAAAGGTAAAACTTTTAACCTTTTTATTGTTTACTATTGAGGAATTTCGTATTCATGCTTTCCATATGGAATAACATTCCAACAAAAACTTACCAGTAAATTCTGCCTAATTCAATCGCCGAAATCTAACAATTGCGAACGATTAAATATGGCCAAATTTTGTATTCAATTTTAGAGGTAATAAAACCGTACAAATTGGCAGCTATGTGATTCTATTAGTGTCATGAAAATTGCAGGTGTAGCCTCTTCTTTCTGCTCAAAGTATTAAATGGTTTTTTTCAATCGAACTTATACCTTTGGAACGGATCATTTTCTTCTGATGGACTGTGATGGCTTCCATTATTACGAAACAGCCATTATAAATGAAGTGTTAGGTGAAGATGAAAAAACAGCCGTAAAAAGTTAGAACCCCGATTTTTTGGTCAGAATGCGAAAAAAATGGTCATAATTTTTTTTATTATTATTATTGCCATTTATATATATATTTTTTTTCAAATATAAAAATTGCTTTCTAAAAGGAACAACTTTTGAAAGTTTTACGATATTTGTATCGAGCACAGCGCAATAACCTTTTCCTTAATTTGAAAGTACTTTTGTTTTCTTATATTTTGTCTGATTTTTTTTTTAAATCTATATATATATATATATTGTGTACAAATGAAAATAGTATAAACTTTTATTGTAGAATTGGGTTATTGCTTTTGAATGCTTTATTCACATGTGTCCCGAGTATTTTTACAACTACTCCCTCGGTGCGGCACTTATGGACATTTTTAGCTGTTTTGTAAAATGATCATAATGCTTAAATAATTCATAAATAAATAAAAATAAGTGTACATTTTATTTTTATGATGTCTTTTTCAGTGATTGTTTTAATATGACATTAAGACACACACACACACACACACACACACAAGAAAAAAAAATTAAAAAGCCATTGATAACGATATCATTACAGGGGGAAGGGGGAGGGTTCAGGGAAGATAACGTATGATATCGTAAGGGGGTCCACAGTTACCAAACAGTTGATAGCGTTCTATATGTACAGACACAGACCCCCTAGTTACAAACAATGAAGGGCGCCATTATTCCCACCACTTAAATCATGCAACAACATTATCTTATTGTTGAAGTCGTCAGAGTCCTATAATAACAGGGGCTAATTTCCACGACTACTTTTGTATAGTAATCGTAGCCCTATTTATATTCAGAATTTCTGTGATAAGCAGTGCGAACATTTGCTATTTGGAAATACTGATGGAAGTTTGCTCCTGTTGTAATCTTATATGTCACAGGTGTCTTTAAGTTGAACATATATTTCATTGTGGTAGACATGAGGTCTCTTCGATTCATAATTTTTATTAAAAGTATTTTGAAGACATAACACAAAGTAGTAAATTTAGAATAACCATTTTTTTTTAAAGCAAGCAAGAGATTAAGGGGGTCATGTGAAAGGTTTTGTAGAGAAAGGAGCAAGGAACCTTTTAATAAGAATTAAAAGACCTATGCAAACATTATGCACTTTTTAAGAAAGCATTCGTTAAAATTGATATTTATCCCAATAAAAATTTAGTGACATACGAAAGGGCGCCAAGAAAATCTTCAAAGAGGGTCATGGCGCAGTCGGGCGGGCCCTGACTATTCCTTTTTTTCATTCATAAATATTTTTCACTCAGCTTTTTCTTGAAATACATCCTTTTAAATTGTAAATTGTTTTTAAAAAACATAAAATTTAATTATAAAAAATAAAACAAAATTAACTTTTAGCCATGTTTAACCCCTTCGGGACGGAAGCCTTTTACGAAATTTTTAATCTTTAGTCACCGTTTTTTAAAAACAGAAATTTGTATTTTCTTGAATCGAGAAAATGCGCTGATTAAATAAGGCAAATTTTACAGTAAAATTTTACTGGTGAGGAAAAACAAGGATTCTGAGCGCTTCATGTGGCACGTATACGTGCCGCTCGTCCCCAAGGGGTTAAAATTTGATATATATACTTTTAAAGAATTTCTTTTTTTTTCTATGAGTATTCTTTACTACGATGAGAGTCATATTTTAAGTGTTTCTCTTAAAACAAAAATTCCCAAAGATAATTGAAAGAATTACTATAACTGGAAAATTTTGAACAAAGTTTTGATATTTTACCTTTCGAAAATAAAAATCATCTTAAATATACAAATCTTAAAAAAATAAATCCTGAGATAAACGCATTTAAATCCTGGAAGTCGGATTTCAGATAGCCCAAAAAATACCATTCGACTTTTTCTTTGGTTTTGAACACTTCAAAAAGAAGGCTTTTATTATTTTTTTTAAAGATGGTTTACACACAAGAAAGATATTATATTTGAGGAGATTTTAGTTCGTGTAGGGGCAAGAGAACACGTTTCTTGGACCAGGAAGCACCGGGGGTCTGTACTATTCACAGATGAGTTCAGGTTCACACTAGAGTGCGATTCAGGATTTCTGCTGAAATGGAAGGAGCAATGTACCAGATACAACCAATTCAACATTGCTGAAAAACATAGTTACAGAGGTGGCGGAATAAAGAGAGGCAGAACTCTCTCTCGGTGATCAGACCGACTTGCATGTGCTGTGAGATATCGGGACGAGATCCTTGATCAATAAATCCGCCCATATGCCGCTGCTAATGGTAACGATTTCATTCTAATGGATGACAATGCGAGACATAATTGAAACCGAACTCTGCCTGTTGAGGATTATCTTAAGGGTGACGGTTTGGAGTTAAAAAGAGTTAGTACTTTAAGTTCTCCCTCAAGGTCTTTACATCAACTGGAACAAGGTTTACTCCGTGTCTGATCTTCGATTCCCATTTCGATGCCCCATTTGCGACAACTTGCGGCAGCAATGAACGTCGCGTCGTTGCCGCCAATGCATCGCAGCTAGGGGTGGACATATTTGTTATTAGAAACCATTTTTTTACGTTTCCATGACATTTTCCCACATAAAACTGCTGTGATGTTCTGTTTTCTCCAAAAATGGAGTTTTCTGCCAAATGTTTTTTTTTTCTTTTGCTGTAACTGATGTAAATTATTTAAATTTCTTTGTCGCATTTAATAAAGAACTGTTTAGTGCACATTCTCTAAAATTTCTTCTTTGTTCATTCATTTTTAAATTGGACATCAAAAACAGGCTGTATCTTAACTTTTGGAGAGCAGTGTATAAGAGCTATATCTTGCCCAATAAACTCATTCAAGATATACTGGCAAGTTTGAGTCAGGTTGATCAAACTGTTATCATGATGACAAGATTTGCATCATATATATATATATACATACACACACCCATATATATATATACATAGAGAGAGAGAGAGAGAAAGCAGAGAGAGAGAGAGAGAGAGAGAGAGAGAGATTTGAAGTATTTGCAATAAGTTGATTAAAAAATATAAACCTCATAGGGGGAAGGTGTGTTTTCGTTAGCTCTATTGCCATTGTCAAATAATATGGAGCATATATTGTCAAAATCGTATGTTGCCTATCGTAAAATTAGACATGTTTTTAGCAGGAAAAAAAAAAAAGACAACATTTGTGTTTTTTATGTTTTATTAAAAAATTCATAAATAATGTAACTAATACATAAATTTTACACAATGAATAACAGACGCAATGGTTTTCTTACAAGAATATGCAGTCAGCCTTGCGGAAGCTTGTCGTGCCTGAAAAATATAATTGATATAACATTACAAATAAGAACGATATATACAAGCTTATAATAAAGCTGTGCAATATATTAATTTGCTTATATTTAGATATTTACATATATTGTAATGTTATTCCACTTATATACAAGGTATATTTTATATAAACTAAGAGAGAAATCAGAAAATATAAAAAAAACACAGGGGATTTTATTTATTTATTTGTTTACACATAAATTTGACTTGTGTGCTTGACATCTAGGTCCGCTTATAAGTCATCGTCAATATACAGGGACGAGATAGCACAATGAAATTTACAACACAGAGAAATTACATCCGGGAGCTCCACAAAGAGTGTGCAATGGAGCCAGCGAGAGTCGAACTCGCAGACCTCTGCCGCTCTCAATGCTTGGCGGCTGGCAGCGCGGTGTCCTAACCGCTCGGCCACCGAGGCCCCATACAGGGGATTCGTAAAAGGTTGGATGCATTTAAAAATATCCTAATTCCAAAACGAATTGAGGAAACTCAAATAATTTTCTTTGCAAAGTATGGCAATAATATGAGATTCGTTAAATGTAACTACAAACGAAACGCGGTGAAAGAGGCTTTCGTGCTGTCCAACTATTTTCGAGTACCCTGGGGTAGAAAAATTATAACTTACGCGACCATTCGATTTATAAACGGATGCAGCTACAGTTATAAAAGTGGTGTCTACACATAAGAAAATGGAAGGTCTATATGTTGCCCAATTAAATTATTCGCAGCATCCCTAGCGGCTAACTGCAAAACTAGTGATCCCATTTCACAAACTATTCGAGATATGAGAAAAAAGTTTTTCAGCATCATTTATTTATTAGGAAATGATACTCTATGTACACGACTAGCCTAATACCCAATCGAAAACTGCGAATGTCGGTGTAATTTGCATTTTCACAGCGCATCGTCTGAATTTCGAAAATGGCAGTCCTAGAATTAATATTTTGAATTCGATTTGGTGGGTAGGAGGAAAAGATAAGTAGCAAGAGATAGAGAGAATCATTTATTTAATGTTTAGGCAATGAAAATTTGGACTTTTTGAAACTTTAAAATGTAAAGACTGCAATACAACAACATGCAAATTGTGTAAAATGTTATAAAAAACTACATTTGCAAATGAAATTCACTACAGGAAAAAAATCTGTAATCTGCTGCATATATTCCATATTAAAAAAACAAAAAAAATCTGAATTAATATTTAGGAACTTACAAACATTTTTTGTAAAAAAAGGTTTAATTTCAGAATGGAATTTGAAGTATAATTTCTGTCAAGTCGGTTGCCTATAAACCGATAAGATCGATTGAAACAAGTACATCTAACAAATATCGAATAATTGCCGAGTACTCTGCAAAGAAAATTGTTGCGTTTTCACAATTTCTTTTAGAATTATGATTTTTTGAAATGTATTCAAAAATTTTGCATGACCCAGTATAATTACAGATCAAAGTTCTTTTTTTTTGTGTGTTTATAATTATCTTCATTCAGATGATATTCAATGGCCCTGTTTTACAAAGAAAGTAGAGAACATTTTGTATTTCACTGAATACTATGTAACATTACTGAACTGAAATAATGTCAACGTCTGTGTAGAATTTAGTTTCATGTAGCTTCTTTTCGACATGGTATCTAAAAATCGTAAAAACGAAACCTATCTATACCTATAAAAGAATCTTGTCTCAAGCGTAAAAATTTCATGGTTCCGACGGAAATATATCTCATGCAGTTATTACGTACTAAGACGAAAGCCTATATAAAGCGAATATTATCCGGTCTCAAGTGATTCCATTTTCACAGGTTTTACTCTATTTATATTACTAATCTTTTAACATTAAAACAGTTGTTTATAACAGTGCTTTCCTAACTTTAATGTCTCGTGTACCTCTTGAAAATTACATGTATCTGGCGTACCTCCGATTTTCTTTTACTTGTGAGAATCATGAATAGAAAAATAGAAATAAAAGTAGCAGCGAATGGATACAAATAAATATACTATTATTTACATTATTGCAGCTTTACATGCAGAAAGTTTTCTAATGTATCTGTTGAATTTGTTTATACTTGAAAATTTTTTACATTTTCGGTATTAATTTGCTAAGGTACAATCATAAGTCATCTTCTGATGTTTGGTTACATTTTGACTTTTCACTGAACTTTTATCTCAGCTGCTCTGTGTTTTATATTGGCTGTTGATATAGACTACTACCCCCGACAAAAAGTATCGAATCAGCATCTAATTTTTCTGACGAGCAATGAAATGCGAACAATTTTTATGTAAAATTCTTAACTTGGTATAACTTTCTTTTTTTATCGAAGATTCATAAATATACCTAAAATACATAGACTCGAAAAAGAAAATACAAAATGACTTCTCAATTATTTTATCTAATTTTATTTCTCCAAATGCTGTTGAAAAAACATATGTAATCACGTCCTAGTTGAGAAAAAAGTTTGGAGTATTTGGTTAAAATACATAATTAATACCTTGAGTTTTTAGTTTTTGCCTTGATAACTGACTTGATTCTGCAAGGCATAGACTTAACAAGGTCTTTGCATTTACTTGGATCGATGGCTGTTAAAAGCTTTTTGCAGAGAGTGCTTTAGTTCCTGCTTTGACTTTAACTGCAGCTTAAATACCATTAAATATATATATCGTATATTTTCAATAGGATTGATATCTGGACAGCCTGCTGGCTACTTTATTTGAAAATCATTATTTTCAGAAAGAATTTTTTTTACTGTCCAAGATTTATGGCACGAAACCTTGTCATTCATATAACATCACTGTCTCCAAATTGATCTTCTAAATTCGTAATAAAGAATTTCTAAAATTGAAAGATATTTCTCTGAATCCCCATTCCCATTTACTAAACACAGTCTTTAGGCCTCTTAGAAGGCATGTAACCCCAAATAATGATTAAATGAGGTAGGGCCGAAACTAAGGGGGAAGGGGGGGGGGGAGAGGGGGCATGTGCCCCGGGCGCCAAATGAAGGATTATACCTTTGGAATGGATCATTTTCTTCTGATGGACTGATGGCTTCCATTATTATGAAACAGCCATAAATGAAGTGTTAGGTGAAGATGAAAGAGCAGCCGTAAAAAGTTAGAACTCTGATTGATCTTTTAATGTATTTTATTAACATTTGACGTCCTTTTTAGCAATTAAATGTTTAATATATATTTTGAGTGTGTTTTTAGAATATATATTTTTGAAATATTTTTAATGGACGTATAAGAGAACTTCTGTTTATAATTTAATATCTGATTTTCTGGTCAGAATGAGAAAAAAAAATGGCAAAATTATGGCTTTTTTTCCCCATTCTGAACGGAAAATCAGAGTTCTAACTTTTTACGACTACTCTTTCATCTTCACCTAACACTTCATTTATAATGGCTGTTTGATAATAATGGAAGCTATCAGTCCATCAGAAGAAAATAACTCGGTTAAAGCGGAAACTCGGTTAAGCGAGACTCGGATAATTGGGACTCTACTGTCTATTTCATTTTAAAAATGATCCTTAGACTATTTTTGTTGGTGTTCAGAAGGGGGGGGGGGATTCTGGATTCATCGCTAAACACCACTTCATTCCAGTCATCAACAGAACAGTCCCGGTGTTTTTTGGCCGATCGTTACCTGCCTTGTTAATGGCGTACTGATAGCTTGGGTTTTGGTTTGGCTTTTCGACAAGGATCTTCTTTTAACTGTTGCTCTAACTTCTATATGATACCTTTAACTTTAAGACTTTCTTTCATTCAATATTCCTATCTTTGGAGGTTTTCCATCTAATATTCTTGCATATTTTAAATAAAGTAAACGTCCTGGAATGCTTATATAGCTTGTCGTTTACCGAAATGGAGTCAATTTTTCACATTTTTAAAATTTATAAACTTTCTCGAAATTATCGCCTCAGAAGACTGTTGATATGAAAATATCTTTGCAATATTTTTCTGCAATTTTCCTCTGCCTTTAGCAGCTTAACAGCCACTCCACTTTTCAAATCAAGTTTTCTCACAGGTGTCATCGCATCCAATGGTTTGAAATGAACAAATGAATATATCTAAACGTATTTACATTCAAGTCAAGTAGAACTCCTCAAGACCATTATTTAAAAGTTAGCTGATCGTCCGATTTGAAAATTTTCTTAAACTAACGAGTGATTCCAATCTTTTTTTTTTTCCCCACAAAATTTAGCAGACAAAATATGGATAATTAACGGGTGCTTATTTTGAAATTTCCCTTATGTCTGTGTATCGCGTTCTTTCTATTCTTTTCTATACTTAATCTAAACATCAATTTCAAATTAAATCTAGCATCTAGGTGGTTCAGTGGTATCTTATTCTACGAATAATCAACAAAATTTACCGCACAAACAAACATTTAATAACAAAAAGGGAACATAAAAATCTATTAAGTGACATTCGCCACTTGTTATAGTTATTATCGCTCGGTTATGAGGATTTAGCATTTAGCTACACTCAATGAATGGCTTTTCACCTCTATTACTCTTCTCCTAGGGTTCGCTACTTTACATCTAAAGCAGTCTAAGATCAACAAAAGATTAGTTCATTTCAGTTCAGAAGTAGACAGTTCTAACAGAACATGCGCTGGCTAACTAGCTGTTTAGAGAATTAGCCGGAACAGTGCTAATGTTCACGATCGTTCATTAAAAAATATGTATGGGTTTTTAATTAGGATTAAAAATGTATATATTTTATTGTTGAGTTTTCGTATAAAGAAAGCTGATTCCATGCATTTTGACTAGAGTAGTAGTTCCGTACTCCTATAATCCCTTTGTGTACCACCAAGATTACGCGTACCACAATTTGGGAAACCCTAGTTTATGTAGCTATCTTGTTCAAACGATAACTTTTTTCATTGGAAGAAATTTCAATACAGACTCCCTGTTACTTCAGCTGTATCGTATTCAATGAAGTAAATTATATGTTTCCTCACTTTGGAAAGTAGACAAACGATGGGAACATTGAATATCATCTATTTCTATTTCTTACGGAAATACAAAAGGACAAAATTTTATAACACTATCATAACTACTTAATTTTATGAATTCTGACAGAAAATTATAGACAATTAAAGTAAATGATTATAAGTAGAGATCGACCAAAAATTCGTTTTCGTTTTCGATGAAAATGCAGCCAAAAATTCGCCCTGACCGAAACTATTTCTATTCCAAAAATCTCGTTTCTTCCTTCGGAAATTTTCAGCATTACTTATTTATTTGAGCTGTATTGGCTGAAATGAGCTGAAATGACACGCTGTATTTATTGCTACGAACTTCACTCTTTATAATTATCAGTGGACTGGCTCAAGACGTGAGTGCAAATAATAAAGCAAGTAAGTAATGCATATATTACTAATCTTTGAAGGCGCTTTTCAAGTACTATTTAAAAGCTGCAGATTTAACAGTAATAGACAGTATTTAGATTGAAACCTCAGAAATGTTTCGAATACTCTTTGGAAAAGTTCTAGTATAACAGATGTTCATTTACAAAAATCATTATAAAAGATAAATCGAGGATGTATACCTAAAACATTTTTTAATTAGATAAAATTCGCATAATTAGAAAATCATTCTGTGTCGTAGATGAATTAATTATATTTTATTTTATATGAAAATAAAAAACATTGGTCAGAGGCGCAGAGAGTCAACTTGGATCACACGTATCATTATATGTATAATTAATTAATAATTCTGTATATTTATGTATGTAATAATTACTTTAAAAAATATTTGGACATTTTCGTTTTCGTTTTCAGCCGAAAATGGGAAGGTTACCGAAAATAAGTTTCAGTTTCAGTTTCGGTCTTAAAAACTTTTTTTCGGTCGATCCTTAACTATAAGTAACTCTGAATGTTAGCGTTTTTCAACTTGGCATAGTTCATTTAAATCTTTAATTATTCTAAAAATTTACGTATATGACTTCAGTTTTGACTCTACTGTTAAGGGAAAAATTTACTTCACTGTACTTTATCTTATTTTTGATCAAATGAAATAAAAATAGCAAAAAATATAATGCAGCAAATTAATTTTCAGACATTTAATGACAGTATGCTTATCATGATTTTGTTTTAAATTTCTAAATATTTTCGAAAAAAATTCTAATTTAAAATATTCCCTACCAAATAATATTTCGGTTACCAATAAATATTATAATTAAAACATCGTAGAAACATTTCTGTGATAAAATTTTGCTGTACAAAAAACTCCCTCCCCCACCCTTCATAATGCACCGTCATTGTACTATTGATACTGAATATAAACTTAAAAAAAAAAAAAAAAAAGAAGCTATTTTTAGTTATAACTTTAATTTTGACTATGAGATATAACAATTCCACTAGAAAATATACCGGTCTAGATTTTAAATACATCTAACATTCAGTATATTTTCACTGAATATATTACGCCTATTCGTTGTAGATTTTATTGTCCAAAATTTTAACTACCTATTAATATATTCTTTGATATATTCTGTTAATATATTATCTGTTATAAAATGAATGAAACTACATCTTTAAAAAACTCTTTATTTATAAAATCTACCTAAATAAGTGTTCGATTCCAATGTCCTTTCAATATTACCAAGTTAACTATGCATAAAATTAAAAATAGATTAAAAAAAAAAAACACCCACACAGCTTTTATTTTCGGAAATGTCAAAGTTGAAATTCCATTTTAGCAAAAAATAGGAATGAAAAAATAGATTGCACAAAGATGTAAATTTATAAGTTTATTCTGATTTAAAACTGTTTCAAGATTCATAATTGATGTAAATCTCTCAAGAAATATTCCATCCAAATATAATTTAACGACTCATATACAATATCTCTATGTAAGATGATGTTGAAGATTATGTCAATTTTGCTTCTACAGTTCGTGAAACAATTACTCTTTCACATTATTATCTAAATAGCATTTTGCATAGAAATCACAAGTAAGCATTAATTTGATTTAAAAATTGATTAAATAAAAAATATTAATTGAAACTATTTAATAAAAAAAATTCGCTATAAAAATATAAGTTAGTAAAAACTATTAAATTTTAAAAATACTAATTTGATAAATATTATTAATCGTTTTTTATCTTTAGAGATCGCAGAAGATAATATTTTTCCAGAGATTTACAGAAGTAATTATGAAAGCAAAGTTTCTTTTGCTGTCATTGATTTTTGGAAACGTTTCCGAGTATTGTATTAACCAATTTTCTAAAACTAAAATATCTGTTTTTAGGATGGTATCAATTCTCAATTATGCTTATTTGCTTAGCTGAATTTATGCATACAAGAGAGAAAAAATAATATTAGTTTTAATGTTGATGCTATTTATTCATAATGTTTGTCTGTGAAACATGTTTGATGAACGTGAAAATGTTTATTTTGAGAACTGATAACATCCGAAAAATCTATATTCCAGGTTGAGAAAACTGACTAATACACTATAAAAACTACTCAGAAATGTTTCCGAAAATCATAGGCAACAAAAAAACTTTATTTTTACAAACGCTTTTTTAAATTTCGAAAATACGAGAACAATTGAAGAGCTAAGTGGATGAACATGTTAAGTAACAAAAATCACATTTGAAGAAATTTGAAGTGAAAGTTTTTGCTGTAAATTTTAATGATTTATTTTCTGTTTGATACCATGTGTTTAAAATATTAACATGTATGGTACTAAACTCCCTCAGAAAAACTAATTCATATTTAATTTTCAAATATTAAAAATTATTAATATTATTGACATTATTAAATATTAAAATATTAAATATTAATGAATAATGTCTTAAATCTTCAAGACTAAATAGAATCTTAGTATTTTAGCTTCACCATGTCATAGGATACCTCATAACGCTTTCATCCAAAATGTAAACAAAAAATTTAGAAAATGTAGCATAACATGTTCATCCACTCAGCTCTTCAATTCAGAAACTAACCTCCGCTGTAGCTTGGCGGTAGTAGTAGTGGGCGGAGCGCAACCATTGTGTACATCAAGTAATCTGTGATTCAGTAAGCTTCCAGCTAGAGTCCTGCATCATGCCGGGTTAACCACTTTTACCCTCACCCGACAAGTGGTCGGGTAGGCGCTATTTTTCCCATTGCGGTTCGGGTTCGGGTTGGGTTGACTTTAACTTTTTTGTTGCGGGTCGGGTTGGCTTTCATTGTTTCGGGTCTGGTCGCATTCGGGTTGACCCGATTTTTTTAAAAAGAATGTCCAAATTATTTTTTCACGTTAAAAGTCTGTATAAACCACAGATCAAAGTTTCACAAAAGCAAAATGATGCCTATCTATTTTGTCTAGTCATTTAGAATTCGTTCTGGATGCATATGCTTTTTCAATTATTGGTATGGTGAAAATTATAATGAACGTTTCTGCATAGCTGAAACATTTCTGCTGAATAGTTACAATTCTAATTGTTGATACTTATAATGTTGTTATGACAAAAAACTACTGTATGGAATATGGAAAGGAAAGATCATTTTAACGTTTTGCTGCGCATTGTATTTTTAAATTATTGTAGAAATATAATGCACATTCTTATTTCGAAGACTCGGGAAAGAATGACTAATACTTCTACAGCTCACATTGAAAATGTATCAAGTGAATAATTTAATTGTGATGATCAGGATGCGCTATATTAGAGGGGAAATTTTTCAAAATAACAACTGTTGATAATGATGATAAATTAAAGGGTAAATGGCAATTGTGTAGTTTTATAACGTTACATATCGATTAAAACATTATCGTTTCTCTTTCTTTACTTTCATTGTATCACAGTTCGAGTATAATTTATCATACCTGTGATATTCATTTAATTGAGGGTGAATTTTATTATATTATTAGTTATATTTATTGATAAAGAATGTAGGTTTTTATTAATCATATTTCATATTGCATTAAAACATGATTTACTTTCCTTTCATTTCGGGTTTGGGTCAAGTTCAAATGGAATTTTCGAGTTGGGATCGCATACAACCTGACCCGTGCCTAGGCGGACAACTATTTAGCGAACACTTTTCAATTCCTAAAATTTATATATTTGAAAGCTTGTCTATCTAAATAGCGGGCAGTTCCAGCTATTCAGAGTACAAGGCACTTTGCTGACGATGAGGAACTTCAAACCGCTGTGACAAGTTGGTTGAATTCGCAGGCAGCTGAGTTTTATGAAAAGGATTTGTTAAGTTGGGAAAAAAACTATGTCTGAATGCACATGGCGACTATGTTGGAAAATAGACGACAGCTGTACCTTTCAGACATAAATAAAAAAATTGTTGAATGTATGTGGGTTTTTTATTTATAGCGAAACAGAGGTTAGTTTCCGAATTGTCCCCGTATATCAGATTTGGAGGTTACTAAAGATAAATGACGCTTTTCGAAGCTGTGTGTAACTCGGAAGAGGTTATTGTATATTTTCACTTGTGGTTACATTATCCTTTTCTAGATTAAGAAACATTTGTCTTTATATACAGTGTAGTGATTTCAACATGAAAAACAATTTAAAAATACTTACTGATGTTTCATGGCATTTTATTCTTTCCATAAAAAGAAATTAAACCTGTGGATTTTTTCACATGGAACGACTGGATTTCTGTAATTTAAAAAATGAATATATTTATTAAACTCCAACCAAAAAACAATCATTATTGCAAGATTTACAAGAATAAAGAACATTTCGAAAATGAACAAAGTAAATATTAACCTATATTGCCATGATATTATTTTTATATAAAACATGACATCTACAAATACCAATTTTCTTTATGTAGAACTTTTTAGCCCCCGGTATATGCTATTTCTTTCTCCCAGCTTATTTTGTGTCGTCTCCAAAAAATAACGTTACGTTGTATAAGACAGCCGTAAAACAAAGCAGGTGTATCATTGTACTGTTAAGTACTCTATAGCAATTTTCTAAACTTTTAAGCATTGCACATTTGCAATTTTCCTACCGTCATATTGGGATAAAAAAGTAGTTTTTAAATGCAATTTGTTTGAAAACTGTATCTTTATTTTTGGAACATTAATTTTTTTGTAGTTTTTAGCGAAATTTGTTTAATTTTGGCAACCCAAGTACTCCATTTCTGTAGAAAGTAAAGAAAAAATAGTTGGAAAATAGGAATTATATCTTTTGTTGCCATTTTCCCATAAAAACTGAAAAAAAAAGTAATTAACATATGTGCTATTTTGAGAAAAATATAAATGAATGATTTCTGATAAAACATGGAGCTATTATAAACTAATTTTAAGCATCTATATTAATATTACAAACACATGAAGGCATATGAATCATTAAATAGCCTTTTTTTTTTTTTTTTTTTTTTTTTTGTCGGGATTCTGAAATGACGAAATCCTTTTTTTTTTTTTTTTTTTTTTGAATTTTTGTATTATTCAGCGATAGTGACGTCATATGCGTATTTTACTGTAGATGTTGTTTAATACTGGATCGCAAATAAGGAATTCTTCAGCGGATGCGGATGAAGTCATTTTATATAAAATAAAATCGTGTGTTTTAAGTCTTAAAACTGAACTACAGTAGAGTCCCGATTATCCGAGTTGCCGCTTTAACCGAGTCATTTTCTTCTGATGGACTGATGGCTTCCATTATTATGAAACAGTCTCTATAAATGAAGTGTTAGGTGAAGATGAAAGAGCAGTCGTAAAAAGTTAGAACTCTGATTTTCTAGTCAGAATGAGAGAACAAATGGCCATAATTAAAAAAAAAAAAAAAAATATATATATATATATATATATGGCCATTTTTTTTATATTCTGACCAGAAAATCAGAGTTCTAACTTTTTACGACTGCTCTTTCATCTTCACCTAACACTTCATTTATAATGGATGTTTCATAATAATGCAGCCAACAATCCATCAGAAGAAAATGATCCATTCCAAAAGTATAAATTCGATTGAAAAAACTATTTAATATTTTTTTCATCGGGGGCGACACTAAATTCTGAAAAAGCAGAATGCCTGTTCTCTAATTTATATTTATATTTTGTTCATGCAACTTAGTTTTAACGTTTACAGTAGTGTGATTGTGATAGATGATTAAACAGTCCGTAATATAACGGGCAACTAAATGCTTTGAACTCTGTATTTGATTTTCACCGAGAGATTTTTGCTACTATTGTATTTGAATTCCATTCTGATATGAACAAGGAATTAAAAAAAATAAGAAGAAAACCGACTTGAAGAGATTATTTCTTGCTTTATCTCACCCCCAGTTTGAGTATTTTAGAAAGAGCGGTTAGGCACAAAACGTGCTCTTGTGGCAACATTTATTGTTATCTATATTAACTTTAAATCTCATTGTTGCCCATATCGCTTCTTTTGACGCATTATAGAAGTTACTATATAATAATTTTTGCTTGTCTCTGTAAAAATATAAATATATATACAACGGTATGACTATTTTAAAAGCATAAAATGAGACTGTGTTCTAGAGTCCTGCATTGGGTCGTGTAACCCGGTCCGATTTTTACTCGATACCGACCTGAACCGCACCACGGTTCGGGTTGAGTTGACACAATTTTTTTAAAAAGTCATGAATAAAAAAAACCCCTGTATATTTGAATATTAATTAATATTGAAATGAATATTAAAAATTGAATATTACATGTGTTCATTTTTATTCAAAAAGGATAAACTTGATATTAGCGCTATAACTGTAGACTATTTTTCCATAGTGGTATTAAAATATGAATTATTTTTCTTGCACTTCGGATTCGGGTTGAAGTGTATCGGGTTCAGGTTCGGTTTCGGGTTGACAAAACATTCCTGTCGGGTTCAGTTCGCGTTCCGGTTGACTTAAACAGAAATTTCGGGCTCGGGTAAATCCGTGCAGAACTCTACTGTGTATCTTAAAAATATTGAAATTTCACTGCGATTGGCCAATTTCTTACGAAAATTACAGCTTATAGTATAAAAAAGGGGGCAAGAAAGCAGACAGGCAGAGAAAAAGCCTTAAAAAAAAAATCCTAATGCATATTATATTGGGACTACAACCGAGATGGGCCTTTTCAATAAAAAAAAGAACTATCCGAATCGGAGCACCTGTTTAAAAGTTATGAGTACACAAAAAGTATGAAAAAAATCAAAACGAATTGTATAGGCTTTTTGTTGAAAATCTAGAGCGTTTATTTTTAAAGTTTCTAACATCAGAAACATATAAATCAACATGCTACTGATACGCCTCTATCTATCTATCTAATATATAAAAATGAAAATTTGTCTGTCTGTCTGTCTGTCTGTAATTCTATACAAATCAGCAATTTGGAAGCCAGAATTGTGAAATGTTACGTACATGTGCATTAAAACACAGCCGAGGCAACTAAAGTAATACGGAATCGGAATAACTTATAGTTAATTTTAATGAATAAAAACACCCAAATTTATCAGCAATTTCCAATCAAATGTAAACATTTTTGATTATAGCCGTTGCCAACAATTAAAAATCCACAATAGAATTCTTACCACAACAATTACTTTTCTATTCAAAGATTTCCACACGAAAATAAAAAATGAAATAAATGTTAAAATAGCAATTAAAGCTTTTGTGCAGGAATATTAAAAAGCAGTAAACCAACGTTTAAAATGCACAAATAATGCGTGAAAAGCAACAAACAGCTGTTTCGAATCTACTAGTGAGATTCTTCTTCAGTGCAAGATAGGGAAAAAGGAACAGCGTGCTAGAAAAAGCAAGGCTGAGCAAAATAATAGACAGAGACGCGCTGGCTTATATAACCTGTGCGGGTAGGGAAGGCGCCAAAATCAACCAATGAGAGAGAAGCAGTGGAAATGATTGGGTGAACAAATTGCGACATTTACCGGAGAAGGAGAGAAAAAGAAACCAAAAAAGGGGAAATTAAATTAATGCTTTCCAAATACTTGGGAAATCAGGAGTACTAGATAAGTCATTGACTAAAGAGTGACAATTTTTAATGATGTGGTAAACTTCCCAAAAATCAAGATCAAGGTTAGAAGAACATTTTTGGATAATGGTGGCTGAGGAAAAATCGAACCTATGTTGAGAAGACCAAGAATGTTGAGCAATAGAAGAACGTTTGAGCTCCTGATTTTTAACATAACCTTCATGCTCTTTTAAACGAAATCTAAGAGCTCGTTTAGTCTGGCCAATATAAGAAAGGCCACACTGGCAAGAGAGTTGGTAAATACCCCAGTTATCTAGGCGATTAACGGGGTGTTTGAGATTTGAAAAAGTGATTTTATTAACAGGAGAAAAAATAACATTAAAATTAAACCTACTTAAGATTTTAGCAACTTGCTGACTGATTTTAGGAAAAAATGGTGACACAACTAAAGTATTAGAGTTGGAATTAGAATGCTTTTAAGAATGGACGGATTTCGTCAATTTCTTATAAATAGAATCAATAATATTAGAGGAATAACCACGATCAACAGCAATAGCTTTGATGTAATTAAGTTCAGCACTAAGTAACTGCGGAGTGGAACAAATATTGGTAGCCCGAAAAACAAAAGTATTGAAAGCAGCCAATTTCTGGTTAGGGGGATGAGACTACCGTCTTTCGTAAACCTTTTGCTGTCAGTCTCGCACCTCACAGGCATTCTTCTCATCCCCCTAACCAGAAATTGGCTGCTTTCAATACTTTTGTTTTTCGGGCAACCAATATTTGTTCCATTTGTTCATAGAGATTGATAATTTGCATTTCTTACTGCTATGTCTTAGGTAAAATATGTATCATTTCCACAAACATACTTTCTATAAGATAGAGATACGCAATAAACCTTCTTCAACACGCTGTTAATTGTTGTGACAGAAAATGGACTATTTTCTGCAAAAAAGGAGGTAGCTCCATTTTTGTACTATTGGAAAATTAAAGAAAAGCTTTTTAATTATAAAAATTTTAAAGTTTCATCAAAAATATTTTTTCTACTTAAGGATTAGTACATACACCTATGAATGTTTGACACCAATTATATCAAAAAATGCCTATTCTGAGCGACATTTTTTAACAAGAAAGTAGCCATCTCAAAAAAAAAAAAAGAAAAAAAAAACAACTAGAAAACAGGAATTCTGCTTTTCCAGAATTTAGAGTCGTCCCCGATGAAAAAATATATATATATGTATGTATATAAACATAGATAGAGTAGAGTCCCGATTATCCGAGTTAATCGAACTTATACCTTTGGAATGGATCATTTTCTTCTGATGGACTGGTGGCTTCTATTATTATGAGACAGCCATTATAAATGAAGTGTTAGGTGAAGATGAAAGAGCAGCCGTGTAAAGTTAGGACTCTGATTTTTCTGGTCAGAATGGAGAAAAAAATGGCCACTCCCTCTCCCTCCCCCCCCACCCACCCCCATTCTGACCAGAAAATCAGAGTTCTAACTTTTTACGGCTGCTCTTTGATGTTCAACTAACACTCCATTTATAATGGCTGTTTCATAATAATAGAAGCCATCAGTCCATCAGAAGAAAATGACTCGGTTAAAGCGGCAACTCGGATAATCGGGATTCTACTGTAGTTCAGTTTTAAGACTTAAAACACGCGATTTTATTTTATATAAAATGACGTCATCCGCATCCGCTGAAGACTTTATCATTTGCGATCCAGTCACAAACAACATCTACAGTAAATTACGCATATGACGCCACTATCGCTGAATAATACATAAGTAATAAAAAAAAAGAGGTATCGTCATTGAAGAAACTCGGGGAAAAAAAAAAAAAAAAAAAAAACCAAACCCCCTGCAATCTCATTATTTATATGCCTTTATTTGTTTGGAATATTAATAGATACTTAAAAGGAAATTTAGTTTATATCAGAAATCATTCCTTTATATTTTTTCAAAATAACACGTATTTTAAGTACATTTTTTTTTTTAGTTTTTATGAGAAAATGGCAATAAAAAGATATAATTGCTATTTTTCCTTTACTTTCTGCAGAAATGGCGTATTTGAGTTGCCAAAATTAAATAAGAGACTCTAAAAATTACAAAAAATTAATATCTCAAAAATAAATGACGATGCAGTTTTCAAACAAATTGCATTTAAAAGTACTTTTCCCCCCCAATACGATTGGTTGGTTGGTTGGTTGATTTTTGACGGCCGATTATCTGCACTAGGGATATAAGCCCGAGGGGGGGAGTGCCTTCTGTGGGGGTCTTTCTAAGGGAACCTAACCCGTATTTACGCATGGAAATCCAGGGCTCGAAGAAAACCACGAAAACTCCGAACAGTTAGGCCGACGGGCGCGATTGGGATCGAACCCAGCACCTCCCGTCTACCAGCTTCGAGAGCAGAACCTCGCAGCCACTGGATTTCCCAATACGACGGTATAAAAATTGAAAATGTCTGATACTTAGAAGTTTAAAAAATTGCAGTAGAGTATTTAACCGTACAATGATACAACGGCTGGCTTATACAACATAACGTTATTTTTTGGAGACGACACTTTATTTGGTAGGAGAAAGAAATAGAATCCCAAGGGCTAAAAAAAAAAAGAGCAATTTAAGAAATTACAACGACCATTTGGAAAATGATTTTTTCAAAGACTAAAATTTAAGACAAAAAATCGCACGGAGTTGATCATACATTACGTACGCCATGAATTAAACATTAATAGTGTTATTACACGTAAAAATTCCAAGCGACAAAAATCGCCTGCGACTCGTATTTGGTGTGGAATATTTATATGTATTCATTCCTGTCCTATTTATCTTTTTTTTTTTTTTTTAATTGGCTTATTCCATTTTTCTTTTGCATGTGAAAATCTTACAAATTAAAATTAACTCTTTGGCAGAAATTGTTATTCATTTTCTTTCATTTTCATTAGTTATTATCCGCCTGAAACTTACGTATTATCCAAGCATTTCATTGGCTGTTCGGGAAAAGGCATTTCCATCGTCAGATTTCCAAGAAATCTGACTACCAATTTTAAATGAAATTTCATTCTTAAACTTCTAAACATCCGACAATATTACTTTTTACACCGCCGGATAGAGAAAAAAATGTACTTTTAAATGCAATTTGTTTGAAAGCTGTATCTCAATTTGTTTCTGAGTTATTAATTTTTCTTTGTAGTTTTTATTACTTCTTTGTCATAGTGGCAACAGAAGGTATCCATCTCTGTTAAAAGTAAAGGGAAATACGTATTACTGTATAGACCAATGAGGAAACGAATAAAATGCGTATTAAACCAATTAAAACCTTCAGATATGCTTTTGATTTCCTACCCCGACGAGAACAATAACCATTTTTCCAAATGGTTAAAAAAAATGGAGCTATTTTCTTTTTTTCAGCAAGCACTTACTTCAATTGTGGCATAGTTACAGTGAGCGAGCAGTCTCTGTGACCGCTTGATCGAAATATGGCTGAAAAGATCGATTAACTCACAGAATACTGTTTTTGTACTAAACTTTATGCACAGTGTTATTGTAATTAAAATTCACCGATTCAGAAGTCTCTAACAATAATAGTGGAGCTCCAAACGAAACAAAATTATTACTTTCTTCTATCTTTACAAGAACAAAGTATTGGATTCGTGAAAAATTTTGACTTCCGGTTTTCGACGGTTTTATATGTTTTAGAAGGTCCTGAATACGATTTGATGGTTTTTGGAAAATGTCTATTGTGAGCCTGTCTGTCACTCTGTGAGTCTGTATGTGACAAAAATTCTGTGGGTACTCTATCTCAAGAACTAATGCACGGAATTTCACAAAACATTAGATTCTATTAGACCTTCATATAAACTAGTGCTGATGAGTTTTTGGTGTAAATCGCCCAACAGGTGGCGCTGCTCTGCAGCATTATTCACGATTTCCACAATAGCTTTATCTCAAGAACTAATGTACGGATTTTCATAAAACCACAGATTTAGTTAGTACTTAATATAATTTGGTGCTGATTACTTTTTGATGTAAATTGTTCGACAGGTGGCGCTGCTATGCTGCATTATTCATGATTATCGCAATAGCTCTACCTCACGAACTAATGCACGAATTTTAAACAGATTTCAGATTCAGTTAGTCCCTAACTGAATCTGATTACACCAAATCTATCCTGTCTATTACACCAAAATCTATCCTCCTTGTTTAGTTTTTGGTGTAAATCGGCATACAGGTGGCGCTGCTATGATGTATTTTTCACGATTTCCGCAATAGCTGTATCTCAAGAACAAGTGCTTGAATTTTCTTGAAACTTCAGATTGAGTTAGTCCCTGACATAAATTGGTCCTGATTAGTTTTTTGTTTAAATCGCTCAACAGGTGGCGCTGTTGTGCATAATTTTTTACGATATCCGTAACAGCTCTATCTCAAAAACTAATTCACGGATTTTCATCAGATTCAGTTAGAAGTTGTCATATTTTGTTGCTCATTAGATTTTGGTGTAAATCACCTAGCCGATGGCGCTGCTATGCTGCAATTTTCATGAAGTATTAACATGTATGAGATAGAAGAAAGTTTTGGGATTGTCACATCCGACTAGTTTTAAATAGAATCTATATTTAAACTGCGAAAATTGAAAAAAGGCAAAAGTCTGTGAACTGCTAACAGCGCGAAATTTATATCTGTGTATCCCACACTGATATATCACTGATGTATCAGCCTATCTCAATACTTTTTGTATGAGCTGCAATAAATCTTCTTGCGCGTAATGTTAAACATTCTTTCAACGCTATTTTTTCCGCTAGGACAGCAACCATACACGCTTTGAATTCTGCTTGGCCATTTGTACACATAGATCTTATGTTTCAACCACTAGCGCATGCGGATCATTTTCAAAATCTGTCCATGTTTTGGAATAGCAAAATCAAATTTTTTGAAATAATCAGAAAGTTTTAATCTTTTGTAAATAATTACCTTAACTCAAAAACATTAATATACAACCACCAGCAGAGACAAAAATTACTAATTTAACATTTAAAAAATAATTTTTAAATTTTAATTAACTTGGTAATGAGATAAGTGAGCACGGTAATAACATCTACCGTAATAACAAATTAAGGAAAATACTTTTATTTTTCCCCCAGGCATAAATGGCAGCCATTATATCTTCTTACATATTATGTTAAACATTCTTTCAACACTATTTTTTCCCGTTAGGACAGCAACCATACACGCTTTCAATGCTGCTTGGCCATTTGTACACATAGTTCTTATGTTTCAACCACGAGCGTATGTGGATCATTTTCAAAATCTGTCCATGTTGAAATAGCAAAATCAAATTTTTAGAAATAATCAGAAAGTTTTAATCTTTGTAAATAATTACCTTAACTCAAAAACATTAATATACAACCACCAGCAGAGACAAAAATTACTAATTTAACATTTGTAAACTAATTTTTAAATTTTAATTAACTTGGAAATGATATAAGTGAGCACGGTAATAACAAATTAAGCAAAATACTTTTATTTTTCCCCAGGCATAAATGGCAGCCATTATATCTTCTTACATATTATGTTAAACATTCTTTCAACACTATTTTTCCCCGTTAGGACAGCAACCATACACGCTTTGAATGCTGCTTGGCCATTTGTACACATAGTTCTTATATTTCAACCACGAGCGTATGTGGATCATTTTCAAAATCTGTCCATGTTGAAATAGCAAAATCAAATTTTTAGAAATAATCAGAAAGTTTTAATCTTTGTAAATAATTACCTTAACACAAAAACATTAATATACAACCACCAGCAGAGACAAAAATTACTAATTTAAGATTTGTAAACTAATTTTTAAATTTTAATTAACTTGGTAATGAGATAAGTGAGCACCGTAATAACAAATTAAGCAAAATACTTTTATTTTTCCCCAGGCATAAATGGCAGCCATTATATCTTCTTACATATTATGTTAAACATTCTTTCAACACTATTTTTTCCCGTTAGGACAGCAACCATACACGCTTTGAATGCTGCTTGGCCATTTGTACACATAGTTCTTATGTTTCAACCACGAGCGTATGTGGATCATTTTCAAAATCTGTCCATGTTGAAATAGCAAATTCAAATTTTTAGAAATAATCAGAAAGTTTTAATCTTTGTAAATAATTACCTTAACTCAAAAACATTAATATACAACCACCAGCAGAGACAAAAATTACTAATTTAACATTTGTAAGCTAATTTTTAAATTTTAATTAACTTGGTAATGAGATAAGTGAGCACGGTAATAACAAATTAAGCAAAATACTTTTATTTTTCCCCAGGTATAAATGGCAGCCATTATATCTTCTTAGCACATTATGTTAAACATTCTTTCAACACTATTTTTTTCCGTTAGGACAGCAACCATACACGCTTTGAATGCTGCTTTGCCATTTGTACACATAGATCTTATGTTTCAACCACGAGCGTATGTGGATCATTTTCAAAATCTGTCCATGTTGAAATAGCAAAATCAAATTTTTTGAAATAATCAGAAAGTTTTAATCTTTTGTAAATAATTACCTTAACTCAAAAACATTAATATACAACCATCAGCAGAGACAAAAATTTATCATTTTAATTTATCACATAAGTCAGACACGTAATACACACACATAAAAATTTATCACAAAAATTTACCAAAACTAATTTAACATTTTAAAACTAACTTTTAAATTTTAATTAACTTGGTAATGAGATAAGTGAGAACGGTAATGACAAATTAAGCAAAATACTTTTATTTTTCCCCAGGCATAAATGGCAGCCATTATATTTTCTGGCCCATACAATGATATTCTTTTTCTTAGATAATAAAAGCAGATTAATAAATAAAAGTTCATTTAATTATCAATTAGAAGTGGGTACGGTAATGACGTTCAAAAAAAATACTCACCAAAACATTCAAAGTCTTTGCTTGTTTTATTGAAACTATAAAACTATTTACTCTATTCACCTAAACCTGATAACAAGTTGAGTTTTAAGGAGTTTTTTTTTTGCCTTGATAAAAAAGGCTTGTGCTGCCCTCTAAAAAATTCCAGATGAACTTTTTGTCAGAAGCATGGCAATGACACTCTGTCTTGGGATACGGTTTAAAATAATTATTAAGAATTATAGATAAGTTTAATTAATGAAACTAAATATTTTTTTTAATAAATAAAAATAAAAAATAAATAAAAGTGTATTAAAAAAATTATAACCATCTGTTTTAAACAGAACTTAGTCAAATTTTTACCTATTAAATTACTTGTTGGAACAACCTACGGTAATGACATTTTGACTGCAAAAGAATATATATCTTATTTACTTTTTTTTTTTTTAAATAGTAATATATATGGAAATTGCCATTAAAAAAAAATATGATAGTTAAAATGCAATAATTAAAATTATAATATTTAACTATTTTTCTGTGCAAATGTGAAAGGACAGTAAAACACGACACTTTTTGAAAATCACCCATGTTAGCTTTATATCTAGTTAAACATGACTAACTTACTTTGTTGATGGCGGTAAAAAGGCCTCCTCTTGAATTTCTATAATTCTTGTCGTTTCACACAATATCCTTGAAACTGAAACCCTTTTTATTTCCACCAGTTGCTCTGAAAAATTAAAGGACGATCATTTTGATAATTAAAATATTAAAAAAAATGCTAATGACATTAATTAAACATTATCTATTTTATAATATTAAATCAAACAGACATTATGAATTCCTTTTCTTACTTTCTTCTATCTTTACAAGAAGAAAGTATTGGATTCATGAAAATTTTCGAATACCAGTTTTCGACGGATTTACACGTTTTAGAGGTCAGAGAACCCAAAAAACATGTTTTTACAAAATGTGTGTCTCTGAGTCTGTCTGTCTGTCTGTCTGTGTGTCTGTGTGTGACACAAATTTTGTGGGCGCTCTATCTCAAGAACTAATGCACGGAATTTAATAAAACTTCATATTCAGTTAGTCCCTGATACAAATTGATGCTGATTAGTTTTTGGTGAAAATCGCTCAACAGGTGGCGCTGCTATGCTGCATTTTTTATGATTTCTGAAATGGCTCTATCTCAAGAACTAATGCACGGATTTTCATAAACTTCAGATTCAATTAGTCCTTGATATGACTTGATGCTGATTAGGTGTTGGTGTAAATCGCTCAACAGGTGGCGCTGCTATGCTGCATTTTTTATGATTTCCGCAATGGCTCTATCCCAAGAACTAATGCACGGAATTTAATAAAACTTCATATTCAGTTAGTCCCTGATACAAATTGATGCTGATTAGTTTTTGGTGAAAATCGCTCAACAGGTGGCGCTGCTATGCTGCATTTTTTATGATTTCCGAAATGGCTCTATCTCAAGAACTAATGCACGGATTTTCATAAACTTCAGATTCAATTAGTCCTTGATATGACTTGATGCTGATTAGGTGTTGGTGTAAATCGCTCAACAGGTGGCGCTGCTATGCTGCATTTTTTATGATTTCCGCAATGGCTCTATCTCAAGAACTAGTGCACGGATTTTCATGAAACTTCAGATTCAGTTAGTCCTTGATATGACTTGATGCTGATTACGTGTTGGTGCAAATCGCTCAGCAGGTGGTGCTGCTACGCTACATTTTGTACGATTTCCAGAATGGCTCTATCTCAAGAACTAATGCACGGATTTTCACCAAACTTCAGATTTGGTTAGTCCTTGATATGACTTGATGCGGATTACGTGTTGGTGTAAATCTCTCAACAGGTGGCGCTTCTGTGCTGCATTTTGCACGATTCCTGCAATAGCTCTATCTCAAAAACTAATGCACGAATTTTCATCTAACTTCAGATTTAGTTAGATGTTAACACAAGTTGTTGCTGATTAGGTTTTGGTGTTAATCGTCTAACAGGTGGCGCTGCTATGCTGACATTTTCAAGATTTTCGCAATAAGTGTATCTCAAAAACTAATGCACGGATTTTCCCCAAACTTCAGATTCATTTAGACCTTTGACGTAAGTGGTTGCTTGGTAGTTTTGTTTAACATAGGTTTTGGTGTAAAGCACCCAATAGGTGGGGCTGCTAGGCTGAATTTTTCTGTATTTACACGATTTCGTAGATAGCCATATCTCAAGAACTAATGCCCGGAATTTCATATCTATAGAATCCTCATGATGGGCATAGATTGCCGTTTAATTTTGGTAGTGTGATAGCTAATTTTCAAGTATTAACATGCATGAGATAGAAGAATGTTTTGGGATTGGTATATCCGACTAGTTCATTTTATTTGCAATAAAACAAAATTCAAACCTGCAATTGTATGGTTTCAGAAAACAGCAATTATAGTCAGAAGGGGTAATTATGACCACTTTTTTACATTTTCAACATTGTTACTATTATTATTATTATTATTTTTTGCTTATTTCTATTTGGAAAAGTGGTGTTTTTAGAACATAGAAAGTAACTTTGATCCTTTAAGAACATCTTTTAAAAGTTTTAATTCGCATAGCTGTATTTTTTTTTTAAGTTAAAAGGATGGTTATAATTACACCACCAAAAACTCACAATCACATAACTTTGGGGGTAATTAAGACCACTAATGGGGAAATTATGAGCACTATATCTTCTATTTATACTTGTCAATACACATTTGTTTGGGGTTGTGACCACTTTGAACTCCAGAGTGACAAATCTGTTTATCAAAAATTTTATAGACTTAGTTTCAAATTGCTATTAGGATCTCAAAAAGGCTTCAGACTAGTAATAAAGAATATCTAAGATGTAATACACATTATGAGGTTAATATCTAAGCTTGAAACAAAATTTTACCTACACATTTTTCTCCGATATGGCGGCGGTCATAATTACCCCCTGGTCTTAATTACCCCATCCGACCCTATCATTAACGTAACATTTATCTAAAATGCTGTTGTAAATACATTTTATACAGATTGAACAGACTTATACAGATTTATGCAGACGTAGTGGTGTTCCCCTCCACTTACTTAAAAAAAGCTTGCGAAATTTCGAAACAAATTACAATGAAATTCCAACCATATATTTGCTTGTTCTAAACTACAATTAATGTTCAAAATGGCCTCTACAAACTGCTAGATACGTATCGGCCTGCTTAAAATCATGTTCATGAAAACTCGTTTCCAACATGTCGGCCTATTGATCATTACGAAATCGTTGCGCTATTCGATTAATTGTTGCGTCGAATAGCACATACTACTGTTTACCAGACTTCTCGCGAAACAATCTTCTCACTTGAACTCTAAAAAAAAAAAAAAAAGTTTAAACACAATCTTTTCACTTGAACACTAAAAAACCAACGTTTAAACACACTATTTCCAAATGAAGCACCATGGAAACGAACATAAGCACGTTTCTTAAGAAATTTGACTCACATCATCAGTGTAAAAAAAATAAAAATGGTAATCCTCCAAAGACATGAAACTGAAAACCAAAAACCCAAATTTCAATAAACAACACACAGAAAGACCATCATGTTCCAGCAACCAATGAGATTAATCAGGAAGTGATGCACCGTGACACAATAAATCAACCCAGGAAGGTTAGATGTAAGGTACATTCGAAAAATCGTTGACCAGGGAGCTTCAAAATTTATGAATATAAACAATATTCATAAATCTTATTTTTTATAATATAGAATTCTAATTTTAAATGCAAGACGGTTATAAAATTTTCTTAAACTTAGTATTTCTTAAATGTGCAAAATATAAAAATTAATCTAAATTTTTAGTTTATATCCGCTATCTAATTTTAAATCATTGTTATTCAACTGTTGAATAATTATTGTCAAGATATTAAGCTTCTTTAAATTGTAATTCGTCAATATCACACAGATACAAAAAAAAAAAAAAAAAAAAAAAAATACCGGCACAGATTTTTTGTTTTTTCTAAATTTTTTAATTAAAAATTTTTTTTTTTCACAATTATTTTATCTTTACAATACTTATAATTCATACTTCAAATGTAAATCTAGTATGTATTTCACGTGCGTTCGTTTAATCGATCATCGCTTACGTAGGGAATTTTGATTTTTGGCAAAAATATATCACTCTTGCGAATATTTACCATAGAATTTTATGTTTTGTCACTTTTAAAATTTTAATATTTAGAAATCATAATCCTTCTTTATAATGAACAAAAAATTATATTTATCTTGAACTGTCCTAGCAATGTAATATGTATTTTCATGAAAATATTAATCCTTCTATAAAAATGAAAGGACTCATACCTGGTGTGAAGGAACCTGCTTCATTTCCATGTTCAAACCAATATCTGTCACCAAATTTAACCCTTTTGTACTGTTGACCTAATATAGATCCGAATGTCGGACCCACGAAACCTCCTGGAACATAATATTCGGCCAAGCCAGCTGAGTAGACATCAATATCATGAACTGATCTAAAATAAAATCAAACAAATAAAATAAAAACCGCACTGAATTTGCAATTGACACAATCTTAGAATAGAAATAAATGTTTTAAAAAGTATTACAAAATACTGAAAGTTGTACTAAAACGATATAATATATGCAATGTTAGATTAAAATTATTAGAAAATACTCGCTAATCACAAATTACAGTGCTTTAATTCATTTCTTTAAGATAAAGTTTTAACTATAGAATCTGACTCTCTTCATATTTTAGTTTATATGTAATGTACATTTTGAGACAGAACAACAAAATTTATATTTAAGGGGTCTCAGGACTCTTAAAATTGGACAAAAAAAAAAAAGAAAAGACCATTTTCAACATTTAATATCTCAAAACGTGTACTATTTCAAAACACAAATTTTAGTCGTATAGAAAGATATAAGTATGTTCTTTCATTTCATGTATTAAAAAAATTACAAGATGGAAGATTAAATATTTATTGGGTGCTTCAAACTGTCAGACATTTGTCAAGCAGAAAGTTGGTATGGCAGCTTACTCACAGGATTACAAAATTAATTTTGGAACTATAATTAAATTTTTGGTGCCTAATTATACTTCCGATTATAATAATTACCCTGAACCTAAATAGACTTATATTTAACGCCTTTTTAGATTTTTAATGCAAAGTTGTATTTAGCTAATAAAATGTTTTGAAAAATTTTGAACAATAAAAAGAAAACCTTAGGTTCAGTTTATACAGACTAACATGAAACATAGATTTTGAAAATTTCATGAAGATGTTGAGATATCCTGCGCGTTGTACCCAATAACGCCATTCTGAGAAAAACGACTTCAAAGTTTTGGAAAGGCCGCTTCAGCTATTGCGTGAGTATATAATTCTAAAAGTCATAACTTCTGTTCTAATGTGAATTTCAAGAAAAAAATTATATCAAAATATTCAGACAAGATTGTAGTTTAACATACAATACAATAAAATTTTGAAAATTTTGAAGCTTTAAGAGTCCCGAGACCTCTTAACCCTTTAAGACCCGATGTTTTTGTAAACACAGCTAGTCATGCCTGTAGAAAGTAAAACATGGATTGCAACCATACCTGTTGATAAAAGATGATACTTTACTCTATTTGCAAACCAGAATTATCGTTCGATTTGAGTTTTTATTACATACGACTCAGAAGCTGAAATTTAAATGAATGTTTAGTCCGCACGATCGTGCGGGTTGGGTCTTAAAGGGTTAAGGGAAATATAACATGACGAATTCCAAAATGAGAGGGGGAAGGGGATTTGCAATGGAAATAATAAAAGTAAAATATATATATATATATATATATATATATATTCATTAATATACAATTAGTACTTTTCTTACATGATCTATAAACACAAATTAACACATGCGTAAACAAAATTACAAAAAAAATTATAAAATAAAAAAATATCTATAAAAAATTAAAAATTGTAAAATAATATAAAAAAAATATTATAGGTTGGTTGGGTGGGTAGATGTTAGAGTACGGAGGAGGGTGGTGTTGTCTGGATAATACGCAATGGTTAATTATTTATTAAAAAAAAAAAAAAAAAAAAAAAAAAAAAAAAAAAGCGGGGCTCTTGTATTATTACTATTTTTTTGTTATGTATTTTATGTGGATGTTGATTTGATATTTTATATGTAAGTTGGAGATTTTCATTAATATTATAATTAGCTTAATTATTCATTAATCTAATTTACAATTATTTGTTATTAAATTCTAATTTACTAAGGACAATATCATATTAATTACTAATAGTATGCCACTCTTAGTTTAATGTTTTTGAATGTCCCATATTCATACTTTATGGATTTTTATGGATGTCTGAAAATAATCCACATTCTACATTTGTGCGTTTTAAGTAATGGGATTTTAAGTATTATTTAACCTTCTATATACTTCCACATGTTTGATATTTCCTGTTCATTTTATAAATTTCTTATATATAATTCATTAAAAAATAATTTTTAGATAATTTTTAATAATTATTTATATTAATTATTACTGAATTTATTTTGTTTTATAGCATATAGATATATGCTATATATTATCAATGTTCTAACATTATTTAAACTCTTAGTTTAGTTTAAATAATTTAGCTAATAGAACATATTGTATGCTTTTAAATTTTATTAACAATAGTTTTAAATACTTTGTGTGATTTATATTAGGTTTATAATTCTCTATATATAAGGATTTGTTTGGTTTTGCTGTTTAAACAGTTATTTACATTCAAAAGCTTGCAAATTTTTATCTTGCGATAGATGTTTAATATAATTATTAATAGATGGCAGCACTAAAATTGTATCTTTCATATTGCTCTTATTTTTAATTTTTCTAGCTCCATTTTAGTTATATTTTATACACCAGGGTGTATTTTTAGCTAAATTTTGACGATATTGTTAAACTGTTATCTATTAATTTAATAGTGCATTTTAAATAATGTAATTAATTTCTATATATTTTATATTAGATTAAATTTGTTTTACAAGGTATTTCAAATATTATTTCAAAATGTATTAACTGCATCCTTTGGTATCATTTACTGTGATTTCTTAACTGTTTTATTCACCTTAATCTTTTTGATATACTGGAAGACATGTGCACATGGATTTTTGTAAAATACTGAAATATTAATCGGTATGGTGTTTATTATTTCTATTTTATATCCTATAAATATTTAAATACGTTTTATTGATCCTTCCATTTCATATTATTTGTTTCTATTCTGCTTTCATTTTTAATCAATTCACTTGATTTTAGTGGTTGTTCTATAATTCTCTATATATAAGGATTTGTTTGGTTTTGCTGTTTAAACAGTTATTTACATTCAAAAGCTTGCAAATTTTTATCTTGCGATAGATGTTTAATATAATTATTAATAGATGGCAGCACTAAAATTGTATCTTTCATATTGCTCTTATTTTTAATTTTTCTAGCTCCATTTTAGTTATATTTTATACACCAGGGTGTATTTTTAGCTAAATTTTGACGATATTGTTAAACTGTTATCTATTAATTTAATAGTGCATTTTAAATAATGTAATTAATTTCTATATATTTTATATTAGATTAAATTTGTTTTACAAGGTATTTCAAATATTATTTCAAAATGTATTAACTGCATCCTTTGGTATCATTTACTGTGATTTCTTAACTGTTTTATTCACCTTAATCTTTTTGATATACTGGAAGACATGTGCACATGGATTTTTGTAAAATACTGAAATATTAATCGGTATGGTGTTTATTATTTCTATTTTATATCCTATAAATATTTAAATACGTTTTATTGATTCTTCCATTTCATATTATTTGTTTCTATTCTGCTTTCATTTTTAATCAATTCACTTGATTTTAGTGGTTGTTCGGGCACAGGGGAAAATTAATTTTAGCTTTAGCTTATTTCTCCCACAGAAAACAACCATTTTGCTTACATCATTGAATTCTGTGCCCTCGATAACGTAATTCAATGTATAAGCTTTTCAATTTTTGTCGGTGTCCACTTTTTTCTTCCATAATAATTCTTATAATATTTTTTTTTTTTTTTTTTTTTTTTTTATTACTTACAGCTTTAATTCATTATAATTGACGGTGGCAGGTTATGTTTAATTAATGGTAATATATATATATATATATATGTATATGTGCAGACTATTTGTTAGGAAAAAGAAATTGTTATAGTAATGTAGAAATCTAATTTGTTAAACAAGAAACTTCAGTATTTTCTGCTCTTTTTATAACTGGAGATTCAATATGCGTTTTGATTTTGGGGAATATCTCCCAAAATTGAGGATTGCTCTCTCATTTGAACACCAAAAAAAAAAAAAAAAAATCTTTACGGTATATTTGTATTGCAAATATTGTAGAAACCCTCCACGAAGAGTATTGATTAAGAACAATGGTATTAAAAAATGGACAAGTGAGAACCCTTGTATTGGGTACCCTTGTATCTATTCATAAATACGGTGTATATCATATATCCCTATAACATTCTAAAATTCTCATTTTCGCAAAAGCTATTTAATATACTCTTATTAAATCTTAGATACTTTCATTTAAAATAACGTTTACAGTAGTGGAAGTTGAAAAACAAGTTTTCCCTCTATTTTTTGTTTTTGGTAAATCCTACAGCAATGGGGCAAACAAGAATTCGGGTTTATACTACGACTTATGAGTCATCCCTCCTTTACTTGGTGACATACGTCAGAGATTTTGTAAATGGCGCTTCTGCAGTGCTAGCAGAGAGTTCGGTTTAGGAGGACATTCTGTGCTCCACAAGTAATGAGAGCAGATGTGGTTTGTAATTGTCCATAAAGAAGAAAGTGTGAACTGTTGTGTTAACACTCTAATGCCCATGTAGTGTGGAATTCAGACACTTTTCTCCGGGAGGTATTTCTGTGGTTCCGGGGGGGGGGGGGGATTGCATTTTTTAAACATTGAAAACACAAAATTTCAAATCTTCCGGGGGGACATCTCAGTGCTCCGGGGGGGGGGATGTCGCCCCGGGCCACCACCTGAATTCAACACTGTGCCCACGGTTGAAAAAATTTCCGAAATTGCCTAATTCGGAGAATCGGAATTCATACCAGAAAATCTAAATAGTAAATTTCGGTTTATTTAATAACGAAATGTCATTTATTAAATAAAGAAAAATTTTCTATTTTAAAATTCTGGTGTGAATACGGAATATGAATAAAAAAAATTCACTAAACCGGGAGCACTGGTGGTAGTATAAATGCTACCATGAGCATTTAGACATGTAAGATTTCGAAAGCAAAAATCCTTTATCGAACAATAGAACTGTATGGTCCAGTCCAGGGTTTATTGCCATCCTCCGTTGCGAGTGCATTGTCCATCCGCCTTGCAACACCGGTCTGACGCTAAGCTAACTTCCGCCTCTTTCTGACATTAAAAAAAAAAAAGCTTTTAAAGAAGGACACTTTACACTAGTGAATTTTTTTGTTTTTACATTTTCTTTACTTTTAAATAGGCTCTTATTTTGTTTAGATTTTTAAAATAACTATTCGCTATTACTTCTAGTTGATGTAAGACCACTGTGACATCATAGATCAGGTTCGGCGAAACTTTTCAGGTACGCGTGCCGAAAATTCACGAACCATATCTATCAACAATGTAACGTGCCAAACTTATACAAAAATAATTTTGAGGAGTGCGCTTTTTATACGAAACACTGGTTATAAAATCAGTTGCTATCATGCAATATTAATTAAAAAAAAATTTAAAAATCAAAATGCGAATTTTCTATATATTGGAATCAGCCAATAAATGAATGAATTTTTAATTTGTAAATAGGATTCATTGTTGCGGTATGTATTGTAATATGGGAAAGAAAATACGAGTTTTTATTTGATTACGTTTTAACTAATTATTAATGCAACATCTCGGTTATAATTTCACAAGTTGCATTAAAAAATGTACTAATAACGTATTGATGAGATTTTTGCTGTTGTACGTTCGATGAAAAATGATTTATACCGTGTTCATATTTTGTTATTTTCACAAATATCTACATAGCTAAATTGCATCCATTTGCAACTTTATTCCAGTGACCTTTCAAACGAAATTCAGTTGAAAATTACAGCTTTTTTTAGATTCTTACAGAAAGGCAAAATATATGTCGAAAACGCTGCATAGTATGACAGGAAAAAAATTATTCTGATGTGTTAATTGATGCAAAAAATAATTGCATTATTTGTGATCTGCCCGTATGGAACAAAATTTTATTGGTTACTAGCAGGCTATGCCCGCTGCGCTGGTCAATATTTCCAAATGAAGCTTGGATTAAACTAAATGGTGAATTTGAAATTGTATTTTAAACGATATGGACCTTCAGTTGGACCATGCTCATTACTGAAAACGATGCGAACGCCATAGCGATATAATGTTATCTTAAGCGTTGGACAAAATTTAGCTATTAAGAAGTATTTCTTTTAGTTGATTATAAACCGCGCACTTTTGGTAGGGTAATGAGACCGAAACGACAACAGGAATTAATAGCCCTATAACTAATCAACATATAATGAAATCTTATATACTAACACCATTCCTGAAAAGTCATGTAACAGGGCCACTTGTAACAAAATATGTTCTGTAGATTTTTTTAAAAAGGCTAAACTTTCATAATCAGGTTCACTTAATTTTTGAACTTTTAGTGTTGCTCTATAACTAAGTACCCTTGAACAATGTGTATACGCTAAAACCTTTCCAAAGTTATTACCTAACTAATTGTGGTATATCCTACGAAAGTATTATAAACAATCGGACTGAAATGCAAATTTCCGTTGTATATAGTAGATGATGATGATGCGATTTTGTGTAATAGAATTCAACGCAAAATTTTCGCTTCAAACATAAACGATGCTTCCAACATTATAGCTAATACACCAATATGTGAAGTATTCGATTACGGAAGGTTAACTTGGATCCTCATGAGCAACTACCCAAAGAAAAGTAAATATGTGGCTTTTGTGATACTTTTATGTTAGCCGGGCGCATGTAATAAATCAATAAAGATTGTTTTCATACCATATTCTTATTTTATTACTTATTTTATTATTTTCATTTAAAACACAAACCTTTCACTCATTTCATTTAAAATGCATGGCTTATACTAATTTCATTTAGAAAATTGAAAAGATAAACAATAACAGGAAATAATGCCATAACTAAAAACAAAGAATTATTTTTAATTTACATACGCAAAATGTAACTACTGCTCCTGGGAATTTTTAAAATGCTGTTAGCGAAATATGCGCACGGTTGTTATAAATGTACCCATTTTTTCTTCTTATGGAGGAGCAATTTATAAATCGCCCAATATTATTCCAATTACAATTTCTTTCATTGAGGAATGGACCTTTGACCGGAAAAAATGGAAAAAGACTCTTTTAGATTATTTGGACGGCGGCATCTGACGCCATGCATAAACGGAGTTTATATATATGAAAATACTTTTTAAGTCGTTACAAACATTGCTTTAATATTTAAATATTTGGTACTTCTTAGTTATCCCGTCGACCAAATTGTAAGATTAAATGCCAATAACGGTTGCCATTAATTAATTAATTGTAAGATTAAATGCCAATGATGGCCAATAAAACCATTAATGCGACGTTTTATTTGTATTTTTATTAATGTTTTACTAATTTATTTGTTCTTTCGTTACTTGAAATAAAAATTATGTCAATGTGTATAATTTGGCGAGTGGTTTGGCGATTTATATAATTTGGCGAAATTGGTCGACGGGATAAGTAAGAAGTACCAAATATTTTCATTGGTACTACTTGTTATCCCGTCGATCAATTTCGCCAAATTATATAAATCGCCACACCACTCGCCAAATTACACAAATTGACATAATCTTTATTTTAAATAACGAAACAACAAATAAATTAGTATAACATTAATAAAAATGCAAATAAAACGTCGAAATTAAAATCACTTGATGACATAAACACGTGTAGCTTGTTTAAAGTCAAGTGAATTTGAGATTTACGATCAACCATTATTGGCATTTAATCTTATAGTTTGACGATAAATTTTTGGTCGACGGAATATCTAAGTAGTACCTTTTCCATTTTCGTTTTATAATGCTAATTTCTCGGTAATTTTTTTCCTTTTATTTTACATAAAATCACTATTTTTTTTTTTTTTTTTTTTTTTTTTTTGTTTATTAGGGTGTTTGTATTTTTTTTTTTCTAACTCATAGAGCAGTTTTTATTCTTTAGCCAAAAGAGTTGATTAGAATTTTTCCGTTGCTAGAGTAACGGATGTAATGATAGATATTTTGAGCTTTAGACGCCAAAGACACCGCCAAATTAGAAAAATATGATATGTGTCATGAACTGTTGGACTTATAAAAATTTACTTGGTACTATTCGATTTAGCATACAAAACTACATTAAAATATGCTATCATTTGACGCATAATTATAATATCCGATTTTTAAGGAATTTTTTTGCCCCCCCCCCCCCCTGCAAATCCCGTTAGGGGTGACACTTTAGAAAATCCTTTCTTAGCAGAAGTCTATGTCATAAGAAGTGTTTTTACCACGATTTTCACGATTTTAGGTCCAGTAGTTTGCGCTGTGCATTAATTAGTTCCCTAACCTAGACTTTATTTTATATACTATATTAGATATGCCATTTTGCGGTGACTCGATGATCGAAAATTACTCCAATATCATTTGAAATATTTCATAACAGAGGAGAAAGTACGAAGAAAGACGAAGAAGAAATGACAAATTACAAAAGACTTGTAATTTTTTTTTTCAAAATGTTGAATTTTTCGATGGTAATAACGTATTATTGCATAAATTTCCTTAAAAATTATCTTTATTTCCTAGTTTCGAAGCTGTGAATTTTCCTATAAATGAAATTGGCGATATGACTTGAGAAAAAATGAAATAAGCAATAGGTAATATTTGCTTTAAAAAATGGGTAATATTCGTTGATCTGAGTTCGAGTTTATAAATATCACATGCTTTCGGAATTGCGGTGAAAAAGATTTAAAAAGTATGAAATTATTTTACAATATGTATGTGTGGCAGAAAATCACACTGAAATTTAAATATTCGATTCCATTTTTAAAATATAAACTGATATCTATATAAGTTACAATTGAATATAAAAATGTACTCAAAAAATGATCTCTTTCACTTAAAAAATACCATTTGTGAGAACATTCTCAATCTAATGTCACGCTTATGCATTTTTGGCTTAAAATCACATTATTTGGCGACAAAAGAAAAAGAAAAAATCGTAAAGAAACAAATAGTAATTACACATGTGGCTCACAATTACAACTGCTTGTTTCTTCTATAAGTCACGTGATGGGACAATTTGATAAAAATAAAAAGAAAAGAGCAAAAAGAAAAAAAATGTCATTGAAATTTCATCTAATCAAATTTTCAGATTCGTTTCTATAATCTAACGCAAGCGATAAAGAGCCAAATATTGCTTATCAATTGTAATCTTTCTTATTAAATTAATTTTTAAGCATTACAAATATTTCTTTCGGGTTTAAATTAAATGTTTTCGTTTTTTAATATTATTCCTCATTAAAACGGATTTTCTTCTTCTTTTTTTCTTTTTTTTTTCTTTTAAATAAAATTAATAACAGTTTTTTTCTTTTATTTTTCGAGGTGTAATAGCCATTTCAATTTTGTTTATCAACGATAAATTTCGCCAAGAAATAAAATGGTAACCTTATTGTCCTAAATAACAGAACTTTCCGTCATAATTCTATAACTAATCCAGTAGAATGATGTGTTATAGCTTAAAACCTTCCCTGAAACGATGCCTATCTAACGGTATAAGTTCTGTAAAAATCCACGCAGTAGAACTCGAAATCTAGGCGTTCGGAACGAAATTTCCGTTTGGATTTTATATATATAATAGATAATAGAATAGATAATAGATTTTATATATATATAATAGAATAGATAATAGATTTTATATATATATAATACAATAGATAATAGATTTTATATATATATAATAGAATAGATAATAGATTTTATATATATATAATAGAATAGATAATAGATTATGTGTTATGAACTATCTCAAAGTTTAAAACAGATCGCATTTTTAGATTTCCTAATTTTAACAATATCGCGTTATGTTAGTTCCACATTCCACCACCAGGGAGCGCACTCTATTCTTAACGAAAGCGTATCTGAACGAAACTCCTTCATGCAACCTTTCCGTAGATACATGAATCGGGAGAGTGGCGGTCTTAACCAATAATTTAAGATAATTGCTGAAATTACTACGAAAAATATTTTAAAGGGGCCCTATGCGGGCCCCTAATAGAGTTAGAGGAAATCGGAAGACGGCAAAATAATCGCGGGGAAAAGTTTGCTTTGGTGCCTTGGAGCTACTTTTGGCGCGAGATCTAAGCTCTACGACCAATAGGAGCCCAGATATTTAAGGAAATATGAAGTAAAAAAGTCCAAAATAACAGAATTTTCCGTAATAATTCTATAACTGATCTAGGTAGAATGATGTGTTATAGCTTAAAACCTTCCTTGAAACGATACCTATCTAACGGTATAAGTTTCGTAAAAATCCATGTGGTAGAACTCGAAATCTAGGCGTTCGGAACGAAATTTCCGTTTGGATTTTATATATACGAGGTGTAACCCGCCGAATTTCGACGAAAGAAAATGTTTACAAAGGAATTGTTGCATCAAATTTATAATACATCAACAGCAATAATTAGACCATCCATCTTACACTTGTTAATTTAACTCTCCAAAGACATATTTTAACCTAAGATTAACAAAATACTTTTTTCATAAACTTCAACTGTTAAAATTATTGAAAAATTAAACTTAATTTATATACGTCATCAGTAAAAAATAATTAAGATAAGTAATTTTGATTAAGTTATTAATTGATGCTTGGTATTACGGAATGAAAAATCCGCAAAAATGATTTCACCTTGACATAATCATAGAATTTTTCTACCTTTACATCTAAACCAAATCATGTCATTTCCCACATTTCACATCCATATTAACCATTTAAAAACATTTTAATGCGCAATAGGTTACTAATAAATATATTTTCAAGCTTGAAGTCAGGTTTGTCAACTATTTCAACTTTTCATGTTAAAATTCCCACACGTGATTTGAGGTCTTAGTGTAATCTCTGTACCTGCGCGTAAAAATTCCAGAATTTTATAACTTTTAGACGTATTCAAGAGGAAATATCTCGTTTTATCAAATAAAGTTATCGTTTACTTTTAAATATGACGTCATTTTCAGTCGCTGAAATATTTTGCCTATTGACTCAAACTTAATATCAGCGAAATGAAAAAATAGTGAAATGTAACAGCATCATCAGGGAAATTGTGTCTTTTTTAAAGCGTAACGTCATTTTCTGTTCAAATTTTTAAAAATATATTTTTAATTGTAATGAGAAAATGGCATCAGTAAGAATATAATCAATAAAGATAACTAATCCACTTTTAATAGAAATGAAGTACTTCAGTTGCTACGATTAGAAAATTGGTATTAAAAACTATAAAAAAATTAATATCTCAAAAATAAATTGAGAAACAGCTTTCAAACAAATTGCATTTAAAAGTGCATTTTTTTCTGCATACGACGGTGTAAACATTTAAAATGTGGGATGTTTAGAAGTTTAAAAATTTGCAGTAGCGAAAATTGCAAAAGCGAAATTATATTTCAAATTTAAAGTGTTGCCATTCGCAGAATGACGTATGCGTTACGCACAGATATGTTTGTCCTTTATAATATAGATAACTAGGGGATCGTACCCGGGCTTCCCGGGTTAAATAATATAGGTGAAAATTTTTTTTTAATTGAAAACTAATAATTTTTTATGTGCAATAATTTTTTTAGATTGACCACTTACATTAAAAAAGCAATTTTCATATGGAAAATACGAATTATACAATCAAAAATTTTTTTGAAATTTATCAAAAGCGATATTTTCTTATTAGCCGCATGCTAAGAGTTATTTGCCAAGATTTTGCTACTTATGGCATCCTTTTATATTTTGATAATTTCAGAGCTTATACATGTCTGGTAAATTTGTGTTTTATTTATATTATTTTATTTATTTATTCACAGGGAAGTTTTTTACAATGGATATCAGCCGTAAGAAAATGATGAACTCTTTATTTTGTTTTAAGGACAAACGGATTAATCTTCCGTAATCGAGCTCCGCGCGATATAGATAAATTTTTAAAAAACATTTCATGCTTTAAAATTGTTTTTAAAACCATAGCCAATCAGTAAAAGGAGAGGAACTTTGCAATCCTTGTACGAATATGTTAGATTTGTGTTTTTTCAATATTATTCTTTTATTTGTTTATAAAAGAAGTATCAATTTCGTTAATTTGTCTTTCACAAATATGTTAGATTGGTGGTTTTTTTTTAATATTATTCTTTTATTTGTTTTAAAGGAAGTATTAATTTCGTTATGCAAAAATAGTCAGAAACAAATGCTGAAAAATGTTTGTTGCTTTATGTGCCGAAAGTTTATTATTATTATGTATTGAAACCGGCACGTGATAAGATAAACTTGACAAAAATTATGCTTAAAAATTATTTCAGAAAATATAATACATCAGTCAATGAATACAGTTTTTAAACAAATTGCATTTGAAAGTGAAATTTTTTTCCCTATGCGACGAAAATTGAAAATGTACGATAGTAAGAAGATTAAAAAATTGCTGTAGCGAAAATTTCAAGACCGAAATTTGATCGTGAAGTGTTGCCATTCGGAAAATGACGTCAGCGTTACGCACAGATACGTTTGTTCTTTATAATATAGATACTTAATCAGTAAAATATAATAAAGATCAGTTATTAGGATGTGGTTATTAATTGAGGCTCTAATGCTTGGATTTCCGGAATGAAAACAGCAATTTTCACCTTCTCAAAATTTGCATACGCACTTCTCATATTCATATTCACCATTTAAAAAGAAATATATATTTTGTTTGATTATTTAAAAATTATTTTAACTCAAAACATGAAGTCACGATTGTCAGCAACATCTTTTATGTGAACAGACGCACTCCTTACTTGAGATTCTAATCTCAATTCCTCAGAGTAAAAAATTCCATAATTTATGTTTTTTAAACGCATTTGTGTTAAAATGTTTAGTTTTATCTAAGAAAATGATCGTTTTCTTTTAAATATGACTTCATTTTCACTTAAATAAGCATTTAGCCTAGTGTCTGAAACTTAGTATCTATTCACATGCAGAAGGAAAAACAATACAGAAAATTTATGAGGAAAAATCAAAAGCATTATGTCATTTTCCGTTATTATGCCCTTAATATAACATTCTGCCCCTAATGGGATTTTGCGCCACTAAACCCTATACAACGATTTTGAATTTTTATCAGAAAATAGCATGAAAAAAGTTAAAAATACTTCATTATTTCTCTCTTGTCTGCAATAATGAAAGCTATCTAATTTTCATAATTTTGAAGAAATTTCATAAAATTTTTTAAAAATTAAAATATAAAAGTGGGGATATTAAAAAAAAAAAAAAAAAACAAATAGTGCGATCACATCTAAAAAGGAAGAGCTTTCAGTTAAAAAAAATAATAGTAAAATTGGTTCAGCAGAAAGATCACGACAGATGACTAAATATATATTTAAATATATAGATTATATAAAATTACAAAAAATTAAATTAAGCAAATTATGTTATTTTGATAAAATTATAGTAGAATGTCCTGAAGAATAGCATTAAAATTTTTTTATTCGAGAGAATTTTTGACAAAAACTTCAGGAACACAATATTATTTTAAACCACGAATTATTTGTTTGCTTGTCTAACTCGGCGAAGCAAATCCATCCAGGCGAGAATCATCAATTTCTGTAATATAAATCAATGCAAAAACCCTTGACGGGTTAAAAGTTTCTGACGCAGCAATTTATCTTATGCTCTAAGAATTTTAAATATGGAACTTAAAAATACTGATATCAAATTTTGAGTGACGTTATGCTATTTCTTAAAAAATATATTTGTATTTATTTCATCATTTTATTTTTGTTTTATTTATAATCGCATGTGCAAAAGTTATGTTCAACATGAAAAGCTGCATAAAATTTTATTCGCTGTTGCTTTATCATTTACATCTCTCATAAATTCAAAATATGAGTTTTAAAAGATATGATATAAAATTTAAGTGACGCCTTGATGTGACTTTAAAAGGTTTGTTTTAAAATTCAATTTAAATTATTTTTGACTTGGTTAAAATATTTTTTTACATCTACACAATACTTTTAATTTTCCAATTCACTGTTAAATATATCACTTTCATTGAATCTATACTATGCATTGAAATGTATTTATTTCAATAAATTGATTTATCTTTTGTGTCACGCTATTCAAAATTGTGAGTAAGATTTATGTAAATGGTTTATTTGCGTCAAACTATCCTTTTTCATACATTTCATGTAGTTTGGACACAATGACGCAAAGAAACCATTTACATAAATCTTACTCACAATTTTGAATAGCGTGACACAAAAGATAAATCAATTTATTGAAATAAATACATTTCAATGCATAGTATAGATTCAATGAAAGTGATATATTTAACAGTGAATTGGAAAATTAAAAGTATTGTGTAGATGTAAAAAAATATTTTAACCAAGTCAAAAATAATTTAAATTGAATTTTAAAACAAACCTTTTAAAGTCACATCAAGGCGTCACTTAAATTTTATATCATATCTTTTAAAACTCATATTTTGAATTTATGAGAGATGTAAATGATAAAGCAACAGCGAATAAAATTTTATGCAGCTTTTCATGTTGAACATAACTTTTGCACATGCGATTATAAATAAAATAAAAATAAAATGATGAAATAAATACAAATATATTTTTTAAGAAATAGCATAACGTCACTCAAAATTTGATATCAGTATTTTTAAGTTCCATATTTAAAATTCTTAGAGCATAAGATAAATTGCTGCGTCAGAAACTTTTAACCCGTCAAGGGTTTTTGCATTGATATCATTACTTTTTTGAGGTTAGTGATAAAATTATTAAAAAAAAGATATTTATGGAATTTAATACAGATTTAATTTTTACTATTTTATTACAATTTTCCTTATAGCAGTTTGTATATAAAAACAAGTGGGTAAGTATAATCGCAGATCGCACAGAGGGTTTCATTTGATATTCCTTTAAAAACACTTTATCCTTAAATTAATAAATCCAAAATGTTAATTTATAATTATTAAATCCTTACATAGATGGTGCACCAATAGTTCCAATTTTCATGGGGCAGGGAACGCATTCTTTTAAACAAACCACCTTCCAATTGAAGTCACCAAAAACCAAGTTGAATAAGCCAGACCCCGTTGTGTTGTTTCACAAACAGCAGTCTCATGTCCCCTCCTTCCCCCCTTTTTCAAAATTTTTCAGACCAGTACCTAAGAATGGAACCGAAATATTTTTTTCTCTTCAGAAATTACGATAAAAAAATAGTATGCAGTACTCATAAATTTACTTTAATGCTATATAGGGTGATTATTAAGTTAATTATAACGTTTGGAATCTGTTGCATTGATGTCCGAAAGGTGGTTTCTGAGTTATGGAAGCTAAGCTGGACCCATAAGGCGCCATAGAGGGGCGAAGCCCACTAGTGTCTATCATAATTATATCTGCCATGTGGACTAATTGCGATATTTAATCAAAATAGTCCCCCCCCCCTCCTCATCCCCGGAAATATAACAAATACAAAATGTGTCTTTATAAACCTATCGTCAAATAGGTTTTTCTTTTTCCCTAAAAAAAAAAAAACATGATTTTTATATCCGTAACGTAAATAGCGGACGAAGCCCGCTAGTTCCTATCATAATATATATTTTTAATAATTTTATATAGTCTATAATAAAAATCAGACTTAAAATAGTCTAGTTCCATGAGTACTTGTAGTGTCAGTTACATGCTACGATTTTTGGATACCAGTATTTTAGAACGGGAAAATGTGACTTATTTTATCGGAGATATCTCATTAATTGAATAAGGTGAAGCAAACTTTTTGAAAAAAAGGTGGCCAACAAGCATGGCAGTTATCAGCTATGTGACTTTGTGCTAAAGTCCATTAATTTGATCTGCTTTAAAAAGATTACGGAAGATTGAATTATAGTAGAACCTGGATTAACCGAGCTTCGATTAATCGAGGTTTCTGTTAACCGAGCCGATAACAAAGTCTGATTTTTTTTTCCCTTTTGAATGAGCCTTAAAAATAACCACACTCTTTAGCTCACTGTCCGTGATATACAGGCCCTTCTGCCCCCAAAAGCACTCAACTCCAAAGAAACATTGGACCCTGAGAAGTCAATAGCGAACAATGCTTTGTTTCCAGTGGCTGTGTGAACTTTCGTAAATTTTTCAATTTGCATTTTAAAATTTACTACTGGTAGTTGATTTTCTTTTTAAATTTGTTAAGCTGTGAAACAGAACTTTACATATATTTATTTCTATTATTTAAAAAACGTTCTCTATATTTTTTTTAAAGAGATGTTAAATTCGCAAGCACGGCGAGTTTTTACACACAGTTTCTATTAACCGAGATTTCCGATTCCGATTTACTAACAGTCCCAATTAGCTCGGATAATCGAGGCTGCTCTGTATAATTAAAAAATCAATGGCGATCTTACTGTAAACGGGTTTCCCTTTTACTGAGGGATTTCAAGACCGAATCAGCTGATGTTAGTTGCTGTTTCCATGCTTGATTAAATAAGATTAGTTAAACATTTGAAAATTACCAAATATAAAAGGAACTAAGTCAACAGAGTGTTTGCTTTATGGTATTTTTTAACAACGCTATAAGAAAATGATTTTAAATAAGTGATTTTAAATCTGACATAATTTTCACCAAACTTTCCTTTCTCTTTGTAACATTCAACTGAAAATATTTTTATTATTAGAAAGATAATATTATTATTTGCGCTATCTTAAAATTGGCAACTATAGTTAAAAATATCATCTCGAAATTTGAAATAAATCTCTCATATAAATATATTTTTTAATTTAAACTGTTTTGCAATATTATTATTTGGCCACTTTGGCCAATATGACGTAATTTCCTCCATTTACGACTTTTAACACATATCAATGAATTTATTATTTAAAAATTTTCTTTTTCTTTTAATATTCACGTGTAAATATAATTTTTATGACGTAATTTTCAATGTTTTCCTGCTTTTAATGCGTAATCATTTAATTCTAATTTGAAAATAATTGATTATTTTATAATTTTCTTTCATTTTAAGTAAGCATGTGTAAAAACAATTTTTATGACGTAATGTTTAATATTTTCCTGCTTTTAACACGTTATCATTTAATTCTAATTTAAAAGGATTTTTTTCTGTTTATAATAGTCACGTGTGAATAAATTTTTAATTTAAAGGATATATTATTCTTTGCGCTGTTTTAACAATTGGCAACAATTTAAAATAACCTTTTCTAAAATATGTAAAAAATATCTCTGGAAATTCTGAAAATTTTAATTTAAAATTGAAATAAACCGTCAAAAAATTAGGCAAGTTAAAAATAATAAATGCACTCTGCAAACTTCGAGTTTCTATTGAATGATTAAATTGAATGAAAATGATTAAATTCCCATGTATATTTTTTTTTTCCTATGAGACTTTTTTAATGAGACAATTTTATCCAGATTTAACATTAAATATCTCTTAAAATAATTCTTCGATTTAAAAACTGTCTACTTCAACGTTTTTATCAAACATTTCTCTATAATACTACCCATTTTAATATTTTTGTATGCAGTAATTTTCTTAATATTTGCGTAATAGACCTCTAGTCACAAGAGATTCTTTCAAAGCGGTGAAAAGCGTTAGTTTTTTCTTTTTTTTTCCGAATAAGAGACAAAATGTAGTACGCAATTGCGTCAAAAGATGGCGACACCAGAATTCTGATATGCTTATTATGTAAAACTTCATTGTTATTTATAAATAAAACATTTCAACTAAATTATTTATTATAAAATAATTATTACATCACAACAGTTTTTATGCAAGGAAAATAATAATTATAATAATAATAATATTATGGATGTCAGTGATTATATATTGATTCACCGTCATAATAATAAAAAATGATATTATAAAAAGAAGAGCTGAAATGAATTATTTTTTTAAGTTTCTGATCGTGTGATTTATATTCAAATAATAATTATTAATGTATATTTTTTGTAAAGTGATTGAAATTAAATATATTTATAAAATTTATGGTAATATTTTTATTGTTGAAAAATTGCCAAGAAATAATCATCATCAAATTGGCGTCATTATAATTGTAATTTTATTTAACTTAATAGCAATTAAAAAATTACAAAGGAACTGAGAATAATGGTCAACTAACAGACTTAAAAAAAAAAAAAACTTCACACGCACTAGAGAGTATCGAACTGCCTATGTTAAGATCAGTAGACGATGGCCCTCAACCACTCAGCCGTGGGAAGACAAAATTTTTCTCCCCAAAAGTGGTTAAAAAGAAAGCATGTGTATGAATACAGTGTCATGCATTTTCGGTGAAATTTCCATAGAATGGCGAAGAAATATAGTCCGATTTTTCATGCGCATTATAAAACGAACAAGAGTCTTGCTGGAAACAAGTAAATTGTTATTTGGTTCATCTGAAATATATTTATTTGATTTTTAAAAAATCGCCCGTGTCATTTTCGAGAGAAAAAAAAAATCGAATTATTTAACGAACGAGAGTTTTCCCAGAAAAAAGAAAAGTGTTATTCACCTCGCCTTAATCACATTTATATTATGTATCAATTTAAAAATAATCGTTAGAACCGTTTTCGAGATTTTCAAATTAGGAACTTCCTCGATATTATACCAACGTTTTCACTTTAAAAATGACTATTTAGATCTCAAAATATACTGCACGTAGAAATGTAAAAATTTCAGTATACGATTAGACTGCAGATATAAGACTGTTCTAGAAAATTCAGAACAATAAGACGTATATCTGCTGAGTTATTAAAAGGCGGCTTTTCGCATTTTCTTTGATGTCGAGTTAGCTGTATATATGAGTTCCGCCATCTACGAATTCTATGATACGATACGATACGATTTTAACGATACGATACGATACGATTTTAGGCTTAAGGCTGCGTCACTCGAAATACTACCGTCTTCCATGATCGCTATTATTTGCATGTCACCTCTCTTTTATAAAGGCACTCTAAAATTTTGTAAAACATTGCGTTTTATCAGTACGCGATTTCGATTACATTATTTCCAAAAGTGAAGCATTTTCACCTGTGAAGAATTTCAAAGCAGCTGGGCTGTGAAAATGACGCACTTCTACAAAACATAATTCAGGTTTAAGAATTAAAATACACGCTTTTTTATATAATGACGTCATTTGCATCCACTAAAGCAATTCACTTTCACAATCCACTCTTTAATTTCGTCTATAGAAAAGTGTGCCTATGAATTCATTACTACGGAATAACAGACAATATTCGTGACATAGACATATTTTAATTTCAACTTTTTTTTCAGGTTTTATGGGAAAATGGCAACAGAGATACAGTATCTCCTATTTTTGAATATTTTTCGTTTACTTTCAATGACTTTCAATAGAAAAGAGGTACTTTTGTTGCCATGATAAGAAAAATGGTATTAAAAACTACAAAAAAAATTAATATCTCAAAAATAAATTGAGATACAGCTTTCAAATAAATTGCATTTAAAAGAGAATTTTTTTCCTTATACGATGGTGTAAAAATTTAAAATGTGCGATGTTTAGATGTTTAAAAATTTTCAGTAGAGAAAATTGCAAAACCAAAATTTTATTTCAAAATTCAAAGTGTTGCCATTCGCAAAATGACGTATGCGTTACGCACAGATATGTTTGTCCTTTATAATATAGATAGATAACCAGAAATAAAAAAATGGATTTTATCTGCATAACGAATACCAAATAAAACTTTTTCGTCTGCCAGAAACATTAGTTTACGTGCCAACTGTGGCATGTGTGCCATAGGTTCGCCAGCTCTGTAGATTGTCAAAAATGTGACAGTCATCACGTATGAACAATACGTAACTTTTTGAATTCGTCATATAATGTCTCTTAAGATACTGGTGATTCCAATGTGAAGTCGCCGCACCCACCGTGACCTATTTTTCAGCCATTTGCACTTCATTGGCGATAATCGTTAATCACACATGTATATTTAATATCGATATACATGTGACATATTGACATCATAGGAATTTGGATGCGAATCATCTTTCTGTCATATGATAACAATGGCGACAATGATAAATTCATTTTAGCCACATGCTATACGATTAATGGCATGCAATCTTTATAATTTTGAAAATATGGCACAAAAGAATTTTATAAACTGTGTGTTCATTAATACTCTTAATTTATGGTGAGCATAAAGAAAATATTGTTGAAGCCTTACTCATAAAGTTCTTCCAATAAATCTACAGATTTATCTGGCAACATTTTCCTCAAATCATCGAAGGTATGGACTGTGATATTGAACAAATAAGCTAGATAATAGGTGTATCCTGGGAAGGCGTGGTCTCTTCCTCTAGTAATACTGGCTGCAGCTAAATCCAGACCTGTTGTTTCGTTGAGATACACACGACGATACAAATAGTTCCTGACATCATCAGCTGCAATTTGAAAATTTATATTAGCATACTGCAGGGTATGTTTATTATACATAAACAATATCAACTACAAAATATTTTATTAAAATATTTCAGGCGGCTTATGAAGTTGTGATAAGAAATTGATTCATATTTTAATTTAAAAGCTAGCTTTTAAAAAGTATGATCCGTAAAATATGATATTTATAAATTAATGGGGAATCTCATATTTGAAATTAATTAAGTATTGGTTTAGATCTTACTCACTAAGTTTAATCTGTAAATGTTAAATTTTTAAGTAAGTAGTAGCGTAAAGTATTTATATCTAGTTCTTAGATAATAAGCCGTATACGAACATACTCGGAATATATTTAACTCACACACATATGAATATATGCATTTTATTTATGAAGTATTGGGCTCCGAAAATAGCTCTAGGATATGCTAAATGAAATCCACTTTTATATTATAAATTAGAAAAATCAAAATAATTCAGATTACAGAAACATACAAATATATTTTACGGTGCTAAGATGTTTGCATGTTGATCGTGCTGTTGTTATTATTGCTTGCGAAAACTATTTTAAGATGTTGACCATCGTATGAATAAGTGACGCGCACTACCATACGATTTACTACATATGCAAATATTACAGGGGTCAAAGTGTTAACTGTCAGAATCCCAATCTCGTAAAATATCTGTAAAATAATGGCAAAGGAAATTCGAAAAATGGTCATTGTTTCAAAAAGGTTCTGCATAAAAATGCTATAAATTTAAACTAAACATAAAGGAAAAGGGGGCACATATGAAAAACGTCCATTTCATCTTATATCAGACAAAAAAATTTTTAATTGTTAATAGTTGGTAGGATTAATATAAACTATTGTCAATTTTTAAAAGACCGTGTCTTATTTTAATTAGATGAAATGGACGTTGTTCATCACCTGTTCACCGTTGTTCACATGGCCTCCTTTTTCCCTTATACGTGACGTACAGAGGCGGACAAAAAACATACATATCTAGAAAAATACAACTTTTTCAGTTTGAACGCACTATTTTGCTTGCATTAAATTAATTTACTTGCTTCAAAGCGATGGATGGCGTCATTGCACGTCACTATTACATCGTACAACAATTACGGAATAATGCATCAACCAGTTTTCATAAACATAGCGCTAAAATAAGAAAATGACGAATTGTTACGGACTTTTATGCTGGGAAAATATGCTAAAAAGAAAATATACTAAAAGCTAAGCAGAAGCGAGCTACTAACAAGGAGAGGACCAACCTTGTTAATCACAGATTTTGATTATTTTAATGTATGTTGTAGGGTAGAGACCCCTTAGTTTCAGATTCAACGGATTTTATCCAATGCTCCTAAGTTCTTGAGAAACCGGCGGCGGGGGGTCTCTAATAGAAGTACACAACTTAAATACTTACTTTGTAACGAATTGAATAGGCTGGTCGTAGCTGAGTTGGTATGGCGTTTGCAGGCTGATCTGCGGGCCCGGGTTCGATACCGGGACGCGCTACGTTTGTTTTTCTCATTTTTTTGCTTTAAAAATATATTTGCAAGTATAACTTAATAATCTCATTGTCATTTAAAATTTATAATATTGTATATCAATTATAATTTTAACCTATTTAATTTTTTACTTTTAACTAAATAGTTGTATAAAACATCATAAAACTGTTAATTTTTTTTAAAATCACTTTTAAAATATATTTCACATATTCTGTATCGATGCAATGATATTGAGCAATTGTGTCAATTCGTGATTTTATAGCAATATCATTTACGCATTGCTTTAACAAAAGAAGTCAATGTGATAATACTATTATTCTGTTTTTAAAGTAACAAGCATAATTATATTAAAAATTAGCATTTGAATTAAATTACTACCGATTTTTTGAATATTAAAGATTTTTAAATTTGTAATACGTATGCTTGTACTTTCAATTATTTTGCTTTCTCTTTATCTTCTTTCTGCTTTTATTTTTATTTTATTTGAATATTCTTTTATTTTATCATAACTAGATGACGCCACAACAGGTTTTGTCACAATTTTGGAATTTTCATCGTTCAATAATAGATCCAATTTCTTTTTAAACCTCTTTAAAGGACGAGAAATAATAGTTTAAAAATAAAAAATGATAAATTTAAGTTTGTTAACATTATAATTAATGTATGATATTAAAAATTTTTATTTAAATTATTAAATTACAAGTATATTTATAAAACAAAAGATGTGAAAAACAAATGCAGCACGTTCGGGTGCCGAACTCGGCCCCGCAAATCAGCCAGCAAACGCCGTACCAACTGAGGTACGACCAACCTATCCTTTTTGTTACAAAGTAAGTATTTAAGTTGTGTACTACTATTAGACCCCCCGGTTTCTCAAGAACTAAGGCGCGTTAGATAAAATCCGCTGAACCTGAGACTAAGGGGTCTCTACCCTACAACATAGATTAAAACAATCAAAATCTGTGATTAACAAGGTTGGTCTTCTCCTTGTAAGATCAAAGTAAAGGAAAGCATTATTAGGGTTTAGTACCATGAAATTGGGCACTATTACATTCAGAAGTTTATTTCTCCCATGACGAACATCTGCATGGCTGTCATCGCCGCACGCGGAGAACCTACAAACTACAAAAGTGATCTTCTTCTGTGAAACCACATCAATGAGCATGTAACATGACTTCAATTATGTAAAATATATTATTATCTATTGCATTAGTGGTTAAATACTTTGTTCCATGTTTTGATAAAATATTGCATTTTTCTCTTACAGAACTTATTCAGAATAATTAGGTATTTTAGTAAATTAATTTTTATGGATAATTAATACTACAGTTTGTTTTAATGTAATAACATTATCTAAAAGAAAAATAAACGTAAAACACATTATTTTCACACTTTCCCCTTTTTTCGCAGGTGATGCAATTTTTTTGTCAGCCATTGTAAGTGCATTCAACCTCCAAAGAGATTTGAAACATTTTGATGCAGATGAGGTCTGTTGCAAAACTACGCTAATTTAAATCTATTGAGAAGCTAAAGGAATCTCCTGTGTCTTATAAATATAGGGAGAAGCTTATTTCATTCGCAACTCGTATACTCGAATCAGAACTATCTATTCACGCTGCAAAAAATGTTTAAATCTACTTAATTTTGCTAAAGTGTAAACAAATCACTCGCCATATTATGCGCTAACATTGAAGCAGTGCCCCATATATTAAGTTCTCCAGGTTTCGCATGCCCTCTGTATCGTAATACGCGAAATATTTCAAAATTTCAACAGTATATAAAAGCGCAGGTAGTGTACTATAGCTTGATGCCGAAAATAATCTCAGATCGTTTTTTAGATTCAGCTCAGCAGGCTTGGGCTTACACCTGCCATAATAATTCAGCCAAACCAGTGTATAATGCTTGTTTCGCTCCGAAAAGATCTTTTTTGGAGGCCATTTTCTTAAGACTGACTGAAAAATAGATTCTGAACGTAAGGAAAATTTATGCATGTAGAAAAACTCACAGATTTTTACAATCTAATAGTGTAAAAATAAATGGTTTAATTTTACTAAGGCCTTAGTTATTTTAATTCGAAATCAAGGACACCTTTTTCGATGACCCTGCATTATATCATTTAAGGCCAAAATATTTTTGTTTTGAGTTAAAGACAGTAACTTACATAAAAATACATCATGTTTCATCTTCTTGTCTACTGTCATTCCTTTAGCAACTAGATCGTATTGTCCATATCTGAATCCAAAAGGTCTGTAATAGTAATCACGCAACCAAATAGCGTCCTTATAATCAGTCTTAGGCTCGATCTCAGAAATGCGACCAGGTACCAGAGTATGACCGTAACGAGCAGCAAAAGCAGAATACTCATCTGCGATACTGGCGTCTAATTCTGGATTGTACTTCGTGTATTTAGCTCCAGGAAGAATCTGAATCCCTTCTTTTTTCATAATTTCGCCAAGAACATGTGGCAAGTATTTTCCATACGTGATCCATTGTGCTATAGCAATGTTGATTCGCCTAAAAATAATATATAGTTATGGTCGCATGAATCAGTATTGGTAAAGACATTAATTAAAAATTAGCATAAAATTATGTATGAAAATCACTTAAAATCATCAAAACTAAGCTAAAATATGCTAAAACACCCTTTGCAAATTGATTTTAACATATTAGAATAATTTATCCATCATAATTTTATTTCTCATCTACTATAAGAAAGTCAATAGAGATCTTTTTACGCAGTAAAAATATGTATATGAAATGATCCAACCTCAATGCAGTTACCTAAAATTGGGAAAGAGATGCTCTGCAGAACAAGAAACAATGGCATAAAATAATTCAAGTTCACAAATATCTATTTTTAACACTTTCCAACATAGTTGATAGCTCTTTATCAGTTCGGTTTGTCTGTCCGTGCTCTAACTCACGTAAAGATAGTCCGATTATCATAAAATTGATATATGATATTGGGGTTTACTATGAAATGTTCGGTATTGAAAATGTAGTTTGTAGCAACTTTGGTTCATTTACAGGGCCAGCCAAAGGAGTTCCCACACATTACGGTTTATGTAGGAAAAAATCGTTTGCCGTGTTTTTTAATGATATTACAGTACCTTAAACATATTGAAATTGATATGCATCACTGGTGTCTACTATAAGGCTCTTAGTATAGACTATGTTGTGCATAGAACGAGAGTTCTCGCTGGCTTTTGACCAACATTAGTGATTTGGCGAATAAGAAATAAAAAAAGATCAGTAGTCAAATGAAAAAAAAAAATGTTAGCAAAATAGATTCGGCGTGAAACACTGAAAAATCTATTTTTAACCCCTTATTGTATCTTTTTTCCCCCAATATGTTCTAAAATAACCTAATTTTTTTGCAATTGCTTATAAAATAGAAATTCTACTATCCGCTAACGAAACTATTAAATATAAATACGTTCTAAATGTCTCCTAAATTTGTAAATGTTTCAGACATTCTTTTAGCAATCTAAAAAATTTAAAACAGATTTTGTCTTTGAAATTTGAAACAGAACTTTGATTCACGTTGTGAAAATATACTCTAAAAGTTGCAACCAGATTTCGATTCTAACAGATAGAAAAGATTAACCGACCAATGACACTTTGCATACATCTAATAATTAAATAGTATGGAAAATGGCCTAATTTCAACGCCGCATTCCAGCAAAACTATTGTCTATTTGGCGCTTGATGCGAGTAATTTCGTTTGTGTTTTTACCGGCGCAACTCTGGTGCATAGACAGTGATAAACTCAGAATAGAGAAATATTACCTATCGGATAATCTGTGTCTTTGGCTGACAACAATCGTTTAGTACTCGGATAAGAATCTGGACTTTACTGGCACACACACCACACACACGCATACAAAAAGAGCAGAAATTGAGCTCTCGCAATTTGGCGAGTCTGATTGTTCGTTTACTCGCCAAATGAAGCATTTTGTCGCGATTTCGCGAAATGGCGAGCGGCGGCGAGAACCCTGCGATAGAACTTATCGTTCATTTACAGGGACACGCAAAAGAATTTGGCTATAGAAGAAAATGAGCAATAATATGAACTATTGAAGCCTACGAACTTTAATTGCTGCAAGTGCGCGTTTTGAGTTACGGTATGAGTTTTTAAATTTAACTATTTTTTAAATATTACTTGATGTGAATAAATTCTATAGATCATATACAGCGTCGCACAAAAGTTCTCAACAATATCCGTTTATTAGTGGAAATTTTCAGCTGTGCTATGCGTTTAACTGAAGTAACTTTTAGCATCCTGTATAGTATGCATACATATCTGTAGATCATATACAGGGCTGCACAAAATAATCGCATATTTTAATGACCATTCACGGTATTAGCGGAAATCGGGTTTTCAAATGCGTTATGCGTTTTCCAAATTCTTTATTTAGACATCATCTTTCACCTTTGTAAATCGTGAAGTTTTGTTATAGTATTCTGAATGCGTTTGAAAAGTGTTTCGTAATCTATGCTGTACGCATGTTCTTGTTTCGTTCTTGTTATTTATTGCACCTGATTTCATTATACATGTGATCTCGTGATTTTTGTTTACTAGTTCCATTTTAAAAAAACGCGGAAATATTTTTATCGTTATAGATCTTGAGAATGTCGCTGTTAGAGTGATGAAGCACCCAGATCAGAATAAAGGTACTTATGTGCCTTTTTAAATGTATTTTTTATCACTTTTAGCATATTTTAGCTTAGTTTTTAAAAATTAGCATTCAGTAAGCATTCTACAACAAAAATTGACCATTTATCTGTTGCATTAGATGTTTATTTTGATTTTGAATATAGTTAAAGATCGCTGATATCAAATTTATAATCAGTTTCCCGTCGTCAGCTATACAGTTTTTCAATTGAATTTTCTAAATCAACAGTTTTTGAGGGTATATGGATATTATTGTCAACTATTTTGCAGTTAGTGAGTTTCTGTTAGTCTAGTGAAGTGGTATCATCGTGGAGGAAGTGTGTAAATACCTCGGTGTGTTTTTATTATATTTGTGGGTAGCAAATTTTTAAACAAAACCATCTTAATTCAAGAACGCTGCTAGTGTATGCCATTTTGACCTACATTTCTCATTAAAATAATACTATTTGCGGAGAACGCTAGTGTTTTAAGGTTAAGATATCGGAATTTATTGTGTGATTGCAAAAGTTCGTGCCCTGTTTCATAGATGGCAGAAACTTGCAATTTTGACTGAGCTGATGTTCCTTTTATAACCATACTAGATAAAGTAACCCGGCGTTGCGCGGAATTTTAAGAATGTTTGTTATGAAAAACCAATTTCGAAATTTAACAACATAAAAAAAAAAACAAACAACAACAACAAAAAAAAAAAAACAGTCGAAGTGTTGTACACATGAATCAAATGAAAACCCAATATAAAAATGTATAAATTTATATAACAGATGCAAAATAATACAGCTGTAATTGAACTTATTTCCATTCATCATTGGAGCAATAATGTTAAAATACGCCAATACTTCCATAATCGAGTTTTTATCACGCTTCAATGCGTTTTTTCACACTCATATAACGTTATATATTCACCACGTCCTTTATATTTCCAGTAGGACGTAATATTCAATTTTTTTTAATTCGTCAAATTAATTAAATAATTATAATTTTCCACATGGAAATCATAAAACAGAAAAAATTATGACGTGACATTCACTTTTGTTTTTAATTCGTCAAACTATTTATTTTATTTTCATCTTTTCATATGGAGATTTTGCAGTAGAAAAGTTATGATGTAATATTCCCCTTTTCAGGGTTTCGTTCATCTGACGAAACCCTATTCGTCTCACTCCTTTGTCTGTCTGTCTGTCCGTCACAGAGCCCGTTCTCAGAAACTATACATGTTAGAGACTTGAAATTTTGGGAACTTATAGCTGAACACCTCACATAAAAAAAAAATCATAAAATTTTGAAAAAGTTGGTAATTAACCGAATTACGGGCTAATTAACTTCTAAAATTAACCAATCCACCTTTTTAACGCAGGTTCAAACGGACCTTCTCCAAATCATCCGCATTTCTCCTAAGGGTTGCAGTAAAATCAGCCGATGCACGGTTACCACGGAAGAAATTAAGCCGAAAAATGAAGTGGACATTTTAAAGCGAAATCGCATATCAGAAAATATTGGTCCGAGAAATTTGTAAATGGAATAGACAGACGCAGAATAAAATCTACTTTCATTTGGTATAAAGTTCACATTTCTGCGATGTGTATAAGTTAAAATATCCACTAAAAATCGATCGATAACAATTTAATTTCTTTAATTGGAAAGACAAGGAAAAAAGATTTCAATTCGGCGGGAAAGCAGGTAGACATGACGACGCTGCGGTTTTCCATAATAGCATATTTTAATACGAAATTTTAACTTTTTAAATATTAAATTTTTTGATTAAATTTTTTGTCATCCCGATGTCAAATTTCTGGCTGATTTCATTGATACCCATATCTAAGTCCTATCTTAATTACAAGCTGAAATATTAATTATTATTTAATTAATCGGTTTATTGCTATCAAATGCGTCGATTAAAATGGAGACACGTGCTTTTTTAACCACGAATTAACTTAAATTAGGAAATCTAATAATTTGCGTGGGGTTTTTGAACAGCGCTATGAGATAAGTATGACTCATTCATCATCAGAAAGTTTACAAATATTCATACCACTATTTTCGAATAGTTCAGGAAATATCGTGAATTATTGGTTAAGACCACCATTCGATCTGTTTGAAACTTTAAGATAATTTATAACACATAAGAAAAAGTGTAAAAAAGAATGGAGTGTGATATTTCGAGGACGGGGGGGGGGGGGGGAGCTAGAATTATTTTTAAAATCTTAGCGTTTGTTACCGCAGCAAATGTTTTAAATTCTTGTTTAAGACCGCCACCATCCCGACCCATGTATCTACAGAAAGATTGCGTAAAGGAGTTTCGTTCAGATATGTTTTTGTTAAAAATAGAGTGCATTCCCTGGTGGTGGAATGTGGAACTAACATAACGCGATTTTGTTAAAATTAGGAAATCTAACAAGTCGATCTGTTTGAAACTTTAAGATATTTTATAACACATAAGATAAAGTGTAAAAAAGAATGACACGTGAAATTTCGGGGAGGGGGTGGCGCTAGATTTCTATTTAAAAAATTAGCGTTTCTGACCGCTTTAGGTGACTTTTTTGAAGGAGTCCTGAGATATATGCTACTTATTTAATATAAAATTGTCTAAAGTTTAGTTACCACTATTTCCGAATAGTAATTTCAGCAAATACCTTAATTTCTTATTAAGACCGCCACCACCTCGAGTAACATATCTACTTATAGGTTGTTTAACGGAGTTTCCTTCCGATACAGTTTTGTTAAAAATAGAGTGCGCTCCCTGGTGGTGGAATGTGGAACTAACAAAACGCGATTTTGTTAAAATTAGGAAATATAACAAGGCGATCTGTTTGAAACTTTAAGATAGTTTATAACACATAAGAAAAAGTTTATAAGAATGGCGTGTGAAATTTCGGGCAGAAGAGGGGGTACTAATTTCACTAATTGATTTATTTCTATTATATACTTATTTTACAAGGCAGTCACGTGATGTTTCATTGCAGTATACTTCTGAAAGGTGTCCGATTTTTAAAAATACAGCATAAATGTTACTTATGCCAGATAAAAATGTCAGAAGTATTGATATCACTATTTTCGAATAGTAATTTCAGCAAATATAATAAATTCTTGGTTAAGACCGCCACCCCCTCGACTAGCATATCTCCTGATAGGTTGTTTAACGGAGTTACGTTCAGATACAGTTTTGTTAAGAATAGAGTGCGCTCCCTCGTGGTGGAATGTGGAACTAACAGACCGCGATTTCATTTAAAGTAGGAAATCTCACAAGGTGATCTGTTTGAAACTTTAACATAGTTTATAACACACAAGAAAAAGTTTATAAAAATGGCGCGTGAAATTTCGGGCAGGTGGGGAGAGGGGGAGGGGCAAAATATTTCTTTTTTGTTGCATACATTTTTAGGTGCGTTTTTTTTGACGGAGTCCTCAGATACATGCTACTTATTAAATATAAATATGTCAAAAGTTAAATTAGTTGTATTTCCGAATAGTAATTTCAACAGCTATCTTAAATTCTTGCTGAAGATCGCCACCCTCTCGAGTAACATATCTACTAATAGGTTGTGTAAAGGAGTTTCGTTCAGATACGCTTTTGTTAAGAATACGGTGCGCTCCCTGGTGGTGGAATGTGGAACTAACAGACCGCGATTTCATTTAAAGTAGGAAATCTAACAATGCGATCTGTTTTAAACTTTAAGATACTTTATAACAAATGATAATGAAGTATAAACAAGAATTGCGTGTCGCATTTTGAGGGGGGTGAGGGAGGGGCGCTAGCAAAATTGGGAAATATAGCTGGACGATCTGTTTGAAACTTTAATATAGCTTATAAAACATAACAAAAATTTTAAACATCAGGCCGCGTCAAAAATCATGCTGACCATTACCCCGCTTCACCCCCGCAAAGGGGGCACTTTTCTAAATTTGTCAGTTACCCGTCATACCACAAACAAAATTAGGAAATATAACAAGGCGAATCTGTTTGAAGCTTTTTACGATAGTTTAGGAAGGGTTTGCCAAAATTTAGTAGATGTTCCATGGCGATAAATGTCCTGTACGTTTTGAAAGGAATATTAAACGAAACCCTTTGTGCGATCTATGATCACACTTACCCACTTGTTTAAATTCGTCAAACAATTTATTTAATTTTTTCATGTGGAAATCTTGCAGTAGAAAAGTAATTGTTGTGGTAAGAATTTTACTGTGGATTTTTAATTGTTGGCAACAGCTATAACGAAAAATGTTTAAATTTGATTGGAAAATGCTGCTAAATTTGTGGGGTTTTTTATTAACTATAAGTTATTCCGATTCCGGATTACCTTAGTGGCTTTGGCCGTGTTTTAATACACATGTACGTAACATTTCACAATTCTGGATTCCAAACTGTGGATTTGTATAGCATTTCAGATAGGCAGATAAATTTTCATTTTTGTACATTAGATTATTAACTAACAGTTACCTACACGTGTCGTGAGTGAACATAACGTTAAAAAAAGTTCTGCAAATTAATTTGTGCACAAGGTTAATATTCAAAACGGAAATGAAAAGTAACATTTTCGTCAGTTACGTTATATGAGTTTAAAAAAAAAGTGAGTGTTGGACGTGCCGCAAAAAATATTCAAGTCGTTTATTTGGGCCGTGCTGCCGCTCTTAGGACATTTAAAAAGTGGTGTTGTCGATTTCGAAATGATAATTTTAGTCTAAACGATAAACGTCACTCTGGACGAACTTTTGGCATTGATAATGACCGTGATTTAGTGAATAATAATCCATGGATAACTACTGAAGACAGGGCTCGAAATGTACCGGAGCCAAACCGGAACGATGTTCCAGTTCGTGAAATTATGGGAAATATCGTTCCAGTTCGTGCAATTGTTTAAAGATATTGTTACTGTTTGTAAAATGCAACAATATTTCCATTCCGGTTCAGGTTCGTCTGAAAAATTGGATAGAATCTACGGCGATGCACTTTATATCACTGTGATGAACCACCACCTGTACTTACGGCGGTGAAGCGGTTGCCATGAGCATACTGTCCATTGGACAGTATTCTCGTGACGTCACAGTGGGAATCACGTGGTGTAAAAATAGCGGCTAGCGCGTTTGTTTACCTTATTGCGTCGTGTTATGCAGCAGAAATACAGGTAAATGCATGCGTAAAATACTGCAGATTTATTTTGTACGAATGACTTTCGATCACTACTTATATACATATTAATTAAAATCCATATATACGCATTAACTAAAATTTAAAATTTTTGTTCTATAAATAAAATGAAAAATATGCATGCCATTGCTTCAAAATGGAGAAAAGAATTCACGTATAACCCATATCTGTACCTGAAAAGGTCTAAAACTCCGTATAAAATAAAATATAAGCATACATTTTCTAAACACAATGCTTGTCAATGGCGCGGTAATGAATGTTATTCTAAAGCAGACGAATTTTTGTAGCCTCGAACCGAAGGGGAGAATATGGTCCAACGACTCACGAGGCAGATGAATGGCCTCGGCGCTCGTATTTCACACAGTGATCACGATCCTACCTCCAAACTTTTTAAATATTAGTGACTACATGACAGGCTACGCATCCAACCTTTTTAATTTTAATTTTTTTGATGCAAGGAAGATGGAAGCAGCCTGGATTTAGGCCTCACCAGAGACATGGAGTTTGTTTACACGCTGCTTATTGCTATCGGCAAAAGAGAAATTTTAGCCGTTTTCCATCATGTAAGCGTGATATTTTATACATTATTGTGCTCTATCCACATATATATAGCTTATTCTGTAACTTCTTTTAAATATTTAGGATCTAGAATGCATTTTTGAAATTGATTTTTTAAGGTTATAAATAAATTTGTCTATTACTTAATATATATAAAAAAAAAAAATGTCAACAACAATTTTGAAATAACGTTCCGGTTCCTGGATTTATACATTTCGAGCCCTCACTGAAGAGATTGCTGAGAGATCACATGTTGACAATTCGACTGCATTTCGCCATTTAAAACAACTTGGGTACACTTCGAAACTCGATGCATTAGAAATCGGGCATTAATTTTTACAATCACCCAATATAAATAGGCTTTTTTAACACTTTCCAACAAAGTTGAAAAGTGTTTATGCATTCGGTTTGTCTGTCCGTCTGTCCACGCTCTACCTTCCGTAAATATACTCGGATTTTCACGCAACTGATAAACGTTATTCAGGGTCACCAAAGTTTGTTTGGTATTGTATATGAAGTATATAGGATTAATAGTTCATTTACAGGGGCACTCAAAAGAATTCCATTACATTATGCTATATGTAGAAAAATCGTTTGCAGAGTGTTTAATGAGATTATACTATTTTAAATGTATTGAAACAGATATAAATTACTAAATTTTACTACGATTACGTTAGAACAGGGCATTTATAGCCTTTTTTATTCATTTACGGGGACACACAAAAGAAATCGGTTACAGTACTGTATTTGAGTAATAAGTGCTGGGGTGTGCGTTTTAAAATTCGGTATGCGCTTTTCAATTTAACTAATTTTTTTGTATGTTTCTCGTTATATATAAATTCTATAAACTCATATACAGGGCTGCACAAAAGTATTGTTAAAATTGGGTTTTTAAATGTGTTATGCGTTTCCATATGGTTGAAATAGACATAATGTTTCAACTTATTAAACGGCGCAGTTTTGTTACATTATTCTGAATGTGTTGTAAAATGTGTTATAATCTATGCTTGACGCATGATTTTTTCTTTCTTGTTTTTTACTAGTTTGAATAAACATTACTGATAGAAACACACCTGATCTTTTCTATAATTTTGGGTTTTCTTACTTGAAGTTTCAAAAAATCAATTCATAAAAAAATTTACAGGTTACAAGTCACATTTTTTTTTCGAAAATCCCTGTCATAGTGTGCAGATTTTCGGGGGTAAAAATGAATTGTAAACTTTTTAATGATAATCAATTTCTAAAAGTTCAAGTAGTTGTTGAATTATGCGGTAAAAGCAAGCCGCATTGCAGTTTGTTTTGGAATGATTAAAAAGGAATTTAATATTAAGAGTTCCAAACTTTAAAACTTCATATTTCCTAAACTATTCGACCGATTGAATTTCTGTTGGTATCCTAATGAAAAATTTTCTGGAGAAATCAAATATGTTGTCAAAATTATGTGTTCGTATTGAAAATTTCAGAGTTTGGTACAATATCAGTTTGAAGACGATACCCTAAGCTTATTTTTATAACATAAATCAAAAGAAGACATAATTCTAGTCGTCTTGCTATTATTTAGCTTTCATTACAAAAAGCTACCTATTGCAGCCGTTCGGAGGAAAGCGATTTCAAAAAATTTTGGTATATTTTCATCGATCATGACCCCCAGACCCCGAAACCACCCTCCGTTCAAAATTGATTATATATATATATATATATATATATATATATACATATATATATCTGACCTATGTCATACTGTAACTCTCGTAATTATGAACCAATTTCGATGTAATTCGGTGTGTACATAGTACTTACTAATGTCTCGATCGAGTTCGTTGGCCAGCTTCATCCGCCGTTTCGTTTCAAAATAGCGGCCATTTAAAATTAAAAAAAAAAATTAAAATTTGAAATAAGGTACCAAAAATTTAAAAATGGAAAAATATTTTTTTCTTATGTATTGGATCTTTGTACAAAGATTCCGGAGCAGTTTTTGTTTCGACTATATCTTAAAAAATGGCTGAGTTATAGCATTTTGAATTTCTAGCGTGGCTGACATTTTGAAACGTCCTGAATTTTGTCACGCGATAAAAGGCGTATTTATGAACCGATTTTGATGTAATTCGGTGTGTAATAGTACATACCAATGTCTCGACCGAGTTCGTTGGCCAGCTTCATCCGCCATTTTGTTTCAAAATGGCGGCCATTGAAAATTTTTAAAAAAATTTTAAATTTGAAATGTGGTAACAAAATATTGAAAATGGAAAAATATTTTTTTCTTATGTATTTGAGCTTTATACAAAGATTTCAGAGCAGTTTTTGTTTCGTCTATATCTTAAAAAATGGCTGAGTTATAGCATTTTGAATTTCTAGCGTGGCTGACATTTTGAAACGACCTGAATTTTGTCACGCGATAAAAGGCGTATTTATGAACCGATTTGGATGTAACTTCGTTTATACATAGTACATACCAATATCTTGACCGAGTTCGTTGGCCAGCTTCATCCGCCATCTTCTTTAAAAATGGCGGCCATTTAAATTTTTAAGAAAAAATTAAATTTGAAATGCGGTACCAAAAAATTGAAAATTGAAAAAATATTTTCTTCTTATGTGTTTGACCTTGATAAAAAGATTCGGGAGCAGTTTTTGTTTCGTCTATATCTTAAGAAATGGCTGAGTTAGCATTTTGAATTTCTAGCGTGCTGACATTTTGAAACGTCCTGATTTTTGTCACGCGATAACAGGCGTATTTATGAACCGATTTGGACGTTACTTGGTCTGTACATAATACATACCAATGTCTCGACCGAGTTCGTTGGCCAGCTTCATTCGCCATCTTGTTTCAAAAGGGTTGCTATTTAAAAAAAAATTAAATTTAAAATTTAAAATGAGGTATTAAAAAATTGGAAAATGAAAAAGATTTTTTTTATGTGTTTGGCTTTGATACAAAGATTCCGGAGCCGTTTTTGTTTCTGGAAATTTGTTCTTTTGTTTATATCTTAAAAAATGGTTGAATTATAGCACTTTGAATTTCTAGCATGGCTAACATTTTAAAACGATCTTGTATTTGTCACGCGATAACACACGTATTCGGCTATTTCGATGTAAGAAGGCATGTGGATAGTATACATCAATACCTCGACCAAGTTCGCTGGCCAGATTCATCAGCCATCTTGTTTCAAAATGGCGGCCATTAAATTAAAAAATATATATATATTTAAAGTGAGGTGCAAAAAAATTAGAAATTGAAAAAGGTTTCTTTCTTAAGTATTTGACCTTGATATAAGGATTCAGGAGCATTTTTTGTTTGTCTTTACCTTAAAAAATGGCTCAGATATAGCAGTTTCAATTTCTATTGTGGGTGACATTTTGAAAAATCTGATTTTTTGTATGCGACAGCACTCGTATATATTAACCGATTCCGATGTGAGTGAGCATGTGCACAGCAATTACTAAGGTCTCGACCAAGTTCACTGGTTAGCCTCATCCACCATGTTGTCTTAAAATGGCAGGCACTTTAATAAATCGCCGAATTTGGCAGGCAAATATAAGTTACTTTAAAGAAAAGCAGCTTGGCTAAAGCTGACTAATTTTGCGAAATTCTCATTCATTATATTGATAAAAATTAGTATTGAATCTCCTATATTCAGTTTCCACTAAATTGAGCTTCGTGTGTTTGAATGATATAAGTTGTCTTTTTTAAAATAAGGAATATGAAAGCTACCTCTTCCTCCCGGCACTGGCCGGAAGGACTTTTTTCAATCTTTTCTATGACAATTTGGTGATTAAATGTAAGGGGTGTTCTCTTTGATATTAGTCTACGTACATGAATAAATGTCGATTGTTTTAAGTCAGTGTGGTCGAACAAAAGCCAGCGGAGTACCCGTATTTCCAAATAGTAATATTCACTCATTTAATCACAGAAATTCCAAACTTTAAAACTTTAAAGTTTCAAACTTTAAACTTCATAATTCCTAAACTATTCGACCGTCTTAATTCCTATTGGTATCCCAAGGAAATATTTACTGAAGAAACCAAATATGTTGTCAAAATTGACTGTTCGTATTGAAAATTTCTGTTTGGTACAATGTCTGTATGAAGAACGACCTCCTAAGCTTATTTTTATAACATAAATTAAAAGAATACCGAAATTCTAGTCGACTTGCTATTTTCATTCTTGTTTGTGACAATCTAGAGTAATATGTAGAGTTAAATGTAAGGGGTGTTTGTTTTCTTCGATATTCGCCTATTGTACATGACATAAATGTCGATTGTTTTAAATGAGTGTGGTCCAACTAAGGCGGAGTACCAGTATTTCCAAATAGTATTAGTCACTTATTTAATCGCAGAAACTCTGCTACTGAATAAGGCGAGCATTACTATTTGGAAGTAATGTAGGTTCGCGGCCACAATTGGACAATAATGTTTTTATTGATTATATGAATAATTATGTTATCTTGTAAATTATGTAATTATAAGTAATTATCTTGTAAAGGAATAAATACAAATTGGTGCGTATGAAAAAAAAAAAAAAACCTTTGCTCCTTTTAGAGCAAAAAATATTATAACACCCTGTCTTACTTTCGGAAAACCCTGCCTTTACCCACAAACATTTATTTAATCCCTTGAAGGGCGGGGAGACATTTTTGATGCCACTTAATTTTAATCAAGGTTCTTACCAGAAAATTTGAACCTAATTTTACTTTTATAACTTTGGGGGGGTAAAAATGCATTTCCTTATTATAAAATATATTTTTTTCAAAAGTTCTGGTATGAATTCAACATTGCAGAAACACAATTATTTGTTCCTGAAAGGATTAAGCGCACAAACCTATACACATATTTATACATTATTCAGTAAAGTTAGAAAGAAAAAAAAAATCATATTTGATTTAGTGTTAAATACCTTGCTTCTTGATATATCTTCTCATCACTCCAGTGTGGATTTATTTCACTTAATTCTTGGCAAAGAAAATTATGAAAACGTAACAGGTAGGTATGCACTGTCAGTAACCATGGATTTTGATTTGATCTTGGATCACCTAAAAAAAAAAAAAAAAAATTCACAGTATTTATTATTTTTTTTTACTATAGGTTTAGAAATACAGTAGAACCTCGATTATCCGAAGTAATTGGGACCAATCATCTTTCGGAAAATCGAAATTTTCGGATAATCGAGAATGCTTCAATTTTGAGATTAAGGAGAAATATATGCAATATTTCTTATTATGGTAACAAGTGCTTAATGAAAATAAAGCAATAACAAAATCGAAACAAGAATAAATTACTTGAATTTTAATTTTGAAATTAAGTATCTTTTACATATATATCACGGGTTTGAAATTTTTTTTTGCCTGTCGCAGTTTCGATTGCTTTTGCTTTGAAGCTCTATCACGAAGTTTTTTAATGTTATTATTTCACCAGTATCACAGTCTTTCTGCTCCTCCAGCCATGCCAAACCTTTTGGAAAACATTCAAAAGCTTCAGAATTGCTAATTTACTCGTTTTCTTCGTTCCACTCCGCAGGCTACGGGAGCTCAAGTTAAATTCAAAGGAACTCTAAGAAAGGGGATTGAAAATATTTATATGTACTCGTAGTTCGGAAAGGACTGCTTGCACACAGAAAATATGATAGTTAAAAATAAAAAAGCTTTAAAAATAGATTTCGGTTAACCGAGAGTTTCAGTTAAAAGGGGTTCTACTGTAATCTTTTATAAATCACTTGGCGTTAAAAAGAAATTTCAGATAAAAACAAAAGTTTAGATTAAAAAAGTGTACAATCTAAAACTGAACAAAGGTTCTAATTTAAAGTTTCGTTTGTGATTGAACCGAAGATTTCTGAACATACAACCTGTGGCCAGAAAGTTCGGTGAATGAATTTTTATTTCAAATACAGTATTGTTCAGCATAAAATACAATTTATTGTCCTTCAAAATAATCTCCATCGATGGTAATGCACTGTTGGGAACGAGTATATAAGTCCTGGTAACTCCTGTAAAACAGTTCTTTCGGAATGGCTTTCAGCTCGGCCGTCACGTTCCGTTGAATGTCGATGATGTCCGTAAATCTCTTTCCCTTCAGGGCTGACTTCAATCTGGGGAAGAGGAAGAAGTCTGCAGGTGCCAAATCAGGTGAATAAGGGGGTTGATCAAGTGTCATAACTCCATTCGCGGCCAGAAACTGCCGTACAACCATGCCGTACAACCTTGGTTTTTTTAGGCGACGACGGACTCCGCCGTGACGACCGAGCTGAAAGCCATTCCGAAAGAGCTGTTTTACAGGAGTTTCCAGGACTTATATACTCGTTCCCAACAGTGCATTACCATCCATGGAGATTATTTTGAAGGACAATAAATTGTATTTTATGCTGAACAATACTGTATTTGAAATAAAAATTCATTCACCGAACTTTCTGGCCACAGGTTGTATTTTGATATAAAACGAAGTGGTTTATGTAATACAACTGAAAAAGAAATCCACTTTTCTTTAGAAAAATTTTTAGAACTTTTTTTTAATCAATAAATACTACATACAAAAAAAAAATCTACATATCAATATATATATACAGGGTGTCCATAATTAAACGAGCCTACTTTAAAGTTGTCTACAGACAAAACTATTGTTCATAAAGTTGTGAAGTTTTGGGAAAGGCATAATAAAGGTATGGGAATTTGTTTAAGCTAAAAAAAAATATAAATAAAAATAGCTTAAAATTTCACCACCAGAGGGTGATTTTTAATAAATTACATATTTAGCATTAAGATAGTTCAGAAATTTTATTTACAGGATGTTCATAATTAATAGACCCTATTTTAAACTTATCTACAGACGAAACTGTTGATCAGAATGTTGTGAAATTTTTTGGAGGACATAATAAAAGTATGGGAATATGTGTGAGCGAAAAAAAATTAGGAGGCCATTTTTTAACGAATTACACATTAAGCATACATTTACGATGCTTTAACAAATTTTGTTATAACCAAACATGTTCTGCATGATTGTCATCATTTTCAGATACCATCTGGAATCGTAATATAGCATGTTCCACAGTTGACCGCAGTATATTCAGGGGAAAGCTAGGAAAATGTTGTGAAAAGCTGTCTGTAGAGTAAGGTTAAGTTAATAAATAAAATTTTTAAACGATCGTAATGCTAAATGTGTAATTTATTAAAAAACTTCCTCTGGTGGCAAAATTTTGAATTACTTTTATTTATAATTTTTTTAGCCTAAACAAATTCCCATCCCTTTATTATGTCTTTCACAAAATTTCACAACTTTATGAACAATCGTTTTGTCTGTAGACAACTTTAAAGTAGGGTCGTTTAATTATGGACACCCTGTATTTACATGCCATCTTCTTTTACAATTTTGGTTAACATCGTTATATGAACTTGTAAGATAAATTTTGATTCAAAGGTCTTTTATATTCAAAACAACTTAGATATATTCATATGTTAAATAGACAGTTAAATAAATATTACTAATTATAATTTTAAATAAAATTATTATAAATAATATTTTCAAATGAGGTATGTTACTAAAATAAATGGTCAAGTGCAAGTATTACTCGCACTCAGACGGTTCCGTACAATAAATATATGAATTATTAACTGTATTATTAAAAAAAGTCGTTGCTAAAAGAATAACAAGACTTTGTAAAAACTATACAACGTAGGGTTGGGTATTGCTGTATATACTAGAAAAGTATAAATGGTTATACCATAAAAGTTCAAAGAGATATGAAGACTAAATAATATCAAATATTGCTAATCTGTATAACTCTTTTTTAATCTTATCCTAATCTGCTTATGACGAACTTTTTTCGGTACTGACAATAAAAGTAGTGCATATTTGAACTTCATTTGGCATTTCATAAAACTAAGTTCAGCGTAGTAATATACTTTTCTTTTTGCAGTAAAGCTAAAACAAAACCCTTGTTCAAAGTTTAAACTTGGCATTGTGCTAAGCCCGCTTCGAATAGAGGTCGCAAAGTTGCAACGCCGCCTTGGCCAGTGCCGCGTTTTTCCAGATAAGTTTTTAATTACCTTTTAAAGACACGGGAGGAGCACTGAGACACGCACTCAATGCAAACTAGTCGTGAATCATATAGTATTTATGCGATTAATTATAATTAAATTAGTCTGTTTTTAACAATTTGACGTTTATTGCATTTTTACTGCTAATGGGCATTGCATTACACAAATATATCATTAAAAGTTGTTATCTGGGCTTTAAAAACCGATAATAGATAGAGTACGCCTCCCATTATTTATGTCCAAACCATCCTTGCCTTTAAGAGTTAATATCTCGGCTAATTACCGATTATTTTATTCGAAGATCGATATCAACAATCTTTTTATACTTCGGTTACGATAGGTACCTACCTCCTGCGCTCCTCAACACTTTTGCTGAACGTCCGTAAATCGAAATTTGTGTTTAATGGAAAAATGCGCTTCTCTCAAAAACTATGCGACCTAGGGTAATCGCTTTAATTTTCCTGCAAAGTTTAAATTAACGACTACTACCTCTAATTTTTTCATAATTTTAATTTCAGAACATTCGAAATAGAGGGGGGGGGGGGACATATTTTTGTTCTACATTTTCGACGATATCTCTTAAAATATAATACCTAAAATTAAAAGAAATGTATTTTCCGCATTACGATACTTTTCACACGATATACAAAGAAATGATTTTTTCCCTAGTAACTTAATTAGCCCCTCAACATTTTCCCTAAATATATTTGTGAATGTTTAATAATCTGTAAATATGTGGGTCAATAGTCTTTATTACATCGCCCAATTTGAACTTTCCACGCTCCATAGTTTACGTGTAAAATAGCTGTGACAGACGGACAGACAGTCGCAGGAGTGATCTTATAATGGTTCCGTTTTCACTTTTTAAATACGGAACCCTAAAAAGGGTTCTTTTAAGTATTGGGAATGTACTAATAAATGGAAGCTATTGGAATGGATCTACTTAGTTTTAATTTTGCTTCATAGATGGCAGCAACACAGCATTTTATTTTTAATATTCCTTCATAGATGGCAGCATCACATAATTTTGTATTGCAGTTACGACTTAACAATTACTATATATTGTTTTCATCACTAGATGGCAGAAGTAGCAACTATTTTAGCTTTAATATTGTAAATTAAGTGATTTTGAATGTTATTTAATTTAGTTATATTAACTTTATATGGGTTAAATGGTATTATAAATTATATTATAGTATTTATTTTCTCTTTTATATTGATTAAATGTATTATTCAATGTGTCATATCTATTTTAACTGCAACCGATGGCTATAATATATGTTTTAAAATAGAATCGCTTAGCGGTTAAATTACCCTTATTCAATAGCTGCAATTTTTGAACATGTGCAATTGGGAATAGGGTGTAATTATATTGGGTAAACTGAATTTAATTACTCTTTATCATATATATAATATTAAACGGATAAACAGAATAAAAATATTATTTATTTATTTATTTTATATTCCAATTCAAGGCCTCTGTTTATATTTAGTGTTCACCCTTCTCTTAATTTTCTGGTTCATTAGTCAATCGGGCATAGAGAGAATTAATTATTCAACTTAAAGCTTAATTCTCTACTGAAATCGACTGTTTTGCTTAAATATGTAAATTATGTGTCCTTGAAGACGTAATTTATAATATAAGCATTCTTTTATATCCATAAACTTTTTTTTTTTAATTTTTAAATTTCATAACGTATTTCATGATTATACAATTTAACGAGTATTTGATTTCTGTTGTGATTAATAGTGATTTCATAATTTAATTTGTTTCAAAGGTATAATCGTACAGAAAGTTATATATATATATATATATATATATATATATGTGTGTGTGTGTGTGTGTGTTATCGTGAAAGACCGAAATCTGGAGAATGTCGACTTTCACCGGTGAGTGATCATTCACATAGCGCTTGGTGTATATACGAAATATTTGCTATATATCCTTATTTCTCACTTACACCGGCAAATGTCGACTTTCACCATGCACTAATCGTAAATGTTGTATATGACAGAGATTTGCATTTTCTTCTCCGTATTTCAGGTGTGATAATACGTCACAAGGGAGACGTAACTTTTTCGCCTTTCTTGTTGAGAGGAGTGATCAATCACGGTAAGGAGAGGTGTTCGTCACTTTGTAGCAGAGTTTGAACTGCGGGACTAAGCCCGGATAATTTAAATGCCGTGGTAGACCGAGTTTTTTTTTTTTTTTTTGGACATGTAGCTTTAGATTCTAGCGTAAGAAGACGAAGGGATACTCTATATTACTTGCCTTCTTAATAACGATAGCAGTTGTACTTGGAAAAATGTTAAGCATTAAGGTTTTAAATTTAGGTTTAGTCAATAAATAACTTGGCATTTATACTGTAGTGGACTTTTCTTCTGCAAATTATACTTTCTTATTAAAACATATAACGATATATGTCAAAATAGGAGAAAGCTTATGTAACAGCACATGTAAATAAACTGTTGAGCTTAAAACAAACATTGCATTCTAAATGAGAAAAGAAAATAATACCAATAAAAAACTTACTTAATTATGTGATTAAAATATCATTTATGGCAACAATTTAAACTTTTATGACACTTTGAATTGCATAAGAGTCCTATGCTTTTACAACTAAAATTATTTGTGGAACACACCCTTTTCAATGCCGGCGTGTATAGCCTTGCCCTCTTCTTCTCGAATTAGCTACAGCTGCTTCACTCAGCGACATTTTATCACAAGAAATCCCATCTATGGAAAGTAGCTTTTCTTTACAAATTACGAACTGATCATGGTTATAAAGCTGCCTGAGGATACAATTTTTTTTGCTAGTTTATAAAAGTCGGAGTCTTCTATTCCAACAACAACTGCCAACACATTTCGGCTATCTGTACGACAACGGTCGACATCAGGGACTTGTATTTGTAAGGTATCAGTGAGTTGAGCAGGAGAATTTTTATTTTATTTTTTATTTTATTTTTATTTATTTATTTATTTATTTAGGTTCGTAAGATTTTTGTTCCTTGCACCAGGAATTCCCCTTTCGCGGCCGCAATTTTTATAGAAATAAACTCGTGTTGCTCAGTTAGGGCTTGATATGAAGACGTGGTAGATTTCAGGTCCTCTTCAATATTTTCTTTCGAATATGGTTTTCGGTAGGGCCACAGCTAAAATCTTCTTCAAAAGTATTAACAGTTTCTTAAAGCTTTTCTTCGGTTTCGAAAGTATTAGCAATTTCTTTAAGTTGTTCTTCGGTTTCAATATTTGCGATTTGTTCGCTAGGAAAAAAAGAAGATGCTATGCCTCTTTTTATTTTTAACACCAAAAATAGCTTCAGAAGGACTTTGGCGTATTCATATGTGGTATGTCGTGTTCTTTCCAAATTTCTCAAAGAGCAAACCATCTGACCATTTATTTGTATCGTTATCTTTCATCCATGCAGTTAACATATTCTGTGTGCCCTGATTGGCTCTTTCAATTGAGCCTTGTGGAGGTTTCCCATGAACTAGCTTAACATATTTCCACATAGAGCATAGTTCGGATATGACATGATTTCTGAATTCTCTACTATTATCGGATTCCAATATAGCTGCAACACCAAACGTTAAAAATATTGAAAGAATGCGATACGCTACTTCTTCAGCTGTCTTAGTTTTCAAAAGTCGTAGCTGGACAAACGTAGTTAAATGCTCTTGATATACCATTTTGAACGTATATTTGCCATCCCTGTGTGACTGCAGGTCTAAAAGATCACCTTGACATCTTGAATACAACTCAGAACTGACCACTGGTTTCACAACAATACCTTTCTTAGAAGAACTATGTTTCATTTGGCATTGTTTGCATAAATTTAAATACTACATTATAAGTTCATGTGTAATATTTTTGTATTTAATTTGTAAATCTTTAAGCATAGGTCTTCTTCCTCCGTGGCGTATTCTTGTGTGAGTTTATAGAAGAACTATGTTTCATTTGGCATTGTTTGCATAAATTTAAATACTACATTATAAGCTCATGTGTAATATTTTTGTATTTAATTTGTAAATCTTTAAGCATAGGTCTTCTTCCTCCGTGGCGTATTCTTGTGTGAGTTTAAAGTGGTACACTAAGTAATTCATCATTGGTAACATAATACTGTATATTTGTTTTTTCTGGTTTTAATGGTACAATTAACTTTTCTCCATCATTAATTTTTAAAACGTCTGTAATTCAAAGGTGCGCTGCACTTAGTTTTAGCAGAAATTACTTCAGAAAGCATATTAGAGCAGGCCTGTCCAACATTCAGTAAGATACGCTACTTCTTCAGCTATCTTAGTTTTCAAAGGTAGTAACTAATTTAGTTAAATGATCTTGATAAACCATTATGAACTTATATTCACCGTCCCTGTGTAAATGCAGGTCTATAGATCAACTTGACATCTTGAGTTAACTTAGAACTGACAATTGGCTTCACAACAATATCTTTCTTAGGTGGACTATTTTTCATTTGACATTGTTTGCATAAATTTAAATACAACGCACAACTTCATATGCAATATTTTTTCTATTTAACTTGCAAATCTTTAAGCATACATGCAGGGGCCTCGCTAAGGGGTGGGGGGACGGGGGGAGCCTCCCCTCCCAAAGCGTTGGCAAATGCTGTTACACTTGGCAAATTTACAAACTTAGTTGACAAATTTGTTTAAAACTTTAATAAAAACTATAATAAACTCTCTATTTCCAATAAACTTGGCAAAAGTTAGTAAATGTAATTGGGAATATTATTAAACTTTTTACAAATAAGAACTATATTACGTTTTTTAATTGTGATAACTTGGCAAAATTATAAAACTAGTTGGGAAATACTGAAATTTGACTTGGCAAATTAAGGTCCTCCCCCCCCCCCCAGAATCAAATAAAAGTAAATAAACATTTATTAATAAATAAGCAACAATAGCCGCGTTACCATGTCAGGCAAAATAACGCCATTTTGGCGTCAATTAGGTGCTCCAGTGCGTATATCACAGCGGCGCCTAATATTTTTCTTTTCGTTTCGTTTTAAAAAAAAGAAAGAAGTGAAAGCCTTTAATTTTGAATGTTTCAATTTTAAATGAAAGTTTTGTATTAAATAAAATGATAATGAAAAAAAAAGCATTGTTCTTAGCATACATTTAAGGGAGGCCAAACTGGTCGCCAAATTAGTTTAAAATACCTTTTCTAAAATATGAAAAAAAAATCTGTTATGATTAAAATTTTAGTTGCCATCATTAGAGAAAAGCATTTAAAATTAGAAAAAAAAAATAGCATTTCGAAAACTAATTCGAATTAAAAAAAATTCTAATACCAGTTTTGAGATCTGCGGATCAATACGGATTTTTGGTGTTAATTTCATCGCAAAATATTCCATATTTTAGGAGAAATCACCGTGAAACATAATCAGTTGTTTAATCAGTCATTCCACAGAATCGTTTCATAAATTCGTTTCATTAGGATTTTATGTATATAGGGTAGATATTCGGTATGTGTATTTGGTATTCGTATTTGGTATGTGTTGAAATTCACCTGTGAAAGTCGACCTTCTCGATGTTAGTTCGATACTTTTATATGTATAATGGCGTAGTTATATTTATATATTTATCAATTCATAATAAATTTATTCATATTCAATAATATTTAATAATGTTAACGATTAACTTGTATTTAAATTTTACCCTACTCAGGACAATATCATATTAATTTCTAATACAAAGTATACTATTTTAAATGAGAATTAAATGCATGTTTTAATAATTTTATTATTGTTCTACCCTCTCCCCTTAAATGATGTGTATTTAATTTTTAAGATAATTTGTAGGCAGATAAATTTTGAAATTAATTAGTTACATTTAAATTATTATCAATAATTCCTCAGCATCTTAATTTTAATAATTTTTTTATTATTATTTATATATAATTATAAATTAATTTAAGTGATGATGCAAGGTTGTCATAGGAATTTAAATTGTGATATGTTATAGCAAGAAAGAAGTATTTATGTGAAACATTAATAATAATCAATTTCACCATTTTACATATCATTTTTATTTAATATATCAATTACTCATTTTTTCTAATACAATTGTACATACTTATTAACATATCTTTAATTATTATTTAATTATCATATATCTGTCTCTAAACAGTATATTTGCTTTAAAACTTAATCCATTCATAGTTATAAATAGTTTTTATTATATAATAGAAATTCATATTCTTTAGCTATTTTATGTCTAATATGAAGAAGATGAAACCGCACATTTCATTTGTGGAACTTTAGGCATTTAGGACATGACGATTCTGTGTAAGTTCTACAAATTTCCATTATTCCATTTATGTTATTCAATTTCTGCTGTTTTTTACTATGTTTTTTGAATCTATGTTATAGTGTGTTGGGGGGGGGGGGGGGGGGGGAGACTGTATTTTTTTTCAATTTCTTAATCTCATTTTATTCATAATTTCACGGTTTTTGTTGGTGGTCGGTAATGTTTATTTAATGCTTATATATATAATAAAGATGAAATCACAAATATATGAACAAATATATATATAGTAATTTAAAATATTATTTTTCTTTTAATAACTTCCAAAATATAAATAAATTCATAACTACAAATAAATTATAAATAAAAATCTTTTTTAAGACGAACTTTTACTATAATGTACTAAAAAGGAAAAAAAAAATGTGGGAAGACAATTCACTGAAATAAATGCATCTTTTAAAAGATATAAACTGAGTTGCGAATGATTTTTTAGCAGTTTGTTTCTTTTAAAGCGAAACGGATATTTTTAAATCCAGCTTTCTGGCAAGAAAAAAAAAAAAACATCGATCAACATCCTCCTGAGAATCTAACGCTCATTCATTCATCTCCTGCGCTGAAAGCACACTCGCCAACACCAACTAAATCTAAATCAGGCGCGGATCCACGGGGGGGGGGGGGGGGATATAAATCCACCGATTGTCGCGAATTTCGACAAATGGTCGCCGAAAAAAATCAATTTCGTCAATCGTTCGCAGGTCAAAGGATCGCAAAAGGAACGCGAATTTCGTCAAAGGATCGCACAAAAAACGCTAATTTCGTCAACAGATCTCTGAAAAAATGCGAATTTCTTCAAAGAATCGCGAAAAATACGCGAATTTTGCCAAAGAATCGCTGAAAAAACCCGAATTTCGTCAAAGGGCCACGAAAAAAACGTACAGTTAGCACCGGGAGGAGATTCCCCTAGGTGCGCCCCCTCGGAAGGGGGCGATCGGGGCAAAGAAGAGAAGAACAAATTTACCAAGTTGGTTTTTAAGAAATCAACACACCATACACATTTTGCTTTTAACTGTCTAAAATTAGGTCATAATCTTTTTTTTTCATTCATGAAATACCCTTGAAATTTACCAATGTGGGTGTCAATAACAGGACATTTTTTACACATTATTGGTTTTCTTCAGAAAACATTAAGATGCTTGAATTTTTCAGTAGGCCTGTCTTTTTCTTGTTTCTTTCTTTCTTTTAAAAATTGCTATGAATCCCATTCTTTTCTCAAACAATAAAGCACTGCTCAAAAATATCGTTATACAGATATTAGAATTGCAGCTTCTTTGAAAGAACAAAAAAGTTTCAATACTTTAAAGGGACCCGCATAACATTGTCAATTTCTGTTGTAGAGATTCAACAAAAGGTTACACTAAGTGGCATCGTCCCCACCTCAACCCATTAGTGTAAAAAATTATGGCGCCATATGCCTTTTGACAGGACATAATCTTATTTTGTTCACTAATTACGAAAACGTCAGTGAGGTTTATCATTGACACCCGAAAAGCGTTTGGTTTTCGTTTGCTTGTCTGTCTGTTCCGCGAAAAACCGCCGTTAAAAGCGTTGGATTTATATCTTGGGGGGGGGGCGACCGCCCCGATTGATCCCCCCGTGGATGCGCGCCTAGGGGGATCTCCTCCTGGTGCTAATTGTGCGTTTTTTCCGCGGCCCTTTGACGAAATTCGCGTATTTTTTTCGCGATTCTTTGACGAAATTCGCATTTTTCCGAGATCTGTTGACGAAATTCGCATTTTTTGTGCGATTCTTTCGCGAAATTTGCGTTTTTTGCGCAATTGTTTCGCGAAATTAGTGATTTTTTCGCAATTGTTTGGCGAAATTAGTATTTTTTTGCGTTCCATTGGCGAAATTTGCATTTTTTTTCTGCGACACTTTGACGAAATTCGCGTTTTTTCTGCGATCCTTTGACGAAATTCGCGTTTTTTTGCAGTGGTCATTTACGAAATTCGCGTTTTTTTCGTGGTCCTTTGATGAAATACCCGATTTTTTGGCGAAACTCACGTTTTTTCCGCGCTTCTTTGACGAAATTCCCGTTTTTGCGCGATCCTTTGACGAAATTCGCGTTTTTGCTCGATCCTTTGACGAAATTCGCGTTTTTTGCTCGATCCTTTAAGGAAATTCGCGTTTTTTGCTCGATCCTTTGACGAAATTCGTGTTTTTTGTGCGATCCTTTGACGAAATTCGCGTTGTTTATGCGATCCTTTGACGAAATTTGCGTTTTTTTGTGGTCCTTTGACGAAATTCGCTTTTTTATGCGATCCTTTGACGAAAATCCCAATCTTTTGGCGAAATTCACGTTTTTTCCGCGCTTCTTTGACGAAATTCACGTTTTTGCGTGATCCTTTGACGAAATTCGCGTTTTTTATGCGATCCTTTGACGAAATTCGCGTTTTTTTGTGGTCCTTTACGAAATTCGCGTTTTTTCGTTGGTCCTTTGATGAAAAGCCCGATCTTTTGGCGAAATTCACGTTTTTTGCGCAATCCTTTGACGAAATTCGCGTATTTTGCGCGATCCTTTGACGAAATTCGCGTTTTTGAGCGATTTTTTGACCTGCGAACGATTGACGAAATTGATTTTTTTCGGCGACCATTTGGCGAAATTCGCGATTATTGGTGGATTTATATTTTTTGGCCCAAGAGGGGGGGCGATCGTTACTATCTCCCCCCCCCCTTCCTTGTATCCGCCTCAGTGAAGAGGTATACACACCACTTAGATGACACATTTTGACTTTCAAGGATGTTAAGGGCCCTCCAGATTTCTGAAGGGGATCCTTTTTCAGAGATTATCCTCTTTCCGAAATCTGATATTAAAAAATGGATGTGATGGCTATGTTTTTCAGGTTTAGGTAATTGGTTCTTATGTATTTTTTAATGCTGAATCCAAAAATGACCTTCATTTTTTGTCATTCCATCACGTCAGGATTTTCCACAAATTGTAAATTTTTAAAAAGTGTCTTACATCAAAATCAGTTATCAAAAGTTAAAAAAAAACAATCATCGCAGGCTTGTGTTATTAACGCTGTTCACTATAACTAAAAGAACAAAAAATAAGATAAATAATTACATAGTACAAGAGTAAACAGAAAAAGAAAAAAAAAGACATTTAATAAATAAATTCTCTTATAACGATTTTAATTTTACGACCTAATAAGTAACAATAAACGATATTTTGAGGAGAGGGCGGATTATAAAATAAGAGTGTTGGATAAACAAGTGTTTCGGTTAATCGGATGTCGTATAATCGAGAGTCTATAATATTTTCAAATCGCATTAATTTCATATTCATTTAATAATTAACTGCAAGGAAGGATTTGAGCAACAGAAATTATGACTGCGTTGATTATATGTCACTCGGTATCGCCCCCCCCCCCCCCAAAAAAAAAAAAAAAAAAAAAACGATTCTCTGGATCCGCCCCTGATCTAAATATGAGTTAGTTTAAACCAGGTTAAACAGGTTTCTAGCCGGAAAATATTTTTGATGTATCATTAATTATTTAATTCCTTGTTTGATATAATTTTTACTTTCTTCTATCTTCAATAGAAGAAAGTATTGTAATCGAAATTTTTTTCGACTTCCGGTTTTCGGCAGATTTACACGTTTAGGGGTCAGAGATCCCAAAAACATGTTTATAGAAATTGTCTGTCTGTCCGCGTGTCTGTCGATATTGTACCATCAAAAAGTGTATGAAGTTATGCATAGAATTGAACCATTTTTTTTTTAAAGTTTTTGGCTATGGCAAGCAGGTTCTTCCTTCATTTGGAAAAACATCCGTCGGAAGGAGGAGTTGCAATAACGATTTTTGTGCGATTTTGAATATTGTACCATCGAAAAGTGTATGAAGTTATGCATAGAATTGAACTAAATTTTTTATTTTGGGAAAAAATACGCCGGAAGGGGGCCGATTTTGAATATTGTACCATCGAAAATGTATGAAGTTATGCATAGAATTGAACTATTTTTTTTTTTAAGTTTTTGGCTATAGCAGGCAGGTCCTCCCTTAATTTGGAAAAAATCGGTCGGAAGGGGGAGCTGTAATAGCGATTTTTGTGCGGTTTTGAATATTGTACCATCGAAGAGTGTATGAAGTTACACATAGAATCGAACCAAATTTTTTTAAAAAGTTTTTGGCAATGGCAAGCAGGTCCTTCCTTAATTTGGAAAAAATCCGATGGTATGGGGCGCTATAATAGCGATTTTTGTGCTATTTTGAATATTGTACCATCGAAAAGTGTATGAAGTTATGAATAGAATTGAACCAAATTTTTTGTGTATGTTTTGGGTCATGGCAAGAAGGTCCTACCTGAATTTGGAAAAATTCCGCCGGAAGGGGGGGTGCTGTAATAGCGATTTTTGTGCCATTTTCAATATTGTACCTTCGAAAAGTGTATGAAGTTATGTATAGAATTGAACCAAAATTTTTGTGCATGTTTTTGGTCTTAACAAGAAGGTCCTCACTGAATGTGGAAAAATTCCGCCAAAAGGGGGTGCTGTAATAGCGATTTTTGTGTAATCTTCTTAATTTTTCGTTGTTCTATTGTACACTAGTGGCTCGTGAATCGACGGGAACTTCCCATCCTGATAAGCCCACACTATTAGCGATTTTAATAAATATCATGATCGAAATTAACTCGTTTTTACTCCGATTATTTGATTGAAGCAGAAATTTAAGATGAAAGTCAAAGTTGATATAGCATTGAACTAATAAAAATGAAATATCGACATCTGTAACAACACTTTGAAATATTAAAATATATGAGATAGAAGAAAGTTTTGCGATTGGCACATCCAACTAGTTATTTTATTTTTTTTTTTTTTTTTTTTTTTGTGCTCCAAACATATTTAACCTGAGTCAAATTAACTTAAATTTTACGGAAGAATACAGAAAGGTTGGCAGGTATGTGAAAAGTGGCGCAGTTACCAACCATGCTACAGTTGAATCGAAGAACATCAGCTAATTTCTGAATTCAATGACGTTTACGTGATCACATACGTGATGACATTTACGTAACCTTATTGGACAAACGTTTTTGGCCCCTGAGTGGTGTAAGAGGCAAATTTTATTTTTTTTAATTTTAAGAATATTGTATTGTCACCGGAAATACGTCACACTACCAAAAATTAGGTCAATTGTAACACAGGATGTGTGTTAAAATTCCATTGCAAGATTTGAGCCGAACGGACCACCAGAGCTCCTAAACTTTCTTATAGCAGCCATAGAACGGTGTTGGTGTTATTTATGACGGCCGATTATCTGCACGTGAGATATAGGCCCGAGGGGGAGTGCCCTCCGTGTGGGGGGGGGACCTTTCTAAGGGAACCTAACCCATATCTACGCAAGGTTTCCCAAGGTTTGAAGACAACCACGAAAACTCCGAACGGTTAGGCCGTCGGGCGCGAATGGGTTCGAACCCCGCACCTCCTGTCTTCCAGCTTCGACAGCACAACCTCTCAGCCACTGGTGGAGTTTGCCATAGATCGGGCAGACGAGAGAAGTTAAATAAAAGCTTGTAAGAAGTAGGCAGTTAATATCAAGGAACCAAGTGTGCTAAATGTCATACACTAGTTTTTATTCCTTCAAGTATTCCTTAATAACAATAACATTGTTTACCATCCAATATTATTAGTAAAATTTTAAGCAATGCAAATATTTCATAATTTATCATGAAAATCTCATTTTATTTCCCACATTGTGCAATTTAGATACATTTTAATGACACAGCCGTTTATTCAATTTGAAAGAGCACGCGATTCTGCGCATGTTTTGAATATCATACCTCTAGGGTAGTGATTCCCAACGTGGGGCGCATGTCCCACCGGGGGGGGGGCATTTGATTCTTTAGGGGGGCATTTTCAAATTTGTAACTTAGCCTTCGCTCACCTTTTTTTTTTTTTTAGAAAAGTTAGGTTTTAGACTAAAAATAAAAGTAAAACATGCAAAATTAAAAAATAAATAGGTATTTTTGTTGAACGTTAAAAAAGCTTAAAATCAAAATGTTAAATGGAATCAATACCAGAATAATTATATGAGCAATTTTTTTTCTATGTTAGTATCACCTTCTCCCCTTTTGTTATATTTAAAAATTTCTATAACTTTTCTGGTTACTAATGTATTTTACATTTTTTCAAAATTATTTATCGAATGATCTATTTTTATCTATTTCTTCTTCTGTATGTAATATAAAGAAACTTCTACACTTGAAATTACTTAAGAGTATACTTAAATCTTATTGTCTTTAACATATTTAACATAAAAAATATTTGAAATAACTAAATGTGGTACTAACAATTTTATAAAATTTTTAATAGCATTAAATAAGAAAATGGATAAATTGTAAATAACTATGGTTGTAGTGCAGGCCACCTACACGGTGAATGAATGTATAACATGTACAATTTAAATTTGAAAATGTCATAATACATGGCAGTTAATTAACGATAATTGGGGAGGGAAAAAGATAAATATGTTCTGATGGAGAATAATGTCTACTTAAACTTGATAAAGGTCAGAACCTTGAAATGCTTCTTGTGTATTTTGTTATCCATAGAAAGGAAATTTGGCGTCCAAAGATTTTCCAACAACTTTCAATAAGTTACTAAAATTCAATCTAAAATGTGTCATCGTCTTCAATTTTAATACTAAATATGAGAGTCTCTTTTGTCATTTTGGGACAATAAAAATATAGACATAGGACATTTTTGTTAAACATTCAGGTAAGTTGGGAAGGCACAACAAATCTATTTTGGCATAAAAGTGACGATTTATAGCCTTAATTCCATTTATAAAATTATACTAAAAACACATTTGTGGAAGAAAATTCAGCTCTATGATATGTTAAGAAATGTGAAATGAATAGTTATCGTTAAAACACTGTTAGACTTCCTTCAGGTGAATACAATTCGATTTTCGAATAATAAGAGATATAGGTTACAGAATATGTGTGTGTGTGTGTGTGGGGGGGGGGGGGGCATCTTGATTTTTCAGATGCTTCGGTGGGGCGTGGGCAATAAAAGGTTGGGAAACACTCCTCTAGGGTTTCCAGATTTATCTCTCAAAGGAAAGAAAGTTTTTTATAACAGTAGTTTGTTTCTGTTTTATCACACTGTCATTTTTTACATCCTAATAAACTATGCTAAATGTGCCAGTAATGCTAGTTTTGAGAATTTTCCTTAAAAAAAGTTCATTAATTGACAATTATTTTTATATAGATTTGTATTACAGTATTCTATCAACACTGGTTTATTTAACTACTTTAGCAGTCAGTATTTCTCATTATGAATCAAAAATTAATTGTAGCAATAGAAATAAATCGAAATATCCTAAAATTCAGTAATGAAAATCAATTTTATAATAATTGGAACAATACAAAAAGAAATGTATGTATTTCGAAACAAAGTAACACAATAAAACAAACTAGAGAACAGGAATTCTGCTTTTTCAGAATTTAGTGTTGCCCCCGGCATTTCCATTACTTCATTTTCTTCTGGTGGACTGGTGGTTTCTATTATTATGAAACAGCCATTATAAATGAAGTGTTAGGTGAAGATGAAAGAGCAGCTGTAAAAAGTTAGAACTCTGATTTTCTGGTCAGAATGGAAAAAAAAATGGCCATAATTTTTCTTTTTAAGCAACAATATTATGGCCATTTTTTTCCCATTCTGACCAGAAAATTAGAGTTCTAACTTTTTACAGCTGCTCTTTCATCTTCACCTAAAGCTTCATTTATAATGGCTGTTTCATAATAATAGAAGCCACCAATTCATCAGAAGGAAATAACTCGGTTAAGCGGGACTCAGTTAATCGGGACTCTAATGCAAAACATATTTCAATTTTATGACTTAAAGCACACGCTTTTATTTTATGTAAAATGACGTCATTTGCATTAATATAGATACTTAAAATTAAATATAGTTTTTAATAGCCCCATGTTTTATCATAAATCCATCATTTATATTTTTCTCAAAATAGCACGTATTTTAATTAATTTTTTTTTTTCAATTTTTATGAGAAAATGGCAACAAAAAGATATAATTGCTATTTTTCAACAATTTTTTCTTTACTTTCTACAGAAATGGAGAACTTGAGTTGCCAAAATGAAACAAATGTCGCTAAAAATTACAAAAAAATTAATATTTTAAAAACAAATGAAGATGCAGTTTTCAAACAAATTGTATTAAAAAGTACTTTTTTCCCCCAATACGACAGTATAAAAGTTGAAAATGTGCGATGCTTAGAAGTTTTAAAAAATGCTGTAGAGTAATTAATTGCACAATGAAACATCGGCTTTTGTTTTACGGCTAGCGTACACAAGGTAACGTTATTTATTGGAGACAAAATAAGCTGGGAGAAAGAAATAGCATTCCGGGGACTAATAAAACATTAAAACCCAAGATAAATATTTACAAAATAAAAATAGTGCCAATTTAGCTTACAATAAAGTCAAGTTTATGTAACAAACAGACAACAAAATGAAAGTCCGTTTATGCATTAGTAGCTGCCAATCTTCAGGTTTTTCACAAGTGAAAAAAATGTATTTTGAACCAAAAAATGTATTTAATAAAATATGTCTTATTTTTTATGAGATACTTACATGTTTCATTTATTAAATAAAGTTTCTGCTTCAAAATACAGTTAGGCGGTTCTCAAATTCCTTGCTCAAAAAACGCAAATTTTTTTGACACATTTTTAAACATAAAGGCATAAAATTGGCAGGGCTGACTGTTTAAGCGATTTGGAATTGAATGGCATTTACCATTTTTTGTTAAATTAATTATTTATTGAGTTATAAGTGGTTTTTTGTCATGAGATGACAGATTTTTCTACTCTCCTTAACTGGAAATTTGGTTCAAAAAGCCAATTTTGGAATTATTTTCTGAAAGATCATTTGACTTTATCAAAAAAAAAAAAAAAAAGAAAAACACTATTCGATTACACAGCTCGTGAATAAGAACATCTGCCAAGTTTATGCATTTCCGAACAAAAATGAATTCAGAAATATGCCAGAAAGTAGCTCCTTTGGATTTAAAAATGGTCTTAACTTTATATAAAAAACAAACAAACAAACAAAAAAAAAACAGAAGTTGGCAGTTATGATTTATATTATCATCTGAATACTATACAACTGTGGCACAAGAAAGAACGATCTCGAGTTCGATCAGAAATGATTTTTCTTTCGTTTGATGCAGATTCATCTAATATTTGTGTGGCCCAAAGTGAAATTTTTGAAGCCAAAGTTGTGAAAAAAATCACCAATTAGTCATATACGTTTGTAAGGGGGGGGGGGGGGGGGGAGGAAAAAATTGTCGTATGGGACCATTGTAAACTTACAACGTACAATCAGCACTTTTCTCCGGGGGGGGGGGGAGGGGGCTTTATAGAGTTCCGGGAGGGATATTGCACTTTTTGACCATTGAAAACACAAAATCTCAAAGCTTCCGGGGGGGGGGCTTTCATTCCTCCGGAGTGGAGAATATCCCCCCCCCCCCGGGCCACCCTCTGAAATCAACACTGCGTACAATTAGCCTAAAAAAAGCACAACTTACGGGAAAAACGAACAAACTGGCAACCTTATAAACCACTGACTTACCAGCATGATAGCAACTCTTTTCTTTTGGTGGGGATATACATTCTTCTTCTATGGGTCTTGTAGGAAGCATCGGACCAGATTTTCTGTTGTATGTTACTTTCAGCATGCCTGAAATATTCAAAATATTTTATTAGGATGGTCCGGGACACAAAATTACAATTTTTCAAATTATAAATATTTTTTACTCATTTTCTCCCTTGAAATGGGGTTTATACAATACAGTTCATTGTGTTGTATAATTTTTTTTTTTAATCCGGTTTTTGTTTGGGAAAATTTAAATTTAGTTCAAATTTTAGTACGCATGGCGGCTCAAACTCCGATCCGTGCGTTCCATTTAATGATTTAGTTCTAGGCTTTATTCATAATCGATTGCTACGGATGTACAATAACTTGCTTCATAGGCTATAGGCTATTAAATTAATTATAAGATATACTTTGATAAGTCCAATTTATTTCACATTCTTCATGCAAAAATTACATGAAATTGTTTCTAATTTTGGAAAATTTTTAAAGCAAAATTTTCCCAATAAATACAGTTTTTTACGTTTTCACTGTTTAGGAAATGTGCATTTACCTTTAATGAAAAAAAGACACTTTTTATTATTTCTTAAATTATCCATAATCGATTTTACTTTATTAATGAATCGATTTGTTTTTCTTTGAATTTTAGTCTAGTGTTGATTTCTCTATTTTTTTAAAGAACTTCCTTTTCGTAAAGCTGATAAAATACAAACTAAAAAATTCTTGCTTGCTGGATTATTATACATTTGTAACAGATATTTTCAATTAATATCCTCGTATAAGAAGTATTTAATGAATAATTTAGGTGGCATTTATGGTATTGTCGTCTAATTGCTGTTAGGGATGAATGAAGCTATTTACTTAAAATTGATAAAACGCAAACACATAGGCATTTTGTTATTATAATAGAAATTTCATAATTTACCTTAAATTATCTAATTATACTAATTGTTAGGTTTTTCCTGTAATTTTTAATAAGATATTTTCAAGGTTTTCCAATCAAATCATAATCGCTAGAAAGCAAAATGGAGCAATGTGGAATTTATGGTGCTGCCATCTATTTTCTATTTATGAGAATAAAACTTTTATGTAAAACTATATCTTGCAATCGCAATAAAATTTTCATAATTTTAACTAATTGAAATCTTGAATAATACCGACATTGCTTGATTTGTTTATGTAATTTTAAAACATAAATGTTGAATAATTTCCTCATTTAATACTTTAGCGGGCGGTATCCACAAAAAAGGACACCTAATTTTAATAGTACTGGCACCAATAACATTTAATTAAAATTTTCTTTTATAAAGTGCGGGAAAAGTAGCAAGATTGTATTTTCCAATAAATTCGTTTGTAAATTCTGGTGTCAGTCTATCATTTCATCATTTTACAAACAGAATTACTCCGCGCCGGAAAAGGCTAAACATTTAAAATGTAATCTAGGTAACGTTTTTGGTGCTGCCATCTGCTTGTTATTTATAGAAACACAACTATATTAAAAGAGGTTGGGGGGGGGGGGGGGGGGGGAGGGTTTGTGATGTTAACACTTTTTTTTTTCGCTTTGTGTCTATGTTGAATTAAGTACATACCTCGATGTTTGCTTCTAAGTTCTTCAGCTTCTTCTTCTTTACTTCCGTATACTAATGATAAGTCGTGATATGCTGTGTTTTGATTCCAATGAACTCTTTGCCCTAAATAAGATAAATGTATTTAAGTTTATTCTAATAAAAAAATAAAAGTTAACAAAAAGAAGCAGAACAAGTAATAGTCTCGAAAATGTATTATTTCCAGATAAAATGACCCCGGTTAAACGGACTATAGGTTAAATCCAATTATTGTAAATTCTGATGTACACTGGGTATAGTATAAGATAATAAAGGATTATATTGGAATGTTTTAATTATTTTTCAAAAAATTTTTCAATGTTTCTGTAATTATTTTTCATTTTAATTAGGAAAAAAAAATGAGAAATACTTCTTCTTAAACGGTACGTTTTAAACTGCCATGCGTGATTTGAAATAATTATCTGCAATTTCTATTTTTAGAAAAATGTTCCTAACTGACCTATACTCATAGAAATTTAGGAAGAGCTAGAAAAACGAAATAATAAAATAAGCTTTCACATTGAATAAAAATGTATATGTAGCAAGTAATTTTGTCTTATATAAAAATTGAAATACATCTATTTTAAACCAGAATTTTTTTTTCTTCTAATATTTTAACAACAAATTACATTACTGTAAACATCATGCAAAATCTTCTTTGATCGCACTACGAGATTTCATCTGTGCACTTTATTTTTATTATTTTGTTTGAAGGAAATAGAAATATGTTGTTGAATCAAGTTATGTTTCGTATTTTTCATATTCGAGAACTTGTTGGTAGCGCCAATTCATAAACCTGGGCTCCTGGAAGTGCCGATTGATAATGCTTTGAGAGGGATCAAGTACGGGCGCTGGAGCTTGGTTGCTGTACGATAACGTCAGGCAAAGCTTCGTTAAGGCTTACGAGAAATTTGAAAAGAACGTCCCCATAGGTTTAGCATTATCTTGCGAGCGTCTCCGTGAAAAAGATTATATCAACCTCGCAGATAAACCAATGTCTAAACATTTCTTTGTTGGTATTAAGGCTCTTGTTCCGTTAGGCGAAGACAGTCGTGAGCTAATGCTAAACCTATGGGGAGGTTCTTTGCCAATATCTCGTTTGCATTTTGACTTTTTTTTTTTTTTTTTTTGCATTGTACAGCTGAGTTTGATTCCTACAGTCGCCCCTTTTTTACTTTTTCCATTTTGGTTTCAAATAAATTTTATAAAGTTACTTTCACTTTCGGAACCGGTTCCTATAGGTCTAAAATTAGCTTGCGAGCGTCTTCCCGTTATTAGTGTAGGTTCTTAGCCTACATCAGTGAAGGAAAGAAATTCTCAAGCTAATGTTAAACCTCTAGGAGTGCTCTTTTCAAATTTCTCGCTTTATTTTAGTACTATTAAATGTTTTCTTCCTTCCTTTCTTCCTTTCTTTGTCTTTGTCTTTGTCTTTGTCTTTTTTTTTTTTTTTTGTTTGATAGGACAGCTGAGGTTGATCTTTAACCGGGGTAGTTTTTACTTTTTCGACTTTGGTTTCAGAATTTTTTCTTTTTTATATATTTAAAGCTACTTTCGCTTTCGGAAGTTACTTTTATATTCGGAAACATTTTCGAAAATAAAAGTAGTCTCATTAAAAAAAGGAAAAAACCCTGCGACCAAAACCAAAAAGGTAAAAACTAGCCTGGTTAAAGATCGTCCTCAGCTAACCTATGTAAAAAAAAAAAAAAAAAAAAAAAAAAAAAAAAAAAATCATTTAAGCACATTGAAGAGCAAGCCAGAGATTTGAAAAGAACGCTCCCATAGGTTTAAAATTAGCTTGGGAGCGTCTTCCTGTGACTAGTGTAGGATAGGTTAGCTAAAGCTATCCTATAGAATAGCTTCTTAGACTACATTAGTGAATCAAAGAGACTCTCAAGCTAATGTTAAACCTCTCGAAGTGCTCTTTTCAAATTTCTCGCTTTAATTCTTTTAAATGTTTTCTTTCATTCATTCTTTTTTTTTTTATTATTATTTTATAGCCGAGGTTGATCTCTAACCGGGTTAGTTTTTACTTTTTCGATGATTTTGGTTTCAGATTTTTTTTGTTTTTCATATATTCAAAGCTACTTGCTCTTTCGGAAGTTACTTTCACTTTCAGAAACTCTTTCGAAATTAAAAATAGTCTGTAAAAAAAAAAAAAAAAAAAAAAACCCTGCAACCAAAATTGAAAAAGTAAGCACTAGCCTGGTTAGAGATCCTATGTAAAAAAATTACTTAAGCATATTGAAGAGCAAACCAGAGGTTCGAAACAAACTCTCCCACAGGTTTAACATTAGCGTACAAATTTCTCCGCTCGACTAGTGAGGGTCCTCTTGAGGGGGTTGGTCAGTCAACTCCCCAATTCCCCTCGCTAATGTTAAACCTATGGATGTGGAATGCATTCGTACATTTAAAATATTTCTTCAGAAATATTTTTAACGTCTTTTTTTTTTTTTTTTTTCTGTGTACTCTTTCTTCTTAAAAGATGTCTCTCTCTGTTTCAGTTGTTAAAACATTTCTAAAATATATGTTTAATTTAATATTTTATATGTGAAAAGTTGACGAGCTGTGGGTGAGATTTTAACACTTCAAATAAAATTAAATATGTCTTTTGAAAATACTTTGACAACTAAGAAAAAAAGAGACATCTTTTAAGAAGAGTACAGAGAAAAAAAGACGTTTAAAATATTAATTTCCTGAGGAGATATTTTAAATATAGGGTTGACTACAAATTAGTTGGTCAATTTCGTAAGTTAAGAGCTTCCGAAATATTAAATGTAATTAACTAGTTGAAAATCAGACTAGTAGTAATACTGCCGAAGTTTATTCACAGATGGCGTTAAGTGTCATAACTGATGCTATCGCTTAGCGAGCGGAGGTGTTATTATTCAGTGGCCACAGCGATCGCAAGATTTTTCACGTCTTGATTTCGGTGTATAGGGTTTTGTAAAGGATCAAGTGTACAAGCCGCCACTTCCCGAATACATTCCTGAACTAAAATCAAGAATCTGCACTGCAATTAATTTGATCGACAGAAACATGCTGACAAATCTGTGGCAAGAAATGATTTACCGATGGGACATTTGCAGAGTCACAATAGGAAGTCCCATCGAACATTTATGATAATGGGAAACTTGAACTATTTTTCTATTTTACAACAATATGTATTTAAATTTTTTTCCCCTGTCAATTCCATTCAATAAATAATTCTTTTTGCCCAGCAAATTTGTAGATACCCTCTATAATGCGCCCATAGGTTTAACATTAACAAGGGACTATGAAGTTGACTAATGAACAGCTTTAACTGCTGTGACAGAAATTGTCGCATAACTCCTGTGAGCGGCCTCTATCGAAAGATGAATAAAAGGCTAGATTAACTGATGTGAGACTGTTTCTTACTAAACTTTATCTGCAGACTATTATAATTAAAATTCTCATATCCACATGTTTTTAGTGATAGCACTAGGTCTCCAAACGAAGAAAAATTGCACTAGGATCTATAGTTAAAATGAAAGCTACAAGTTAAACTTGAAAGACTGTAAAAAGCAGTTGTCTGTGACACCACTAACAGCTGTTAAGGGGGCTGGTCACTCAGCTTCGGAATTCTCCTCCGTAATGTTAAGTCTATGGACGTTTCATGCATTCGTATATTTTAAATATCTTCTCGGAAAATTCATATTTTTAACACATTTTTTCTGTGTACTCCTCTTAAAGGATGTGTCTTTTTTTCTTAGTTTTCAAAATATTTCTAAAATCTATACTGAATTTAATATTTTATGTGCTAAAAGCGGGCGAACTGTGAGTAAGAGTTTAACACTTCCTATAAAATTAAGTCTATACTTTAGAAATATTTTGAGAACTAAGAAAAAAGAGACATCTTTTAGGAAGTGTACACAAAAAATAGAAATTAAAAATATTAATTTCCCGAGGAGATATTTTAAATATACGAATGCATCAAATGCTCATAGACTTTGCATTAGTGAGAGGAAATCGGATGCTGAGTGACCAGCTCTCATAAGGGTTAAACTGGGACTATGTTCAATGAAACTGCTCTCAAATCTAAATTGGGAACTTTCTAACACATTTCCGATTTCATTGTTATTTGTAAATAGTATATAAAATTTGCAGGTGATCGTAATCAGATACCAAGAAATCGATTAACTTTCCCATTTTGTCTTATAAAGGAAAATGATCTTTCAAAAAAAGATTCCAAGTAGGCATTTTCGGAAGATTTTTGAGATACGACAGTTCGGGTAAGCTCTTTATCACGGAGCAATAGGTTATAACTCTAACAAAAAATGAAAATCGCTGTTCACTTAAATAATTTTCCAAATTACTTAAATAGTCATGCCTGTAATTTTCATGCCTTTATGAATAAAAATCCCTGCCGGCTCGGCTTACAGGCGGATGTAGATTTCGAAGTTAAGTACTAATTTCACTAACAAAAACTAAATCAAGATTAGAGGTAAACCCAGTTTAACAATTTTATCTGGCCTCTTTTGACGAATTTTTAATTTTAGTTTTCTATAAGAGCTCCAGAATCATATTAAGGCGGTATTCAAAAAAATATTCTTCCACGCTCAACAACTCAAAATTTTCTACATTTTCAACCTCATTTTATAAGTAAACACATGAAACTTGCTGACGTGATTTTTTGAAGTGATTTATAAGCGACCCGTGTTTTTATTTTTCGTTCAATTAATTAGAATTTGATTTACAATTATTTTTTGAGTACGACCATTTTTTTTCGTTTCCAGCATTATCGCTTCGGGAAATCCAGTTCAAAATGCACACATTGACAGCATTTTTTGAAATATATTTTGCCTTTATCAAAATCTACCAATACAGCACATTATATAGTTTCTGAATAAGATAATCTGCTAATTGGATGCGTTTGAGAGCGAAAATGAATTTAAAAATGAGTCAGAAAATAAGCCGTTTGGATTTGAGTACACCCTTAATACGATAATTTTTCCGTCAATCCCTATTTTTGTTTATTTTATTTATTTATTTTTTTTTCTGCAAGAGTTCATCCTATCAAAAACTTGTCCATATGAAAGTTATAGATAATAATGAGAAGATGTATAACAAATTTAAGCGAATTGGATATCTTGTGAATTGACGAAGTTATGTATTCTTTTCTTCTTCAATCCCCCTCCCATATTTTTCGCTTATTACAGAGGCCTGCGATGAAAAAAATACAAGGGAATTGATAGCTGAACTTAATGTATTTTTGGGTGCTAATTAAAAATATATATATATATATATTGAAAAAAATCAATTATGTCACTTTTTTTTGAAAAATTCACTTTTATTTGAACTTTTATGAACAATCCATCATAAATACGGCCCTCATAGACCTGCTTTCCCAGTGCTTTTGCCTCCAATTGAATTGCAAAGCCATCTCTCCAGAGTCTTCAGACTCGGAGCATCCAGAAGTTTAAGGCTCCGATTACGGAATATAAGCCCTCTGGAAGCGATTCAACTCAGTCCTTCTCTATAGTTGAACTTAATGATCTGACTAGAGATCTGGACTTTTCGAAAGAGGCAGCTGAATTGTTGGGCTCCAGCTTGAAAGAAAAATCTTATTGGCCAAAGGAACCTTTTTCATTGGTACAGGAATCGAGAAAAGGAATTTGTTAAGTACTTTGAGAAAGAGAAGAACCTGCTCTATTGTTCTGATGTTGCCGGATTGATGAGCAATTTTAATATCACCTACGATAATGATGAATGGAGGCTGTTTATAGATTCATCGAAAAGGAGCCTTAAAGCTGTCCTTCATCATGGAAGCCAGTATGTATCTGTACCAGTTGGACACACTGTGCATTTAAAAGAACGCTATAAAAACCTGGCTCTCGCCATCAACAAAATTAAATATGCCGACCTTGGTTGGACCGTTTGCGGTGATTTGAAAGTTATCTTTATGCTTCTTTGTCAACAAGGCGGATGCACAATGTACCCATGTTTAATTTGTGAGTGGGACAGCTGTGATAAGACTCAACACTGGGTCAAAAAAGAAATGCCGAAAAGACAAAATCTTAAACCAGGCACCAAGAATGTGATTCGGATCATCTTAGTTGAGCCAAAAATTGTGCTGTTTCAAAAGACTGCGATTGTTTCAAATACCATTGCAAAAAGTTTCCAGATTTACCCGAAGCGAAGTTGAAAGAGAGAATCTTTATTGGTCCAGATATCCGTAAGCTTATGAAGGATAAAGAATTTGAGACTAGCATAGAAACAAAGGAAGAAAAGCTTGGATTGCCTTCCAATATATCGTCAGCAAATTTCTGTGTAATTCCAAGAATCCTGACAATAAACCAATTGTAACGAATATGCTGGCCAAATTTCAAGCGCTGGGTTGCTGCACGAGTGTCAAAATACAATGCCTTCACTCACACTTGGACCTTTTTATCCGGAAATTTAGGATCCGTCCTTGAAGAACAGGGTGAAAGGTTCCATCAAGACATCAAAAATATGGAGAGAAAATATTAAGGAAGATGGGACAAGAACATGCTCGCCGACTACTCTTTGATGTTAACACGAGATAGACCTGAGATTGAACATAAAAGAAGAACGTCAAAAAAGAAGTTTCAAAGGAAAACGAGTACGTACTTAAACAGAAACTTTGTTTTGTTTTGTTTTGTTTTTTGCTCAGTTTAAAATTTGTTTGAAACTTTCATGTACACATACATAATATTTCCTTCTCTTGGTCAGTCGTCTATTTTATGTACGTTACCTTAATAAAAACAGATTAAAATAATATGTTGATGATTTTTTTCTAGAAACTGCACCATAATTTGATGTGAAAAAATTAAACTCAACGGAGCTTTTTGTTTTTCTCTCGATCAGAGGCGTCTCGTGCGATCTGGCAACAGTGGTTTTTATCCATTTAACCTATAAAAATAATCGATTACAGAAAAAACCAATTTTCCCCACCAAGAATCGATTTATTTATATAGATTTAAATTGATAAAAATCACTTTTGCCAGATAATACATGCAAAATCGTTCCAGAGAATTCCTTTTCAAATAGTATTTCAGCAAAATATCGATATCGATTTTACAAACAATCCTGACGTGATGGGAAAAAATGAAGGTTATTTTCGAAATCAGCACACCAAATAACATAAAAATCAGCGAAAGCTTCTCTTGTATTTTTCAAAAAGTTCAATCTCGCAGGCCTGTGTTATTATTGTTATTATTTTTTTTGCAGTAAGAGTTAGTCCTATCAAAAACTTGACGATGTAAAAGTTGTAGATAATATTAAGAAGATTTATAATAAGTTTAAGTGAATTTGATATCTTAAGAATTGACGAAGTTACGAATTTATTTCTCCCTAAAATCCTATTTTTTGTGCCCCTTGAGCCCATTTGTGATTTTACCAAAAATCTGCGATACGTAAATTTTTAGCACTCTTCTTAGAAGAAATAATAACTTTAAACTGATTGTCTATGTATAAAAATTAAGAAGTTATGTTTTTTTTTTTTTTTTTTTTTTTTTTAGGCTTTCACAAAATCCCTCCTTATTTCCACCACTTTGGTCTGATTTTGCCCATTAACGAACTTCACTGAGATTTTCTACCCCTTGATTTTATGTATCACTTTGGAAGAGATTTTTGCAGAATTACAGAAGTTGTCGTGACCATGTCCATAAGAAAGTGCTATACTTATATACTTGTACACACATATATATATATATAAAACCGTTATATAACATTAATATTCATCATCTTTTTTTTTTTTTAAATAAACATTAATGAATTTTTTAATACATTTATATCCTAATCACCAATATATGAAGTATTAAAAATTAAAACATTCAAAATTGGCGAAAGGGAAAACAAAATGTTGTCGAATTCGTAAAAAGAACAAGTAAATAATGAAATATATGAAGGAAATCATAAATATTTGAAATATTTTCTAATATATATATATATATATATATATATATATTATTAGAAAATATTTCAAATATTTATCCCCTCTTTTGCTCCATCCCTATCCCTTTTGCTTAATGATTCCTCCCTTTTGCTCCATACACATTTACCAAAAATTATTCCACACATGAACAGATATACAAATCCTACTCAGCGATGCCCCACTAAATATATATATATAGATAGATAAATTTTAAACTAGGGGTGGTTTTGGGTTCTAGGGGTCATTACCGGCGTAGATCTGCAATTTTTTTTTCAGGTAGTATATCATACGAAATCTACCTAAAAACGTAAAGCTTCAAAATTCATAAAGCTCTGCGCTATTGAACACGGAACAATATATATATATATATATATAAATCTTATGATAACGGGGATCAGCTACATTATTCCTTTTTTTAGTCATCGGCCCATCTTTCGAACGAAAAGACAAATTTACATGAATTGTTTATTTTAGCAAGCTACAACAAACAAACACGTGAGTAACATTTTTCAACTGATAATGCATATCATATTTAGAACATATTTTTCCAAATTAGGCCTGTGGCACAGGAATTGGATTACTGATGTGTGAAATATGAGTTTTCAAATGAAATCTGAAAACATCTTTGACTCAACCTAGTAAAAATTGTGATTCATTGTCTAAGAATCAGATGATTAGTTTTAGAGTAACACTAATACAAGTTTAGTTATCTTTTATAGGCTTAGTGAATCTCTAACAATGACAGATTTGAATTGAAATAGATTTACAAACAATGCCCATAAATCTAAGGATAAATCAAGATTGTTAACACTAGAATGCCCAGCATGAGTTGGCTCCAAGCAAATGATTAAATGCCGACTAAAACTAGAATTTTTTCCTTAAAATATGTGAAATATAAACCGTACATAAATAAGCTAAATAAGTGAACTAGTTTCAAAATAAAAATTCTTGTGTAAAGTATATTTACAAGGCCTGAATAAAATTTCCGGCCTCCTAATATTAATTTTGATTTTTTAAATGTTTCTAACCTATTTTGCAGTGAGGGCAGGGAACAGTTCTTACGAAGTTGATACACGTTACTCCAAACTTGGGGTAGAAAGGATCTGAAGGTGGCACTGGTAGGGACATACAATGGTCATCGTAAATGGGTCCTCTTTTGCAGCAGTTTATGGACAGGTTATAGTGAGATTCTGAAATAAAAATAGATGTTTTAAAAACAAGGTGCAATAAAGCTAAAAGCGTATTGTTTATAAATTATACAGTTTATATATATACAGGGTGATTCTAAATTTTTTTTTACAAAATAAGAGGGGTGATAGTACCCACACGAGTAATAATTACGAAAGAGCATGGGGTCGCAAACTACTTATTGAGTCACAAATACAGGGTGTTCAACCCTAACTGAAGTCGGCTTGACGGTAGTAATTTTGCGAAAAATAAAAATATTGCAATAAAAATGTAACGATATGTACCTTATTTTGTATGAAATATGATAAAGACACAAAAAGTTCTGGGAAAACAGGGTACTCACACAATCGATGATACCGTATGAACTGATAATCACAATCCAAAATGTGGAGCATCTAATGCATACTGCTGGCGCGTATAATGGAAACTTCTACCACTTTTTTGTGTGTTATCATATTTACAACAAAAGTGAGCATATCAATTAAAAGTTTCATTATAATATACATCAGTTTGCTGAAAATTATTACCATTAACCAATCTTCGATTAGGGTAGAACACCCTGTATTTGTGGCTAAATAAGTGGATTGTGACCCAATGTTCTATGGTAATTATTGCTCGTCTAAATGGGAACTATCATCCCTCTTATTTTATAAAAGTTTATTATTTTGTTTAATAATTATGTTTTATTGCTTAAAACCACAAGCACAGTTATGAATTTAAAATTATCTTAAATTAATTAAAAACACAGCTTGTTGTAAACATATTTATCTTCAACTCCGGTTATCGCGACACCCCGCTTATGACGACGCTTTTTTCTGGTTATTAGAGTGTCGGGATAACGAGGTTCGACTGTATATATATATATATATATATATATATATATATTATATTTTTTTCTACAAGATTTTCTAGATGATAAGGTAATAAACCATGCATAACATTACTAGATTTCATATTAAGGAAGGATAGGGTGCAATATGTAACTTTTAAAATCTTTTCATTTGAGTAGATACATACATTCAAAATATTTATGTATTTAACAATTTTTTTTTCAAATTTTCTTTATTGTACATTTTGTTTAACTTGATTCATGTATGTAAAAATGGAATCTTTTAATAGATTTTCAATCACTACCTGATGTACTAGAATTATATATGCAGAGGTGTGTTTCCCGGTGTATAGTAAACTCAAAAGTAAATGAAATACGTTTATTCCTCCACTCACTAAAGCACTGCACGTCCATGAAAGAACGAAAGAAAATTACTTGATACAACAATATCGTTGTATAAGAATCTTAAAAGTGCATGAAATCCAGTAATATCGCGGTCAGTAAAATGAATGTTTCTGCGCTTCACCCATGAAAACAAAAATAAAAGGTCATTGGATGCAGCAACCTTGTTGTCTAGGAATCTCAAAAATACATGAAAATCGGTGATGCCTCAGTCACGAAAACGCATGTATGCGCATATCACGAGCATAAAGAACAACGAGTCAGAAATTGTACACCAAACGTGGCAAATGAGGTGCGTTCGTACCATCACTAGTTTTATGCTATCCAGATCTTGTAGTAATAGCTGTTGCACTCTTATGCAAGAATGCATGAATACAAAACTTATTACGATTAATATATATTAAATTCAGTAATACGTAAATAATAGGACTCCATCTTAAATAGGACGTAATCACCATGGCAACCTAGAATGGATATAATTGAATTAATTACGTATAACATGATTTAATAGAATGAAGAAAACTTTTATTAATATCTTTTTAAGTTTTGATTCGATTTTCATAAAATTTGAAACGACTCGACAAAATTCTGAAACAATTATATATATTAAATTTCAAACCATTAGGTTGGATAGTTTTTACGCTGTTATATGCGGACAGACGTACAGATAGACAGATGGACGGATCAGACAACGACTATAGGTGCTACGTACTTATATATTTACTAACGCACCTAAAAGCAGCAAATCACTAGATGTAGTAACCTCGTTGTATATAAATTTTAAAAGCACACGAAATTCGTAAATGCCGCTGTCACTAAAATCCATGTATGTGCGCATGCCGCCCTTGGAAACAAACAAACAAGAAAAAAAATCACTAGATGTAGCAACCTCGTTGTATAGAAATTTTAAAAGCACACCGAATTCGGAAATGCCGCTGTCACTGAAATCCATGTATGTGCGCATGCCGCCCTTTGAAACAAACAATCAAGAAAAAGAAAAAAATCACTGGATGCAGCAATCACATTGTATAAAAACCTCTAATGTAGAAGCAGTTTGTTACTACCATGGCTACTAAAACGCATGTATGGTTTTGCTCTCATGAAATCAAACAAAATCACTAGATGTAGCAACCCTGGTTGTATAGGAATCTTAAAAGTACGTTTAAATTCAGTATCATCGCGGTCACTAAAACGAATCTAACTGCTCCTCGATCCCACGAAGAAAAAAAAAATCACTGCATGTAGAAACCTTATTGTATAAGAATACCAAAAGCACATTAACTTCCGTAATGTTACGGTCACTAAAACGCATGTATATGAGCACCGCGCCCGTGTAAAAAAAACAACCACAATAAGACCCCCCCCCCCCCACACACACACACCAGATGCAGCAACGTTGTATAAGAATCTTAAAAGCACATGAAATTCGATAAGAACAAGACTTGAATTCGACTATCAATAATTTTAAACTTCTAATACTGCAAAAAGCGCATTTCCACGTCCCAATCTGAGATGCCATTCATACTGGATAGTGGACAGTAGGAAAACCACCAGGGAAACTCTGCAATATCTGCCTACGAAATTCCAGGACAACTGATTCTTTTTCTCTGTATGCCAAGGCAACAAAACCCCAACTGCATACGAGTTGCAAAAAAATAAATTGAGTTATGCATCAAATCATGCCCACTAAAATACACTATATGGCCAAAGGTGACCGGTCACTTGCGATTTTAGACGTTTTGTTAAATATCTAGAAAAATACAAGAGGAATTAACCTAAAACTGCAGGTGTGTAAACAGTATAGTATAAGTCGTATATTTCAGCGAAGATTTTTTCCCGAAACCCCATAGGGGACTGTCAGCAAATTGAAAAAGAACAAATATCTTTTGGATTACCCTGTAAAAACTAATGTAGCAAAAGCGTTCAAACTCGAGATTATTAATAAGTGATTGTAATATACTGTGTTCATTTTTATGAGGATAGCATGTATACTCGTAGAGAAATTAAGGTTTTCATAAAACCAGTCCCAAATTTCGCTAAGTTTTTTGCTTATAATTTTCAGAGTTCTTAATATAAAAAAAAATTCTTTTCAAAAAATATGACAAACAACATTGTATACAATACTCTGCAATCAGAATTAAAAAATAATAAAAATTGAATGAAAAATGAGCAGGTTTACTAAAAAATGTTTCACTGCGCATGCGCGAATGCAATAAAAATGTAATGTGCATAATGTATTAGATAAGTATATAGAGCAACTTTTGTGAAAGTCAAAATCATAGCTTGAAAATTCTGAAAATTATCGTCGATAGAATAAGCTCGAAATCCGTTGTTCCCAAAAGGAAGCAAAAAGATGAGGAGTTGTATCCAAATATAGTAGTATATGCAATATTATGAACGTTATCTTGGCACTAATCAACATATATTTGATACAACCCCTCATCTTTTTGCTTCTTTTTGGGAATAACGGATTTCGAGCTTATTCTATCGACGATAATTTTCAGAAGTTTCAAGCTATGATTTTGAGACTTTCACAAAAGTTGCTCTATATACTTAGCTAATACATTATGCATATTATATTTTGATTGCATTCGCGCATGCGCAGTGAAACATTTTTTAGTAAACCTGCTCATTTTGCATCCAATTTTTATTATTTTTAATTCTGATTGCAGGGTATTATGTCATATTTTCTGAAAATAACTTTTTTTTATATTAAGAACTCTGCAAATTATAAGCAAAAAAACTTGGCAAAATTTGGGACTGTTTTTATAAAAACCTTAATTTCTCTACGAGTATACATGCTATCCTCATAAAAAGGAACACAGTATATTACAATGAGCCACTTATTAATAATCTCGAGTTTGAACGCTTTTGCTACATTAGTTTTTACAGGGTTATCCAAACGATATTCGTTCTTTTTCAATTTTTTGACGGTCCCCTATGGGATTTCGGGAAAAAAATCTTCGCAAAAATATATGACCTATACTATACTGTTCATACACCTGCAGTTTCAGGTTAATTCTTCATGTATTTTTCTAGCTATTTAACAAAACGTCTAAAATCACAAATGACCGGTCACCTTTGGCCATATAGTGTATGTCAACTGGCTGTGAAACTGCAACGATAAAATATTTAAACACTAAAAAGTAGTAAATAAAATATAAATAAAAAATAAAGAATGCAATAATTAAAGGATATCTGCTTTCATCATTTCACAATTTAATATTAATTAAATTATGATTATACATTGAGAAAACAATTTAGAAATCCTGAACAGAGAGTTTAAATAATGCTTCGTATTGCGTAGCCATGTCTTAAAATTGTAACAGAGAAATAAATATACAGGGTAAGTACAAATAATGGACCCGGGTTTAAAAAGCCATATTTTCGAAACGGCTGCACATATTACAATAAGTAATACATGAATTTAAAGAGAAATATATCAAGTTTTTTTTCAGTTAAAAATTTTCGATGTATGACCCTCTTGTTACACGTGATATGTCCAATCTATAATACAGTTCGTTCTAAACTCCTTATCCACCGGTTTAGAAGCTCCTCGTTCAAGTAACTAGGTATACCTGCAAAGACCAATGAGGTGGGGCTCCATCCTTCTGAAACACAAAATCTGCTCTGACCTCAAGCGGGTGATGGTTATTTACTTTTATCACATGGCCACCAAGATCCCTAGACCTAACACCATGTGATTCTGGTGTTACCTCAAAGACATTGTTTATGTACCACCAATGCCGAAAACACTGCCATAACTTAAAGAACGCATTTGTGCAGTATTCAGAACCATTGTCAGAGTGATGCTACAAAATGTTTGGAAGGAACTGGATTACAGATTCGACGTATGCTGTGTAACAAGAGGGTCGCACATCGAACATTTGCAACTGAAAAAAAAAAAAAAAACTTGGTATATTTATCTTTATATTCGTGCATCACTTATTGTAATATGTGCAGTAGTTTCAAAAATACAATTTTTTTTTTTTTAAATCGGGTCCATCATTTGTAATAGCCCTGTATATAATTTATAATACATTTATTACTTTATGCTTTCTACCAAGTGTAAATTAAAGTGGTGAATTTTCCATTATCGGAGTTAACGTATTGTAAGGGAAATTTTTTTGGAACTACATGAATTGCAGTCATGAAATCAGACGTGATTTTTAAGATAAACATTGCATGCTTATAAAGAGTGTTTTAGAAAGAAAGCTATTTTATATATTTTTATACTTTTTTAAAATAACAATTCCCAATCTGTGTCTGGTAAAATAAAATAAAATTTTGTATATTTACTAGGGATTATTCTATGAGCTTTTACAGCGAAAGTTGCGACCGCGGGTCTTAGAAGGTAAACCGTCTGTGGTACTTGTATTGTATAATTTCTACCGAGACCCTAGAGACGCTAAAGGAAATATTTCTGTATATACAAGTTTATTTTCTACTAAGTTCATTATATACTATTCACTATATCACTATATCACTTTTCTAAACTTTGGACAAGATGGACTAATAGCTGGTAAAAAGACAAAAAGATGAAAACTAAATGTATCTGCTCCGTCCAAGAAGCAGTCATAGATTAAACGCAGGATTTTTATTGTCGAAGTCCATTTCGTAGTTGAAGGAAAACTCTTTAAATCATTCCACCTCGTTAATTCATGTTCGCAGCTTGATGTCAGAACTTATTAAAAAATAACAGGCTAAAAAGCTCTTTAAATCATAATTGCATAGATAATTAATCTGCTATACCATTAAAACTGTTAAAATATAGTAAAAATTAGTAAACTAATTAAAACTCCATAAAGTGCATAAAACACCCTCTGAGATGGGTTTATTTGATTTGTGAAAAACACAAAAAAAAGTGGGCTCTGACCTCACGGAGACATTTTTATTTGTCACAGATTAGAAACACATGATTCCGAAAAAGTGTTGCGACAGGAGATCTGAACCAATCATAGAGCCCGCCGGATCAATTTACTATTTACTGGTGTATGCAGAAAACTGATATGATACGGCACTGTTTTCGGGCGGGAAAATCTCGAACACGTCCCTGTTCAGAATTTAAAATACAAAATCTCACGTCGCTGCGAAGACGACCCTTTTCAGAATTTAAATTTGGTTTACAGCCCACATAGAATATTCTAAAATGGAATGAATTTCGATATGGGGAAGAAAAGTTACTAGACTTAAAAATAATTGGAATTTGAGATAGCGAAGGGAAAGGAAAAAAAAGTATTTTATGATGGGAAATAGTAAATTGAATGGGAGTGAAATTAAGAATATTAAAATATGTTATATGTATATATTTAATGTAAAATATTTTTTAAAGGCTTTCGGATTGTTTTAAATTTGTTACAGAAAGAATAAACTTAAAATTTCTATAAAAAAATTCTATTAATATCTCTTACAGAGACTTTAATGAGTACCACGGCGTTACTGTGGTTACCACACTGCTAACATTGAGTTGGAAAAAATATCTGGGACGCAGCTTATGCATAGGAAGGGGGGAGGTTAAAATGTAATTTGAGGACTCAATTTAAGTTCATGACGTATTTTTCATTTTCTCCCTTTTTTCATACGTACTTAGTTAATATGTAGCACCCCAGAATATTTTATGTTAATGAGATTATGGAATAGACAAACTGTTCCAAAATATAAAGCTCTACAGGGTGGCTACTGGCTACTAAATACTGCTAGAAATATTCAATCATTTTATTTTGCAAATATAAAATATAAAATGTAAATACACTAATATGGTGAACGTCAGAGATGAAAGTTTACCAGGAAATAATTTTACTCGAATCAACCGCCATCTTTATTGATTACCAAAGATAATCTCTTATGCCATTGTCCGACAGCGGCACGAATCATTTTAAGAGGTAATTGTTCCCATTCACGCAGTATGGAAGCTTTGAGAGAATCTAAACTTCTGTGTTGTTTGCTATTTACTTTAGCCTCTAAAATTCCCCAGATGCAATAATCTAAAGGATTCGGATCCGGTGAAGAAGGCGGCCAATCTTCTTGCATGAGAAAGTTCGGACAATTGACATGGAGCCCTGTGTTGATTTAGCTCGGTGCGAAGAAGTAAAATCTTGCTGAAATATTCAATTATTTTTTGAATAAAACCTGCCAGCATATGGCAATAAATAATAACCAATATCTCCTATTTGTAATATTCCGCATTGATTTTTATCCCTTTATCGATGAATTTCAAAGGCAATTTTTTATTGTTTGACACTGCAGCCCAAACCATAACAGAATTCTTGTTTTGAAAGCGGTTAACAGTTCGAAGGGTTTCAGGTATATTCTGGAAGGTTGCTGAAAATACTACATCATTTTTAGCATTGTAACACTGTTTAGTGCAAAATAGCTTCTCATCAGAAAATATTATTCTGTCAACACTTTTACTACCATGCCGCATCAGCAATTTCTTGCATCTTTGTAATCTTTTTATTCTTTGTGCATCAGTCAAACCTTGAACTTTGCGATAAGGGCGAATACCAAGGTCTTCATATATAATAACTTTCATAGTTCTGCGACTCACGTGCAGCCATTTTATTTGCAGAAAGTTGTGGATTTCGTCGTATCTTTTCACGAATTCTTTTGATGCGCTATTTTATACGAAAAAAGCGTGCACGGCCTGACCTAGATCGATCTTTACAGCTATTAATATCCAATAAACGATTTATATTTCTATATATAAATGTTCTATTAAAACGAAGGCATTTTAATTGCTTAAAAATTTTACCTGCGGAAAATCCACGATCAAAGAGCTGTTTAGTCATTATACTTTTGTCTTCCATCTTTAAAATAATTTTAAATATTTGCTTTATACAAAAATCGTCTGCGCCTAATAGAAAATTGCCAAATGCTGGAATAGAGAAATAAATTGCTTTACTGGACGATTTAAATTAATTCTTATTTTTTGGAGTGTAACTGTAGTTAGTAGCCACCCTGCAAAATATAGACAAACAGACAAACAAAATAATAAATACACCGAATCATATATTCAAAAAACAAAACTAAAGCCACTATTTTATTACTAAAAAATTCAATAAATAAAATTTAGGTCAAAAGAGTCTCTAACATTAGAATGTCCTGTGAAATCCTGACTCGTTAATCACATTAATTAGTTGCGCTCTAAAACTTGATTAATGAGGTTTTGTTTTCGGTTTTAATGTATTATTCCGCTTTCGCAACTTCTGTCAATACTACTTTCATTCAATGGAGCGTAAACATTTTATTCGGACGTGTGTGAAAAAAATGCTTGCTAAACACAGTGTGTGAAGAGCTTTTAATTTCACTATATCGAATTTCAATATGCTCTGTCTTATTTCTTTCTTTCTTTTTTTAATATAAAGACTGTTTTCAACACATATGTTTCTACACAATTACAAAACAATTATAAAACAATTTTAATTTGTAAATGTAATATTTCCTGTAATATTTTAAACTTAGCCGAATTCATTTTTTTTAAAAATTAGAATAAAAGTTATGATAAAAATAATCTCCCTATCGTTATATTCGACATAAGACATTTTCCTTTTTAAGGCCATTTAATTCAAAACGGTTATTCTTGTAACGGCAATTCTTTAACCCCATAACGCCCATAAGTAAACTTATAACTGTTTTTTCAAATTCATAGATTGTGTTGTATTGTTTTCACTAAAAAATAATAGTATTAAAAAATAACGATAATATAATATACATGTTATGAAGTAAATAACACATATTCAAGATCGCATCACAGCAACGAAAATTAATAAAACATTCGAAATCCTACAAATGTCAATTCAACTTTTAGTTAACTTCAATATTCCGACAAAAACAATCAAGCGTCTGATAGACTTAAGGTTCAAACATATTACATTTCTTAATTTCAGAACCTCTTTTATGGTCAGATGGTCTCTTGAATGTTTTATGAATTTCGTCGGATGTCTAGAGGTCAGTGGACGTTGTTGACATATCCATTTCCATGTATTTATTCTGTTGAAATTCACCGTTCTTTTGTTGATGACCACGGAATGCTTGGAAAAGAAAGGCCAGTAGATGTTTTTTTGTTAGGTAAAGCCAATAAACGCAGTCTTACTGCTTTTTAGGTGCGTTCTTAATTATATAAATATGTAGCACTTATAGCTGTATATACGTATTTGTATATATGTAGCAATTTGTAGTACCCAGACACCGTCGTCTGGTCAGTCCGTCTGTCTGTCCGCACATAACACCGCAAAAACTACCCAACCGAATGGTTTGAAATTTACTATATATAATCGTTGCAGAATTTAGTCGAGTCATTTCAAATTTTGTGAAAATCGAATCAAAACTTAAAAAGATATTAATAAATTTTTTCTTAATTCTATTAAGTCCTATCATATGTAATTAATTCAATGATATCCCATGATAGATAATGATTCTAGGTTGTTGTAATTATTCTATTAAATACAATCATACGTATTTAATTCAATAATATCCCACTAGCAGGGATGACCGAGCTAAGCTCGGTCAAAATTAGCCTTGTGTTTGATTCGATATTTTATTCTCACTGTATCATTCTTACTGTTTAGATACAATTGGCATGATCCTGAGACATAGTGACTCAAAATGACCCACTAACCGAATTTTTTCGAACATGCGACCTAACCAATGCTCTTCTCGAACCTGAAAACGATAGAATACAAAATTTAGTCAAAATCGTTAAAGTCGTTTTATAGATAAAATAAGCTTGACCCACGGTAACCCAAAAGTGACCCACTAATCTAAATTTGTCGAACATGTGACCCATCTCAATGCTCTTCTCGTGCTGGGAAATAATGTAATAAATTTTTTTGTCAAAATCGTTTGAGCCGTTTTTTAGATACAATTAGCTTGACTTACAGTGACCCAAAAATGACCCACTAATCGAATTTTCTCGAACATGCGACTTAGCCCAATGGTCTTCTCATGCCCAGAAGTAGTGTAATACAAAATTTTGTCAAAATCGTTTGAATCGTTTTTTAGATACAATTATCTTGACCCACAGTTATCCAAAAATGACCCACTAATCGAATTTTCTCGAACATGTGACCTTCTCATGCTCAGAAACGATATAATACAAAATTTTGTCAAAGTGTTTTGAGCCGTTTTTTAGATACAATTAGCTTGACCCACAGTGACCCAAAAATGACCCAGTAATTGTATTTTCTCGAACATGTGACTTAGCTCAATCGTCTTCTCATGCCCAGAAACGGTATAATATAAAATTTTGTCAAAATTGTTCGAGTCTTTTTTTAGATAAAATTAGCTTGACTCAGAGTGACCCCAAAATGACCCACAAATCGAATTTTCTCGAACATGTGACTTAGCCCAATGGTTTTCTCATGCCCAGAAACGATTGAAGACAAAATTTCGTGAAAATCGTTCGAGCCGTTTTCTAGATAAACTTAACTTGACCCACAGTGATCCAAAATGACCCACTAATCGATTTTTCTCGAACATGTGACTTAGCCCAATGGTCATCTCTTGCCCAGAAGCTGTATATTACAAAATTTTGTCAAAATGTTTTGAGCCTTTTTTTAGATTAAATTAGTTTGACACCTGACCCATAGTGACCCAAAATGACTCACTAATCGAATTTTCATGAATATACGACCTAGCCCAATGGTATTCTTGTGCCCGAAACGATACAAGACAAAATTTCGTGAAAATCGTTAGAGCCGTTTTCTACATAAACTTAGCTTGACCCACAGTGACCCAAAAATGACCAATTAATCGAATTTTCTCTAACATGTGACTTAGCCCATTGGTCTTCTCGTAATCCAAAACAGCAGATTACAAAATTTAGTCAAAATCGTTAGAGCCGTTTTTTAAATAAAATTAGCTTGACCCGAAGTGACCTCAAAATGACTCACTAATCGAAATTTCTCGAACATGTGACCTAGCCTAATAGTTTTCTCGTGCCCCAAAACGGTTGGATATAAAATTTAGGCAAAATCGATTGAGCCGTTTTTTAGATATAATTAGCTTGACCCTGACCCATGATGACCCAAAATGACCCACCAATTGAATTTTCTCGAATACATGACCTAGCCCAATGGTTTTCTCGTGCCCGAAAATGGTAAAATACAAAATTTAGTCAAAATCGTTAGAGCCGTTTTGTAAATAAAATTTACATACATACCCACACACACGCATACAGACACACACACACACAATTTTTGCTCGTATTATAATATAAGATGACATCCAACGATTCTAGGTTTCCCTGGTGATTACATCCTATTTAATATGGAGCCATATTATTTCCGTATTGCTGAATATATGTATAATCGTAATAAATTTTGTATTCATGCATTTTTGCAGAAGAGTGAAACAGCTACTGCACCAAGATCTGAATATTTATAAAACTAGTTGTACGAACGCACTTCATTTGCCACGCTTGACGTACAATTTGCGGATTATTTGACATTTGTATCCCTATCTCCACAAAAAAAGACCAACCCAAGTCTTTACTTGTTTCGAGGAGGTACAAAAACTTTGGAATGTTAATATTGTTGTTATATAGAAAATCCGAGCCATATGGGACTTTTTTATCATTTGGTAAACTCTTTCATATTCACTTAAAATCTAAGTTATATATGTAGGTCCTTTCAAAGACGTGTAATCTGGAAGTGACAGTTAGCGTTGGCGGATTAAACGGTACTGTACGCAAGCACATGATTTAGAAAACATGTCTTGCCAGATCTTCATAAAATTGTAACACATTGTAATAATAAATGATTGTTCATGAAATAACCAACCATTTTGATCCTCCAGTTAACATTCCTTAAATATTTTTATTTGTGTTTTTAAGATGTTTTGAATACGCGATTTTTATGAAAAGTTATTTTTTATAACTGGAAAACGTGAGCTCTGTTATGAAAGTAAGTCATTTTAATTTGACTGTATTTATCTAAAAGTAAAAAAAAAAAATAAAAAAAAAAAAAGAGAAAGAAAGGAAAAGAAAAGCGCATTGTTAAGTTATATGAGTATTATCGTGACCGTAATTCACATGGGCACAATGTGCTGCTACTTAGAACTTAAACTTAATAAAAATGAAACACATTTAAAAGTAAAATTCAAAAGAGTAAGATTGTTTAAAATTCTTTTAAAGTTTTGAGTACGTGAATCTCATAATTTTTAAGGTATCTCAAATTTGAAATTTTTGCCAACTTTGTCATTTTGACACATTTTCCAGTTTGACATTACTTAATCTTTTAAGAAAATAACACTTTTCTTTTTCTTAAGAAAATGAAGCATCACACAGGAAATGCTCTATAAAATTATTGCAAATATGAAATTTGAATCATTTAACTTATTCATTACAGTATTACAGTGCGTTAAAAAATTATAAGACCACTTTGATTTTGAAAATTATGGAGTAAATAAAGGTTCTAATTATAATTTAAACACATGAGGTATCAAAATACAACATATTTATTAAAATCAGATTGCAATAATTTTGAATAATGCAATAAATAAATATGTTAACAAAAATATGAACAATGATTGAAAAATACACTGTTAACAAATTATAAGAACACTTGTCTAAAAAACAAAAATAATATGTAAATTAATACGATATTGGTCCTCCATTTTTCTTTATAACCTCAAACACTCTGTTTTTCATAGAAGTGACCTGGCGATTAAGTAATGATTCAGAAATATTGTGCCATTCTTTTACAACGGCTACTTCTAGTTCATTGGCAGATAAAAACTGTTTATTATTAGCATAAACTTTGCGACTTAATTCGCCCCAAAGATTTTCCATAGGGTTCAAGTCTGGACTTCGACTTGGCCATGACAAAACACGATTTTTTTTCTTTTTTAAACCATTGCTGAATGGATTTAGACACATGGCAAGAAGCATTGCCCTGCTGAAACATCCAGTTAGCACCACCTAAAAAATGTCCAAACGGTATCAATTGATCATATAACATAGCCTGATAATGCGCAGAGTTCATACGTCCCGACATTTAGATTAAATTGCATAACCTATCATGACTAAAAGCTCCCCAAATCATTACTGAACGTCCTCCCATTTGTCGACTGAAACATTGTTTCGATTCCTTCCTCAAATCATGCTAACAGTGTTTATAACCATCCGGACCGTCAAGATTAAATTTTTTTTTCATCTGAAAATATCACTTGTTTCCTTTTCTTGTCCCATGACATGACATTTTTAGCCCATTTCAGTCTTTCTTCTTTATGATGTTTCATTAACCTCGTTTTTTTCGACAATTTCATAGATTTTGCATTACTATTTTATTTCAGACTCTTCCAAACTGTTACGTGTGAGGTTCTATTGCTGAAACGGTTCGAAATTTCCCGAGTTGAAAGACCTTTTTGAGTTGGTAATCGAAATATTTGTCGATCATCCCTTTGATGTAAAAATTCTTTTCCTTCCCGATCGTTTAATTTTATTTTAATCCTTTTTAGGTGTGTTCGTAATTATATAAATACGTAGTACCTATAGTCGTTGTTCGGTCCGTCCGTCTGTCCATCTGTCCGCATATAACAGTGCAAAAACTACCCAACCGAATGGTCTGAAATTTTAAATATATAATTGTTGCAAAATTTTGTCGAGTCATTTCAAATTTTATGAAAATCGGATGTATAGTTTAATTACAGGGACAGTCAAAAGTTTTCCGTTACAATACGGCCAATGGGAAAAATTATTGCAAGTGCATTTTAATGATGCTACAGCCTTTCGAACAGAATGAAATTGATATGCAGTTATGAAGTGCACTAAAGTATACATTCAGTACAATATACGATGCAAAAAATATTTATAAAACTAGTTATAGTACGAACGCACCTCATTTACCACTTTTGGCGAGAAATTTCCAACTTGTTTCTAATTATTTCATTTAAATATAATACTTTCATAGCTTCATTTTAGAACACGTTGCTTTAATGAAACATTGCTGAATAAAAAATCATGTGTAGTATCTGTAAGATTTTAAAAGTATACGGACATGCGAATTTTGTATCCAACAGGTGAAATTTTCGAAATATTTCATAATCTATGTGCGACACATGCTTTTTCTTTCGTTTTAGTTAATTAGTTTCGTATACAATTTAATATTTCAATTAAATATTGAAAATAGTTCTGATAAATAAATACCATTTAATTCAAAGGAACTGAGAAAAAGTTAAATAAAAAGATTATTAAACTATATATGAAAATCAAACTAACTTAATAATTGCTATAAGTGATAAAAATACATTTAAAAGGCAAATAAATACCTTTATTTATTCAGATCGACATGATTCATTGCTCTGACGGCAACAGTTTAAAGATCTATAATGATACAAATATTTTCGCAAAACTATTTTAAATTGAAATCTGGCAAACAGAAATCACGCGAACTTATGCATAATGAAAAGAACTAATGCATGAGTTTGCGTGATTTTGTTTACCAGTTTCAATAAAAATTCTTTTGTGAAAATACTATTTGTATCATTATAGATCTTGAAAATGTTGCCGTGAGAGCAATGAAACATGTCGATCTGAATATATAAAGGTATTTATTTGCTTTTTAAATGTATTTTTATCACTCTTGGCAATTAAGTTAAAAAATTATTACCTGGTGTCCGGAAAATATCATTGAGTGTCAGATCATGAGCCAGCATTTGTCCCCACTCCATGAAATGCGTTGTCAATTTGTCTGGTTTAGGCTTAATTTCTTTGTGAAAAACATTTGACACGTGACGGGGATTTGGCAAAGGCTTACCAGTGCAAGAAACTCTCGGAAATGAAATTTCTGAAAAAAAAAAAAAAAAGAAAAGAAAATATTCACATAAAAATGACACATTATCAGATCCAAAAATTATTTCGCTTTCTATTATCCTTCATCTTATAAAGCGACAGTTGGAAAAGAAATTTACTTACGCATTTGATAAAAGTTGAAACATTTAAAAAGCGATTTTTCTTGCGTGCGTGAAATAGTATATATGAAAGTTGCCATCGGTTTAAAAGTAAATTTAGCAAATCGCATGATCCACGCCGAAGCGAAATGAATGGTATCCAAATTACGAATGTTACACCAACTGCGGTGCCTGTTATCCGTAATCGGGATGCCATTTATTTTTGCTTTGCAGCGAACTGTGCCATGCTACTAAAAATACTTTAAACCGTTGGCAACTTATCAGATCATCCATACCTGTTTCAGATAAGCAAGATAAGTCTTTTTTTTTGTTTTAACCTTCATCAGATACCTGAAAATTGAGTTGAGGAATAATTGATAAGAGTTTTTAAAATTTTTTTAAGTAAAAGCTTCACACCAAATTATTCAATAGGATACTTTTCCTTGTTCTTTACGACTTTCTCTGATAGTTCAAAAAGTTTTTTTTTTTTATGCCCGGTGATAAAGATCTCCTGGTTATTACTCAAAGAATTCCTCCGACCGAAACCTCTAGCCATTATTGAACGATACACCGCGCAAAATGTTGGAAAGCAAACAAAACAGAGAAAATCTGACGGTGCCAAGTCTGGAGAGTACGTCGAATGCAAAAAGCAAATGGTGTCGAAATTGATCAGTTTTTGCCCAGTTGAAATTCTATTTTTGTGATCGAAAATACACAAAAATCAATAAAATTAAAAATCAAAATACACTCACTTATACAGCAAAAAATGCTCTTTCAAATAATATAAAACATTTTGCCTATGCGTGCATTAAAAAAAAAAAAAAAAAAAAAAAAAAAAAAAAAAAAAACCCCTTATGAATTATCTTTAACCAATAAATTTCTGTATTAACTCTCGGTCTATTATTTTTATTGATAAAAACAGATATGTAAGTAATGAGTCTGGAAAAACAAGTACTAAAATAATATCAAACGAACACTGAAACGCTAAGAGAAGCACAGAGGGAAATGCTGTAAAAAAAGAAAACAACAACAATAAAGAAAACCAATCGTGATCAAGTGGATTAAGCGCATTTTTATGAGTTTGTAAGTAGATCGATCGCCTGCGGATCAAATCCCTAATATCGCTATCACTTATTATTGGAGGGGGAAGAAGAGGTGAGAGACCTTAAAATTACTGTAGATATTTGTCGTTTATGTCGGTTTAATTAAAGTGTGTATGACAGTAAGATCTGGATTATACGAAAAAACTCTGTCTATAACGGGAAAATTCTACGATCTTCTGACTAATGGAGTACCGAACAAATTTTGGCTAAATCGAAAACCTGTCTAAAATGGGCTATTTTTTCAGTTCCCAGCGATTCCGTTTTCTCGGTTTTTTGTGCATATTTTTGGAAAAGAAAGGTTTAATAATTTTGCCAATTAAGTTTGTGTTTTTTAAAAGTTTAACGAAATTTATCAACTTTGAATGGGGGAGGGGAGGGGGGGGATTCCCTCCACACACTTTTAGAGGATCTGAAAATTCCAAAATTGATGAAGAAGGCTGATAAGTGCGTACTTCACTAAAATATAGATATTTATTAAGGAATTTTATAGATCTTTACTTCTCACTTGGAGTGTGACGATAATTGATGATTCGCCAGGAACCATCATTGACATAAGGCAGCTCTGATTCTATTAGGGAACACATAATTAATGTAATTTCTTTTTCAACAAATGTATGTTCAAGGTATCTATATTATAAAGGACAAACATATCTGTGCGTAACGCATACGTCATTCTGCGAATGGCAACACTTTGAAATTTGAAATAAAATTTTTATTTTGCAATTTCCTCTACTGCAAATTTTTAAACTTCTAAACATTGCACATTTTAAATTTTTACACCGTCGTGTAACGAAAAAAATGCTCTTTTAAATGCAATTTGTTTGAAAGCTGTATCTCAATTTAATTTTGAGATATTAATTTTTTTGTAATTTTTAATACATTTTTTGTAATTGTGGCAACTGAAGAACTCCATTTCTGTAGAAAGTCGTGGAGGGTTGAAAGTAAAGGGAAACTAATCACGGAAGAAAGAAAATAATATATTACCGTACCCGTTTTGTTGCCATTTTCTCTTAAAAACCTGAAAAATAAATTGAAATCAAAATACGTGCTATGTCAGCGATTTTTTAAATTTCTAAATATCGCTCATTTTCAATTTTTAAACCGTCAAATAGAAAAAAAAATCTACTTTCAAATGCAATTTGTTTGAAAATTGTATATTAATTGACTGAGTTATTATGGTTTTTAAAACAACTAGCCACCCGTGGCGACCAATTTGGCCTCTTTTAAATGTATGCTAGGCATTGTATCATGTTACTTTTATTCATAATTTAATTTACTTGCTCAATCCTTCTCCAAATTGGAAGATTCTGATAGAGAAATCGAGAACTCCCTACAGTTATGTTAGTCGGGCACAGGTGATAAATCGCCAAACATTGTACCCGTCGCATTTTTTCCCATATTTCGTTAATTTAGATTAAAATATAATCCTTTCACTCATTTTATTTAGAATGGATGACTTTAATTTAAAAATAAAACCTTTAAAATTCACGACTTTCACTTAAAAAAAATTTTCTTAAAAAAAAGAAAAAGAAAAGAAAAAGAATAAATAATTTTCTCGCCATGGACCTTTTCTCTATTTCGCCAAGCACCTATACTGGAAAAGAACCTTCATTTATTTTTTTATTTATTGTATTTTAAATTAGATGAATAAAAGACGGCACAGGTATCGTATACGCACTATGTGGGCACGATTTTTTTCTGACGCCAATGTCATATACACACCTGGGTACTTAACTGGCGCCAAAGTGTCGTTATTTTGCTTGATATGGTAACCCGGATGCTGTTGTTTATTTATTAATAAATTGTTTATTTACTTTTATTTTATTTTTTAAAATTATATAAATTGTTTTGTTCTATAGTTATGAATTAAACTTTTTATTTATTTATAGTTATTAAATTTTTTAAAAATATTACACAATAACCAATGAGATGCGTTTCATTCGTGCGTTGCCATTAAACAATGAACAGCCAATTGTTTACAATTGAACAATTAACCAACAATTAATCGCGATTTCTGTGCCACGTACGATAGCGTAATATATATATAGATTTTCAAGCATAAATTATTTTTTTTTATTTATCTCTATCACGTGTAGCTCGATTAGGGAAGGTTAATCCGCTTGCCCTTAAAACAATATAAAAAGTTCAGCATATGTTTTCGTCTAATGTTCCATAACAAAGTTAAAACTTCCTCTATAAATAAATTAATGTAAATAAGAAACAAATTTAACAAACATGGGATTGAACTACTCGCTTATCCACCGAAATGATCGGTGAGACTGACGTAAGACGCAAAATCTTGGGTTAATAACTCCTGGCATGTGGTGACATGTGAATATCGCTTTTAATAAATTTGAAAATTTTATTTGATTGCATAATTGATATTTTTCATATAAAAATTCTTTTTGATGTTAGTGGGCAGTCTAAAATATATATTACATGTAAAAAAATAATTAGATTAAAAAAAAAAATTGGTTTTCACCTATATTCTGTAACCCGAGGAGTTCGGGTTCGATCCCCTAGTTTTTTTAAAAGCAGCATTTCGACACGACTTCCCCCCACCCGTCCCCTCATTTACTTTTACCTCACAGGCTATCAAAGCTTGAGAGCTAACGAGCCCGCAGGTTCTGCATGTACGTAAAGCAATAACTGTTGATAGTAATATCCGATTTGCTTCAAATTTTGTAAATAGTTTCATTCTGATAAGGCGCTTCCCCATTAGTTTTGGGGTTCATTGGTTAAGTATAATGAGGGGGGGGGGGGCTAATATGCCTTTAATTTAGATAAATGGGTTTTTCATGCAGAATTATCCAATTTGCTTCAAATTTGGTATACTGGATTATTCTGATAAGGCACTTCCCTGGTTAGATTTAGAGGTTCATTTGTTAAGTATAAAATAACGGGGCTAATTCCTCCCTTGATTTAAATAAATGTGTTTTTCATGCAGGATTATCCGATTTGTTTCAAATTTTGCAAATAGGTTCATTCTGATAAACAGCTTCTTTGATTAGATTTGGAGGTTCATTGGTTAAGTATAAAGAGGGCGAACAATGGGCTAATCCCCCTTAATTTAGATAAATGTGTTTTTCATGTCGAATTAACTGATTTGCTTCAAACTTTGTAAATAAGTTCATTCTGATAAGACTCTTCCCTGATTAGATTTGTCAGTTCATTGGTTAAGCAATTGGGGGGGGGGGGGGGGTACTAATCTCCTTTAATTTAGATAAATGGGTTTTTCATGATTATCCGATTTGCTTCAAATTTGGTATACCAGTTTATTCTGATAAGGCGCTTCCCCGGTTATTTACCACTTTGCTCAAAAAGAGTGAGTTCTATTTTATGAATAATAGACATAAATAGGAGTATAATATACAATTAGTGTGAATAGTCTATAAGCTCAATGCCATCTGTTTAACTGGGCACTTTTCTTTTTCTTTATGATTTCTATCGTTGTTTAAGCAACTCTAAGAAATATGCCTTTTAAAAAAATATTTGAAAACGACATTAATCACGGCTATTTCTAATTGTGAAACGGAAGCTTATGCATGTTTATAAATTTAATGTACCGTCCTCTGTTCCTAGAGGATATAGTCTGCTTTTCCTTCAAACTACCGTTTATACGGATAAGGCATTACTGATTTTTTTTAGGTCAATGTAGTTTAAGCTTATTAAAAATACCATTTATTCTTATTAATTACGTATAATAAAATTCATAAAATGCTCGGTGAAATCACAGAAGAATGTATTAAGTCTTTTTTAATCCGCTATTGCAGATTAATAAATTGATTATTACATATTTATTTATTTGCATTCATTATGACTGATAAAGTTCAGTAATGCGTAGTTAAATCCAAAGTGAATATTAAATCTGTTATTGACCTAAACCGTTGGTATTAAGATTACACAAATTTCTGTAATTATTATTAGACCGGGAGCCGGCAGCACAGACAATCACCTCATCGAGTTCACGGATGAAATTCTAGGATTAGTTAAATCTTGATTCGCATATTAAAACGCAATCGGTCTGCCAAGTCATATCTTGGTGGAAAACACTTGAAAACCCGATTTTAGCGGCTGACTCGTAGGTTTACCATTGTGTTTTCCTGCTCCCAGTCCTCCATGTTTTTATACCTTTTGGTGTAGGAAAACACAATAGTAAATCTACGGGCCAGCCGCTAAAATCGAGTTTTCAGGTGTTTTCCACCAAGATATGACTTGGCAGACCAATTTCGTTTTAATATGCGAATCAAGATTTAACTAATCCTAGAATTTCATCCGTGAACTCTATGAGGTGATTGTCTGTTCTACCGGCTCCCAGTCAATATGTATCGTAGTGCCTAGTTACACTCTCATGAAGATAGTCTAGGATTAAAAGAATTGAGTTTTTTTGTGTGAACATGTCGAACACTTGTGCGTGAAAGAGGCACCTATTCTGTCATTTGTTTTACTTTCCCAAAGTATGGTTGAATCTCCCTGAATCTGATTGTCATGTTTGTTTTACGTAGTATATGCTAATTAGGTATCTGTGGTCAACAGGCTAGTATAAATATGCTAGCTAGAAGTGCGTATCTACGGATTTGCGGTATCTTTGATAATCGGATCTTGCCATTTATGGAGAATTAGACTAGAGCTTTTGGACTTGGAGTTTGCCCAGCGGTAAGGTGTTGCAACTGCGCATTTGAATAAAAGAGTTCAATGATTTACGATATTTTCTTCAAGTTAGAGACGTTTTCTATCGTGAAATACGCATATTTCGTGTTTCCAGTGATATTGCATATTGATGACATTTTTAAATTTACGAAGCCATCTTGCTTCAAATTGAAATTAGCGCAATCCTTGTGGTCACCTTCTCCCTCTTTTGTAAACACTTTCCAACAAAGTTGAAAAGTGTTTATGCATTCGGTTTGTCTGCCCGTCTGGCCGTCTATCCACGCTCTAACTCCCGTAAGTATACTTGGATTTTCATGAAATTGATAAAGGTTATTTGGGTCACCAAAGCATGTTTGGTATTGTATAAGAAGTATGTAGGATTAATCGTTCATTTACAGGGGCACTCAAAAGTATTCCATTACATTATAGTATATGGGGAAAAATCGTTTACAGAGCATTTTAATGACATTACGCTATTTCAAATGTATGGAAACTGATATAAATCACTGAATTTCACTACGATCACGTTAGAACAGGGCATTCATAGCATTTTTTATTCATTTATAGGGGCACACCAAAGAAATCGGTTACAGTACAGTACTGTCTTTGAGTAATAATTGCTGGAGTGTACGGTTTAAAATTCGGTATGCGCTTTTAAATTTAATTAATATTTTGCATCTTAGTCGTTACATATAAATTCTATACCTCAAATACAGGGCTGCACATAAGTATTCACGTACCGTTCTCCTTATTAGAGGAATTTGCTGAAGGTAAATTTTCAACTGAAGTATATGTATCTCTTAAGTGAACTAAATTTTGGTATGAATGTAGTTAATAGATTCAAATCTATATATCTTATACAGGGCTGCTGTAAAAGTTCGCACAATTTTCCGATTGTGGATGGGAACAGTTTGAATTGGGTTTCGAAATGTATTATGCGTTTCCATATGGTTGAATTAGACGTAATATTTTAATTTTTTAAACGGTGCAGTTTTGTTACATTATAGTGTTTCATAATCTATGCTTGACGCATGATTTTTTTCTTACTTGTTATCTTATAGCATGAGTTTTTAAACTGATCGTCTTAGTTCATTTCACTCTCTCCACTGCTATCCTCATTTAATATTAATTTTAAATAAATCGTTTTTATTGTTTCCAGTATTACGTTTACTTATTTAGAGAACGGGCCCGAAGGTTCAGCCACAATTATACCGTTTTGTCTTTATAAAAGAGTTCGTAAATGTATCATCCTAAAGGTTACTCCATAAAATGAAAGAAAAAATACAGAAAAATTTATATTTTATAGATGCATACACATTTAATATAACTTTCAAAGCAACATAGAAATTATTTAATAGGACTCTTAAGGTTTATATTGATTATAAACTTCTATATTCTGGCCACGTGTCTAAATATAAATAAAGTTCTGAATTTTACTCCAACTTTGTAAATTTTATAAAACACACTTTAAGGGTATCTGTGATCTCACAGGGAAAAACAATCATTTATATATAGGGTGTTCCTTCTTTTTGTTGATCAACAGTTAATTATCTATTACACCATTAGTTTTCGATGCGTAAGTTCCAGTTGCAAAAACGTTTCAAAAGTTGTTCTTCATCGTATAAAAATCCATTTATATCAAAAAGGTTTTTTTTTTTTTTAATTACAAAATTTATATCTTTATATATTTCCTGCATCCTTTAAGTTATATTTAGAAAACATTTTTCATGCTCTAACAAGTAAAATATTAACTTTCTATTTTTGCTGTTTTACTTCTTAGATCACGAAGAAAATTTATCTAAATATAATTTATAAAAAGAATTCTAAGCGATTTTGTAAGATTATTAAAAGGATGTATAAAAGATGTATAAAGAATGTATAAAATCTAAATTTCAAAACTTCTTAAAAGTTAACTATTTTGACGTAAATGGATTTTCATATAAGGAAGAACAAAATCTGGAACTTTTTAAAAATTTGATCTATTCTAAAACTTCCCCATTAGGAATTAGCTATTAGTCAACGGTAAAAATATACTCGTATACAGGGTGTCCACTCTCAATGGTGGCCAATGGCTAATTCCTAAACCTTTAGTCATAGATGGTATAATTCCAATTACAAAAATGTTTTAAATGAGGTAAAGAAATATTTTAAAAGCAATTTGGGTCAATGAAAACATTTCTTAAAAAATTACGAAATTTAAATTTTTATAAGGTCCCCCTGTCCTATAAGTTATATTTAGTAAAATTTTCCTGTTATACTGACAAGTAAGATAAGAAAAAGTCCCGTTATTCTACGATAAAAATTGGCCAAGTTATAACTGTTTAAAGTTAGAGCATATTTTTTTTTCTGCAAATTAGGGGTCTTTCACAAATTTAGTAGAAGTATAATTTCGTCTGATATATTAAAAAAATTGTTGAAAGTAAAATTAACATTGCAATATAAATTGAAATCTTTAATCATTCTGACATATTAATGCAAAATATACAATTTGTAATAACCATAAGAAGGAAAAAACAGAAATTTTGTTAAATAAAATGATGAAAATTAGCAGTTTTAGATTTTGATAATTGATTCTTATGTATTCTGTACCGCTGAATCTGACACTGATCTTCATTTTTTACTATCACGTAAAGATTTTTTGCAAATCGTAAGTTTTAAAGTTAAAAAAAGAAAAAAATAGCGAAAATTTGCTACTATAAAATAGATGTCTTTGTTGTGTTTTAACTTTTGATAATTGATTTTTATGATTTTTTTACTGATGAATCCGTAAATGACCTTCATTTTTAACCATCATGTCAGGATTTTTCGCAAATTGTAAATTTCAAAGTTAAAAAATTCAAAGATAAAATTGAACCTCCTCCCATACCTCATCAGATCCTTCAACTTCTTAGCTATAAGTATCCCAGTATAAGATTAAAAAAAAAATGAATAAATTATTGAATTAAATAAAATTAAATAAAATTAAAAGAATTTTACATCTGTTTTATAGCTTCAGATTTTTGCTATATTTTAACTTTGACATTTACCATTTGCAAAAAAATTCTAAGTTGATAGTTAGACATGAAGGTCATTTTCAGATTCATAGATAAAAAGTGCATAAAAATCAATCATCAAAAGTTAAAAATACAGTCATCTCCTCTATTTTATAGTATCCGATTTTTGTTATGTTTTAACTTTGAAAATTTATGATTTGCAAAAAATCCTGACGTGATGGCTAAAAATTAAGGAAATTTTCGGATTCAGTGCTAAAAAATACATGAAAGTTAAAAAACACAACCATCTTAGTCTTGTGTTATCTAATCTAAAACTTGTTCTTAAACTTCTTGGCGGTAATCTATCCCGAAATTTTTTGTGTAATCCTGTAAAATGAGTATAAATGGTAACCACTTAAAATCATAATATTCGATTGTCATCGGATTTATGTCAGTATGTAAAATTTAATCTTGATCGGATATTTGAAAGTGAGTTAAAGTTCGAGTACAAATTTTGAACTAGAAAAATATACATATGATCGTTGAAGTTAAATATAAACTTATAAAAATAACATAATTTTTGTTAAAAGAAATCATGAAAAGAAATAGTCCCATATCCTTACAAAATAAAACATATGTTAAAATACAATTATTTTAGTCAATTTGAAACTTAATAAAAGTTAACCCAGTCGTAACGCTTGTACGATTTTTTTCAAAGCGCAGATACAGATGGAATAAGTTCTTCGAATACTTTAAGCACTTGGTATATGACCCCTCAAAGCATGCGAAACTCATCTGTGTTAAGCTGCTGAAAAGTGGTATAAGTCATGCATTTTTAAAGTTTCATAACTCGGTCAATTTTAGTGTAATATGAACGGGACTTTTTTTTTTGTCTTACTTGTCAGTGTAATAGGAAAATTTTACTAAATATAACTTATAGGACCAGGAGACCATATAAAAATTTAAATTTCGTAATTTTTTAAGAATTGTTTTTATTGACCCAAATCGCTTTTAAAATATTTCTTAACCTCATTTAAAGCAAACGCTTTAATTTATAATTGGTACTATATGTCTATGACTAACGGTTTAGGAATTAGCCATTGGACGCCGTTGAGAGTGGACACCCTGTATATATGAAATGATAAAAATTAAATCCTTTTTCAAACTTAAAAAAATAAATCCTTTTGTAAACTCAAAAAAAAAAAAAAATCCTTTTTAAAACTTAATATTCAAAATTTCTAACTTCTTTTTCTAATGGTAAAGCTAAGTTTCCTCTTTTATATTGGTTGACGTAATGAATACTTAAAATCATAAGCTTCAATTAAAATAACCATCATATGATTTGTAAAAACTCATAATTAGCAATTATTGTTTCCCAGTGTGACAGCTATTAGATTTAGTTGGTTACTTCAAGTAAACAGAGTATATTTTACCAATAAATTTTAATCAACTTTCTCCATATTTGACAGTTATTATAGATAGAACAGATAAATAATAATAGAACACAACTTCCTATTAATGTCAAAATAAGTATTTGAAATGACATAAATCGTAATTAAAGTATCTCTAGCTTGCATTTTAAAATATAAACAATCATTAATGTCAAGGATGGTAATTACTTTTAGCGGTGCAATCAAGATGATGAAAGACGTGTGTAACCTCAGAAAACCAATCATTAAAAATTGTTTTAACCAATAAAATTAAAGTTTCCATCCTTTCTGATAGAGCTGCCCCCTGTCAGAAATAAAGTGAATTACCCCTTTTTATAGTCGGGAACAAAGTTTTTCCGTGTCGTTTTTTACTAGGATGATTTGTAAAAATTAACCTGTTCTGCTCGATGGGACTTTGGTGCGCTATGAACTCTGAACCTGGCTGAACCTGGTTTTAGAGAATATCCCAATGTGATAAAAGGATAATAAACCCGGTCTCCAAAAGACTTTCCATCTTGCCTTTACTGCGTGGACATTTAAGGGGATTCTTCGCGCACTTGAAAACACCCGCTCTGTAATGTTAATCCTATGGGCAGGTTATTATCGAATTTCTCGTTTCAATTTGAATATTTTTAAACGATTTTTTTTTTGCATAGGCTAGATGAGGTTGATCTTTAATATGACTCTTTTTTACTTTTTCGATTTTGGTTGCAGATTATTTTTTTTTTAAAGGTACTTTCAGTTTCCAAACCGGTTTCGAAACTGAAAGTACCTTTAAAAAAAAAAAAAAATATGCAACCAAAATCGAAAAAGTAAAAAAGAGTCATATTAAAGATTGAGCTCAGCTATCCCATGCAAAAAAAAAAATTGTTTAAAAATAGGATTAACATTACGGAACGGCTATTTTCAAGTGCGCGAAGAATCTCCTTAACTCGAACATTTAGAAGAGAAGTTATATCGACAAACTACTAGCGAGCCTCGAACGGTCCCGACGTTATAGAAACCCCCGCCCGCCTCCAATTCATTACATATATACACTTTCATAGAGTATAAATTTTTCGAGCATTAGTCGAAGTGGAAATATCTTCCATTTGATTTTTCTTTTTTACGTACTCAACATGTTGTTTTGAACGGAATGCACTTAATATATTTGCTATATATTTTGACCTTTGCAACATGTTATTTTCTGAAAACTGGAAGTCATTTCATTTATGAGTAAGTGGGAAAACGTTATTATAGATCTTGGAATTTTAAATGGTATTTTAATATTCTCTCGCATACCTGAAGGATGGAAGTATTTCGATTTCATAACTTGCAAAACAGGTTGTTGAATTGATCAAGATTCTTTTATAATGGAATTAAAATGGAATTTTTTCTTTCTTGGCTTTAAATAATGTACTGATAAAAATAGATCTTTACACAAGCTACCATCTACTGCATCTTTTATTGTTTCGGCTAAAAATTATTCTGAAACAAACGACGTTCGCTTTTATAAAACTTTTTAACTCGTTGAATGCCAAGTCTGTTTTGTCTGTCTTTCCATTTGGGCCACGAAACAAGATTCCCGTTACACGATCTATGAGTGTCAGTCACCGATGACTGACACAGCCTATACGAAAAGTTCAGTGTCAGTCACCGATGACTGACACGGCCTATACGAAAAGTTCAGTGTCAGTCACTGGTGACTAAAGTGGCACTCAACGTGTAAAAGAACAATATTTGTGCTACTAACGCGATGCAACAATTAGTTCTACTCAGTTGCCATACTAGCTTCTGTGGGTAAAAAGAAAAGCTGCTTAAATTGATTTTCTTTGATATTTTTAGCCCTACATTAGTTTTCAAAATTACGGATTTTCCTTAGGGATGATATTTAAGCATTTTATCCTACTGTATTAGATATGGAGAAAAGAAACTTTGAGACGTCGTTTTCGCCAAAAATGCGATTGAGGCAGTGAGAACCTTATCCTTCGAAGACAATAATGTTCTGATATCCCTAAAATTACTGTATTTCATCATATATTTTATTCATGTAACGCAGAAATGCATTATGAAAATTAGATCAATAATAAAATTCTATCAAAAGAATGCTTACAAGCGTTCCATTTACGAATAAGTGAAAAGATAATATTATGGATGTTGCTACTTTAAATGGGATTTAACAATCTCTCGCATACTTGAAGGATAGAACTATTTGATTTCACAAGAGTTTGTTAAATTGATCAAGATTTTTTTCATAATGGAACTAAAAATGAATTTTTAATTTCTTTTAGTACGGATAAAAACAATAAATTTTTACACAAGCTACCAATTACTGCATCTTTTATTGCTTTGGCTAAATATTATTTTGAAACAAACGAGGTTCAATGTTATGAAACTTTTTAAAGAACAATATTTGTGCTACTAACTCGGAGGTCGAGGCAGTGAGGGCCTTATCTTTCGAAGAGATCATTTTCCGATATCCCTAAAATGATTGTATTTCATCATATATTTTGTTCATGCAACCCAGAAATGCATTATTAAAATTATATTAATAACGAAGTTAATTCTATCAAAAGAATGCCCATAAGCATTTTAGTTCTTTCAAGCTCTAAAAGCTCACCTTTCTAGTGCCGGAAAGTACCAAAATTTGATAAAATTAAAAGTATCATTATCCTTTTGGAAATGGAACAATAAGATTATTTTTGTATTCTTCTTATACGCAGGACAACTTTTTCTTTTAATACAACCTATAAGAAATGGGGCAGCATAATAAATTAAATTTTGCATTTAACAGAAACTCACATTTTTAGTGCCGGAACTGACCGAGATTTGATAAAATTAAAAATATTATAGTCCTGCAAGTTTTGGACATGGAAGAATAAGATTTTTTTAATGTGCTTCTTATACGAAGGACAACATTTTCTAAATATAACCTATAAGAAATAGGGCAGCGTAATAAATTAAATTTTGCATTTAAGAGAAAGTCGCCTTTCTAGTGCCGGAAAGTACCGAAATTTGATAAAATTAAAGTGTCATAGTCCAGCAAATTTTGGTCATGGAAGAATAAAATTATTTTAATGTCCTTCTTATACGCAGGACAACATTTTTCTAAATATAACCTATAAGAAATAGAGTAGCATAATAAATTAAATTTCGCATTTAATATGTATACGGCCACTTATAAAGAAAATGCTATATCTAAAAGCTATAGTTGATTTTATAGTTTTTGTAACTGTAAGTATATTGCTACTATCAGCTGTTTAATCTATTATCACTAATCTGAAAAAAATATATATATATATTCAGAAAATATTACGAAATTACTGTTTTAATACGGTTTTCGAAAATATAATATAATTTCTCTCGAGTTACCTACGAATCTAAAAAGCGTTCGTTTATCTTCCGAAATCCGAGAAACTAATAAATTTACGAGATTTTAGAAAAATGTTTTAAACAAAAGTTTCATTTGCTACCATTTTACTGATGAATGGTGAATGAATGAATAATGAATGATGAATAGGTCAACCGCCGCGGTGACCGGCCCATCTTCGTCCGCAGCCCTTTATTCTTCTACTCTAGTCCGTCTCTTTTGCGGAAGCAAGATTCTTAGGTTCCCATCCTCGTCCCGAATGAAAGACTCTCTAGCGAAAGCCAGATTAAAAAAAAAAAAAATCCAAAATTGAAACCGGACAAATTTAAAAGGGAAATTACACAAATTAAAGACACCGAAAAGCGGGAAGGGTTGGGCTCGGGGCGATGAAGCTACCGAACGACTCCTAGCTACTTCTAGCTTATTATTAGTCTATTATAGTTATTTTTGGAAATGTTAACGAGTAGTTTTATAGTGTATTAATCAGTTTTCTCATTCCGAAATACCGTCTTTTCGAACTCTATCAATTCTCAAGTAAACGTTTGCAGCTCTGTAGCATAATGCTCACACGCATGAGTAACAACAAGTTAATTTTAAAGTTAATGTTAATACAATTAATTTAGTATGTTTGTCTGTTGAATAGGTTTCTTGAACATGAAAATGTTTACTTAAGAATTGATAGAATTTAAAAAACAAGAAAAAAAATCTTACGTAAAGCGTACATTACAAAACACTTTCCAAGGTATGCAGCATACTGTAAAAAAAAATCTGTAACTTTTACAGAAAAGAATTGTATTTTTTACAGAAAAAGACTGTTTTGTAGAAAAACAGTTTTTTTCTGCAAAAGAAACTGAATTTCGTAAATTTTGCAGAAAAAACTTGTAACTTTTACAGAAAAAAACTGTTTTAATGAAAAATTGCACCTTTTTTCTGTAAATTAAACGGTTTTCCACTGGCGCCAAAATTGACATTTTTTTCCATTCAGCTTGACAGATTTTTTTTTTACAGTGCGTAGTGTAACAAAACTTCACCGTTTAATAAGGTGATGCTGAAAGATGGCTAACAATTACAACCAAAATTACCACCAATTACCACAATTTCCATCTATTATTCATCCTATTACCAAAATTGTCACAAATCATATTCGCCAGGAATTTCTTTATATAAAATAGCAAAACACAACACACAGGACTTCGGCGAGCAGTATTTATAAATTCTGGTGAGTTCCAACTAATATTTAAATATTCACTGCTTCAAATGCTTACCACATTTGAAAACGCGCGTCGGGCAGTTATTTCTCAGACACAGTACAAGAGTGTTCTCATACTCCAAGGCATCATTTCTAGCAAAAAAAGCTATAATTTTCTGCAATGATAAAAATCCTAGTGTAACCTCCTCCTTCCTCCGTCCTCGTATATTTATATTTTGTATATTATTTTAGAAATTTAAAGCAATTTCTTCTTCAGCAAAAACATTTTTTAATGCATTTTGACTATATTTTTTATACATAATAAAATCCAATAAATGAACAGAGCAAAAAGATTAAAATCAGGAGTGGGGAATTTTTAGAAAATCTTATTCGCCAAGGATTTCTTTTGTATAAACTAGCAGCAAAACACAACACACAGAGATTCGGGTATTATTAATTCTGGTGGGTTTCAACTAATATTTAAATATTCACTAAAAATAAACAAGTACTGGAGTTGCACTCCTGTGAGATTCGGGGCAGATACGCTCCGCATGGAGCTAATAAGTTGATTTGTAAGAAAATTTTACAAGCATGAACAAAAAGCAGTGAGTAAGCATAACACGGGATTAAAAACAGCAGATACGGTTGTGGTTAATTCCGACATTCATCATCGACGCGCTGTTTGAAAAGATTGAGACGGACCATTGAGTCTACATTTGAAAGCGCTAGATAGAAGCCCAGGTTGCATCCCCTAGTTAGTGAAAAAGCACATTATTCACATGGCCGACGATGAAAAAAAAGTCTAAATTCGAAAGTATTCCGTACTTTTGGTGGAGATGGATTTGGTCTATGATTTTAATGAATATATATATATATAAAAAAAAAAACACATTTTCACTGATTTTGAAAGAAAAGATCAATATTATACTACTTTTTAATATTTATTCTTTATTCTTTTCATTTTTGATAAAGTACCTCAATAAACTCGAAATATATTTTAATAAAATTGATATAAAAAGAAAAACTTACTGTCTGCATAGTCGAAAGGTAATATTCTCTTTAAGCATATATCAGCTTTCCCCCACGTCGGATGTTTTAGGTTATTGCAGCTGCCATCAATAGTTCTGTATTTGCTATATTCTGCGTAATAACAAGGTACTGGATGATCTGTACACTGATCTATTTCTTTCCTTGTGATCTCTATGTTTCTAGGATCCAATAACTCATATCTGGAATAGAGAAAATTTACTTTACTTTGTGACTTATGTTTTAAAGCAAAGAACTTGTCTAAGATTAACGAGGGCGGTTTGATGTTATGCCATCAGATGTTATGCCGTGGTCATGTTAAAAGAGAAACATTAGAGAAATGTAACAATCTGTTGCAGTGTATCGTTACACTCGGTAACATTTGTGGGTAGAAATATGCTCCCAAACAAATATGCACTTTTTCATGTGCGCACACACACGTGCACACCCTTGCCAAATCGTCAACAAACTTTGCGACACATGGCGAATATCATCGAATTTGGCGGCAAAAACAAGACAGTCTTACTGACTGACAAGCCTGCAGAATTGCCACTGATGTGATGTAAATAAAAAAGTGCAGGCCAGCCAAGTTCGGCGAGGGCATCTTTGACTGGTATGAATAGACAGTAAAAAATGAAAAACTTCAAAATTCTTTGAACGTTTTACTGATGATTTTTTTCTTAAAATATTTATTTACTCATATGACGATGTAATAATTCTATTCCCGTTATTTTCAGCAACCAAATAATAGATGTGTAGTTAAAACTTCAAGATAAACTTTTTAATTTTTTGCTTTTTAAATAATTAATTACATTTTTTTGCTTTTTAATCCTTTTGTACGATTATCTTTAATTTTAGTAATTCGTAAAAAAAAAAAAAAAATAAATAAAAAATAAAAAAGTAATTAATAATGATTAACTGAGGTTTCTGGTGTACCATCAACTGATTCTTTTATTCTTAGAAGTATCCCCATAGAAATCTGACTTATAATAACTGATTTTAAGTTTTTCAGATGTTGCTGTTTTTCTATTAACATCCTCACTATGCACTGTCGAAAGCAGAAGCCTTACCAATGCATACTTTTTGTTGGAAAATGATAGCGGATGAAAAATTTTCTATGCCAGAGAAAACGATGGATTTGATTAACCTTGAGTTCCTACCAATGAAGTCTGGTTCGGGGCGGTCCATAAATGATGTCACACTTTTATTCAATAATTTTGACACCCTTTCCCCCTTTGTCACAAAGTGTCACACTTCACCATACTCCCTCCCCTTGTCACATGTCACGTTGTATTACATAAACATATAATTGCAGTTCAGAAACAAAGCACTACGTTATAGATCATATTTCAAACTTTAACTATGTGTTTTAAGGGTGTATTCGAAAAAATATTTTTCCACCCTCAACAGCTCGAAATTTTCTGAGACATTTTCAGACTCATTTTTAAAAGTAAAAACATGAAACTTGCTGGGGTGATTTCTGAAGACATGTTTAACATGCCGTGTGATTTCATTTTCAGCTCAATTAATTAGAATTTGATTTTTAAACAATTATTTTCTCAGTATGACCATTTTTTTCATTCCCAGATCGCCCGCTTCGGAAAATTCGGTTCAAAACGCCAACTTTGACAGCGTTTTTTACAGTATTTTCTGCATTTATCAAAAAATTAAGAAGCACCGCACATTATATAGTTTCTAAATAAATGAATTTCCAAGTTTGATGCGTTTGAGAGCAAAAATGAATTTTAAAATGAATCAGAAAATAAGCAGTTTGGATCGGAATACACCCTTAACGACATTTGTGACAATTTGCATGAAATAAGATTAAGGTTCATAACAAAAACATAATTAATATACAATAGTAATAAAATATTAATACGAAAGAGCAGTTGAAAACAGTTGTATTTTGGAATTTGAAATGGAATTTAATATATTTGGCTTTAAATCTACTTTATAAACACAAAACACTTTAATTTCAAAATAACTTCAAAATTTAATCTGCTGATTTTTAATGCTTTTACTTACTTACACAATGGTGCTACAATCCATGTAGGATTTTGACCTCCCTCAATATACTTCTCCAGACCTTCCGATCTCTGTTTAATGCTTTTATTTTAACCAAAATGTGTGATGTCACATTTCTTCTTACCCCCTCCCACCCGATTGTCACAAACTGTCACAATTTCACGAACTTCCCTCCCCTCCTTCAAGCGTGACATCATTTGTTGGAAGGCCCCTTAGGAATTATCTCAAAACTGTAGTATCCAATATTACGCCGATTTTCGTTGCTGGCAACATCATAAAGCTGCCAATCTATCTGGTTTGATTCGCAGATGAAAATCTCCCTATATGATCGGTATGGATACTAAAGCCACATTCCACGCTTCTACGTACGCACACACATACACACAAGCACCAACTTAGTGCTGTAGTCTCGTAAATAAACCTTCGGATATAGGTTATAGCTATGGGCTGGGTGCACACACTTTAGATTTACTGGAAAAAAAACATAAGGATTACATACGGATAAACATTCGGATTTTTAAAAAAATATTTCGAAGGTATACGGCGTATACCACAATATACTACTCACTATAACACTTTACACATACACACACTATAAAATATATAACAAATACATATAAAATTAAGCATTTTGTAAATAAATGAGTTATTAAATCACAACATAAAATTGGCACTAGAAAAATTAACCAAATGTGATAAAACGTTAAAAATAACTTTAATTCAATAGTGTGAAATGGTATTACAAAACCACCAAAACAGAAGAAAATGCTACTGAAATAAGAAAGCGGAACCTTATATTGTGAAATATGTTATCAAGGGCAAAATTCCACTATATAAGGAAGGCACGAATTCTTTCTGTACCTGAAAACCAAATTATCGTAAGTCCAATAATGACAAATTTTATATTAACAGCTTTTTATACTAAAGAAACTGTTCTCTTTCGAGCCAAACTATCGCTATAGTTGTATTGTAAGTGATTTCAGGGATATTATGTTTTATAACATCGTTGTTACAATAACGTTGTCTTGCAAGATAATGCTTCTTCTACTTCTCCTGAAAAATAAGTGAAATGTGACCTACGATAGTTTGACTCTTCAGGTATTTTTCTATTTGAAATAGACTGCACTAAAGCAGAAATTTCTATTTAAAGTTGCTCGGTCGTATACGATAAGTCAAATCAGAAATAAAGATTGGATAATATCTCAATTTCTTATAACATATAAAAATGATGATGCAGATATAAAATGAAAATATTTATACTAAATAGTATTCATATTATGAATACTAAAGAAACAAAATGTGAGAAAAGGAATAACAAAAAATATACAGCCCACAAGTACTTTGTAAAAGAACCGGATTAATGAATGTAACAAGCACAAGAAAAAATTACATAGTAACAGTTAATAGGTTATAGTTATTACACTAGACTATGAGATAACCATAAAGATAAATAATTTACCAAAGTCAAATTGAATAACTTTGTTTCTTTGAAATCGAATAAAATGAAAGAATTGAAAATACACGAATGGCTCTTACTTCATAGGGCATTCTGCACGAGGTAAATGCGGTCCGAAAACGCCTGAAACATCTACAGGGTGGTGTTCGCTTGTGTATGGCCTGAGTTCAGGAATATCAACATGCCTCCCTGTAACAAAAAAAAAAAAAAAAAAAAAAAAAAAAAATCCAATAACAAATGTTTTCTTTGCAATCCACAATTAAAAAATTTGTCTTGATACTTTCTTTATTACACGTCTACCATTTGAAAAAGGCGACAAATCTCTTTATCTAAGCAGTTTCTATTTACGCTTTAAAGTTCTAGGTGATAAAACTGAATATTTTGATATTATATTAAAACTGCTTGGACACAGAAAAGAATATAACAGTAGACAAAAAAAAAAAAAAAAAAAATTGAAAAATTAAAATATGCCGCGCGTTTTTTAAAGAAATTTATAGATTTTAATCGATAAAATAAGTTTGTTTAATAGAGAAAAATAAAATAAGATACTGATGAGTTTTAGGTTCTTTTACCACGCAAAAGGATGCCTGTCTTTAAAAAAATTTATAGATTTTAATCGATAAGATAACTTTGTTTAACAGAGAAAAATAAAGTAAGGTATCGATGAGTTTTAGGTTCTTTTACCACGGAAAAGGATGCCTGTCTTTTAATATAACTTTTTAAATAGATTTTGCTTGAATTCTCTTTACTTCTGTTGCTGTACATGACTAACTCTAGTACTGTACCAACAACAAAAAATTCATCGGAAGGTCACAAGATTTTCGAAAACCAGCATACTGAAAAGGGGAGCGTACGAAGATTAAGTTTAGTTGCCAAATGATACTTGGGTCATTGACAGTAGGTCGGCTCTGAAACTAAAATATCTTTCGGCTGACATGCAAAATTATATGAGATACGACTTCCTAGTGTTGTCTATTTAGAGCTCACTGTGTGGCTGTAATACAGTAGACTCCCTTAAATCCGCACAGCTTGGGACCAGAGGTTGTGCGGATTTTTGGTCATTGCTTTGTTTAAATTTTTTAAACAGTAATTTGAATGTAATAATGCAATAAAAATTATAATGACTGCTTGCAATATAGAAAAATATTAAAATAATAAAGTAAAGCAATAAACTAAAATGATAAAAGGCAAGATAATTTAAAAAATGATTAAATTATTAAAAGTAAAGGTCAAGTAAATAATTAAGAATGTATAATAAAGAGAAAATACATTTTCCTTGAATTATTCAATGAAATTTCCTTCATGAAGGTGCTCTATTAACTCACATCAAAATCATAAATTAAGGAAGTTTTATTTCGGGTTTAGTCAGCCTTAATAACCAAACAAGCTTGATTAATACATAAAACATATTTGGCAAAAAGATTGTGATTACCAGTGATATTGGCAATATCTTGCTTTTTTTTCAGAAATAAATTTATACTTTCATCATGAAAAACTACCAGTTCAAACATATTATTGTGAATTACACATTAAAATACATATGGAATGATACAAACTAAAAAATTCTATAATTTTGCCTTTACATTTGAATTAAAAGCTTCATTGTTTACATCTGCGGTGATGTGCTAATATTAGGCGCATGTGGATTTTAAGGTTTCGGATTTAACCCTTTAGTGCGCAGCTTCGCATATATGCAAACAACTGTGTTTTGAATTTAATAGATTTTTTTATTCGTATATACCTAATTCACACTAAAAAATTAAAATAGCAATATTTGGTTTAAATAATAACAGACTTTCCGCATTTAAATAAAGCGAAATTAACCATTGAAACTTTCTGGGATAAAGTTCGATTCGATTCTCTGGACTGCGTAATTCCTAGAAAGTATTCTATCATGGTAGTTAAAGGTTAAACTTTATGAAATAAATAATTATATAAAATAAGGTATTTGGAGACATTGTTATTAAAGTATTTACTAATTTGCATTATTTTAGCGTAAAACAGCTACACGACAGTAGTTTTTACTTGTATTGCAGATGTACGTGCAACAGAAGAAAAGATTGACACATTATCTGAAAAATTTATCTCTGATTTTTTTTTTCATTATTTTTCCTGTGTAACAAACCTTTCAGAGAATCATAAATAAAATTTTTGAAACAAAATAAAAAATCGCGCATTTAAGGGTTAAGGAAGTCTACTGTACTACTCTTTTGGTCACAATAACGAATATGGAGGATGGCTCAGTGGTCTCCCCAAAGACATTAATCCGTGAGCCGGTACACCGAATACCTCGTGATCGCGGGATAGAAAATTTTCTATGTAAATCGATAGGAAAAAGTCAGACGAACAAAATGAGCTAGATATGACAGATAGGTTTAACAAACCGAAAATAGGTTTAATTAAATTAATTATCACTAAAAAAACTATAATGTTTTACCGTTATCACGGATATTGATCACACTTAGAGCATTTCGTAGAAAATTTTGCGCTCTTACAAAAAAACTTGGTATGGCAAACTTTATTAAGACTTAAGACATCGCCGGAATTCGCGGAGCAGGGGCTGCGCGTACGTCAAACGTCCCGATGCACCTTTGCCGAGACTTGACCAACGTGCAGATGCGAAAAGAATCCACCGGTAAAAATTCAAAGCAAAATGAATGTGAAATTTTATAACCAGCCGCTTCCTTAAAATAGAAAATGGCAGACTTTTCCTGCAGAATGAAGTTTGTCATACCAAATTTTTCTGAAAGAGCATATAAATATTTCTATAAAATGCTCCAAGAGTGATCAATATCCGTGCTAAGGGTGAAGCGTTATACCTTTTTAATAACAATTAACTTAATTAAACATATTTTCGGCTTGTCAAAAAGTCGTAGCTGTCTCATTTTGTACGTATGACTTTTTACTATCGATTAACAAAAAAAAAAAAAAAAAAAAAAAAAATTCATTTCCGCGATTTCGATGTCACCAGCTCCCTATCTACATAGAATTGTTCCCTTCGAAAGATTTGGGATTTTATGCTTATTAATGGCTCAAGAAAGCTAATTATTTTCAAATATGAATTATTAGGCAATTAAAGGATTTCAGGACCCTTAAAGCTTTAAAATTTTCGAAATTTTGATTTTTTAGATGTTAAACTCCTATCTTTCTGAACATTTTGATATAATCGTTTCCTTGAAATTTCCATTAGAACGGAAGTTACGGCTTTTAGAATTATACCCGTTCAATTACTGAAGTGGAATTTCCGAAACTTTGAAGTCATTTTTCTCCAAATGGCGTTTTTGGACATAACGCGCGCGATATCTCAAGCATTTCTGAATATTTTTTCATGAAATTTTCAAAACATATGTTTCGTGTTAGTCTGTATAAAGTGCAGCTAAAATTTCCTTTTTTATTGTTAAAAAAAATATTTTTAGGTGATTATACTGTTGAAATTTTCTAAATTTTTGCATTAGCTAAATATAACTTTGCATTAAAAATATGAAAATGGTTTAAATACAAATTTATTTAAGTTCAGGGTAATTATTATAATCTGAGGTATGAGTAGGCACCAAATTTTTCATTCTAGTTGCAAAATTTCTTTTGTAATTCTGCGCATGCCAATTTTCTACTCGTCAAAAGTCTGACAGTTTGAAGCTCCCTGTAAATGCTAATTCTGCACCTTGCAATTTTTTAAAAGCATGAAATGAGAGAACATACTTATATCTTTCATTACTATAAAAATTGTGTCTTGAGACCAAATACATTTTAAGAAATTAAATATTGAAAATGGTCTTTTTTTTTTTCATTTTTTCCAATTTTAAAAATCCTGAGACCTCTTAAATAATTATTACAATAATTTATGAAAGATAATTAAACTGTAATACAACTGATGTTGTTGTTAATGAAATGTTACAAAATAACAAAAATGTAGTTATCTGCAATTAATCTCCGGTTGGGGGATTTTGTTTAGGATCGAGAACTAGCGATCTTTGCAGTCAGCTACTTTGTAGTTTAACAATCTTTAATGTTTATTTATTTTTTAAATGTATTTGTACATAATGTAAATGAATATTTTTATTATTAATTTTGATTACTTGATAGTTTTTCTTTTATGCATCATACGACTTTTTATTTACACAGGTTAGGGTTTATTGTGTTGGTGTTATTTAATTAATTAAACAATCAACAATTCATGCAATGGAATATCTGCGAAAGTACACAGTGTCAGCTACTTTACTATTACTTATAGAGTTTAGGTTAAGATTTACTTTTTTATTCCAGTTAAAATTTCGATCACGCTTATTTTTATTTAATTACCCATTTAAGGTTAACCGCCAAATAAGAAAGTGGAGGCAGCACTGGTCATATTTTAGATGTTTGGTTTGATCTAGCCCATTCATTATACTGTAAATCATAATGAACGAGCTAGCAAATGCCACCAATGGCTCTTATTTATATACGATAGGGAGACTTTTGAAGTCATATACTTTCCTACACGTATGAACATCGGGAATTCTGCTTGCATTAGACATAAATCTGCTTTCAGCAGCCTACTTTTAAGGTTTTATTTCACAGCTCAACTTATATCCCGTATATTTTCCATATAAGTACAAAGGCTAGAAATTTTCATTTATGAACAGCTCCATATTTAGATTATCAACCGTGAAATTTTGTTATTAATTCTGTAAAATTACCTTTTTTTTTAATTCGCAGATAGTAAAAAAATTCAGTAACATAATAAACAGCAATTTTTTTTTCTTCTTTAACGATTCTGCCATCACTATGATCAGCACAGGGAAGTCATTTAATTTTTTTTCGCAAACTATTTTCACATAAAAAATGCTCTTGACAGGCATTTTACCATAGCTTATGGCTTACGAAAAAGAAATTACGTTCAAGTACTCTCATTAACAAAAAATTGTCAATGACATTCGAAAATGAACTATCTTTAAACAAATGTTCAAAATCTTTCTTGTTTTCAATTACTTTCCGAGGTAATTACTTTTTACAATCATCTATTAAATACAGATCTTCTGTTTATTATTGCATTGCGTTATAAGCTCTTTTGCCCTTTCATTGTCATTCTACAATTTTTAATTTTGTATGAATTTTTGTCAACGGATTTACGGTACATATGTCGTAGGCTAATTGAGAAATCCGGCTCTTTGCAAACAACCTAGGCCAGGGTCGGCGAACCTTTTTACATCCGCGTGCCCAATTTTTGTCAAAAAAGATTTTATGTGACCATGACGTGCCAAGCACCAAAAAATAATTAAATGGATCAAAATTTCGGGATTTTTACTCATTGGGATTTAAAAATATGGTCTAACATGGTCTAAATATACATCTAATAATTAGACAAACATATATTAAACAAGTAATAAAATGGTGAACGCGATGTCGGTTATGCCAAATATTAATATAGTGTGTTCAACCTATACTTACTTTTAATAGAATGGAAGCTAAATTCGAGTTACCTAATAAGTCGTTTGGGTTTCTAATATTTAAGATTTTCGTATCATTTCCAAAAATAATGACCCGCAGGAATAAATAGAGCGAACAATTGTGAAAACTACATATTTTATACCACGTCGCTTTAGTTTCATCATTAGGAGTTTAACTTAAAATGTCTAATATTTTTCTTTTTGATATTCACCCAACCTCCTCTTAATTTGATAACTTATTAAGCCTACATTGAAATAATTTAGAAATTCAATTAGTTGCTTTCCAATAAAAAAAGAAAGAAAAACCCACCTTGTATAAGTTTGCGTGTTTTGTTTAACTTAATTCTATTTTGCTTTAGGATTTCAATGAACGCCGTGCCGAAAATATTCCGTCGCGTGCCAAATTTGGCACGCGTGCCATAGGCTCGCCGTCCCTGGCCTAGGCTCTTTGCAAAGAGCCGGGCTAATTGGAGAATCCATCTCCCTTTTTCCAATTAGCCTGATATTTTTCAGGCTTATTGCAAAGAGCCTAGAAAGCGTTAGGCTAATTGAAAAATTACCACTTATTATCCGATCAGGGTGATATTTTGAGCTCACAGGCTATCAAAGCCTGAGAGCTTATGTACCCGCCGATTCTGTATGTACGTGTGTAAATACGTACGAACGTATGTACGTAACGCGATAACTCTTGATAGAAATATCCGATTTGCTTCAAAAAATTTTTTCTAGGTTCATTCTGATAAGGTGCGCCCCTGATTATTTTTTGGGGTTCATTGGTTAAGGATAAAGGGGGAAAAGGGGGGGCTAGTCCCCCCCTTAATTTATATACATGGGTTTTTCATGCAGAAATATTCGATTTGCTCCAAATTAGGTATACCGGTTTATTGTGATAAGCAGCTTCCCTGATTAGATTTGGAAGCTCATTATTTAAGTATAAAGGAGGGAAAGGGGGGCTACCCCCCTTAATTTAGATAAATCGGTTTTTCATGATGAATTATTCGATTTGCTCCACATTTGGTATAACGGTTTATTAAGTTAAGGGGCTGCCTTGATTAGATTTGGAGGTTCATTAGTTACATATAAAGGGAGGAAAGGGGGGCTATCGCCCCTTCCGTAATTTAGATAAATGGGTTTTTCATGCAGAAATATGCGATTTGCTATAAATTCGGTATACCGGTTAATTATGTTAAGCAGCTTCCCTGATTACATTTGGAAGATAATTATTATGTATAAAGGGGGGAAAGGGGGCAATTGCGTCTCCCCTTAATTTAGATAAATGCGTTTTTCATGTAGAATTATTCGATTAGCTCAAATTTGGTATACTGGTTTATTATATTAAGGAGATGGCTTGATTAGATTTGGAGGTTCATTAGTTAAGGATGAAAAGAGGAAAGGGAGGCTATCCCCTCCCCCCCCCCCCCTTAATTTAGGTAAACGGGTTTTTAATGCAAAATTATTCGATTTGCTCCAAATATGGTATACCGGTTTATTATGTTAAGGAGCTTCCCTGATTAGATTTGGAGGTTCATTAGTTAAGTATAAAGGGAGGAAAGGGAGGCTAGACCCCCCCCCCCCTTAATTTAGATAAATGGGTTTTTCATGCAGAGTTATTCTATTTGCTCCAAATTTCGTATACCGGTTTATTATGTTAAGGAGCTTCCCTGATTAGATTTGGAGGTTCATTAGTTAAGTATAAACGGAGGAAAGGGAGGCGCTAGACTCCCACCCCCCTTAATTTAGATAAATGGGTTTTTCATGCAGAATTATTCGATTTGCTCCAAAATTCATATACCGGTTTATTATGATATGGCTTCCTTCATTTGATTTGGAGGTTCATTGGTTAAGTATAAATGGGGGAAAAGGAGGGCAATTGCCCCTCCCCTTAATTTAGATAAATGTGTTTTTATGCAGAATTATCTAATTTAGTTTAATTTTTTTTTCTAGGATCATTCTAATAAGAAGGTTTTCTGATTAGTTTTGAAAGTTTTTTGGTTCAGCATAAAGGGAGAAATGGGGGAGCTAATACCCCCCCCCCCTTAATTTAGTGAAATGGTTTTTTCATGCAGTATTATCTGATTTGCTTCAAATTTGGTATACCAGTTTATTGTGTTAAGTAGCTTCCCTGATTAGATTTGGAGGTTCTTCAGTGGTTAAGTAGAAAGGGGGGTAACGGGGACTAATACCTTCATTTATTTTTCGAGGGGCATTATTCTTTGAAATAAGAATATAATATACAATTAGTGTGAATATCCTGTGAGCTCAATGCCATCAGTTTAACTGGGCAATTTTCTTTTTATTAGGTTTATTAACGCATAACCCTACACAAACCCGAAAAATAAATTACAACAGACAGTACCCCGATCCCAGCAAGACAAAATAATTTCAGTCTACATGCAACCCGGCCCAAACGTGAGAGTTCCATTTGAAAAAACCCCAAATCCCGAACCAAATCTGATAACCGACAACAATATTCCAAAGATCCATAACCGGATCCGAACAAGACAAAATAGTTTCCGTGGACACGCAACGCTACCAGAACCTAAAAATTCCATTCGAAGTCAACCTGAAACCCGTCCCGAACCAAATCTTTACCGACAAAAATATTCCAAAGAACTATAACCCGATGCAAGCCAGACAAAATAATCTCCGTCCACCGACAACCAGATCCGAACCTGAAAGTTCTAATTGAACTCAATCCGAAACCTGGTTGTGGTCGGTTTTCGGGTTGACTTCAAATGGAACCTTCAAGTTCGGATCCGGTTTAAAAAAAATTAACAAAATCAGATAATTCTGCATGAAAACCCATTTATCTAAATTAAGGGGAGGGCAATTGCCCCCCTTTCCCCCTTTTATACTTAACCAATGAACCTCCGAATCAAATGAAGGAAGCCATATCGTAATAAACTTTTATATCAAATTTGAAGCAAATCGAATAATTCTGTATGAAAAACCCATTTATCTAAATTAAGGGGACACTAGCCCCTGTCCCTCCTTTATACTTAACCAATAAATCTCCAAATGTAATCAAGGCAGCTCCTTAACACAATAAACCGGTATACGAAATTTGGAGCAAATCGAATAACTCTGCATGAAAAACCCATTTATCTAAATTAAGGGGGGGGGGAGTCTAGCCCCCCTTTCCTACCTTTGTACTTAACTAATGAACTTCCAAATCTAATCAGGGAAGCTCCTTAACATAATAAACCCGTATACAAAATTTGGAGCAAATCGAATAATTTTGCATTAAAAACCCATTTACCTAAATTAGGGGGGGTGGGAGTCTAGCCCCCTTTCCTCCCTTTATATTTAACTAATGAACCTCCAAATCTAATCAAGCCATCTCCTTAACATAATAAACCAGTATACCAAATTTGAGCTAATCGAATAATTATACATGAAAAACGCATTTATCTAAATTAAGGGGAGAGGCAATTGCCCCCCTTTCCCCCCTTTATACATAATAATGATCTTCCAAATGTAATCATGGAAGCTGCTTAACATAATTAACCGGTATACCAAATTTATTGCAAATCGCATATTTCTGCATGAAAAACCCATTTATCTAAATTACGGGGTTGGGGGGGGGGTGGGGGGATAGCCCCCCCTTTCCTCCCTTTATATGTAACTAATGAACCTCCAAATCTAATCAAGGCAGCTCCTTAACTTAATAAATCGGTATACCAAATTTGGGGAAAATCGAATAATTCATCATGAAAAACCGATTTATCTAAATTAAGAGGGGTAGCCCCCCTTTCCCCCTTTATACTTAAATAATGAGCTTCCAAATCTAATCAGGGACGCTCCTTAACACAATAAACCGGTATACAAAATTTGGAGCAAATCGAATATTTCTGCATGAAAAACCCATTTATATAAATTAAGGGGGGGACTAGCCCCCCTTTTCCCCCTTTATCCTTAACCAATGAACCCCAAAAACTAATCAGGGAAGCACCTTATCAGAATGAACCTAGAAAAAGAAATTTGAAGCAAATCGGATATTTCTATCAAGAGTTATCGTGTTACTTACATACGTACGTACAGAATCGGCGGGCAGATAAGCTCTCAGGCTTTGATAGCCTGTGAGCTGAAAATATTACCCTGATCGGATAATAAGTGGTCATTTTTCAATTAGCCTAACGCTTTCTAGGCTCTTTGCAATAAGCCTGAAAAATATCAGGCTGTATATAAGGCGAATTTTTAAAGTAAACCACGATTTTAGAATACCATAAGATATACGATAAAATTAGTTTTGTTGCAGATTATCATGTTTTTACGCGGCAGGTTTACTAAGAGAAATAGTTGAATACAGAAAACACGATATTTATTTATTTGGATAAGGCGAGTTTTGAAACTGACTTCCATATATAGGGTGACCGCGGCAGTAGTTGATAAAATTTTTGAAATATTGCGCAATTTCAGGCGGAAATGAGTTTTACACGTGGCACTAGACATAACTATTTTGTTTGAATGATGGAGCAACTGTTGTCACATTGTTGTCAGCTGCATGCTGTAAGAGAAGCCATTTTATGAATTTTTTTTTATTAGAAAATGTAAAAATTTAGTTTTTGATAGTTGGAGACAATTACGGTAAGTTAAAATAATCCACTTCCATCTCACTTATTTCAAATAATAGTTTCATATGAATTATTGTTAATCACAGTTTAAGCAGGATATTTTAAAGATTAATTTTGGAATTTTCGGCTGATTTCATCGACTGATCAACTACTGGGAAAATGGCAATTAAAGAAACTATTTGCTTATAATTTTGTTGCTATTTAATTTCCAGCATATTTAATTTTTGCCCATGATTCGACAGTCATTAAGGGTTTCAACAATCATTTTAGTTAACTCCTAAAACTTAAAAGGAAGGAAAGATAATAAAAACCTCGTAGCACCGAACTTATTTGATTAACTACTGGCTGGGTCATCCTATATATACATGTATAATTAAATTTAATCGCATGTGTTAAGGCTTTTCCTATAAAACTTTATTTAATATATTTTGAAATATCTCGTACACTCATAATTTATTTAAAACTGGTTGCAAGTTGAAAAGTTAAAGTAATTGGCCCATTGAAAAGTTAAAATGATATCCCCAGAGCTTCTGCCTTGTTTGATCTTCATTCCAACTAGACACAATCGCATGAACCCAAAATTTGCGTATGAAGCATTGGACTGTTTCTCGAAAGATAATGCCGTCTTTAGTGTCATAATCTTCTGTATCAGTGCCATCTTGTCTCATCATGACCATCTTTTTCAAACTAGATTTACCAGAATATCCTTCCTTATAAATAACCTGCATTTTTATGAATTTTTACGTTTCGAGTTATATTTTGAGAATATTATTGTGAGGGATTGAAATAACTTATCACAGATGAGAAATTCATTGCACTGTGATCCAAAACCTAGAAACACACTTAAAAATTGAACTTCGGTTCCAGTGAGTTTTTGACAGTGAAAAGCAAACTATTATTATTGATATTGGACTATATCAACCCCGAATCGGGATCGCTGGTGAGGTGAATCAGGCAGGTGCTGCTACATATGAATAGAACAGCGGTTCCCAACTTTTTATTGCCACGCCCAACTGAAGCACCTTTTAAGAGCATGATACCCCGCTCACCCCTAACTCACACACACTATAACCTACATGGATTATTACTTAAAAACTGTATTCTTTTGGAGGAAGCTTAACAGAGTCTTAAAATAACTATTAATTTCACATTTTTAAACTTACCAAAGAGGTCAATTTTCAGTAACAATTTTTTTAAACGTAATTCTAAAAATGAATGAGACTATACAACTTCACCTTTATTCCAAAAAAAGTTGTTGTTCCTTTCCGTTTTACCTCAGTGTTAAAGAAAATTGTTATATAATCTACATTTTTATATTCACAAAATGCTTGAAAACACTCACGTTTAGTATTAAAATTGATAACATTGAAAGATTTTATAATTCATTTTAGTAACTTATTGAAAGCTGATGGAAAAACCTTGCGTAGTAAATTTTTCTTTCTATGGATAACAAAATACAGAAACATTTCAAGGTTCTTATCTTTATCAATTTTAAGTAGCCATAATTCACATCAAAACGCATTACTCTATTTTACCTTTCCCATTATCATTAATTGACTGCCATGAATTATTTGATTTTAAAATTAAAAAGGTATGCGTCATACATTTATTTACCGTGCCCTCACTAGAACCATAGATATTTACTATTTAAAAATTTCCTTTCTAATACTATTTTAAATTTATTTCTTTTATAAAATTTGTACTATCTTGTTCAGATATTTCAAATATTTTTTAGTTAAATATGTTCAAGACAGATTTTGATATACACTTAGGTAGTCTCACGCGAAAAGTTTTTTTATGTGACATATAGCAGAGCAAATTGAAATACAAGACTCATTTATCTTTAAAGTCTCTTTAAAAAAGTATCGGTACTTTTCGGTTAGCCGGGCGCCAGTATTCTATATACATAAATATGTATATATACATGTATGTATATATGCTTATTTATATACATATACATGTATGTGTATATATACAACATATGCATGTATATATACAGGGTGATTAAAAAAAGATGGGAAAAATTTTAAGAGGTGATAGTACACACCCAAACAAACATTTTGTATCAAAGAATGCATGGTCGAAAACTAAACGTAAAAAAGTTAGAGGGCGCCAAAAGTTATGTTCTTATGCGAGGCAAAAACACACAATGAACGATTAAGTTAAGTTACGAAAACAAATTTAATGGCATTTGATTACAATAAGTGCTCAAAACATTGACCGGCAGCTGTTATGCACGCAGTACAACGGCGAAGAACAGATTGGCGAATTTTCTGAAACACACCAGGCACCACCGCGCTGGCCAGATCTTTCATGCCTCGATTTTTTTTTGTGGGGACAGCTAAAGGCTCTTGTGTATGAGACTCCCACTGAATCCGCAGAAGAACTTGTCGCCAAGCTTTCGGCTGCTGTAGGGGAAGTTCGCGATATGCCTGGTGTGTTTCAGAAAATTCGCCAATCTGTTCTTCGCCGTTGTACTGCGTGCATAGCAGCTGCCGGTCAATGTTTTGAGCACTTATCAAATCCATTAAATTTGTTTTCGTAACTTAACTTCATCGTTCATTGTGTGTTTTTGCCTCGTATAAGAACATAACTTTTGGCGCCCTCTAACTTTTTTACGTTTAGTTTTCGACTATGCATTCTTTGATACAAAATGTTTGTTTGGGTGTGTACTATCACCTCTTAAAATTTTCCCCATCTTTTTTGAATCACCCTGTATATGTATATATGCATATATGCGTGTATATATATATGTATATATAACACTGGCGCCCGGCTAACCGAAAAGTACCATATTATCTTTAAAGTTTGTTCGTATAATTATTCTGTTTTTGATTCCATTTTAAACTTTTGCTCGGATACATTTTTAAAATGCAACGAAAAAACCTGTTTATTTTATTTTATTTATTTATTTTTTTGCACGTATAAATTTTATTTTTAGCCTACAACATTACTTTTCCGAAAAAAACTGACAGCGAATGTGTGAGTAACAAATTTGGGTTGCCCCCTAGAAAGTCGAATTGCACCCCGTTGGAGCGTATGCCACACGTTGGGAACCACTGGACTAGAAGGAGAAAAACTTAATCCGTTCAAGATTCTTTTTTCCCTATGTATAAATATTTCTACGATATTTCTGATGGTAATTTCGAAAATGTGTTAAACTGTTACAGTATGCGTGCCTAAATAACAAATAGAATGACATTTTAATCCGTTTTTGCATCATTTATCTTTCTAAATGAACAATAGCGAAGAGGAAGCAAGGACACGCTCAACATCTTTTTGATTTTTTATCTTCTGTAGAATCTAACTTTTACACGTTTCTGTGCTCTGAAAAAGGGTTAAAGTAGATTAACTTAATCTTTGTCTTTTTGTTGTGAATTTCACTTTGAGAAATAATTTATTGAGATTTCTAAATCTTTTCTTTTTATTTTATCTTTATTTTCCCTTTTTAATGTATTGTAACTAAAGAAACTGGTAATATCATTCTCAATAGAAAATATATACAAATGTGAGATAATTAAACATATTTGAACCTATATCACGGTTTTTATTTTTCATATAAAATTGAAGTCGTATGACCAAGATAATCATATGCTATTTAATTTACATATTCTAAACTGAAAAAGAATGACATTTAATTTATGAAATTACAGTTTTTTCCTTTAATCTTATTTATAACAAGCGACAAATAATAATAAACAAGTAATATAAAAATTTTGTTTTTAAAGTCAATTCCTACTTAGGCCATCAAAGAAAAATTTTATATAATCAATCCCTTAAGCTAATATTAGTTTTTGTTGCATTAAAATATCTCAATTTGTTGATTTTCTATAAGCAAGTAGGTTTACAATGGAACTCTGTGGGAATTTGGCGAAATATTAGAGATATCGCCAAGTTGGCGTCACTTTTGGCGACTCATTTTGGCCGCCAAATTTGGCGATATATCGCCAAGTTGGTGACAAAATTGGCGGTATTTGGCGACAGAAAAGGGTCCTCCCTATGGTAACCCCTTATTGAAAATACTTTAACTGATCTTCAACAACCAATGGCCGCCATTTTGTTTCCCATGCAAAACTAAAATTAATTAATTAAAATTTAATTAATGAATTAATATTTGAAAAAAAAACTGTATTAACATCAATTGTCATCCAGTACAAGTTTAAGAAATTTTATTTCAACTTGATAGGATGAATAATGAGTATTTTATTAACGATTGAAAATTTGAACAAGATAAATATATAAATAAATAAATAAATATAGGGAGAGTGTGAGCTAATAGTAGGAATTAAAAAAAGGATTCAAGAGAGTGAACTTTGAACTTGCTATATTGAACATTAAATTATTTTTAATCATTAACTTCCCAAACTTACAATCTGCTGCTGACATACATATAAAATTATAAAAGTCTTTGCAAAATACATACAGTTATTATAATTCACTTATAAAATAATTTATGTAAAATATATTAAAAGGCAAACACATTACAACATTAACACTGTAAAATGGGATAAATGTAACATTCAACCATGTGATAACTCATATCTGATAACATATCTGATATCTAGTTGTCTGATAATACAGTACTGAATGATATCGAAGCAAACCAATAAAATATACATTGATATATTTTTTTTATATGACTAAAAAAAATTAAAAGGATCGGAATTTTACTATCAACATAATTTGGATCAACATAAACTGCAGCAACATCAAGAAATTGCAAATTTTCAGTTTTTAATTAAAATTATTATTTTTAAAAGCTATAAACTCATAATCCATGTGCATTTTTCTTAGGATTTTCTGTATAAATATTTCTGTAATTTCTATAAATATTTCTGCATATAAATATTTGTAGCTAAAAGGCCATAGCTTGCATTGGCCAATATATGTAGCTAAAATTCGGTAGCCATTAAGTGATTGTCTTCAATTCGGAATCAAATACTTCTGTTTTGTGCAAATTACATTTTCCAGTAATCATCACTTCTTTTCTTTGAAAAACACTCATAACATGTTACCATTGTGTACATGAATATTTAGGTGCTTGATACAATCGCAACTGTGAAACCTTTTATCTTGCTAATACACCCGTTTAACAAACTTCATTCCCAATACCATGTAATTCTATTCGATTAAGATTTATTTTTTTTGTTTAATTTCCTATTATATCACTACCTGAATCTGAATTTATCTTCTTTCTCCTTCTTCTGTTCACATTTTTTAATTATATATTTTTATGCGATTTCTATTTGTAAATGTATAATTCGCATTTCCCACGCTTGCGTTCATTACAATTTCTCATTCGTTGGTAATACCTGAGGCATATGGAACAGCAAAAATAGGTATTTTGATCAACATCATTTTAGTAAAATAAGCGCATAGAATACTTTTATGTGCGACAATTTATGAAACAAAATAACATCAATTAAAATATGAATTTCGAGAAATACATGTTTTTAACATCAAAGCAGTAATTTAAACGTCACCACGGATTTCTTCGTTTAAGGGGACCAGGAAAGCAAAATTCAACCAAAAAACCGATTTTTACTTTTTTATATCATTAAATAGTTTAAACTTTTATCTTTCCAACGATGTGTCACACATGTTTATACATAAAAGAATAAGTGAAATAAGTGTTGAAATTATTCATTCTTTCTAAGAGTACTTCAAGCTTAATGGCCATTTAAATCTTTGACTTTTTTTCAAAACTTGGATTTTTCATGTTTATGTTCCTTTTTTTCAGTATCTATTAAAGTTAAGAACTCAGATTTTTTTAATACTTATATTATGTTATCTTGTATACTTTAAAACAGGGATTTAATGATTTGTTGAGAATTATTTATTTTAGGCAGTGAAATCTTACCAAAAATGCTAATTTAAAAATGATTTTCAATAAAAAATTAATAATTAATTTTGAGTTTCATTTAGAAAGAAAATGGTTTGTTAAAATACGTAATTCATGTTATTCTAACTACTCTAAAAAATCTAGATGTCTATCTTTCACCATTTCTGAGAAAAAGGTACTTAAAGTTGGTGAATTTAACATAACCGAGATAGGGCTTTCCCGGTCCCCTTAACCCTAGATCTACCGGGAATTTTATTCAAGTTTTAATAAAACGTTCTACACCAGAATTTTTATTTAAAACTATTTAACTTATTTATTTACCTTATTTTTGTCTGGTTTATATACTTAGTTTATTTTAAAGAAATTTCTGGTTTGAATGAATATTTTGTATGTACCTGTCGGGTCCAATGGACCCGTCTGGTAGACGGAGGGTTAAGGACTGATTTCCAGCATGACAAATGGAACAAACTTCTGCGCCCCTTGTTGAAATGGGATCCGTAAATTAACTGAACTAACTAATTAGAATTAAAATTGTAATATATAATTATAAAGCAAACGCACCAGCACTGAGCCACTGGAGGACATTTATCTAATTATTTTTTAAAGTTTTAGTGAATTCCAAAAGATATATAGTTTTCAGCCTTGTCCTAACTTTTATGTATCAGAATAAACATTCAAGGTTTCAAAATATATTCTTCGGAAAAATGAAAAATGAAAAATGTTAACTTTCTCTATACTCCAGTAGTGGAGCTAGTAAATTTCTGATGCGTGATCTGATGCGCGTATATCAACAATAGTTTAATTTAAAATTAAATATAATATTAAAGAAACAACTAGGGGGCTTTGCTTCCTGCTCATTAAAGTTCGCCAAACACCGTGAATTGCGACGCAATTCCCATTGGAACCACTACGCGTTCCAAGCTCACTTTGCCTGCTCAACACTTTTTGCAGCAACTCTATCCATAACGAATACTATCATAAATCCTTTTAACGTATAAAATTAAAAAAAAATGTAAGGTAAAAAAACAGTAATTGAAAACTTCGTTGAAATCACAATTAAAAATGCATTTAGTTGGTGCTACCAATAGGCATAAATCATTTTACCATTATGAAATTTACCAATTTTTGAAATGTAAAATAATTAACTGAAAAAAATTGCTTTGGAACATAATTAATTTAAAACTAATTGCGCATAATATTGTACAGCACGGCTTGAATTTATTTCGAAAAACTCTTAAAAAAACTCTACCTGATACCAAGACAGTTCAATATAAATCAACAAACACTATCTAAAGTTCGTTCGACGTGGAAAATACAATATCTCTCAGACACTTATCAAGTTAACAAAACGTAAAGAACACGTTTTTTGATGTGTCTAAGAGAAACCTTTGATCAAAAAGCTGATTTTCTGAATGCATCATGTGACCGTAAAACAAAACAATGACCATTGCTATTCTTATATCTTCCAAAAAATCGTACTATGTTTAAAATGAGCTCCTGCTCTGAATTTAAATTTGTTGAAATAGATGTAATGGCCAGTGAATATGACATCATATTGACAAAAATCGTACTAAAATATTTCAGTTTTATATAGGCTATAAAGCTATGACGTCATTGTCAGTTCCTAACAAACCATTCCTGTGCATTTCCTGGCTTTTTCTGATCATTTTTCCGGGAGGTAACTCCTTCACACTATGGAAAACTTCCCTAGAAATTGGTTGTTTGTTTGAAACGATTCTACCGTGTGCCATGATACTTTTGCAGTCCATATGAGAATGAATCCTTTCTTTCAAATATAACAACATTTTTACCATCAGAACCATTTATCTCTTTCGATATCAAAGCGTCATTTAAAAAATTGTTTTTAAATTCCTGAGTTTCATTAAATATTCATTTTAATTAATTGGAAATTATGTAATTTTTAGAAATATTTTATTTTGTGTATACCAAAAAAGTTTAAATAAATAGCAAGAATCCAGTCTATCTATGTGTAGAAATAAGAATCAGGAATATGACGTTACCACTCACACAGTTGGCAGCTATAGTAAAATATTTTAATTCATGGATGAAAATGCATCTTTTGTTTTCCGAATGACGTGATTATCTTCATCGGAAATACACTGGCGGAAAAAAAATCCCAACACCAAGAAAGACTTGTGTTAGATAAACGAAATTTGGTAGGCATGTTTATACATCTGAAAGATGACATCGATTGAAATTTCGCGCTTCGCGCATAAGTGTGGCGCTAGTGGCGCCACTCAGAACTTGCAGATCAGGTTTACTTTAAATGCGTGCTGTAAAGTTCGTGGGCGTTATTTAGCTACGAAACGTGACGTATTGAGTTGATGTTAGCCAAGAATGCCTTTAACAAGACGAAGAAGCCACTGTCAACAGCTACCCGAGTTGGAACGAGGTCGCATATTCGGGCTACGAGAAGGTGGATTTTTTTTCCGCGATATTGCAGAAACACTTGGCTGGAATGTATCCACTATGCATGATTGTTGGAAACAGTGGTCAAGGGATGGTGCTGCCTGAAGAAGACCGGGTTCCAGGCGGCCACGTGCACTCCTGAGAGGGAAGATCACCATATTTGGCATACGACTGTGGCGCATCGTACTGCGTCTGCGGCAGAAATTCGAGCTGTAGTTGGTACCACAGTGACACAACGAACTGCTAGAAATCGGTTACTTCAAGGAGAGCTCCGAACCAGGCGCCCTGTAGCGTGCATTCTACTGACTCCATACCATTGCCGTTTGCGACGTCATTGGTGTCAATCCAGAGCTCATTGGAGGACGGAGTGGAGATCTGTTGTGTTTTCTGATGAAAAAGAAACACAACAGATCTCCACTTCGCCCACCAGTGAGCTCTGGCTTGACACGAATGGAGTCGCAAACGGCAATGGCTTGGAGTCAGTAGAATGCAAGCTACAGGGCGCCTGGTTCGGAGCTGTCTTTAAAGTAACCTTTATAGAAGCTGAAAACAAAATATTTATATTATATCTATACAGGGTGTCCCAAAAACTTTAGTCTCGTCTTATATATCTTAAATATTAATCATAGACATATATTATAAATTACAAAGTTACGTATAAAAGGTACAGAATTTTATGAAATCGATTAATTAAAATATTCAGGGGCTTAAATTTGAATAAACACAAAATTTTATTTTTTATATGGCCCCCGTACAAAAAATTTCCCAAAAAATAAAATGTGCTCCATACCCTAATAGGGTCACGTACAAAATTTCAACATTTTATCATAAAAAGTCGCAGAGATGTGGTTAAACAAAGTTTGTGAGGGGTTAATCATAAATTAAAATGTAAATGTTTTTAATTCAATGCCAATCACTGTTTTCTTTTGTAATTTGTGTACAAACCCTGAAACGCGATCATCTGATATGATTTTTCCCCTTTGCGAGCTCATATCCAGGCATCCAGAAGTGGTTTAAGTCAGCATCTATGTACTTTCATACCTCTACACTGTAAAAAAAAATCTGTAGTTCTACAGATGTAAAGTTACATGCTTACTAAACTTTCTGCAACTGTACAAAAAAAGTTGAAATCTACAAAACTAGTTTTTGTAAAGCTACAGAAATCTGTAGCTTTACAAATTAATCTGTTAAAATTACAGTAATTTTACTAAAAATGTATCTGTAACCCTGGTTGCAGTTACATGAAAAGTTCTAGGCATCCCAGTTTCCTAAAAAATTCCTAGTAACCTTACAGATTTTTTGATTTTCGGTGCAAAAGTGTATCTGTTACATGGATTTTTGTTGTTGCCGTTGCATAAAAAGTTCTGGAAATCCCAGTTTCCTAGAGAAAACTTTAGTAACTTTACAGATTTTTTTTTGACAGTGTACGCCTTTTTATGATAAAATGCTGAAATTTTGTACAAGACCTTATCAGTGTATGGGGCACATTTTACTCAATGGGGAATTTTTTGTACGAGGGCCGTATAAAAATTAAAATTTTTGTATTTCTTCAGATTTAATCGGCCTGAAATTTTTAATCGATTTCATTAAATTCTGTACATTTTTCTACGCAACTTTGTAATTTATAATATCTCTCTATTATCAAAATTTAAGGAATAAATGTCGAGGTTAATGTTTTTGAGACACCCTGTATATGTTTGAAATGTTTGCGTCTTTTATTTTCATAGTATCTTGTATTATCTTTTTATGCTAATAGTAGACTGTTAATGTTTCTAATATTAAATTTCAAAATTTTAAAATTAATGACAAATTCAATTTAAAGAAGATGAACTTTTTATTTACCTGATGCAAAAAAACCATATTGTGACTGGATGGTGTTAGGACTTCTGATGTTCCATGATGTTAGTTGGCACTGAGAAACATTTATGTTGGACAAAACAAAAATAACAGCAATTAACCTGAAATAAAATAGAAAATATTTATTTCAAATCATGTCATTTTGGGGTTATTTTACATTACAATGCTAGGCTATGCCTTGCGTAACACGTAAAATATGCTCAAATTTTTAACCGATTGAATTAGGATACAAATATATTTAAAAATTTTCTCCGTTTTCTAACTCGAGTAAAAGTACTTGTATTACAAAGAGCTTGTTATATGTTATCGAGGTTTATAGGACCATAGGATATTCCTTATTAAAAATGAAGGGTGTAGCATTTATGGCTCGTTTTCAGGGACACACAAAAGAAATCCGTTATAATATGGTCCATGGGGAGAATTTGCTTGCAGTGTATTTTAAAGATGTTATGTACTTCAAACATAATGAAATTGATATGACTTGTTGAGTTGCAGTACAGTAGGCTTCCTGTAGAATATGGAGTGTATGGCATTTATCATTCATTTACAAAGGCACGCAAAAGATGCAGCATAAATACTGTAAGCAACCAGTAACTTTGTTACAGAGACTCTCTAGTGGTTTGAAGGTGAACATGGTGTAAGACGTAACTCTAATATAGAGGCACTCTAATTGTCCGCGGTGCATTTTTAATTAGGAGTTCACTGTTCCGAGAGTTAGCGGTAACCGTATGCAAATTTATTCTACCAGAGTCTGCAGTCTGCCAGAGTATAAATAGGGAAGCGAAATTATGTTAAGCTGTTAGATAGTTGGGTAGTTGATTAGTCAGTGTTTGGTGTTTTAGTTAGACGTTGAAGAGAGTGTGAGTTGGCGTAAGTAGTTGGTGTGGAGAAACGCCTGTATGGCTGGAGATTAGCCTGGGAACAAGAACAGTTTTAGAATGAGATGAAACTAGACGTGGATTTGAGATGAACCCCGCCGTCGCAGCTTAAGCACGCTCCGGAGAAATGAAGTTACGTGAGTTAACTTTTGACTTTATATTTAATTACGATTGTTTTATTGCTATCACGGAGCGAGGGCGAAATTTATGAGATCTTGTCTGCCAACCCCTTTGCCCGTTATTGAATAAAAGCTCTATACTTAAAGCCTATAAGACTCCTCACGAACTCCCACCATTATAAATACGCCACAATACAGGTAAATATGTGCACAAAATACTTTCGATTTATTTTGTGCGAATTACTGTTCGATAAATACATATTAGAAAATTAGAATATTCTTACTAATTAATATAAACAATATACATTATAACATGAAAATATACATGATGGTGTATTAAATAGAGAAAAGAATTCATGAATAAGCTATACCTGTTCCTGAAAATATCTAAAACTCGATCAAAACATAAAATATAAGCTAAAAACTTCAAAACACAATGGGTTTTCAATACCGTGGTTCTGAAAGTTATTCCAAAGCAGACGGAGTATTTTTAACCTCGAACATAAAGGAAGAATATTGTGCATAGCGTCGTTATAAAAATCAGAAAGAAACCGACATTTTTAACCTAACCACTTTAGACAAGCTGGTTTTCAAATATGTAATTGATCTTACTTATCAATCCCGAAAACAGCCATAAGTTGTTATGATAGTGGTGGATAAGCTCATGCTAACCCAAAAATGCCCCATTCAAACGGATAAGCACGGCAACCAGATTACAGAAGAAAGCCACCGTTATAGTGATAATATCATCCAATCGTCAGTAACCTGGTTATATTTTTAAAATATTTTTTACTATGTTTTTAGAGGCTGCGTATCCTGAACGGGGGTTGGCGGGCGTATTTCGCAGGGAACTGAGCCCCCTAGTATTATGTATCATTTTTTAAAATATATGATATTATTGATTTGTGTATAGAATTTACATCTGTTTGTATATAAAAACAGATAATTGGCTTCTTTATATTAAATAAATTGCATAAATGAAAAAAATGGCTTGTGAACATGAATAGATTTCCATAAAAGATGTTGCAAATTCCTTATCTCGCCAAGGCTCCATATACTCAAAAAGAACCAAATCTACTTTTATTAATAGATAGATCAATATTTTTTAAATTAAATTTTCTTTAATGGTACTTAAAAGTATTGTTGGAACATAATAAATAATTTTGAGTTAATTTTGCTTTTGAATAAGATAATTACCTTGTAAGATCCCAGAATGTCCCAAATAGTTAGTTACAATTTTAAAGTTGATTGTTATCAGCACAGAAACATAATCAACAATAGTTTAGAACGTGCTCTCCCCCCCCCCCCCTCGATTTAAAATTTTCTTTGATGTTTATAGATTACGCTTTGATGTTTAGATTTGATGTTGGTCTTTTCTTACTGCCTATAAATATCTTTTCCATAAAATCTATTCACAAGCAGACGCAACATCCATGTCCTTTCTTGTGCTTTGTAATGCCTTAGAAAACGTCAGATACACAGTCCCACTTGATTGCCCTCATTTCACTCTTATCAACATTAATTTTTCTCCAATATTAACTTATCTATTTACTTATTTAATGTAGGCTAAATCGAAGATTTAATTTTTGGGTATTTTATGCCATGCTACCTTTCAATAAAATTATAGGTTACAACATGTTCTCCCTACAAACATTAATATCTAATTATTTTTCTTTGCTGATTTCAGTCTGAAACTCTTGTTTATTGAAATCTAAAAGGTATTATTAAATATAATTTTTGTAATGATTGCCATCAATGTTTCTGATCCTCTCTTTCGCATGCAGAAATTTGATTTGAGAACAATAAAGATAGAAAGACAAGAAATTTAAGGACGTATTCTAACTAAACCTTGATCTGAAGGGAAAAAAGTTAACTGTTTGAAAAGTACAACAAAAAAGCAGCTCGTTATTTTCCCAATTACTCTATTAATTTATTCCCATTAGGTTGCTTTTAAAATAAAATAAGGAAGATACATTTCTCTAGGAGTATAAAGTATAATAGGATCATCATGCATAAAATTACTCTATTTTTATACTTTACGGAGGTCAAAGGGAAGACCTCTAATTTCGTAAATAGGAAATCCAGTTCTAGGACAGTTTCCATTCATAAATACCATAATGGAATAATCTTTTTACGCATTGCTTACTTTGTACATAAGGTATTTATTTATGTTCAAAAAGCATGCCGAGAACGTTGAAAGTTCCTCTATGTGCTTAAAAAAGGCTGGGGATTTTCGATGTAAACAACGAATGATACAAATATATGCATCTCGGGCAGAGGAAAAATTAAGCAAAGATTTTGTTGCGTGAGGAAAATAAAAGCAAAACACATAAGAAAATTTCTTAGCATTAATAAATGTTTCACATATTTAGGTTTAGAAAGTAAAAATGAATTTCTGATTATAAAAAGGGACTTGTTAGTGAAACAAGTTTTTACTTGTCATAAATCGTGAAATCTTACATTAAAGCTGCTCTCAAATTCAAATTCGCAACTCGCTGACGCATTAATGAAGTCAATTTTAAACTTAAACGCATGGGATTGGCAGGTGATTTTATTAAAGTATAAATTGGAATAGCATATCTACATTATAAAGGACAAATGTGTTCGTGCGTAACGCTGACGTCATTTTGAAGTTGGTAACAGCAGACGATTAAATTTCGCTTTTACTGCAATATTTTAAATTCTAAACATAGCATAGTTTCAAATTTTACACCGTAGGTTAGGGAGGGGAGAAATTTTACATTCAAATGTATTTTGTTTGAAAACTATATCACAATCTACTGATTTTTTAAGGCTTAAAAAATAATTATCATGCGTAATTATTTTTTATCCATCATGTCTATTGCGTGCTGACGAAATACCACTTATCCCAATTACCCCATTTCATAGGGGCAATTGGGATCAAAGAGATATTTTTTGAAAAAGACACTTGTACCAGGTAACATGGTACATTGAAAATAACTCTTTACCCATTTTAAGTGACAACTACCTGCTGAATAAAATTACACATAACATTAGTATGTTGTCCACTTCATTCTCTGGCAGAGTTCAAATTCTAAAACAGTGATCCTAATTACCCCTACCTCACCTATTTATTTATTTTTAACGACTGTATGCTATATTTAAATACATTATACTATTATTATGCTGTATACTAAATAAGTTAATGAGAATTTTAAAAAATCGTATTTAAGAAGAATGGCAAATAAAATTTATTTAATAGTGAATTAGAAAGAAAAATAAATTTCATCTAAAAATGCTGAAAGCACATTTATGATACTCCAAGTAGAATTTTCTTATGGAATAGCTTAATAATATAGAAATGTTAAAATTAGAATAAAAGGTTGTTATTTATAGATTTAAAACAATAATTGAGTATAGTCATGGTAATTTAACTTTACCGACGCTAAAAATGACACACTTTTATTACCTAAAACAATTATATTTCTCAAAACTATTTCTAGAATAAATTCTTAAACAATATTCTACGTCTGTCTAACTTTTGTGCACGAAGAATGACAAGGAAAATTCCCAAAGTTAACGAATCTGCAATATTTATTATTCCTCTATTGTTTTTCTCTGGGTCACTCAGATATAAAATTAAGATGGGTGGTTCTGTTCTCTTGTTTTAAAAGATCAGAGTTTATGCTAAACCCTTTTTTACTTGTATAAACTGCATGCATGCTCCTTATAATTTGAACGTTCAACGATTTAGAAGTTTCTTAGAAGTTCAATACCACATTTACAAACATTTACTTTATGCCTATTTTCATAGTAATCTATCATTTTGGCAGATAAATTAAAATACGTATTTTAGTAATGATTTAAGTTAATTTCAGAGAAAGTATAGTGCGTTATTTACTCGTATCCATGTTTATTTAATAAACGAATAAATAATAATAATAATAAAAAAACAATAATTATATCTTCAGAATTTTCATAAATAAACTTAAGAAGCTATTCAGTTGGTGGCTTACTTAATTTTAAGCAAAAGTTACTTAAATATAGCATAAACTAATGCTTAAAAAACTACCAAAGTATAGATTTTTACATAGAAACCTTAATTTAAAACTTCGTATCTATCCCTATTTACATACCTGTTCCTTTTAGAAATGTTTCGTTGTTATAGTTAGAAAAAAAAAAAGATTGATTGTTGAAATCTTTGATAAAAATCACCCATTATATTTAATTTTAACACTGGATATAGACGCTAAAATTTATGATAAAAACGGTTTTTTGAAATGTTAGATATATGAGATACTACTTAATTCCCCTTTTTTAGAAACAGCAATGATACCAATAAGTTATAAAGAAGTGTAAAATCCATTCTCTTTATAAATAGGTCTTAAAATCAAAAAAAAAAAAAAAATAGAATATTTAATATATTAAAGGTACGTATCATAAAATTTGCTATATTCTGGGTGAAAATTCTTTCCAAAATTGCTCATTTGCACAAAAGAAAGTATTATTAAGAGAAATAGATATTTCTAATAGCAACAGAAAATACGCGAATATAAATAAGCGTTTCATTTAGATATTAACTTAATGGAATTGTTGAGCAATCCTTGATGACTTGAAATTGAAACAAAGAATCAAGTTCAAGGTGAACCTCTTAGTGTTGAATCCAAGGGATGGTCCTGAGCGCCCAGGGGATCCCGCAGAAGTAATGTGATGTACCCTCCGGAAGATTTGAGATTTTGTGTTTTCAATGGTCAAAAAGTGCAATTTCCCTCCCGGAGAAAAATGTCTGAATTCAACACTTTCTCGTTACCAAAACAGCTTATACAGAAAGATATATAATAAAAGCTCGTAAAAAAATATAAATCCGCTAATTATTGGGCATTATTGTTGATTATTAATAGTCATGGTTTTATTTTAGTATGCGTAACAAAAAGAGCTATTTTTCTTGAATTCATTGAAAATAACTATTAAAAAAAATAATTTTGCCGAAAAAATAGTTGGAAAATATTCATGTTACCACTATCATTTTTCTGCAAATGTGCATGGAAACGTAAAATGAAACATACTTTTGTTGAGTAAATTCCGTTTTTACATAGAAAATCTTGTAGAATTGTTTAAGTTTATACGGACAAAACCAAACATTATTACAAAGTAAGCAAAACTAAGAAAACGGAGTCTGATTATAGAAGAAACTTGCCTCTAACGAAAAATTTCATGGTTCACGCAAAAAAGAATAATACAACATTATTATAAGAAATATGTAACGGTTAGACGAAAACATATCTAAATCAGAATTTTTTTTTTGTTTCTTGCGATTTTGTCTTAGTAGGTTTTGCAGCTTAATAATTTTGCTGCTATTAAGAATGCATGTTCAGTAATGATTAAGGAATGTATAATGCCTAGAAAATATTCTAATCTTTGTAAAATGGAGCATTGCTACTTAAGGATATGAGTAACACGAAGAATTACTCACACGAATTATCATCAGATTCTTAATTGTATCAAACTGAAAATCGTTTTCTCTGCTCTGATTTTGGGGTCAGACTTGCGTGCTCCCTGTAGACCTTTATTGTTAGTGCTGCTTTAGTGACCATGCATTAGTTGTCGATTTAATTTTGTGACCAATTTACTCAAATGGCAATTTGATCTGACACACAAATTAGTATTCATTAAAATTATGTCATTTAAATCGTAAGTTGGGTTAACTTTAAACCGTCAGTATGAATCAATTTAACCGAAATACTGATGCTTCTGAGAAAATCTGTCAAGCGTTCAGCCATAAAATATCTGTATCCTTCTGAAGAAACCCAAGAGAAATTTTGGTCCAATTTCTTACTGCCTTAATAAAGATAGAATTTACATTTTTATTAGTTTCATCCGATAAAATGGGAATTTAGATTTGTTGTTAATAATTTAACGTATTAGTTATTTTCAAACATTGTGTTTCATTTTTTATGTTTTGTTTTCCCTCATTTAAAGAAATGTCATCGTTTGTTCGTGTATAGTTGAATTTGAAAATACTCGTAATGATGTTTAACAGACGATGACCATATTGCCGTCACAGTTCGATGACTGCTCTATATTGTTCACAAAGTTCAACACCTTGAATTTTAACATTGTTATTTTGATAATACTTTATAGAATTAAGAATAGGGATAATTAATTTATTATATTATTATTATAGCTATCCACGTATAGTATAAATATAATTTCTGAGCTAATGTTGTAAGAAAGCATATGTGTATTTTTGCATTTATTTGTGGCATTTCATTCTATTCCAGTGATATTTAGGAAAGGTTCAATATAAGCAGGTTACTTTTCTTTATTTTTGGAAAATTCTCTGGAATATTGAATATTACATTGTGCAATCAGTAAACTTTAAAACAAATGAATGCTGAAATATCAACGAAAAGAAAGTAAGAAAGTTGAAATAAACTTTTACAATTGAAATACTAGAATATGTGTTATAACGTTGTTATTGCAAAGAAAAAAAAAGAGAGAGAGAGAGAGAGAGAAAGAGAGAGAGAGAGAAGAGGGCATATTGGAAATTTGGCACGGATTACAAGAAACATAGGATTGTACTGTTGTAAAGTATCTTGGCGCTGCACAATACTGAATAAGTCTAGAACAATTATTAAGTTATAATTTTTTACTCCAGAATATGTCAATACTAGCTGTTCTGAATGCTACTGTCTGGGGTTATCTTTATTATACGTAAAATTACTTTAAATATAATATACAAATAAGTCTACTTGTGGTAGCAAACTGCCTTCTGCATCGTACTGAGCGATCGTTACAGCAGTCACTACAAAACATACAACAATCACTATAAGGGATCATCCATCAATTACGTCGCACATCAAGAGGGAAGGGGAGCTAGGGGGTCCTCAAAAAGCGACACAGTGTGACAGGCCGAGGAAAGAGGTTAACACATTGTGAGTTTAATCTAAAATATGAAAACAATTAAGTCGACATTATTTGCAAATACAGTAAACTCTGTCTAAGGTGGAATCGATCGAGACCGAGAAAATTTTCTGTAGTAGACAATATTCCACCTTAGACAAATTTTACTCTATGTCTATGGATTCGCAGGGACTTGAAAATCTTTCCAAGTAAGATAGATTTCAGTCTTACACAGAGTCCGCCTTACAGAGAGTTTACTGTAGTATAATAAAGCTCATAAAAAATGTATGTTTGTTCCTGTAACATTATTTTCCCTTTTTCTTTGTATTGAAACAACTTGAAATAAAAGTACACGGCATCTTGTTGATATTATAATATTTTCTTTAATAGGTATTAGACAGTATATAATTTTTTTTGCATAAAATTAATAGCATGAACCGGTCTCCTAAAATAATAAATATTTTTAACTATATAGTATTAATCTATATCGAAAAAAATTGTCTGTAGTTCTATTTGATCATGCCCAACGAACCTTATAAACAACCATCACTATAATGGGGACCGTTCTTTAATACGCGAAATCTTAAAAGTAACTTATTTCTTTAAAATAAGCAATTGTAAAATAACTTTATTAAAATAAACAAAAATAACTTCGTAAAAACAAGAAAAAACTAATCTGGGATTTCAGTGCCCCGTAAATCGTTAAAACGACAATCATTATAACAAGATTAATGATTATAATCACTAAACATTACTTATTATAACAGGATAATGATTATTATAATTAATGAATTCTTTAATGTGAGACTTTGTAGAAATAATTTATTTCATTAAAATGGACAATCGTTAAAAACATGAAATAAAAAGAAAAATCCAATAAAAGACGAATACTTAAAAATGTTCTTCGCAGTAAAGAAGAAAAATAAACTGAAAAACAAATAAAACTTCTTTTTTTTTTTTAATTCTAATTTTCCGCAGCGGAGGTCTGAAGCAGGGTTTGACGAATAGGAAGCGAACAGGGTTATGAAGCACTTTGTTACATTACCTTAGAATAAAATTTCAAACGAAGTGCAATTTTTGTCGAAGTCTTCAAGTACGTTTATCATTATGAGAACGAAGATTTTCTGCGGGAGCTATCTGAACTTTGAAATATCTTTTTCTTCTAAACTGTGATAACGCTAATAAAATGCATATTCTTAAAAATTCTATCTGAACATTTAATAATAATAATTAAAAAAAATAGTTGACACTTTTAAAGAATAATGGAAAACTACCGTCATCTATTTCAATTAGAATGTGAATCGCAGTGGAAAGACTAAGGTAAGTTTATTTTATTTCATAATTAATAAAAAATATAATTAAAAAATCATAAAACTGCCTTAATAGCGCATGATTTCGCACTTTATGTACCTTCCTGCACAAATCCCATAATTCTGCGCTCAGCTTAATTCTGCGCTCAAAAAATCTGCAAACAACATAAAAACACCCGCCTTTATTATTTTAGATTTGTGTTCGTTAGATCTCGATAAATTTCATTCTCTAAACATTCAGAATTTTAACAACCAATAAAAAATATATTTTACTAATGAAGAATAATGAAGAAAAAGAAAACTTTATACACTAAATTTTACAATAAAGTGCGGAACATTTGGTTAAACACATCATTGAAACCCGATTAAAAAAATAACTTAAATTTTAAACTTTTTTTTAATAGAACCGGACGTATGTCCTGATCTCGACAGCAATTTCGATTAAAGTTAATGAGCTAGGCAGTGTGATATGTCTAAAGACGCAAGCAAAGTAACAAGGAATTTCCCCAAGATTCCGCTTTGTTTCCTTGGGGCGCCAAATCATACCTCAGAGTGTATTAAGACCCAGTTAGATGAAATATTGTACGATGGTTAATCGCAGAAACATAAGCACAAAATTCAACTATTTAAACAACAACAACAACAACAACAACAAAAAAAATAGATCGCTTAAATCTAGTTGGAGTTATCTCAGCATCTATCAGGACTTAGGAGAATAAACTTTTCATAATAGTGGAAGTCGAAACACAACCAAGGGACACGGCAAAATGTGCAGTCGTCGAAAAAAAAAAGTAAACACCCCCTACTAACTCCTCAACAAATCATTGTAGAAGAAAGTTACTGGTACCGAACGATTGGAAATAAAGTCTACTTTTAAATGATGTATATAAAATTTTCTTAGGGGGTCATCTACATATTAAAACGAATCCAAACTTCATTTTTTTTCAATGGCAATACCCAATTTTAACGAGATATTTCAAATCTTCGGTTCAAACTACGCCTAGACACCAAATTTCAAGTCATTTGAATGATAAGTTTTTGAATTATAAACATTCAAAATTTAGTGCTTATAATGTTAAATTACATTTTCATATTTTTATTTATATCTCCCGAAATTATGCTCCTAATGTGCTAATTTTTTTTGCAGTAATAATACTAATATACCCAAACATAAATAAGCTGAATTTGCAATTTTTATAATTTTATGATATGAATTATGAATTATGAAATTAATATTCGAAAAAATTATGAATTGCAACCTACAATTTTTTTGATGGAATTAGATTTATTAAGTCCTGCTTTATGGAAATTCAAAAATTTCACATTTTTCTTCCAAGTAGTTTTCAAATTATGCTTAAAAAACGGCAAAATGATAGTTTAAGGGGCCGTCTATGATAGAAGTGAGTAGACATTTTGAAACTGTAATCTAACACGCTTCATTGACTCCTTGAGTGGCGCTTAAGGTGCCTTGATCAAGGAAGGGGCTCTCTCGGTATACAGAACTTCAGTTTGGATACAGCCCTTAAAATACGCTCGTTTTAAAATAATTAATTTCTCAGAAACTTATGGTACGAATTGCATAAAAATTCGTTTTTAGGCTAATTGAAGGGTGTAGAGTTCATTTATGCTGTCAGAATTGGGTACTGCTATTGAAAAAAACAAAGTTATGGCTCATTTTAATATGTAGATGGCCCCCTAGGCAAATTTTATATACATCATTTAAAAGTAGACTTTATTTACAATCGTTCGGTACCAGTAACTTTCTTCTACGATAATTTGTTGAGGAGTTAGTAGGGGGTGTTTACTTTTTTTTTTCCCACGACTGTACCAAAATTTTAGCCCGCACGTGCGGAGGGGCTAAGAAACCTCAAGTGTATTAAAATTTTAGAGGCAATTTTACTCAGTAAAGAAGAGGAAATATGTTTTCTGCTATTTTTAAAATTAGAAGAACAAGGTTATCTCAGGTCACACCAGGTGCTATGTTTAGTGCATATAGACGGGAGTATTTCAGTAGGATCTATCCGCACTATGAATTATTTAAGGGGACGGTGGAGTTTAAAATCCTTAAAAATATTTTTTTTTTATTTTTGTAAATTTCAACTTAAATATTATTCAAGGGTACATTATATACATTATAACATGCATTTATCCCCAAAAAATTTTAAAAAAAATTTATTTTTGAGAAAAAAATGGAATTTTACGCGTCGTATTAGAAATCTTCGAAGTGCCCCCTGCGCGTTCCATATCAATGAAAATCCCCAATATTTTTTATAAAAGTTGGGTTTATATATAGAAATAAAATAGAGCATCAAATTTTATATATTTGAATTTAAAGGTTAAAAAAAAATTTTTTTTTTGAAAAATTTTGAAATTTTTTTGAAAAAATTTTGAAATTTTGAATTTTTTTTTTACCTTTAAATTCAAATATATAAAATTCGATGCTCTATTTTATTTACATATATAAACCCAACTTTTATAAAAAATATTGGGGATTTTCATTGATATTGAAGACGCATGGGGCATTTCGAAGATTTCTAAGACGACGCGTAAAATTCCATTTTTTTCTCAAAAATAAATTTTTTTTTAAATTTTTTTGTGATAAATGAATGCCATAATGTATATAAAGTACCCTTGAATAATATTTAAGTTGAAATTTACAAAAATAAAAAAAAATATTTTTAAGGATTTTAAGCTCCACCGTCCCCTTAAAATGATTTATTTAATATATCGCAAGTTTAAAGAGTGTAAATATGTAAATTTGCATTTTCAGTTTTACACACCATAGTGTATCTTTCAAATTTTCTGTGTATTTTCCGCGAATACTGTAACTTTTTACCATTCTGTGTCATAGTATAATCCCCGGCAGAGCAGTTTCGTTTTTAACACGTTGAAATAACAGGAACGCCCTCCGTTTAAAAAAAACGTTGTTCGTGGACGTAATAAAGTCGAAAATATGTCTCGTTGATGTTGCAAGTTATAAATAGCAAAATTTCCTTTTTATTAGTTTTATTTTTTTTTTGAAGACTTTTTCAAAAGCAAAAGTCTTTTTAGCTTTCTAGCTTTCAAAAGCTTTCTTAGAAAACCGGTTAATTTATTTTAATCAATCCTTTTTCTAATACTAATTTTTCAGTATACTTGCAAAAATAAAGTATTTTTTTTTTTAAATATTAATTTTAAAAAAATAAATATAATGTAAAAAAGGTATTTAAAATATCTTTTAAATATTTGTTTCATTCTTCATAATATTAGATTACCATGTAATCTTATATACTCATATGTCTTTACCCCTTTCACGAAAAGAGAGACAAAAAAGGAATAAATTAATTGGAAATTTCTTTTTTGGACAATTTAATTTAAACAAGTAGGAAATTGCTCGTCAAACGTGACAAATGAGGTGCGTTCGTACTATAACTAGTTTTATAAATATTTTTTGCACCCCATATTGTACTGAATGTATATTTTTTTGCAATTCATAAGTGCATAGTCTGTAACATCATTAAAAATGCACTTCCAGTAATTATTTTCCGATTGCCCGTAATGTAACGGAAAACTTTTGACTGTCCCTGTAATTAAACTATACATCCAATTTTCATAAAAATTGAAATGGCTGGACAAAATTTTGCAACAATTATATCTTTAAAATTTCAGACCATTCGGAAGGCTGTAATATCATTAAAATGCACTTGCAATAATTTTTCCCATTGGCCGTAATGTAAAGAAAAACTTTTGACTGTCCCTGTAATTAAACTATACATCCGATTTTCCTAAAATTTAAAATGGCTCGACAAAATTTTGCAACAATTATATCTTTAAAATTTCAGATCATTCGGAAGGATCTAATATCATTAAAATGCACTTGCAATAATTTTTCCCATTGGCCTTAATGTAAAGAAAAACTTTTGACTGTCCCTGTAATTAAACTATACATCCGATTTTCATAAAATTTGAAATGGCTCGACAAAATTTTGCAACAATCATATATTTGAAATTTCAGACCATTCGGTTGGGTAGTTTTTGCTCTGTTACATGCGGACAGACAGACGGATGGACAGACGGACGGACAGACGGACGGACTGAACGACGACTATAGGTGCTACGTATTTATATAATTACGAACGCACCTAAAAACTGAGTATATTAGTTAAGTTATTGTGTCCCTATCTTAACATACATTCTAATTAAATTTAAAATTAAGAGTGAAAACCTGTCGGATTCGACGAATGAAAATGTTTAAAAATCTGTTTGAATGATTTTATGAAAAATGAACAAAAAGAAACAATTAATCAATGTTAAATTGGTTAGCCTAAGTCTTACAACAAATATTATTTTAAACTAAAGTTTAATTTCAACTTTTCAAATTATTGAAAAATTAAACTTTATTCCTATAAGTAAACCGTAACACGTAATTAAGAAATTATAAAGTTATTAATTGAGGCTTTGATCTTTGTTATTACGTGATGGAAAAATAAACGAAAATTGCGTCACTATGACATAATTGTAATTTTTGTTTTCAACGAAAGCTAAAAATAATATTTTTTTCCCCGTCACAAAATTTACATGCATACATTACATATTCATATTCACAATTTTAAAAATATTTTAACGTGTAATAGAATATTAATAAATATATCCCCAAACATGATGTCACGTTTGCCAGTTACAATTTTGCATGTAAATATTCGCAGTTTTTACTTCAGGTTCTAAGGTGAGTGCCAGCGAAATCCAGAAATTTATTTTCAGACGCATTCGTAGTAAAATATTTAGTTTTATCAAAGAAAATACTCAATTTATTTCTACTGTGACATCATTTTCACCTACTGAAGCCTTCTGAGATTAGCGTTTCACTCTCAGTATCAGCGGAATGAAGAAAATATTGAAATTAACAGCTTTATGAGTAAAAATGCGTTATTTTAAATCGTGACGTCATTTTCAGCTTAAAAGTTTTTAAAAAGTTATTTTTTATTGTAATACGAAAATGGCATCCGTAATAATATGGTAATTCCCATTGTTTCCCTTGTCTCTTCAACAATGGAAGAAACTCTATTGCCACCAATGTGAAGAAATTTCATAAATGACTTTTCAAATTAAAATTAAAATATAAAAATAGGACATTATTTTTAAAAATAGCGAATGCAAGCACATCTGCAAATAAAGTGTTTTTATAAAAAAACACCAATTACCAAAATCTGCTTGTAGAAAGCTCAGGCCAGATGATTTAAAAAAACAGCCCTTGTCTTTTAAATATATAGATTCCCAAGACAGAAATGCAATATAATATACAGTATTTTTTGGCGTATCAAATGCAATCTGAGGCGCTACATAAACTTTAGGCCTTTATTTTTCGATTTTTAGGTATATTCGCTGTATAGTATGTACTTCCTTCTTTGGAAAAAACATGACATACGTAGCAAAATGTAAAATAAACATTATTGTAATGTATAATTATTACTTTTCATGAAATCTGATAGCAAAAGTTTCCTTTTTTCTACATAAAAAGCACGTTCATTAAATAAAAAATCTTTGTTGTTATGACCACATTTGGAAAAAAAAATATTTAATTTGTATTATATGATGTTATTGAAATGAAGGTACATTTTTTTTTAAATACAGACTGTTTAAGGAAAAGATATACGCTTTAAGAAGTGAAAGAGCATAACTACAACAAACAAGTTTAAATAAGAATTGTAACCATTGTTGTAATCATCAAGATTGCAAGGTGTCTCACTCCGTTAGAAATATAACTAGTGTACATAACTTTTTAAAAAATGCAGCCATTTTAAAGAAATTTCCAACAGACATATTTTCCTTTCTGTAAAATGGAATGACGTCATGAAAAGTGACGGAATTGTGCAGTATTTTGGTAAATGAAACCATTAGTGCCAAAAATTACATTCGGAAATATGGAGCGTATAGCTCAGCACTATTTAAATGCGAGTGATGGCCATTTCTAAAGCTTCTCGTTATATAGCTACATTTTATGCAAAAGAAAGTAGGTATGTTGCTAATTGTCTTAGAATGTCTTAATTACTGTTAAAAAGTTATGAATTAAAATTGTATTGGTGTGAGAAATAGTGTATTTTAAGTTAAATAAATGAATTGGGATTCTGTATATTCTTTCCTACATAAACTTTGTTTTTCATAGTATGCTCAACTACCTCTTAAAGTTTGTCCAATCTTTTTTTTAATCACTCTGTATAACGCCTTCAATACCTTCACTACGACCTTTATTATATTACGGAATTATGCACGTTCTCTGGTATTTGAAAAGATTCGAAAAAATAATTCACCGGAATTGCTTTGAATGATTTACAGGTGAAATTTCAAAGTCTAATAGAAATTTGGTTTTACGATTCGATAATTTAAATAAAAGGAAGTAAATCAAACAGCAGTCTTTAGAGTATTTATTGTATTCTCAAATTTATTCAATTTGACTGCTATCAATATTCCTTGCGATTATAACAAATTTAGGCTGCACTAATAAACGTATGAGTATTGTCTGCTGATAGTGTAAAAAACATACGACTTTTATTATATTACGGCATTGTAGACCTTCTCTAGTATTTGAAAAGATTAAAAAAAAAAATAATTCACCGGAATTGCTTTGAATTACTATTTAACAGAGGAAACATTAAAGCATGAAAAAACTGGTTTTTACGATTAGATAATTTAACTAAAAAGGAGTAAACCAAACAGTAATTTTTAGAGGCATTTATGGTATTCTTAAATTTATTCAATTTGACTGCTATCTATATTTCTTGTGATTATAAGAAATTTAGAATACACTAATAAAAGTATGAGTATTATCTGTTGATATTGGCAAGAATATTTTATACAACTCCTTACATTAACCATGATATTAATTTGTAACTAACTTTTCAAATACTATGTCATCATTTCATTTTGCTGTATTTTCGATAATTCTCTTAGTTTTGATCAACCTTTTTATGAGCTGCAAAAGCGTACATAACCTCTTCAGACTCGGAGCTAAAATAATACTACAAATATGCATACATGGTTTTCCACAAACAATATAACATCATAGAAGACAGAAAAAAGAAATAGGGGGGGGGGGGGGGGTGAGGTAGTCTTTAGGTGACTAGTAATTTAGGTTCACAAATATGCATCTAAAATTATAAACCCCCTTAAGATACCAATTTAATTATCACTAACCTAAATTCACACAATCGCAAATTTAAGATCTTTATACAAGTGAATGATATACAAACCCTCAAAAATTTTTATTGTAAAGGATTTAACTTAGATATTTATGAAAATTTCTCACTTTCTTGGCCATGCTGCTTTGAAGGCATTGTGCAAACTCGGATGAAAGTAACATTTAATTTATGTGAAAAAATGCATAGATGTTGCCATTTATTGGTTTGCTTTTAAAGCAAAAAAGCTTCAGTTATTAAGAAGTGAAGTCAAAATGTAAAAAATTCAAACAGTTTAGTTCTTATTATAAAAAGAATAGAGTCCACACATGTGGACCCAGGTAGTGAAGAGGTTGTGGAAATAAACGTACTTTTAATATGCAAATCAAAGTATAAATAATAAACGGTCAAATGCGATAAACGGGCTTCAAAAGGAGGTCGTACGCCTTGGTCCGTGCCGCGTTTATCCAGATATGTTTTTAATTAACCTTTAAAGGCACAGGATGTGTATCGAGAAAGCCACTGATTGCAAACTAGTCGCGAATCCCATAGTATTTATATGATTAATTCTAATTAAATTAATCTGTTTTTTACCCGACTGAAAAGAAGGGTTATGTGTTTCACGCGCGTATCTGTGTATGTGGATTTCTTTATACCCTCGAAACATCCCAACGGCTGGATGGATTTTAATGAATGAGGTCTCTATCAATTCGTCTTAATCGTCCGATGGTTATAGGATAGACTTTGCTTTTATAAATTCAAAATGGTGGCCGTAAAATACAAAATGGCGGTAGAGACGAAAAAAAAATTTTAAGCACCATATTGAGTGGCATACCATTGGATAGGTCTTTCAAAATGAAGACGATGTTTCGTTGACCATTTTGCAGTCAGAAGATCCATTTAAATATTACACAACTTGGAACTTGTGTACTTTGGATCTCTACCTTTACTGTAACTTTAACCTTCATAATATACATCTATAGGCCTCATCAAAACAGTGTTTGTAGATAGGAACTAATAATTAAACACAACTTAAAAGTCATCAATACATGTAAATAAAAAAAAAAGGTTAGTAATATAAAAAATAGTTTCATATTGATGAGAAATAATTAATTAGTTCGGGTTTTTTGATTTTTTAAATTTAATGTATTATTGCAATTTGACGTTTATTGCTTTTATACTGCTACTGGGCCTTGCATTACACAAATATATCCTTAAAAGTTGTTATCTAGGCTTTAAAAGCCGATGGTGCATATAGTACGCCGCTCCAACCATTATATACGTCTAAACCATCCGTATCTTTAAGGGTTAACATCTCGGTTAATTATTTCGAACTAATTATTTAACTATTTCGAATATCATTATCTACAATTCTTTTATACTTCTGCAACGATAGATTCTTCCAACACTCCTCAATACCTTTGCTGAATGTCCGTAAATCGAAATTTGTGTGTATTGGAAAAATGCGATTTTCTCAAAAACTATGTGACTTAGGGTAATCGCTATAGGTTTCCTGCAAGGTTTAAGTTAACGTCTACTACCTCTAATTTTTTCATAATTTTAGTTTCAGTACATTGGGAAATAGAGGGGAGAGGGGCATATTTTTACACTACATTTTCGACGATATCTCTGAAAATATAATACCTAAAATTAAAAGAATTATATTTTTGAGTTCGGCGTTACGAAAGCTTTCACACGATACTCCACACGATATACAAAGAGATTTTTTCCCAAGTAACCTGATCAGTTACTCTACATTTTTTCTAAATATATTTGTGAATTTTTAATAATCTGTAAACATGCGAGTCAATAGTTTTTATTACTTACCACCTTCCATCGTTTACGAAGAAAATGGCTGTGACAGACAGACAGACAGACTCATGAGTGATCTTATAATGGTTCCGTTTTTATTTTTAAAATACGGAACCCTAAAAATTAACTTTAACTCCTTATTATTAACATAAAACTAGTTAATTCTCTAATTATTTCAATTACTTTTATAAAACATGAACTTTACCTGAAAAAAAAACAACAACATTCTTTTAAAACAATGTAAAATTCCAGGTAAATGTTAAAATGAGAAAATTTCATTTTATTTTCTATTTAGACTGTAAAAGTACAAAATAACTGTTTAACAATTACAAACTGAGAAAAACAATTTTTTACTTCGCTGATGCGTAAAATACGATTTCTAAGAAGGTGCGTGAGGGTCCAACATTAGTATTTTATTGTAGCATGACGAAATGCATACTTTCACGATGTGTTACCCTTTTTTAAGAATAAATTGAAAAATACCTCAGTGAATGTGTTACAAGTGAAAACAACTTTGCTTTGAGGAGAAATGAAAATTGAGGTAGTGGGAAACTTGAAATGCCGGCCTTTGTTAAAACCAGAAAGGAAAAGTAGGATCGATAATAACGATCATGTGTTTTTGACAAAGATTTGAATATATCTTAGAATACGGATGCTAAAGATGATTAACTCCAAACACCTGTTAAGGTATCTGCCTACGTTCGGAGCGCCTTTTCTTAATGTACAATATTGAATAAATACACATATTTTTAGTTCAATTATAATACAGAATGATGAAAAAGTATAAAATCTTAGCAATATCTTGACAATATTTTTTTAAAAATGGGACTTTTTGCCAATTTTTTATAAAATTTTCATGTTTGCACCAGACAATGTATACTGAATTCAACTAAATATAGTTAAATTTCCGTTGTATTATATACTACTATTACACTTATAAGTGCACCTTTGTATTACATACTACTATTACACTGTAAAAAAAAAAAAAAAAACACTGTAAATTTGCCAGAACAAACTCGATTACAATGAATGTGCTGTACCTTTCTTTGGTTTCCTGACTATATTAATATGGAAAATACAGTAGTTGCGTAAAATTAACAGCACAATGTGCTGGCAAATTGGACGCATTTTTTTACAGCACAAACTGCTGGCGTCCTAATTGCCAGAGCATTGTGCTGTTAATTTTACGCAACTACTGTATTTTCCATGTTAATATAGTCAGAAAACCAAAGAAAGATACAGCACATTCACTGTGATCGAGTTTGTGCGCGAGATGAACAGTACTTTGTACCGTAAAAATGTCGTTTTTTTACAGTGTACATTTATAAGTGCACTGAACTGCTTTACATTATCTTCAAAATTAACTGAAATATTTCAAAATATCTCAAAAATACATATATTTTATTAAAAATTACCGATTTTTTATATTGGAGTATCTATAAAATTACTGCATGATCACATAGAGCATAGATTTTAGTTAAGGGCATTGAGTAATATGGAAAATGATCATTTTGGGATTGGAAATGAAAGGTTTAAAGTGTATGTAAATGGCAGGTAACGTCTAGGAGTCTTTTTTTTTTTTTTGCTTAATAACGAAGTTTTAATGATTTCTTGATTACACATGGATAAATATATATATACAACATGAATGATTACATTTAAGTTAAAAATGAACATATCAAAATAGGCCGTCTGCCTATAAAACATTATTTAAGCACAGCTCGTCTAGCTGGCCAGATATTTCGCAGTCTCTCTTAGTCCGTCTGACTAAGTCTTCATCTCGGCCGCTTCTGCTGTCGTTTCTGTTTAATTTCCACGATTTTAATTGCAGGCGCAGCTCTTTCTTATTGTTCGGTAGTTGTGGTTTCTCTTCCAGAGTCTCACAAAAGAATATGCCTAGTTTTGCGGTACACAGTCCATTTCCTATTACCACATATACATATACTAGCTGTTACCCGTGACTGCGTTCACGTAACATTTAAAGAAGAAGAAATTCATCAATTAAGCAAAAAACTTTGATAATTAAAAGCATATATAATTAACCTTTTATCACATTTTATAGTAGAAACGCTTCTGATAATCCCAATTTGCTTATTTTTGTTTATATATATAGGATCATTTAAATTTCTTTCGTGAGCATGAAATTTCATACACCTTTTCTAAGAGTAAATGAGGAATAAATTTACATCTCTTATATTCTATTTTATTATTTATATTTATTCTATTTTACATTTATTCCGTTCAAGAATATTGATTTAATTTATGTTTTCGAGACAAAGAATAATATTTAAAGAAATATATTAATAAATATTTTTAAAGGAAAGTGGTTATTAGCAGGTCACTTCAGACGTGACATTGAAAATATTAGAATAATCGAAAAATCAACATGCAAAATTATGTTTATATTCCAAAAAATCACATCTTGGAAGAAAAAAAAATAAATGGTATTAACAAAATAATAATCAAACGTGGCGAAGCACTAAAGTTCAAAAATAAATAATAAGAGTACGAGAAATATCTTTAACCTTCAAATATTTAATATTATATTTTAATTACACGGTACCACACTTTTATCAGCTCTAGATCTACTAATAATATTAAAATGTTTATCACGCTCTGAAGACTCTTGAGCCTAAATACTTATTATTAAAGCAATAGAGTTACTTAGTGCTATCGCGGAATAAATCTATTTATGGAAAAGCAGCCCAATTATGAATAAACATTTTCATATCTATTGTTATGCTGTAATTTTGGCTTATGAAAGCATTGAAATTTGCAGGAATATGCACCAATGGGGAACAGAGATTGTGTTTCAGAGAGATTTTTAACTATAGATTTCGATAATTTAAAATCGAAAGAAAATTTCCCTTCTTCCTTTGCGCTTTTCGATACACACGGTACCTTTAAAAATTAGAGGGATGTGAGGTGAAAGGCAAATTTATTGCTTAATTAGTGGTTTTGGTTCTTGTTTACACATAAATGATGTCTCATGTAAAGCCTAATCTCCTCTGTAGCCGAGTGGTCAAAGCACCACGCTGCTAATCGCTTGCGAGCGTAAGAGATTGTGGATTCGATTCACGTTGGTTCCATTGCACACACTCTTTGTGTGGAACTCTCAGGATGTATTTCTCTGGTGTTGTAATATTTCCTTGTGCTATCTTGTCTCTGACTTATAAGCGGGCTCTCATCTCAAGCGCATAAGTCATATGTTTGTTGTTCAATAAATAAATAAATAAGCCTAATCTCAAATTGAAATTACTTGCTAAACTTTTTTAAGTCGACTTTCCTGTGCCATTTGTTAAATTTTATTGAAACCAGAGTTCTGTGAGATTGTACGGTAACAGGATGTTAAACATATATATTTGCGATTGTTAAATTCTGTGCAAATCGCGCCATTTTGTATAACTTCTATAAAATGCTAATATTTTCTGAAAGAAAAGCATCTTATGATTTAAAATATGACGACGCTTTCATTAAGTTAGTTTTTCCTACGGAATGATACGTGTCGAAATAAATATATATATATTCTTTCACTTCATGAATAATTTAAAACTATGCATTTTAATTTATTTAAAACATGAAATCGATTAATAAACTCCAATATTATTGTACATTTAGAAAAACATTGAAACATTATTTTTATTAAATATACTAAATTTCAAGTAAGAAAATGTATTTAAAATGTAAGCTACAGTTGCGTTTTGAAAGAATGCGACTTTTGATGCAAAATGTTATTTCTGAAAAGTATATTGCTATTTTGAGATTTTGTTTTAACTTTCGAAGCTGGTGTAATAAAAACGACATCACTTTGACGAAATTAAAATAAATATATATGTTAATGTTTTTGTATTAAAATGAATTATTTCCATGAAAAAATATTACATCATATTTAAGCGATAAAAACAGGGTATCTACAGATCAGGGAAAAACCCAGTCAAAAAAAGGGTGAAACCCCAGTATTTTCTTATAGAGAAATTCATCTTGTTTAATCACGCGAATAAATAAGGCGAATTTTTTTAATATGTAAATACTGGTATTTCCTATTTTATTTGACTGTGGTTTTCCCTGATCTGTAGACACTCTGAAAAACTTTTACTAAAACACCTTTCTGACATGTTTTAACTGCCATCTTTAAAAGTTAATTAATTAAAATAGTATATGATTTTTTAAAATTTTAATTCGTATGAATAGTAGACAATAACTATCCACTTAAACTTACTGAAGTTTTATTTACATCCTTGGTTGTGTCAATATGTCGACAGACGATATTCACATGTGTGGAATAAATTCATTCATGAAGCTTCGATGTGTGTAAATATGTTTTCAATTTTAGAAAATTTACTTGAATCATGTTTTTGTACCATTTAGGGGAGACTAGGGAGGGTTGACCATACGGGAAGCTTGACCCACCCATTAGTTTTCATATTTAAAAGAATTTCAGAGTTTTATCATTAAGTGTCAACCAAAGCTACTGAAATGCTCAAACAACAGTCTTTGTTTCATAGAGATAATCGAAATAGGTGTGAAAAAATCAATTGTGAGGCGTTTTCAACCTAAAAGCTGTGCTTTTTAGAAATATTTTGTAAGCTTTTTTTCAGATAAAATATATCATAGAAATTTAAGTAAGTAGGTTTTAAGTAATGCAGAAATATCAAGCTTTCATTCCAGGCAAAAAGATTGTACGGTAAGTTAGGCTTAACATAATAATGTGATATTCTTTAGAAAAGGGATATGTGGGGAGGCTTGACCCAGTCAAATTAAGGGAGGGTTGACCAGATGAAATCTTTTTATTATACACTATGCATAATGAAAGGTTAATGGTTATATATAAAAATGAATGTAAATTTATACTGTAAAGCCACGGTAAAATAGGGTGAGGGAAAAGAAAATATTTAGATTAAAGAAAAATGTGAAAAATTGCTATAGTATTCACTGCAAGAAAAAATTTAATGAAATATAAATGGGTAAGTTGATAGGAACTTTTTCCATTTAGATATTACTAAAATAGGTAAATAGAAGCAGTGTAAAAGACTAGAAATTACTAAAAATTATGAAAGCAGCAGCCTTAACACTTTCAGGGGAAGCTTTATGCTTATGAAACCCCTTAATTTTAATTCCCATACGCCACACTGACACCATAATTTTGCTAAAATCTTTTCCATTTAATATGTATGTGAAATATACTCTTTTTCTTCTTTCCAAATAAATTTGTTCGTAAATTCCGGCGCCAGTCATTTATTTCAGCATTTTAGAACTGAAAGTACTTTGCCACTGAAAGGGATAAAGAAGATAATGATCAGTTATGTGCACATGCTGCTGCAAAAGAACATAGCATTGATCGAAAAACTTTTGGAATGTATGTAGACAAATTTCACCAGCATGAATACACTGAGATGAAGCCAAACTATGTGACAATTAGAGTTGTCATGTCGAGTGTCACAAAAAGTAGGAAAAGGATAAAAAAAGGGGGGGGCAGTGGCCATAAATTCCGTGCATAATAATGAAACCCTATGAAAACGGAACCTGTCTATAACGGAATACTGTCTTAAATGTTAAAATTTCATTTTCCCTGCTGTACAATTATACCTGCTCTGACAAAATTCTGTTTAAAACAAAATTTTTCGCCTCTGACTTGCGATTGCGCCTAAACAGGTTTGTTTAAACATCATATTTTCAAAAATGTTTTTTATAATAATTAAAACATGTAGCATAAAGTTATATTGCCTTTCTTAAACAGATTTAATTTCTCTTCACAAATATTTCAGTATAAAACCAAGTGGGTCAAGCCTCCCATATAGTGGGTCAACCCTCCCATATGTGGGGAGCCTTGACCCATTATTTTCTCGTGGTTAAAATCGATCATTTTCCAAATTTTTCATATATTACACTTATGTAGCAATTTTATTTTGATAACTGATTGTATAACGAATAAAATGATATATAAAACTTTATTCTACGGTCAAAATTTTAAAAATTAAAAATCATTTTGTAAAAAGTGGGTCAACCCTTCCTAGTCTCCCCTATACTAATTGGAATTCAATTCTTTTTAATTTGAATGAGGAAATAGCATCAAAAAATATATTAATCCGTTTTAATTCTCCCTTTTTCCGCAAAAAATATCTTCTCCTGAAAATCATAACGTGAATTTTGAAAGAAAACTCTCATTTGTATGTGTGTAACTTATATTCAAACTTTTAAATCAGTATGGACAGTATTTTTGTGACGTCACAATTGGTAAAATGGCGGTTTTTATAGCCTCAAACCGAAAGTGAGAATAGGGTCCATTTGTAAAAAATATTTCTGTTATTCGTTTTAATATGACGTCATTATTTATCTATTTTCATTAGTTACTGATATCCATGCCTTTTGTATTTTTAACGAATACTTTTAAATACCTGTTTTATTTCAAATTTGACGTCATATTTTTCAAAGCGAATAACTTTATTAATAATATGATTATTTTTCCTTCTAATTATGACTCTATTTTTGGAAGAAAACTCCTTATTAACGTAACCGATATTCATCCTTCATGTATAATAAAAAATACCCCATTTTTCGTTTCAAGTATGACGCCATATTTATTTTATTTTAAATTCTTTTTATTTTAACTTTTAAGTAGTTGTAGAGGAGAAATTATTATTCCAGATTTAGATTTTCTTGGCAACACGAAAGAAAGATGGTTAAATTTATCGGATAAATGTCAATTGATTCTGTATGAAAAAGAATAAAATTTTGAATTATTAAGAAAATTATTTGAATAAATTAAATAAATTATAGCCTATGTTCATATCCGTTTAATAATACACCTATATATAAAGATACAAAAACATTAATTCATCCGTTTAGACGTGGGCTTCATTCAAACTTTCGGACACACGTTGACATTTATAATATTATAAGGATATTTGAAGGATATCTATGCTCTACCGACTTGGTTTCCTAGACTAAGTTGTCACTATCGAGTCAGTAACAGTAAAAGTTATCTTTATAATTCCTATTTCTTGGACAAATGTGTCTTCTGAGAAAATATTTTGTATTTTTTCTTACAATTTTATCATCAAATTAAAGTAATAATGATAATAATAATAATAATAATAATAAAAATATTATAATATATTTTTGTGAAAATGAATGTTTTGCTAGATTTCTATATTCAGATTAAGGAAATCAAAGGGTCAGAATTATATTTTCTTTATTTTTAGGCATATTTTAAAGATTTTTTTTTTTTTTACTGCAATGTATCTTTCTATAAAAATTACTTTTCAGATAAAAAAGTTTTTGAAAACTTCGACATTTTGTTTTAATACAATTTAAAATTTATTTAATTTTTAATATAACTTAGGAGCCACTTGCCCGATTTCATTACTTTTTAAAATATGTGCGCAAATGTTTTCTCGTTAATTTGTGTCAGAATTTATAAAAAGTTTACTTACATACTTTCGAAGAAATTTAAAAGTTAAAAATAAGAGAATTTTTGAGAGTGATTTTTAATTCAAGGCCTGTTAATTACTTGTTAAAATTTTCACATGAAATTAAAAATCCTGTAGACAATTTATGAAAAATATAAACACTAACAAAATATAACCCTGAAAAAATATAACCCCCCAAAATATAACAAAAATATAACCCTGCAAGAAATTTCATGCATATATCTTGCAAGAAAGTATAGCTATATCCTTTTAAACATGAAAAATGTTGACAAAATCCATTCTGAGATAAATGGACTTAAAGTTTCAGTTGCAGAACTGTTAGTACAACACAAAAATTGTTATATCTGCTGATGTAATCATCGTAAAAATACACGTTTTTTTATTTAATATATTTAAATTGGTAGTATTTTATTAGCAAGAAGAATAAAAAAAATGCATTATTTTGTGAATTTTGACCCCCCTCTTCCCTCCCTAAAGTATTTAGGGAGTGTTGTTGTTGTATGATTTGTGTTGGTTTGTGTGAAAACCAACATTCCCAAGCAAAATTGTCCACCAGTCAGAAAGATCCTGTGATGGAGTCTACGAATTGTTTTCTTGTTCTGAGTTTCCTAATAATAATAATAATTTTAATAATAGGAATAATTTTTTAATGGAATTTGCTATTTAAATTTTGTCTATTTCAATGACTCTTGCCTGAAATAAATTGTCAATCACCCCTCAACCCCACGCAACCCCTTCCTTTTAAAAATGAATTTAATTAAATTCGGCATTACACAGGCATAATTCCTCTTAAGGTCAAATGTAAAAAAAAAAAATTTTAAAGATCAACTCAATTAAAACAAACCATTAGACCACATTTCATGATTATCCTGGGAAAGAAGTTATCTGATAATCCACATTATAAATAGAAAGGTGATTAATTATATCAGCAGTTAAACGAACACAGATTTTTAATACAGTAAAATCTCCAAATACAGAACTGCAGTAGACCGAAAAAAAATCGTTTTAGTCAGGTTTCCAACTTGCCGGTGCACTGCCTCTTATAATTGCATGGTATTCTTTTTTGTCGGAACCATGAACTTTTTTAAAATTTAAGGCAAGATTCCTCTTAAGGTATGTCCTTATTCCACAAGCTTTTACTGCATTTATATTATACAGGTGTAAGTTGTAGATTTCTTCAACAGCGCTTAATAATATGTTAAAATAAAGAATATAAAGCAACACAAAGACTTCGGTTTAAAATTTAGAAACCTTTTAACGTTTAAGGCCGGATGCGGAGATATTACAATCAATCTTCATGAAATAAGTGAAATATTTCAAATATTATGCTGTATATTTTTAACTCAAAATTTCAAAATCAACAAGTAAGAAAAATCATACGTCAAGCATAGCTTATGAAACTTTTTCGAAAGTATCCAGGGTACTGTAACGAAACTTCATCGTTAAATAACACGAAAAAAGATATATAAGTAAACACTTAGGAAACACATAACATATTTCAGAGCCCAATTTGAGCAACCATCGCCCATAGTCGGAAAAGTAGCGAAGTCTTTTGTGTGTCCTTGTAAAGAAACAATACATTTTATGCGAAGCACATTTTATAGTTTTGTGGTGCACTTGAGTGATATATAACATTTTCATTAAGCTTGAAATAGAGTAGCACAATTAAAATACACTGCAAACGTTTTTTTTTTCGTATACCATTATGTGACAGAAATATTTTGTGTGATCATGCAAATGAATGATAAATGCTTTGAATTCCATATTCTACAAAAAAGCATTTTCAGTGCGCTTTAGAAATACATATCAAATTCGTTACGTTTGAAATAGTGTAACATTATTAAAATGCGCTTCAAACGAATTTCCTCCATAGACCATATTGCAAAACAATTCTTTTGAGTTTCGTATGCAAACGAATTATAAATTCTACACACATAATTTTCAATAGCGACCATTCTGTAGTTAACCTCAATAACATATATCAATTACGAGGCAATTTGAATGTATATTTATGGGGGTTAGAGCACAAACAGATGGACGGACAATAGGCGGACGGCGGACTGTAAACAGAAGATGGTACGAAGACAAACACTTTTTATCTACACAATCTTGTTAAGTGTTCATACTTAAAATGTATTTCGGTAACAAGTTGATCAGTAATATGGGTAATACTATGCTATAACATCATTAGAAAGACGCGAGTAGAAGAGAGAATTATTAACCACACTAAAATTAGATGAAATTCAAGCTAAATTCATTTAACTTTGTATAATGAACTTAAAATATCTTGCTGTTGAAAACCTATATAGGGGGTCGCGACACTTCTAAAGTAGTTTTAATTTCAAAGTATCAGTGCTGGCCAAAATATATCCATCAATACGCATGTTGTAATTTATTAACCATTTGGAAAAATGGTTATTGTTCTCTGTCAGGGTAGGAAATCAAAAATATATCTGAGGCGTTTTATTGGTTGAATTCGCATTTTATTCGTTTTCTGATTGGTTTATACAGTAATCTGTATTTTTTCCCTTTACTTTCAACAGAGATGGATACTTCTGTTGCCACTATGACAAAAAAGTAATTAAAACTACAAAAAACAAACAAAAAAAAAATTCAAAAACAAATTGAGATACAGCTTTCAAACAAATTGCATTTAAAAGTACATTTTTCTCTCTATACGACGGTGTAAAAAGTAATATTGTGGGATGTTTAGAAGTTCAAGAATGAAATTTAATTTAAAATTGGTCGTCAGATTTATTGAAAATCTGCCGATGGAAAAGCCTTTTCCGGAACAGCCAATGAAATGCTTGGATAATACGTAAGTTTCAGGAAATCTGACGAGTTGCTTGCAATTTTTACGTGTAAGTATTAATGTTTAATTCATGGCGTACGTAATGTATGATCAACTCCGTGCGATTTTTTGTGTCTTAAATTTTAGTCTTTGAAAAAATCATTTTCCAAATGGTCGTTGTAATTGTACGTTAAATTAACTTATACGGTGATGAATACCAGCGTCAGTGTCAATGTCAAGAATGAATTTTCTTAACCAAGCGCAGCTTTTTCGTGATCATTTCAAACGGTTGTTAATTTCAGTCATATGTTTGATTCATTTTATTCTTTCTTGCATTTGGTTTTATTTTAAAGAAGTATAGAAAATGTAATTTCACGGTGAATTTTTTACTAAAGAAAATTCGAAATTTTATTGTTTTAGCAGAAATGAGAGGGTTCTCAACATCAAAATCCTTGTTAATTCCTTCTCTTGAAAACATTCTGAAACTTTCAATCTCGGAAGATATGTAAAAAGCACATTTTATTCCACCATCAACTGCGAATAAGTAAAATGGTGATGGCAGGCTGTCTTCAACGAAAAAATGATTTCTGGTGCAAAATTCTAATGTAATATTTTTCTGGATATTATTTTGAAAAGATTATTTCTTAAAGTTTAGATTCTTATTATGTTCATTTATATCACTGACTAATTCAGTATTCTGTTAATTAATTTAATTAATTATTTTCCATAACGATGATATTGTTCCTTTTTAGGGTTTCGTTCATCTGACGAAACCCTATTCTTCTTGCTCCTCTGTCTGTCTGTCACAGAGCCCGCTCTCAGAAACTATATATGATGGAGACTTGAAATTTTGGATTCTTATAGCTGAACACCTCCCATCAAACGACAAATCCTAAAATTTTGAAAAAGTCTTATATTTACCTCTCTGGACTCTAACTTGTGTACTTTAAGCAATTTTTTAACTCAGACCCTAATTAAGTTGGAGATGTGAAATTTGCATACTTAGAATACTTGTGATCACACGAAAAATCATAAAATTTTCAATAAGTCTTATAATATTTACGCTTCCTGGCTCTAACTTCTGTATTTTTAGCAACTTTTCTAACCTCCACCCTTTTCACCCGGGGTGCATTTTTTTAACTTTAGCCGATACTCCTTTGAGCACTCTTTCATATTATGCATCATAGCCGTACATACTTTAGCTCCAATTTTTACCGCCAGGGCCGCCTACCTATCTCGGTTGCTTTGGACCTGATCCCCTTCGACTAATATATCTACGGATAGTTTGTAAAACGGAGTTTCGTTCAGATAGAGGTTTGTTTAGAATAGAATGCGGTCCCTGGTTGCGAAATGTGGAACTAGCAGATTTTGCAAAAGGTTAAAGTGTTTTGAAAGGAATATTAGACGAAATCCTCTGTGCGATCTGTGATCACACTTAACCACTTGTTTTGAGTTCTTCATAGTAAAAGAATTTTTTTTTTTCCGTTATTGCTTTCATTTGTCATAGATAAGACAAATGCGGTATCAAGAGTTTTAAAAGCCTTATTTATTTATTTAGAACGAAAAATATATTTACGAAATATGGTTAACGGCAAAGTCATAATACATCAAAGAAAGGAAGATCAAAGTCTAAGGCAATGATGCATAGTAAAATTGAAAAAGATGTCATTTTCAGCTTTACAAAATTGTGCTGCATTACCTTCGCATAACAAAACTAGTACGCGTATCATAGTTTGGAACCACTACTTTAAAACGTTAAGACTGAGCCGATCATTAAAAGCTTTTAACATAAAATTGCAGTGAGATGATGTCTTCATAAGATGTCTTCATTGCTCCAAAGATATCGAGCATAGGCTTTCTATTTTTGTGCCAATCATAGGTCTGGATTTTGTTATGGCATGTGTCTGCCAGATAAGAATTAAATATGCACAAAGTTTCGATGGTTTTTACACTTTCTCTTGGAGGATACTTCATGATTAGCCGTTTCGCAAGAGAAGACTGTATGCCCTGTCTATTTATCATCATGTTGACCGAAAAACTTATTTAATGGCATGATCAATGATAGGTTAATCAAGTGACGTCTCTGATAACGACATATATATGCCTCACCCTACTGTCACACCACCTGCACTATTGGAACAGAATTGCAATTTATATTTGATTCACACTTCTAATTCTATTTGCATTTTTAAAATCTCATTTGTTGTTAATTACTACATTTTTTGCTGCTTAATAAAAATTTATACTAATTTGCATAAGAAAAAAAACTGAATTATTTTCTATCCTATTACAATCAATGCGTGATTTAACTATTTAATGAAAGGCAGTTAAAAAATAAAATTATATTTATTACCACTGTTATTACCACTCTATAAATGCATTTCAATAAACGAATACCAGTAGTCAGACACTTAATATCTAAATCTGATTACATTAAATAAACGGATTACTCCGAAATCGAAAATAAAAAAGAAAAAAAGAATTCAATAGGTTATAATTAAAAGTTTAACTCTGTAAAATTTAATGAGGCATGTAATTGGTTGTTATTTGTTTAGTCAAGGCTGGTGGATATTCTCTTTTACTTCTCATATATTTTCCTCTATTTACATAACTACTTATTTAAATGTGCATATGTGCTATTTTTTGTGCTCATTACTTTATTTTAACGATGCATTTAAAAAACTTTTACATTCGTGGTAAATTAGAAAGTAAATGTTTTTTGACAGTGTAAGTAAAAAAACTGAAATAGTTGCCATGAATATTTTAAGTTTTTGTTGAAAATCTGCAGAATAAAATCCAATTGTATGTTTTTTCAAAATGTTCACCACACCAAAATTAGACAAAAATTGAAATATAGTCGAAAATACAACGCAAGTTATGTATGTCTGTCACGTTTACTTTGCTGACAACCCTTGTAGGCGTTTTATAAAACGCCTACGCCCTAGAAATTGTTAGAAATTGAGCCCTAGAAATTGTTATGTCTCTATAGAGACATAACAATTTCTTTAATTAATTTCTGACCGTGTCACCTCGTAACGTTTTAAGGATGATTTTTTAAATCCGTATTCCTCCTATATCAAGGAAAAGAAAGACAACTCAAAACATAAAGTCCTAAAGATTCTAAAAGATATTATGAAAACCTTCGGTCACAGTAAAATAAAAGAAAAAAAAGCAATTCAATTCAGGTTTAGTGGTGTCGTAGTTTTTTTTTGGACAACATATTGCATTCTGTGCACAGCATTCATAACAACACTAATTAAATAATTAAAATGTCTGAAGGAAGGTCTCGTACATACGGTAATGGGTTTATCTTTCAACTTAGTCCACCCCTGGAACATCTTCGAGATGGATTTTAGGTAAACTCATACTTAAAAGTCGCATGGGATAAGATCAGGGGACCGATGGGGCCATTAAGTTAAAAAGCAGGGACTAGTGACTATTTATGTTGTTAACTTCTGTACATGCAAATCCATCTGTGAAGAAGCTCACTTTTGCATGAAAATGATTTACTACAGGCAGTGTCTTTGATAAAATGAAGGAATGACAAAGTTGTTTAAAATATGACGATATTTTTCTAATTTAAGAGAACAAGTTACAGGTCCTTTCGTGGTAATGTTCTCACAGAAATATGGATCTACTATGATCATTTCTGCTGTGAAACCACCTAACAGAATCTTTGGTGATTATAAGGGAAATTTTTTGAATGCATTTGGTGAATTGGGCTTCCAAATTCGGCAGTTCAGTTGCATTTGCCCATCCATTCGGATAAATGTGAGGCTTGTCTTCTCATAAGATTTTCCAAAGGCAAGCGTCATCTACATCCATTTTGCATAGAAAGGTGAGAGCAAAAGTCAATCGCTTGTAATGGTCGGTGTGACGCATTTCTTGCATTCGCTTGATCTTGTACGGATGAAAGTGGAAAATGTTTCGCAGAATTTTCAATACCTTACAATAAGAAATATCCGAATTCCGAACGACCCCATGAGCGATGAAAGTGCCACTAATATTGTCCTGTGCTCTGTCCACTTGCGCCCTTGCAATTTCTTCAATTACATTCTGTAGTACTGGTATGCGTTCTTCTGTCTCATTAAACTTTCAAAGAACGTGTTCAGAACTCAAACCTTTCAATCACTGCGTTAATGCCATAAATTGAAAAAGGACCATAACGTTTAAGCCTTTTTTGTTGTACTTTCTAAAAGCACGAAGAGCGGTTGACGTGTTATACCGGTTGAGGTAAAAGAATTTGACAAGTAGCCGCGTGCTCGCATAAAGAAGGAGACATATCGCACATAACTTTCAATGAAACTTTTAAGTAAAACCTTGCCTTTTAAAATCCACCAAGCTGCACTGTGCCAAAGGATATAACGTGAAATTTGAATAAAGAGACTTTTCTTTTAGTACTGTCTTTGGGAATTTCAAAGTTGTACAAAGAATTAATCAAATTAAAAAAAATATATTTCTCTGTAAAATGTATTAAACAAATTTAAAGTTCTAAAGATTTCGTTAAACAAATGTACAACATCACTATTATTTTTGTAAGAGTAAATAAATAAAATTACACGCCAGTACGGGCTCGTGGGGAAGAATAAAATCCAGACCCGGCCTCAGTCTGCAGGTCTTTGGCTCAAATCTAATGAAAGATAATTGCCCTGAACTCGGCCCGCTGGCCTGTCCGTGTTTCAGGTCAGCCCCGAACATATAATGTTCTCTACCTTTCCTCTCTGTCACACTGTGTCACAGTGTGCGAACCGTTTTCCCCTCTCTTGAAGTGTGACATGATTAAAGAATGACCTGTTATTTTTAAGTTTTTACAAGTTATGTAGAACTTCAATGAAACTTCAGGTATTAAAGTTCCAAGATACATTTTAAGCAATTACAAGAAAAAATAAAAAATGATATGAATTTATTACTGATAAAGTACCGAGAAAGAAATTGTCGCCACCTGGTATTTTTCGTAATATATACTATTAAAAAATATAGATCAAACGAGTCTGCTTCTCCTAGAACATATGTCTCCAAATTACTTTTGAGAAAGTTACCGTTCATTGACACACAGGATTTTATTTTTACAGAAAGAATAAAGTAGCTCAAAAACTGAATTTAGTCACGTTTAATTCATAATTGTTTACTATAAAAAGTACCATTATTATACAATAATGATTAAAATTGATTGAGATAATGTCAGTTGCATATGTGTATGTTGTGTGTGCATCAGCCTGTGCCGTGTTGCGCACAGTTTGTCAAAGACATCTGAAACAGAAGTTTTTCAGAGAACAAATTTAAATTAAGTGACAGGCATGAACCTATTTTTAGTGAAATTTTATGAAATTTAGTATGATGATAGACGTTTGAGTAACAGTGTCCTTTATTCACCCTTTTTTCCCTAACTTCAACTTGGCTTACAATCAGGAAATTGGACGTCATATATATTTATATACAGTACGTCATATATGGTTTTATAAATATTTTTTGCACCCCATATTGTACTGAATGCATATTTTAATGCACTTTATGAGTGCATATCAATTTCATTCTGTTCGAAAAGCTCTGTAACATCATTAAAATGCACTTGAAATAATTTTTTTCCCATTGGCCGTAATGTAACGGAAAACTTTTGACTGCCCCTGTAACTAAACTATACCTCCGATTTTCATAAAATTTGAAATGGCTCGACAAAATTTCTTAACAATTATGCGTTTAAAATTTTAGACCATTTGGTTGAGTAATTTTTGCTCTGTTATATGAGGACGAACCGAAAGACAGACAGACGGACCGAACGACCGACGACTATAGGTGCTACGTATTTATATAATTACGAAAGCACCTAAAAATTTATTATTATTACTAATATTATAATTCATATACGAAAAGTTTATGGCTACACAAAATAAATAATTTTCAATATTTGATTTCTATGGAAAAAAATGTTGATAGGTTGATACATTTAAATGCTGCTTTACACGGCTGTCTGAAAAATGTTGCAAGAAAAATGTGATTAAGACTTTACTAGAGAAAAACATAATTTTTTTTTTTTTGCTTAATCGTTATATTTTGAAAGTTACAGTTAGTCGGAGATTCTTGGACTTATAGCTATAAAGCAAAGAATCGAACTCACTCTCTGTAACTTCTTAAATCTTTAGAATTTCACTTAACCGCTCCAGGACTTAATTCTACAAATCATAAATGGTACTTCCTTTAAATGTAAAAAAAAAAAAAATAATAAATAAAACAGAGTGTCGAACCCCACCCCTTTTTTTACAATCTTCAAACTTTAAAGAAAAGAAAAAAAAACATGAGTGTTTGGAAAAAAAACACATATTTTCCTGTGTTTCCGAACTTACTTTTATAACCTTTAAAATGCGCCTGTATTGCGTCTTATACAGTGAAGGTACAGATTTTTTTTTAAAATTATTTCCTAACTTCTGTTGGTATTTTTCGCGTCTCTATGATGAAAATTACGATATTGTTGGCATTTTATTAAAAAATGAATTATAGTCCGTTGAAAGGTGCGTCATCATTTTATTCAAAAAACTCTTCAGCAATTTTTAATTCAAAAAGATAACAGTGTGTGCTTCGTAGCACCTTAATTAAAATGTAAAATTAGACCAAAATTTAATAACTTCGATTATTATATGTAGATGGATTAAAGATATGAATAATTTTAAAAAGGATCTCTTCAAAGTTTTTTGCTGCTCACTAAAGATTTTTCTTAAGTCCAAGTTTATGAAGCACTGCTGTAGGCGGTCTTTTAATTAGTGTGTGATTTTTTAGGTGCGTTCGTAATTATGTAAATAAGGTAGACCGGGGCTAGTTGGCCCGCTTTTTCTTCTAACAATTAAAAAAAAATTACAATTCAACATTTTAAATTTCTTTTTAAGTTACCAATATCAGTGTACTTTCAGGAAGAAGTAACAATAGTAAAGTTTGAAAATATTAACTATAAGTATTAGTTTAGAAGCTCAGATTGACACCAAATCGCTTGGGCCAACCTGCCCCGATTGCGGGGTAAGTTGGCCCACGTCACTTTTTAATGTTCTGATAGTGTAAAAGTTTAAAAAATGATCAAAATTTTACCAAATCTTAATTTTTATTTCTTTCGCACGAAAACACAATAGAGCATCCTAAATTAAAATAAAAAATTTTGTCAATTCACAAGATATCAAATTCACTTAAGTTTATCATAAATCCTCTTAATATTATCCACAATTTTTGTATTGACAAGCTTTTGATAGGAGCAATTCTTACAGCAAAAAGAAATTAAAAACAAAAAAAGTGTGTGTGTGTGTGGGGGGGGGGGGGCAGGGAGGTTGTATAAGAAAAAAAAATCACATTTCCCTTAATCCGTTGCGGGCCAACATGCCCCGTGCCAAATGGGCCAACTAACCCCGTATCGCCATTTTTGTTTTTCATGACTGTAACGAATTATTATGAAAGTATTTCAATAAAAAAACATGCCTTGCAATAACTACGAACAACTATTTTTCTGAAAATTTATATATCAAAATCTAAAATGTAATTTACAAACAAATAAAAAACGATTATTTATAAGAGAGGAAATTTACTCACCTTTGCAAAATTTTGAAAATTCTCAATAATTCTTTAACGGATGCTCCGACTTCAATGGTGCTTATGTTGGAGGAGGAAAGCGAAGAAACGCATACTTGGCTGGACTGACAATGTTATCTAACGCAAAGTTAAAAAAAATATTGCGACTGGGCCAACATGCCCCTATGGCCAACTAGCCCCGGTCTACCCTACGCAGCACCTATAGTCGTCGTTCGGTCCGTCTGTCTGTCCGTCCGCATATAACAGAGCAAAAACTACCCAACCGGATGGTATGAAATTTTAAATATATAATTGTTGCAACATTTTGTCGAGTCATTTTAAATTTTATGAAAATTGGTTGTATAGTTTAATTACAGGGACAGTCAAAAGTTTTTCGTTACATGACGCCAATGGGAAAAAATTATTGCAAGTGCATTTTAATGATGTTACAGACTATGCACTTATGAAGTGCAAAAAAATATACATTCAGTGCAATATAGGGTGCAAATTGTTTTGATAAAACTAGTTATAGTACGAACACACCTCATTTGACACGTTTGACGAGCAATTTCCAACTTGTTATCTACAAAATAGAGAATCGTGCATTTTCAACAGCTAGTTAAAAAGAAAAACCATTCATACAGAGTGACACAGTTTTCATATCACAAAAATATCTCACAGTAGCATTACAATCCTTGATCATTGAACCATTCTTTCAATCATCTCAATTTTCTGTAATTGGATACCTTATTGATTCCAATTTAAAATATCAGACATGTCTGGCCGAAACAAATATCATATTTGTGCGATCTACTATTTTATGCTAATGAAGCGAAATATTTGTATTTTATTTCAAAACAAAAGCACATTAGGTGTTTATTATTATTATCCCAATTGTATTAGAATACAGACCGTATAGTCTAAATTTTATTTCAAGAGCATTGTATCAGTATCAATCATTTTGCATTAGCATCAACGATTTAAATTTCCAGATTAACAAATTTTAAAATTACAACATTTATCATACACGAAAAAAATGTTTTGTTTCGGAAATGTTTTAGAAACTAAAAAAACTTTTGAATATACACGTTTTGCATATCATTTCATTTCAAGAACGTTTGAATATGTAACACTACCAATTATATAAATAGTCTCGTTTGTATGATTGGGTGCAGTAAGAGGGTGTGCTAATTCCATTTTTTGATAATCAAGTGAATAATGTAATATTGCAAAACAAAAACACATTTTGTGTCTACTATTATCCTTATTTCTTCATTACCATTACTATTATTCAAATATTATGATTTATTACTTTCGATTATTCTTTATTACTATTATTATCCCCTTCGGGACGGGAGCCTTTTACGAAATTTTTAATCTTTTGTCACCGTTTTTTAAAAACAGAAATTTGTGTCTTCTTTAATCGACAAAATGCGCTGATTAAATAAGGCAAATTTTACAGTAAAATTTTACTGGTGAGGAAAAACAAGGATTCTGAACGCTTCATGCGGCACGCATACGTGTCGCTCGTCCCCAAGTGGTTATTATGATGATGAAGTAAGCATTTTCTATTGCGTAACAGAATGTATATATGCAAGGGTAACAAAATTTCGTTAACTTTAATGTTAATGTTAATGCTATTAATTTTAATGTTAATTTTAATTATGTTAATTTATCGTGTTTCTTGACTATATCTCCGAAGCTTGTCGACTTAATATAACATAAGATCAGTATGGTTCTTTTCTGTGGTGGCTGAGAGCAGACATACGACTGGAACGGTAAAAAAGCTGTGGTGACTGAGAGCAGACATACGATTGGAACGGTAAAAAAGCTGTGGTGACTGAGAGCAGACATACGACAGGAACGGTAAAAAAAGCTCTGGTAACTGAGAGCAGACATACGTCTGGAACGATAAAAAAGCTGTGGTGGCTGAGAGCAGACATACGTCTGGAACGATAAAAAAGCTGTGGTGGCTGAGAGCAGACATACGACTGGAACGGTTAAAAGGCTTTGGTGGCTGAGAGCAGACCTACGACTGGGACGGTGAAAAAGATTTCATGGCTGAGAGCAGACATGCGATTGGAACGGTAAAATAGCTTCAGTGGCTGAAAGTACACATACGACCGCAAAGGGTTAACAAGCTGTAAATACTACTCAGAAACGTTTCCGAAATTTAAGGGCACCAAAAGAAACTTTTGTTTCGAAATTGATTTTTTATATCCCTAAATTAGTTGGTTTCAGAAATTTATAAAAATATACAGAAACGTCTTTCGGAGTAATTGGTAACTCGAAAGAAGTTATATTTTATTTTCGTAAACTTTAAGAAGGTTTTACTTCAACTTTAGAGCCAGATATAGAAATATTTATCCTTTTTTTACGGTGAAAGGTTTTAAAATTTACTTAATTTTTTAAATTTTACAAAAGAATAGCATTTTTTTTTTGTAAAATAGTTTTTCTTCCGAAAATCATTTACAAATAAGTCGAAAAGGTATTATGAAAAAAAAAAAAGAAATGTTCCAGGAAAAGTACTTGTGAATCCACATTTTTTTTTGTTCTTTAATTTATTTTAAGATTATTTGAATATGAAATTATCAATAATTTAAATTGTCCATTGCTATGTCTAAGTGCAGGAATGCAGAAATAATATATGTTGGTTTCCGGTAAACAAGTAAACATTTATACATCAATACAAAGATTATTTACAGTAGATAATAAATCATATAGTGTAAATTCTATTTCATGAAAACTTGAATTTGTAAAAGTACCAAAGATTTAAATTTCTAGGTTAACAAGTTTTCGAATTAGGACATGTAATCTATAACCCACGCAAAAAAGTATTTCTTTTAGAAATAATTTGAATAGTTGTTTCAGAACTTTAAACAAAATTGTGAGCACACGCCTTTTGTATTTAGTGTTATTCCTATGTCTCTTGATAATATAATAGTACAAACAAATGATTTAAATTCGCCCTCGCTATGACTGAGTGCAGAAATGAGAAGTGCTAATCAAGTGATCTAGAACATATGCATTTAGTGTTTATTATTATTTGAATTACATTGGATTATAAAATCAAATAGACAAATTTCATTTCAAGAACACTTGAATCTCTAGAAGATCAGATGACTTAAATTTCCAAGTTAAAAATGATTTGAATTAGAGCATTTTTTCATGGAACGATAAAATATTTTTTCAGAAATGCTTGGAAAAAATATTTTAGAAACTTGCACAGTTTGGTAATTTCATATATTTGGAATTTAGTTTCTGTTGCTTAGTATTTAATATTATTTCGATCACTAACACTATAGATTTTCGGTACCGCTTTTTTCCGAATAGTAATTAATATATATGTTATTTAATTTTAGAATTTCTGCATTAACTTTCCAGCAGGCGCGCCCACCATACCAATATGAAAGGTTGCGCGCATTTTCTAGATATGCTCTACAGCTTCACTCGGAGATTCAAGGCGTGCCTCCTGATGTAATAAGTGTCTACCGCTTGCAGCGCCATCAACTTTTTACGTAACTGCCGATCAAAGCACCTTCATTCTGTTTCCTTTCCCGATGAACAGATACAGCGCGCATGCGTGATAGAGAGAAACTTCGGCTCGAAAGACACTCTTTGCGAGCGAGGTAAAATGACGAACTGAACTGAGCAGAGTTGAACGACGGTGTAGAGAGAGGATGTTGTTATGTTTTCGGCGGTAAAAAACAGAAGAACGAGGATGTCTGTGCTATGAGAATGTATAGTGATCGTTTCGCAGAATTGTGATTATCATAATTTAAGATAGTATTATGATTTAATAACTTCTTGATTACATAAAATACAAATTAAGATAAAAACATTACTTTACCAGATGCCATGCAAGTACGCATGTTTGATACGGAGATACGATCTGCCGGTATGGCGTCTAGGTTAAACTTACAGTTACCACAACTTACAGTTAGCTGTTGCCAATATAAATAATAATACAAAAATATATTACAGTACTTTCCCTTAAAAAGTTTGAATGTCCAGATATTTATAAGTCCAGACGAAGAGGTTTCTTACGAGTGCGGGGTGGGTTACGACGAACATTCATATCAATTTTCTTTTCTAGTTCAACAGCTGGTATGTTTGTGGTTTCATCTGACGGTTTCTCTGCTTGTATGGTGGTTGGTGTTTTCTCGTTCCTTCCATTAGCATCAGTTTCGGAGATTTCAGGATTATCTGGGATGGCAGAGGTATTTCTCTCCACTGGGCGAGTTTCTGCTGGCGTTTCATCTGCATCAACGGTTTCCAGTATGTCAACATTACTGTGACAACTCTGGTTGACCAAATTATCGAGTTTTGTAGATTCTTGGTCATCTTTACTGTACCCATGACGAAGCTGATCAACATGTGCAAGATACATCTTGTCGTTGATGTTGACAACCCAAGTTATATTACCTTGTGGTTTGATTAAAGTTCCACTGCTCCATTCTTGGTTTTTATGGGAGCGAACCAAAACTTTTTCATTAGGCATAAAACGCCTATTGCTAGTATGGCTTCTGTCATAATATTTTTTCTGAGAACACTGGTTTTGCTCAACACGAGCCTGAGTGCTGGGATGCACAAGTGCAAGTGGTGTGCGAATTGGTCTCGATAAAAACAATTCAGCAGGAGAAAGTCCAGTCGTAGAGTGAGGCGTTGAGCGATAGCTCATAAGGAAACGAGAAATTTTTCTGTTCAGTGAGCTATGATCTGTAGCATCGCTGTTCATTTTGCTTAATGCCTCTTTGAATGTCTGCACACTTCTTTCGGCCAAGCCGTTCGATTGTGGATGATAGGTTGGAATGGGAGTATGTTTTATTCCGTTAGACTTCAGAAACCATTCAAATTCTTCGGATATTAATTGAGGACCATTGTCAGATACTAACTCTAATGGCAATCCATATCGTGAAAAAATCTGCTGTAGAGCTTCAATGGTGTGTGGAGAAGTCGTGGAAGGCATCTGCATGACCTCTAACCATTTTGAGTGACTATCCACAAGTAGTAAGTAGTTCTTCTTGTCTTTCTGTGCATAGTCAATATGCACTCTATCCCAAGGATGTTTAGACCAAGTCCATGGTTGAAGTGGTGTACCAGGAGGAGAACGACTATTCTTCTGACAGGCAGGACAATGTTTTGCAACTTTTTCAATATCTTCGTCCAATTTTGGCCACCATATATGGCTACGAGCTATAGCTTTCATCTTCGAAATTCCTGAGTGGGTATCATGCAGCTGATCCAAGAGTCTCTTTCTGAATTTTTCTGGTATGATGACTCTCATTCCCCACAGCAGACAATTATTATCAACTGACAGTTGATCTCGACGGTTAAAAAATGGCTTAAGTGCTTCGTTGTCTATCTTCCATGGCCAACCATTTTGAACATACTTCAGAGCTGGTCCTAAAACTGCATCATTACGAGTTGCTTTTGCAATTTCAATGCTGGTTACTGGCAGGTCTTCACGATACGAGATTTTAAATATTTCTGATGATGTTTCAACTTCAGATTCAACAGGAGCACGTGATAAGGCATCAGCATTGCAGTGTTCTGAGCCTTTTTTATACTCAATGCTGTAGTTGAAAGAAGATAATAACACTGCCCATCTTTGAAGTCTAGCTGCTGCAATGGCAGGAACAGCTTTGTTAGGAGCAAAAATACTTATTAATGGTTGATGGTCTGTAACCAATATAAATTTTCTGCCAAAGAGATATTGCTGAAACTTCTTTATTCCATATATTATTGCTGCTGCTTCTTTCTCAATTTGTGAGTAATTTTGTTCAGCTTTGGAAAGAGTTCTTGATGCATAAGCAATTAGACGTTCATCGTTGTCAATGATGTGGGATAAAACAACACCAAGACCCACAGGCGATGCATCACAGGATACTCTCAAAGGCAATTTGTCATCGTAGTGCACTAAAACAGCATCTGATGTAAGAAGATTTTTACATTTCTGAAAAGTTTCTTCACATTCTGATGACCACATCCAAGGAGTGTCCTTATGGAGTAATTTGTAAAGGGGAGCAAGCAGCGTGGCAGAATTGTGTATAAATTTTGAATAATAATTCAAAAGACCCAAAAATGATTTTAGTTCAGTTACATTTGAAGGAGCATTTATTTTCTTAATGCATTGTACTTTCTCATCTGTAGGATGAATGCCCTCACTATCAATTACGTGGCCTAAAAATTCTACACTTTTCTGTAAAAAACTACATTTCGATAAGTTGAGCTTAACATTGTACTCACTAAATCGCTGAAATACTTTTTCCAAAGTGCTTAGGTGCTCTTCATATGTGGCACCGGTAATAAGGATATCATCTTGAAAACAAATCACTAATTCTATACCCTGAAGAATTTTTTCAATTGCTGACTGAAAAATTGCTGATGCACTGTTTATGCCATATAATAATCTTAAGGGGCGTACTAAACCAAGATGCGTATTCAGAGTAAGATACTCTTGGGAAGATTCATCTAATTCAATCTGCTGATAAGCATGACGCAAATCTAATTTTGAGAAGTACTGTCCACCATTAAGAGTTGCAAACAAATCTTGTTGAGTCGGCAAAGGGTACTGATTTTGATCAATAAACTTATTAACAGTAACTTTAAAGTCACCACACAGTCTTACATCACCATTTTTCTTGGGAACAATCACAAGTGGAGTTGCCCAACTGGAATGTTGCACAAAGTCCCAAACACCTCTCTGCTTGGAATTTAGAATTTCTTCAGCAACTTTATTTTTTAAAGAATATGGTACTGGACGCGCTTTAAAGAACACAGGTTGGGTTTCCTTTTTCATTTTTAGTGAAGCCTTTATATGTTTAATAGGTTCTGAACTTTCCTCAAAAAGTTTGCTATACTTGTTTGTCAATGCATTAATAGAATCAACTTTAACTGACATATCCTTAAGTATTTTATGCACAGAGAAAATTTTGTGCCAATTTAATTTAAATTTTCTGATCCAATCCTTTCCAAATAAGGATGGTCGGTCACCTTTTACTACAATAGCTTGTAAATCACACATTTGATTTTCATATGAAACACTAACAGACACTTCCCCAGCAATTGCAATGGGTTGTTGATTATAATCTTTGAGTGTAACTGGTATACTTTTAGGCACTATGTGTGGTAAATTGTGCTTTAACCATGTTTCAGAAATTATACTAACATCTGCAGCAGTATCCAATTCCATATCTAGTATTTTGTTGCATACTTCAACTTGAACAATATAATTAGAATAATTGTTTACTTTATTTACATTTATGGAAAATAGATTATACTCTTCAGAATTACTCTGCTCACAATTAGCTGATACTTTCTTAGCAGAAGGATTAGCACTTTTATCTTTTAATCTACACACAGGTGAAATATGGCCAATTTTGTGACAAAAATGACACTTAGCCGTTTTGTATTTACACTTATTTGCATCGTGCGATGCACCGCAGCGATAGCATTTCTGAGTATTATTTTTAGAATTTTTATACGACTTACTTTGAACTTTATTCACTTTGTTGACATTTGAAAGTACAGGTACTGCCACTTTGATGTTACTGGCACCTTGCTCTGCTAATTCCATTGCCAAGGCGATTTCACAAGCATCCTCAAGTTTGAGATCTTTTTTTGCAAGCAAGCGTTTTTGAGTTGCCTCACAACGAATTCCACAGACGAAACGATCACGTAGCGCTTCTTGTAGAAAAGTTCCAAAGTCACACGTGGATGCCAAACGCTTTAAATCAACGATATATTCGGAAATACTTTCACGATCGTTTTGATTCCTTCGGTGAAATCGAAATCTTTCCGCAATTGTAATGGGTGCCGGGCGAAAATGGTCTTGCAGCTTCTTAATCAAGTCATCATATGTTGAATCCTTCGGTAACTGAGGAGTCAATAAATTGCGTAACAGTTTATACGTTTTTGGTCCCAATACTGAGATTAACACAGGAACTCGCTTTGCCTGATCGATATCATTGGCAAGAAAATATTGTTCAAGCCTTTCTACATATAGCGAAAAATCCTCATTACTGTCGTCAAATACTGACAGTTGACCAACTAGGCCTAACTTCGACATGGTCGATACAATTTGCAAAACGATTATAAATATACGGTAAATTTACTGTTCGTCGAAATACATCGTCGCCATTATCATAATTTAAGATAGTATTATGATTTAATAACTTCTTGATTACATAAAATACAAATTAAGATAAAAACATTACTTTACCAGATGCCATGCAAGTACGCATGTTTGATACGGAGATACGATCTGCCGGTATGGCGTCTAGGTTAAACTTACAGTTACCACAACTTACAGTTAGCTGTTGCCAATATAAATAATAATACAAAAATATATTACAGTGATGTTAGAAGAAGACGATACCCTTTCTTTGTAAATATTTTGTAAATAGCTTAGCTTTAAATATAATTTTGTTAAAAATTAATTGTTGTCAGTCTTCAATTTCCACAAATGGTGATCAGAACTGTGATGCGAACTTTACGCCCAGAAAGTTTTGGTTTTAATAATGCAAGTGTTTATAAGATGCCCTGTAGACGCCGCCCACAAAATTTTTTATGTGAAACAGTACAAGTAAAGAAGCGTTTGTACGTAGTCAAGCTGGATATCTATTTATGAAGTGAGTATACTTTTCTTATTTAATAATGTCAAAGTTGGTTGATTTTAAGGAATTAGAATATTCATTGAAAGCGGAAAAGTCTTCGAGTACTAAGACCTTGCATACATTAATTTTTGGAGATGTCGGTGCACGGCTCGAAATGGGAAAATCCACGTACCGGAAAGCTATATCAAAATCATTGTTGACTATTTTTTTTTTTTAAAGTACTGTAAAATCCTGATTATCTGAGTCCCGCTTAACCGAGTTATTTTCTTTTGATGGACGGACCAATAGCTTCCATTATTATGAAACAGCTATTATAAATAAAGTGTTAGGTGAAAAAAAATAATGCAATTTTTTTCCCCAATCTGACCAGAAAATCAAAGTTCTAACTTTTTACGGCTGCTCTTTCATCTTCACCTAACACTTGATTTATAACAGCTGTTTCATAATAATGGAAGCCATCAGTGAAAATTATCCATTCCAAAGGTATAAGTTCGATTAAAAACAAAATTTCATTCCCGGTATTTTGGAACGGAAATGTACATCAAAGAAATGTTACTAGTACCATAAAAATGATTGAATTAAGTGAAAAATTATATTTCATCTCCTTAGCTGGTGACGATTTGTGTCAATCCGGTTTATACGAGTTTTTTGCTTATCCGAGGTGAGCTTGGTCCATATTAACTCGGATAATCGGAACTTTACTGTATAGCAAATTTATATTTAATGTAGAAAAACCAATTTTAAAAAATGCATTCAAGACTCTAAGTAATTAGAAAAAGGCGTTACAGAGAGCATAGTAAGCTATACGTATGAAACTGTAATAATATTTTTTTAATAATTCCACGAACCGGAACAATATTTTCCATACTTTCACGAACCGGAACAATATTTTTTATACTTTCACGAACCGGAACAATATTTGTCACAATTTCACGAACCAGAACATCGTTCCGGTTTGCTCCGGTACATTTCGAGCCCTGTGTCGGTGACAGAAAAATAGACGAAGAATTTGGAATTTTACTCGATTTGATTTCGAAATTGATTCTGATGAATATAAATCAAAATTACAAGAAGTTAAAGATAATTTTTCTGTAAACGATTTGATAACGATTTGCAATGTTTTATGCATAAATAATTCTGGAACTTTCGATGAAATTGCTGCCAGAATAATTTCTTTTATGCGATTTTGATATATTGAAATATAATTTAATTCCTGATGAAGGCGCTCTTAGCGATGATGAGAGCAATAATGATTCTAACAATAATTCTGATAAAAGTAAGGGTATCTCAAATGTTTCTGAAAATAATTTGAGAAATGATTATGGTAGTTCTAATTGTGAAAATCAGAAAATTCTAATTCCTGATTATGTTCTTAAACCATCCATTTCCATTAATGCCATTGAAAATACGTTGCCTGAATTTGATGGTGGCCAATTACAAAATGTTCAAAAATGGCTTGCTGACTTTGAAGATACTGTTTCTTTGTTTAATGTTAGTGATTTGCACAAATTGATTTTGGCTAAACGCTGTATGACAGGTAAAGCTAAATTGTTTATTGAAAGTGAAACAAAAATAAATTCGTGGTCTAAAATGAAAGTATTACTTATTTCTGAATTTGGACAAGCGTGCAATTCAGCTGAATTACATGAACTGTTATCTAAAAGGAAAATTAAACCAAATTAATCTTTAGACAAATATTTTTTAAGTATGAAACAGTTATGTTCGAAAGGCAACATAGAAGATTCTGCACCTATTCAGTATGTGATTAATGGAATAAACGATCCTGTTTTTAAAAAATCCTTTCTGTATGGTTGTCCAAATATTGTTGAATTTAAAGAAAAACTTAAAATTTATGATAAATTGTCGATTATGATATTAAACCTGATGTTGATGTTAGGCCTAAGATGAAACCAGAAAATTAATTTTAAAAAAAATCGAGACCTATTAAACCTGATATACGTTGCTATAATTGCGGCGATAGATTTCAAAAATGTAATCAGTGTAGAAATAAAGATAAAGGTTCCCTCTGCTTTTCTTATAATTTGTACGGCCACAAATCATTCGAATGTGGTAAAACCAAATATTTAAAATTGCGTAATGTTTCTCAAGTAAATGTTCTAACCTGTTCTCAGAATTTGGTTTTTAAAGATGTAAAGTTGCAATCATTAAATTTAATTTCATTAATTGATACAGGAAGTGAAAGAACTAGTCTAAAGAAAAGTAATTTTGATAAGATTAAATGTTATGTAAACTTGGAACCAACAGATATGTTGCTACGTGGATTAGGTAAAAAATCATTTAGACCAATCAGTTACTTTGAGGCCGAAATCGAAATTGATGATTCTAAATTTCAAACATCTATTTTTGTGATTGATGATAAATCTATTGAATTTAATTATTGGTACTGATATAATAAAACAAGACTCTTTAATTGTTTCTGGTAATGGTGTTAAGTTAAATAAGAGTCAGAATAATTCTTTAGTCAATGTTATAAACGCAAATGAAGTAGCTGTAAACTCTAAATTTAACCCTTATTCTTCCACCTTGCACAGTAGTAATCCACAAATTCCAAACCAAAACAAATATTTGCCTTTTCATCAATTGTCCTATTCTAGCTCAGAAATTAAAGAATTACGTCTAGAAAATGAAAATTTAATTGCCCAAGTTAAAGAAGTTGTAAGAAAATATTAAATGTTAGAATTTGATGTAATCCAATTAAAAGAAGCATTCCTGTATGAAAAAACGAAGTCGAAAATTGTAATAACGTCTTTAGAGGATAAATTAGAATAAGAAGTAGCAGAAAGACAAAACATTAGTAAATTGAATGGAAAATTAGAGAGATGTTTTCAAGATATAAAATGCCAATTAGATGAAGAAAGTAAACGTTCAGAACAATACCAATTACAATTATTAAAAGTAAATAACTATTCAAAATATCTTGAAAACCAGTTAGAATAATCAGAAGAAGAGTGTTCTAAAATAAAAATGTGCAAAAGAAGAATCCAGATAAAACTGAATAATTCCCAGGAAGATTTCGAAAATTTGCGACAAGAAATGGCTAAGTTTAAGAAGCAAATTAAGATGAATAACAGTGCTAAGAACCTTAAAAATGATTCAGATTTTCCTAATTTCAAAGATAAAGAAAATATGATGTATTCTTCAGAAAGGAAAATAACCAGAAATTTTATGTAATAAATGAAGAAAATTTTAGAAAAGAAAAACTTACGAAAATGTCTAACGAGAAGTTGGAGAGAAATATTTCTAAGAAAATTAAGGCTATCCCTAAGTCGTCAGATGAAATTGAAATAAATGATTATGAAGTTAAGAAACCTAATCAGAAGTCAGAAGTTTACTAAAAAGAGATCTGAATATAGAAAATCCTTTTTAGAAGAAAATAGAAGTAAATCTGACTTAAATGCCAAAGATGACACTAATAATTCCGAAGATGACACTTTGACCGATGTTGATAAATACGGTATTGATTCTGAAGATTATGTTGAATTCCGAAGAAGCACGAAATCCTTATATGATAGTGACTATGAAATGTGATGAAAGAAGACGAAAAGACGTAGTAAAAAGAAAAAAAGAAGAAAAAACGTAAAAAAAATAAAATAAGACGGAAAAGACGTAAAAAAAAGAAAGATAAAGAAGAAGAAATAATTTTTTGTGATGTTTTATGACGTGAGAAGCATTTTAGGACGAATCTGTTTCTTCAAGACGAACTTTAAAAAAAATTATCCCTTAGATGTCCAAAGAACTTTATTCTGCCAAACTTTGCTTTTTAGAAGCTGATGTGCTAACGTTTTGACGCTTCACAATGAACTGATGCTGTTTTTTTTTTAAAGAAATTTGGGTGCTGCTTTTTTTTTTTGTCTTTTCAGGTGCTCCTGCTGCTCCTTCCTGTGGTCCACGGTGTCTATCGAGGTCGATCAATCAGTCAGGATTGCCAAACTTGTGGGGTATGCATTGAGCTCTACAAGTGCACTCTGAGATTCAAGGCGCCACCTGCGTGCCTCCTGGTGTAATAAGTGTCTACCGCTTGAAGCGCCATCAACTTCCTACGTAACTGCCGATCAAAGCGCCTTCACTCTGTTTGTTTCCTTTCCCGATGAACAGATACAGCGCGCATGCGTGATAGAGAGAAACTTCGGCTCGAAAGACGCTCTTTGCGAGCGTGGGTAAAAAGACGAACTGAACTGAGCAGAGTTGAACGACGGAGTAGATAGAGGATGTTGTTATGTTTTCAGCGGTAAAAAACAGTAGAACGATGATGTTTGTGCTATTAGAATGTGTTGTGATCGTTTCGAAGAATTGTGATGTTGGAAGAAGACGATACCTGTTCTTTGTAAATAGCTTAACTTTAAATATAACTTAGTTAAAAATTAAATGTTGTCAGTCTTCAATTTCCACAGATATGCTATTTTAAAATGTATATTATAAAATGTAACTGAAAGTAGGTCAAAAGGAGAGAGAGGACTAGCCAAGGTAAGGTGTTCTAAGTGTCCTCAGGACTAAATAATATAAAACGAAATTCACCTCGAGTGTATCTCTCACAACGCGTGCCTGCTGGAAGATTAAATAAAGGGAGCATTTCTATTCGAAAATAATGTCAGAGCGAACTCGAAGAACACAGGGAGATGTCAGCTCTATCATTAGATTATAGACCATATAATCTAAGTTTTATTTCAAGAATACTTTGATCTTTAAAGTACAAATGATTTAAACATTTCCCCTGACAGTTACTTAAACTGGAACATTTTAACGGGAACGAAAATTACTTATCGCATATTTCCAGCGCACTTTTGATAAAAGAAAATTTATTGAAATTTACAGGTGCGCGTTATACTCCAGTTATGAAAATTAAAAATTAAGGGAAAAAATGATAAAATGAGCTAAGATTTCTAATTTATTAAATGGGCTAATTATTTACCTCCCCCCCCCAAAAAAAAATGAGAGAGAGAGAGGGGGAAACTATTTGCGCTATCTGATTGCAGGAAATGTTATAGTTAATGTTATGCAACACTTTAATGTTATTAGAACTTAAATACATATTATTATTAAATTAATATTAAGGAATTTTTCTGTTTGCCTGCCGCAGCGAACAAATCGCCAGATATTTCTTATGTTTACAACTATGTATTGTGTATGAGTCATTAAACAAAGGAGTTAAATATGCGGCAAACCACGCTCACCAAAATATTCCAACTGGCTGTGAAACTGCAACAACAAAATATTTACACTAAAAAGTAGAAAATCTAAATAAAGAATAAAGAACGTAACCCAGCTTTAAATACACTTTAATGAATTAATCGTATAATATACCATTCATTAAATTGTATTTATAGGTTCAAAAAACAATTTCGAAATCATGAATAATGTTTTTTTTTTTCTTTATAGTTGAAAGTTACCCTTTAGCAATTGCCGTCAGTAACTGGAAATGCACTCGAATCCTTTTGTTCAGCCCCGTGCGTGATATATTGAATTGATACACAAAAGTAATATGCATAAAATTAGTTAAATTTAAAAACATATACCATAATTGAAAACGCACTTCTAGTAAATATTGAACCTACAGTATTGCAACTGAATTGTTTTCTGTGTCCCTGTAAATGAACGATGAATACCAGACACCGTATTCTACAGTACCTTATAGAGTATCTTCTATTCATTTTTTAGTATACTTCAGTGATCTATATCAATTTAAATATGTTTGAAATAGTATAACATGGACTATAATGTTAAGGATTACTCCCCCCCTCCTCCATAAACAATATTATAAGGGAATTCCTTTAAGTAAACGAACAATAAATGGTTACACACTTCATTTTCAGTGCCGAACCTGCCATGGTAAATTTCAATAATGTATATCAATTACATGGTAACGTGAGTATATTTACGAGAATTAGAGCATAGAGGCCAAACAAATTGTATTCATAAACACTTTTCAACTATGTTGGAAAGTAGTAAAAATCCTACAACAAAGGCTTAGGGCTTGTTGTTACATTTTAACATTCAAAATGTAAATGCCACGATGTTTCAAAAATCACAAAAGTTAGAATAGTCAAATCATACCATCTCCTTTTCATTATTTTTTTCTACCTATTTTCTTTGCCATTAGCTTTTGAGAAGATATTTTATGCTGTAAAACACCACATTGAATATAGATACAGATTCAAAATACCTCAAATAAATTGCAGCATACGAATTCAAAACAATAGATTGTAAATTATTTAGAAACATTTTTCCACGAGTGTCAGTCATTTTTTTCTCATAAAAGAACGCAGATTCGCAGATTTTGCTTGATAAGTAACGATTTATGAGGCTCTTACAAGATATTTTAACCTGATTGCTCTGTCATATATATTTTTTACCGATTCTCAAACCAAGTAAATCGGCTTTGACCCTGCTAACACTCAACTAAAGCCAGTTAACTGGAAAGATAGCAATCGACGTTCATTTCAATAAGTACGTTTCCCAAGAATAGGAAGGAAAGATGAAAGTAACCCATTTTTTGATGTGTAGGAAGAAAACCGAAAAGAGAAAAAAAAAATCAGAGTAATGAAAATATAGACAAAGTGATTACTACAAGAAAAGGAAAATAGTACAAATTATTCAACTGGAAAGCGCCCAAGGAACATTCTTGTGAAAACAACGATTTCTTTCGAATTAAGATTTTTTAAACTAATAGATCAGTTATACAATACATTCTGTTTTGTAATATTTTTCCCTATTCATACACAAATATTGTAACACACAAATATTCTAAGACAGATTGGGAAACCCTGCATTAGTTAATATAAATATATGTTTGTACATTTTTTACACTTATAGTTTTCTATTTCAATAGGTAAAGTTTTTCTTTTAGGCACTCATATAAGAAATCATCCATGAGTTCATATCACATATCCCGTCCAGTCAGTATTTACCTTTCAGGTCGTGTGTGCAAAGTCCTACAATTATCCTATGAATTATACCTCTGGAGGCGCCTAGTCAAGTGAAGGCTTTGTTACCTCATCAAGGTTCTAAACATGGAGAAATGAAGACTTCAATCTTTATAGCTCCATGGTTCTAAAATACGAGACCAACTGGAGTAGTGAGAGCCGTTCTTCGGTTACTCGGCACGATGTGTAAGTGTGCGATACAGAGTGAAATTGAACAATCAAATTCACTTTAAGTAACCGTTTAACATAGAACTAAAACAAAGCTGCCATTAAGACGGCATAATTGCTTGTCCAGCAGATTGCCGCCATGTGGCGATCAAGCGATTTTGTCCCGTTTCCAGCACTCAAACCAGTAAAACTGTGTTATATCCCGGTAAGTAGGAGTCAGCGGTAAGAAAGAAAGTACTACTGCCTTTTAGCAATTAATGAAATTTACACCGCTTAATAAAATTAATTTATTTTAGATTAGTATTGTAGATTAAATAAATCTAACTGTAGGTTATTATTTAATAAATTTATACTAATCAATATATTAATCTATATATTTGATAGGTTCACTCTCACGATTCTGAGTACGTGTGCGCACCGGATGATGTAGCCGATTCATGCGAGTATTATGCAAGAGTGAGGTACCCTTCCTTTTTTATTTTATTTTATGTATTTATTTTTTCGAGAAAACGCGTCTTTATTCGGTGCATTAAAAGGACAGCCGCACGAGCTAGAGGAAATCCAATGAAACAGACTACGGAAGCAGTTTTTATCTAGTGGGGTACGGTAAAAAGGCGGTGTTACGGCCTCCCGTAGGAATGACAAAGTCTGCCTTGCATTTTGTCCCAAAAATTTCACTGTTTCTGGTGCAATTTAGCTATCTACAATATTAATCCCTACCCGCTTCCAAATTACTCCTTTTGTTAAATCTGCATCACACTTTTGACTCAAAAATACCCAATATTTTCAGTAGATGCCGTCATGCGGAGACCAGGAGAACATCGCCTCGCCTCCAGTCATCAAACCCCGTTAAGCTGGGCCATAGCCCAGCAGGAAGGGCCTATTTAGCGGTCTAAAAAAGGTACGACATATGATTTAATAACATAGTAAATAAGATATAGGAATGAATAAGATTGTACGGTTGAATTTATATTTATTTAAGACCTCAAATCCAAACTGGTTACTTTCCGACACATTTTCTAAATCTTTTTTGTTCACAGACTTATCAAATTGGCAGGTGCTCTTTTTAAGAAATTATGTAATCGAACTCTTCTTACTTTTTTTGTTAAGGGCAGAATATTTTTCAGAAAATGCTGTCAAAGTTAGCGTTTTGAACTGGATTTCCAGACGCGACTGCGCAAGAAAGGAAAAAAAATACTACGTCCTGAGAAAACAATCGCTTATAACTCAACATATATTTCATTTACAGAAAAATGAAAACAACTCTTACCTTACATACCACTTCAATAATACTGACTGCAAATACAATGCTTTTAGGTTTAGCCAGAAATGTGACAGAAATGAAGTTGCACGAAGGAAAAATATTTTTTTGAGAATAGCTCTATTCTCACAATCCCCCCCCCCCAAAAAAAAAAAAAAATCGTTAAATAGAAATTCAATCTGATATTTTTTAATATATAAAATTTATCAGTTATTCTGAATACTGTTTAAACTACAGAGTGAACCAAAGCTCTTGCCCTAATTATAATAATTCATTACAAATTAACCGTTTGTATAATAATGTAACTTGCTGTATCATTGGATAGGACAGTTTAGGAGGTTTTGTTTTGTGCAATAAATGGCGCGATTGCTCCAGTGGAGCGACTCTGGGAAGGAGGACTTTGTAAGGAAAATATTTTTGGCCGAAATGGCGTCCATTCAAGAGAAAGCCCAATGTGTGCTTTGGTTTCATTAAAGAAAATCGTCCATTAAAATTCTGCGGACATTTTGGCGTTGTTATGGATGCAACCCTACTGAAGTAAAATCAATAAAGCGATGGTATGACCGGTTTAAAGAAAGGGACAGCATTGCTGATCTGCCCAGAAATGGCAAGCCTAGTGTGAGTGAAGCAATGGTTGAACGCGTTCGGCAATCGTTTTAGTGGAGTCCTACTCAATGAACTCGTAAACTTCAAATATCTGCTGCTAAAGCTACTATGTGTACTGTAACAGAAGGCATGTTAAGAACATTTGGTGGGAACAAGAATATCGCTTAGACATTCTCCGAGGTACCAAGGGGGCACAGCACATGTTAGAATTTACTGAGGTACGTGGTCTTATAAAAAAATTATAACAGTACTTACAATGTATCCAAACAAATATATGTCTAATTATAATAGTTTGAGCACAATAAATATTTATAATCAGGGCAAGACTTTTGATTCACCCTGTATATTTTGAAGAAGTAATCTATGCTCCTTTCTTTCTTTTTTATGCATTCTCTTTTCATTACATGAAAATGGAAGCTAGTCTTTCAAAAATTTATTTTGTTGCAGCACCGATATTAAAACCACCTGCAGTTTGGCGTTGAACACAATTTTGAGAGATCATCGCTCGTAAAATTGTTCCCGAAACAAAAATTGCAACCGATTCCGAATTGTTTTGAAAACTGAAATAATTTTCTTATTTGGATTTTCCGAAGGCTCTTTCTTACATCTTAATGTTTCTTTAGTGATAGTTTTCATTCATTTACTTAGATTTCATTATCTGATGGATATTCAATTATATCGTCATAGATGTCAAGCACTTGGATAAATGTGGAACCTGCTCAGATTCCTCCTTTGTCTTACATCTTATTCTTCCAAGACGTCTCTGATTGCTCAGAAATAGAAGGTGCTAATGGCATACTGCAATGATTGACGAAGAAAATGTAACATTGTTTTCGAAAATGACTTCTTTGATGTATTAAAAACGATCAGAACTTTAAAAATGTGGCCTGATAAATTCGTTAAACAGAAATTCATATTTGTTATTTAGAAAATATTTCCTATGCAATTTTTGTTCAAAATAAAGCTTCAGAGAAAACTTCGTTAAATAGAGACTTTCGTAAAACATAGAAGTTCGTAATAAAATAGTTCAACGGTATATGTAATTTTAAAATTTTAATAAGAGAATTAGATTATCATTAAATATAGTACCTCTATTTAGTATTACGTAATTAAAAAAATGTTTGATGTTTTAAAAGACTTATGACATATGATATATTCCATTGATGATACCATTTCGTATTCGTACTAGATTAATTTGATTACCATATAAATAAGTACCACCAATTTTATAAATAAGCAATATGAATACTTAATTTACAATACATTTTTTACGAAATAGGTGCAAATATACATAAGTTTTAAAAACATTTAAAACTATCAAGATATTAAAAACATTGGTGTCAGAAAATGTTAAAATCCCGAGCGCTTTCAACTAAACATTAGCCGTCATCAGGGCTATCCTCCCATGTAATATTATGTTCTCATAACTTTCCAAATACTTATTGAAATTACACAAATGTCTGTAATATATTTAAGTCTTTATAAAATGTAAAAATAAACACTTATAATATAAAATAATAAAATCGGAAGTTCAGTTAACGTTTCAAATTTTTTCACATGGTATGTCGCAATCAGCACGGTAACTTAACTTAGAATATATATACAGTATAACTTCCCTAAAGCAACCACGTTCCGTTCCAATAAAAAATGGTCACTCTGAGAGGTGGTCTCTTAATGGAGGTCATGTTTAAATTAAGATTTTAATTGTTGAAAAAAGGTAACAATTAATATTACTAAAATTTATTTTTCACATTAGGAAAAAATATCAAAATTTAAGTATCAAAACAAAAGTTAATTACATAAGTTAATTAGTGCAGAGTTTAAAAAATGAATACATTGACATTTGCTTTGATTTTACGGTTTTATCTTTTATAACTTTTATTTCTAAGTTCTTTAGAAGTTCAGTAAATTCGATTTTTTTTTTGGACAAAAACAAATAATAACGATTTCATTAATTTATCTATTTCTTTGACAGTTTCCTGACAGAATAGGGCAGGTAAATTTATTGACCGCCTTCCTTAATGTGTCACCAGAGTTAAATTCATTGCCTAAAAAGGTACAAAGGGGTTTAAACACTTAAAAGGTACCGGAATAAAAAAAAATTCTAAACTTAGTTTAGTAGTTTGATGAATACTACACTCTTCGGAATTATTTTTCTAAAAAATTCTTTTTCAAGCGACCAGGAAAAAACGGAATTTGTTTGATTTTATTAAAAGAAATTGGTCGTTCATGGAAGGAATTCAACTGGGATGGTCTCTGAATGGAAGTAAAATTAGTATTGAGCTTATGGGAATAAATTTCGTTCCATGAAAAAATGGTTATTCAGGGAGGTGGTCGCTTAATGGAGGTGGTCGTAGAGGAAGGTTTCACTGTATAAACGTAAAACTTATTTTAAAATGAGCTCTATTCTATATTTTATAGAATGAATTAATATTATTGTGATAAGTAAATATTTTCATTTTTTTTAATCCTTAATAAATGGTTTTTATTTTTTTTCCACTTTTCAAATTCAATTGAATTTTTAAAATAGTTTATCACAAAGAATTTATATAACATTAATGCATTCTATAAAATATAGTTTAAAGTTCATTTTAACATAACTTTTATGTTGATATATCTATTCTAAGTTAAGTTATCGTGCGGATTGTAAAATACCATGTGAAGCAAATTTGCAATACTAATTGAACTGTATCTTTTATTATTTTATACTATAAGTATTTATTTTTAAACTTGATAAAGCCTTGAGTATGGTTTAAATTTATTACAAAGTTTCTTGCAATTTCAATAAGTATTTAAAAAGTTATGAGAAATTGAAACCACACCACTTTTGTACTGGCGACGGAGATTTTAAATGGTATGAGACCCCTTTAAGCTGTTCTCAAATTCAAAAGGACAACTTTATGGCATAAGTTTTAACTTATTTTTATTCGGAAATACATGAAACTAACAGGTGTTGTTCGGAAACTACGTAATAGAATTTTTTTTTCTGTTTTTTTGTAAGCGCAATAGTTCTTTCAGAAAATAGTACCAAAGTGGGCGTTTTGAACCGAATTTCCGCGCGAAATTAGAATAACCTCTCAAGAAAGAGAGGAAAACGTCTTTGTCACGTGATCAAAATCGCTAAAAACTCAATAGATAATTTATTGATCAAAAAATGGAAAACACAGTTCGATTTCAAATCACTTCCATAGTCAGGTCTTCCAATTTTATATCTTTCCGTTAAAAAATGAATTTGTAAATGTGTCAAAACGTTTTGTGCTTGTTGAGCAGAACAGTTGAGAACAGCCTTAAAATATTCTTTTATAAGCCTTCAACATTTATCTTAAAACTCACGCTATATTTAATGATAGTAATTTGTTAAAAAAAAAAAAAAAAAAAAAAAAAAAAAAAAAAAAAAAAAAAAACTGCTGTAACACGCTAATTTGGTGTAGTCTCCGATTATGGAAAATTCATGTCTTTGGTTTACGCTTGCTCGAAAGCGGAAGTTATTGAATTTATTTAAAAATATAACATTTTTGCTACGTTTCTTTTTTTAAGATCTAGTAACAATAAAAAGTAAGCATTATTTAACCTATCTATTCTGATAAACTTAAGCTTACACTATGTGCAAAACTACTTAAAAGATGAGACAATATTCAAAAAGATGTAAAATTATTTTAATACCTTAGTACTTTCAACTATAAAAACATAGTCTTCGTCAGAGAAATATAAGAAATATAATTGTTATTAACGTCTAATTTTCAAAATTCACGTAGATGGTGACGAAGGAGTGAAAAGTGGAAGTCAATTTTTAGATCCGGAAAGCATTGGGAAAATAAAACATGGATATAGGGAAGTGGAATATTACTCGTTTTATGATTCTTTAAACAAACTGAGTCAAATTCTGAATATGTTGTAGGATAAAACTTCATTGCAAACAGTATTTTCTTTAGTAATAATTTAGTAATAATCCGTGAATCAATAGAAATTATTACTAAAGAAACTACTGTTTGCAATGACGTTTTATCCTACAACATACCCAGAATTTGGCTCAGTTTGCTTAAAGAATCATAAAACGAGTAATATTTCACTTCCCTATATCCATGTTTTATTTTCCCCGATGTTTTCCGGACCTAAAAACCGACTTCCACTTTCACTCCTTCCTCACCATCTACGTGAATTTTGAAAATTAGACGTTAACATTTCTTATATTTCTCTGACGAAGACTATGTTTTTATAGTTGAAAGTACTAAGGTATTAAAATAATTTTACATCTTTTTGAATATTGTATCATCTTTTAAGTAGTTTTGCACATAGTGTAAGTTTAACTTTTTAAAGATGAATTAAGCATTTCCATTTATTTGTTTATCTGTTCAGAATTTCTAAATTAATTTCTCAACCTATCTTAATTTAATTAATATTAAATAATTAATGGATTAAAGCGTATTTAAAAAGAAGTTACACTCTTTATTATTTTTTTTATTTGTATTTTCTACTTTTTAGTATTTAAACTATTTCGTTGTTGCAGGTTCACTGCTAGTTGGACTATTTTTGATAGCGTAGTTTGGTGCATAATTAACTCCACTGTTGTTCTAACTCATATACAGTTATAAACACTATTTATCCCCTGTGGCCAGCAAACCAAAAAAAATGACTGAAAATCAACGTATTAACTTATAATTAAGTTGTAAAATTGTGACGATGTTGTATAGTCATGAAAAAGATATTTGTGTACATAATTTTTATAATTCTAGCACATAACGAAGTGAGAGAAAAAGCGATTACAATATTCCAGTTTTACATACAGAAATCTATGTTACATTATGTAAAAGAGTAAAAATGTTGGAAAGCTTCCTTCCTAATAATACATTGAGGGGTTAGGGCATGTTTTCGGCTTTGAATAGCAGCGTATTTTATGTGGTTGTTTTGACATAGAAATAATGCGGTTTTTGCATCAAAAACACATAGATTGAACTTCCAGAAACCAAGTTTGTATTCATTCGAATTGAAAAATATTCCTTTTGAACTCTCTTTTTCTTGACGTTGCGGAGCAGAACTTCGCGGTACAATATATTTTATCTCTGAGTGGTTTCACCGGAATCCAATGAAACAAAAAACTCGTTCAGAATATATAATTATTTAGTTTGTTTGGGAATATTTTCATTTAACCCTTCACTGAAAGATTTTTTCTATTTCTATGAAAAAAATTATTTGAAATCTATATATCGGTCTAATAGCGGGAAAAATAGTAAAAAAAAAAAAAGAAAAAAAAATTCAAAATTTCAGCTAAAATTTGATGGCGTGTACCCTATGTATACAATTAGGGTTTTAAAATATTGTATTGCTATATTTTACAACTAAATGAGTTTAAATTAATTAATTTCATCTGCTTAACACTCTGCAACTTTTTTCATAATAATATTTTTAAGTATTCAGTAAAAATAATGAAAGTAAATTTTACCTTAATAGCTTCATCGAAATTTTTTTTGTTTCCGAAGAACAAATTCAAATTTTTTGTCAAATGCCGCCATCTGACATGGAAAAGGTAAATGTTATTCCATTCTTTGGACTTCTTTTGATCAGGGATAGAGATCATATTGGCCAAATTCATGGCACATAATAAGAAGGCAGTGTTTCTAGCTATGTGCCAGATGTGGCACTTGGTGCAGTGAAGGGTTAATTGCATAAATTCAAGTAAACTCAGTTTAAAGATATCAAATTATGCAAAGTCGACGTTTATTCGCAAACACAGACGGGAGCGTACGTAACATGCCCATTGTTAAGTTTCCGAAGGCTGGATAGCGGTCTCAACTCTGGGCTTGTTTACATAAATTTTCATTAAAAAATGTAAAATCATACAAATTCAAGGTTGTGTTTGAAACGAAGTATTTTCATTTCGAAATATAAAATCATTCAACACTGATTTTAGGTATGTTTAAGGTTATTATCACGGACTCAGACCACTGCGGATAGGTCAGCTAGCAATAATAATAAATACAATTTTTGGTCATTTTAAATCTTCCTGATTCCCTTAATGCATCAGTTTTCAACATAAGATCTGGTATCGTTTAGTTATTTAAAAGGAACGAACAAAAGTATAAGAAAAGCATTAGTCCATATAATGCATAAAAAATATATAATAAATATAAAAGCTTTCTTAAAAAAAGAAAAAAAAAAGGAAATTATTTCATTTATTGCCAAGTTAATTTTGGCAACTTAAAAAAAAAAAAAAAAAAAAAAAAAAAAAAAAACCAGGAAAAACATGAAAAACAAGAAAAAAAAAACTAGAGAACAGAAATTCTGCTTTTTCAGAATTTAGTGTCGCCCCGGCATTTCCGTAACTTCATTTTCTTCTGATGGACTGATGGCTTCTATTATTATGAAACAGCCTTTATAAATTAAGTGTTAGGTGAAGATGAAAGAGCAGCCGTAAAAAGTTAGAACTCTGATTTTCTGGTCAAAATGGGGGAAAAAATAGCCATAATATTTTTATTTAATCGTACTGCTTTGTTTTGCGGTTGGCTTTTGTAAGGTAACGTTATTTTTTGAAGACGAAACAAAATAAACTGGGAGAAAGAAATAGCATAGCGAACCGAGGGCTAAAAAAACAAACAAACATTGTTTTACATAAACGGTTTAAAAGAAGCACTGCACGTTCGTACAGCTGTTTGAAAAAACAAACAAAAAAAAAACGCTATAACTCCTATAGATTTTTAAAAACTGCTCCGAGAGAATATTTAGGCTATATCAGACATCCAGAAAGTGAAAATAAATAAATAAATAAAAAGAATTTTTTGAAGCCGAAAAAACTGCCCCCCGCCCGTAAATAACAACTGCAGAAACAACAATTTCAACTGCAGACTTGGCTCTAAAAGATTTTCAGTGATAGTGATTTCATTCAGACGCCGCCGAGCCATAACGATTTTAGCGGAAAAGAAGATGAGACTAAGGATTGAGTGAATGAATTGTTTTCCTGTTGGCAGTTGGCATTATTTTCATTACATCCCCGACTTTCAAAAGGCAGAAAACTTACTGAAATTTGAAATTCGCAAATGCTTTTAATTTGAACATAGCTAGAAGCAATGCCTGTGGAAGCAAATAGTTTCCAAAGATAAATGTTAACGTTGACAGTAATGCTAAAATTATCTGTATAAAATGAACAATAAATATTTTAAAGAAAGTGAAATTGATAGTGTCATTTCAAATTCAATTACTCACAATAGAAAAGTTTGTTTTTAAAATATAATTATTTTCCAAAATAACAATTAATAACAACAACAGCAACACACAGAAAAAGAAGAAGTTAAAAACAGCTTTGAAATGCAAAAGTGAATTTTGGCATCATAAAATATCTACATTTGAAATGCTATTACCTTATTTAATTTCTTTAAAGTGTTTGTTTTCTTATAAGGGGTTATACATATATAACGTTATAATTTTAGGGGGGAGGGGTGACACATGATATCGTAAAATATCTCTAGAGGGAGGGTGGGTTGTCTTTTGATATCGATATCATTTTTGATCAAACAAAATTTTTCTCTTTTTATTTGTAACTTATTCTTTACATCAAAATAGTATGTTATATATTTTTATGAAAATACAAAGTTATTATTAAAATCATTAAATGATTATAAAATTATTTAATTCCAAAGTTTAGAATACCCCAACGTTTGGCATTCCTATTCTTCTGTCATAAAGTGTATGCATATATAATGCACTGTTTCAGAAACCATATCTTTGAAATTATACTTGTGTTTACTAGTAAATAAAAGAGAAAGAATGTTGTCCACCTGTTTTGTTGATAGAAGTTCTATCTGCCCCGCTCCGTGCGGGGACAAGTGCAAAGAGACATTATTACTGTTGATTGCATTATGTAACAAAAAGCTATTATTAAATACATTTAAAGAGTAACTATTTTTTTAAAAGTATTATTTGATAAAAAGTTATTTCATCTATAAACTGATATTTTATTGACTTCTCTTCATTTGAATCAATAAAGTATGCGAAAAATAAATGTAATCATATTAGACTAGGATTCGGCAGCACAGACAATCACTTCATCGAGTTCACGGATGAAATTCTAGGATTAGTTAAATCTTGATTCGCATATTAAAACGCAATCGGTCTGGCAAGTCATATCTTGGTGGAAAATACCAGAAAACCCGATTTTAGCGGCTGACTCATAGGCTTACCATTGTGTTTTCCTGCACCAAAAGGTATGAGAACATGGAGGACTGGGAGCAGGAAAACACAATGATAAACCTACGAGTCAGCTGCTAAAATCGGGTTTTCAGGTGCTTCAGTCAAAATAAATCATAACAGTTGGCAAATTTCCAAATGAGTGAAAAAGTTCGGGCCAGGATTCTAACCAGGGATATATTGGCTGAATTTTTATAAGTGATTTCTGTTGCAATTATAAAAGAATGCCTTTATAAGAAAATGGCGGCATAGAAACAATAGGATTCCGTTGGTCGAGAGGATTTGGGAAAAAATTTTCTTACAGCTTGCCATTATTGGAAAGCTAATGTTTCTTTACTTGTCTATGTCGCCTATGCGAATTCACCTAGCCTAGTATCGCTAAGGGTTGCTATGGTTAAGACAAAAATTTCTAATCTGAGCATATGACCTCTACCTGTCTTCAGACTCCATGCTCAAAACTACATGTTCTATAACAGTCTATCTATTTACATTTTAAACAAATTCGGAAAATGGTGTTGCATATGGGTTACTTAAAATCTTTCAGATTTTTAGAAATAATTTTAGTAAATGTGGAAGTATCATTTGGATATTGTTTACTTTACATTTAAAAAAAGAATGTTAACCAAACACCCTTAAATTGATATATTCAAACAAAACAAGAACAAAAATATATGCTCACCATTTCGTATAGCATACAATATCACATTTTTTGCGATTTTCTTTCCCTTTTTCACAAAAATGGAGTAATTTGCCTGAGATATTTAAAGAAACTTCGATAAAAGTTACAAAACAATTAATATCTCATAAACTAACTGAAATTTTAGAATTCTGAAAGTTTATATAATATACTTGGATCTATGCGGGATAACAGGAGTTAACTTTATCGCGCTGCTTTCTATTCCTAGGTGGGGGTGTTGGGAAATACAAACAGACAGTCAGATTTTGTTACTGTATATATATATATATATATATATATATATAGCTCTATCAAAAGTATACGAATTATGAAATTTATGAAAAAGAGGGTGCAAAAACCGTGCAAGACACAACAATAAAACCAATGACCATTTAAAGCTAAAAAACAATAAACAAACATAGAAATTGAATCCTCACAGGTTTTGCAAGATATGGCCAACCCCCATACTCCAAAAGTGTACAAATTCATCAAAAAATCTTAAACTTTTAAAAACTTAACAAAACAAAACTGCTTTAAAAACATAACCAACCAACCAAAAGCTGGCAACCAACCAATGTTTTTAAAGCAGTTTTTTTTTTTTTTTTTGTTAACATACATCAGACTTGTGTGCTTGACACCAGGGCCAGTCATCGTCGATATTCAGGGACGAGATAGCACAAGGAAATTTACAACACCAGAGAATTACATCCTGGGGGGGCTCCACAAAGCGTGTGCAACGGAACCGGTGGGATTCGAACCCGTCCCAACCTACGCTCTCAAGCGATTAGAGGCGTGGTGTTTTATCCACTCAGCCACGGTGGGCCCATTATTTTGTTAAGTTTTTAAAAGTTCATTTTTTTTTTTGATGATTTTTTACACTTTTGAAGTATGGAAGTTGGCTATATCTTGCGAAACATGTGAGGATTCAATTTCTATTTTTGGTACCTGTTTTTTGACTCCTCCAACTTTCAGACGAGCAAGGAGTTGTTTCTTTATTGTTTTTTAGTTATAAATGTTCATTGGTTTTATTGTTGTGTTTTGCACCCTCTTTTTCATAAATTTCATAATTCGTATACTTGATAGAGCTATATTTACTTAGTGCATATAAGAAACTGCGTTGTGCCTGATGCACTGGGTTATATATATATATACATTTAAACTACCTTAAAACAAAATTAAACAAACAATCAAAACAAATTAGAAAAAACAATGATCCCATCGGGCGCTCGAAAATCAGTGCCACCCTTTTTCGTAAAAAGAATGATGAACATCACAGAAACCAAACGATTTTGCATCTGTCGAGAGAAGCAAAATCATAGAACCGTTAAATGGAAAATAATGGTTTCAAGTACTTCGAGTTGAACTGTAATCTTATAAATAATGACGGATTTTTCACGCGCATTTAACGTTTCTGGCTCGATAGCTTAATTACGCCTTTTCTTAACAATTACGGAATTAAAGTTATTTCTAGAAACACGTCTAAAGCAAAATCCTTTGCAGTGTCTGTAATTAAAAAAAAAAATTGTACAAACACGAAAGTAAAATCAACAGCACGATGTATTCTTTGTATGAGCGTTTCATGAAAATTTTATAACATACTTTCCTTCCTCAAAGCTTATCTATTGGCCTTTAGATCAGGACAAAAAGAAAATATATAATGTTTAGAATTCTGATGATTTTTAAAGTTATTTATAGCCTCCATATTTCCTGCGTTATGCAGTTCATATTTGTAACACAGAAAAAAAATCGTTGTGTTCTCTACCTTGTTTGTAATCACACTAGACGTTGGAAGCTGTTAGAAAAAAAAAGAAAAAAATATATATCAAGTGAGATGGAGTGACGAAATCAGAAAAAAGTGGTCGGTGTTAATTGGATCACTAAAGCACTAGGCAGGAAAAATAGAAAAATCTGGCGGAGACCTACATCTAGCAGTGGATTCAGGACAGTTGTTGTTGTTGATGATGATATATGCGTATAACAGTCCTGAAGAATTGGAAAATATGCTAAAAGATATGGCAGAAGCTAGCATTAATGTGGGATTAAAAATAAACTTGGAAAAGTCTAAGGTGCGGTTTAATTCATTTGCATCAAAAAAGAAAATCGTCTACAACAACACCGAAATTAAAGAAGTGCAAAGTTATGTGTACCTTGGGCAGGAAATATCATCTGATAATAGTATCATGAATGAAATCAATAGAAGAATAAGAAATGGGTGGAGTGTTTTTTAGGAAGAACAATATTATTTTGAAGAGTAATATGCCTGTTTGTTTGAAAAGAAAGGTATTCAACCAATGTGTTTTGCCTGTGCTAACTTGTGGAGCAGAAACGTGGACGTTAACAAAACGGCTGGTACAAAGATTACAAACAACACAGAAAAGTATGGAAAAATGTATGCTAGGTATAACTAGAAGAGACGGAAAAAGAACAACCTGGATAAGAAGTCAGACGAAAGTTTTTGACATCATTGAAAGAATTAAACGATTAAAATGGAAATTGGCTGCAAGAAGACAAGACAATAGATGGAGCACAACACCCTACAGTGGTATCCCAGAGATGTAAAACGGCCAAGAAGACGAGCTCAAGTAAGATGGACTGATGAAATCAGGAAAGTAGCTGGTGTAAATTGGATGATTAACGCACTAAACAGGAAACATTGGAAAAATCTGGGGGAGACCTACATCCAGCAGGGGATTGAAAACGGTTTTTATTGATGATGATGATTTGATGATATATATATATGAACGTAAAATTAACAATGCGTCATATTCTATATATTGACATTTTCTGTAAAATTTGTATTCTGCTTTCTTTTCGCCAAAATAATCGTATAATCATTATATATTAGATATGTGCTCGTGGTTTGATGCCCTCTCCCCTCCAATAATTACTTGTTTTAATATAATTTATGTTGATAATTGGAATCAGTCTTCTTAAATAAATATTTCTATTATTTTACTACGTTAATAATTTTTTCAAGAATTTTTATATTCTCTTTAACCCTTTATGCCCTGACGGTACTTTAAAGTACAGTCGTGAAAAAAAGAAAGTAAATCCGCCTTACTAACTCTGCAAAAAAATATCGTAAAAGGAAGTTACTGGCACCATACGATAGGTAATAAAGTCTACTTTTAAATGATGTATATGTAATTTGCTAAGGGGGAAATCTACTCAATAAAACAAACCATAACTTTGTTTTTTTCAATAGCAGTACGCTATTGTGATAGCATAAATGAACCCTACACCCTTCAATTAGCCTAAAAACAATTTTTTATGCAATTCGTACGATAAGTTTCCGAGAAATTAATTATTTTAAAACGATCGTATTTTAGGGGCTGTATCCAAATTGAAGTTCGGTACTTGATTGTTGACCGAGAGAGCTCCCTTCTTGATCAAGGCATCATAAGCACCTCTCAAGCAGTCATTGAAGACTACTAGATTACAGGATAGCATAAGAAATTTTAAAATACCTAGTCACTTCTATCATATACGGATCCTTAAACCATCATTTTGCCGTTTTTTAAGTACAATTTGAAAACTACTTGGAAGAAAAATGTGAAATTTTGGATTTTCATAAAGCAGGATTTAATAAATCAAAATCCATCAAAAAAATTGTAGGTTGCAATTCATATTTTTTTCGAATATTAATTTCATAATTCATATAATAAAATTATAAAAATTGCAAATTCAACGTATGTTTGGGTATTTTAGTATTATTTCAACACAAAAAATTAGCACATTAGGAGCATAATTTTAGGAGATATTAATAAAAATATGAAAATGTAATTTAACATTCGAAGCACTAAATTTTGAATATTTATTATTCAAAAACTTATCATTCAAATTACTTGCAATTTGGTGTCCAGGCATAGTTTGAACCGAAGATTTGAAATATCTTCTTAAAATTGGGTATTGCCATTGAAGAAAATGAAGTTTGGGTTCGTTTTAATATGTAGATGCCCCCCTAAGCAAATTTTATATACATCATTTAAAAGTAGACTTTATTTCCAATCATTCGGTACAAGTAGCTTTCTTGTACGATAATTTGTTGAGGAGTTAGTAGGGGGTGTTTATTTTTTTTCCCCATGACTGAACCATTAAAATAACTTGTTATAAACTTAATTTAATACTTGATTTGTAGTAATACAATTTAGAAGGAGTTATAGATACGTTACTTTATTTTATTCCAAAAGCATTATTAGTTGCACAAAAAAAAAAAAATAAAATAAAATAAAATAAAATAAAAGAGTGATTTCTTTTTTATTCGCATCTTTTCAACTTTCTTGACGTTGTAAGATTTTGGGAGAAAAGTTTCAGTTAGGAAATTTTCTATATTTATATTGTAAGAGCATTATATTTGTACATTTCCTAATTCTATAAAATACTGAAAAAAAAAAAAAAAAAAAGATTTTAAATAAAAGATTTGAGTGGAGTTATAAATATTGCACAAAATCCCTATAAATTCAAAATTAATTAATTAATTAATTAATTTTAATTGATGAAATCCCTCTAAACTTTACTAAATAATTATGTAAATCTTCTAATGTATTTTCAAAAATTCTCAAAAAACGCTTTAGAAGACGAAATTTTCATGAATTCATAATTTGGGATATAAAGGGTTAAAAATGTAGAATTACGTTACGCATAATGTTTTTGGAAGATAACTATATGGTTTATAACTTATTTTTATACCATTAAAAATCGAAAGGAACAAAACAAACACCCCCCCCCTAAAAAAAAAAAACAAACAAACAAAACAAAAACAAAAAACAAAAAACAAACAAACAAAAAACAATTGAATTAAATCTTTATTGTAACATAGTAAATAAATTCCTTTATTTGTTTTTGGAAGGAAAATATTTTTACTGTCATATTTTTTAAATATTCATGTGGATAATATCGAAAATGTATGTTTATTTTAAAAATGCTAATTTTCATAGCCATCTTTGAAATTAAAAGAAGCAGAAAGCTGGTTGAAATCAACTGGCGAAGTCGGTACTCTTTTTCTTTCTGCTGCATGCGGCCAGATACGGGGCTCGAAATATACCGGAGCAAACCTGAACGATATTCCGGTTCGTAAAATTATTTCACATATTATTTCGGCTCGTGAAATTCGGTTATTATTTCGGTTCGGATTATTACAGTTATTTCTATATAGCTTATTGTGCTCTCTTAAACTTTCTTAAAATGATTATTTAGAATCCTTAATGCATTTTTAGGTGCGTTTGTAATTATATAAATACGTAGCACCTATAGTCGTTGCTTGGTCTGTTCGTCTGTCTGTACGTCTGTCCGCGTATAACAGCGCAAAAACTACCGAACCGAATGGTTTGAAATTGAATAAATATAATTATTTCAGAATTTTGTCGAGTCATTTCAAATTTTATGAAAATCGAACCAAAACTGAAAAGATATTAATAAAAGTGTTCTTCATTCTATTAAATGCTATCATACGTAATTAATTCAATCATATCCCATATCAGGTAATGATTCTAGGTTGTCATGGCAATTATGTCCCATTTAAGATGGAGTCCTATTATTTCTGTATTACTGAATTCAATATATATAATCGTAATAAATTTTGTATTTATGCATTTTTCCATAAGTGTGCAACAGCTATTGCACCAATATCTGAATATTTATAAAACTGGCTATAGTACGGACGCACCTCATTAGCGACGTTTTGCGGACAATTTCCGCCTTGTTAAAATTGTTTTGGTATGGTTAGAAATAAATTTGTTTATACTTAAAATTTTTTTTTAGTTAACAATAATTTTCAAATATCGTTCAGGTTGGTGGATTTACCATTTCGAGCTCTGGTCAGATATATGCGGCCGAATGCAGCAGGTGACATGACCTTCGGATCAGTCATAGCTACAATATTACCTATGTTATGAATTTCAAATCTGTAACAAACATAAAACGGAAAATTGAGAAATTGTATTGTTAGTCGCTTTTAAAGTCTTATTATTAGGCGACAGGATTTATCAATTAAAAACAAGTGGGTAAGTGTGATCACAGATCGCACAGAGGGTTTCGTTTAATATACCTTTCAAAACACTTTATCATTTTGAAAAATCTGTTAGTTCCATATTTCAAAACCAGGGGGTGCACTTGATTCTAAACAAACCTGTATCCGAACGAAAATCCGTTTTACATACTATCCGTAGATATATTAGTCGAGGGGATTGGGCCCATAGCACCCGAGATAAGTAGGCGCACCTGGCGGGAAAAATGGAACTAAAATATGTAAGGCTATGGTGCATAATATGAAAGAATGGTCAAAGGGGTGTCGGCAAAAGTTGGAAAATTTCTCCCTGGGTTAAAAGTGCGCAGGTTAGAAAAATTGCTTAAAATACACAAGTTAGAGCCCAGAGGGGTAAATAATAAAAGACTTTTTGAAAATTTTATGATTTGTCGTGTGGTCTGAGGCATTCAGCTATACGTATGCAAAATTTCATGTCACCAACTTAATTAGGGGCTCTCTTAGAAAGAATTGCTTCAAATACATATGTGGTAGCTCAAAGGGTTAAAAGTAAGACTTTTTCAAGATTTTATGATTTGTCGCCTAGCCTCAGGTGTTCTGCAATAAGTATGCAAAATTTCAAATCTCCAATTTAATTAGGGGCTCAGTTAGAAAGAATGGCTTAAAATACACAAGCTGGAGTTGAAAGGGTTAAACATAAAACTTTTTCAAAATTTATTATTTGACGTGAGATCTGAGGTGTTGAGCTATAAGTATGCAAAATTTCAACCTAAATAGGGGCTCACTTAGAAAGAATTGTTTAAAATGCACATGTGGGAGCACAAAGGGTTAAATGTACGACTTTTTCAAAAATTTTATGATTTGTCGTTTGATGTGAGGTGTTCAGCTATAAGTATGCAAAATTTCACGTCTCCAAACTAATTAGGAAGCTCACTTAGAAAGAATTGTTTAAAATACACATGCGCGACTCCAAAGGGTTAAATGTACGACTTTTCCAAAATTTTATCATTTGTCGTATGATGTGAGGTGTTCAGCTATAAGTACTCAAAATTTCATGTCTCCAACATAATTAGGGGCTCACTTAGAACGAATTGTTTAAAATACACGTGTGGGACCCTAAAGGATAAAATGCACGACTTTTTCAAAATTTTATGATTTGTCGTTGGATGTGAGGTGTCCAGATATAAGTATGCAAAATTTCACACCTCCAACCTAATTAGGGGCTCACTTAGAAAGAATTATTTAAAATACACATGTGGGACCCCAAAGGATTAAAGTATGACATTTTCAAAATTTTGTGATTTGTCGTTTGATGTGAGGTGTTCAGCTATAAGTATGCAAAATTTCACGCCTCCAAACTAATTAGGAACTCACTTAGAAAGAATTGTTTAAAATACACATGCGAAAGGCCAAAGGGTTAAATGTACGACTTTTTCAAAATTTTATGATTTGTCGTTTGATGTGAGATGTTCAGCTATAAGTATGCATATTTTCACGTCTCCAAACTAATTAGGAGCTCACTTAGAAATAATTGTTTAAAATACACATGCGGGAGCCCAAAGGGTTAAATGTACGACTTTTTCAAAATTTTATCATTTGTCGTATGATGTGAGGTGTTCAGCTATAAGTATCCAAGATTTCATGTCTCCAACATAATTAGGAGCTCACTTAGAAAGAATTGTTTAAAATACACATGCGGGAGCCCAAAGGGTTAAATGTACGACTTTTTCAAAATTTTATGATTTATCATATGATGTGAGGTGCTCAGCTATAAGTACCCAAAATTTCATGTCTCCAACATGTATAGTTTCTGAGAACGGGCTCTGTGACGGACAGACAGACGGACAGACATACGGACAGACAGACGGACAGACATACGGACAGACAGACAGACAGAGAGACAGAGGAGCGAGACGAATAGGGTTTCGTCAGATGATCGAAACCCTAATAATCTTGTATAAATGCAAAAGAAAATTATTATATTACTAAATATTTTTTATATCTATACTTCATGTGAATTTTATAACCTTGTGCGCTTTCCTTCTCCAGAGATAATCCATAGACTTTGAGAGAAATAAATACGGTTTTTGTAATCACACCACCACCGCCAGAATTTTTCCATTTTGTTCCTGCAAAATGTCCTGTGTTATGTAAATAAAAATTGCAACATAAGGGATCGAAAATTTTGAATTTGTTCTTCACACTGCCTCTGTAATCTTATTAATTATAAAGATGATGCCGAAAATTGTTCACACTGTAAACGCATCTTTCAAACAAAAATAAAAATAAAATCAACAATGTACTCTTTATATCAACATCCTATGAAAATTTACAATCTGTTTTGCTTCTCAAAAATAATCTTTAAAGTTTAGAGCAAAATATACAGGGTCAGTTGGCAGTAATTATGAACAAGGGGTAATTTAAAACAAGCGCCGTCAACGCTCGTGTGTGAGTAGCTGATACTAAAATGAAGTCGAAATCGGAGGTTTATATACATGTTCATAGAATGAGAGCGTTCCGGCTGTTTCTGCTTCATGGTTATACCCCTTATTAAATTCCTTAACAGTTCAAAGTGACGAACAGTTTTGCAGTGCCTGTGAATATTTTTCGTTTATATCAGATAAAATCAAGGTAAGTCGATAATCAATAACAGTTAATTTAGAAATATTCTAACGGAATATCTCTACGTTTTTACACTAAAGCATTTACAAGGATGTATAGAATACCCCAAACTTTTTGTGATATGTGGTAATTATGAATATTTTTTTCTAAGTGCTTTGTTCCTTACTAGGTCGTATTAAGCTTCATGATGTCATAACTGATTGTACAGTTGAAACTTAAGGTTTCCACAGGAACTTTTCGGTATTGAAAGTTTACTATATCTAAATGGCAGAAATTAAACCGGCAGTAATTATAATGGAGATCCATTAATCGTTTGCATAGAATTTCGTTTAAAATTGTAAGACAGTGGGGTTGCCAACATTCTGTTCGCTTGGAAAGGTTTTCATTTGAAAATATAAATTCAAAACAAACCACATCATGTTTGGTTTATGCTGCTGGAGGCAGGGAGGGAGGGAGGGAGGAGGGGCTCAAAACCCTATGTCTGGATAGAATTTCATTTAAAAGCATAAAAATCATACAAATTCGAGGATTTACGCCACCGAAGGAACCAACATTAGGTTCATTTTTCAATGAACCAACGTTAGGTTCATTTGGAAATATATAATCATCATCATATATACTGCATATATAATATGTATGATGATAATTTATATATATATAATAATATATATGTCATCATATCATTTAAAAATATAAAATCATTTGACACTGATTTTAGGTATATTTAAGGTTATTATCATGTGGTTATTACATATAATATAATAACCATATGTCATAAGGTTATTATAAATGTCGGGCAGGTGAGATAGTTATAGAATAATATGTATATAAACTTGCGATTGAACAACTACTGCGTAAGAACGTTATATATTTTTTGCATTATACCATCCCCACACAATTTTTTTTTTTTTATAATTACACCATAGTCTTTGGGGGTAAATATGAACATATAAGGTGATTGTGAACAGGCAATTTTAAATAGTTAATTAACATTTCACAGCACCATTAACTGATTATAATTGAAGTACATGAGAAAAAAATCTTTACGGCGGTTATACAAGACTTTACATGGATCGTGTTCTCTTCTCCTTATAGCTGTCAGTAAGTTGAAACTAGTAAAATTTGTTCAGAATTGCCCCACTTCATACTACAGTTTTTGTAATTCTTCTCGCGCATTTCCCTATTCTTTGTTGCAAATAACGCAAAAAATGTAACATTGATATTCTGTGGGTTCTTAATCGTTTTCGCAGTCTTACTGTTAGCCAGAAGTATACCAAATTTGTAAAAAAAACAAAAAAAAAACAAAAAAAAAAAACAATTAAATTTAAAACATCAAAAAACCCGACTCCGTAAAAAGCGAACTAATTAATTATTTCTCATCAATGTGAAACTATTTTTTTTGCAATTCCTACTATTAACTCACACACCCGCTATATATATCTTGTTGAAATTTTCAATCGTTAATAAAATACTTATTATTCATCCAATCAAGCTCAAATACATTTTTTTAAACTTGTAGTGGATGACACTTGATGTTAATCCAGTTTTTTCAAATATTAATTAATTAATTAAATTAAATTATTAATTAATTAAATTAAATTAATTAATTTTCAATAATCGAGAGAACCCTCTTCTTGATCAAGGTATTTTAAGACCGAGAGAGCCCTCTTCTTGATCAAGGTATTTTAAGACCGAGAGAGCCGTCTTCTTGATCAAGGCATTTTAAGCGCCACTCAAGAAGAAAGAAGAATGGGAGAAAAAAAATTCTCTTATTGACCTAAATAGGAATTGACTTAAAATATATCTTTTTCACTACTTGTTTATATTACTTACCTATTTTTTTATTTACTTGTATTGATGACTTTTAAGTTGTGTTTAATTGTTAGTTCCTATCTATAAACACTGTTTTGATGAGGTCTATAGATGTCTATGATGGTTAGAGTTGCAGTAAAGCTAGAGATCCTACCTACACAACTTCCAGGTTGTATAATATTTTAACGGAGCTTCTGACTGTAAAATAGTCAATAAAACATCGTCTTCATTTTGAAAGACCTATCCAATGATAGGCCTCTCAATAGGGTGCGTAATTATTTTCGTCTCTACCACCATTTTGTATTTTACGACCGCCATTTTAAATTTATAAAAACAAAACCTAGCCTATAACCATCGGGTCGTTAAGACGAATTCATAGAGACCTCATTCATTAAAATCCATCCAGCCTTTGGGATGTTTCGAGGGTATAAAGAAATCCACATGCACAGATACGCGTGAAACACGTAACTGTTCTTTTCAGTCGGCTAAAAAAAAGTTATAACATGAGCTTAAAGTTAACAATGTCACATATTCTTTAAACATTTAATGTGCATTTTATAATCCATTTTCCTTCCCCAAAGATAAACCGTCGGATTTAAGAGAAAAAGAGACACGGTTTTTTCTAATTCGCCTCAGGAATTTTTCCACGTTTTTGCGGCGAATTTTCCTGCGTTATGAATATTGAAACTATAACACATAAAAGTGATTTTTTTGTATTTTGTGTGTTCTCTATCGTTTTTATAATCTCATTGTTGGACGACAGGAAGTTTTATGAAAGATTATCGTAACGGAAATCTCTCTTTTTTTTTTTTTTTTCTCTCACCAAAGTATTTAAAATTAGGTCAAACTGGTAAATCACGCATATTTTGAGACTCTGTCAATGCCATTCAGACACAAAATTCAAAGACAAGTTTAGCGGGAAATCAGAAAAAAATATTTACTAATGAGCAAATAAAAGTAACTAACTAGTAGTTGACCTTATTTCGTTTATTCCCTTTCGCTATTATTTTACTACACTAACCGGTGTATAAGAAAGTGTATTATGCAAACGTAAAAACCTTATTTGTCTTTTTTCCGATGAGACCTTAAGGTGGTACGTACAGAAGGTCATTTAAACTTTACAGAAACGATTTTCACAGTTAATTTCTATTCATAAATTAAAAAGCCCTATTTCGTGCTACAATTTGACTCTATTGGTTATAGTTATAGGTCTGAATTCATAGAGTAAAGAGAAAGAATAGAGATGAAGTGTGGTGGCTGGACGTGACAGCAAAAATGTAACCCTAAAATCCGCTATGTTCGGCCCAAACACAATCACACAATATTTTCGCAAAAAAGAAGAAAACTTCTACTAGTACAGTTTTTAATTAACAATACAATGAAGTGCTACTTTAGAATGCTTAAATATAAGCAGATCATTTACATTTTGAGAAAAAAATTCACGGGTGATGTCAAGGAATTCGGTCCCTGTTCCACGGGCTTGTTTTGCTTGGGCCGAATGAGGGCATTTAAATTTGAGCGATAACGCGCATTATATTACAAACCGCTTTTACGGCATACTGCATCTCCATGTATCTCTTTCCTCCATGATCTGAATCATATGTGCCATGCTAGTTAGACATTTTCTTAGTATAGTTAGTTATGTCAGTTTTCTTCCACTCCGATTCGGCGGCCTTCCAAGGTTATTTCAAGATTGATGGATGACGTCTTAATAACGTTTGTGTTAACGAGCCGTATGCATGAAAGTCCATTTGTGAAGCGAAAGATGATTTTACAGGACCAGGTAGTTCAATAAGCAGAGTGTTGGTAATTTAAGCGAAAGCTCTTGGGTTCGACTACCAGCCTGGACATTTTTACTTTCTTCGTGAAAATATTCGACTTCCTGTTTTCGATGGATTTATACATTTTAGGAGGTCCTGAACATGATTTGACTGTTTTTAGAAAATTTACCCAGTTTCAACTAATAAATACTAAATTTTGAATGTTAATGTGCTGACTGCGTTCGAGCGCAGTAAATATTTCAACAAATTTTAATTTTATTAACTGTTTAATTTTATTAAGGAAGAGGCGAGATTTTCCGGGGGAGTTTTGTGATAAGCTAGTGCCTTATTACAAAAAATAGAAACATCTCAATAATATAGTTTAATCTTAATGTTTAACTACTTCATTTTCTAAAAATTAAAAAGACTAGTGAAAAATTAAAAAAAAATAAATCCAAGATTAGGACATGTTTTCCAGTTTACCCCCTTATCGGCAAAGGCTCACGTATCCTGGTGGAAAGTGTTGCAATAGGGCAAATATAAATTTACCAGATCTCTCTAAACTTTTCAAATCGAAAGAGGTAATGCGTACACAATGTTTCTTCATTGGTAGAAAATATTGCAGACGTATTCAACCAACAAACAGATTGAACAACAGTATTAAGCTCATTGACATTGCAAACCTTGAAAAAGTAAGCCATTCAGATGCTCAGAAAGAATTTAGAAAGACCAAGAAACAGACTATTTGAAATGCAATACAAGTGCAGTAAAATCACCAGTCTGCATTATTTAGTAAATGATCTTTGTATCTGAATGTTATATACAGGGTGGCCATAAAAAAACTTCCTCGATATATGAACCCCTAGAGGCCTAACCGCTCAACTAATCGAAAAGAAATTTAAGATATACCTATTTGAAGGTATGCGCTCGAGATCATGATGATTTAAACAATAGAGCTCTCACAGTTACGGTTAAGGTGAAAAATTTTCGAAAATTTCGAATGGCAACACCCATTTTTTTCATGCGCAAATTCCTCGGCGCTTTGAAAAACCATAAATGGTGTTGGAATGATACACGTACGATGAAAATTGCCGGCGTAAAACACTTGCAAAAAAGACCAATGCGAGGAACGAAGAAGTGGCTACAAGAGAAGTTTTTCAGTAACCAATTTTTTTTTCACTAGTGAACTGAGAAATGTTGTAACATTTGTTTTAAAATGTGTTTTTGAGTTGTGTTTGTGTACACATAGTGAAAATAAAAATGTAATAATTTGTTTTAGGGTGTTGAATATTACGCTACATAGGAACTGATTAGGATTGAGTGCCACGATATTACACCGGCAATTTTAGTCATACGTATATCGTTCCAACGCCATTTATTGTTTTTCAATACGCTGATTAATTTGCACAGGAAAAAACAGCGTGTTTCTATTCGAAAATTTCGTAATTATTTCACTGTAACCGTAACCGTGAGAGATCCGTTGTTTTAAATCATCACGATCTCGAGCGCATACCTTCAAATAACTTAATCTGAAATTTCCTTTCGATTGGTTGAGCGGTTAGGTCGCTAGGAGTACATATATTGGGGAAGTTTTTTTATGATCACTTTTTTATATATACATTTATATATATATATGTGTGTGTGTGTGTACAGAACGTTTATTTGGTATTTGATAAAAGAATAAGGATATCAAGGTAGCGTCTAAGAAATATTTGTTATTTTCTTTGTTATAATAACTGACCTATCTCTCAAGACTACGTCTTTGTATCATTTCCTTTCTTCTTTTATTTTCTAATAAAGATTTATTCCAAAAAGATTTAACGGCCTTCACTATTATGATATTTTTTATAGTTCTTTAGTCAATAAGTTATAAATTCGCAAATGGCGTATTTCATGAGGCATTTCTAATTACAAAGATTTGATAGTACATTGTATCAAAGAATGAATATAATACGATAATACCCTGATGATCGCAAGGAAAAAAATACGATTCAGTCTTTAATTGTATTCGAAAACAAAACCAAATTTCCTTCAATTTGCTTTGATCATTATAGCAATTTAGTATCATATCGGCTTTATACAGTATCATTAGCTTACGACCTTTTGGAGTACATAAAATCAAGAACATTTCGTTACGGTGTAAATCACAGAGGACACATACGAAAACACCAAATGTATATGCAGATCTTGATAATAGTAAAAATTGAATACGGTTTAATCTTTTATTATCTTTAAAAACGGATTGAATTTTTAACGTTTTGTTCTTGACTATTGTTTTCCTTCCCTTTTTTATAGTTTTTAAATTTGAAAAGATTAAATACAAAAATGCAAAGAGTGGCAGTTTCAGAATATATTTTGAAAATCATTGTTTTTTTTAGATGTTTGTTAGAAAATTAAAAACTAAAACAACAGAAAGCAGTAAGACAATATTTTCATTTTCAAGAGCATGCATGACTATTTCATTTGAGATAAATAGATTTTCAATTTAAAACGTAGTTGAATTTGTAGGAAAATGTATTTTGCATGTATTACATATAATACGTGCTTACTTATTTGGAAATTTAAAAATTATATATCAAAGTTATTGAAAATATCACAAAAGTTTTCTTTAACCCTGTAAGGCCCATGGTAGCATTTATGTTACCAACAGTGCTCCCGATTTAGTGGATTTTTCTATTCACATATTCCATATTCACACCAGAAATTTAAAATTGAAATGTTTGCTTTATTTAATAACAGACGTTTCGTTTTTAAATAAACTTAAATTTACTATTTAGATTCCCTGGTATGAATTTTCATTCTCTAAATTATGCAATTTCTGGAACAGAGGGTTAATAGTTTCACTTAATTCTTTTAAATATCATTTAAGTATTCAAAACTAAGAGGGTTTTACCTACTACAGCCCTTTTTAAATTAAATTTTGAGACGAATATTCCAAGAGAAGCTAATGCTAATAATAATAAATTTTGAAGTTAAAATTTTATTGTTTAAATTTCTATTTATTACGTTTGATATATTGATTATTACAAGGTGATCTAAAGGGTAATGTGTTAAAAAAAATCTTACAGATGGTGCTAGGTATAATCGAGATAAATTATAGATGGTGCACGTGGTCTTCACAGCGGGCAATTGCTGATGCGTGCGTTTTGTTAATTAGGGGTGACTTTAAAGTTTATTTATTGTCTAAATAAAAACGACAAAAATATTGCTACTGCTTCAGAGCAAGGTCTGCAGTTATTGTAGTTTGAAAACTTCTTCTGAAGAAACTTCTCATTTGGCATGCAGTATCATCATATGGTCTTTTTGACCCACTTTTTTTTTATAAACTATGAGGTTGCATGCCATATGGAAGCTTTAACACTAAATCTACTGTGGTATCCAATGTAGTAGATTGTGTGCATAGCTGAAACCTTTTGCGAAAATTTAACATCATTAATTTCGAAAAATAGTTTTCGCATTGTTTAATCAGAGAAATCGCGACTAAATAAAGAGAAGATTTCTTATCTAAAATAGCTGTGTCAAAAACTCATAGAAATTTGATAATCTAATAATCGAATCAAATGAATCTGCAATGATAGGTTTAGTGATAACTATAATGATTTTAGACCTTTGGCTGCCATAGTAGCGGTAACGTTTTTGTTTAGGCAACAAACTTATTAAGTTTGTTGCCGCTCACTAACAAAATGCACACAAAAATAATTGCCCACTATGAAGATTATGTGCAGCATCTATTACTTATCTCTCTTATACATAGCGCCATCTATAAAGCATTTTTTCAAACCTTACCATTTGGGCCACCTGATTATTGATTTATAAGCAATTATAAATTCAATATCACTGATGCAAAGAAGAATCATTAGAAGGTGAAAAAACTCATTTTTCATTTTCACCATAGTTTAAATCTAAATCACCACTTTATGAAATTTTGGAATACGTTAAATTAAATTACCAATAAAGTTTTGGTTACGGGGGAAATTACTGATGATATACTACATGAAAATATCTAATGTATTACAAATACCTCGTTAAAAGTAAGAAATCAAGGATGTAAAGTTCCGAATACAGAAGCTTGTCATAAACGGTACTAAAATAGTAACTGCAATCATTTTACACTGTACTTTGAAGTGTTTTTTTTCCTGGTTACATGAAAAGATTTTTACAGTCTTAAAGTTATGAAATTCATGCAGTGCAAGGGTTAATTCTTCTTAGGATACAAAAAATTTTATTCCAAAAAATCAAACGGGAAGAATAAAATTCAGGGAGGGGCAAAATTTTGAAACAGATGTAGGTGTGGTTAGTTCACAGAGCAGACTTGGCGATTTTTTCTGAACCGCACGATATTGCCGGGTCACTTCTGAAAATGATAGGCAATCTGAGATTTCGGGGAAATCCGATTACTTTCAGAACTTTCTTACTTGTCAGCACTCCCAACAAAATGTTGTTGGATGTTTGCAAACCCTCTGTAAAACATCTTTTAAACATATCAACATTAAGAGAAATACAACCAAAAGAGCATTAATTTTATCATGCAACATTTTTTCGTCAGTCTCTTTTCTTCTGTACCCTCCTTTTAAGATATATGTAATTTTAAACTGCACCAAAAAATAAAAAACAACACAGAGTTTTAATTTGTGTTGCAAGGAAGGTCCTAGAAAAGGGGTGAGGGGTCAGAGCTCTGTGACAAAAAATTCTTAGTTCTTTTTTTCTTGGTATTGAATTACTTTAGATTACTTGGGGTAAATAAACACTTCTCTTGCTTTTTCAAAATAATCAAAGACAATAAAAACGTCAGTTAATTGAATTTCGAAATCAAGGGAGAAGTAACGGATCTTTCCTTTTCTTTTACAATGAATTCGTTGAGATTCAACTGCAACTATTAACTACCACAAGGCCATTTGTTTTTATTTCTGTTTTTGACAAATACACGTGATTTATTTTTATTTAATACCTTCTACTTTAAACGTTTCTGTTTCATGTGCCATATACCCTTCGTGCACATTACCGATTTGGGCAAACAGTTATTATTAAGAGAAAAATACATTAATAATGGTTCAAGTTACTGCCAGCTATTTACCACTGATATCTTTTTTATTATACTGCCCTCGTGAAATAGTCAAGGTTCCTAAATGGTTCTTAAATTTTCTTCTTTGAGAATGGGTGTGTTTTATTTAAAGCCTGATTTTATCATAATGATCGAGAAAGTAAAATTGTCGTTTTATTTATACAGTTGTCCTTAGAATAATGATACTTGTTAGCAAAAAGCCTATTTGTACACAGGTTGTTTTCTCTTATCGTTGATAAATGGCTAATTCCTAAGTTATACAGGCGTTAGAGTTAGAGATATACAGGCTGTTCGTAAATTGAGAGGATGGCCAGCACAAGGCAAATTTATAATTTTACAGAAATGAGGAAAAAAATCTTAATGTCATTGATTATCACTGTGCAGCAAAAATCTATGAAGTAAATGATTTGAATATACAAAATACTGAATTATTAAAGACTTATGTGTGTTTAACATGAATATCATCGTAATAAAGCTGAATTAGCTATAATTTGTTTGTAATACTAGAGGGCTCTGCCCCCTACAAGCTACGCTTGCCAACCCCCGTTCAGACACCGCAGTCTCTAAAAGCACGCTAATTTGATCGGCTTTAAAAAGATTTCGGAAGATTGAATTATAATTTGAACAAGTAATACATATATTTTTTAAGTCAATTCCTACTTAGGCCATCAAAGAAAAATTTAATATAATCCTTAAGCTAATATTAGTTTTTTGTTGCATTATAATATCTCAATTTGTTGATTTTCTATAAGCAAGTAAAACCTATTGTTTTAAAATGGAAGTCTATGGGAATTTGGTGAAATATTAGAGATATCGTCAAGTTGGCGTCACATTTGGCGACTCATTTTGGTTGCCAAATTTGGCGATATATCGCCACGTTGGCGATAAACTTGGCCGTATTTTGCGACAGAACAGGGTCTCCCTATGGTAACCCCCTTATAGGTATGAAGATGCATTAAATGCTGTTATGGCCGCCATTTTTTCTCCCATATAAAACTGAAATTAATTAATTAAAATTTAATTAATGAATTGATATTTGAAAAAACTGTATTAACATCAAGTGTCATCCACTACAAGATACAAAAAAAAAAATGCATTTGAACTTGAGTGGATGAAGAATAAGTATTTTATTAACGATTGAAAATTTGAACAAGATTTAGGGAGAGTGTGAAGTAATAGTTGGAATTGAAAAACGAGTGGCGATCTCCCTATAAACGGGGTTCTATTCATTTCTGTTTGATTGGGGAATTTTAAGGCCAAATCAGCGGCTGTTAAAAGGTACAATGGCTGTTTTCGTCGTTGATTAAATAAAATCACTTAAACATTTCAAAATATACTAATATAAAATGAATTAAGTAAACAGAGTCTTTGTCTCCCGGTATTTTTTAACAAAGCGAAAAGAAAGTTCTTTTAAATAAGACAATTTAAATTTATCGTTTTTAATCTGACGTAATTTTCACCAAACTTTTCTTTCTTTTTTTAACATTCACTTGAAAATACTTTTGTTAGAAATGAAATATTATTTGCGCTGTCCTAACAAAAATACTTGAAAAGATCATCTCAAAATATCAAATAAATGTCTCGCGCAATTTTTAAATTTAAACAAACTGTTTTGCAATATTACTTTTTGTTAATTTTACGTAATAAGTGTTATGTGACGTAATTTCTCCTATTGAAGACTTCTAACGCATGTTAATGAATTTATTATTTTACAATATCCTTTCTCTTTTAAAATTCACGTGCAAATACAGTTTTTATGAAGTAATTTTCAGTTCCTGCTTTTTATACGTAATTATTTAATTCTATTAACACATATTGGACAATTGTACCATAAAATATAATAAATAAACACACAATCTTGCTCAATGGTGCACAAAGCACGAAATTTGATAAACTACCATTTAAAATCTCTAATTAAGATTTTTCCTCTAATTAGATTTTAAATATTAGTTTATTAAAGTTCGTATTTTGTGCATCATTGAGCAAGATTGTGTGTTTAGTTATATAATTCTAATTTGAAGGGTTTTTCTTCTGTTTATAATAGTCACGTGTAAATAAATTTTTAATTTGAAGCGAACATTTTTGTTTACGCTGTTTATACAGTTGGCAACAGTTTAAATTAATACCATTTTCTAAAATAAGTAAAAAATATCTCTTGAAATGCTGAAAATTTGAATATAAAATAGAAATAAAACGTCAAAAAATGAGTCAAATTAAAAAAATAACTGCAGTCTGCAGACCGGGAAATTCATAACGTATAAAATGATCTGAAAATGATTAAATTCCCATTTATAGTTTTTGCTCCTATAACACTTTTTTAATTGATCGATTTTGTCCAATGTTAGCATTAAATATCTTTTTAAATAATTCTTCGATTTGAAAACTGTCTGCCTCAGCGTGTTTATCAAGCATTTCTGTATAATACCACCGATTTTCATATTTTTATATGCAATATTACTCTTAATATTAGCGGAGAAAGACCTCCGGTCACAAAAAAAATCAAAACCGGCTGCGGTGACAGCGTTAGTTACTTTTTTTGTTTTAGAATAGAGAGATACATGTCATCTACAAGCAGATCTTAATAACTCTATCGCTCTACACAGCATATATTGTATGCATTACAATAGCCTTCTTAGTAAATAAATACAATCAAATAACTGTAATCATGATGTATTAAAATTATATAGTATAATATTTTTTTTTACATTTCTCTTAAATTTAGCCTCGATACATGTACGGCCTGGTCAATGAAACAAAAATAGGAGAGAGAGAGAGAGTAAACACACAATATTTTTTAATCGCAAAATTACTGTAGTGAAAAACAAAATAGCCATTCTATTTGAAAATATCTCTTTTCTTTCAAAAGTCAGTCTCGTTAATATATATATATATTTGAGCTAGAAATTTTAAATTTTCATACTGTTCCGTTTAATATTGTTTCTATAAGTTATATTCACAAAAGTTTTCTCCATGATCTAAGAAGTAAAATGGTAAAAATTCCATGTCTTTACGATCAAAATATTTTCGTAAGGCCAAATTTTATACTTTTATAACAAAAACTTACCGACTTATAATATTTTACATTTCATGAATTTTCATCGTTTTTCTGGCAGTAAAAAAACAGCTTTTTCCTATTTAAGTGCTACAAAATGTCGAATATTTATAGCATTCAAGTATCAAAACTCGGTACGTTTTTGTCATAGAAGGATAGAATTAATGCTGTTTTACACGTTAGAGCTTAAAAAAAGTTTTCTTAAATGTTTTGGACCCAGGGACTAAAAATTAAATTTCGTAACTTTGTAAAAAATAACTTTTTTGACATAAATGGATTTTTATATGACGAAGAATTTTTATTATTATTATTATTTGATCTACAGGGTGCCCATAAACTATTGTCAGGATTTTTTTACCTCAAAACTTTTGATTTCAAAACGTGATAAAAAATATTATTACATATTCGTAAAGAACAACTCAAAAAGATTTTTTTAATAACAAAAACAAAGTTATATATGCGTAAAGTTGCAACTTCAAAAGTAAATAATAAAAAAAGATTACAATTAAAATATTAATTAATATTAAAATTTTATATCAAAAAGCTATTAATGAATTCTGAGCACAAAGTTATAGATGGATATTATATAAATAACCACAGGGCAGAGAAAAAAAAAATTGTCTGGTTCCTGGAATATTTTAACGAATTCTTAGGTAATTTTGTCTGATAAATTCGAAAATAACTTCTGTTTTTCTCAATCAGGTCTAATTTTTTTACTGTACTCATGTGTATTTGGCTCCATTGCATTGTAAAAACATGTTTACAACAATGTACATGGACTGATATTAGTGTGTTTTAGGGAAATTAAACAAGTCTGTTGCTTTAACAAATGTTGGCAACATGTTACTAACAAGGTCTTTGTAGTTTTCAGTTTTATGTTTCCTAAGAAAAATTTTGACAACTTCTACAAAGTGTCACCAAGATAAACGCTTCATTCTCGTGCATCGTTTTCACGAAATTTGTGTTCTTTATGAGTTTATGGACCATTGGTCTATCAGAAATCCCTGCTTTGAGTTTTTCTACACACGCTTATAAACATCATGCACTTTGAATAACGCCTAATATATAACAGAATAATGTTACATATCTTAATACCTAGACCTGATATGTCAAAATCAAGGTCATATTTGGATTCAGTGGGCCAATTTCTTATAGGAATGGTGTTTATTTCCTAAACACCAAAATCATTATTCCCCAGTGTAATTAATATGTTTTCAATAAATTTACGTTCCCCATATGTTTAGGTTTTGAAAAAAAAAAAAAAATAGCTTAGGGGAAGAAAGGAAATATCCGCATAGGAATTGTAGCAAATTTTGAAATTTTTAGTATTAAGATCCAATTTTGGCATCGTATTCGAATTTTTTGGTAAATTTTATTTTCTGATATCAAACGGGAAGTCATTCAAGGAAGTAGTTTAGCAATTATGCAGACGTAGGGTAAAGTGCCCATATTTCGTCCCCTCTTCCAATTTCGTCTTCCTTAACTTCTCCGCTTCTGCGAAAGTGGCGCCACTTATGACGCAAGGCACAGAGGACGGAAGGTAAAATGGGTCAGAATTGAAAAATTTCGTTCGCCAAGACGCATACATAAACTAAAGACGGCAAATTTCCTATATTTAGAAGACCTGAATTCTTATTACATCGTTTTTAGAACGTTATTTACTGTACTGTAAGTATTTATTTCTTATTCATTGCATGTATTTTACGTTGGTAAGATGCTGACAGTAGCATACAGTGAGTTTTAGGACGCTAAGTTCATCTTACGGGAACTGAAGCTCCGTCATATTGGGAAGTAGCATGGTCCCAATTTCGTCCCCCTTGCAGTTCTTATTTTCGTCCCGGGGACGTAATTAGGAATGCCTTTTCATGACATCTTTTTCAATTTTTTTCCTCATGTTTGGATGGCTATGTTTCATTATGTTAGTCTTCCACTGATAATTAGCACATTTCTTTGTGCCTTACTTTAATGTAAATTAAATTACTTACTCATTTAGAAATAAATTTTGATTTAGCTATAAGTTAAGCCTCTGCGTATTGGATTTTTTTGGGGGGGACGGAATTGGGACCATTTTTTTTCCTTTGCATTTTTTAGATACTTTTGAAAAAACAATTTTTCGCATTGTTAAATATTTTTTATACGATATTTGCCTATGTTTTTATGTGCGTGTGTAGTTAGTCTATCTAAAATTCAAATTTGGTAGATTTTCACTGAAAATTACAACTTCCAAGGGCCTAAAAATGACTAAGGGACGATAATAGGGCACCTTACCCTAATGTTTGGAACCCCTAATGTTAAACTTCATTTTTCATGTACTTACAAAACAGATTGCAATGTGGGTAGTTTTTTAAAAAGCATAACTCAAAACCTATTGAAGGGAATATGTTAGTATATCAGATTTCCATATTTGAAACTTCTAGAAATCAATTTCTGTTAAAAAAAATTATGTGTTACAATTCATATTGTTTTCGAAAATTTCGACTTTGTTTCCGAAGATTTCGATTGTTTTCGACATTTCCAGAAATTCTTTTTCATAGACTGCCATGTATCCAATTCTTTGCGTGACCCTGTGTATCATTTTATCTGTATTCTACAAACATTTCTCAGTTAACTAAATGCCGTTCAGCGTAAAAATACATAGCTCATTTAAAAACCAGCTTTAAGCAATTTGCGCTCATACCCAGTAACCCTTACGAATTATTTTGTGTAGCCCTGTATATGAATTATAGCATTTATATACACTATATAGTATGCATAAATATAGTGAAACATAAATGCGCATATCATAATTAAAAATGCATTTCTAGAAATCATCGCTTATGTACAGTACTTCGAATACAATATAGTATCTGAAATCTTTTGTGTGTCCCTGGAAATGCTATGCGCTTCGCATTATACATGAAATAAGTTATAGTAAACCTCAGGGACGTATATCAATTTCATTATACATGAAATGACTTAACATAATTAAAATACGTCGAAAACAATTCCCTCTACGCCTATAACATTATGTAACGGAATTCTTTTGTGTGGCCCTGTAAATGAATAATAACTATTCTTTGCACAACATATTCTATAGAATGTATATTTTAGTTCACTTCATAAATGCATATCAATTTTATTCTGTTTGAAAGCGTGTAACATCATTAAAAATAATTTTAAACGATTTTTTCCATTGGACGTTATGTAACGGAATATGTAACGGCCGTTATGTAACGAACTGCACTTGTTAATGAACTAAACATGCTACAAACTTCGTTTGAAATAGGGTAAGTGCTATGGTTAACGTCAATAACATCCAAAAATTTCAGGGCAATCCTACTATATTTACGAGTTAAAGCGCGGACAGACGACCAGTCAAACCGAAATCATATACACTTTTCAACTTTGTTGGAAAGTGTTAAAAAGAGCACGAATACTAATTGCCGTTTCAAAATATTCAAGATAAAGCTGTTTGGTTTTTCTTTCTATATTATTGTAATAATTAAATGTTATTTCGAGTGTCTGTATAAATATCTATTTTTGTACCAACTCTGAAAATCTCAATATAAACCCCTGTATTTATTCTTTCATTTAATGCCGAACCCGAAAATTAACCTAATAAAGAATTTCTTTGCTCTATCTATAAACTAAATTAAAACGATCGGAAATCTATAAAAAATGTATTAAAATGTATTCGGAGTCTGGAACATCCCTTATCATTCAAATTCTTCTAGAAGACAACTAAAATTCAACTCACTGTATTGCTGATACATATTTTTTTATTTTCATGATATTTCATTGGAATTTTTATATGGCTTGCTTATATAGTCTCTCTATTCTAAAAAAAAGTAACTACCGCTGTCACCGCCGCCGCCGCCGCCGCCGCCGGTTTTGATTTTTTTGTGACCGGAGGCCTTTCTTCGTTAATATTAACAAAAATAATGCATACAAAAATATGAAAACCGGTGGTTTTATGCAGAAATGTTTGATAAACACGCTGATGCAGACAGTTTTCAAATCGAAGAATTATTTTAAGAGTTATTTAATGCTAAAATTGGACAAAATCGTTCCACTAAAAAAGTTTTATAGCAGCAAAAACTATACATAGCAGTTTAATCATTTTTAGATCATTTTATGCATTAGAATTTGCCGGAGTGCAGATTGTATTAATTTTTTTATTTTGACTCATTTTTTCAGGTTTTATTTCTATTTTAAATTCAAATTTTCAGCATTTCTAGAGATATTTTTTACAGATTTCAGAAAATTGTACTAATTTAAACTGTTGCCAACTGTATAAAAAGCGCAAGCAATAATGTTTGCTTCAAATTAAAAATTTATTTACACGTGACTATTATAAACAGAGAAAAACTTTCAAATTAGAATTAAATAATTACGTATAAAAAGCAGGAACTTATTAAAAATTACGTCATAAAAATCCCTCACGTGAATTTTAAAAGAGAAAGGATATTGTAAAATAATAAATTCATTAACATGCGTTAGAAGTCTTAGGAGAAATTACGTCATATTGACGTCACATTATAGTTATTACATAAAATGAACACAAAATAATATTGCAAGAAAGTTTAAATTTAGAAATTGCGCTAGACATTTATTTGATATTTTAAGAATTAATTTAAAATGTCTCATTTAAAAGAACTTTCTTTTCGCTTTGTTAAAAAATACCAGGAGACAAAGACTCTCTTTGCTTAATTCCTTTTATATTAGCTTATTTTGAAATGTTGTTACACGTGTATACGTCATCAAGTTATTTTTATTTCGACGTTTTATTTGTGTTTTTATTAATGATGTACGAATTTATTTGTTCTTTCGTTATTTAAAATAAAAATTATATCAATTTGTATAATTTGGCGAAATTGGTCGACAGGATAATCAAGTAGTACCGCAGCGGATTTGGCGTTAAAATTCCCCAATCAAAGAGAAATGAATAGAAATTCGTTTATAGGGAGATCGCCACTGTTTTTTAAATTATAATTCAATCTTTCGAAATCTTTTTAAAGCCGATCAAATTAGCGTGCATTTAGAGTCTGCGGTGTCTGAACGGGGGTTGGCGAGCGTAGCTCGTAGGGGGCCGAGCCCCCTAGTTGTCTACAAAATTATGCAAAAACATTTTTGTTATCTTTATCACATTCAGTTGAAAGTTATTTCATTCAAATGATCATATTTCATCAAATATTTATTATGTTTATATTGTAATTGTAGTATATTGCTTCTACTGCATTTTGTCGAGTTTGCTGAAAGGGAATTTAAATTTGGTTTAAAATTATTATTGTTAGATTTGGGGCCTCTGGATCACGGTCCCAGTTGGACCATGCTTTGACCAGGCCATGATTATTCTTTAATATTCTGCTCTTTTGAGTTAATTTCATATTCAGAATTATTTTTAACATTCTGTTCTAGAATTTCCTGCTTTACTCATTGACGGAATTCATTATTTAAATAAAATATAGTAAATATTTCTTGGCGTTTAAAATACTAATTATTTTTTATTAATATTATGCTGATTTGTTAAAGAATTCTTTTAGAAGCATTTTAAGTAACTTTAATTATATAAATAATATCTTTAGTATAAGTATTTGTATGCATATAATCGGTATAATATGGAATGATTTCAAGGAATGGTTTATCTGCAACTGTCTTAGACCAATTTACGCCAATTTCCGAATTATTTTCATTGTAAGATTATAACTTAAACATTTGCAAAAGAGGCGTTAAATTTTTCAGCTATCATAGAAGGTTAGATTTGCTTTTAAAACTGCTTAAATATCCATAAAAAAAGAAATTTAAGTCATCATTAGTATAAATATTACATAAGCAAGTTCAAGGATATTTTTAACAAAAATGTATCTGAAGTCAGTGGTTGTAAGTGATGGAATTGATTAAAAAAAGTCGAAGAGTTAATTATCCAAGATGTTTCGTAGTTGATCACGATAATTTATGTCTTTGAAACACAAGGATGGGTCTTTTTTGTTATCAGCCCTGGGCTTTCTATTTAACCAATTAATTTTTTTAATTGAAATCTGTTCATTTGTAGATTAGCCCACAGTAGGTTATTTTTTAAGTCTTTTAATTTTTATATTTAATTTTTAATTTTGAAAGTGTTTGAATGAGACTTCTTCAAAGTGGTGGCAGTAGGGTCACGTTTATTATTACAGAGACAAGGGAAAGAATGAAAATTGCTACATCTTTATTGATGTCATTTTCTCATTATAATTATAAATAACATTTTAAAAAAATATACAGAAAATGATGTCACGTTTAAAAAAACTCAAATTTTCCCTCATAAAGTTGTCACATTTATGTATCAAATAATCCACTCAGAAAATAGTCCATTTTCCTTTTATCTGCAACACTAAGAGAAATTCGATTGCTACCAGTTTGAAGAAACAGTGTTAAAAACTTTTGTTATTGAAATAAAATATAAGAAGAGATGTATTTTTATTTTTAAAACGCTAGTGCTATTTACCTACAAATGAACAATTTTCAATTAAAAAATAATTGTTAAAAAGGGTTAAATAGAAGATCACAGCAGATGACGAAAAAAAGCTGGCTTGTGTTTAAAATATAGTCACTATAACAATTCGATAACCTATTATCGTTTAAATCAATTGGTAAGTTTTTAGAGGCTACTTCAGTCACGCGAAAAGAGCTCGCTAATGCTAATCCCATGGAAGAAATTTATAAAGATATCGCGGTTGCATTTCAATATTTTTAAATGATTTTTTTCCATTGGATAACTGAGATCGATCTATACAAAGGCCGTTTTTTACTTTTTTGATTTTGATTGCAGATTTTTTTTTTTTTATAAGGATGCTTTCACTTTTGAAACCGGTCCCGAAAAAAGTCTCTTCATTAAAAATAAGTGTAAACAAAATCGAAACAGTAAAAAGCGGTCTTTGTACAGATTGATCTCAACTATCCAAAAAAAAAAAAAATCGTTTAAAAACATTGAAATGACACCGAGATATCTTTATAAATTTCTTCCATAGGATTAGCATTAGCGAACGGGTCTTTTTGCTTGACTAAAGTAGCCTCTTAAGATCTATCTAGCTACTATCAAACATTTTTTTAACTTTGGAAAGAAACTTTTTATTCGCATTTTTTTATTTAGTTTTAATAAATATTAATAATTTACCTTTAAAATTATATGAATAATGAATGAATTTGCAAAGATTGAAATTTCATGAATTTTTTTAAAAACTTGAAAAATGCTACATGAAAAACAAATAAATTTATAAGAAAAAAAAAATTAGAAAGTAAACTATTAGCTTTTATCTAGAGCACCTACAGAAAGTTAAATGATACCTTGGTAATTAAAAATTTTAGAGATGATCGAAGATTCAATTATAATATATTCAACATTTTATCACGTTTTTGTTCAAATAACTGGCCATAATTTTGAAAATAGTCGTGCAATTAAAATTCTTTTAGTAGATGTACTAGAAAACAATGTACAGACGAAGCTCACAAGGTTGTATAGAAGAATGGTAATAATATGTTTAGTTATTATTTTTGAAATGAGTTAATATTGTGTAAAAATCAATTCTGAGAAAAATGCTTTTAAACGTTAAATTAGTAAATTTTTACTATAAATAACGGATTGACTTCTGTTCAAAAACATGGTAGGGATAAAAAGCAGTTTTAGAATAGTAAAAAGTTGTATTTTTATGCGAAATAATAATAAAAAAAAATCGACAATTTTCGCGAAAGTGTTAATTTCCAACGTAGGCAGATACCTTAACCCTTTATCTACTGATGGTACTTATAAGTACTATTAAAATAACTTGTTATAAAATTCATTTAATACATCGATTAGTTGTAATATAGTTTAGAATGAGCTATAGATCCATTACTTTATCTTGTTCCAAAAGCATTATTGGTTACACAAAACAAAAATATTTTTAAAAGCATGATTTCTTTGCTTTTGCATCTTTTCAGCTTTCTTGACGTTGAAGGGGGGCGGGGGAGATTTTCAATTAGGAAATATTTCTATATTTCTATTATAAGAACATTATATTTGTACATTTCCTAATTCTGCAAAATACTAAGAAAATATTTAAAATAAAAGATTTCAGTGGGGTTATAAATATTGCTCAAAATCCCTATGAATTAAAATTTAATTAATCCTTCTAAATCCTTCAATCCTTATAAAATGCTTCTAAAATTTATTCAATGATTATGTAAATCTTCTAATGTAGTTTAAACAATTCACGAAAAATGCTTTAGAAGATAAAATTTTCACGCATTCATAATTCAGTACATAAAGGGTTAAAATACAAAAATCGCAAAAAGTTTTTACAGGATGAACTTTGTACTATAAACAAATAGCGACCTTACTTAGACATTAACGTAATGTGCATTTCCTTTATATGATATTGTTTTGCCTACATACCATATTGCTTGGCGCCAAAATTGATATTCTCTTTTAACTAGTTGATTAAAATTCAATTAAACATACGCACGTATGTAATTCAGCATACATAAAATCGGGTTTAATTTTGGGGCGAACAGAAGAATTAATTTTTGAAACACTTAGACTACTTTCGATAATGAAATGTGAAATTCCATTTCCTTCAAATTGCTGTTTAATGTTGTGTAGAGACAAGTCATTACTGTCTCGTCCATATCACGAAATGGCAGCGGAAGTCTGTGACTAATTAAGTAGCAAAAACCAACGTGTCTCTGGTAAGACGTACAATTTGAGATCGATTTTAACAAACAGATGATTGTGTAGTCTTTGTAGCTGAGTGATTTCCGAAAGTTTTTTTTAGACAAGTTTCCTGAAAAAGCTGATGAAACTTGAAATCGATATCATAGGCGGAACTAAATGTATTCTAGGTGTATTCCAAATGCTTTTTATTCAAATAAATTTATTTGTTTTAAAAAGTCAGGTTTATAGATATAAGAGCACATATAGAAGTAACATGATTATTTTAATTTTTTACCGTTATGTAATTAGACAACATGGAAATAAATATAATACATATTATAAATATCAACATAATTATGCGCACTTCTAAATAATTACGCTTTAGATTTTAAAAAAAATTGTAACATCATAGCATTTAAATACATTTAAAAATAACTTTTAGACTTTGGTTTCACAGTGTTTTTCTGATCTGATTGAAGAAAAGATTATTTAAAATATAATTATTTAAACGTCAAGTACATATAACACAGGGGAAAAATTAACAATTATTGTAATATAAATGTAGCATTCGTTTATTTCTAAAACTTTGTTCTATTAACAACCGCTATTCTTCTGAAAACATTAATACTATGGATATATAAGGGATTTTTTTTAAATATTTTAATACATATATTATTATTATTATTTACATAAAAATCGAAGATTTGTGTAATTTCCGTTTTAAATAATTAAAAAAATTTAAATAAAAACTTCTTAATTAAATTAAAAAATTTAAGGGGTAATATCACTTTGATCAGTTCAAAATTTCGAAAGATTTCATTGCTTAACGTACTCTTTCTACAAACTGAAATAATAGTTTTAGAATATGTATATAAATACATAATATAAAATTCATGTAAAACATTCCTGTATAAATATTATTAATAAATAAATAAATAATAAATGTATTAAATCTTTTTTGTAAAGCATGATAAATTATATATAAGATTAAATCGAAGCTAGAAAAAAGAAGGAAAAAAATAAAATATTAGGTTGGAAAAAGTTATAACAAAAATTATACTGAGTATTTAAAATCGAAAATGATTTTATCAAATTTAGGAATGTATTATTTATACATCTAAAAAAAATTCAAAATCAAGCGAATGTTTGAAAACGGAATTAATTTTAATAAAAGTTCCAAAAGAAGTAAATTTTATAAATAAAATATGTATTAACTTTTTGATTTTAATAGTTTAAAATTAAGTGGAAATTTAATAAACAACAATTTTTCATACGTAAACTAAACCAATTTTATTTACCATTAATTAAAAAATACTTGTAACTTTTTCACGGAAATTTCAGATAAATTATCTTTATATAAATATAATTTTGAGTTCACAACCGTTACCAAGTCTTGGCACAGTGTCGCGCATAGAAGATATAATGGCCCTCCGAAAACTATGAAACATTTTTTTTAAAACGAGCTCAAAATTAAGTAGCATACGATGAGAATGTATGTATAGAATGAATTTTCAAAAAAATTGTCTTTCCAATTTTAAGCAAAAATAAAATAAAATTTAATTTTTATTTTAAAATGTAATGCGAAATGGATTTTAAATTTATGCTTTCACAAAATGACTCCCAAAAATATAATAACGTAATAATAAAATGACATGCATCACTTTTAGAATTTGAGAATTTACTAATTTAAAGAAAATTAAATATAAAATCTTAAGACGAAAAAAATCACAACTGAAGTTAAATTGACATTTCTGTGTTTAAAAATAAAAACATTTCTATTAAATTAGAGCATTTTATTTACGCATTTTTCAAATAATTTCAAATAAAAGAAATATTAAAATTTACAAAAATAAAGGAATCAAGTTTAATCAAAATAAATAGCAATTTTATCCTTTGATTTTAATAGTTTGGATTTAAGTGGAAATGTAATGCAGATAGCAATAAACATTTTCTTTAAAACCAAAACTAAAATTACTCTTTTTATCACAAAAAAAACAACAACAACAAAAAAACAAAAAAACAAATTACGTATATATGAGATCGCTTAGGCTTTATATAAATCAGATCGCCTTTATATAAATTAAAATATGCTTAAAAATACATAATTAATAAGAAAAAACTCCAAAGCCTTAAGGCGAAAGAAGACACAGTTAAAGTTAAATTGACATTTTGGTGAATAAAATAAAAAATAATTTTACGAAACATAAGAAAGGCCTATTTAGATATTTTTCAAATAATTCAAAACTCGAGGAATTTTTAAAAATGAATTTAAAAACAGCTTAACCAAATAAATATTAATTTTTTCATCTTGATTTTAAAAGTTGTAAGTTATAGAATATGTAATAATACCAATCATTACTTTAAAAATTTAGACTAAAATAAGTCTTTTCGCAACTTAATTTTTTTAAAGATTACTTAGGGAAACTGCAGGTATATATGTAAGAGTGGCTAGTCTAAGATAGCATGGTTTAATTTATCGCTAGTAAAAACAAAAACATTATTATTTTAGAAAATTTATCAATAGTAAAATTGATCCTTTCAATTGATCCTGTCAATAATAAAAGGAAACAAGAAAAATAACATAAAAAATTTCAAAACAAATTTAGCAAAATAATATTAGGTTTTATTTAATTATTTTTAATTAAATCGATTTTATGAATTAATTAATTTAATCGAGAATAAATAATAAAGTATGGATGTTAAAATAAAATAATTAAATTTATAGTAATAATTTATATTGATAATAAATTAAGCATTGATGATTACTTACGAAAGATTCAGGTAACTCATCCTGTTATAAATATAATTTTCAGCTAATAAAAAGCTTTAATATCCGGCCAAGCCCTGGGCATTGGCGCGCACAGAAAAAGTGATGTTACTCTGAAACACGTCAAAAGATTTTGTGAACCTTGTTGAAAGTTTGTATGGCCATTTTATTCTGAAACTAGTTCTTTTGCGTCGCGCTTGGTGGCGTCTGTTTGTTCACCCATTTTTCCAAAGTCGTATGGGCAAGGAAATCTGAAAATGAATTTTTGAAAGGGAAAGTTTAGGATAGAAGGTGAAATACCGTTGTTTTGGATTGCGCAATTTCGCTCACTTGCTTTTTAATTTCGCGCTAAAAGAAATAGAACTTTGGCTCTTCATTGAAGCAATCATCGTATTCAAATGATTCTTACACAGTAGTAGCTAGTTGCATCATTATTTTTCGCATTTGTTGTAAAAGGAATAGGTATTTTATGTTATGAAATGCAATTTCTTAAGAATTAAACTCAGATTAAAATGGATTATTTTATTTCAATCTTAAATTTTAAAATAATATAAAATATTATATTTTTCTCTATTCTGCAAGAACATTTAATCGTACATTGGTCAGTTTTTGTTTTTATAATCTACTAGCTGACCTGCCCAGCGATGCACGGGTCCGTTGTAATAACTTTAAACAAAATTCAATTTTGATTGATTTTATATCTTCGGAAAATCTTTTAAGTGAACCTAGTTTCGGGGGCTCCAATGACTTAGGCAGCGTCTTGTGATTTTCCAACAAACCTCTTTTTTAATGAACTAGTAACCTGGGTTTCCGCTGCCAAAGGCAGCGTATATCGGAAGTGCTCCATATGCGCCTAGACAACCGATAACCAATTTGAATCAACCAAACTCTGCAGTCATCGAGTTCATAGAACCTGAAATAAGTATGCGCCCCTAGAGCGGGAAGGTGAAATTAAAATTTGTAAAACAATCGTAATTTAAGCTGAATGAACCAATTTCCGTTGAAATCCAGAAAAGAATACGCCGTTAATGTTTAATTGGTAACTAAAGTTTAAGGTAAACTTTCATAATGCAGAAAGTAGCTGAATCGTAATCTAAGCTGAATGAGCGAATTCCCTTTGAAATCGATCCCATAGAACTCGGTGGAAAAATGCGCTTCCAAATGGTAGAAGGTCCCCCCCCCCCAACCTGTAAATTTAACGAATTATCTTTAACATTAATGCGATATTTAATTTACGGATGAAATGCCCTCCTCCCTCTAAAATTAACCTTCCACCTTTAACAGTAATGCGATTTTTAATTTACTACTGTAAGTGAGTACATGTAAGTTGATGCTGAAAGAGAAGATTAATATTCGAAAAAGATGGTAGTTGGGGGTACCAGGAAATTTTTTAGTAATTTATAGAGTAGCCAAAGAACACTAGGACTATGCTAAAAAAACTGCAAGAGAATCGAATAATTTTTAAAGAAGATCTAAGGTGTTAGCTAAGGTAAAAAGAAGGACCAGGTCCCGGGGGCCAAGTTCTTGGATCTTAACTGGAATATAGTTGGTAGTTTTAAAGTAGCTGGAGAGCACTAAAACTATGTTATAGAAAATTGTAATAAAACTGGATCTTTTTGAAGAAGCTGCAACAAATACCCCTAGAAGGCGATCAATATTCAAAATTGGTGGAAGCTGAAGTCAGAAATTTTTTTGTCGTTCATGTAGTAGCTGCGTGACCTAAGAAGTCGTTAAAAAAAAAAGCTTGTGAATCTGACCATTTTTAAGGAAGCTATTATAGGAGGCCCAAAAGAGGCCAACTAATATTTGAGAGCAGGCCCCTAGGATGAAAACTTTTTAAAGGGTCCTAGTACTTAGCGCTTTAGATCTCCAATTACTTGAAATCATGCATAGGGTATGATTTAATCATTAGAATAAAAATTTTAAGAAATGCGCAAAAAATGCGGGGAGGGGATGCTTAAAAAAAGGTCCTAGAGCCCCAATAAAAATATGAGGGTTTTGGCCCGGGGAGAAGAGTCCAAAACTAAGTTTTAAAGTTATGCATTGAAAGGGCGACAGAATTAGGAGGTGGAAAATGCATGGCGCACATAACATTCAAGGGGCTCCGGACCGGGCCCTAGGGTGCCAGGTCTTAACTGGAATGTAAAAACGGGGGAATAACGAAATGCAGAAAGGTCAGATAAAAAAGGGGCAAGTTATTAACAATTTAGGGCATAAAAGCTTAAAGGGATCCCAGGAGGATCGGGTCTTAAAAAAAATTAAAAATCTGAGCCTCAGATGCATCAGGACCTATCTACCTTGGACTATTCTCACCCAAAGTTTTAGACTTCTACGTGCGGTAGATTTCGCTAGCCATCGCACACAGACATACACGCACGGAGACACATAGAAAAACTTTCTTTTATTGGTATAGGAAACTGAAGTTCTCATTTTCATGTAACGAAAATTTAAATGATCTTAGATAATTTATTATTCGTTAGGATTGAGCGTAATCGAAACAAGTAGTCTAGTTGTAAAAAAAAAAAAAAAATCAGAGGGCACATGCTGAAAGCAATGGGTTTACAACACAGCGTATACGCTATAGATACGGGTGTATCCGGCGTTATCCAGGATACATTCCTGATCGAAACGATGAACTTGTGTTTAATTCGGTATATAACTTTGGATTAGTATGTTTGAAACTTCTTGAAATCGATTTCTGTTAAAAAAATTCATAGGTCACAATTAATATTTTTTCCGAAATTTAATTTCGAAAAAATATATATTCTGAAATTATTTAAAAAAGTATCAATTGTTAATCTATGAATTTTTTAACCGAAATAGATTTCTAAAAGATTCAAACATGCGAATCCAAAATTATCGCTCATTCCGCATAAAGAAGATTTTGTGTTATATATAAAAAAATACATTCATTGCAATCTTTTTTTTTTTTTTTTTTTTTTGCAATGATTAATAATGAGCTTACTGTTAAGAGTACCGAAATCTAAGAATACATAATTCCTAAACTATCAAAACAAATTATTACATATTTGGCATCCGAATCTAAAATTTACAAATTTGAATTTAAAATGAATTGAAAAAATTGAAACCTATTTGAATTTACCGACAAATTCAAATAGGTTGTAAAAATTAAGTTTTTGTATTAAAAAGTTTCAAGTTTGATGCCATTTCTATATGTAAACGATCCCCTAAGCCAAATTTCTGCATATCATGAATTATTAGGCATTATTACTGATCGATTGATACCAATCACATTTTTATATGATGATTCGTGGTAGAGTTAGAAGGAATGTTTTTTTCTCTTGCATGTACAAACAATTACGTAAGATACAAATAAATAAGATAACAATCTTTACGCTTCAATATAACTGTATTTGTATAAAACAAACTGTCAACAGCATCAGTTATCTTTCAAATATCATTGTTGTTAAAGCGTTAGAAACGTTGTTAATGTGTTGAAAATGTAGATTATTGAAAAAATAGATTTATTGCTAATTTGAATACATTTCTGCTTCATGATCCCAATCTTGAGATAACGTAAAATGATAAGAGCTGTTTCTTACTGCTGATAGAGCGATAACCAACAAGAAAATGTAGCAAATCAACATTTAAAAAGAGTTTAAACATGTTTTAATTATGAGCTCAAGTAAGAGTGCCTACTGAGTCTCACGAGTCTTTTGAGAAGAGTTTATGCAACCATGTGATGTAAATAAAATGAACGTCTCCACATAGATCTTAGTGGATTTTTTATTTTGTTTATTTTAAGTTTTCTATTACATTTTTTATGATATATAATATAATGGCTCTGAATAAAACATATTTTTCTGCTTCACTGATCCAATCTTTGATAACATTATATAATAAAAGACTCAACACATATAAAATGACAAACAATAAACAGATGTAAAAATTAAAAATTAAAAAAAAGTTTGGTATTATTTTAAGTATTGGATTAAGCAAAGAAAACAAAATCTTTTATGTGATTTATGCAATAATGTGATATAATGATGACAAAATTTACAGACAAAATCTTAGACTTTGACGATATTTTTACTTTTTTTCAATATATTTGTGCGAATAATGCGAATATGTAGTGGTGTATGGTTCAATACTATTATAATAGAGAAGGTATGTACAGTTAAAGTCGGATATAACGCTCACAGCTTAAAACGCTTTCCGGCCTTTAACGCTCATTTTTCCCGATCCCTTGACTCATACCCATAAGAACAATGTAAAAATGCCTCGCTTTTAACGCTCCTCACTTTTAACGTTTTCCCGCTTTTAACGCGCTTTTTATCGGTCCTTTGAACAAAGAAATCCCGGATATTGCGCTTTGGTGGTTTGGTTTAAATCTCGAGTTCTCATTTTCTCGCCCGTACAAAGATAGATAGAGAGAAAGAGAGGATACGTGGAATTTGCAGCCAGCCAACGCCCAAAAACTATGTAAAAAAAAAAAAAAAAAAAAAAAATCAGCCGGCGCGGCGGTTGTTTTTTTCATTGGATCAGAGAACAAAAGAACTTATGCCGTCCATCTCAGCAGCATCTTACTTCACACAAACTGTTTTCGCTTTTTTCATTTACACATAAATAAGTAGCATCGCTGTCGACTCCAATTAGGTGCAACATTGAAACTAAGAGTATAAAAAGAATGACGCTGACACTTTCGAAAAAATTAGAAATTCTAAAAAAAAAAATGACAAAAAATCACCCATTCTGAGCCAGAAAGATTTTGCCTTATCTATGAATATCACGCCGTCGTCTCTTCGGACTCTTCTTCAAAACAGAAAAGATATTGAAAAAAATGCTGCAATTGGTGGCTCAAAGAAAAATAGAGAGAAAACAGGAAAGTAAGAAAATTTAGTAAACGTTATGTACGAGTGGTTTCTTGAGTCAAGACACTGTAACATACCTATCAGTGGATCCATAGTTAAAGAAAAAGCTGCAGAAGTTGCCCTAAAGCTAAAAATGGAAGATTTTACTCCATCTAATGGGTGGTAGACCGATTTCGAACCCGCCATGGCATTGAGTACAAGAAGATTTGCGGAGAATCTGCTGCCGTGAACATAGAGAATGCATAATTTTGGAAAAATAATTGTCTTCCAAGGTTTATCAAAAATTATGCCAGTTGGGATATTTATAACGCCGACGAATTTGGCATATTTTTTAAAGCGTTGCCTGATAAATCCTTAACGTTAAAAAATGAGCAGTGACATGGAGGGAAGCTCAGTAAAGAACGTGTGACTGTGCTTGTTTGTTCAAACGCCGATGGGAGCGACAAACGTAAGCCTCTGGTGATTGGAAAATCGGCCAAACCTCGGTGTTTCAAGAGCATAAAACGACTGCCCTGTGACTATGCACATTGGATGACGGGTCCCCAGTTCATTAAATATGTTTCTGATTTTGATGTCGAGATGCGGAAGCAAAATAGGTATGTCATACTATTCGTAGACAATTGCGCAGCACATCCCCAAGAAAACCAGATATTTAAAACGTTTCTCTGGAATTTTCACTTGCAAACACCGCAGGCGTACTTCAACCGATGTATCAAGGGGTCATAAAGGTTTTCAAAAAACATTATCGCAAACGTATAGTGAAACGATTTATACATGAAATGGAAATTAAAACTAGTCGATCTTCTGTAACTCTCCTCGACGCCATGAACTACCTTAATGCTTGGGATGCAATCGAACCTAAAATAATTCAAAATTGCTTTAAAAAGGCAGGCTTCATAACGGACGTCGAAGATGATATGGATGCGGCTGAAGAGGGGTCAGATCCTATAGACGACGAGGACTGGCAAGCTGTTTGCGAGCATCTTGCAGAAAATGCACACAGCCTTCAGAACTATCTTATCTTAACATTTATAAAGACACTAGCAAACCCCGCGGCTTTGCTCGCGTAATAGTTTAAATATACCAAGTGATATTTATATGTCTAAGTTTTATTAAAAGGTACTAACTAAATTTTTATTTTATTAAAAAGTAATATTTTATTTTATTAAAAGGTTTTTTCATTAAAAGGTATTTATTACTTTTAGGAATAATTCAAAAATTACTATTTAAAATACTGTTTGATTAAACATCATTATTACACTTTAATACGCTCATTTCAGTATTCATTTGAAGTTTTGAATTTTTTAGAAACCATCTTCTTACATCTTAAAATTAACCATCATGTCAAATTCCAAGACCTACCACCTCTCTCAACATAAAGGTCTATGTTGAAATAGGAACTGTCACCATTAATTTGCCAACATTAATTTTGAAATCGGTTTGTTATTTCCTAATATTCCACAGAAACGTATTTTAGAAAACTTTTAAAGGCCTTTTTTAGAGCGTTTGTTGTTCCTGTGAACCCCATATGGTAGAATCATCGGCATAAAATATAGCCTGTGTAGGATCAGAAACTGTTACAATTGATTTTTCCCTGAAATTGTATAGAAATCGTAATTTAGGACTTTTTTAGAATGCTTTTCGCACTTCCTCTTTCCTTCACCCCTTTTTCATTCGAATTTATTTTCGACAGTCCTTCGAGGGCATTTATATTTTTTAAGTAACTACCATGCCATATTTAAAGTTTCTAGCCTCTTCAGTATCACAGAAATCGCAATTTAGAAAGTTTTTTACTACTGCAACCCCTGGTCGTAGTGGCACAGACATAAAATATAGCTTATGTTTGAGCAGGTTCTATCACCAACAATTTATCCCCATTATTTTTTATATCGGTTTTGTATTTGATAAGAATGTATAAAAATTGTAATTTAGAACGTTTTTAGAACGCTTTTCGCTTACTTCATACTTTTAAATTTGGAATTTTCTTTCGACTGTTCTTATAAAACACTTGCATCTTGTAAGTAAATACCATGCCATACTTCAAAGTGTTAAACCCCTTAGTTGTGCAAAAAACGTAAATTAGAACATGTTTTGCTTTTGCAACCCTCAGATGGTAGTGGCAGCAACATAAAATATAAACTATGTAATAGAAGGGTCTATCGCCAACCATTACTTTTGAAATAGTTTTGGTATTTCCTGAGATTGAATAGAAATCGCAATTTAGAAAGTTTTTAGAACGCTTTTCGCGCATTTTCACCCCTTTTTAAATTTCCAATTTTTTTGAAACTGTTCTTAAAGATCATTTATATCTAATAAATATGTACCTTGCCTAATTTTAAGTTGCTAGCCCCTACCGATCACAAAAATCGAAATTTGGAACGCTTTTTTGCACCTAAAACGTCTAGGTGATAGTGATACCGACATAAAATAGCGTCTATGTTAGAGCAGAGGCTGTAAGCATCAATTTCCTACCATTACGTTTGAAATCAGTTTGATTCTTCCTGAGATACTGCTGACAACTCGGCATTTAGAACGTTTTTAGAACGCTCTTCACGCATTTTGCCCCTGCATCTCCTCTGGGGTAGTGGAAACAGATATAAAATATAGCCTATCTTGGAGCAAGATCTGTCACCATCATTTTTACACCATTATATTTGGAATCGGTTCAGTACTTCCTGAGATTGCATAGAAATTGCAATTTAGAACGTTTTTTACAACGCTTTTTGCGCATTTTGACCCCCCCCCCCCTTTTAAATTTCGATTTTTTTATGAAATGTCCTTAGAGATCATTGATATCTTATAACTAACTACCATTCTAAATTTCACGATTTATGGCCCTTCCGTCCCGCAAAAACCGCAATTTAGAACGTTTTTCTCCTGCAGCCCCTTTGGGGTAGTGGCACCGACATAAAACATAGCCTATGTTAAAGCAAGGATTTTCACCATCATTTTGACGCCATTATGTTTTAAATCGGTTTGGTATTTCCTGAGATTGTGTAGAAACTACCATTTAGAACGTTTTTTAGAACGCTTTTCGCGCATTTTCACCCCTTTTAGATTTCGAATTGTTTAAGAACTGTTCTTAGAAATCCTTTATATCTAATAAGTAGCTGATACTTCAAATTTCATATTTCTAGGCCCATCAGTAACACATAAATCGCATTTTTAGAACGTTTTTTACTCCTGCACCCCCTTTGGGGTAGTGGCACCGACATAAGATATAGCCTATGTTCTAAGTTGGACTAACACCATCATTTTGATACCATTACTTTTGAAATCGGTTTGGTATTTCCTGAGATTATGTAGAAACTACCATTTAGAACGTTTTTTAGAACGCTTTTTGTGCATTTTCACCCCTTTTAAATTTCGAATTGTTTAAAAACTGTTTTTAGACACCCTTTATATCTTATAAGTAACTAATATTCCAAATTTCATATTTCTAGGCCCTTCAGTAACGCAAAAATCGCAGTTTTAGAACGTTTTTTGCTCCTGCACCCCCTTTGGGGTAGTGGCACCGACATAAGATATAGCCTATGTTCTAAGTTGGGCGAACACCATCATTTTGATACCATTACATTTGGAATCGGTTCGGTAGTTCCTGAGCTTATCTCCGACAAATAAACAATTTTTACCTCTTTATAATAGGAGTATGATGATGATTATCACAAGCAACGTTAGGAGCATTGATGACATTATAGGGGACACTGTACAGGATGCCGCAGAAGAAGAGGGCCCTGATGAAGTTGTTCATGGCGATGTTCAAGAGCGCATCACAACAATAGCTGAAGTAATGGAAGCTTTTAGCTCTATCCGCCTATACTCCGCTTCACATGAAGATATATTAAGACACATAAACAAAGCAGAAAACGCTCTTTTATGTGGTCGTTCGTGCACCCGTCAGAGGAAACTCTAAGAGTTTTTCTCTGAAACAGAATAAACAGTAATTGAAAGTTTATAGTCCTCATAGTGGTGCTCAAGAATACAAATGAAAAACAAAATATTATTATTAGTTTCTTTCATAATTTTATTTTATGTATAATATAAGGATAAAGGTTCCTATTAGAAATGTTAAATATATTTTGTAGCTTTTGTTTTAATGCTAATAATTCCTTTACTCATTCTGATTTGAAATAATAACACACTTTGTAAACACTATGTAAATTTGTGATATTTTAAATGAAGGAAACGTTTTTGTACCTATGCTGTGGAGTTTATATTTTAAATAATACACAAAAATGATTCCCCGCGTTATTTAAAGCAGATAATCTAATATTCTCCATTTTAAAATGCCGAAAACCTTCTCCCGCATTTAAAGCTTTTCCGCTTTTACAGCTCTTCCAGTCCGGTCCCCCCGAAGAGCGTTATATCCGGGTTTTACTGTATATTACAATAGAGAAAGTTATGTGGGGGTTACGGTATAAGGGAGTGGTTTCGTCTTCTCTGCAACAATAAAATCTGCGTTGCATTTCGGCACAAAATTTATTCATCCCTAGGTGCAACGCATCTATTGTCGACAACCTCTTTGTTTGTTTCACCTCCTATGCATTCATTTCCCAAGCTATGTTTGCACTGCCGATTTGGTTCCAAAAATCACCCACTATAAATCCACCTAACGGACGAGGTAAGCCCCTGAGCTGTGCAGTGCTAAATCAACATAGTTAATAGCAATCTAGAACCGGCCAACACAGTAAACTAAAGTAGTTAAATAGCGCTGCAGCGAAAACTGCAAAAGTTCTAGTCAGGTGCTACTTTATCAAGTACCGCCATGTGGCAATCAGGAGAATTTCATCCAGTGGCCAAGGTACACAACCAAGCTTAGGCACTCCGTCCGCTGGAATGGGCCTGGTTTTCTTATAATGTTAGTTGGGGCAACTGGGTCATGATTTTACAATGTGACTCTGGAGCTTCTGACAATTCAGCTTCAAAAAGCTAATGTTCACTTGAATTAAAGTCTGAAATTTTGTAAATGTGTTCAGCTAGGTTCCCTCTATCAGACAGAAATGCTTAAAATTACATTTTAATATTTAAAAATATAAAAATATGCATATTTCATCTTTCATCATATTTCATCTTTGCATATTTCATCTTTTATATCATCTTTTATTTCATCTTTATGGGTCCAGTTGCACCATAAAGATGGGGCAAGTGGACCAGGAGGGTCTATGTTCCACACGCGTTTATTTTTTTCATATGGAATATCAGGTCCTGTTTGAAAAAGTGTAAACAACTTAAAAGAATTTAAACCAGGCAGATAATGTAAATTTTATATCAACAAAAGAGCGTTGTAAGGGAAACCTTTGCTGTCAATGTGTCTAAAAAAAGCACTAAAAGTGAAAATATTAGATTTATTTATACCAAAAACATAAAATTAAGTAAGTACTTATGTACTTTAGTATAAGTAATAAGTATAAAAGTCACATGGGTATTTTAAGGGAAAAAATAGTAAGGTAAATCTATGAACAAACGACTACGTAAGTACTTAAGTATTTTTTCTGTATCCAGGAGCCGTATTATATAGGGAAAATTTTATTGTTCCTAGTAGAACCCTTAATGAGTTACCTTCATGATCACCTTTATTTATCATATTCTAAAGAAAGGTGCGATGAAGATATTATTTTCAAAATAGAGGTAGGAACAATAAAAGTTTCCCTATAGTATTCTACCCCTGTGTATCGTACAATTTCAAGGTTTGGCTATCTCGCTTTCAGGGGCAAGGTACTTGCATTCGTAAAATGTTGAAATAATTTAATGACACCAGTATTTACAAGAGAATCTATTTGTAAACAAGTAAAAGTATATTTTCGCGTACATAATAAAGGTTAAATTTGCATTATGAAATTCCGGATCAAATGTGGCAATTAGGGATTAAAATTATGTGATGCCATAACGGCACACCGTCTCACAAGGGTCAAGAAATTTGATTTGATACCACCTAATATGCTTTTTAAAATTTTATTACGTAATTTTAATAAGGTATTCTATAATTTTCTTTATTGTGAGCAAAACACAATGGAGGAATTTATTTCCCGTAGTAAGAGAAACTCAAAAAAATTATTTATAACTATTGGGGTAACTGGAACCAGCATGGTCCTGTTACCCCGGATACATGTTCCAGTTACCCCATTCTTGAAAAATTTATGGGGTAACTGGGACACCGGGCTTACATTCGATACATGAAGTAAATATGTATAGATAACTAATAATATTAATGTAGATATATGCCTAATCTTAAAAAAAAAGATTGTCTAATAAAAGTACTTACAGTATTTTAATAAAAACCCGAGGAAATTCAAACATATTGACGTTGTTTTTAAAAAAAGAAACGTAAATTTTTGACAACCTATCACAGCAAATTGAGAGTTATGATTGAGTTGACACACGTTGTTTTAGGAAGTGGAGATTAAGGTGCAATGTTCACAAAAGCTAAAACTTAAAAAACATCAACAGTTTTTTTTATAAAATAGCCTATGGCCCAGTTACCTCGTGGGTCCAGTTACCCCAACTAAACTTATTGTTTAAAAATATAGGATACACTATTCTCTATGTGTTGACAGATAGATGCAAATTTCGCAATAGGCTATCAATGGCAAATGTTTATATTCAAAAAGAAATTTTTTACAAAATTATGTGTGAAAATCACTTAAAATCATCCAAACTAAGCTAATAATTGCTAAAATTGATAAAAAAATATACTTAAAAGGCATGTAAATACCTTTTTTCAGATCGAAATATGTTTCATCGCTCAGACGGCGACATTCTCCAGACCTTTGTTGGTATAAATATTTTCGCAATTTTTTTAAAAACAGGAATTTGGTAAATAAAATCACGAGACCACATGTATAATGAAAAAGAAGTGTAAACATAAAATAAAGTAAAATAAAATAAAAATAGATATTTGTGAAGTGAATTAATTTCTACTATTGTTTCTTACTTTGCAGAACATCTCTTTCGAAATTTTAGGTAACTCAATTGAAGCTGAATCATTGCAAATATTCTCGCTGCGTAAAAAGATCTCTATTGATTCTCGAATAATGGATGGTAAATAATAGCTTGATGGATAAATTCTACTATTTTAAAAATCAATCTGTAAAGGTTCTTCATGACGCCGTATATGCATAGACTTAGAAAGGTACCGTGTGGTTGGATTTGTTTCGATCATACGGTGTTACAGTTGTCTTTTGGTGATGTTACTTCTAAGTGTGAGAACCCAGTCAAGTGTGTTAAGTGTGCCGGAGAGACCACACAAATAAGTATTGTAATGTGCTTACTGAAATGTGTATCAATTGTATGGATGTTACTGACATTGATTTGGACGATGATCATAGAGCGGATAGTCCGGACTGTCCACAGTTTAAGGCTTACCGTTCTGAACAACTTGCTAAACGGTTGTGATAGTTGTCTTGGGTTCTTCTCAATCTTTGTCTGTACTTAACTTTGTTCAGATCAATCTTCACCATTGTTTTGATGCAACCAATGCTCTTATTCACTATATGGTTAACTATAACATCCATTTTGCTCTCTGTCAAGACCCATATATTTTTAATAGTGGTTTCGTTGGCTTACCTCCTGAGTGACTTTGTTTTTTGTCTTCTTCTTGTTCTGCTGCTATTGTATGTCCTTTTAAGACCTATGCATATGTGAAGAGTCTTAGTTTGGAAAACAGTGTGTTTATGAATATTACAGTTGAGAATGGCTACTTCATTATTGATTCGCTATATTCGGCACCTTCGGGCGATCTTGAAGCTGATTTGAGAACTTGGTGTCATCATTATTCTGATTGTAACATAGTGCTTATCAGTGGTGATTTTTATGTGCCATTGCTTTCAATGGGTTATTCAAGAGAGTCAGATCGCGCGGAGGTCCTTCTGGAGTACTTGATGATTACTAATATGTCAATTATGAACTCTCCTGATTCAGAACATACTTATGTACAAGATAACAGGAAAGGTCGTCCGTATTTGACCCTTGCGGGTTTGGACGTTCTCTCGTTACTTGATAATTGGACAGTTGATGATAAAAACTTTTCGTACAGTGATCATCGTTATATCCGATTCACCCTCACTTCTACTCCGTTACAGATTAGTCATGTCAGGTTTAAGACAAAAAATAAGAATATGAAGAAATTTAATAGCCTTTTTGCAGAAAAATTGTCAGTTATTTCACATTCATTAGCAAGAATTTTAAATCCTTCTTCATTAGATGTTTGGATGGAGGATTTTATTGATTTATTACAAGTACTTATGATGAAGTGTTTTAACTCTTTAAAGACCGGAGATCAAATTTTTTTCATACCTCAAAAGACCGGGCAGACGGCCAAGCGGCTGCGAAAATTTCACCCCTATTTCATTCTGTCCAACGCAAACCAGAGGGTTGGATTTCTTGTCAGAAGTTCGTCGCCTGTGTAGAGAGGGAAAATTCGACAGGATTTTTTTCTCCGGGGAGACGCCACAAGGAAAAAAATATATTCGTCACTGTTATCAATAGTTATTTGACGATGCTCGTTATAAAGGATAGTTTAAATAAAAAAATTACAACACTTTTTATCCAACACATATGAGTAGTACACAAGTAATTAAAAGACGAATTTGCTAAAAACATTAAAATTTTATTATGTGTAAATGGAAAATTTCTTCTGATTCTTAAAAAAAAAATAATAATAATAAAATAAAATAAAATAAACTGTTTTTGTTTATTAGAGATAACGACAGCTTGATGTATGGCAATTAGTTGTGTTGAATTATGACTACATAAAATCTTTGGACTACGTAAAAAAAAAAAGAGAAATAGAATGAAAATTGAAAAGAAATCTCATTTATTTTTACATTTATAAAACATTTGTAATATTAATTTGAAGCATGTAATTATATAGCTTTTAATGAAATTAAAAAAATAATCTCGAAATTTACCTTTGGATCGTTTCAGTTGGTACATTTGCTTGGAAGTTTTAGCAATGAAATTACACATTTTTACAAATGCAATTTTCATATGCGAAAGTATTTGTTTTTAGAAATTCAGTCACTAATTTTTGAGCAGACTGGCTATTACTAATATTTTAATTTTATCAATTAAAACGTATGCTTTGTTTTAAAAATGATGCACATTTTATTCGAAAAGGTATGAACTTTTACGGCGATTAATTATAGTATATTTATATTAAACAATTGTTGCGTTTTTTTTCCACTCGGAAAATGGCATCAATAAATATTTAATAATCCTTATTATTTCCTCTTCGCATTAAAAAATAAAACAAAACTGTTTCCACCATTTGAATTTATTCAGAACTCGTTAATAATGTGAGAAATAGATTTCACTTTTAAAATTTTTAGTTCTATTTTCATATAACTGTTTTCTTGGAAATAAATTATGTTTGTTTCGAATTACAAATTTCCCGTTCTCCCACTAAAGGAATATCTAAGAAAGGCATGTTTAGGAAATACACACATATACTCCGATTTTATTATATATTTGATTATTTATGTTATATTAAGCATGATTATTTATGATTATGCACATTGCTTATTCTATATAAAATTCTACATAAAATTTTATTTTCAAGGCTTTATTTTACGAGGTTTTGTGTGAAAAAGTGCATGATTCAGATTTATTTTGTCTCTTAAATCCCAGAAAATCGTTTAAAAATTCTTTTAAGGATATAATTATTTGACAAACTCAATGCTATTTTCATAAAAAAATAATTATATTAACAAGGTTTATATAATATAATTCCTTTTTTTTTATTTAAAATGAATCTTATTTATTTTTTGTTCGAAATGTACAATTAGTCCCAATGGAAAATAGCTAATTTTTCTGAATTTTTTATTACATTTTTGTGCGTAGTGGTTTTGAAATATCATTTCACCTTTCCACTGTAATTTCAATACTCTCTTTTATGAGATGCAGTGATTTTCATCGAAAATCTTTTGGCTTCTTCAATATCTGCAAATCTTCTGGCTTATTTAATGCTCTGTTAATCCGCATGTATGAAACAATACCTAGCAATTCTAACAATCAATTTTTCAATTTTATTTAGAAAAAATATCCTGTTTAAATAAAGATATTTCTGAAAAGAGAATTTTTTAGAAGTTTGTGGTGGGTTTATTTGCTTTATTCGGTAATTTTTGACATGTTGCAACAATTTAAATATTGAGGCTTTTGAAATATATATCTGACTTTGGCAGAAAATTAAGCGTGGTGTTATACAACATACTCCTACCGTAAACTGGTATGACTGTTCTCTTACAAAAGAACGTAATAGGGTTAATGCCTTGTACAAACGGTATATGAAAAAGATTGATAATTTTCAGTATAAAGAAAAGTATATAGCTGCCAGAAGAATGTATAAATAAAATCTGAGAAAAGCTATGCGTTCTGCCTGGGTAGGTTTTTGTGAGATGACAGATAATGTTTACGGAAGTCTATACAAATTTATTTAAAAAAAAATCTTTATCTCAGAATGATTTAATTTTTACCACTCTTGAATACTCTCAAGTCTTTGATTCTTTTTTCGATGATTCGACGATGATTTCGCAATCTTATGTCAGAACATTTTGAGGTAAATAATTCTCCTCTGAATACATTTGAATATATCGGTGATGTTAATTTTGAAGATTGTGATGATTTTGTTCCAATTACTAAAAGAAAATTTTTTTTGCTATTAGTCGACAAGGAAATAAGAAGGCTCCCGGTTACGATGAGATAGACGCGCTCATTATCAAGAACCTTTGTAAAAATTTTACAGTTTTTATGATTTCTTTATTCAATACCTGTTTGAAGTTTGGTCACTTCCCGAAATGCTGGAAGAAAGGCATTGTAATATTTTTTCGCTAACGTAACCGTGATCCCAAGTTACCGAAATCTTACAGACCAATAACACTTCTTCCTATCATTGCAAAGATTTTTGAAAGAATAGTTAAGATCCGAACCGTTACAATGTTGGAATCTATGTCATATTTGGATGACAGACAGTATGGTTTTAGAGCATCACGCAGCACAATTTCAGCTCTTGCAGCTCTAAAGAAACTAATTAAGTAAACACTTTCAGAATTCAAATATTGTTCGCTCATCGCTTTTGACACAGTTGGTGCCTTTGATGTGATGGATTGGTTTATCTTGGCTGAATTAATTAACGGCCTTTCGATTTATGAGTATTTAAAAATGACTTTAAAGAATTATATCAGTCATCGTCTCATATGATTCAAGTTTGTTAGAGGCATAACATGGTTTAGAATCTTTCGGGGCTGCCCGCAAGGTTCCTGCTTAGGACCCCTGCTTTGGACCATTGTCGCTGATAAGATTATCAAAACTTATAAGCGACACAGTCAAAAAATTATTTTTTATGCTGATGACTCTGTTATTGTTGAAGGCAGTGATACAAGACCAGCAATTGAGAATACCGTCAATGCTAGCATTTCCCACTTTGCTGCAGCCTGTAGTGGTTTACATCTGTCATTTAGTGTTGAAAAGTCTGCTTCAATGTTTTTTGGAAAAAATATATATCCAGAAAGCGTCGACCTATTTTTAAACTCCAGGGTAGGAGCATAACTGTTAAGGATAATTTGCTGTACTTGGGATTTTATCTTGACAGTAGATTCCATTGGTTAGAACATCTCGATATGGTCCGCGATATTTCAGCATTTTCTAGCATTTCCTAGTTATCTTTATAAAAGGGGAAAACGCCAGAGTGATAAATGCCTATGCCGAAACATCGGTGATGTCAAACATTATCTGTTTGGAAAATGTCCGATGATGCCTACTTCATTTAACTGTATTCGTAACCGGACACTTAGCTGGAACATGCGTAACATATTGTTCTCGAAATCAAATTATAACAGACTCAGACTTATTTACAACGAACTAAATAAACATTTTTCGTTTATAAAATATAAATTTTGATTTTTGAGCTATGTGCGTCTATGACTTTTACAGTAATATTATATTTGGTAATAAGACTTTCTACTGCGGCATTTGGCGTGGATACTTTATCCTTATTTCGTTTTATGCAAAGTAGCATTTTTTCCCCTCCTGGCTACTTGGAATTTTAACATTTTAGTTCTTATGTACTGAGATGAACTACGTCTCTGGTAGTTTAATACGTATTGTCTGTCTTTACTGAACCTTTGGTGTTATCCTTACACTGTACTTGTGAAGTAACAACGGACAACTGGACTTTACCATTGATTTATTAACATTTCACATTCATATAGTTAAAAATGTAATTAATTTTAAACACTGTTTCTTCATGCTTTTGTTTTCAACTTATCATAGACATATGTTAAAGGTGTAAATGATCTTAATATTTGTAATCCTTTCCTTGTTTTTATTGTCATTTTTCAGTCACCTGTAATTAGTGTAAATGACTTTAGACTTTGTTTTATTTTAAACACTTTTCAGGCGCCAGGGCGCTCTTTGTGAGTTTTACTTTTATTTTTTGTCATTGTATTTCTGGGGCTAATCCCCAGCTGTGTATTTGCAGGTCGCAGAAGGTACTTTTCTGTCAGGGGTTCATGCCTATGCCATTTTTAGTTGGCTCCCTGGCAGAGTGATCCTGATCCTGTAAAGGTTCTTTATCTGTCAGTTAGTGTTAAAAAACTGCTTCAATGATTTCTGTAAAATATACATCAAGTAAGCGTCGACCTATTTTTAAACTCCAAGGTAGGAGCATTTCTGTTAAGGATAATTTGTTGTACTTAGAATTTTATCTTGACAGTAGATTCCATTGGTTAGAACATCTCGATATGGTCCGCAATAAAATAAAAGATTTTAGTTGTAATATCCAAAAGACAAGAATTCGAGATCAAGGATTACCACTTGAGATTCTAAAAATTTGGTACTATTCAGTGTTAAAGAAACAGATTACTTATGAGATGTAAATTTCTGACTGGGCGAAAAATGTCCGGAACAGGATTGTAAGGTACAACCGTGTTGAGCTCAAAGTGATATGAGCGAATGAAAGCATGGACTTCAGTGAATGAGTCTGTAGGTGGAAATAAACTTCTTCCACGATTACAAAAAGTAAGCGCTACTAGATGGGGGATTAAGGATAGAGCGCTTAATGGCATTGTTGGCTAGTCTTCGAAATATTTTAAAGATCAACATAAGTTTTAAGCCTTGCTTAAGTGCCTACAAGGTATCACCGAAATGCACAATTTCCAGTCACATGTATCTTTTTCGGTAAGATCACCGATTGATAATAATTATTGCAAGTTTCAGCATATACTAATAGCAACCATTTTAAGCGACCTATTCAATATATCTACGCCCACAACGAAATATCTGCATAGATAAGCGGCCTGGTCTACTTAACTGCCGCTAACAAAATCAAAACCCTGAAATCCAATCTGCTACACAAAATAAATAATTTTGATATGATTATGAATAAACAATTAAATTTAAAAAATAAAAAAACCCGACTGCGTAAAAAGCGAAAAAATTAATTATTTCTCATCAATGTGAAACTATTTTTTTCAATTCCTACTATTAGCTCACACTCTTGCTATATATATCTTGTTCAAATTTTCAATCGTTAATAAAATACTTATTATTCATCCAATCAAGTTCAAATAAATTTTTTTAAACTTATAGTGGATGACACTTGATGTTAATTCAGTTTTTTTCAAATATTAATTCATTAATTGAATAAAATTAATTAATTTTCAATAATCAAGAGAGCCCTCTTCTTGATTAAGGTATTTTAAGACCGATAGAGCCCTCTTCTTGATCAAGGCATTTTAAGCGCCACTCAAGAGGAAAGAAGAATGGGAGAAAAAAGATTATTTTATTGACCTAAGTTGGAATTGACTTAAAATATTTTTTATATTACTTGTTTATATTACTTACCCTTTTTTTTTATTTACTTGTATTGATGACTTTAATCGTTAGTTCCTATCTATAAACACTGTTTTGATGAGGTCTATAGATGTCTATGATGGATAGAGTTGCAGTAAAGCTAGAGATCCTACATACACAATTTCCAGGTTGTATAATATTTTAACGTAGTTTCTGACTGTAAAATAGTCAATGAAACATCGTCTTCATTTTGAAAGACCTATCCAATGATATTACACTCAATAGGGTACGTAATTATTTTTCGCCTCTACCACCATTTTGTATTTTACGGCCGCCATTTTAAATTTATAAAAACAAAACCTAGCCTATAACCATCGGGCCGTTAAGACGAATTGATAGAGACCTGATTCATTAAAATCCATCCAGCCGTTGGGATGCTTCGAGGGTATAAAGAAAGCCACATACACAGATACGCGTGAAACACATAACCCTTCTTTTCAGTCGGGTAAAAATACTTGTTGATGTGGTGAATATTCTCACGTCCAGGTAAGAAATATTGTCGGATTACCCTTTGACTTATTTAAGGTAAACGTTTATAATGTCATTTTAGACACAGCTATTCAGCAGTTGAATACACGATTTACTGGAAATAACTTACCCATGAAAGACAATACCTGGTTCGATCCTTGCCGGTTCAGTGAGGTTAAATTTTTAAATGAACTTGCTGAAGAAGCTGAAAGAATTTCATGAATTAAAAGAAGTTTTTTTTTCTTTTTGAGAGAGCTTTTTGTAACGTATTAAAAAGAGTGCCGCATTTTAACAGATGATGGAAGCTACAGTATTATTTACTGCTATTACATATGTAACTGCATTTTTTTCCTTCTAAAATAGAAATATGAAAAACTGTGGCAGAATTGCGTTTTACGAAATATAACAGAACATAGGGCGATATAGCATTTAAACTACCAGAATCACACATGATACGACCGAAAAGTTCGGAATTTAAAAGATAAGAAATGAGAATGAATCGCTGAACATTAATTCGATGCGACGGACAATCTCTGATATCATTGTAATGCACTTCATTTCAGCAGTGTAGCTATTAAAGTACCTTTTGATACTTGTTGCCATAACGGCTTCATTTTCCTGCTAAATGAAACTGTAATTGATCAATTAAAATAGTAGTTGGTGCTTAATAACTCAAATTTTGTCCCAACACATTAGTAAATACAATATTGCAGTGATACATCGTTTACATCATTTCCCTAAATCAGGAAATACATTCCACAGATATATTTTCTTTGATTCAAGTTGGAAAAATAGGACCAGCGTAGCGGGCGTAGCCTGCTAGTTAGGAAATAAAAACCGATTTCAAAATTAATTTTGGCAAATTAATGATGACAGTCTTCTTTTCAACATAGGCATTTTATCTTAGTGCCACTACAAACAGAGAGGTGGTACTCCCTTAGACATGAAGCTTGGAATTTGACATGGTGGTTAATTTTAAGATGTAAATGCGTCTTGTCTTATGTTTTTTAGTTTTTGATAATTGATTCTTATGTATTTAAGAATCTTACTTAAGAACGGTTTCTAAAAAATTCAAAACTTTAAATGAATACTGACATGAGCATAAAAGCTACAAAATACTTTCTAAATTATCATTTATTTAGAATTAATTTTGTTCTTTTTATTAATTTAAGTCTTATTTTTGCCTAATGCAGTGTAATAATGAAGTTTAGTCAAACTGTGTCTTAATTAGTAATTTTTGAATTATTCCTAAAAGTATAATATCTTCTAATAAAAATTAGACATACAAATATCACTTAGCATATTTCAACTATTACGCGAGCAAAGCCGTTGGTTTTGCTAGTTTCTTATAATTTCCTTATTTTCTATTCCTTAATTATTAATATGAAAAGTTTTATTCGAGATTACAGTCAATGAGCACAGAATATTTAAATTATAATAAACTACCAAGACATTTTGAGCAGGATAAACAAGTAATTTTGATTCATTTTAAATTAGTTCATAAATATGCTTTTCTATAAAGTAGGAGATTATATTATACTAATAAAATTGATACAATTAGCATAATATGTGAGATATAATTTTTAATATTTTTTTTAATTATGTTCCGGAAAACTATTCTTTTGTTAAGCAAACTTTATTTCCGTACAAAAATCCAGTTTTAAACATTTAAATAATGACAAAAACACATGGCGTTCGTATATATGTACATGCATATGCGTATGTACAAATAATTTTATAATTCATGCAGTTCTAAATAACTCGATCGAAAAACTTCCGTTTACATGAAAACTTTAAGTATGTACTTGAAAAGATTATTTTAATATACAAGTATTTTAATCCTTGAAATATATCACTAAATCAAATACTTTAATTCCAATAAAAATCCTCAGCTTTATGGATAGTGACATTAAATTATAAGTAGCTAAGTTACATGATAAATATTCAGTATAAAATTTCATGCTCTTATTGTTTCAATATTTTTTTTAGAAATATATTATTCTACTTAGTTTACTTGCAACGTTTAAATATAAAATTTCATGCTCTTGATGATTTAGGTTATTTGTTTTTTAATTTTTGTGTTTAGTATTGTTAAATATTTGTAAATAATAAATAATTCAGTGACTTTCGTATCACGCGAAAGATGATTTTAATATATAATTATTTTAATCTTTTAAATTTAGCAGTATAGCATGTATTTACACTTTATAATAATCCTCATTTATTGGAAGGGTGACAGTAAAATTATACTGCATTTTACTTAAACGATTCAAAAATTATAACTGTTTTATTCAGAGTGGTCACCGACCTGGAAAACATGGAAATATCAGGGAATTTGGTTGACGTGGAAAAATCATGGAAATCGCAGGGAAATTCAAACTAAACCTGGAAGTTGATTGAAACAAATACTAATTTCCATTACGGTTGCGGTAATCTGGAAAGAAGAGATTAATCCCGGCTTTCGGGCTCAATTCGTACCTGAAACCAGCTTGGACTCTATTTTTATCCAGTCTTTGAGCTCAGGCTCATGATAAAAATTTTATTTGCAGGGGTGTAAAAATCTAGGCACCTGCTGGCAGTCTCTCACCACTAAATTTTATTTGTTGTTTTTCGTCTAATATTTCATCTAATTTTTTTGTAAGAATGCTAATAAAATTTAAGCGAAGAAAACTAATAAAATTTAGTGGTGAGATAATGCCTGCTGGCGCCTAGATTTTTACACCCCTGTTTATTTGTACAAAAATTGAAGAAAAAAACTCTTGCTGTTTGAGAAACAAGAATGTAGCCTAAGTTTCTTACAGTGTTTTGCAATCCTTTAAAAATTGAAAGTAAACTGAATTGTTATTAATCTATACTAATATTATAAAAAAAATAAAGTTTGAGTGTTTATTTGTAGCGAGTAATATCTGGAACTACCGAATCAATTTTAAAAGTAATGATGGCAAAATAATGGTGTGATAGTCCCTATTCCAATATAAACTATATTTTACATCTGTGCCACTATCCTCAAGGGGGTGCAGAAGCAAAAAACGTTCTAAAAATGCAATTTTTGTGTTACTGAAGGTCCTAAAAACTTGAAATTTGGCATGAGAGTTAGTTACTCATAAGATATAAATTATGTCTAAGAACAGTTCCTAAAAAGTTCGAAATTTAAAAAAGGGGTGAAAATGCGCAAAAAGTGTTCTAAAAAATTTTAAATTGCAATTTCTACGCTATCTCAGGAAATACGTAACCGATTAAAAAAATAAAGGTTACAAATTGATAGGGCCCGTCCCTATTCCAACGTACGCTATATTTTATGCCGGTGCCACTACCACCTGGGGGTTGGAAGAGCAAAAACTCTTGAAGGAGCTGGTAACTTGATATTTGGCATGGTAGTTACTTATAAGATTTAAATTCCCTCTAAGAACAATAGAAAAAAAAATTGAGATTTAAAAAGGATGGAAATGCATGGAAAGCGTTCTAAAAGGTTCCAAATTACGATTTCTATGCAATATCAGAAAATACCAAACTGATTTCAAAAGTAATTTTTGCAAATTGATGGCGACAGTTCCTGCTCCAACATAGGCTATATTTTATGTCGATGCCACTACCACCTCGGGGTTTCAGAAGCAAAATATGTACCAAATTGCGATTTTTGTGATATTGAAGGGGCTAGCAACTTTAAATTTAGCATGGTACTTATAAAAAATATATTCTAAATTTAAAAGAGGTTAAAATGTGTAAAACGCATTCTAAAAACATTTTAAATTACGACATATAGGCAATTGTTAAAGATAGAAACTGGAAGTGTGGCATGGTAGATATTTATAAGATGTAAATGCTCTCTAAAAATAGTTTCTAAAAAATTCCAAATTTAAAAAGGTGAAATGAGCGAAAAGCGTTCCAAATATGTTCTAAATTGCGATTTTTATAAAATTTCAGAAAATACCAAACTGATTTCAAAAGTGATGATTGAAAATTGATGGTGACAGTCCCTGTTAAAGCATAGGCTACATTTTATATCGCCAGTGCCACTACTAATAGGAGTTAGCAGAAGCAAAAAGCATTCTAAATTGAGATTTTTATTTTGTAATACCGAAGGAGCTAGAAAGATTAAATATGGCGTGGTAGAGACTTGTAAGATATAATTGCTCTCTAAGGCCAGCCAAAAAAAAAAAAAAAAAAAAAAAAAAAAATCGATAAAAGGCGTGAGATGTGCAAAAAGCTTTCTAAAACATTATAAATTGAGATTTCTATGTAAGTGTTAAAGATATAAATTTGAAATTTGGCGTGGTAGATACATATAGGATATAAATGATCTCAAAAACAGGTACTAAAAATTTTGAAATTTAAAAGGGTGAAACGAAAAAAAGCATTCTAAAAACTTCCTAAATTAAGACTTCTGTGGAATCACAGGAAGTATACCAAACTGATTTTAAAAGTAATAGTGAAAATTTCATGGTGACAGTCTCTGATCCAACGTAGGTTGTATTTTTTGTCAGTGTCTCTACCAAAAGGGGTTTCTGGACGGAAAACATTCAAAATTACAATTTTAGTTATACTGAAGGGGCTAGAAACTTGAAAATTGCCCTGGTAGTTAATTTTAAGATGTAAATACTTTCTAACAACTATTTCTATAAATTTTAAATGTGAAATGAGTGAAAAGCGTTCAAAATTTTTTCTAAATTTCTATATTTTTTTTTCTTTTTGCAATTGTTATAAACAAAATCTTGAAACTTGGTATAGTAGTACTTTATATGGTGTAAATGCTCTCTAACAAGGAAGGTCTCGTTACTTGGCATACTCAGAATATTTTGAAAAAAATACCAATTAACTTACTTATGTATGTAATAAAGGATCAGTCAAATTTAGCGGAGGAAGTACAATAGAAAGTCTGTAAAAAAATAAAATATTTTCGAGTATTTGGCGCAAAAAGACGAAAGCGTCACGCGATTTGGCGAGCAGTACTTTTCTTCGCCAAAAGCAAACGATTTTAATGCACCTGAAAATTGTTTGTTAATTGATTTTTAGAGTGTGTATAAAAAGTATTTGATGAATTTATACATAAACGATAAAAGAATTTAATAAATACATTTTTCCGTATTACATATTTTCGTTGCTTGTTATTTAATTTTATTACTTTAAAAACAATTTCATATATAAAAAATACTTTCATATATTTAAGCGTATTCCAAGATTCATTTACCTGTTATTAATTTCAATATCAAAGAATTCGTCGTTTCCATAGCAACAAAATTGAATCGACAATGCTCATTTGGACTTAATTTTAAGATATTGAAACAATTTTAATTTATTTTAATTTTGTTTTAATTCATAAAATTTGATATTTAACTTTCATTATAAATATATATGACAAAACTATAGATAAATCAAATTAAACTTTACAAAACTAAAGTTATTTACATTAAATTTATTTAAACTAGTTCAGTATGAAGAATTTTTATCTTAAAGAGTATTCGACATAAAAAGGTATTTTTCGAAAATTCATTTCATCGCCAACCGATGATAAATCGCCAAATAAACGAAATTTTCATTATTTTTTTACGAAGTTTCTACCGAGGCTCCGCCCCAAAAAAATTTGTAAACACATTGATATCCACATGAGAACAAACTCTGTAATTTTTTCAGATTTTTCTGAATATGCTCGTATGGAGACCTTCCTTGTAAGATCAGTTTAAAAAAAATTAAATTTAAAAGTAAAAAATAAGCAAAAAGCATTCTAAAAATGCTTTAAATTACGATTTCCATGGAGTTGTTAATGATAGAAACTTAAAGTTTGGCATGATAGATATAAAACATAAATGCTTTTGAATTTTAGGATTTACGAAAGATCCTGACGTGATGATTAAAAATGAAGGTCATTTTAGGATTCAGTCCTTAACAACACATAAAAATCAATTGTCAAAAAAAAAAAAAAAAAAAAAAAAAAAAAAAAAAAAAAACCATCTCACCTATTTTATAGAATCAAATTTTCGCTATTTTTTTACTTTTTATCTTTTAAATGTACGATTTGCGTACAGAATCCTCATGTGATGGTTTAAAACGAAGGTCATTTTCAGATTCAGCACTAAAAAATACATACAAATCAATTATTAAAAGTTAAAAAACACAACCATCGCAGGCTTGTGATATTAGTAAATAATACTTCAGTAAAATACATTTCAAGGAAATTGCATAAATTAATTTTAATTTATATTAGGTGTCATAAAGACACCTAAATTAGGATTATTATGACCTCCTTCAAAAGGCATTAACGTAAAGGAGCTTCTGGTAGGATTTACCGTAGAATCGTCTTCAGCAAGAACCAATGTTAAATGATAGATGGATTGATATGATAAAAAAAAGTATATGATACTAGGGGGCTCTGCCCCCTGCAAGCTACGCTCGCGAATCCCCGTTCAGACACCGCAGAATCTATAAGCACTCAAATCTGATCATTTTTAAAAGATTGGAGAAGATTGAATTATAATGGAAAAACCTGTAGCGATCTCCCTGTAAACGGGTTTCCATTCAATCCCCTTTCATTGCGAAAATTTAAGGCCGAATCAGTGGCTGTTAAGACATCCAATGGTTGTTTTCGTGTTTGATTAAAGAAGATCAGTTAAATATTAAAAAATAAGCTTAAATAAAATGAATTAAGATAATAGAGTCTTTGCCTCCCGGTATTTTTTAACAGCGTTATAAAACGATTGACATAATACAATTTAATACAATTACTACAATTTACTGCTTTAACCCCTTCAAGAGCAGTGGTTCGGTTTTGGACCACTTAATTTTAATTCTTAAATGCCACATTGGCACCAGAATATTGGAATGAAAATTTTCCTTTTATTAAGTAAGAAAACAAAAGCATTTTCGTATTTCGAAATTTGTTTGTGAATTCTGGTGCCATTTACTGATTTCAACATTTTACGAATAGAAGTACCTTGTCCCTGAAAAGGTTAAATGCATATTAATGTATTTATTATTTTAAAGTTTCCTTTCTCTTTTAACATTCACGTGTAAATTCAAGACATAATTTTCAATATTTTCCTGCTTTTAACACGTACCGATTTAATAGTAATTTAAAAGTTTTTTTTTTCAATTTTTTATAGTCACGTGTAAATAAATTTTTAATCGTAAGGAAATATTATTATTTGCGCTGTTTTTAGAATTGAAAACAATCTCTATAATAATAGCTTAAGTCATTTGACTATCATCAACAGTCCTTTCGCTTTTTATATTGCAGGTGGCCATTTTAGTACTTTCATGTTAGCCAGTCACAGGTGATAAGTCGCCAAATATTTTTCTATGGCCATCATTTCACCTATATTATAATAGTCAGTCAAAGTCATGTAACTGCCATAAACAATTACGTGCTGATCCCTTCGCTTTCCAATAAAGGTTTTACATTTTAATTAAAGAATCAAAATTATTTTTTCGAATAAAACTACATAAAACTTGCCATGATTGCAAAGAGTTCTTGGTGCTTTTATGTTAGATGGGTGCAAATCTCGCCAATAGTCTTTTTTTTTTTAATTCGCCAGTTAGCATTTTTTTATTTTTCGAGTGGTAAATTAAAACGGTACTACTCGGTTATCCCATCGACAAAAAATCTATTGCCAAACTATAATATTAAATACCAATAATGGTTGATAGCAAATGTCACATTCACTTGAGTTTAAGGAAGTTACACGTGTTTACGCCATCAAGTGATTTTTATTTCGACGTTTTATTTGTATTTTTATCAATTACTAATTTATTTGTTATTTCGTTATTTAAAATAAAAATTACGTCAATTTGTATAATTTGGCGAGTGGTTTGGCGGTTTATATAATTTTTCGAAATTGGCTGACGGGATAACTAAGTAGTACCATTAAAACATTGCTTTGAAGTTGAAATTAAATGTCATGATTTGTTGCATTATTTAATATTTAGCACAGATGCCACATGTTTGGCGTGATTTTTTTTTACGACAATTTTGCAAAAACCTCGTTTTACCAGTTACATATGTGTTTTTAAATTATTTTCTTTTACTTTAAAAATGAAATAACAATAAATAAAAAGAAGTTTAATTAATAACTATAGAACAAAACAATTTATAACATTTTTTTTTAAATAGAAGAAAATAAATGTAAAAAATAAAGCAACAGAAGTCGTGTTACCATGTCAGGTAAAATAGCGCCATTTTGGCTACAATTAGGTACCCCAGTGCGCATATGACATCTGTGCCTAATAATTTTCTTTTCGTTTTATTTTTAAAAAAAGAAAGACGTGAAAGTCATTAATTTTAAATGTTTCGGTTTTAAATGAAAGTTTTGTATTAAATAAAATGATAATGAAATACAAAAAGAAAAAAAATGCGACAAATTGAATTATGAATAAAGTAACATGATACATTTCTTAGCATACATTTATGGGAGGCCAAACTGGTCGCCAAATTAGTTTAAAATAATAACGTTTTCTAAATATGAAATAATATCTGTTATCATTAAAATTTGAGTTGCCATGTTTAAAATTAGAAAAAAATTACTATTTCGAAAAATAATTCGAACTTAAAAATTCTAATACCAGTTTTGAGATCTGCGGATCAATACGGATTTTTGGTGTTAATTACGCCGCAAAATATTCCATATTTTAGGATCAATCGCCGTAAAACATAATCAGTTGTTTATTCAGTCGTTTCATAAAATCGTTTCATTTCAGTCGTTTCATAAATTCGTTTCGTAGGATTTTATATATATAGGATAGATATGGTAGGATCATTGCGAAAAGGAGGAGGAGGATATATTTCATGCATATTCAGAGTATATCTGAGCGGATAGTCAGAACTCTAAGTAGACACATTAATTTCAAGACAAAGTTTCTATAGAAAACCAGGTTCGCGACCGATTTATTTATTAAGAAATACAGGGTGTTCATCTCCAACTTGAATTGTAATATGTAAGTTTACATATTTGTATTCTTTGACTCTGTTTTTATTCAATTTGCTTCATAATTCTCCTTCTATTCTGTGTTCACCTGATTGAGTCACGCTCTTGTGTGATTGGCTGATGCCGTCTACTTTCCGATTGGCTGTTCCGTCCCTCTCCCTTACCTTTTCCTTACCTTTTTTGTTGCTCCTGCTTTCAAAGTAGAAGCTTGTACTTTTTGCGCCTGATGAATTGAGACTAAGTTCTTTTGATAAGGCCTTGCACATTTCTAAATTTTATGTTTTTTTTTTTTTTTTTTTTTTTTTTTTTTTTTTTTTTTTTTTAAGAAGTTCTCTTTGACCTTATCGTATTACACCAGCTTTTTTCATCATTAAAAAAATTTGTTCCGTTCTTATCATTTGGCTCTTATTGCCTATCCAGTGAAATACTGTTTTTTATATTGTAATAATAACAATTGTTTAAAATGTTTTCTTTATGTTTATATTGCATGTTTAGTTTGATAAAATCACTTTATGTGGTTTATATATGAATTGATATAATTACACTTTTTATTTATTATTTAGTACAATTACATTTATTATTTATGAAATGATAGTTCCTATCATTTTGCACTCCGGTGTAAATATAAAGTTACAAAGAAATTAGTTTGAACCAATGTTTCTTTTTATGAAATAATTTTAACTACTATTGAAGCTACTACTTTAAGCTACTGTAGTGCATTCATTATTGTGTTATGATGTTTGACTTAACTGTAATCATTAGTGTAGTAAAGTCAAGTCAACGCGTGTGCTTTAGGAGTACTTACGGTGGGTCGTAACCCCTGTTAAACCTCCATCGAAGGTGCAAAAACACAACTTTAAAAATAAAAAACCACGAACAAAATTAAATAATTTGGATGCTTGGGAGGAGCTTAGAAAAAAACCTTAAGAAGCTAATTTTTTTTAATATATAATATTTCAAAATATATGTAATAAATACTGTCGATCATTTATCAGCAACTTCTAAAAAAATATTTATTGCTTTTTAAGTTACTATATTGTCGACAGCTTGTGTATGGCACAAGGTAAAATATGCTAAATCATTTCCTGATTCAGAAAAAAAGTTTATGGAAAATCACTGTAACCTCATAGTCCTACACGATTCTAAAAAAAAAAAAAAAAAAAAATCACATAAATTGATAAACCTTTTGGAGAAGGGCAAAACGAAAACTTCAGAAAATAACAGAGGTTTCTGCGGGTTGCAGAAATGTTTCTGGAACAAAGAGCCACCTTTAGACCCAATCAATTTCTGAAAAGATGTTCTTGCGAAGCCATTGATTATTGGCCAGGACTGGCGACTATTTTTTTTAATCAGTCGTGACACAATTTATATATATATATTTTTGTATATCTTTTGAAAACGTCCTAGTATAAGAGTATGGCAGAGACTATTTTTCAAAAAGTATTACAAAAAGAATAAAAAATAGTTCATTGGGAGGCAATGTGTAATCAAAAAGTTAATTACTAAAATATATTGGTTTCTGAGGTTTCGGATATATTTTGTTATTGTCTTAACACTTACAAGGGAAGAACTTTTGTTGCTGCTCGCACCTAGCATCGAGACCTGGTGCATTTTGTAGCCCTTTACATAAAAGTTAGAGAACCGATAAAATTTCTCTGTTAAAATTATATTTTATATACCTTTTTATACTTTAAATTTTTCATTATTACATTTGTATTTGTTTATTTCACGCCAAAAGTGAGCTAAGTCGCCAAATAGGGCGCTAAATTTATCCGCCCGCTTTATCCAGTACATATTAGAATTATATTAGATTACGATTTATTTGTGAATTGATAGCATAAGAAACAAGAACTGTTTTTTTTTTTTTATATCGAATGGAGTAAATTTTCGAATGTTTAAAATGAAATGTTGCTGTACTAAATGGCCTTTTGATATAAATAATCATAAGTTAAATTAATATTTTTACACTATTTAGAAAAATTATTGTGGCTAATTACATTTTCTACTGAAGTCCATTCAAATAAGACAAATAGATACGACATTTGGCTAGGGTTGCCAGAAAGCTCTACCTTTGAAAATAATCGCCAACTTTTTCCCCGCCAAAAATGTGAATATAATGTTGCAATTTTTCAAAATCTAATTCATGGGTTTTTGAAGAAATTTTTAAACTTTTTTCAATATTTTATACTTATTATTAACTAATTTGTATGTTTAAATGCTTTTCTTTAAAAAATTTCAATATTAATAGTCCGATAAGTGGTCTCGAAAATTGCATTTTCAGTAAGTTATGCTGCTGTAAAATCAAGAAATATTATTTTAACAGAAAAATTTTATCGATTCTCAAACTTCGTAATATAGGGCTTTAAAATGCATCAGGTTTCAATGCTAGGTGCGAACAGCACAAAAGTGGTTCCCTTGTTAGTAATACCCCAGAATCCTGGTCAAGTAAAAAGAGAAAATTACTTTAAAACTTACCTTTGCTATTTTGTATTATTTATGAATTCCCAAATGCTCTGTAAATCATCAAACTAAGTTAAGGCTAATACACTTACAAGATAAAATACACTTACAAGACAAATAAATACATTTATTCAGATCGACATGCTTCATCGCTCAGACGACAACATTTTGAAGTTCTATAATGGTACAAATATATATAAAAAAATTAAATTGAAAACTGGTAAACAAAAATCATGCGATCTCATGTATAATTAAATCAAGTGCAATAATAAAAATGAATATTTGTGAACGTGAATTAATTTCTACTATTGTTTGTTATTCTGCAGAGCATCTCTTTCCAAATTTTTGGTATCTCCATGGAGGCTGAATCATTGCATATAATCTCACTGCATAAAAAAGATCTGTGTTGATTCCCGGATAATGGATCGCAAATAAAATCTTGGATAAATTATTCTACTATTTTTAAAATCAATTTGTAAAGATTCTTTGTTATATAGTCTGGTCAAAGCTGTAGTTTTCTTGTTGTATTTGATGTCTGCCATTTGTTCTTTGATCCTAGTTTTAAGCTTTCTGTTTGTCATTCCTGTATAAAATTCCATTGTTTCATCTGATGAAAGGTATTTCATATACACTTGATAATTGATTTGGTTCTATTGGATCTATTTTCCTACAGACTATGTTTTTTTAATTTACGTTCACAAATGTCCATTTTTACTATTGCACTTGATTTCATTTTACATAAGATCGCGTGATTTTTGTTTACCGGTTTTTTAATTAAAAAAAAAAGTTTGCGAAAATATTGGTATAATTATAGATATTGAGAATGTCCATCTGAATAAAAGTATTTATTTGCCTTGTAAGTATATTTTTATCACTTTTTGCAAATATTAATTTAGTTTGATGATTTTAAGTGATTTTCATGTATAATTTTATTCTGAAAAATTTTATTTATTTTTTATAGCATTAATTTTAGTCGGTCTTTGTTACTTATAATTCAGTTTTTGATTTATGTTGCAAATACTAATCTCTTCAGAAATAGATAAAACGTATCATATATCAAGTTAATTGCTTTTAAAAAATACTTAATGTCTGCAATAAATAAGACTGTTTACTTCTTCCACCCATCATGTTAAAAAATAGAACTTTGCTTCCTGCTTCATCTATTAAACTGTCAATAGATTGTTAATAAACATTTACATTATAAAGCTGCAATTTTCGCAGTATAAAGAAGTATATCAATAATTTAGTGACTTTAAATGAAAATGAGTGTTTTATTAATATATATAACCTTGAATTTATTTATGCTATTAATCAAGACTAAATAACGTTATGTATTATTTTGTTTCAATGTCTGTAAAAATTTAACCTAGTAAGGAGCAAAAATAAATGCTCAAATATGTAACTATAGAAATATAAATATTACTTTAAAACCAAAAATTCATCAAAATTCCTGGGACACATATAAGTACAAAAATACACATTTTAATAAAAAAAATCACAAGTTCTTTACAGGTGAAACAACACTGGATATTTCATATATCTAATGGATTAAACCAAGATTTCCTGGATATGCAGAAAGTTACCGTGGACGATCATGAAGAAGAAAGTAAGCAGATTTACCTTACCTTTATTATATGATTTAAATGTTATTATTTTTATATCACATTAGTCTCAATTTTAATAATCTAACAGAAATGACAAACAGAAAGCTTAAAACTAGGATCAAAGAAGAAACAGCAAACACCAAATACAACAAGAAAACTAAGTTAATATTTCGTGTTATTTGATCTGAAATTTTGATTGTTATCAGAAAAATAAATTATTAAGTTTATTAGCACCCCTTTATCTAAAATAGTCCTATTAAAAAGATTTTTTACAGATTTAAACTCTACATAGATTCTATAGAAAAAGTTTCAACAAATGAGGTAACGGGTACATGACTTTGACCACACAACCATTGCACAACATTGTTTTATTTTTCATATTATGCAGAGAAGGATGACTTGAATTACACCAAAAGTCATAAGTGTACCCTGCATTAAAAAATGATACTGGAGTTCCTAAATTAGTATCTGCAAAAACCAAGCACAACCTACATTTTGACCTCTAAATGCATTGGGTGTTATTTTTGACTGAATTTTACGAATCTGAACTCAGTTTTCATCCATCATTCCAAAATTGTTTATAAAATAAATTTTTCACAATTTTATCAGCATTTTAAAACTTTATTTTTGTCTAAAGAACAGCACACATAATAAATGTAAATAACACAGCAGAACAAACATTTTGTCTGCTAAATGAAAGTACATGCTTTTAATATATTTTTAGTTGAAATTCATAAATATGGCCCCTCATCACTCTCGGGTTTTTTATATAAAATGAGATTTTTAATGCATTTGTTGTGAAAATTTCACAACGACCTTTAACTCCATAGTCGATTTTACAATGAAATATTTCCTTAAATGGAAAATTTCACAATCCACATAATAAATCGTTAAACCAAAAAAGTGCTTAAAATTTCTTTTAATGTGTTGGGTAGATTATTCGGTAATATAGATCGGTAATTTGTGATCGACCGAAAATTCGTTTTCATTTTTTGCCCGAAAATGCTGACAAAAATTCGGCCGGACTGAAATTCGACCGAAACTATCAGTCTTCGAAAAATCTGGTTTCTTCCTTCGGGAATTTACATGACTCATTGATTTGAACTGTATCGGCTGTGAGACACTCTGTATTGATTGCTGTGAACTTCACTGTTAATAATGATCCGGCATCACTGACTCAAGACGTGAGGGCAAATTATAAAGCAAGAAATGCTTATAGGACCAAATTTTGAAGACGCTTTTCACGAGCACATTAACAGCTGCAGACTTAACAGTAATAGAAAATTTTCCGTTTGAAACCGCAGAAATATTTCGAATTCTCTTTGAGAATGTTCTAGTATAACAGATAATTATTTACAAAAATCATTATACATTTTTTAATGATATGAAATTCCTATGATTAGAAAAACATTTTGGGTCGTTGATGAATTAATTACATTTTACTTGGTCAGAGGCACAGAGATCAAACTTGGACCACAAGTATAATTAATAAATAATTATGTATATTTATGTGTGCATTAATTATTTAAAAAAAAAATGACGCTTTCGTTTTCGTTTTCGGCTGAAAACAGGAAAATTACCGAAATTCGGTTTCAATTTCGGTGGTAGTTTTAAAAACCTGTTTCGGCCGATCCTTAGTAATAATATATCAAGATAAATCAGAAAGAAAAAATGAAAAAAATACTCTTTTTTTAACGATATGCCTCAATAAATTTATCTAAATCATAAAGTAACAGTTTATGTTTTAATAATTATTCTATATCGTCTCTTGCTATCTGATTATGATTCAACGTCCTTCAACAATGATGATGATTCCACCTTTGTCCTTGTTACTCATTTCTTTTCTGGAAATCATTTAGTTCAAGAAAACCTGTAAATATACATCACATCGATGAGCAATTATACGCACCAGTAAAACCATGTTTGTTCAAAAGATTACAGATACGATAATCAAGAATGACTCAAAAAATATTTACACGAGTTATTTTTATTTACCCTGAAAACCATTTATTTTTTGAAAAAGAATATTTAATTTATGTTGCTATAAAAATGGAAAAGACAAAAATATTTTTTTCAGTAAGATTTGATGTAAAGGGCGTACATTTTTTTTTCATCAAAAGTTAGTGCAATAAAACCGTCCAAAACTTAACGGATCTGTATATACAGGATGTTTCAAAATTATATGTCAAAAATATAAAGGCAGGTAGATGGGACCTAGATAAGTAGATTTCGTATAGGAATGTGGGTGCGGAAATGCAGCGTTGAAGTAGTAGAGGGCGCTGCTGAGCTCGGCGAGTGAAAGAACTTCTCTGACTTGAACCGCCATTCGCGGTTTCGAGCAACACGCATCGTTACACCAATGCGGAGCTTGGGGACATGCATTTCACGTATGGGGCTGCGCAAAGAAATGACTCACACTCAACATCTCTCGAGCCTCTCGAAAGATTAATCCTATAGTGTGCGTATTACTGCTTCTTCTACTGCAGAAATTATACGATATCTTCCAGTGGCGCATGACGTCTTGAAGCATAAAACGATCTACTCGCCCACAAATCCCAATGAAGACGCTCAAATTTTCAGCGATCCAGCAGATTCCTACTCGGAAACCGTTCTATGTACTGTCTTTGAGTAGCCGCTCCATTTTCTTGCACAGTCTCACACATGAAATGCATGTCGCAAGCCCCTCATTGTTGTAACGATGCATGCTGCTTGAAATCCGTGAGACGAATGACGATTCAAGCCTGCGAAGTGCTTTTGTCCACCGAACTGAACAACGCCCTCTTTTGCCCAGACGCTGCATTTCTGCACACACATTCCTATACGAAATCTGCTTACTTAGGTCCCTGCCTTTACATTTCTGACATATAGTTTTGAAACACCCTGTATATAATGGCTAAATAAATCGGTATTAGATAAAGTAACCAATGTATTTGATAAAGTTATGAAATTTTATCTGGAAATTAGATTAAAAGGCCTGCAACAAAATATTTTTCTTCCCAAAGATTTTCAGTTATCTTAGAGATGCTAATGTATATTTGTAAAAATATTCGGCATCCATTTTCAAAACAAAGAATAACTTTTGAGTTATAAATTACCATATGTAATAGTGCAACATAAATTAGAGCGAACTTGCCGGATTTGCTGAAATAATTTCTATAATTTTAATAATAATTGATATATATGTCGGATTTGAATTTAGATAGCATCATTTATTTCACTTATGACGTATGTGATCAAATCAACGAACTCTCATTATTGCCTATGATTTAAACGCATGAGATATACAAGCGAAATTCAGGGAGCACGAGCACATGGATTTTAGACTTTGAAAAGTAGAAAACAGTTAGTCAGTTATTTTTTCATCATTCATGAAGAATTGACACGGTAGATGTCAACAAAGCAATTGGCTATATTAGGCCTAATTAGAATATTCTACAAAGTATATGTGTTAAGTGTTAATCATAGTATGATTGAAGAAGCTTGTTATAAAGCATTGTAAAATTGTCTTTAAGGAATTAAATCAAAGTTTGTATGATATTTGAATACAATATTTCAATAAATTAACGTTTTGCATATGGGAAGGTCCATTCGTTTTTCTTGCGACCATTAGAGCAGTTCTTCACAAATACTTCCAATTATTTTATTACAAAATATAATTAAGATAAAAATTGATATAACAAGCTAAATGCCATTGTTTTCCACTCACGTAACATATATCTAATTTGTAACAAAAACCATTTTACTTGTCTATTAAATCAAAAGTTATTTTGTAATAAAATAATTGGAAGCATTGTCACAAAAGTAACAGTGAACCTTCCCATATCACCTTCTTACATATGTTTATAAATGAATTCACTAATATATGTGCTTATATGAGTTCAACTTATATTAAAGTAATTATTGTTTTAGAACGACTTAGAATCCGAATGGTACACTTAAAAATACTCATATAGCTTTATTGTACACTAGTATATATAACCCCGTCAAAAATGACGGAATGTTGATCTGAGTTTCATTTTCATAAGCCTTCACACAAACAAACAGAATGAAGGTTTTATTATTGAAGGGTTTGTATTGCAGAAAAGTACATTTTAGAAATGAAAAATGATTTCTGCAAGTACAACTGATAAGGATATTTTTTTACCCAATATTAAATTTCGGAAAGAGTTCAACAATTGGACAAAACAAACAGCGGCATTTATTGCAACAATAATAATAATTAGCAAAGTGAAACGCAATTTCTGCTGATTTCAGAAAACATTAAAATTAAATATACAATGTGTTAAATTTTTTTTTATTTTAAAATATATTATTTTTATAAAAATGAATAAATCTCAATAATGAATGGCACAATAAATCACGTTCCATTAGGGGTGGATCAAGGCACGGAGATAGAGATATTGTATTAGAACTCTGTGGGATTACTCATCTGTGGAACTTTAGGTTTACGTTTACGTTTCATAAACAAAGGAACTTTTTGTTAAAATTGAAGTTTTTTTAATAGAAAATATACAGGACGCATTGATTTAATTCAAGATAAATTTTTAAAGGCTTCAGCTACATAACTTTAAAATTTCATTCGGTATACATAAAACCAGAAGTTACCAATTATCCTTATTCCTTTCATAAAATTTGAATTTAATTTTATCAATTTTTAAGAACTTAGCTTATATCCATTTGAAATTAGCTTGCATCTTAAATAAAATTGATATTTCACAACAAATGTAATTAATATGTGAGGATTAATACAATACCATGTTATGTACTACATATATTTATATGAATGCCGACAAAATTGCGATTTTTAACATAACATTTGAACATAACTTTGGAGTGAAAACAAAAATGTAATTTAATAAGGTAAAAAATAATTTTCGGTCCTATTGATCCAATCATGATAACATCGATCTTATATTTCAATTACTTCTAGGGGGGGGGGGGGGGTCTAATTTTCAATGCAAATAAAATAAAAAAAATTAAGCGGATAAATGTTAAGCTCTTTAAAACTAATAAAACTAAATTAAAATTCTATCAAAGAAATTATAATAATGATAAAATTCATTTTATTTACATTGAATGAAATTTTAAAATTATATAAACGAATCTTTTAAAAATTGATCTCGAATTACATCATTAAGTCCTGCATTTTTTTTTTAAATAAGAAACTCAAATTTCAGCCAAAAAATCTTTCATTTATATTAATTGCCGATGGATGGCGCCAAAACAATGTTTAAAAATAGACGGAATTTTCTGTAAAGCTCCGGCGGAGAGCGCTTACGTAGGAAATACAGCTTGTACTTCCGGACAATTAACTCTATTTTTCACAAAATCATGAGTTGGTATGAAAAAGTGAAAAACACATTTCAAAATATTTAAAGGCTTTTAATATGCTTTTACAAATATTTTAATAGCAGAATCAGATGTTAATGTGTATTTTTTTTATGAAACGCTGTAAGAATCGTTCATTTGCTCTCCTTCTAAATTTAGAATTTGTAGATCTAAATGGCAACAGTCTTCGTTTGTTTACATTTGCTTATCCGTTGCTTATAATAGCTGGTTGTCCGTTATTTTTAATTTATAATTTAAAGCATTATAATTCGATAGTTTTTGAAGGTTTTAGAGAAAATAAAGAAGAATAGATATGATATAAAGCAGATTATGTGTATATTTTCATTAGTTGAACAATCGGCAAACTTACAGCCTCTTGAATACTTATGTCTAACATGGCCGCGACAAGTTGCTTTTCTTAAGTATGAGTCGGAGTGATCGGAGCAGGAATCATCACCTTCGTGTATTATATAAATAGATTATTATTTCGTTTTTTAAAGACCATTTTCCCGAATAAAACGTCTGTATGTATGTTTAAAACGTGCTATATACAGATAAAAATATTCGATACAGTTTATAAATATTTAAGTAACAAAAATTAAAATTCTTAATTTTATCAACAATAACCCATTAAGAAATACTTGTAAAGAATCTGTAAGAATATACTGATGTAAAAATAAATACAATAAAACAAATATGAATGCTGTAGTTTAAAACATTATGAAGTTGCATTTTCCAGAATAAAACGTCTCTATGTTATTTTAAAACGTAATATATACACATAAAAATTACTCGATACAGCGTGTAAATCTTTAAGTAACAAAAATAAAAATTGTTAATTTTATCGTCCACTATAACAAAAATAAAAAAATTTAATTTCATCGTTACTATTCTATTAAGAAATTACTTGTAAAGAATCTATAAAAATATATTGATGCAGAAATAAATACAATAAAACAAACACAAATGTTGTAGTTTAAAATTCTATGAAGTTACATTTTCCAGAATGAAACGTCTATATGTTACTTTAAAACGTGCTATATATACATAAAACATACTCGATACAGTTTACAAATCTTTAAGTAACAAAAATAAAAACTCTTAATTTTATCATCCGCTCTCCTATTAAGAAATTACTTTTAAAGAATATATTAGTAAGTATATTAGTAAAAATTAGTTATTATATATTAGTATATATAATAACTAAGTATACTAGTAACTAGTATATATATTATATATTAGTAAGAATATATTGATGCAGAAATAAATAATAAAACAAACTAGTTCGAAGTGCCAATCCCAAAACTTTCTTCTATCTAATGTCAATATTTCATTTTAATTAGTTTTATTAGAATTTTTATTAGAACTTCATACACTTTTCGATGGTACAATATTGAAAATTGCACAAAAATCGCTATTACAGCGAACCTTACCGTTTCCGGCGAAATTTTTCCAAATTCAGGGAGGACCTGCTTGCCATGGCCAAAAACATACAAAAAAAAAAAAAAAAAAAAAAAAAAAAATGGTTCAATTCTATGAATAACTTCATACACTTTTCTATGGTACAATATTCAAAATGCACAAAAATCGCTATTACAGCGTCCCCTAACGCCGGATTTTTTCCAAATTCAGGAAGAACCTTTTTGCCATGGCCACAAACATACACAAAAAATTTGGTTCCATTCTATGCATAACTTCATACACTTTTCGATGGTACAATATTCAAAATGCACAAAAATCGCTATTACAACGCCCCCTACCGGCGAATTTTTTTCAAATTAATGGAGGACATGCTCGCCATAGCCAAAAACTTAAAAAAAATTGCTTCAGTTCTATGCATAACTTCATACATTGTTGATGGTACAATGGCAACACACAGACATACGGACAGACGGACACACGGACAGACAGACATTTTGTATAAACATGTTTTTTGTGATTTCTGAACCCTAAAACGTGTAAACCCGTCGAACACCGGAAGTCGAAAAAAAATCGATTACAGTACTTTCTTCTATTGAAGATAGAAGAAAGTAATATGAATGTTGTATTTAAAACATTATTGAGTTACATTTTCCAGAATAAAACGTTTGTATGTTATTTCAAAGCATGCTATATAGCACAAAATATACTCAATACAGTTTATAAATACTTCAGCAACAAAAATAAAAATTCTTAATTTTATCATCCACCATTCCATTAAGAAATTACTTGTAAAGAATCTATAAAAATAGCATATTGATGCAGAAATAAATACAATAAAACAAACATGAAAGTTGGAATTAAAAATTACATTCTTTATTCTCATTTAAAATTTTTAACATTGTATCTTTAAGAGCATAAACAGAACATCTTAATTACTGTTATCAAATTTCCCTTGCGGAGAAAAAGTATGCGTGTTCACCTAAATTCCAAATTTTTCTTTAAATCCATTAGTCTCTCGAGGAATATGTCTCAGTGACCTAACTTTTTCAACGGCCAAGTTTATCTTTGTAACGAAATTTAGATCAATGATGCAAAATTATTACATTTAAAAAAGTAAAATCATAACAATATTATGTTAACTGCAGCTTTTAATGTTCGAAATGGATTTCCCCCTTTGGTTATTTTGAACGATAATAATAATATGATGTGGGATTTTGTTTTTATGGTTTTACAAGTTTTCTTTTTAGTGATGCTAAACAAACATTCTATGCGAAATTGTTTTTGTAAAGAAATTTATAAAAAAATTCTTTTGTTTTATACTTTAATAATTCGTTTATCGTGATGTAGGATTATGTTTTTACGGTTTTACGAAACATTTTCTTTTATATAAACAAACAAACAATCCATACAGGATTGTTTCTCTAATAAAAACGATGAAATATTACTTTTTACTTATACAGTAGAGCGCCGATTATCCGAACAAGTCGGGACCGACCCTAGTTCGGATAAGCAAAAGTTCAGGATAAATGGACAGACAATTTAATGGACGTTTCTGACTATACAAAAACCTTCACACGTTATCTAAGCTTAGGACTGGCAGAAACAGTTAGTGCTAGCGTGTTTAAATATTGTTTTTTTTTTAAATTTTTATCATAATTTTTTTTTTGTCTTTATCATTTTCTGGACTCTAGAGATTATAATTTAAGCAAAAAAGCTTTTGGTTGTTGCTTGCTTCAACGAAGACATTCTTCTCAATGCTGCCATATCTCTACGTGACGTTAGTTGAATAGGATCAACGTTCTTTTGCCGTTCGAGCCATTTCATAGCTGTTTCCAAAAATTCAAAAACTTCGTTATGTGATGGACCTGGGCTATTTTCAGAGCATTCGTTTTCTTTTTCATCATAAATCTCATCCCAATCTCATTATCATTTAAAATATGATATCCAGGGTCATGTACTTTACTATTTAACCACTCGTTAATTTCATTTTCTTCATAGCTTAAGATTCTTTTTTTATTGTTTAATCTCCTTTATTTTTTTATATTCCTCATTTTCTGATCCACTATCACTTTTTTTTTTTCTTTATTTAAAATTTTATTCCAAGCCAAAGGTTAATTGAGAGTTCGATTAAAATGTTTTTGGGGAGAAATAGGCTGTTCGGATAACTGGAATTTCGGTTTAAAATTTTTTTTGAGAGAAATAGGTTGTCCGGATAATTGGAAGTTCGGTTAATTGAAGTTCCGATAATCGGCGCTCTACTGTATTTAAAAAATTCGTTTAACATTATGTAGTACCTTTTCTTTACTATTTTAAAATAAATTTTATTTTTAGAATAAGAATATAAACATTCGGTGCAGGATTTTTTCTTTATAAAACTTACAATTTTTACGTTCTGTGAATTCGTATGAAGTAGTATTTCGTTTTTACTTTTTACACGATATATATTTTTTAAAAGTAATAAAGTAAACTTTCTGTATAGTAATGTAGGATTTAATATGTTACCTACTTAAAGTATTCATTTGACTTACAACTACAAATAAATTCACTATCAGCTTTTCAATTATATACAACATTTATTATTCACACGAACAAATGCAGATCATGGCAATTCAATAAAATTAATAATATGATGTGCAATTTGCACATTCGTAAACACAAATACAAGAAATCACCTAGACGTCTTACTTAAGTCTTTTATTGGGCCACTGACATATTTTCAACCTTCATGTTGATATAAAAACTATGGAACTCCAATCTACTCGTATTTTGTTGCTTTTCTTTTCAAATCTTTTCCACACAAGCAGTTGCCTCATATCTTGCGCTTTCTTCATGCTCCTCGTGTTGTGCTTTTTATTTCATATAATATTGTATATCGATCAATTAAACTCTCGAGTTTGTTCAATTGCATTGTTTAGGATATTTTTATCCTATAGTAATGTTATAATAAAAAAACTATCGAATGCTACTTTCGTTTCATGTTTTAAAAGTTCTTTAACACGAAGTAGGATTTTCTTTTTACTTCATATATATATATTTTTTTTAGTGCAACAAACAAACGTAGTATACAAGATTGTTTTTCCTAAAACAATTCATATTTTTTTTATAAAATTGTTTAAGTGTTCATTTATGCATTGTCAGATTTTGTTGTTAAGCTTTTACAAGTTTTGTTTATAATGCTTTACAACAAATTGTCTTTTCAGTAATTAAGAATTTAACAAGACAAATATTCCACGGAAATATTTGTTTTGGTAAAGAAACTTTAAAATTATACTTTTGTTTTATATTTCAAGAAGTCGTTTAACATGACGCAGGAATTTCTTATTACATTTTATAATGTTTTTCTTTTGAGTAACAAAGTAACCATTCTATATAGGATTGTTTCACTTAAAATTAGAATGTTACTCATTAAATAGTTTAAGAACTCATTCAGTTTGTTGCCGTTGTAGTGATAATTTTTTAATCTGTGTTGAAGTTTTTACTTGTTTAGGATTGGAGTTATATGTTCGACGAAAGTCCAGGTTCCTTAGAGAATTCTTTGATACTTTTATGAAATCACGAAGAAAATATTATGCAGTAAGTCGAAATCGAATTAATTTTATTTTCAAAGAAAACATCATGAGGATAAAGGGATGACATCACATTGCAAGGGAGGAACTCAAACGACACCTGCAGTTAATTAGCAAACAGTCAGGGAGTCTGGCGATCATAAGAAGAGCAATGAGAAGAAGCGGATTCAGTTAAATGGAAACCTTGACCTATAAAAAGCCCCCTAAGAAATAAATCATTTAAAATACATTTTGAATTCCAGTCTAGCCAACGAATTTATTGATTGGCGTAATTGAAATTAGAACGGGTTTACAGAGAGTCCCAAAAATAACTGATGGATTTTAAAATTCGATAACTTGCAAACGGTGACAGATATAAAAAAATTCTTACAAGAGGGTTATGTAAGATGTCAGGAGTTTTTATGCTGCGATTATCAGTTTTAGTTACAAAGAGCATCAATAGATGGCGCAGCAAGCAATAAGAGCTGAATCCAGGCTAGATTTTTCGACCTCTCTCTTCTTCCATTCTAAAAAAGAAGATTAAAATGTATTGAAGGGATCGCGAAGTACCAAAAATCGGGTCTGGACTGAGCACCTATTGCTCTCAGAGCCATCTATTATTTGAAATTCGAACTAAAATCGAGAATCACAGTAAAAAAATCTCCTGACATCATGCATAACCCTCCTGCAAGGTTTTTTTTTAAACATCTGTCACCGTGTTCAAGTTATTGAATTTTAAAATCAATCAGTCATTTTTGGGACACCCGGTATTAGCTCGGGGAAAGTTTATATTGAGCAGTAGAAAGAGACATATGCGCGATATATAATGCAAAAATTTAAAATGCCATAATTCACATATTTCACATTCTTTCTAAGATTTTTCACGTTTTTTTTATTTTATTTTCACTTTGGTGTTTATTTCTATATTCGTAACCATGGAGTAACTCAACCCATAAATTTTGGAAATTAAATGATGCTGTATCGTTACACATTGAATTTTCACATGTTACAATTTCAACGGTTTCTATTAAAATAGATGGATAGTATAGATTGGAGAGAAAAATTACTTTGCTTCCATCGAAATTTTTATGGATGGTTTCTTCTTGATATAATTTTGCAAGTGCTGTAGTTTTTTTTATTACACTTTATATCAGCTATGTATTCCTTTTTACTGCTATTAAATGTCCTGTTGTAGACGCCAATATAACAATTATTTGATCCATAATTAATAAATGGGATTACATATACTCCTGAATAATTTTCAAAGGTATCCCGTCAATTTAGGGCAAATGATACCCTTTAATTTCGGGAAAAGTTTGTCTATTAAGTAAATATTGAAACATTCAAGGCTATATTTGAATTTCTTGAAAAAGCTTGGAAAATATTGAAGAGTGTACAGTTTGTTTTCTCTCAGTTTCTTAAGTACATAATATTAATAAATTAATTCTGGATATATTCAATATCGAGAAACATGAAAAGAAACTTAATTCGCAAAAAAAGCAAATGTGAACGCTTCCACATTTTGCAAGCTTTTTTGTGAAAATAAAATATAGCCTTAAACATTTCAATATCTGCTTAATAGCGATGTCAGTTGTCGCTGCAAAATTTTTTCCATTATCTAACGTGAAACTTTCTTTTTTTTGTAATTGTTAGTCGTTAAGGAGTTTGCAATAAAAATTTTAATAGACGATCATTCCAAAACTATCCAGCTATTCTAACTGAGCAATATTCTAATAATTTGTTTAGAGTTCAATTTTAGTAATATTTGAATTATTTTCATTTTTTTCTGCATACATGGTAGTTCTATTTAAATATGGCTTATTTCTGTACCCTAAATTCTATCCTCTAAACGCCGTATCCTAAACGGCTAAGCGGATTTACACTAAATTCTGCATACTGGCTATCTAAAAGATGTTGTCCAAGAATATGAAAATAAAAGTTTCATAACTTTAGTTAATGTATGCTTTTGAACAAAATATGGTTGAAAGAGGACAAATAATGGAGAACGTTCCACAAATATAAAACCTTTATAAAATTTAAAGACAACAGTTATTTTAGTTAAAAATGAAATTCTAGAGAAAATGCTGCGTATAATGATTAAGCAATTAAAGAAAACAAATGGGAAAACTTATATGCTTACGAGGAGAAAAATTGTAGAGAAATAGAAAATAGGTTCATATTATATTAATGCATTATTATTAGTTGATCGTACTTACCTGTAAAATAATTCTACGGAAAAAAGATAATGCTGGGTCTGATGTTTGCAGAACTTTCCTTGTTAAAACAGTATGGCTAGAATCAGCGTCTACAGAAGCTGTTCAATACACGATTTCTAGATTTGAAAAGATACGAAAATTATGAGTTCAACCTGGAAGATCGCATGAACATATCTCTGTGAAAATTGTTGAAGCTATTAGGGCAATTATTAGCGACCAGTCAATAATAAACGTTCATGTTCAGTATCTCAAGATATAAACGCTTCTTATTAGCACAGTGCGGAATTAGCTAGTGCTAAAAAACATAGTTCATTTTCTTTCCTTACAATACCCGCCACATCCAAATACGCAACAGCTGCTGCTTACATTTGTCTTAAAGTTTCTTATTGGGATAAAGAGTGATGTGTCATTATTTGTGGAACTGCCTGTGGTGCAACGAGGCTCATTTATATTTTTATGGGGCAGTAAACACTCATAATTTTCTCATATGGACAAAAGAAAATCAACGTAGCGTCAACTTACCGGCTACTTTGGTCCTTGCGGGGATACTTTTCTCCATCCTATAAAAAAAGTTTTCATTCTTTGTATTGAGCAAACAATACAAGATAATTTGCAGTTTTTGACCTTGAAAAATATTTTATACCCTACTATGGGTATTTGAATAGTTTGGGGGTAATTTAATTTTTTTAGTGGCAACACTGGATGTATTTCCAAACAACTGTTTTCGTATGTAAATTTTAACTGTCCAAACTTTCTACAGTGAAACAATCTGGATAAGAGTTACAAATAAGGTAAGTGTCAAAATATTATCTTTAGTAGCCTGTAACTCATGTGTGATCATAGTTTTTCCTTTAACTTTTTATTTTGATAGGAAATGTTTACGTTTTCATAAAGCCAACATGTAAACTACCTTACCCGTTGCCCTCATTTTTTGCGCAGTAGTTTAAAAGGGAAATTTTTCAAAGAAAGAAAACGCAAACTTAATTTTGTCTAAATAAATAATCAATTTCTTGAAATGCCAATCGTCTAAAATGAATTGCATTGAATATAAAAATAAAAGAAGTCGCACACTTAGATTTGTTTATGTTAAACCTTCTCCCTCTGAAAAATAGAAGCCCTAATGTTTTGCGCAGATGCATTTAAAGAAAGTTTTTTACGATTGTGATTGGCTCGTTGTTTCCAAGTATGTAAATTATCGCATCCGGGACTGATGGCATGTGCTGTTTAAAAAAAAAAATGATTTCAAATCGATTAATAAGAAGAAAATGTGTAATAAAAGATTGACGGTGGAGTTGCGTAAAAAGATAATCGAAAAAAAAAATAGTGGGTGTATCATGAGCAAAATAGGCAAGGATTTGATTATTTCTGAATCAACAGTGCGTAATGTTTCGGTAATTTCGTTGCAACTGGACAAATACAGCCAAGAAACAGTACTAGTCACCTACCAATAACAACAGTCCAAGAAGATCGAATGTTCCGTCGAGTGGTAATGATCAGGAACAATGGCAAAAGCCGCATACCTATGACAAGACAGTATAGGGCGATCAGTGACTCGTAGAATGGCTACAAAATCATACAAAGAAAAAATCATTTAAAAATATTGAAATGTAAACGAGAAATTTCTAAACAGCTTGTGATTGACTAGTCTAGGATTCTGTATACAGAATCTTAGTACTAAATAAGAATGTTATGATTAATTAAATCTGTTTAAAACATTTTTTGCAGCGGGAGGATAAAAAATATTAAAGCTGCTGTGATATTAAGAAACGTGTAACTATTATTAATTTTATTTCAAAGCAAAGTATATTTAAAATAGATTTTTATACAGTAAATTCCGTCTAAAGCTCTATGCAAGACAGATTTCCGGCTTGTGCAGAATTAAAAAACAAACCCTTGCAACAGGGTATAACCGAAGGACCACAAAGTACCTTTAAAAGGACAGTCCTGTTCTAACCTGTTATATACAAAACAGATGACCGCCGTTCTGATTATCACATTTATAGATGACATTGAAACAGTTCCGTTTTCATACTAAAATGTAATTTTTAAGAAAAAAAAATGTTTTACTTACCTTTTATTTGCAGAAAATATTCTTTATAAATTTTTTTGTGTGTCAAGTGCAAAAATCTATGTAATAAATAATTAAATAAGGGAAATTTCAATCACAACATTGTACGAATGCACGAAGCCTGCACACTTGAAAAAAAAAAATACTTAATAAAGAATTTTACAAACAACTAAAAAAAAAAAAAAAAATACGTATATATATTTTGAAATAGGAGCGACGCTCTTTGGGCCCAGAAAGGCTAAAAATTCTATCAGTAGATCATGTCGCCATAGGTAAATTTCACAAAATATACATTAGGTTTTAAAAGATTTAAATGGTCCTCTGAAACAAAGAAACTTTCAAGGAAAAAAAATGAGATTCTTCTGCTGTGCAGAGAGTAAAAAAATGCTTAAAAAAATTACTAAACAATTTACGACTGTTCAAATCTAATGCGCGTACCCAATTTTGTAATTTCACCTGAGAGCGAGCGCAGCTTTATATGGGTTAGGACGCAACAACCCGCCGATCGGTTGTCCGACGGGCAAGTCTCAGACAAAATGTGGCTTAATTTAGTAAAATCCTATATCTTTCTTTTCTTCTTCTTTTTTTTTTTATTTATAGGCCTTGTTTCAGCACGGACAGAATGAAAATATTTTGAAAATTATGCCGTTAGAAAAATGTTTAAACTTTAAGAACAAAAGTGCATGGTTTCTTTAGAACACTATGCCTTTATCACCTGTGGAAATATGTCATCTTTGTACCTATAAAATTAGGTTCTAAGTTTTTATTCATTGTGATACTGTTTTGAACTCACAGTATTTCTGTAAACTGCTTGAAAAGTTAGGTGGAATAACTACATTTTTTTTTTCACTAGGGGGCTCGGCCCCCTACGAGCTACGCTCGTCAACCCCCGTCCAGACACCGCAGACTCTAAATACACACTAATATGATCGGCTTTAAAAAGATTTCGAAAGATTGAATTATAATTTAAAAAAAAGTGGCGATCTCCCTATAAACGGATTTTTATTCATTTCCCTTTGATTGGGGAATTTTAACGCCAAATCCGCTGCGGTACTACTTGATTATCCAGTCGACCAATTTCGCCAAATTATACAAATTGACATAATTTTTATTTTAAATAACGAAAGAACAAATAAATTAGTACAACATTAATAAAAAAACAAATAAAACGTCGAAATCAAAATAACTTGATGACGTAGACACGTGTAACAACATTTCAAAACAAGCTAATATAAAAGGAATTAAGTAAACAGAGTCTTTGTCTCCTGTATTTTTTAACAAAGCGAAAAGAACGTTCTTTTAAATGAGACATTTTAAATTAATCGTTTTTAATCTGACGTAATTTTGACCAAGTTATTCTTTCTCTTTTAAATATTCACGTGAAAATACTTTTGTTAGAAATTAAATATTATTTGTGCTTTCCTAACAAAAATAGTTGAAAAGATCCTCTCAAAATATCAAATAAATGTCTAGCACAATTTCTAAATTTAAACTGTTTTGCAATATTATTTTGTGTTCATTTTATATAATAACTGTAATGTGACGTAAATGTGACGTAATTTCTCCTATTTAAGACTTCTAACGCATGTTAATGAATTTATTATTTTAGAATATCCCTTCTCTGTTAAACTGCACGTGTAAATATAGTTCTTATGAAGTAATTTTCAATAAGTTCCTGCTTTTTATACGCAATTATTTAATTTTAATTTGAAAGTATCTTTTCTGTTTATAATAGTCACGTGTAAATAAATTTTTAATTTGAAGCAAACATTATTGTTTCCGTTGTTTATACAGATGGCAACAGGTTAAATTAGTACAATTTTCTAAAATAAGTAAAAAATATATCTCGAAATGGGGAAAATTTGAATTTAAAATAGAAATAAAACCTCGAAAAATGAGTCAAATTAAAAAAAATAAATGAATTCTGCACACCGGGAAATTATAACGTATAAAATGATCTAAAAGTTATTAAATTCCGATGTATAGTTTTTGCTCTTATAAAACTTTTTTAGTGGAACGATTTTGTCCAACTTTAGCATTAAATATCTCTTAAAATAATTCTTCGATTTGAAAACTGTCTGCATCAGCGTGTTTAACAAACATTTCTGTATAATACTACCGATTTTCATATTTTTGTATGCATTATTTTTCTTAATATTAACGAAGAAAGACCTCCGGTCACAAAAAATTCAAAACCGGCGGCGGCGGCGGCGGTGACAGCGGTAGTTACTTTTTTTTTTAGAATAGAGAGATTTTATAATTTGAAAACTAATTGACTACTAATACGTGATATTGGATGGTAGTGTTTGGAGAGAAGGGAGCTTGATTACCGCATAAACAAACTCACATTATCATTTTTGAAAAATATGTTTTACTTAATCCTAAAATATCTGGATTAAATAAGGTTTAATGCGGAAAAATGCGTTTAAAAAAGGTGGTATAAATTTGAATAGGTCCTAAGGAACATTGAATTTGATACTTAACTTTTTCTCTCTTTTTAAAGGGAAATGCTTATCAACTCTGCATTTGAGATTTGCCATATTTTCAAATTCTAAAAAACAATACGCACAAAATTGAATTTGCCGCTCCCCCCTCACCCCCTCTAAATTTTGTCGCCGTGGACTGATGCGGAATATGCCTAAATCCAGCTCTTATTATTGCTTTGTAATCTGGATTGATGCATGTATAGTTTCCACAAAACCATAACAACTTCAAAATTTTCGTTTTCTTGGTTTTTCGTTAGTAAAATGGTGACTAATTTTCTTCAACTTGCCAAACTGTTATTGTTGTTGTTTTTTAAATTGAAAAATAACTAAATAGCTAAGGCTAGTTTCTCAACGGTGACTTCTTTGGCTACAATTATTTCTGTACAGTAATCATCAACTATCATGATAAATTTCTAAAACATTTACAATAGAAATGTACCTGAAAGATTATTGTTCGGAAGTAATAGTAGCCAATAAAGTGGCCGATGAAAGATCTCTAAATAAGTTTTGATTACTAGGATTTAAAAATCTTCATCTGTCGTCTACGGAAAGGTTACAGAAGACAAATCAAGCATGCTAAAACAGTGTTGGAGAAGTAACTTGAGGTTGCAATATGCTACGAATTAAAATTGAAACTTCGCGAATACGAGTATAACTAATTTCTTTTAACTGTGTATAAAATATGTTTTAAATCGAAATATTTGAGATTAAACAAAAAGTAAAATATCGTAGGAATATGTTGATTGTAAAAAGAGTTATCTATAATCAATAATGAAAAGAATAATGAAAAGATTAATAATGGAAAAAATATGCAAATATTTCTACACATTTTCATTTCGCTCTTTCTAATTTTGCGCCCTTAGAATTCGTGCGCCTGGAGCAGTTTGCTCCAACTGCTCCACGGTAGCTACGCCCCTGCGTAAATTACTGTTTGAAAACTAAGCTGAGTACCATTATTGTCTTTGTAAAGTCATAATGTTACGCCAGTTACACGTGTAAATGCCTTTTTTTTCTTTTTTAATATTCAGAAATTAATTAAACAAGTTACTGTTATAATTTGGCATTACTTAGTGTTGTTGAGAACATTAAATCACCTTTTTTAACGGGATAGTTTTGATTATTTTTACACATCAATGCAGGCAGAAAAAATGTTTGTCTATTTTATGTTACATCAGTTACAGAATTTTGAAATCCAATTTTGGGGACTAAAATAGAGATTGAAATAATCTGCAGGTATTTGAGTATTAAGTCCTTAGTAAGAAGTATTTTAAATTGTAAAAATTTGCTCTAGCTTTATTATTAAATTTTCTACATAGTTTTGAAAACAAAATTCGATGATCAAATGTTACGTCAGTTACAATGGAATTGCCCTGTATCGGGGCTACTTTGTGCCAAGCCTTTTTTGGTTCAAAAATAGCCCCAATTACTTAGAAATACCTTTTATAGAACCAAATCTCTTAAAACATGTTTTAAGTAACATTTATTTCAAATGCTACTGTGGCAAAATGTTACATTAATTGTTTTTTTTCCAGTTGCTGAGGATAACATGACGAAAACTGATTCTCGTTTCATTAATATTAACAATTGGTTTATTGTGTTTAAATGTAAAAAACAAACAAACAAACAAACATTTGTTTATCCAGTTTGCAGTGTTAATTTATTAGCAAGTGCTATTGAAAGGGGGTTACAATAAAAATGTATTCATTTACATATGAAATGTATTATTTTTATACGAAACTAAGTGAATGGACTAAAGAAGCCCTCAGCAGGGCTACTTTGTCCAAAGCTTTAAAAATCGTTTAAAAAAAATCCTCTTAAAAACCATACAGGTTGCTTCACTGTTTCATGTTAGTTGTTTACAACTCCATTTCGACGTTGAAAAATCACATATAATATATCTATATTATAAAGGACAAACATATCTGTGCGTAACGCATACGTCATTCTGCGAATGGCAACACTTTGAAATTTGAAATGAAATTTCGCTTTTGCAATTTTTGCTACAGCAAAATTTTAAACTTCTAAACATCCCACATTTTAAATGTTTGCACCGTCGTACGCAGAAAAAAATGCACCTTTAAATACAATTTGTTTGAAAGCTGTATCTCAATTTATTTTTGAGATATTAATTTTTTTATAGTTTTTAATACCAATTTTCTAATCGTGGCAACTGAAGTACTTCATTTCTATTAAAAGTGGATTAGTTATCTTTATTGATTATATTCTTACTGATGCCATTTTCTCATTACAATTAAAAATATATTTTTACAAATTTGAACAGAAAATGACGTTACGCTTTAAAAAAGACACAATTTCCCTGATGATGCTGTTATATTTCACTATTTTTTCATTTCGCTGATATTGAGTTTGAGTCAATAGGCAAAATATTTCAGCGACTGAAAATGACGTCATATTTAAAAGTAAACGATAATTTTATTTGATAAAAGGAGATATTTCTCCTTGAATACGTCTAAAAGTTATAAATTTCTGGAATTTTTACGCGCAGGTACAGAGATTATACTAAGACCTCAAATGACGAGTGGAAATTTTAACATGAAAAGTTGTAATAGTTAACAAACGTGACTTCAAGTTTGAAAATATATTTATTAATAACCTATTGCGCATTAAAATGTTTTTAAATGGTTAATATGGATGTGAAACGTGGAAAATTACTTGATTTGGTTTAGATGTGAAGACAGAAAAATTCTATGATTATGTCAAGGTGAAATCATTTTTGCGGATTTTTCATTCCATAATACCAAGCATCAATTAATAACTTAATCAAAATTACTTATCTTGATTATATTTTACTGATGACGTATTAAGTTTAATTTTTCAATAATTTTAACAGTTGAAGTTTATGGAAAACGTATTTTGTTAATCTTAGGTTAAAATATATCTTTGGAGAGTTAAATTAACAAGTGTAAGATTGATTTTTTATTCTAATTATTGTTGTTGATGTATTATAAATTTGATGCAACAGTTCCTTTGTAAACATTTTCTTTCGTCGAAATTCGGCGGGTTCCAACACGTTTTAATAATGGAAACATGCGTAGAACCAGGAAAAAGTGGCCCAAAGTAGAAGGTACACTTTAAAGCAGTCTTCCGTATTCGTCACGAGTTACCATCTGGAGCAGAGATTCATGTCAAAAATCACCAATGTTCCTCAGACAATTTATTTTTTAGAGATTACTCCGAATGGCCCTGTGATGACTCAAAGGTACCATGAACTGCTCTAGGTATCTGTTTTGCCACAACTTCAGCAACGACACTGCATTATAACCACCATTTTCATGTAAAATGTTGCTTCCCTAGTATATTGACAATCTGTGAAGGATGCGTTATTGCACCCTTTCGCAAATGAGGTTACTTTTAAACGTTCATTCAATATTTCCTGGTTATTATATTCTCCAAATCTCAATTCATGTCATCTTTGGTTGTGGGGCGATTTATAGAAATTAAGTTTAGCGTGGAAAAAAAATGTTTTTTGGCAGAAATGAAACACAGTATCATATTACATGTGCGAAAAGTAACAGATGACCATTTGAAGTCTGCTACTTAACCTTACAATGCATGATTTTTATTTCCTCCTTTTCTCCCCCCCCCCCCCCCAAAAAAAAAACAAAATCCTTAAAAAATCACATGCCAACTTGTATGCATAATTTAGGAAAAAACTAAAGTGTATCAAACGGCTACATTATAATCTGAACAACATATAATATGAAATTTAAAGTGTGCCAAATGTCTACACCATGCATTTAGAGTTAACACACTGACTATGAGTGGCCAATTTTACAAGTACGTGCATTGAGCAATATCTATCCCCTTATCTACCAATTCAGGTGTAATCTGTATGATTGTTCAAATAAATATTCTTGATTTCGTTTAGATATGCGAGGAGGACTATTAAAAAGGATTATTTTATTAATTTTGATTTGCCGTGTTCCAGATTTTTTATGCATGAGTTACGAATAAATGATATAATATTAAATTTGTTGAACGTTTTCTATGCCTTTTTTGCCATATCCCATTAATAAGAGCAAAAGTTTTTGAACTGATTTTACTGTGAGATTCTGGCATTCCTTGTACCTTCCGTTTTGAGTTTTTTTTTAATCAATCCGCTTAACCCTTTCAAGGGCGGCGGCTAGAAGGTCTAGCTTCCTAATTTTAATTCTAAAACTGACAAATGGCACCAAGAATATTTTAATAAAATTTTGCTTTTGTAATGAATGAGCAAAATGGGTGGTTTTTGTTTTCTAAGAAATCCGTTTGAATATTCTGGTGTTAGTCAATTATTTCATCTTTTTAGGAACAGAATTCTTTTGCCCCTGAAATGGTTAACTGTTTAGGCTGCAGTATGCTGTAAGGCCAATTTTAATTATAACTATCCTGAGTATTTATAGTTTGTGTCTTCATGGTAATTATTTATTTCAACCTCAATTCTGAGATTTTTGTTTCAATGCACTATCTTTTATTAAGTGATTGTTAGTGACAAAACAAAAATAAGGTTTCAGTCTTATATTCAAGTAAATAGACAGAAATTATAATTACAGTTTATCTTTGAAAAAGGTTAGTTCTTTAATTACGCCGACAAGTGATTACAACTTGCAAAATTAAAATAAATAGGAACACAAAGAAATCAAATAACTTGAGAAATTAATACAAATATTTCATTGTTGCATGCCTTTTCATGGGTTTAAGAAATGGTAATATTTTTGTAATTGTTTTTGTGCAATTTCTCAAGAAAATTAGACTGTTTTTGTTTATTACTGGAGAACAATTCCTGAATTTCTATAAGCCATTAAAAAAATATAAGACAAATAGAAAATAAAAAATATTATTATACTATGTAAGATAAAAGTGGACGTTGTTATTACATTGTTCTTTACTGTTTTTCATTAATTTCTTGAAGAAAATACAATTAAAGAACTTCAGCTTTTATTACATTTTTAATGGAACTGAAAGTTGTCTCAAGGGCAGGCCATTGTTTGATTTTTAAATATAGGGCAAGTTATATAGATGTAATATTTAAGTTTATTATTGTTATTTATCTTAAAATCCTTTTTAATTATTAGTGTACGATAATTTGCAATATTTCACACTATTTCTCCTACTCTCCAAAAAATTTAGCATTTTGCATATTTTATCGTAATAATTTTTTTATTTAGAATACAATTGTACTTGCATGCATTTACGCATTTTTTTTACCTAAATCAAACAAATTTTTAACAAATATTGTAAGAATCGAGGTTTAGCTTAACTGTTTTCTTTTCAATTGTCCTTTTATTTTCATCACTGTTTCATTTTGCATACCATGATATGTTATTTTGCCAAGAGTTATAGAAATGTTATTCGAATCAAATGTTAATGAATATTTCATTTATTTTTTCGTCACATTCAGTTATGATTCTTTTTTACACATATATTTTCATAATACGAAAAGTTTTTTGTGTTTGTCAGGGACAAATGTAGGATGAATGTGACCTACGTTTAATTTGAAATGCATGAATTTTCTTCATTCTGTTCTTAAAATATATGGTAAGGATAAAGCGATAAAAATTAAAAAATGTTTCAACTTTAAATCTTTCAAAACATTAGAATTTAAGATTCTTTAAACACTACCTATTTTTAAACATAATAAATTTACCAACTCTTAAAAACACAATAACGTTTTTAAATACAACAAGTTGGAAATTGCCCGTCAAACGTGGTAAATGAGGTGCTTTCGTACTATAACTAGTTTTATCAATATTGTTTGCACCGCATATTGTACTGAATGTATATTTTAGTGCACTTTATAAGTGCCATTTATATGCCACTTTATAAGATCCATTTCATTTTGTTCGAAAGACTGTAACATCATTAAAATACACTTGAAATATTATTTTCCCATTGACCGTAATGTAACGGAAAACTATTGACTGTACCTGTAATTAAACTATACATCCGATTTCATAAAATTTGAAAGACCCGAAAAATTTTGAAACAATTATACATTTAAAATTTCAGACCATTCGGTTGGGTAGTTTTTGCTGTGATATATGTGGACGGGCGGACAAACAGACGGATTGAACGACGACTATAGGAGCTACGTATTTATATAATTACGAACGCACCTAAAAAGGAAGTTTAACTCTAGGAGTTCCAAACATTGCGTCTGCTTAATTCCTAAAATACTTCCCTGAATGACTTTAAGGGGTGATAGTACACATCAAGGCAAACAATATAAAATGGGAAACTAAGGGTCCCAGTCCCAAACGTCTTCCGAAGGAGATATGCAGCATTAAAGTTTAGGGTCTAAAATTTCAAATGATTATAGAAAAAGGAAAAATTGGTCGATTCGTTTGCGGTTTTCGCAAAAACTATTCTTTATGTAGTATTTTCTTGAAAATAAAATTTTAAAAACAAAGTTCAAAAAATGCCGGTGGAGGGCGCTTGAGACTTTGGAGTAACGAACAACTATTTTTTACCGTTACATTTTAGTATCTCATTAAATGCTTTCAAAAACTTAGACTTAAACTTAAATTTTTAGCTCAAAATCTGAATCGTTGGGAGTGGTTAAGTAGCGCGAACTGAAAAGTCTAAACTCCCTCTATCGGCATTTTTTGAACTTTTTCTTTAAAATTTATTTTCAAGAAAATACTGACATAAAGAATAGTTTTAGCGAAAACCGCAAACGAATCGACCAATTTTTTCCAATTTTTATAATCACTTGAAATTTTGGACCCTAAACTTTAATGGCACCTATCTCCTTCGGAAGACGTTTGGGACCCTTAGTTTCCTATTTAATATTGTTTGACTTGATGTGTACTATCACCCCTTAAAGTTTTGCCCAAGAGTTTAGATTCACCCTAAGTTTTATTTCTGATGTTAATATCCTTTTTTCTCCGCACAATTTAAAAGACACAGCAATGAATGAGGTATTTTTCGAAAGGTTCCACAAGCAGCTTTTGACGTTGTATACTTATATATCGTTAAAACACGTTGTTTGATAAACAAAAAAATTGCAGTTTTTTTATTGATAAGCCTAACAGAATTTTTACATGTAATATATTTTTTTATAATGCCCACTAACAATACCAAAAATCATATTTATATGAAAAATAGCAATAATGTGTTCATATAAAATTTTAAAACATATAATAAGCGATACTTTCATATTGTCCTCGTGTCAGGAGTTAGCAGCTGAAGAAACCGCCAAAGATCGCTATTTAAATTCAGCCTTTTTGATTCTGTTCATTTCCGTGGTTTAAGCGCGAAATTCGATTACATATCCTAAATTTGTACTTTATTTTCGTTTTATTGTTTATTTATTGATAAATGAGTGTTTTAATTTTGTTATGGAATATAAGCTGGAAACAATGATGAGCTATTTATTTTAATTTAAGTGCAAACGGATTTATCAATTGTAATCCCCTGCACGCGATAGAGATAAACATGAAAAAAAGAATTCATGCTTGAAAATTATTTAAAAAAAAATAAAATTTGCGTAAATTGCGATGCAGTTTTCAAACAAATTGCTATTTAGTTTTCAAATAAATCGCATTTGAAAGTACATATTGCTCTCTATTCGACGGTGTAAAAATTAAAAAAGTACAGTATTTAGAAGTTTAAAAAATTGGAATTAAAGTGAATAAAAGTTAAATTGAATCGTCTGCTGTTCCCACCGTCAAACTGACGTCAGCGTTACGCATAGACACGTTATCCTTTATAATAAAAAAAGAAGCTTGACTCTGAAAACTTGAACTGCGTCGCTTTAAGTAAACAACTCTATCACACACTGCCTAAAACTTAAGTTACTTTCTTAAGGGTTTTTCAATAAAGGATATTAAAATAATAATCATAATAAATAATTAATGGATCGTTTGTCTTTATTTTCTAATATCAATTGACACTTTTATATAATGCTTGTTTAAATATTCGTGTAGAAAGCTTTCCTTTTTGATATTCTTAAAGTCAAATTTTATCAGAGACTATGCGATGATCCACATACTATGAAGGTAATAATACGACATTTCTGGTGATTCGAACGTATATCACCGCAAGTGTAATCATTATAAATTTGGAAACAAAATCATATATTTATTTGATAATAGTAAATTTTTATGTCATTGCTACATCTTTGGTAAGACTTTTCAACACCCTTGAAACTTATTTATGAATTCGGCCTGTCTGCCGTCTATCCATGTTCTAACTCGCGTAAATGTACTCGGATTGTCATGCTTTTGATATATGTTATTCAGGTTAACTATGGAATGTTTAGTATCGAAAATTGCGTAGCATTTATAGTTCATTTACATGGGCACTCAGAAGAACTCCATTACATTACAGTCTAACGGAAAAAATCATCTGCGGTGTTTTTTAATGATGTTACACTATCTCAAACATAATAAAATTTATATATATCACTGGAATGCACTACAAGATACTTGATATAGAGCATAGTGCGCGTAGCATTGATCGACCATTTACAGGGTCATGCAAAAGAATTCGATTGCAGTACTGTCCATAAAAAATAGTTGCTGGAAGTGCGTTTTCACATATGGGGCGAATTTTAAAATTTCATTAATTATTTTAATATTAATTTGTGCATATAAATCCTACAGTTCATATACAAGGATGCATTAAAGATCTGGAGTACATTTCCGTTTATTGACGGAAATGGTTGAAGGGAAATTTTCAACTGTTCTATGCTTTTCCTAACTGAAGTATAAATTTCAATATACTATGTACTGTATGTAAAAGTCTACAGCTCATATGCAGTGCTATACAAAAGAATTCGGATAATTTATCTGAAAATTAATGATAGCTGCAGAAATTGAGTTTTCAAATGTGTTAAGTTTTCCACACTGTTTACTTAAACTTCCCACATGATTGCATATACACTCCAGGGGCGCCATTTCAGAATTTTCTTGGGGGGGGGGGAAGGCTGTCTTTGAGGACAGTGGCATAGCCAAGGGTGGGGTGGGGTTCGGCGGCGGGGGGTGGGGGGGAGCCTGTACTCTCTCACATCGAAACGAAAACCTATGAAAAATTCCGTTTTAAGGAGGTTTTTTTTTATCTTAGCAGGTATAATTTTAAGATAGTGACTAACATTTTTTTCCGTTTAAGACAGTATTCTATTATAGACAGTTTCCCTTTGTACAAGTATTCTTAAAGGCATTTAAAACATCCTTTCTATAGTATACTTCTGAAGAGTATAGGTATATTACATTTATTGTAAAACTTGTGAATACGAAACCTGTCAAAAAAAGAATTGTTTCGTAAACGGCAAAAAAAAAAAATTAAGTTTCTATGAAGAAAGCACTATATAATTATTCTTGCTAAGAAGGGTACCTGTCTAAAACGGAGATTTTTTTTTTTTTGGACTTTGCAGGCTTTACGGACAGGACAGAAAGCCATTTAATAAGTTTCTAAGAGTGGGGAGAGGAGGCAAGATTTTGTTTGAGGGGAAGGGTTTGAAATAGCATGCCATTCTTAGCATTTTCATAAGCATGGGATTCTTCAAGAAATATTTGTAACACTTTCCAACGCAGTTGAAAAGTGAAATGGGTTTGTCTGCCCGTCTGGTCATGCTCTAACTCACTTAAATATACTCGGATTAACACGTAATTGATATATGTTATTAATGTTAACAATGGAGTGTTCGGTATTCAAAATGAAGTGTGTATCATTCATAGTTCATTTACAGGAGGACTCAAAAGTATTCCGTTAGATTATGGTCTATCGGGTAAAATCATTTGCGGTATATTTTAATATTGTTGTATTACAGTATTAAAACATAATAACATTTATATACATTATTGGGGTGTACTAAAAGATGACTACTACATGTAATGTTATGTTTAGCACTTACAGTTCGGGTCCGGGAGAACTCACAAGTATTCCGTTATATTTTAGTCTATGAAGAAAGAATATTTGTGACGTATTTTAATAATGTTACTCCGTTATAAACATAATGAAATTGATAAAAATTTCTGAGATGTGCTAATTAGAGATGAGTTCGGGCTCATTTTTCAGAGCCCGCGGCCAACAATTTTAAATCCGAATCCGAAAAAGTTTGTGCCATCAGAGCCCGATTCCGATACCGAAAGTATGCACGAAAAAAAAAAAGGTTTGACAAAAATGCATATTTAAAAGCTGTTCCAAATGTAATAGATCTCATTTTTTAATAACTGTAAATTTCTAGCACATAATTAATTTTATGAAATTTACATTAAATCTTATCAAAAGAGACGTTTAGTGTCAAATAGAAATATACTTCCCGAAAAAGATTTTTAAATTTTTCTCCCGCAACAAGTAGGTATCTCTGATGGACACAATAACGAAGAGCATTTTATGTATAAATTAATGAAATTTGCAGAAATTATGATTTATATGACGAAGAATCGAACAGCGTTTTCTGTTTCCTATAAAAGGTGTACATCTTTCGCATTTATCATGGCTTTGAAAATAAGTTTAAATTATAAATTTGACACCGTTACCGAAAAGATCCGATGCTTTTATAGAAAAAGAGGAAACGCTGCTTGATTGCTTTCAATCGGGAATAACAACACATGCCAATTTTATCTACTTACGTATGAAAGTGATTGTATGAATATGAAGAACAGAGCCACAGAATGAGCAGACTTCAAGAAGAAGCATGAATAAAATCACCAACATTATTTTCATATAAAGAGCGATTACAATCGCAGGCAATAGGAGACTAAAAATTTGCAAATCTTAGGCTAATGCTGATTGACGTAAAAGAAAATATTTATTTCGCGTTAGATCTCTGAAAAAAGTAATAATAAATAAACATTCCAATTAAACAGTATCCTAATGGCGCCATATTCTCATTGCCGCCAACATCAACAGGTCATTACTCGCGTTAAACTACAGACATAAATCATCAAATATCTCAAGTTTTCTTTCAAAATAATGTTCGACAAATACTAAAAAAAAAAAAGAAAAAAAATCTATTTCTCTTTCCTCCTGATCAAAATAGCATTAAAAAGGCTTGCAATGGGATAATTAATTTTTAATAGGTAAAAAAGTTATTTTTTGTTTCTACACGAGTACGAGAATAAATAAAATTGCCAATTTGAGAAAGAATGGGCCCGAGCGTGAAAGCTGGTATAAAAATCAAACCCGTGTCAGGTCCGGGTTGAGACCGTTTCATCTCTAGTGCTAATACATACTTTTTGTAGAATATGGGGTGCGAAGCGTTCATCACTCATTTACAAGGTTATGCAAAAGAGTTCGATTATATGATGGTCTACGGGTAAAAACTGTTCGCAGCGTATTTCAATTATGTTGCACTATTTCAAACATGATGAAACTGATATATATTACTGAAGCTAACAACAAAATGCTTGCAGTAAAATAGGATGGGGATTGCATTTATCATTCATTTACAGGAACACATAAAAGATTTCGGGAACAAATCTATATGCGAAGTTTGGCTATTAGGAATGATTGCTGCAAGTCCGTTTTCACTTATGGTATGGATTTTTAGTTTAACTAAATTTTTGAATACTACATGGTGTACATAAATTCTATAGAACATATACAGAGCAATTTTTAAATTCGTAAGACACACAGAAAAATTCGTAAGCATTATTGAGAAAGAGCAGGAATTGCTTAAAGATGTTATTTTTAATTTGAGTTATGCAGCTTCAAGTTGTCTTTCAAGCTCAACTACATTTAGTATAATATACTAAGGTAAGTTTGCTGCATATCAATAAAATCATATACAGGACTATGCAAAGAACTGGATATATAATCGCCTATGGATATTAACTCATGGAAATGTAATTTAAGTAGTTTAAGCATTGCTTGAATTAAATTTCAGCATTAATATGTGGCGTTTATTAAAATTTATATGTCATATACAGGGCTGTACAAAAGAATTTAAGTACGTTTCCCCCTATCGGTAGAAACTGCTGAAGGGGAATTTTTTACTATGTTATGCATTTTCTTACTAAACATAATTTAAGTACACTGTGTATCATATGTACAAATTTATAGATCATATACAGAGCTTCACAAAAGAACTGGATTACTTTTACGGTTATGGGCAGTAATTACTGAAATATGGTTTTTAAATCTGGTATAAGGACTGTTTCCTAGAAATCTGCACAAACTTTTCTTGACCTGAAAGTCATTAAAAAACGAGATAAATATCTCAAATGGGCACTGTAAGGTGACTTCAATAACCACATTCCTCTGTAAAACTGTTATCGGATTTCAATTAAACCGTTTCGTTTGACATTATCGATTTTACTTTTGGTGGTACTTGCTAGACATTGTACAAAATTTAAGTTCATAATTTTGAAACAATACTTGATTCGATTGATCAATTTCTGGATGTTACCTGCTTTCTAGCCTTTGGCATACACTTTTGACTTCAGATACTTTCAGAACCGCTCAATTGGTCAAATTTGGGGAACGCTAACCAGGTTGTCAGACTTCTTTATGAAAGTGAAGTTTTGCTGGCGGAAATGTCTGAGAACGATTTTGCAGAGATGACTGGTATCCAAATCTGGCCAGATACCGCAATCACCGTCATTGTAGTTGCTACAGATGTAGGGGATAAGAAGACGGCGAATGCCCTTGTTCAAATGTCGTTGCCCATTGACAGCGAACCCAGACTTTCGGATGAACGGACGACTGAAACCTTTCGGACCCATTGCAATCCATACGAGGATCTTGTCTTGGAATTTCGCTTTAGTAGAAAATTTAATGATACCTTGGGTCGTGGAGACGCCAGATGTATAATAGCCACGGTTAAAGTTAAACGTGGAACGCTTGAGCTTAAAATATGAGCCGTCACCGTCATCGAAGATGAATATTCTATCAGAGAATTTTCTGAACAAGTGACCACACTTCGTTTTCACGACAACCATTTGTTTTTCTGTTCGTTCTGTTATGACCATTTCTTGTAATATTTGATGTTCAGGTTCTTAGTGATTGTCTTTTTTTGGTGGTTAGGTGAAACACTGTATTTCGAAGGCATGGGATGGATTAATACTCGGTCGTTTTCGTCAAACAGTCCTTTCAACTGCTCTAACTCTGGCTTGGAGATTTCTTTTTTTGCCTTTCTACCCGATCCCAGTTCTTTTTTGGCCGAGAGTCCCTCCTAGTAACATTCTAGAACATCGTATGTAGTTCGTTTGGTGATATTTTCGGAAAATAAATAGTTCACGATGGACTTGCTCCTTGATGAATATTGCTTTCGTAAAACTTGTACACAATAATACATAGACACTCCTCTTGTGGCTCTATTCTCGGAAAACACAGATTATTTAATGATCTCTTGGCTAATGGCCATGCTCTTATATACCATAGCACAACACTTCACGCGCAAGTTTCACCTGATTCGGTTTCCTTTGCTATTTTACATAATTGCAAAGTTTGTGCCGATTTCTAGGAAAAAGCCCTTATGTTTTCTAAAATGTTTAATTAGATATATTATTTACCTTATTGAAAGGCTAAGTTTTGCTAAAGCATTCTTGATGTGTTGGAAAGTGTTTCATAATCTATGCTTGACGCATGATTTTTCTCTCTTGTTTAATTTTTAAGGGAAGACCATGCTATTTTATTTATTTATTTGCTTATTTTTCTTGCAGAGCGACGCAAAATCAATTCGTCGATTGACCGAAAAAAAATGCGAAATTTGCCAATTAGACTTGGAAAAAGTAGATAAATTGGCAATTAGAAATTTTTTTTTTATAATTATTAGTTTATATACCTAAAGTGTTTATTTATACGTGTTTTCATTGTAATAAAATTTGACAAGCTATTTTAGGTTTTGAGTAATTTTTTTAAATTCTTTTGAGTTTGACCTGCGATGACAGATAAATTTTCTAAAATATCAAATTCCTTGGGGGGGGGGGGCTATGCCCCCCCAGCCCCCCTCAAATGGCGCCCCTGACCCTGATACACTCTAAAACTTTGTAGAGTTCCCGGAGAAATAATTCCTATCATCCCTGTTTACTTAGAATTTATAATTAATATCATAAGTATCTAGACCTTTTAATGAATATGAGCAATCTTGCTGCCAATCTCAGACTATTGTTTCTACTCAAACAGCTCAGGAACTATTCTGCATTACATATATGGTAATTCCCTTCTAAAGAGACATAATTTCAGTTTTAATAAAAATGTCGCAGTAAGACAAAATCTGAATATAACACTGTTTGATTCTTTAAACCATGATAAACTAAAAGAAAATCACAACATTCTAAATAAAAATTTCTCATTTATTAAAAACAATTTATGATCCTTATCCCTACTTCTATAAAATACTTTTTAATAGTGTGTAAGTAGTTATTGAAAATTGTACATTATAGTTCACATTGTTGTTCTTCATATCTTCGTATTCATATTTCTCTTACTATAGAGCCTAGAGTTTACTGCTATTGGAGTTTGATATGGCGCATAGTCTTGTTTTAAGTAAATAAATGACTTAGCGGTTTTCAGGGGTGCTAAGATGTCCCTTCCATGTTTTTCTTATGTTATGAAATGTTGTGATTCTGTATTGTAAACACTAACTTTTTGTTAATTTTAATTTAGTCTCTTATGCAATATTGAACATTTATAGTCTAAAATATTAATTTTCAATATACATATCTCCTCGTTCCTTTTATTTATGTTTACTTAGACATCATCTTTCACCTTATTAAACGATGAAGTTTTTTTTACGGTATTCCTATTGTGCTGGAAAGTGTTTCAAAATCTATGCTTGACACTTGATTTTTCGTTTTTGATTTCTTTTATTATGAGTCTTTTAAAATGCACATTAAATGTTTAAAGAATATGTGACATTGTTAACTTTAAGCTCATGTTATAACTTTTTTTAGCCGACTGAAAGAAGGGTTATGTGTTCCACGAGTATCTGGGTATGTAGATATCTTTATACCCTCGAAACATCCGAACGGCTGGATGGATTTTAATGAATGAGGTCTCTATCGATTCGCCTTAACCGCCCAATGGTTATAGGCAAGGTTTTGTTTTTATAAATTCAAAAGGGCGGCCGTAAAATACAAAATGGTGGTACAGACGAAAAAAAAAATTTTTACACACCCTATTGAGTGGCATATCGTTGGATAGGTCTTTCAAAATGAAGACGATGTTTCATTGACTATTTTACAGTCAGAAGCTCCGTTTAAATATTACACAAGCTGGAAGTTAGGATCTCTAGTTTTACTGCAACTCTAACCTTCAAAGACATCTATAGGCCTCATCAAAACAGTGTTTATAGATAGGAACTAACAATTAAACACAACTTAAAAGTCATCAATACAAGTAAATAAAAAAAAAAATAGGTAAGTAATATAAAAATTAGTTTGGCATTGATGAGAAATAATTAATTAGTTTGCTTTTTACGCAGTCGGCTTTTTTGATTTTTTAAATTTAATATGTTATTTAATATATTTTTTAGATAAATGAAATGGCCATTATTGTACAATTGTAAAAACACTCTTTAAGGAAACTTAATCTGAATTGTTAAAATTTAAATTATATTTCCTTAAAAAGTGGTTTCAGACTTATGGTTGTAGACCAAAAACCTATTTGGGTATTTAATAAGCAATGCTGTTTTAAAAATGACAGAATTTTGTTAATAAATATTTATAATTAATACCTCGCATGGAGAAATCCTATAGTGACTGGAAATTTATAGAAAATGTTTCACATTATACAAAAAGTAAGTTGATTCATTTTTCAATATGAGATTATAACATTCCACAGATCGATTCAAAATGGCAATTTCAACAACATTTTTTGAAATAACTTGTCATGAAATATGACGTTCTTTGTTGTTGAACAAGTGTATCTAAAAATAGTCATATACGAATGAAAATATGGTAGATTATTTTGGATTTATGATGACTTTCAAAAAATTGTTTTTTTTTTTTTTGTTTTTTTTCTGAACAACGTCACATATTCATAGAGACATTTTTATACATAAAAGCATAAAATAAGCAGGCGGAATTAATATTGACGGGATTTGAACTCTAACAACGTTTTTTTTTTTTTTTTTTTTTTTTTTTTTCAGAAAAATGTAGGGGAGAGTAGTCGGATTTTGACCACTTCACTTATTTTCAGCTGTAAATCACTTCATTTTTAGAATATCTGCAAAATATCACTACACGTAGTCAACCTATTCGTCTATTAACTAAATAAATCTTTAAACAATTTCTTTTTGAAAATCTTAAGCTTTATTTTTATTTGAAAAATTTCTCAGAAGTGGTCCAAATTCAGCGGCTGATCTCCTAAGTTGGACCCCCAGTTTCCTAAATATTAGGCATAACAATATTAGGCATTTTTAATGGGTAAAGAATATAACTAATTTAATTAAAAGCAAAGTTTGCGATTAATGAAACAATCAAACAAAACAACAGCAATGAAATATAATGAAATCAAATGTCTGAAAGTAAGAGTAATTGTTTTAAATCAAAATGTATTCAAAATATAAATCAAAGTTATAAGTAATTAAGAATAGAAATTATGGAACTAATTACCAGTTACTTGAATATCATGTGAGAAGGGATGCAAGGCTTACACGTGAATTTCTTTTGTTAATTTTTTATCCCAGTGCACACAACATGGAACCATATTTGGCCATTTGAAAACTGAATGATTTCTGCTATTTTACTTTTCTTACAAATTAGGCAAAACCAATCGTCACTGTCTTGATTTTTCTTTTTAGGTTATGAATCATTAGACATTTTTTTTTCTTTTGCAACAGAAGTTTCCTTTACCTTATGTCTGTAGTTCTTCCCTTCAATCATTTTCTTTCCAACTGAATTACGCTTATTTTTTAAAAAATTGATGTTCCAATTGCTTTTGTGCATTGAGAGCTTCCTTTTTGTCTTTTTTTTTATTTCAAGGTTTACTTTATATTGCGAACATGTTGACACAGCTGTCTTTTGGCTCCTTCTGTACTGTGACTTAACTGATTTTGGCAAGGGGGATAACATTTCTAACATTTCTAACGATTCTTTGGCTTTTTGGGGGGATTTTGTAACTACAACCTTCTTGTGGGTCAATCCCTTCACAACTTACTTTTTCCTTTTCGTTCCCTATATCTTTAATAACTTTTGCTGTCACTGATGTTTTCCTTCCAGACTGTTTGTCTGTGTCGTTGTCAATTATATATATATATATATATATATTTTTACTCCCTTTAGTTGCTTTTTGTAGGTTTCATGATTACTGACTTTGACTCCGAAATATCACTAGAAGGAGAATCAACGAATTTATATGCAGTGCCTATCTAATCGTCGGGAATAAGTGCAGAATCAGCTACAAAATGATGGCTTTTAAAAAACATGCCTGATCCGAATTCAACACTTTAAATAAAATACTCCGTAGGAATAAAGAATTCAAAAGAAGTAAATACAAATACATACAAAATAAAAGAAATTAGAAACAAAATTTATTGCATAAACATGTAAAAGATTTTTTATGTTTATATAGGCCTAAACTGTATAAAGATATTGATTCAGATATACCAAAAAAAAATTATAATATTAAAAAATTGCATGGAGATAGAAATCCATTATAAAATATTAAAAAAATAAAAAAATAGTGTCCAAAGCGTATAACCCTCGAAATTTTTTACTTACTTTTCAAACTTTTGATTGCTTATCTGGTCCAGTTAAAGCAACTCAAATTGGCCATTAAGAATACTGCGCCATATTTTTAAAACGGTTAATCTCAAGACTAAATACAAAAACGAAAGCAAACAAATCCACGTGAAAAATATGCGCAATAAACACATGAATTTAGTTATGTAAATGAAAACATAATAACTTAATGTATTCTCTTACGTTTAGTAGGAAAAAATTAGATCAAAACAGCTAATTTTAGTTTTTTTTTTTTAATTGTCTGAAAACCGCACGTGGAAGGCGGGTGCATCTTCTAATCATAAATGACGTCATTCTGAGGAGTAGGATTTCAGCGGTAGATGGCGTCTCTTTCTCCAAGTAACGGCAAAATTACAGCGGTCCATTTAAAGCGGCAGTCCAAATATGGCTACTCGCCCCTATGATGACATACTGAGTTACAATCGATTATTGTCTTATGATGAATTTTCGATCGACTGTTTCATACCGAAAATTGACTTAAAACACTAACTTTGATAGCATCTCTGAAGCATCTCTTTCCCTTATCGAAACATGGAAAATGGTATTCAATTACTGGTTTTCTGAATAAGAAAACCTGTCCATGTTGTGTATTTTAGAGAAAAAAATGACTTCGTGAATGTGTCAAAATTAGTCAGTTTGGATTTCTGATTAATTGATTCGGATTTGAATTAAAGTTGAATCATATCCAAACTGACTAAATTTGAAAGGGATTTTTCCCGAAAATGTGCATTTCGAAAAGATGAAATCGAGTAGAGTTTTCCTATATCGATAAGGCAGAAGATCGTTCAGAAAATACTGTCAAAGTTGACGTTTTGGATCGAATTTTATCTCGGAATGTCGTAATGAAATAGTAATCGCTTACAGCCAAATCTGTAATCCATTTATCGGAAAATAAAAAACGCCATTCGATTCGCTATCACTTCAATAGCTATGTCTGATACTGTCATGCTTTTATGTTTAAAAATTAGTCTTTGAATGTGTTGGAAATTTCCCGTTTGACATGAGGAATTTTTATTTATTGAGAACACCCTATTTTTGAAACAATAGTTATTTTTGTTGTTGTTCACCTAATTTGTCTTTTATATAAAGTTCTTAAGTTTGTTTTTATATTGTATATTTTAAATATATTTTCTTTCTTAAATAAATATTTAAAATAACTTTGAACGTTTAAGGAATGAAACAATCAAAAATACTTTTCTCTTTAAAGGATTACATAGATTTCTTGAAAAGTAGTCATTTAATATCACTTAGTAACAAACAATTGTATATTATTATTTTTATAATATGTGTTATGTTCCTATTGTTCCGATAAATTAATACTTTTAAAGTAATATCTAGTTTTCATAAATATGGACAAAGTAGTGTCATTATATTTCAATAATTTTCAATTTAAAATTTCCCTATCATAAGGAATTCCTTCACGAGAAAAAAAATAATCATTTTTCGTTTATACATAGTTTGTATTCTATTAACTTCCGTAAATAATCAATAAGTACTATTTAACATGCATAGTTTTACAGATTTAAAGTTAAACTCAACAAACTAGTTTACCGTGTATTAGAAACTGTCAGTTAACGTGTACTGTTAAAAATTTGCAGCATTCTGGCAGGTCATTTGACCGTTTTTTCCGAAAACGGTTACACAACCGGTAATTTAACACTATTTTGACCATATTATTGGCCATTTTATGGTCAGAATACAGTTAAATTATGGTTATGAAACCGTTTTTTCAAAAAACGGTCCAATGACCTGCCAGAATGCTGCAAAATTTTTTAACAGTGTGCACAATGACTGTTTCACTCACTATAGCAAATTACTGCCATCACAAACAAATTTGGAGAAAAACAAGAAAGAAAAAATCATGCATCAAACATCGATTATGAAACATTTCCTAACACATTCAGAATAATGTAACAAAACTTCACCGTTTAGTAAGTTGGAAAAGGATGTATAATTGAACCATTTGGAAACGTATTAACACACCTGAAAACCCTATTGCAGCAACCCCCATCTACAATCGTCGGAAAATTATCCGAATTCTTTGGGCAGCCCTGTGTATGAAATGTAGATTTGTATCTATAAACTACATGCATGCAAAAATTTAATTCAGTTCGGATATACATACCACAGTTAAAAATTCCCCTTCACCAGTTTACGCTAATAAGGAGAATGACACCTGAATTGTATTTGTGCAGCCCGGTACACGACGTGTAGAACTTATACACAACGAGTAACATGCAAAAAGTTAGTTAAATTTAAAAGCGCATACCGAAATTGAAAACGCACGTTCAGCAGTTATTGCTCAATGACAAATACTGTAACCGATTTCCCCCTGTTTGTCCCTGCAAATGAACAATAAATGCTATGAACGCCTTATTCTATAATAACCATTTTGTAGTGAAATTCAGTGATTTATTTGAATTTCAATACATTTGAAATAGCTTAATGTCATTAAAATACACTGCAAACGATTTTGCCGTATTGACTATAATGTAACGGATTTCTTTTGTGTGCCCCTGTAAATGAACTATTAATTCTACACTCTTCACATTGAATACCAAACATGCCATGGTAAACATCATTAACATATATCAATTGCAAGAAAATCCTAGTATATTTATGGGAGTTAGAGCGTGGACAGACTGACAGACAAACCGAATTCAAAAATACTTCTCAACTTTGTTGGAAAGTGTTAAATATGGAGATTTTGTATGTAAACTCTTCACATACCGTGTCAATTTTGTTCAAGAAAGAAAATGTCACATAAGAGAATGAATTTTGTTTCACATGAAGACAATTCGCTTGACAGGTGATTTTAATCATTAACGGAAATCAAGTGGAGCGTGCAAAATTTTTTAATTAACTCGATATTAAGGCCTTTTATTTAGAACTGCTTTAAAAGAGCATTTTGATTTAATAATTTTTTTAGTTCATTCAAGTTTCCTTTTAAATAAATTCTGAAGAAGGTCATTGTGTTATCTATTTCAAAATTTCTAACTGTTTAAAATAAATAATAGCAATAAGGTTTCAATTAGAAGTAGAGTTACTAAAGCTTTATTTTTATTATTCCAAATTAATTATATCTAACAATTATTATTCTTTTTTACAGGTAACCCAATGATTACACCGGGGAACACACATTTTGTTGACTTAGATCTGGCACTTGTTTTTGGCTAATTATTGGCATGTAAATCCAAAAATGACCTCAGTTTGTTTCTATCACGTCAACATTTTAAGCTACAGGATACCCCCCAAAGCATACTTAATGTGGATACAAAGAAACATAAAGAAGAAATTACCAAATATATTATTCATACAACGGCTGTATATTACATACTATAAGCTACAAAGTGTTCATACAAGTAATAAAATTATTTTACAAAACGAAAAAAGTACATATTAAGGTAGAACTTTTCACTTGTGGTTTTTCCTGGAGTGTTCAATTTTTGGACAATCTCGTTTGATGTTTCAACAATATTCAGCCACCACATATTCATCCCATCTACCTTGATACTGTTCTTCCATGAGCTTCAAATCTTGGTGGAATTGGTCAACCTGTTCATCACTGACAGCACCAAGATTTTTCGGGAAGTCATCAAGATGGCTATGCAGAAAATGAAGTTTGATGCTCATGTTGCAACCAAGCATTTTGAAGCTCTCTAAACGTTGCTGGAAAATCTCTGTGTAATTTGCTGCTCGCATATTTACAAGAATGTCTTTGACAAGGTTCTTGAATGCCAAACAAGCATTCTTTTGGAGTTCTGTCATTGTTCCGATGAAATGTTCAGCTCTAATGAGCTGCCGAATCTGTGAACTGTCAAATACGCCTTTATCTTTCTAAAAGACAGGTTTGGAAATTTCGAGATGAGATACTTGCATCAGTCTTCTTCAGTTGACAAAGCTTTTACGAACTGCTTCATTAGACCCAGTTTTATATGCACAGGTGGAAATATGATGTTCTTTCTGTCGACAAGTGGCTGATGCAAAATGTTTGGATCACCAGGTTTGAGATCCGATCTTGGAGGCCAATTAGACTGGAACCAATGCTTCTCATGAGCTCTGCTATCCCACATACACAAAAACTGGGATACTTGGTTTATCCATGTTGCATTCACTCCTCCGCAATTGGAGAATGTTTACTTCAACCATTAGTAGAAAACTAAAGCTTCCTATGACTCATGCCCGATTCAGCGTAGAGTGGTCACATTAATATAAGCTGTACAGAAAAAACTTGACGTGATAGAAGAAAACTAATTGCAGTTTCGAAATCAGTGCACTTTTTAAACTTAAAAACAGCTGAAAAATCGAAGTCAACAGAAATTGTGTTAAAAATTGTTCCCATGTGTTATTAATCCATACAATAATATTATAAAGAAGTAACCATTGTTTTTTTGTTTGTTTATAGGGGTAATCTCTGGAACCACCGAATCGATTTCTAAAGTAATTATAAAATTCTGAAAAAGGTCTTTACGTTATGTATTTCAATATTTCTAACTGTTTAAAATAAATAATAACAATAAGGTATGAACTAGAAGTAGGGTTACTAATGCTTTATTTTTATTATTTCAAATTATTTATATCTAGAAATTATTACTCATTTTTACAGGTAACCCAATGATTATTAATCTTTACTAATATTGTAAAGAAGTTTGTAAGGCACTCTCTGTAACTACCGAACCGATTTCAAAGGTAATTGTAGCAAATTGATGGTGACAGTCCCTGCTCCAACTTAGGCTATATTTTATTTCGGTGACACTACCTCCCCCCCCCCCCCCTATCCCAAGTAAGTGCAGGTTCAAAAAACGTTACGAAACGTTGCGTCAAAAAACGTTGTGAAATGTGTGGTATAGAAGGCGATATAGAAACTTGAAATTTGGCATAGTAGTTACTCACAATATGTGAATGCTCTCTACAATGTTTCTAAAAAGTTCGAAATTTGAAAGAGAGGAATGCGCAAAAACCATTCTAAAAATGTGCTAAATTACGAATTCTGTAGAATTGTTTAGGATAGAAACTTGAAATTTGACATGGCTACTACTTTAAAACGCAACCGCAAAAGAGGTTTTTTTTTTTTAAGTCGAAATTTTAAAGGGTGCAGGAGAAAAAAAAAGTTCTAAATTATTGTTTTGGGGATACTGGAGAGACAAATGAGACTTGATACTGAAGAGTATAGAAATTTAGTATGGCTTTTAAGAAACAAATGCTCGCTAAGAATAATTTAAAAGGAATTTGAAATTTGAAAGGATGAAATGTGTAGAAATCGTTTTAAAGACTCTCTAAATTACGAAATCTATGGAATTGTTAAAAATCGAAATTTGAAATTTGTCATAGCCCCTATCTTTAAGACACAAATGCACGTACAGAACAGTTCTAAAAAAAATTCGAAATTTAAAAGAAAAAAGAGTAAAAAAAGTTCTAAAATTGCGATTTTTGTGATAGTGAAGGAGTCAGAAACTTGAAATTCGGAACGCTAGTTGCGTATAAGATGTAAATCCTCTCTAAGAACGGTTTCTAAAAAGAATTCGAAATTTAAAAGGATGAAATGCGAGAAAAGCGTTCTAAAAAGTTCTAATTTACTATTTGCATATAGAATTGGTAATGATAGAGACTTGAAATTTGACTACTACATTTGAGACGCAAATGCTCAAACAGAAGAGTTTAAAAAAAAAGAATCGGAATTTAAAAGGCGAAATGAGCGGAAATTGTTCTAAAAACGTTCTAAATTTCGATTGCTTTGGAACTGTCCGAGATAGAAACTCGAAATTTGACTTTGCTCTTATTTTTAATGGGTAAATTCTCGCACAGAATGATTTTAAAATAAATTCGAAATGTAAAATGTTAAATGCCCGAAAAGCGTTCGAAATATTTTAAGATTTCAATGGAATTATTAATAGTCCAGGCAATAGAGACCGTATAGGGGTTCTACATAGGAAAATTCATGGTAGTTCTGGAAAAAGGCTTACTATATGTTTTTTGGGTCGCTGAATCTGAATTTTGAACTTCCCACCAAATTGTTCTGCGGCAAACCCCCAAATTTTGGTAAAATGCACACAAAATAGGTTTTTATTAAAAAAATAAATTTTTTTATTGTTTTAGGGAAAAAGTATCTACAAATTCAGACAGTTGACAAAATTTGCAACAAATAAGATACATTACATTATGACGTAGGATGGACGGGGAGGCGGCGGCCTGCCTCGAACATGCGCCTCGGTGCTGCGTGCACTATGTTACGCAATGCCGCTTAACAACTCACACGTTTATGTTCGCTTTCCCGTCTCACCTCCAAACTTTCCCTATGAGTCATATTTTATGTTTTTTAGGTCGCTGAATCCGAATTTATAACTTCCCACCAAAATTTCCCCTCGCAACCACCCAAATTCTGGTAAAGTACCCCCCCCCCCCCAAAAAAAAAAAAAAAAAAAAAAATAATGCCATACATCTTTTTTTTTTTGCAAATCTTGACTACTTTCTGAATTTCTAGATACTTTTTCTCTAAAACAATAAAAAAATTGAAGTTTTTAAAAAAACTTTTTTTTCGCGGGTGCAGGGCACTTTAACAAAATTTGGGGATTGTGGAGGGGGGGGGGGTGATTTTGGTGGGAAGTTAAAAATTCGAATTCAGTGATCCAAAAAACATAAAGTAAGCTTTATAGGGAAAGTTTGGAGGGGAGACCGGAGAGTGAACATAAACAATGTGAGTGGTTAAGTGAATTTGTGTAACTTAGTGCGCATGGTCTGAGGCAGGCCCCGCCTCTCCGGTCATCCTACGTCGCAATGCCATATATCTTATTTGTTGCAAATTTTGTCTACTTTCTGAATTTATAGATACTTTTTCCCTGAAACAATAAAAATTTTGAATTGTTTTATAAAAACCTAGTTTGGGGGGGGGGGGGGCATTTTACCCAAATTTGGGGGAAGGGTGGTTGCCGATGGAAATTTTGATGGGAAGTTACAAATTCGGATTCAGCGAACCATAAAACATAAAGTAAGTCGATTTCTGAAACTACCATTAATTTTGCCAGTTAAAATCCCCTATTGCTAGATACTTGAAATTAGACATGGCTACTATCTGTATGACGCAAATACACGCACAAAGCATTTGCTTTTAAATTCGAACTTTGAAAGGATGCTGGAGAAAAAACCCGTTCTAGCCTTACGATTTTTGTGATACAGAAGGGGCTAAAAATTGAAATTTTTATAGCGGTTACTTTTAAGATACAAATGTATACAAGAATCGTTTTTATAAAATTCAAAATTTAAAAGAATGAAATAGGTGTTCTAAATTACGATTTCCACAGGAATAGAAACTTGAAATTTGAGACTGCTCTTACTTTTAACAGGTAAATGTTCATATAGAATAGCTTAGAATAAAAATCCGAATTTAAAAGTATCAAATGAGCGAAAAGCGTTCCAAAAACTTTCTAAATTACGGTTTCTATGGAATTTGTCAAGGATAGAAACTTGAAATTTGAAATGCCTGCTATTTTATAAGACGCAAGCACACGTACAGAACAGTTTTTACAATTAAATTTGCAAAATCAAAAACCCGATTGCGTAAAAAGCAAACTATTTAATTATTTCTCATCAATGTGAAACTATTTTTTTATATTACTTACCTATTTTTTTTTTATTATTTACTTGTATTGATGACTTTTAAGTTGTGTTTAATTGTTAGTTCCTCACTATAAACACAGTTTTGATGAAGCCTATAGATGTCTATGAAGGTTAGAGTTGCAGTAAAACTAGAGATCATACCTACACAACTTCCAGGTTGTGTAATATTTAAACGGAGCTTCTGACTGTAGAATAGTCAATGAAACATCGTCTTCATTTTAAAAGACCTATTAATGATAATGTCACTCAATATGGTGCGTAATTATTTTTTTCGTCTGTGCCGCCATTTTGTATTTTACCGCCGCCATTTTGTATTTATAAAATCAAAACCTAACCTATAACCATCGTACGGTTAAGACGAATCGATAGAGACCTCATTCATTAAAATCCATCCAGCCTTTGAGATGTTTCGAGGGTATAAAGAAATCCACATACCCAGATACGCGTGAAACACATAACCCTTCTTGGCAACCGGGTAAAAATTCGAAATTTAAAAGTCTGCGGGGAAAAAAATAGTTCTAAACTTACTATTTCTGCGATAATAAAGGGACTATAAACATTAAATGCGGCAAGGCGGTTACTTTTAAGATACAAATGCTTGCTAAGAATGGTTTCTATTAAAATTCGAAATTTCTTGCATGAAGTAAGTGAAAACTTTCTAAATTACGATTTCTATGGATTTTTTTATAATATTTGTTAATTAATAAATTCCACATTTATTTCAAAGGCATCCCTTGGCATATTCCAATAACTACGTCTGCAAAGCCATGGATTTTGCTAGTTCTTAGTACAGCAATATTTTTATGTTTGCGCTTTGTTTCACAACATAAGCCGAGAAGAAAATGAAGCATTTACAAGACTCGTTGTCCAATACTGGGAAAATTTTGCCGTAATAGATAAAACAGCGACCGTTAACTAATTTCAAAATACACAAAAACAATGCTGCATTACAAAACAACAATTTTTCAATTGCTTGTAAATAAGATTAATAAGTATTAGATATGATTATATTGCTAATAATGCAATTAAAACTTTGTTAACCTTATTTCTTTTCCACACGTTTTGACACCTCGCTTTATTTACCGAATATTTTAGAGCAGTTAAAAAAAAAAAAAAAAAAAAAAAAAAAAAAAAAAAAAAAAAAAACAGCTTAATTTCCCGCCTGTTTTTTTTTTTGTTTTTTTTAAATGTACATTAAATCTAAAATCTTATTAATATACAGTAATTTATATTTTTTAACAGCTACACAGATGAAAGTAGAAGGATTTTTCTTGAAGAGATTCTCTACTTTCTGAATGATTTCTGGTGTAGATTTAGATAGTTTATGATTGTCGAGATTTTTTAAATCGGATTTATACCTTTTTCATATATCTTAAATATTCGATAAATCGCTTCTTTTCTCTTTGCTTCCATTATTAATATAATTATTGGTCGTTATATTATCTTTTCCAGCAGTGTTCTCCCAGAATTAGAACGTTTTCCGAATACTTCATTCGCATTTCAGTTGATATTTTAAAACAAAGAGGAAACACAAGGACAATGATGTATTACTAATAATGTTAGTTGAATTAATAAGTATAAGAGTTATAAGTTTTAGATATAATAAAGGGCAGTTAGAAGTCCCTATACCTATTATGTTAAATTAATGTACCTTATCTCAGAAACTACCAAAGATATTCGCTTGACATTTTTTATAAACAGGGTGACTCTAAATTGTTTTTACAAAATAAAAGGGTGATAATACCCAAGATAATAATTTCTCGGAGTATAACTTTTTAAATATTTTTTATTTAATCTTGGTAAGACGGCACATAACACATTTATAATAACACGGATATAACTTTTTACATGTTACCACAGCTCAAAAAAGAACAGAACTCCAACGAACTCACAGCATATTCTTATTCGGCAGAGCTCATGCAAGCCGGTCACGTGACTGCGGATAAAGTCTATTTTTGAAACGGGTGACGCGCATTACAGTGCATATTATTGTTTGCAATCTTGCCAGAATATTTCACACATATTCCTGATCAATCTGAAGTGAAGTTTTGTTACAAACATTTATATAACATTTTTATAAAAAAAATTTCGTGCGATTTTCTTTAAGTGGTTTTTATTCCAAATTTATTTAAAGAATAGTTGAAGAATATGTGTTTATAAAGTTGAATTCACTTTATTAGGAATTATTCATATTACGTACAGGGTGATTCTAAATTGCTTTTACAAAATAAGAGGGCTGATAGTACCTATCCAGACGAGCAATAATTACCATGGAACATAGGGTCGCGAACCTCCCATTTAATAAAACATACAGGGAGTTCTACCCTAATCCAACGTAGTTTGACGGTGATCACTTTTAGAAAACAGAAGTATATTATACTGAAACTTTTAATAGAAATGCTCATATTTGCTGTAAATATGACAAAAAAAAGTGGAAAAAGTTTCCGTTTTACACGCAAACAGTATGCACTTGACGCTCCACATTTAGCACTGTGATGAACAGTTCATACGGCATTATCGATTGCGTGAGCACCCTGTTTTTACAGAACTGTTTCTGATGTTATCACATTTCATAAAAAATAAGGTATATATCGTTACATTTTTATTCAAATATTTTTTTTTCCGCAAAATTATTACCCACGAGCCGACTTCAGCTAGGTTGAAACACCCTGTATTTGTGACTCAATAAGTGATTTACGACCCCATGTTCTATGGTAATTATTGCTCGTCTGGATAGGTACTATCAGTCCTCTTATTTTGTAAAAACAATTTAGAATCACCCTGTACGTAATATGAATAATTCCTAATAAAGTGAATTCAATTTTATAAACACACATTCTTCAACTATTCTTGAAATAAATTTGGAATATAAACCACTTAAAAAAAATCGCACGAATTTTTTTTTATAAAAATGTTATATAAATGTTTGTAACAAAAGTGGACTTCAGATTGATCAGGAATATGTGTGAAATACACTAGATTAATATTAACACAATTATACTAATTGGTAAACAAATCATGTTAGATGTAAATTTCTTACTGGGCGAAAAATGTCCGGACCAGGATTCGAACCCGGGACCTCCTGACTGAAGCCGCCAGTGCTCTGCCATCTGAGCTATCCCGGACGATTCTGGCCGAACTTTTTCACTCAGCTAACCTTGATGATTACAGCATCTGTTCTGAAAGTTTCAGACCAGAAAAAGTTCGACCAGAATCGTCCGGGATAGCTCAGATGGCAGAGCACTGGCGGCTTCAGCCAGGAGGTCCAGGGTTCGAATCCTGGTCCGGACATTTTTCGCCCAGTTGGAAATTTACATCTAATATGTGTGAAATATTCTGGCAAGATTGCAAACAATAATATGCACTAGTTTTCATGAAAAGGTACATTGAAGTTAAAAAAGCAACGCTTTGTGAAAATTAAGTTTAAAGCTTACGTATGCAATGTATACGTATGATGTAAACAAACTGAATTACTTAATTTTTTTAACTTCTTGTTGTCGTAGAAACAAAAGTAATATAACATTTGAAGGAGGGAGAATAAAGAATTAAAAATGTTAAAAAAAAGAAAAACTACTTTTTTCAAGAATTGGACTTCCAACCGTTCTTAACTTGGTAATAATAAAAGATAAACTTTAGGTACTATTTCATGTCCAAATCTTATTTTTGAAATTTTCTTGGACATGACACAAGCTAAAGCACTTTTGTTTCTTAACGGATTAGAAATAGATTTCTTGAAACGTAAGCATCTGATATATTTTAAAAGGAAGGTCTCCATACGGGCATACTCCGAAAAATCTAAAAAAAAAAATTATAGAACGTTCTACTCATGAGGATAGATATGTTTATAAAAAAAATTTCGGCGATAACTCGATAGAGCGTCCGTAAAACAATAAGGAAAATTTCGATATTTGGCGTTTTATCATCGGTTGGCGATGGAACAAAATTACGAAAAATACTTTTTTATGTCAAATACTCTTTAAGATAAAAATGTTTTATAATGAACTTGTTTACATAAATTTAATGTAAATAACTTTCAGTTTACTAAATGTCAGTTTTAGTTTGATTTAACTATAGTTTTGCCATATATATATATACACTGCCCAAAAAAATTAGGGGAGCAAGCAAAAAAGTGAAGAGAACAGTGCAAGACAGCCACGTATGGGCATAAAATGGATAGTACACGTGTATCAATGCGCAATACAGAAAAAAAAAGATGTATAAAAATTGTAAGGGAGCTTTTATTATTTGAAAATATGAAAAGAACATGAAAAGATGGTTTAGGGCAACAATTTGTTTTCATGTAAATGAAAAAAAAAGGTATTGTTTTGAAATGATGCAAGATTTTTAATATGGCGTGTGGTCTCCTCGAACAGCTAAGACTGCTGCACACCTATTTTCCATGAATGCGATGAGGTTATCGACAAGACTATGGGGAATACTGTTCCACTGCTCAAGAATTGAAATCTCCAAGTCCCGGACAGTAAAAGGAGGCCTCCTTCTCGCAGCAATGCGTCGTTTGAGTATGTCCGAAACAGGCTCGATCGGATTTAGGTCAGGAGAGCATGCTCGTCATTCCATACGCTGTATTGTTTTAGCTTCAAGCATGTTTTCCACAAGGCGAACTGTATGAGGTCTGGAATTATCATGCATGGAAAAAAAGAAATCACTAATTTCTGCAACATAAAATACGACATGAGTATCTCGTCTGTATAATTTCGGATCGTCAAAGTGCCATTCCGAATGATATGCAGGCCCGTACGTCCACCTATGCTGATTCCAGCCAATAGCATCAACTCACCTCGTCTGTAATGTGATCTTTCATGGGTGAATGTGGGATTATTTTGAGTGCCTCTTTCTCTCCATGCCAAAACACATCAGATGTCACACCCAGGCTGAATCGGGGCTCGTCTGTAAACAGAATTTGACTCCAATAACGTTGCCTCCAAACTCGATGTTCATTCTTCAACTTCTTTGGGCCGCACAGTGGCTTGAGGTCAACGGAATACAGACCATTGGCTTACGTACATAGAGACAACCCTGATGAAGCCTATTTCGGACTGTTTGCCTGGACACCCTTCGTGCTGTAGCCAAGAACGAACTGTGCTTGCAGCTGAGTAGCATTGTCCGTTCCATCTCAATGAGCTGTTAACAGGATAGCAGATCATCAGTTTTTGTGTTAGCACATTTTCGACCTTGCACTTGTCGATGACTACCATACCATGTGTCTTGGAATCGATTCCACAGCCTTTTATGGACACTTCTTGGGACTCCAACAGCGTCCACTACACTTCGTTGTGTTACCCCAAATTTCACTGTCCCGATAACACGCCAAGTCATGGATTGCGGTCATAATCCCTTCATTTATTTTTCGTGGGGCATTATTCTTTGAAATAAGAGTATAATATACAATTAGTGTGAATAGCCTGCGAGCTCTATGCCATCAGTTTAACTGGGCAATTACCTTTTTATTCTAGTTTTTGACGTCATAAACTTTAATTTACATGTGAAGTTTTCTTTATCTGTTTTCTACAACACTTTAAATTATGGATGTTTTATTTTACGTTACTTATCGGTGTAAATATTTGCGTAATTTCGTTAAAATCATGTGCTCCCCTAATTGTTTTGAGCAGTGTATTTATAATGAAAGTTTATGATCAAATTTTATGAATTAAAACAAAATTTAAATTAATTAAAGTTTATTTCAATCTCAAAATTAAGTCCAATTGAGCACTGTCGGTTCAATTTTGTTGCTATGGAAACAACGACTTCTTTGATATTAAAATGAATAACTGCAGCATTCTTCATCTTGCCTTTATTTTGGAATACGCTTAAACATATAAAAACATTCTTTATACATGAAATTTTTTTAAAGTAATAAAATTAAATAACAAGCAACATAAATATGTCATACAAAAAATGTATTTATTAAACTCTCTCATTGTTTAAGTTTAAATTCATTAAATACTATTTACACGCATTCTAAAAATCAATTAACAAGCAATTTTCATGTGCATTAAAATCGTTTGCTTTTGGCGAGGAAAATTACTGCTCGCCAAATCGTGTGGCGCTTTCGTCTTTTCGCGCCAAATACTCGAAAGTATTTTTTTTTTTTTTTTTTTTTTTTGCAGGCTTTCTACTGTAATTCCGCCGCTAAATTTGACTGATCCTTTATTACATACATAAGTAGTTTAATTAGTATGTTTTTAGTATATTTTTAGTATTTATTATAGTATATTTATTATATTTTAGTACTTTGTATTTTTACTATTTATTGGTATATTAGTATATTTAATTAGTATAAGATCTTCCTTGTTAGTAACAAATAAATACTATATAATCATTATTATAATGTGTATTGCATAGCTATTGTTCTAACAACTGCTATTTTTTGAGTAATATTTAGCTGTCACGTCTAAGCACACTGTAAAAAACAAATAATTCTTAATCTGAGAAAATGTAATATAACCACAAATGAAAGTATACAATAACCTCCTCCGAATTACCCACGTTTCCGAAAAGTTTTCTCTATCTTTTTAAACATAAGAAACTATTATATTTTTAGGATTTAAAGAGGCAGATATAAAAGAATGTTTTTATCGCTGCCACTGATTTTTGGAAATGTTTCCAAGTAGTTTTATAGTGAATTAATCAGTTTTCTCAACCAATAATATAGGTTTTTCGGATGCTATCAATTCTCAGGTTAACATCTTCATGTTCAATAACGATCATGTTTTACAGACAAACATGATAAATTATCAACATTAACATTAACATTAAAATAAATATTATATTGTTACTCTTACATATACAAATTCAGTTACTCAGCTGAAAATGTTTAATAGAGAAGGGATTGCTCTCGAAACAAGTCGAAAATTATTCGTCTAACATGACAAATGAGGTGCGTACGTACTATAACTGATTTTATAAATATTCAGATCTTAGTGCAATTGCTGTTGTACTCTTATGCAAAAATGCATAAATACAAATTTTTTTACGATTATAGGTATTAAATTCAGTAATACGGAGATAATATGACTCCATCTTAAATAGGACCTAATCACCATGACAACCTAGAATCATTAACTATCATGGGATATCATTGAATTAATTACGTATGATAGGATTTAATAGAATGAAGAAAACTTTTATAAGTTTAAACTTTTATATTTTTAAGTTTTGAATCCATTTTCATAAAATTTGAAATGGCTCGGCAAAATCTTGCAACGATTATATATATTAAATTTGAAATCATTCGGTTGGGAAGTTTTTGCGCTGTTATATGCAGACAGACGGAGAGACAGACGGAGAACCAGCCGATGACTATAGGGGCTACGTATTTATATAATTACAAACGCACCTAAAAATGATATTCCGGTTTGAGGAAAATAATTTAAACTGTATAAAAATAGTGGCAAACAAAAAAGTATTTTTATAAACGGTTCTTAAAATTTCGAAAATATATTGGTTCCCGAGGTTTCTAAAGATAAAGAACATCTTTAGGGATCGTGGGTAATTCGAAAAGGTTATTGTACATTTTCGTGTGTTGTTATAGTTTCTTTTTCTAGAATAAGAATCATTTTCGTTTTACTTACAGTACACAGTAGTATCATTATACAGAAACAACGTATAAAGGCACAAATATAAATATGTATAAAAAGCATACAGCGGTTTCGAAACCTCTAAAGTTTCATCATCAGTGCTTATAAGTCAAAGGTAAAATTAAAACTCTGGATAAAGGGGGGGAGCGGAGAGACAGAGAGCCAGAAAGGCGTACCTTACAGCTCTACTGTCAACGGCGAAATGCGCGCATTTCTCCGTTGACAGTAGATCTGTAAGGTACGCCTTTCTGGCCCTTTGTCCCTCTCCCCTTGTACACAGAGTTGTAATTTTACCTTTGAATTTTAAGCGCTGATGATGAAACCTTAGAGGTTTCGAAACAACTGTATGCTTTTTATACATATTTATATTTGTGTCTTTATACGTTGTTTCTCTTTCTAATATACTGGCACAAAGAACAATCCTTCCCCACTTTTTATGTATCATCATATTACCAATAACTCTCGTATCCGTGTCAAAATGAATTTCTTTACGTGAAAAAGAAATCAATAATTTGTTTTGTTTTTGTTTAGTCTGTACTGTATTAACTTCCGTAAACTATTTCTAAGAATAATTTAACATGCATAACTTAACATGAAATTCAAAACACACATTCAACATACACAAAATAGTTTGTCGTATCTTAGAAACTGTCACTCAATGCAGAAAATGACTGTTTCACTCACAATAACTGATTTACTATCATTAAAAACAAATTTCAAGAAAATAATGATAAATTTGAAGGTAAAATTAGTTGTATGTCACGTAGCTTTCTTTCGAGAAAAAAAAATGTCACATAATAGAAGGAATTTTGTTTTTAATGAAGACAAATCTTTTGACAGCTGAATTCAGTCATTAACGGAAATGAAATGGAGCGCGCAAAAACTTAATTAACTCTATATTTTGGCGATTGACAACATTTCATTTAATAATTATAAGATATCTTCATATAGTAATGAATATCGTTACTTGAAAAAGAAGTATTGCGTTTTTATTTTGTACTGTATTAACTTCGGTAAATTATTAGTAAGTATAATTTAACATGCATAGTTTAAGGAGGTTCTTAAGTGCATTGCTCAACAAGTGCGAAACTTTCTGACACATTTACTAACTCCTTTTTAGGTGCTTTCGTAATTATATAAACACGTAGCACCTATAGTCGTCGTTCGGTCCGTCTGTCCGTCCGCATATAACAGAGCAAAAACTACCCAACCGAATGGTCTGAAATTTTAAATATATAATTGTTGTAAAATTTTCTCGAGTCATTTCAAATTTTATGAAAATCGGATGTATAGTTTAATTACAGGGGCAGCCAAAAGTTTTCCGTTACATTACGGCCAATGGGAAAGAAATATTTCAAGTGAATTTTAATGATGTTATAGCTTTTCGAACAGAATGAAATTGATATGCACTTATGAAGTGCACTAAACTATACATTGACTACAATATGCAATGCAAAAATATTTATAAAACTAGTTATAATACGAACGCACCTCATTTGCCACGTTTGACATGCAATTTCTAACTTGTTAAATGTAAGGACGAAAAATTAGTAAGGCGGACTATGGAAGCGATATCGAATCGAAAGAAGTTTTCCTTTTCTTGATAAATAAATTACTTATAAGCGATTTTGGGTCACGTGACAACCGGTTTTTCTCCTCTCCGTGACTGCTTTTTCTCCTTTCATCCGAAAATTCGGTTCAAAACGTCAACTTTGACAGTATTTTTTGGCAGATATTTTACGTGTACCAAAAACATGAAATACGTCTTTCGATTAGAAAGTTTCTGAATAATAATACCTGCCAATTTCATGCGTTTCCGAACAAAAACGAATTAAAACGTGTGTCATAAAGTTGACCCTTTGGTTTTGAGAACAGCCTTAACAATAAACTCAACCACACAGGCACTAGTTTATCGTACATTAGAAACTGTCAGTCAATGCAGATAATGCAAGAAAGAAAAATCATGCGTCAAGCATAGATTATGAAACTCCAACACTTCAAGAATACTTTAACAAAACTACGCTGTTTAATAAGGTAAATGAAATACCTAAGTAAAACATTTTAGAAAATGCATAACACATTTAAAAAACAGATTTCAACAATAACTGGAATGATACTCCAATTCTTTTGTATAGCTCTGTACATGGTCTGTAGATTTGTATATATTCTGCTTAGTATTCTAAAATTTAGCTTGAAAACGCATAACACAATTGAAATTCACTCTTAGCATTTTCTACCAATAGACGGAAATGTACTTGAGTTCTTTTGTACAGTCCTGTATGTTTCGTGAAGATTTTTATACACGCCACATATTAGGCTAATTTTTAATTCATGCAAAAACACTCTTAAAGCTACTGAAATCAAACTTCCAGGAATTACTATCCATAGGTTGTCATGTATCTAATTTTTTTCGCGTAATGTTTTACGTAGTATAGTGTATGATTTTATTTATATGCCACAAAAATCTTTTAGTTGAGCTTGAAAATGCATAACTCATATTAAATACACATGTAAAAATTCACGGTCATTATCATTAATGGCTACAAATTATTTTGCGTAGCCCTGTAGAGGGTCGATAGAATTTATATACTCTTTGAATTTGCAAAAATTTAGGTTAAAGTTAAAACGCATGCCATAGCAGTAAACGCACTTTCAGCAATCATTCCTAATGGACAATTCGCCAGATAAAGCATTGTATCAAAATATTTTTATGTGTCCCTGTAAACGAACGATAAATGCGATGCACGTCATCTAGTAATATATGTAAATTTCATCATGTTAGAAATAGTGCAACATAATTAAAAAACGCTGCGGACAGTTTTTCTTGGTAGACCATTATGTAACGAACCTCTTAAATGAATAATAAATGCTTTGCACACTACAGTCTACAGAAAGCATGTTCTAATGCAACTCAGAAATTCACTTGAATTTCATTATGTTTGTGACACAGTAACACCACTAAAAAACGCCGCAAACGATTTTTCTTCATAGACCATACTGTAACGGAATACTTTTGAGTTCCTCTGTACGCCAACCAACGGCGCCAACTTTTGAAAAACATTGGGTGTGCTCAATCATTTTAGGGTAAAACGACATGGGCATATTGTTTTCTTTGAAGATAACGAGATAGATGAAAAAGTTACGATAAGGAAGTTTGAATTTTTAAAAATAGAATATAAAGTTGTGATTATGGACTGTAACTAAAATACTATGAATATGACTACAAACTAAAACTCAAAGGACTAAAACATGACGCATGTCAAAAATCTGTTTCAAAGTCTTTGACAGCATTTTCTGAAAAATCGTTTAATCTTATAAAAAAATGGAAACTCTATTTGATTTCTTGGTTTCTGAACACCTGTGATTTTCGTGCATTTAGAATGAAAAATGAATTCCGAAATGTGTCAGAAGATAGCTAACCTCTATTTGAAAACAGCGTAGCATTACTACTTTTTTTATGCATTTATTCGCTAATTTAGACTATAACACATAAAAAGGGTAATTCTGAATGTTTTCAGAGAAAATTTCTTTGCGAAGTATATCTATACATTGTAACCATTCACTACCATCTCTATCATATAGAGACAGCAATATTTTAACTGGATTATGTGAGTTAGGTTAAATGGGTTGGGTTAGGGTCCTGTTGCCTCTGTTACTGCTATCAAAGAAAATTATTTTCAATGGAAGGATTATGTTTCCAACGATTAAAAAATAAACAAGTAACAAAATAGAATAATGGAAATCGGGTGGGCTAAGAGCAAATTATTGGGTGGGCTCGGGCCCCATGGTTAGCCCATATAAGTTGGTGCCACTGACGCCAACTGAAAGCGCTACACATAACATATTCTATAGTAATCATCTTCTAGTGCACCTTAATAATGTATATAAATTTCATTATGTTTAAAATTGGGTAACACTGTTAAAATTTACCGCAAATCATTTTCCCCATAGGCCATAATGTCACGGAATACTTTTGGGTGCCCCTGTAAATGAACGATGGCTGCTACGCACTTCATTTTCGATACCGAACATGCCATGGCAAACCTCAATAACATATATTAATTAAATGTCAGTACGAGCATATTTATCCGAATTAGAACACAGACAAATAGACGGCAGACAGACAAACCAAAGTCGTAAACAATTTTCTACTATGTTGGAACGCGTTTAAAAAAAGAAAGAAAAATCATGCTTCAAGCATAGATTATGAAGCACTTTACAGCACATTCAGAAAACTTTAAAAAATACTTTACCGTTTAATAAAGTGAAAGGTGATATGACAGGCTCAGAACCATAGTAGACTAAGTCCGTTAAAAAAATGAGATAGTCCAATAAAAGGTACATAAAACCTGTTTTATCCACTACCACAGTAAACAAAGTCTGTAAACAGATGGCATATATGAGAAAGTATGTGAAAACAAACTTGGTTCACTGTGGAAACGGATAAAACATATTTTATGCAACTTCTAAGTGGGCTATCACATCTTTTTTTCAAAATGGACTTGGTCTACTATGGTTGCGAGCTCCTCATATAAGTAAGCAATTTGAAAAACGCATAACATATTTGAAAGCCCATTTTCAGCACTTACCATCAGTAGTCGGAAAATAATTCAAATTCTTATGTAGAGCCTTTTATAAATTTAAAGATTTATCATATACTACATTAAATATTTGGATCAGTTAGGAAACGTGTAACACAGTTGAAAATTCCCCTTCAGCGATTTCCGTCAGTAAAAAGGTAATGTACTCAACTTCTTTTGTGCAGCCCTGTATATGATCTATAGAATTTGTTTACACCATGTAATATGCAAAAAATTGGTTAAATTAAAAAATCAATGGTACAGATGAAAGCGCACTTTAGGAATTATTGCTTATAAACAAAACTGTAACCGGTGTCACAATGTCCAATTTATGTCGAAATGAGGGTAAATTCTATGCACGAGACATTCTAAAATAAGCAACTTGTAGTGTACCTTATTGCTATATATCAGTTTCAAATGTTTAAAATTGTGTAATATCATAAAAATACATTACAAAGATTTTTCACCATAGACTATAATGTAATGGAATTATTTTGAGTGCCACTGTAAACGAACTATAATTGCCACATACTTTATTTTCTCTATCGAACTTGTAATACTAAACTTCAGTAACATATATTAATTAAATGGCTATCGGAGTATATTTAAGAGAGCAAAACAAACAGACAGAGAGATGGCTAGACAAGCCTAAGTCATAAAACACTTTTCAATTAGGTTGGAGAGCGAAAGAAAAAGAAGGACTTTTTTACGCTCTTAAACTAATTGCCACCATTACAAAACATTTTAGAGAAAATAAAAGAAATTTTGAAGGTAAAACTATCCACATGTCACGTCACTTTTAATTCCGATAAAAAAGTCACATAAAAGAATTAATTTTGTTTCAGATGAAGACAGATAACTTGATAGCTGATTTTGTTCATTAACGGAAATCAATTGGAGCACGCAAAAATTTAATTAGCTCCATATTTTGGCTTTGTATTAAAGTGACATGCTGCTTGAGAACATGATTGAACAGCTGTATGGTTCGATTGTTTTCCATACGTTTTTGCATTTCAACACTCATCAGTGCAATCCTAGAAAAGTTTCATTTTTACAATGTTCCGTGGCTTAATTTGTTGACATATATTATTTGCGTTTTTTAAAAACAATGACGAGTCGAAACCCGTCGAATTCGACTTATGAAAATGATTAAAATAACTGATTAATTAAATTTATAAAAAAAATTACAAAAATAATTACAATTAATAATCTTATCTTGGCTGGCCTAACTCTTAAAACAAATATTATTTTTAACAAAAGTTTAATTTCAACTTTTCAAATTACTGAAAAATGAAACTTTATTCCTATACATAATCAGTAACAGGCGATTCAGATAAGAAATTATGAAGTTATTAATTGAGGCTTTGATATTTGGTATTACGTAATGAAAAATGAACGAAAAGTACGTCACTATGACACAATCATAAATTTTTTTCCCGAAAAATCTAAAAATAATGTCGTTTTCACCATCGCAAAATTTACATATACGCATACATTTACGCATACTTTTCATATTCATATTCGCTGTTTTGAAAATATTTGTTAAAAATATTTTAACGTGCTGTACATTATTAATAAAAATAACTAGAGAACAGGAATTCTGCTTTTTCAGAATTTAGTGTCGCCCCCGGTATTCCCATTACTTCATTTTCTTCTGATGGACTGATGGTTTCTATTATTATGAAACAGCCATAATAAATCAAGCGTTAGGTGAAGATGAAAGAGCAGACGTAAAAAGTTAGAACTCTGATTTTCTGGTCAGAATGGAAAAAAAATTGCCATAATTTTTTTTGAAAAATAAAAAAAATTAATTTATAATGGCTATTTCATAATAATAGAAGCCATCAGTCCATCAAAAGGAAATAATTCGGTTAAGCGGGACTCGGATAATCGGGACTCTACTGCAAAACATATTTCAATTTTAAGACTTAAAGCACACGCTTTTATTTTATATAAAAGGACGTCATTTGCATTAATATAGATACTTAAAATTAAATATAGTTTATAACAGCTCCATGTTTTATCATAAATTCTTCATTTATATTTTTCTCAAAATAGCACGTATTTTAATTAATTTTTTTTTTAAATTTTTATGAGAAAATGGCAACAAAAAGATATAATTGCTATTTTTCAACAATTTTTTCTTTACTTTCTACAGAAATGGAGTGCTACTTGAGTTGCCAAAATGAAACAAATGTCGCTAAAAACTATAAAAAAATTAATATTTCAAAAACAAATAGAGATGCAGTTTTCAAACAAATTGCATTAAAAAATATGTTTTTTTCCCAATACGACGTTATAAACATTGAAAATGAGCGATGCTTAGAAGTTTAAAAAAATGCTGTAGAGTATTTAATCGCACAATGAAACATTGGCTTTTGTTTTACGGCTGGCGTATACAAGGTAACATTATTTATTGCAAACAAAATAAGCTGGGAAAAAGAAATAGCATACCGGGGGCTAATACCAAACCTGATGTCACGTTTGCCAGTTGCAATTTTACATATGAACATTCACACTCTTGACTTGAGGTTCCAATCTATATGGCGGCAAAATCCAGATATTTATGCCTCTTTAGACGCATTCGTAATAAAATATTTAGTTTTATCAAAGTAAGTACTCATTTCATTTTTACTATGACGTTATTTTCACTCACTGAAGCCCTCTAAGATTAGTGTCTCATTCTGAACTATCAGCGGAATGAAAAAAATATTGAAGTGTAACTGCTTTGTGAGTAAAAATGCGTTTTTGTCATCTTGACGTCATTTTCTGTTCAATATTTTAAAAAAAAGTTATTTTTAATTGTAATGCGATCATGGCATCCGTAATGGTATGGTAATTCCCAATGTTTCCCTTCTCTCTTCAAGAATGGAAATAACCCGATTGCCATCAATGTGAAGAAATTTTATAAAGGACTTTTTAAATTAAAATTAAAGTATAAAAATGGGATTGATTTAAAAAATAGCGAATGCGGGCACATCTACAAATAGAGTGCTTTCATTAAAAAAAATAATTATCAAAATCGGTTCAATAGAAAGCTCAGGCCACATGACTAAAAAACAAGCCTGGTCTTTTAAATAAATAGAATATCCTCTTCAGACCCGATGGTAAAATAATACTGTGAATGCACATTCATTGGTTTTACACAAACAAAAAATCACCGTAGATGACAGAATGAGCCCTTTTTCTGAATTTTATACTTTTGGGGACTGGTAATTTAGGTTCAGAAATACGTTTCCAAAAACACCATTAAAATGTCGATTTAATTATTTACAAACTAAATTACGCAGCAACAAATTGAAGGCCTTTAATTAATTGAATTAGCTACAAATCCTCAAATTTTTTTTATTGTAAAGCATTTAAGTTAATTAATTACGAAAATTTCTCACTTTCTTGGACACACTGTCTGGAATGCAGTTTGCAAACTCAGATGATAATAACACTTATTTTATGAGGAAATAAGCGTCAGTGGTGCCATTTATTGGTTTTGGTCCAAAGCCAAAAACATTCAGCTATATAGAAGTAAAGTAAAAATATAAAAAAAAAAATGAAATAGTTTATGAACTCCTCGGTTCGGAAGTATCACATGTTATACTTCAGAACCGAGGACGTTAAACATTAAAATGTAAAATATAAAGTTTTATTTCTTTAAAAAGTAGTCTTTTTGAAAGAAGATAAGGAATTAAAATAACTTTGTGAGTTAAGAATGATTGTGTGATACTCATTGTATTTCTTTTCTGAACTTTATAGAATTTCACTTTGAGTTAATTGTAATTTAAATCGCTTGAGAAGAGGGGGTAATTTTATTCAGAGTTATATAACTTTACTTTATAAAACTTCTCTACCTGCATTACTTTTTGATTTTTTCTTTAAATAAAAAAGGAGAATACCCTATATTTCATTTGAAATGTTTCATTCTTAATCTTGAGCAGCACATGGTTAAATAGTTGTATTGTCCCATTGTTTCTCAGAGATTTTTATATACCACCACTTTTTACAGCAGTCATATAAAAACTGTTTTTTTACAAAGTTTTCCGTAACTTAATTTGTCGGCATACATAATATACGTTCTTTTAGAAATTATTACCCATTGAAAAGCGCAACATAAATGCTCAGTTATTTTTAAAAGAAAATCCATTCGAAATCAGATTAAAAATTTTAATTGTATTTCTTTTGTGAACCATTTTAAATCACTTTTTTTTAAGTTGTCTATAAAGAGGAAATATACAATTTATTTAAGGGGACAGTTTACCTTAAAATTGGCCAGCATATCGACTTTTCTTTTTTAATATTAAATGAAATCTTGTTTAATTGTGGATATTTTGACACCTTCTTTTTTCCCATACGGTAATTATATCTCGAGATATTGCAAATTTTGTTAATACACTCAGCGCAATTACCCACACAAAATTAAACTTTAAATGGCTTTTTCTCCATGTTCATAATTTCTTCACTTTCATGTTTTAAAAATGTTAAGGTATTTTTTTGTATTTGAGATAGAAATTTAAACTTTTTCGTACATGTTTTTTATTATATATGTGATAAATCTGCCCATGGAATTTGCCTTCAGGTTTTTTGTTATTATTTTAAAAAAAAATAAAAGTATATGAGGATGTGTTAGATTTTATCGTTTCACACTTTATGTATCAGTAAAAAAATTATATTAAATGTAATATTAGATTTTTTAATTAATTTTTCAACTACATTATCAACTTACATCAACAACATTATGAGATTGTGAGAAATGCCAGGCTGGACATCGTCCTTGTGGTTTAGTGGTAGAGCACTGGAGATCTATTCCAGGGACCCGGGTTCGATTCCCGGCTTGGACATTTTTCACTAAGTTGGTTTACGCTTTGTAGCAATGTGATAATTCACATCATTAATATTCAGTAATATTAGATGTATCTAAAAACTCCTTGCGCAGTCTTGTGTAATACACATTTAAAAATCTTAAAAAAAAAAAAAAAAAAAAAAAGAATTGGACAAAAATGTTAATTTTTAAAATAATAGCTGAGATTTAAAAAAAAATCAAATTTTTATAAAATTATTTAAAAATTTTAAATAAATATGCAGTTATTATTATTATTTTTAAATATACTATTAGTTAAACATGGAAATGCAGTGATTTCACCATTTGAACGATATTTTAAAAAGCAAACAAAATTGTTGAAAAGGTAGACTATCCCCTTAACTGGTGAACTGCTTTACTTTCATATTCTTCTCTTTAAATGAAGAATTTGAAGATTATGAATACCTTTATACTTTTTATTCTGAATGCTCGATTTTTATTATTATTTTTCATTAGATCCTTAAGAACTATGATAGTGAAATGCAAATAACTCTCCTATTGCCTGTAATCTACGATGTTTTTTAAAGCTTTGCTAAAAGAAAAAAAAAGTCAAAATATTACAGTATTAACAATAAATAAAACATATTTTTTACATAGTGTTCTTTCACTTTTTTCTTTCACGTTTCTATTTCTATTTCAAGTCAAAAAAATTTCACATTCAGACATTCTGAAAATATGCTTTTATCAGATATTGTGCGATGTGATTATTCACATTATGTATACACTATATGGCCCAAAATCACGAGACACTTTGGATTTTACACGTTTTGCCGTATATCTAAAGATATACTTGTCAGATTCTTCTGGAATTTCATGAATATAAAGAACATGGTTGACCTCTTATATGTCAACGAAGATTCGATCGCACGATGGCAATAAGGGGACCAACAAAAAATTCAAGAAAAAAAATTGGAATCACCCTGTAAAATAATCTTTAAAACGGATACTGCGGGTTGAATCGCCTGGTGACATTAAAATGCAAAGAAGCCTGCCGCATATTATCTGGTATTACGATACTTTTTAAAAGATTCGCCAGTAAAGTTTACATCAACGTATATACTAATAAATAATTAAATAGTGATATATCTTTACTAGCTGTCCTTTGCGACCAGTTTGGTCTTCCTTAAAATTTATGTTTGGGAAAGCATGCTAAGTATTGTATCATGTTACTTTTATTCATAATATAATTTACTTGGACTCTCTTAAATATTAATTAATAAAATCCCTTAAGCTAATATTAGTTTTTGTTGGATTAAAATATCTCAATTTGTTGATTTTCTGTAAGCAAATAAACTCTGTTGGTTTACAATGGAAGTCTATAAGAATTTGGCGAAATATTAGAGATATCACCAAGTTGACGTCACTTTTGGCAACTAATTTTGATCGACAAATTTGAGGATATATCGCCAATTTGCCGACAAAATTGGAGGCATTTGGCAACGGAACAGGGGCCCCCTCAACCCCCGGTAACCCCCCCGCCCCCCTTATAGATACGTAGATGAATTAAATGCTGTTTAATAACCAATGAGATGTGTTTTATTCGGGTGTTGCCATTAAACAATTAACAAATAATTGCGATTTCTGAAGCACATACGATAGTGAAATATATATATATATATATATGTTTAATTAATGGTTATATATATATATATATATATATATATATATATATATATATATATATATATATACATACATACATATATATGGATGGATACTGCCTAATCACACTTTTATTTCACGTTCACTCAAGTATTCATGCACAAATGTTCCCTTTAAAATATTTTGAAAGCCAAATAATTTGTGATATTAATCGGATGATCCACATTAAATATATATTGATTACAAAAATTTCCTGATTATGATTAAATAGTTGTTTGGTTCAAATAAAAGTAAAAACTTCTTAATAATACCATTAAAAATAAGAAACGTAAAAGGCCATTCCATTGTTCTGTTTGGGCGCTACGGTCATATTTTGTCCACAAGGGCAAAAGAGACCGTTTAAAATTCATTTAAACCCGCTACAAACATCCATGCCTGAGTGGCATTCGAATCCAGCATCTTTAGTCTGGTAACAACTGTACTAGTAGGTGGCCAGTGCCTTTCGGAAGAGCCTTTGTATTCATCAGGTGCAAAGAGGACGTGCTACCATTCTGAAAGCAGGAACAAGATCGAAAGGAAATGGATCGGAAAGGAACATTTTAAGAAAACAGACAATAGAATCAAATCAAATTAATTTTGCCAAATTTCGTTCAATTTCATGCGAAATAGGTTTAAGACTTCCCCCACTTCCTAAATTCAATATTTATTTCTGGAAAATTTAATTTTGTTTGCCCCACACGACTTTGACAAGCTGTGGACTTCATGGCTGATGTGTCCCCAGTATACCCATATGAAAGTGACACTATATCCAATAGTTTTAATAGCTATTGTGTAATTTTAAAAAAACACAGAGAAAACTATGAATATTAAATGGGTAAATTTAGTTTTTGTGATAGTTTATCATCTTAATGATAAAAGAAAAAACAAACGAAGTTGACCTATTTTTGTCGAGTGAACGGTAGCCTCCCTTTCATTGTTCAATCTAATAAGATATTTGAATTTTGAAATAAAACTTAAGTGACCACATCGCACAGCTTCAACATTAACCACAAAATGAAATTGGTGTGCTTACTAAATATTTTAAATTATCTACAATGTTTTATAAACATGTTAGATAGCTCAAATTTCAAAAATTGGGATAATAATTTTTCATAAATCGAAAACCAGTCTTTTGAATTTGTTGAAACAAAGGTATGTCCTTCGACTAATAATTGGTTTAAATTATCCTAACACGAAAATTTTCATTATTTGTGCAAACATTTCAATATCTATCTTTCGTTTTATTTTTCTTCCCATTATTTACTTCTGAGGCCACTTCTCTTCAATTATTTGTCCTATTTTCTATTCACAATTTATTTTGTTTTATCTCTTTCATACCTCTTTTTTAACAAACAAATAAATAAAATTTTCGACATTTCGAACGAGCGAAAGAGCTTGCTAGAAGCACAGAAGTAATCCATTTTTTTAAATGTAAACCAGGGATCCAGCCTGGGTTACGACTAGGTTTTTAAACAAAAACTCTAATAGTTTATTTAAAAAATAATATATATATTTAGCTTGCTCATTAAGTTCGCCAGTTCTTTTTATTTTTATTTTCCCAATTTATTATGTTTTATCCCTTTTGTAAAAACTTTGTATCCCTTTGTAACAACCAAATAAATAAAATTTTCGGCATGACGAACGAGCTGAAGAACATCCCAGAAGCACAGAAATTAAACCATTTTGTTTTATGTAAACCAAGGTATTCTACCCGGGTTACGGAACATACTATTCGGAGTACAAAAAATTGGTAGTAATCGTTTTAAATTGAAAATTCTAACAGTTTATTTTAAAAATAATATATACATATGTATATATTTAGATTGCTCATCAACTACGCAAAGTTCTCTTTCTTTTTTTCTTTTCGCAATTTATTTTGTTTTATCTCTTCGATAGTCCTTTTCAACGAACAAATAAATGAAATTTTCGGCATGCCGAACGAGCTAAAGAGCATGCTAGAAGCACAACAACAATGCCATTTTGTTTTATGTAAACAGAGGGGTCCAAACTGGGTTACGGAACATACTATTCGCTGTGCAAAACATTGGTGATAATCGATTTTAATTGAAAACACTAATAGTTTATTTTAAAAATAATATATATCTATATATTTAGATTGCTCATCAACTACGCCAGCTCTCTTTTTTTTTCCCAATTTTTTTTTCTTTTTTTTTGTATTATCCCTTCGATATTTCCTTTTAACAAACCAAATAAATGTAATTTTCAGCATGCCGTACGAGCTAAAGAGCATGCTAGAAGCACACTAATAATGCCATTTTGTTTTATGTAAACCTGATTACGGAGCATACTATTCGGTGTACAAAACATAGGTGATAATCGTTTTTAATTGAAAACTTTAATAGTTTATTTTAAAAATAATATATATCTGTATGTTTAGATTACTCATCAACTACGCCAGTTCTTTTTCTTCTCTCTTTTCACAATTTTATTTTGTTTTATCCCTTTCATATCCCTTTTTAACAAACAAATAAATAAAATTTTTGTCATGTGGAGCGAGCTATAGAGCATGCTAGAAGCACAGAAATAATACCGTTTTGTTTTATGTAAACCAAGTGATCCAACTTTACGGAACATAGCATTCGTTTTACAAAACAAAGGAAATAATAATTTTTAATTGAAAACTTTAATAGTTTCTTTTGAAAGTAATATATATATATATATATATATATACCGGGTGTCCCAAAAAAACTGACTGATTTTAAAATTCAATAACTTCCAAACGGTGACAGATATTAAAAAAATTCTTGCAGGAGGGTTATGCATAAAGTCAAAAGTTTTATTACAGTGATTTTTGATTTTAGTTCGAATTATAAACAATAGATGGCGCTGTAAGCAATAGTCGCTAAATACAGGCTCGATTTTTGGTCCTTTCTGTTGTTCCATGCAGAAAAAGGAGATGGAAATGTACTATCCGGGCCACGAAGTACCAAAAATCGAGCCTGAATTTAACCTCTATTGATCGCAGCGCCATCTATTGTTTGTAATTCGAACTAAAATCGAAAATCACTGTAAAATAACTTTTGACTTTATGCATAACCCTCCTGCAAGGATTTTTTTAATATCTGTCACCGTTTGGAAGTTATTGAATTTTAAAATCAGTCAGTCCTTTTTGGGACACCCGGTATTTAGACTAAGCATCAACTAATCAATTCTTTTTCTTTTACTAATTTATTTCGTTTTATCTTTTTCATACCACTTTTAACAAACAAATAAATAAAATTTTTGGCATGTGGAAGAAGCTAAAGAGCATGCTACAAGCACAGAAATAATATCAATCCATTTTGTTTTATGTAAACCAAGGGGTCCAATCCGGGCTAAGGAAAAGAGTATTCGGTGTACGAAACATAAATGTTAATCATTTTTACTTGAAAATTGAAACTGATTTAAAAATAATATGTATATATATTTAGATTGCTAATCAACTACACATAAAAGAATTTTTATATGTATATTTGAAGTTTATATAAAAATACATGTTTAAATGAAATAGGCAGTCTGTATCCTAAGCTCGCCTATAATCTATCAATATACAAAATTTCAAAAGAATTAGTTCCTTTATTTATTTATTTTATTTTACAAAAGGAAATCCTTTTCTTTTTTTTTCTTTTGGTAAATTAAGGAAAATGAAGAAACACTTCTCGCTGAACATCTAATAGCCATTTACGGTAACGCTGCCATTTCCTCTCAGATTTTCATATTTTATTTACATTACTGTAAATGTTACTTTACATTGTTGTAAATCATAAATGTTTATTGTTGAGCAATGCATACTAGATCTATAAGCATAGTTGCCAACCTCCCGATTTTTTTTAATAACAATATTTTTTATGCAGAAATACTTGTTTTGTACAATCGCACAATTTCTGCAATTAAATAAAGCAAACATTTTTGTAAGATTTAACTGGTATTGGAAAAATCGGGAGATTGGTAACTAAGTATAAGGCAACCCTATTTGCGTTTAATGTATAAAGTCAATCGCTAGAGGACGCTGATTCCTTGCCAAAGTAAATTCTGACGAAGAGTGCAAGCGCTGAACCAAAACTCTGACCATGTGGACAGAATGGCTATCACCTTATTCAATGCTAATTTGTGCAGGGTTGTGCCAAACCCCGTGATTAAACCCGGTTACACTTTTTCGGCGGTTTTTAGAGAAATAAACCGGTCGTCGTATGCATTAGTAAAAAAATCAGTAAATTGAGTTGCAATTTTCAAACAAAATTTATTTAAAATATATTTTTAGCTCAATTCGATGGTGTAAAAATTGAAATCTTGCGACCTTTATTTCTGCCCTATCTATATTATAAAGGACAAACATATCTGTGCGTAACGCATACGTCATTCTGCGAATGGCAACACTTTGAAATTTGGAATGAAATTTCGCTTTTGCAATTTTTGCTACTGCATAATTTTTAAACTTCTAAACATCCCACATTTTAAATGTTTACACCTTCGTATGTAGAAAAAAATGCACTTTTAAATGCAATTTGTTTGAAAGCTGTATCTCAATTTGTTTCTGAGATATTAATTTTTTTATAGTTTTTAATATCAATTTTCTAATCGTGGCAACTAAAGTACTTCATTTCTATTGAAAGTGGATTAGTTATCTTTATTGATTATATTCTTACTGATGCCATTTTCTCATTACAATTAAAAATACATTTTTAAAAAATTTGAACAGAAAATGACGTTACGCTTTAAAAAAGACAATTTCCCTGATGATGCTGTTATATTTCACTATTTTTTAATTTCGCTGATATTGAGCTTGAGACAATAGGCAAAATATTTCAGCGACTGAAAATGGTCATATTTATAAGAAAACTATAATTTTATTTGATAAAACGCAATATTTCCCCTTGAATACGTCTAAAAGTTATAAATTTCTGAAATTTTTACGCGCAGGTACAGAGATTATACCAAGACCTCAAATCACGAGTGGCATTTTTCACATGGAAAGTTGTAATAGTTGACAAACGGGACTTCAAGCTTGAAAATATAGTTATTAACATATATAAGATACACAAAATGTAAATATATTGCTTACAGGTGTCAAGTATGATAAAATCCTTTAAAAACATTAAAGTCATTTAAAAATTCATAACGTTTTCGACCGACACTTACTCGGTCATCCTCAGTGAAAAACTAGCAGTTGTTCTGTCTCCGGAATGGAATCACGGAAAAGATGCATTATACTCATTTCTAGATAAAATCAATAACCTTGACAACAAAATTAAATTTACATTAGAAATAGAACAAGATCAAAAACTGGCTTTTTTGGATGTACAACTAATCAGAGATATGGATAAACAGAGTATCGATCGTACAGTTTTTAGAAAAGTTAACAGATCTAATTCCATTATCCCGTTTAACTGCAGCTCACCTATAAATTACAAGTTAGCACCTTTCAATTTTTATATAAAAAGAGCTTTTGAAGTTTGTTCGAGCCAATTCCTTAATGAAGAAATAGATATAATTAGAAAAATAGCAGCCGAAAATTCTGTTCCATCTCATTTCATTGAAAAAATCATAAACAGACTTAAAAGGAAAAATGAAGAAAGGCAAAATACAGTTCCGAGTAAAAGTTTAAAATTCTGTAAAGTTAATTACATCCCAAGGTTTTTCGAGAGTATGAGGCATTCCCTCCTCAAGTTTGGTATTATATTAATCGCAGTCCCTCCCCCGAAATTAAAGGATTTGTTAAATACGAAAATTGACCCTATCCAAGCCATCAATAGATCAGGAGTATATATTATACCCTTCAAGAAAGATAATAGAGATTTTATGTACATAGGTATGACACTGCGGAAATTTCGTGACAGAATTAAGGAACATGAAGCAGATCTGAGATTGAATAGACCCCACACTGCATTATCAAGATTAGCACAAATTCAACCTATAAAAGTAGATTTCAATAGAGCCAAAATTATTTTCCATACAAGTAACCACCAAGAAGCTATCATAAGTGAATCTCTGGAAATAATATCAAATAAAGAAATAGTTTGTAACGATATATTATCATATGATATCCACGCAGTCTGGAAAGAATTAATAAATAGTTAATAAATCTGTACTTTTCGATAAAAGAATAGCATTTATGCCCCCCCCCCCCTTATTTTCCAATCCACCCTTGAAGTGAAATGGTCTGTTCCGGACAAAGCTGGAGACGCGGAGACAGAACAACTGCTAGTTTTTCACTGAGGATGACCGAGTAAGTGTCGGTCGAAAACGTTATGAATTTTTAAATGACTTTAATGTTTTTTAAAGGATTTTATCATACTTGACACCTGTAAGCAATATATTTACATTTTGTGTATCTTATATATGTTAATTATAAATCAAGGTGAATTGTGCACTAAAAATTTTAACTTTCTATTGAATATAGTTATTAATAACCTATTGCGCGTTAAAATGTTTTTAAATGGTTAATATGTATGTGAAATGTGGAAAATGACTTGATTCGGTTTAGATTTAAAGGGAGAAAAATTCTATGATTATGTCAAGGTGAAATCATTTTTGCGGATTTTTCTTTCCGTAATGCCAAGCATCAGTTAATAACTTAATCAAAATTACTTATTTTGATTATATGTTAATGATTACGTATATGAATAAAGTTTAATTTTTCAATAATTTTAACAGTTAAAGTTAATGAAAAAGTATTTTGTTAATCTTAGGTTAAAATATGTCTTAGGAGAGTTAAACTGACAAGTGTAAGATGGATTTTTTATTGTAATTATTGTTGTCAATGTATTATAAATTTGATGCAACGCTCCTTTGTAAACATTTTCGTTCGTCGAAATTCGACGGGTTACACCTCGTATATATAAAATCCTAATGAAACAATTTTATGAAACGACTGATTAAACGACTGATCACATTTAAAAGCTATTTCTCCTAAAATATGGAACTTTTAGCTATGCAGTTAACTCAGATTATCTGTATTGATCCACTGATGTCAAAAGCAGTATTGGATTTTTTGAAATTTTAATTAGTTTCGAGATATTATTTTTTTCTAATTTTAATGACTTTGGTAACTAAATTACTCCATTTTTGTAAAGAAAAGGGAGAAAAGGGATAAAGATAGGGATTATTAGATTTCTTCTTTTTCATTATTTTCAAATTGAAAATGAAATTACCTTTTATTTCAATCGATAGAGAAGACAATATTGTGATTAAATTATGTTTTTCAGAAAAAAATTTAAAAATAATAATTTTTTTTTCACATTTAGATCGTGAGGAATCGGTTTGTTATAGAAACCAAAAATCGTCTGTCATCTTAAACTTTGACAAAAAATCTGTAGACGTAAAAAAAAAATGGCTGGGGAAAAAGAGAGAAAAGGGAAAACTAAAGGGATTATTAGATTTTTTTGTCGTCATTTTGAAATTGAAACTGAAAAGTGAAATCAAAAACAGAAAGAAAATTTTAAAATAAGAAGTACATCAAGTGTAAAAAGCAGAAAATATGGAAAATTAATTCTAAATATATGCACGTAAATATTAAAAAAATACGAAAACTTTAAAATAATAAAATTATTACATGCGAAACGCTTAAGGGCGATAATTATGTGATATGTAAAATTCTCAAATATTAAATGGCGTCGTATTTAACGTGCCTAAAATTATTACACGTGAACAACTTTTAATCGTGAATATTAGATTATATTTGGAAAGCTCAAGTAATAATATTCTTAAACACTTTTAAATTAAATAATATATGAATCTTAAAAGAGAAACAAACTTTGAAATAAATAAATTATTACATGAAAAATACATTTAATAGTGAAACCTACGTCATATATTAAAACGATTTTCATTCTAGGTAATTTTAATATGACGTCACATGGCATAAAAGTAGTACGGCTAGAAAATTTGTTTATGTATTACATCACTTGATGCAGCATAAATACAGGTAAATGTATGCGCAAAATACTTTCGGGGTCAATCCATTTCAAGTGGTCCAGAAAATCATTAATTCGTTGCTCGACCATTTTTAAAAAATCTGAAATTTTTTGTACAACAACCCTAACATGATGGAAGTTTAAAATGACTATTATTTTAATTTTATTAATTTTTGTCTGTGCATGGCCGCCATCTTTGTTTCATCGTCTGCAGCAATTTTCTCAGAAGAAGGGTTTACGGAATTGTAAATAATTCATCGTTTATTTATCCAATTCAAGTGCGGATTGAAGCAATTTGTACAGAATACATTGGGCTAAAAATGTGGTAATAGAGTAGTTTCCGGAAATAAATCCTTATTGGTGAAATTTAAGCATAAAGTTTCAGTTTTTTTCAAAAATTTGTCCGTTTACAAAAGGAAATTTTTCTAGCAAGGAAAACTGTAAACATGACATAATTTTTTTTTACAAATAGACCAAAAGTACTTGTACTCACACGCCAAGTTTCAGACCTGGGACTTCGTTTCTCTTCGCTGAAAAAAATCCAAATTTTTCAAAAATGTCAAAAATCGCATTTTTTAGGCTTTGATATCTCTGGTGGGGCACGAGATAAAAATCTGAAGTTCTGGTTTCTAAGAGTATTGTATGATAGTGCTATGCACAAGAAATTTCAAGATGGAGATTTGACTACAAGCTGAGATTTGGCAAGGGCAAGATGTCAAAAGAATACTGACAAACTATTGTTTTGTTGCAGTCACAGCTAAGTATTTATCTCAGAGTGTCACTTAAATTTATGTTTTTGATTATCTTTAATTAATAGTAACAGAAAATAAAGCCCTTTGGAAAGCTTAGCAATTAATTAAAAAATAATTATGCCAAAGTCCATAAATTTTGTACGGTTTCAGTAACTTTTGTTGTAAGTAATTTTAGTAACTAAAAGAAACCTCAGCACTTTTACATAAAGAAAAAAAATATTTTTATAGAAGACCTGAAACAAAAACAGAACAGGGAAAGAGAAAAGCTTTTAATGTTGTCATACTTGTTGAGACATGATCAAACGTGTCAAAGCACATTCTTACTTGTTGGTTTAAAAACCACAATTTTGATCTTTCTCAAAATTTTATTTGTAGGAACCAAGTCTTGTCATTTCTTGATAACTTGATTGAAGATCTTGGCCCTGCTGGCTCATAGAAGTAAACTTTGAAATCACTATGTACAAGTCTCAGTTCATTAATAATTCCTAGTTTACTTCTTCTGCAAAAATGTCATTTTCTGAAGTATAAATTTTGAAAGGGCTTTGGCTATCTTTACTTTCTAAAATTTACTTGAGGCTGATGCATGGTAACATCGTATGATGTTTCATTTACAGGAATATACTTATGGTAGGAACAAGTTTCAGGGACTGGCAAGCAGCATTAAAATTGTGGTTTTTAAACCAACAAGCAGGAAAGTGTTTTGACACATTTGATCATGTCTCAACAAGTATGCCAACATTAACAGCTTTTCTCTTTCCCGATTCTGTTTTTGTCTCAGGTCTTGTATAAAAATATTTTTTTCTTTATATAAAAGTGCTGAGGTTTCTTTTGGCTACTAAAATTACAAAAAAATTACTGAAACCATACAAAATATAGGCCTTAGGCATAATTATTTTTTAAATTAATTGTTAAGCTTTGCAAAAGGCTTTATTTTCTGTTACTATTATTAAAAGATAATAAAAAAAAACAAATTTAAATGACAGTCTGAGATAAATACTTAACTGTGACTACAGCAAAACAATAGTTTGGCAGTATTCTTTTGACATGTTGCCCTTGCCATATCTCAGCTTGTAGTCAAATCTCCATCCTGAAATTTCTTGTGCATAGCACTACTATACAATACTCTCAGAAACCAGAACTTCAGATTTTTATCTCGTGCCCCACCAGAGATATCTAAGCCTAAAAAATGCGATTTTTGACATTTTTGAAAAATTTGGAAATTTTTTTAGCGAAGAGAAACGAAGTCCCAGGTCTGGAACTTGGCGTGTGAGTACAAGTACTTTTGGCCTATTTGTAAAAAAATTATGTCATGTTGACAGTTTTCCTTGCTAGAAAAATTTCGTCTTGTAAACGGACAAATTTTTGAAAAAAACTGAAACTTTATGCTTAAATTTCACCAATAAGCAGTTAGTTTCGGAAACTACTCTATTACCAAATTTTTAGCCCAATGTATTCTGTATAAATTGCAATAATCCGCACTTTAATTGGAGAAATAAACGATGAATTATTTACAATTTCGTAAACCCTTCATGTGAGAAAATTGCTGCAGACGATGAAACAAAGATGGCCGCCATACACAAACAAAACTTAATAAAATTAAAATAATAGTCATTTTGAACTTCCATCATGTTAGGGTTGTTGTACAAAAAAATTCAGATTTTTTAAAAATGGTCGAGCAACCAGTGCTGGACCACTTGAAATGGATTGACCCTTCGATTTATTTTGTATGAAATACTATTCGATAAATACATATTAAAAGATTCGGATATTCTTATTAATTAATATAAACAATATACGTAGTAAAATTAACATGAAAATAAGCATGATGGTGCATAAAAATATAGAAAATAATTAATGAATAAGCTATACCTGTTCCTGAAAATATATGTAAAAATCGATCAAAACATAAAATATAAGCATAAAACTTCAAAACACAACGTTTTTCAAGACCCTGGTTCTGAAAGCTGTTCCCAAGCATACGGAGTTTTTTTTCCTTGAACCTAAAGGAAGAATATTTTCCATGGTGGCAGCTTAGAAAAAAGTGGTTCGATCTAAATCTGTCCCTGTATAATAAGGCTTCTACCGGAGAAAGGGCTTAGCGTCGTTATAAGAGTCAGAAAGACAGCGACATTTTTAACTTAACCATTTTATACAAGCTAATTTTCAAATGTGTAATTGATCTTGCTTATCAATCCCGAAAACAGCCGTCAGTTGTTACGATAGCGATGGATGAGGACATGGTAATCGAAAAATGCGCTATTCAAACGGAAAAACATGGCATCCCGATTTCAGAAGATAGCCGCCGTTATAGTGATAATATCATTCAATGTTCCGTAACCTGGTAATATTTTTTAAACAGGGCACGTTACTATGATTTTAGAGGCTGCGAAGCCTGAACGGGGGTTAGCGGGCGTAGCTCGCAGGGGGATGAGCCCCCTAGTACAAATATATAAAGTTAAAGGTGAAAGTGATAGAGCAGGTCGTTGCCACTATCGTTATGATATCAGAGTTAGTGATGGGCATGTCAATTGCTTTATTTTACAGGTTTTATTGAATGTATAATGGAACAAAAGAAAAAGTTCTCCCACACATTTTAATCGACAGAGAAAAACGAAAATAGCCATTCATTTAGGAATAATGTCTTCTTTAAATTTTCTATAATAATTAAAATTAAGGAGCGTCTGCATTTTAAAATATTGAAACAAACATTAAAATTTTCGATATTAACACATACGTTTCTCTTCATATTTCGATTTCAGAGCAAACTTTTAATCTTAGATATCAAATTTCAAGCAATTCATTGAAGAAGATTAGCAATGAACAAAATCTTAACAAGTAATATAAAAAATTTGTTTTTAAAGTCAATTCCTACTTAGGTCATCAAAGAAAAATTTAATATAGTCCCTTAAGCTAATATTAGTTTTTGTTGCATTAAAATATCTCAATTTGTTTATTTTTTATAAGCAAGTAGGTTTAAAATGAAAGTCTATGGGAATTTGGCGAAATATTAGAGATATCGCCAAGTTGACGTCACTTTTGGCGACGCATTTTGGCCGCCAAATTTGGCGATATATCGCCAAGTTGGCTACAAACTTAACGGTATTTGGCGACAGAACAGGGTCCCCACTATGGTAACCCTCTTATAGATATGAAGTTGCATTAAATGCTTCAATAACCAATGGTCGCCATTTTGTCTCCCATGTAAAACTAAAATTGAATTAATGAATTAATATTTGAAAAAAAACTGTATTAACATCAATTGTCATCCAGTACGAGTTTAAAAAAATTTATTTCAACTTGTTAGGATGAATAATAAGTATTTTATTAACGATTGAAAATTTGAAAGAGATATATATATAAAATAAATAAATAAATAAATAAATATAGGGAGAGTGTGAACTAATAGTAGGAATTGAAAAAAAAAATAAGCAATTGTTGGTAACGATAGTTTAATAGAAAAGGATTACGTAGTGATAAAATTAGGGTAGTATCCAAGGTAATTTCTAATATCCTAAACCATAATACATTTTTTTTGCTCTAGAAAATTCATATTAATTTAAACATATATATCTCATGTACATATGTAACATCAAACTCTCACATTTGAGTTACAAGGTTAAATTTTAATTGAATTTTAACTTTTTACATATGATGCTTTTTTAATATAATATTTTTATGTAAAGTTTAATAAATAATATTTTGTAACACACAGGAAAAATGTTCTTTTATACAGTAGTCAAACTTTCTATATCTTATAATAAAGAAGATATAAGGCTTTTAAAATGTTTTTTAACCCCATTTTCCTGGCAATAATTGTCTTCTGCATACCAGGAAAATGTTCCAGGTTAATGGTATTTTAAAATGATAAACAGCTAGAAATAAATTGAAGCATACGTAATGATGTTAGCTTGAAAAATTTAAAGCAATTTCAATTTTAACTGTTTTTCATATGAGAAAGTCAGGTTTCCTGAGAATCACCCACCTGCTATTAGATATCACTATGCCCTAAAGGGAGAAAATTGCTACGTTTTAATTTTTCTTTAATAGGATATAGACATTTTCTCAGCAACCATTAATACCAAAGTTAAGTGTTCATTGTCCATAAGCGCTAGAAATAAAAACAAATTGCAAGAATGCAGATATAATCCTTTTATTTATCACGGAAATATTTAAATTTAGACATTTAATTCAAAGAAAAACCTAATTGTGTAGATTACTTTTTACTACGGTGACATGAGGTTTAAAAATCCAATTAGCCGTATCGGTGTCCTTTGCTATAATGATAAATTTGATAGCTATTCAATTGTAGCTATTATAGTTATTAAAAAACAACAATAATTAAAACTTTTTAAAAAACGTTCTAACAAATGATTTAAAAAAAAATGAAAGCATGTTTTCAAGTTGACATGCTTGATTTGATATCAGTTTCGAAGAATCATGTATATTATTTCTGATATCAACATGCACTTTTTTCTATGCGCATAGAAAACGCACGATAATGAACAGGTATCATGTGTAAGGTATTTGAACATGCTTTTAACGTAGTAGGCACACATTTTTTAAAATTAAAAATGTTTATTTTTGCAGATAATCAAAAATTAATTTAAAAAAAATGATCAAATAATCTCAAAAACTGCAGTAGGAAAGTGTCGTGTGGGTCCATTGATATATTAGAAAATCTATATAAACTTACCAAATAAATTATGAGAACAAATGGTTTCGTTTAATGGACTTATGGAAATAAGTCAAATTGTAACTACCGTAAAATGAAACAGCCATAGTGTAAAGTCTAGAGAAAAGCAGAAGAAGAAAACATCATATGAAAAACAACATTCATGACATCAGATACCAGAAAAAGATAAAAATGCTGAATTCTCGAGTATACAGATGCTTCTTTATTTTCCCTGTCTCGTTAGAATAATGTTATTGTTTAGAGATTATTTGAGAAAAGGTGATTTGAAAATGTCACAACGACGTAATTTACTGGAATCCATGACCTGGCGAATCAACGCGGTACCGGAACCCGGACTAACACGAAGCAGTGTAACGGAATCTGTTGGAGTGGCAAAAAGTGTCATTTCAAGGGCATGAAATCGGTTGCAAGAAACAGAGAACGTTAAACGTCGCCATGGCAATGGCAAGGTAGCTGGAGTGCTATCACATAAACTGATGACCGGTATCTGATGTTAAACAAGTAATATAAAAATTTTGTTTTTAAAGTCAATTTCTACTTAGGTCATCAAAGAAAATTTTAATATAATCCCTTAAGCTAATATTAGTTTTTGTTAAATTAAAATATCTCAATTTGTTGATTTTCTATAAGCAAGTAGGTTTACAATGGAAGTTTATGGGAATTTGGCGAAATGTTAGAGATATCGCCAAGTTGGCGTCCCTTTTGGCGACTCATTTTGGTCGCCAAATTTGGCGATATATCGCCAAGCTGGCGACAAACTTGGCGGTATTTGGCGACAGAACAGGGTCCCTCCTATGGTAAACCCCCTTATAGATATGAAGATGCATTAAATGCTTCAATAACCAATGGTCGCCATTTTGTCTCACATTTAAAATTAAAATTAATTAATAAAAATTTAATTAATGAATTAATATTTGAAAAAACTGTATTAACATCAATTGTCATCCAGTACAAGTTTAAAAAAATTTATTTCAACTTGATAGGATGAATAATAAGTATTTTATTAACGACTGAAAATTTGAACAAGATATATATATATATATATATATATATATATATATAGGGAGAGTGTGAACTAATAGTAGGAATTGAAAAATCGTCGAAACAGTGCGGAGAACTTCTACACAGCTGCAAAGGCACTTTCTTTTAGTAACAGGATTGAGAATGTAACCACACAGGCAAGTAGTGTCTATCCATTTAACCTCAAGACACCATGCGGTCCGAAAAAGTTGGGCATCCGGAGCTGCATACCATCCGGTATATCACTTTGAAGGCCCAAAACTATGCACGTGAGATACTCAGATATCATGTCTTATCTTACGCTGCAGCCACTGGTGAGTTTTTTATTTTAATGCTTAATAATGCTGTACATCAGACAGTTTGACGTAGAAAACATCCTTGAAATTGAAACAATACAGAGTAGAAAGCGACCAGAATTCTCTTATGACTTCTCCGATCGGAATTGCCTGGTACGCATGCGGACGACTTTTTTCAACGAAACCAATGCCTCCGTTCACCGTCTGAAGATTGCACTTCTTGAAGAGTGGTACAGAATTCTCCAAAGTGTTATCTAAAACATCATCGCATCCATAGAAAACAGGTGTGCTACTGTTTTAACTGTTCGAGGGAGTCGCACTCCATATTAAAAATCCTCAATCCTTTTTAAAGCAATGGCGGATCTAAGGGGGGGGGGGGGCGAAGGGGCGATCGCCCCCCCTTGGGCTAATAAAGGGTTTGTAAAGCGACATTATGCATCCTCACGGGAAATGACTTGGGGCGGAGCTCGAGCCCCACTTTAAATCCACGAGACTCAGACTGGGTCAGGTCTTTTCTCTTTTAGAGTCGGGTCGTGCACTGATCTTAATTTTTTCTGCAGATTCGGGTCGGAGCAGACTTCTTTTTCCTCCAGATTGAGCCTGGCCTGGACTTCATTTTTCCTAAAGGTCTGCAATGGCCAAAAGTTACAGTTCGGGGTTCGACCCGGAATAAAAGCTAAGCATTCGGTCCATGTCAGCCCGTATGATAAGCATTATTGGCCCGACCACGACCCGTGCACTCCTCTAAATTGTTCCCGCGCCAGTTTAAATTCACGAGACTCGGGCTGGATCAGGTCTTTTCTCTTTTAGAGTCGGGTCGAGCCTTGATCTTAATTTTTTCTGCAGATTCGTGTCGGGCCAGACTTCTTTTTCCTACAGATCGAGCCTGGCCTGGATTTCATTTTTCCTAGAGGTCTGCACTGGCCAAATTTCCAGGTCGGGGCTCGGCCCGGAATAAAAGCTAAACATTCGGTCCATGTCAGCCCATATGATAAGCATTATTGGCCCGACCACGACCCGTGCACTCCTATAAATTCTTCCTCCCGAGCCCAAGTTGGTCCGATCCGCTCCGGGTTGCGCCAGTTTAAATCCACGAGACTCGGGCTGGGTCAGGTCTTTTCTCTGTTAGAGTCGGGTCGTGCCCGGATCTTAATTTTTTCTGGAGATTCGGGTCGGTCCAGACTTCCTTTTCCTCCAGATCGAGCCTGGCCTGGACTTCATTTTTCCTAGAGGCCTGCACTGGCCAAAATTTCCAGGTCGGGCTCGGCCCGGAATAAAAGCTAATACATTTGGTCCGTTTCAGCCCGTATGATAAGCATTATTGGCCCGACCACGACCTGTGCACTCCTCTAAATTCTTCCTCCCGAGCCCAAGTTGATCTGCAATCTTACTTATTTTTCATTCGTAAAAGTTATATTTGTTTTGTACATTTGTTTAGAGAAATCTTTAGAAATTTAATTTGATTTGATAAGTTACAGAGATGCATTTTTTAAAATTTACTTTTTTACTTTGTAGAGCTTTAAAATTATGATTTTCTTTTATCAACCGTTTCTTTTATTCTAAACTGATTATCTTACTGGATTTTTATTTGAATGTAATTGTCTAAGTCATATTTTTACGTAGTGTTTACGTACATAATTGCCTAAATAGCCATCGTTATAGTAATTAATATTGTTGTTTTTCTGTATTCATGAATTTCAAACATAATCTGAAAATAAAATATGAGCATAAGCAAGTGTACTTTATGAATAATTTTAATTGTAAAATGCAGGGAGGGCTGGAGTTGATTTTTTAGCTTTTATAACGGGCGGGGCGAATAGTTATATTTTTTTATGTGGGTTGGACCTGTGCTTGGGCCTGATAACTTCAGCCCAGGTAAACCTCTAACTGACATATCGAAGCCAGCTTAACTTTTTTTTAAATGCTTAATTTCAGCCATCGTCCCATAAGTGCTGAATATACTGGGTGTCCTAAAATGGACTGACTGATTTTAAAATTCAATAAATTGCAAATGGTGACAGATATTAAAAAAATACTTGCAGGAGGGTTATAGAAGTCGGGAACAGGGGTGATTATGTTCCAAATTTTCCGAAAATTTAACCCTCTCGCTGCGCAACCCGCAATTTCCGCAGCAAATCTTTTTTTATGATCTAATTCTATTAAAAAAAACCTGTTTCACAAAGATTTTGGGACATATTTTACTCTAAAATGTGTGCAGATTTGAAATGTGTAATAAAAAGTACGCGCAATTTTTTAACATATTTTGATAAATAATAATAATAATAATAATAATAATAATAATACGCAACTCCAGGGTTAAGGCATTCAGCTCCAAAAATTTAGAAAATTCACCTATCCGAAAATTCGGACATACAAATAATCGCAAATTTTGATAAATGGTCTCCATAAAAAAATCTATTTCGTCAATTGTTCGCAGAAAATAACTTCAATTTCGCCGAATGATCACAGAAAAAACGCGAATTTGGTGCAGGGAGCCACGGAAAACATGCGAAATTCTTCAAATGATAACAGAAAATGCGAATTTCTTCAAAAGGCAGCGGAGAAGAACTCGAATTTCGTTAAAGGATCGCCGAGTAAACGCAATTTTTTCAAATAGCCGCGAAAAAAAACCCCGCGAATTTCGTCAAAGGATCGTGGAGAAAACACGAATTCCTTCATAGAATCGTGGGAAAAAAATGAATTTAGTCAAAGAATGGCTTTAAAAACGCGAATTTAGTCAAAGCATCGCTGAAAAAACGCGAATTTTGTAGAAGGGTCACGGAAAAAAACGCGAATTTTACCAAAGGTCTGCAAAATTACACTAATTTCGTCAAAGGGTTGCAGAAGAAACGCAAATTTCATCAAAGGGTCGAAGACTAGCGAATTTCATCAAAGAGTCGTGGGACAAATGCAGTGGTCTCTTTAGAAGACAACACACTTACATACGTTTATTATTATAGGTATAATTTTTAACTTTAAATAATATACTGAACTAATTTTTGAAAAAAAAAAAACAAGTTAACCCAAACCCAGCTTGCAGGAATCTACACTCAGCCTGAAATCGATCCGAATCCAAAACAGCTAACCCAACCTGCAACAAAAATAATTAGTGCCAGAAGGGAATCCCCCCATCTGCTGTAACCTTTCAGAACATTTTCTTTGAATTTCAGATTTTTTTTTTCTTTTTTATTCTACCCCTGATAATTTTTTTAACTGCGATTCTTGATTTTAGTTTAAAATAGCAACGAAGATGGTGCTGGAAGCAAGAGGTGCTAAATCGGATCCCGGAGGAGGTAGGCTTAACGACCATTGTTTACAGAGCCATCTATCGGTGCTATTATACAGTAAAATCATGAATCACAGTAAAAAATCTCATAACATCTTACATAACCCTCCTGCAAGATTTTTTTAAATGGCTGTCACCATTCGAAAAGTACTAAATTTTAAAATCCATTTAAGGACACCCGGTATGTCTTTAAATAAGTTTCAAAGCATTCTTTACTGAATTACAACTCACCTTAGATATAAAGAGACAAGCAGTTTTATACCAAATTAGTATTTTTTACATAATTCTGGAGATTAAAAAGTATTCCTAATTAATTATTTTGACGTGTCTGTTATGAAGATTTTACTGCATATAGTTTTTATCTTCAAAAATAATTAGACTTTCTTTTTAAAAAAAAACGGGTCAACCCGAACCCTTCTCGCAAGTCGCAGTAGTGAAAACCCAATCTGAAACTGACCCAAACCGGATATAATGTATATCAATCTGCCCCAAACCCAACGCGCTAGGCGCAGCTAAAAAGTATTAGTCAACCCGACCTGTAGCAGAAAAGTAGAAGTCAACCGGGCCCAAACCCGACCCGCATCTAAAAAGTAGAAGTTAACCCGGCCCATAGCAAAAAAGTAGAAGTTAACCCGACCCACAGCAAAAAGTAGAAATCAACCAGACCCAAACGCGACCCACAGCAAAAAAGTAGAAGTTAATCCAACCAGCAGCAAAAAATAGAAGTCAACCGGATCCAAACCCGACCCACAGCAAAAAGTAGAAGTAACACGACCCGCAGTGAAAAAATTAGCCCCGACCCGCGCATCAGATTGGAGTTTTCAAATTTCTAAAATCGCCCACCCCCCCCCTTGAGGACTCTCCAGATCCGCCCTTGTTTTAAAGAATCTTTTCATTTACAAGCATCAAAATTAGTGCCTTTGATCTTCTCTACATGTATTTGATATCATTTCAAAGAATTAAAATTCCCATATATGCTAATGTGCTGTCTGTTTTTGTGTAACGTTTTAATATATGTGTACTTCCGATTTTATGCCCATGCATGACGGTTTCGCATGGTTTTAATCCCTTTTTTTTTATTGCTCTGCAAAAAGTTGTTAATTGTTAATATATTATAAATGTATCTATGTTATAAAGGAAAAAAGTGTCTGTCAGTAATGCTGACGTCATTATGATGCTGGTAACAATGTAATTTCAAGTGTATGAGAGTAACAACAATGAATTAATTATGCATCAAACACACACTCGCTAAAATATGCAAAATAACTGTGGGATTTATTATGGAACTTTTCCTGTACTTGCGTATATTTTGAAGCATGCTTACACATACACCTGCAAGCAGGCTTCCACATACGTGCCAATTTTGCGGCTAAAAGAAGGGCAGTTTTTATTAACAGGGCAATTTGGCAGGATTTTTACTGTAATCTATTTTTAAAGTGCCATTTGTGCCATTAATAACGAAGTTTGGCAAAGGCAGACTCTTCTGATTTTCTTAAATATTATACCACTTTTTAGATACCACTATATTTTAAAACTAGAAAATAGCATATTTTAATTTTTCTTTAACGTGATAAGTACATTTTCTCTCTATCATTTAATTCAAAGTTAAGTGCTTATTATATATGAGCGTTGAAATGAAAATAAAATACGAGGATTCCATTATGGTCCTTTTTTATTACGGAAATATTTAAATGCAGCTATTTGTGTCAATAAAAAACTAAGTATGTAGATTAGACATTACATTCTAACACGTGCCTTTAAAATTCAACTGACCATATCGGTGTCCTTGGCTATGATGATAAATTTGATAGCTATTCAATTCTAGCTGTTATAGTTATTAAAATCTAGTAATAATGAAAACCATTTAAAAACTAATCTATCCTTAACAGATGATTTTTTTGTGAAAACGAAAACATGTTGACATGCTTCATTTGATATCACTGTCGGTAGAATGTATTATAAAAGCCTTAGGGTGACGAATACATGGCATTAAACGGATCATTAATGTGTCATTCTATATTGATTTTCTTACGGTGAAACATGTTTTAGTGATTATTATTACTGTACAGAAAGTAATCAATTTTAAAATTTTAAAATTAAAAGATTGGTCTACCAATTTCAAAATACACATTGTCCTGTGTATTTTGATGATAACACTTTAAGCTGTTGAAATGTGCTAAAAGTTATCAGACAACTCTGGAATACACAGTTTAATGTGCTAATTGCACATGAGTACACACATTTCTTACACACAAAAAATATAGATTTTTTGTGCATGTAGCTTACCTTACAGTTTGGAGTCTAAATTGTAATCTAAACGTTATTGTGGTCGCAAAAAAGAGTAAAAAATATGAAGAACAAACTCATATGCTTGGTGTACTTGTCCTCTTTTCTAGCAGATATGTTTTAAAACCACAAAACAGTGCACCCACATTTTACAAGAAACAGAATCGTCAGAAATTATATTTACTGGATGCCATCTTTCGGCCAAAATTGTTTTGGAGTTCTAAAATTGTCTAGTCACAATTTATGCACAGAACCTGCATCACATAAATAAAAACACTGTAAGAAAAATCTTGTTAAAATACGGAAATCATACTTGCAATCGTGACGCCAGTATTATTTTCGGATTTAATGGTGCAGTAAAATTATATAGTTATGGACATTACAGTAATCTAATTTATTTATTAATCTTAAAAAAAAAATTATTTTATATAAATACATAAAAAAAAATAAAATAGATACAGGAAAATTTGTATAATAAACTTTAATTATTTTTTAAACGAAAAAGTTTTTTTTAAATTGTGAGCAAACTGAGATGCCAAATTTATTTAAATGCTTTATTAATCCGACTAACGGCTCTAGCTTCTTTTTAGCTATCTTTTGAAGATAGTCAGGCCCTTTTCGGTAAACTTTGAAACTAAGGCTATAACTTGCAAGTGTCTGTATCAGCAGCGTTGGACGAATCACAGTCAGTTACCTTTGAAAAAATATAAAAATTGGTCAATTTTAGCATATATATATTTTTACATATATAAAAACTTAACGAAACGAATTTATGAAAGGACTGATTAAGTTTCACGGCTATTTCTCCTAAAATGTGAAAGGTTTTGCGGGGAAATTAACACCAAGTATCCGTATTTATTCACAGAAGTCAAAACTGGCAACAGAATTTAAAAATTTTAATTAATTTTCGAAATATTAACTTTTTTCTAATTTTAATTACATTTCTGTAGTGACAATCTGTAATGGCAACAAAATTACTCCATTTTTTAAAGGGGAGAACAGGGAAAAACTATAGGGATTATTGGATTTCTTCTTTTTTGCCAGTTTTAAATTGATAATTGAAATAATATCTTTTATGTCAATTGATAGTGAAACAATATTGAAATTAAATTATGTTTTTCGGGAAAAAAAAATAAAAACATTTTTTCACATTTCGATCATCCGGAATTAGTTTATTTTAGAAAACAAAAATCGTCTGACAATTTCAAATTCCACAGACGGAAAAAAAGTTTTTCTTTTCAATTGTAAAGAGAAAATGACATCAATAATATTAAAAACAGAAGAAAATTTTAAAATAATAATTTAATCATCACAAGTTAAAAGCAGAAAATAAGGAAAGTTATGTCAAAATCTTGACACATAAATATTAAAAAAGTACGAAAACTTTAAAATAATAAAATTAAAAACGCATTTAAAGGTGATAATTACGCCATTTGTAAAAGGTCCAAATGTTGAATATCGTAAGATTAGTGCCTCAATTTAAAGTGCCTTGTAGCCATTTGATCTCACTTGATCAGTATAAAGCGAGTTACTAGCTTAGAGTAACTGGCTTGGCCTTTTGCTCGACGCTAACGTTCCCGCCTCCTGATCATGAGATCCTTGGTTCGTATCCCATCGGCGCCATTCTCTCTAAAGTGGTGAACAGGACAAGCACGCAAAAACAACCTTCAACAACAATCATCTCATCTCATAACCAACAGACGGCAGCACTAAAAAATCATCCCCTGCACCCAAAGCCTGTGAAATGTCCACAGCACAAAGCCTGTCATACTGCGCATCACATATGCGTACGACAGCATCAATCACGAGTGCATATCGCTCGTCAGACGTCAACAAGATGTCTTCCTCACTGGGGATGGAGTGTGTAGCCATCTCATCTCACTTCATCAGTATAAAGCGAGTTACTAGCTTAGAGTAACTGGCTTGGCCTTTTACTCGGCGCTACCGTTCTCGCCTCCTGATCATGAGATCCGTGGTTCGTATCCCCGCTGATCCATTCACGCTCTCCTCAATGTAACAAACATATGAATCGTTTTTAATGTCAAGTGAATGTGACATTTAGGATCATAAATTATCGGCATTTAATCTTATAGTTTGGCGATAGTTTTTTGGTCGACGGGATAATCAAGTACATACAAACAATATACATTGTAAAAATAAGTTGCAAATATTCATGATGGCGTGTTACAATAGAGAAAAGAATTCATGAATAAGCTATTCCTGTTCTTGAAATATCTAAACTTCGATCAAGACATAAAATATAAGCGTAAAATTTCAAAACACAGTGCTTTTCAATACGTGGATCTGAAAGCTATTCCCAAGGAGACGGAGTTTTTTAACCTCAAATCTAAAGGAAGAATATTCTCCATAGCATCGTTATAAAACTATATAAAACGTTATATAACAGCGTCATTTTTAACCTAATCATTTTATATAAGATAATTTTTAAATGTGTAATTGATCTTACTTATCAATCCCGAAAACAAACGTTTTTTATTACGACAGTGATGAATGAGGCCATAGTAACCGAAAAATGCTCATTCAACAAGAAAAGCATGGCAATGCGATTGCAGAAGACAGCCGCTGTTATAATGATAATCATTCAATCTTTTTAAACAGGGCACATTAGTATATTTTCAGAGACTGCGAAGCGTGAACGGGGGTTGGCGGGCGTAGCTTACAGGGGGTTTAGTCCCCAAGTAGTTTTATAATAATAATAACAATAACATAATTTAAAACTATTTACATGAGTCTAAGTATTATTTATAAATAAATGATTTTTTCGATTTAACAAGATTATAAGTAAAATTGAAATAAATTTGGAATACGGGACTTCAATAACAGTTTTATGAGGAAATTACGACAGGTATTATCTCTTTCCAACGTAGTTGAAAAGTGTTTATGACTTCGGTTTGTGTGCCTGTCTATTCGAGCTCCAACTCCTGTAAATATATTCGTATTGTCCTGAAAATTTTAAATGTTATTGAAATTTGCTGTAACACATTTGCTATTGAAAAATGAAGCGTGCAGCATTTATAGTTCGTTTACAGGGACAGTTAAAACTATTCGGTTTAATTGCGGCCAATCAGGAAAAACCGTTTCAAGTGCATTTTAATGATATGATCTCATTTAAAAGAAGATTTTTTTCTATATACTTCGTGTAAAAATTGTAATTGGATTGTCTGCCCGTCTGTTTGAACTCCAACTCTCGTAAATATATTCGTAATGCCCTGTAATTGTTAGATATTATTGAAATTTATTATAGCACATTCTCTATTGAAAAACGAAGTGTGTAGCATTTATAGACCGTTTACAGGGACAGTCAAAACTATTCCCTTTAATTACGGCCGATGAGGAAAAATCACTTAAAATTCAATTTAATAATATGATTTAATTTAAAAGAAGATTTTTTTCTCTGGACTTCGTGTAAAAATTGTAATTTTGCGGTGTTTAAAAGTAAAAAAAAAAAATTGCACTAAAAGCGAAGTTTATTGGTTAGGTCGTTACCACCATTAATATGACGTTTCTTCGTTTTTACAGCTGCAAGGAAAGTTAATATTGTGACAAAGATTTTCGCTCAATATTTTTAGCACATTAAAATGCTTTTGTTTATTTCTGGGCAATAATTTTTTTGATTCGTTAAGGCATCATATTGATACAGAACAAATAGAAAATGAAAAACACTATCGTGTATATTAAAACACAAAGGTAAAAATTTAAGTAGATCAAAATCGATAGAATTGCGCGTGCGTCAACTCTTGTTCGAACCTCTTCAATTTAGAGCAAAGTAGATCGTGTTCCTACCAGTGATGTAAAATACCCAAGTATTTATTTTCAAGAGTAAATACCCAGAGTATATAACCGGGTAAATACCCATTTTGGGTATTTACCTGAGTATTTATTTTTCATTTAAATATAGCTGTGAAAAAAACTTATAATGCTATTATTTATGATGGATTACTGAAAAAGAATGAAAACTTAAGTACTGCTGACTTCTTACAACTCTTAAATTTTAAAAAAACTGAACATTTTACATTCAAATACTGAATTTAATTTTTTTTATAATTATTATGAAAAGTGTAAAAAAATGATGTATTTATTCAAAAGAATTTTATTAAAAAGGTGGTTTTAATTAAATTTGTGTAACTGTTGCACATAATTTATGCAATACCACTTCAGCTAATGTATTAGTACTATATAGGTTATTCCAAACGCTACCACAGTAATATATTATGGTGATAATGCTCCAATAAAGGGGACACATTCTCTATTTTTTTCTTCAGAGGACTTTTCTTTTTCTGATACGCTTGTTTTTTTTTTTTCAAATAACTACATCCATCTAAGATGAGTGCTATATAATTTCATATGATGATCAAAATGCAGGATGGAAATAGGGAGAGTTTTTTCATAAAACCCCTACCCATTTCCATCCCCTTGGTCCGATTTTATGCCCTTGATTTTATGTATCGGTCTGGAAAAGATATGTGCAGAATTATGGAAGTTATCGTGCCCACAAAAAAGTTATATATATATATATAAGTAGATAGATAGATAAAGTTTTTTACTGGAGGTGGTTTCGGGTTCTACGGGTCATGATCGGTGTAGATCTGCAAAAATATCTCCGAAATTCCAACATAGGTTAGATTCAAATAGGTAGTATTTCATACGAAATCTACCTAAAAATGAGACCGTAGTAAGTAAAAATAAATACTCTACCCAGTAATTTTAGGTAAATTTCTGATAAAAAGCAAGCATAATTGGTTGTAAATTATAAAGTTAAACTTTTTTCTTTTCATTGAATACGTTAGACTGACAGCACCATCTATCGTCTTAACACCTTAAGGGGTGATGGGATATATTTCATCCCACCTACGATTAATGAAGATTTACACCAGAAAAATTTTATGAAATTTTACTTTTCTAACTTTGATGGAAAAAAGTCGTAAAATTGCCTTACCTTATTTTGAAGTAAAATTTTTCTAAATTTTCGGTGGGAATTCATCCTTACACAAACGTAATTGCTTGCCCCTCAAGGGGTTAAAGAAATAGGAATCACTTATGCAATATAGAAATTTGTCACGATTTCATTTATTAATGTAAAAGAAAAGCAGTTAATTAAAAATTCAAGAATTTTTCTAATGAAACATTCAAGTTATTTACCGTCAAATCTTGACGAGTACTATCTAGTCATACTATTTAACATAAAAATTTACATCGCAATTACATTTTTTTGCCTGCAATGCTTTGTATTCATTTCTTAAAGAATGTATGCTCTGTTTGAATTACCCGGTGTTCAAGATTCAACCGCCTGACATATTTTCTGATGATATTTAAATTCTACTTGAATTATAGAAATAACTTTATACTTTTTTAAAAACATTAATTGCAAATCAGTAACATATACTGAGTTGCAAAATCATTGCTTGATTCTACATATATAAAAGGAAAAAACATCAAACTTCGAGAAACAAGCAATGTTATTACAGTTATTATAAAGAAATTAATTGATACACAAAGTGGGAACACGATTTTAAAAATATAACAAACGAACTAGATGTTTCTTCAGAAACATATAGCTGGAAATGACGGATAAATAACAGTGGCAGATAACAAAAAGTATGTAAGATATAGGAATGCCTACAGTTAATATGAATACATGGTATAGAAAAACTCACTAAATCTTTGAAGAAATCTTACTGTAATTTTAGTAATAACAATTTTAATACTATATAGTATCTTTAACTACTTCCGGTATTGTAACTTGTACCACAAATATACATTTCCTTCGTTTAATTATGTTTTCTTCTTCCATCAAGATATGTGTCTTGCTAAACTTTGACAGGTTACACAATAGTAGAGTCTTGTTTATCTGATGCAAACAGGCGCGGGACCTATTTTGTTTTTGCGATGCAAAAAAAAAAAAAAAAAAAAAAAAAAAAAATGTAAGATATTTATTCTTCCTTTGTTTGTAAAAATATATGTTGCAAAAGATAAAAGAGCGATTTCCCTTTTCTATATAGAAAATAAATGCAGATATTTTAAAACTGTTTGTCAGATGTATTTTGATTATGGTTTAAATATTTTACTCTTAAATACTGATTTTTAAATAAGCGTCCATTCATATTGTAGATGTTTAGGAAATTAACGGTTACCTTCACTAAATGCATTTAGTATGTAACAAATTAATCGACAAGGTGCTTTACGTTGTACAAGGGTCATTCTTTAGCAGACTAATGTACCATGCCTGTAATTTCTATACTATACGTCTCTTTTTTTTAGGTACAAATATCGCTGACTGATTATTCTGCAGTATCTGGAACGAAAGTATAAAAATAGACCAAAATTCATTCAATATTTTCCCTTGATTCTACTTTCTTGTTGAAATCCACACACATAAAAAAAGAAATTGGTTTGATTTAAAATTTCAAGGTTATTTTGAAAGTATTACAGTTTGAGAAAGTGAAGCGACATCTATCAGTAACGTTTAAAACTAAAGCTAGGAGGTTCTGCACGGTCTGAAGTTTATCTGCACTGTCTCGAACTTACGTATAAAAATAGACCAAAATTCACTGAATATTTTCCCTTGATTCTGCTTTGCTGTTCAAACACACACACATAAAAAAGACATTGGTTTGTGTTTTAAAATTGAAAGGTTATTTTGAAAGTATTACAGTTTAAGAAAGTGAGGCACCCTCTATCCGTAATGTTTAGAATTAAAGCTAGGAAGCATAGTAAAGACATTCCTGACTTCATACATTAGTCGCCCGAGAGAGTAACTTCAATACCTGTCAACGTTTACATGTCATTGAATTTTAAAACATTCAATTTATTATACGGTAAATAAAGGCAATAAAATTAGTAACACCCAAAAAATTAAGAGATGTAAAAGGCCTTTCGGAAGAAATTTGTCTTTCTTCGTCAGGATTAAAGCATTTGTGCTACCACTTAGAAAGAGCCGGAACAAGACCGAGAGGAAATGGGAGAGAAAAGGACAGGATATAGACAACAACCAATAGGGAAATAGAAGACAAAAGCCAATGACGCATACACAATTAGACAATAAGAAGAAGGCAAAAAAGAATCATAAATATGAAGCTAATTGAATAAACAAACAGAGTAAAAAAGAGAAAGTAAATTACAAGAAAAAAAATATAGAAATTAAACAAATAAAATAGAGATTTAAAAAAAAGAAAAAATATTAACTAAATTAAAATAAAACTTCATATACAAATGTAAGAATGAACTTGAATAAATATATAATGTGTGCGTGTGTGTATATGTATATATATAAACTACAAAAAAGCTCTAAATTGTTAAACTTTATGGTCTTATTAAAAAGTTTATGAAAATTATTTGTGTTTCACTTCAGTTTATCCAACATTTTTTGGCATTATACGATTCTCTGTATATTATTTTTATGCCCATCATCAAATGAAAATATTTAACACATTCAAGAAAAATGTAATCAAGTAGAAATATATGCATAAAATTTAAGCTTTATGCTTTGACATGACATGGAAACGGTAAAAAATAAATAAATAAATAAATAAATAAATAAATAAATAAATAAATAAAAATACATATTCATTACCCTTTATGAATTTTAAAGCTTTTATAAATTCGTGTTTGCACAATTTTTTAAAGCTTTTAAGTATATTTATAATATGTTTTTAATATGACTGTAACACGGTTATCTTTGATATATAAACTTATCTTTCATTTGGGATAGAAAAAACTTTGTACAAGAGCATACTATTTTCCCCAATTTTAAAGAACCTTTTGATATTTAAGTTGTTTATGGATACATGATATGTACGGATTTGTTAAGAAAAAAAATATAAAACAATTGTAATCAGTATAATTTTTTTGTTCTATTCTATTAAAAATTTAAAAATTTTATTGTTAAAGTTTATCATCGTGCATATGTTACCAATGTTTTTTTTATTTTATTTTATTTTATTTTTTTGCTAGTTGTGAAAATATTTCCAAAATATATACTTATTTTTATTTGAAGCTTTAAAATTTCAGTTTCGCTAAGATTTCTAACACATAAAATGTATATATTTGTATATAACTAGGGGGCTCTGCCCCCTACGAGCTACGCTCGCCAACCCCCGTTCAGGCACACCAAAATCCAAAAAGCACGCTAATTGCACGCATTTGATCGGCTTTAAAAATATTGAATTAAAATTAAAAAAAAAAACAGTAGCGATCTCTCTGTAAACGGGTTTCCATTCGTTTTTCTTGGATTGGGGATTTTTAAGACCAAATCTGTTGCTGTTAGGAGATACAATGGCTGTTTTCGTATTTAATTAAACACATTAGTTATTTGAAAATAAGCTAATGTAAAATGAATTAAGTAAACAGTGCCATTGTCTCCCGGTATTTTTTAGCAGCGCTATAAGATAGTTCTTTTAAATAATTCATTTTAAATGTATCGTTTCAAATCTGACGTAATTTACACCAAACTTTTCTCTTATTAATATTCACGTAAAAATACTTTTGTTGTTAGAAGGAAATATTATTTGCGCTGTCTTCGAATTCACGATAATAGTTGAAAAGATTATCTCAAAATATCTCGCGCAAATATATTTTTCAATTTAAATTGCTTTACCATATTTTTTGGGCATTTTAAATATGACGTAAAATTCAAGTATAAATATGGATCTTATGACGTAATTTTCCTGCTTTTAACATGTAATCATTTAATTCTAATTTTAAAGTTTTTTTTTCTGTTTGTAATAGTCACGTGTAAATAAATTTTTAATTTGAAGAAATATTTGATATGATAATTTGTTTCGCTGTTTATACAATTGGCAACAGTTTAAGTTAATGACATTTTCTAAAATTTGTAAAAAACATCTCTCGAAATGCTGAAAATTTGAATTAAAAATAGAAATAAAACCTCAAAAAATGCGTCAAATAAGAAAAATAAATGCAATCTGCGCATTGGGAACTTATAACGTATAAAATTATCCAAAAAGGATTAAATTCTCATGCATAGTTTTTGCTCAAATAAAACTTTTTTAATGGAACGACTTTGTCCAACTTTAGCATTAAATATCTCTTAAAATAATTCTTCGATTTGAAAACTGTCTGCATCAGCGTGTTTATCAAACATTTTTCCATAATACCACCGATTTTCATATTTTTGTATGCAACAGTTTTCTTAATATTAACGATGAAAGGCCATGCTTAAGCATTCAAATTGGATGCGGATCAACCCGGAATATCTACGCAGATGTTCATTGGTCCATTTCCAAATCAAAACTTTTTTATATATATAGAAGGATGTATATAAATGTATAAATTCGGTATATATTTTAGAAATATTTTGACAACAGAAAATAAAAATATAAAATGAAACGGAGAGAGAGAAAGAGATATACCTTTAAGAATAATACACACACAAAAAAAGAAGCTAAATATATATATTTCCCGAGGAGATATTTAAAAAATAAGAATCCACTACAGGTCCATAGATTTAACATTAGTGAGGCGAATTTGAGATCTCACTGACCAGCGACGAGATCAGCGGTATTAGATATATCAGATCAGTGGATTGTAGTGGTATTCGTGATGGGTGTAATCGTTGAATCGTATTATATCGTCAGTAGTTCCCAACTGCTGCAAATAGTTTTCTTTTCTTCGTGATGACATTACTGCTATTATGTTACATCCTAATTCGTGGTATACGGAAGCGCCGTATAACGGGCTTCTGTTGTACAGGAAATAGATTAGTGCAGTAAAAGTTAGTGCTCTTTTAAATGCTCCTACGAATAATGCGGGCAAAATTTCTATTAGTGCGCAAAGCCCGAAATGGTGATCTTTTTATTTCTCCAACAAGATTTAAAATTTAAAAAAGAAAATGAAATTTTCAGAAAATGTCTAAAAAAGAAATAAGATTAAATGATTCTAAGAAGTTTTTCAAAAATTAGAATTCACAAAACAGTACTTAATAAATATAGAACCAGACATCAGTTGAATTAAGTGCATCAAGGATTAGACATTAAAGTTTTGTCTTATCAAGAAATGCATTCAAAAAAGAAAAAAAAAATTGCCTAATTAACCATTGATAAGCTTTCGCTTAGGTAAATTAAAATGTAGCTAATTTTAAAGAAATTGTATTACAAGACGTTTTAAATGAAATTATGTAAATTTTTGAAAATTAACCTAATGGTAAATGAGCTAAAGTGGTAAATAACACAAAGAAATGTTGTAATGCAGAATTAAAATTAAAATTGATTTTTAAATGTTTCTAGATTGTTACTTATTAAATTAGATGACATGTTTATGTTACTGGAAATTTATGAGAATCAGATAAGTTCCAAATTAAGCTGCAATATGTACTCTCTAACAATAATACGACAAAATCAATATCATAGTACATTTTTACATTGCCTATTTAAGTACGAGGGCTGTTCAATAAATAATTATCAAAATTATTTTTGTATGAACATATCCTCACTCATCGTCTAAATTTTAATAGTGGTTTTTAAAGTAGTTCATATTCAGTGCAATGTACTTGTTCCACATTTTTTCCCGTTTCAAAGAAATGCTGAAAACTACTTTTTTAAAAAGGTCCCACAAAATCTCCCCTAACGTCTTCACCAATACTTCTAATAAGGAAAAATACTTTCCACAAAGGTGTTTCTCCACTAGGGAATTCATTTCATCTTCTTGTAAAATCATCTTCAATTTTGAAAAAACTTCAACCCGAACGTCCTGTTGTTCGAGTAAGGGGAGTCTCAGAACTCACACCGCACAAACATGTTCACTTTTCTGTTATCAACGTGTGGGTCGCACGCAATTATACCGGTAGTATTTTTTGCAGTTCTAATATGTAACAATCTTCTCTGACAATAATAGCGACGGTATTAATGTTGACTTCTGTAAGCGCAGTTACAGGAATTCCGGGTCCTTCTTCCTTTGAAGATGATTGTCTTTCTATTCCTTAAACATCTCAAACCATTTAATAGCTGTGCTACAGGAAAGAAAACTCTCCATAAGTCTCCTATATCATCCGCTTCGACTGACTGTTTTTCAAAGCATAGACTTCTACTCTGAGTTTCAAAGGAAAGCAAAATATCCAGTAGGCAAGAGCGAGCATACTGCTCAACTCATTGGATGTGCCTCCATCTTTCCTGTAGGCGATAATGAAAGTATATGAATTTTCATGGCTGCCACTCATGTACTATTGGAAATAAATGAAAAAAAAATACCACGTATTCATTACACATTAAGCTAACAATGGAACATAAAAGTAAATTTGTGTCCAATAAAGTATGCTAATAAAAAAATTATGATCATTCTTTATTGAACAGCCCTCGTATATAGGATTTTTGAGAAAGTTGGTTGCGGATTTATTGTAGTTATATATATATATATATATATATATATATATACTAAAGGCACCGCAGATTAAAAAAACACGATAATTTGGTCGGTTTTAAAACATTACAGAAGATTAAATTATAATTAAAAAATCCAGTGGTGATCTCCCTTTAAACGGGCTTCCATTCATTTCCTTTTGATTGTGAAATTTTAAGACCGAATCAGCTGCTGTTAAGACATCTAATGGCTGTTTTCGTGTTTGATTAAATAAGGTCACTTAAGCATTTGAAAAAAAAAGCTAATATAAAAGGAATTAAGTAAACAGATTCTTTGCTTCCCAGTATTTTTTAACAATGTTATAAAAACGTTGTTTTAAACAAGACATTTTAAATGTATCGTTTTAAATCTGACCAAATTTTCACGAAAGCTTACTTTCTCTTTTTAACATTCACATGAAAATACTTAATTTTAGAAAGGAAATACTGTTATTTGCATTGTCTTAGAATTGGCAACAATAGTTAAAAAGATCATCTCGAAATATGAAATAAATATCTCGCATAGATATATTTTTAATTTTTAACCGTTTGTCAATATCATCATTTGTCCATTTTAAATATGACTTAATTTCTTCCATTTACTACTTTTAACGCATATTAATGAATTTATCATTTTAAAGTTTTCTTTTTCTTTTTGATATTCACATGAAAATACTTTTGCTATTAGAAAAAAAAAATTATTATTTGCACTCTCTGTGATCGAAAAACGTAGAAAAGAATCCTCTCGAAATATGAAATAAATGTCTCGTGTAACTGTATTTTTAAACTGTTTAACAGTATTATTATTTGGCCATCTTAAATAAGATGTAATTTCCTCCATTTACTGCTTTTAATGCATATTAATAAATTTATTTTTTTTAAGTTTTCTCCTTTTTTAATAGTCATTGTAAATGCAATTTTTATGACGTAATTTGCAATATTTTCCTGCTTTTAACATTTAATCATTTTATTCTAAAGTTTTTTCTGTTTTTAATAATCACGTGTAAATAAGTTTTTAATCGTAAGGAAATATTGTTCTTTGCTCTGTTTTTATAAATGGCAACAATTTGAAATAATAACCTTTTCTAAAATGTGAAAAGAATTTCTCTTGAAATGAGAAAAATTTGATTGAAATAAATAAGAAATTATTACTTATTTAATATTAATAATAATATTATTATTTAATGAATTATTTTTTCCAATTTTTCTGAAAAACATAATTTAATCACGATATTATCTCCACTTTCGATTGAAATAAAAGATAATTTCAATTTGAAAATGATGAAAAAACTGAAATCTAATAAACCCTATATTTTTGCCTGTCCTCCCTTTTTTCCACAAAAATAGAGCGATTTAGTTGCCATTATTACATAAATATAATTAAAATTATAAGAAAATTAATACCTCGAAAACTAATTCAAACTTAAAAATTTTAATAACATTTTTGATGTTCAGAAATTCTAACTCAGTTCTTATTTCAGAAGTAATAGCTGCAAAACATAATCAGTCATTCAATCAGTCGTTTCATAAATTCGTTTCACAAATTCGTTTCATTAGGATTTTATATATATAGGGTAAATATGTATATATATATATATATATATAAATTAATATGTATGCGTTAATTACCAGACCAGCATGTACTTCTTCTTACAAAGAAGGTCGTATTTTACGCAAAAATGACTTTAAATCTTACTCATTAGTATAACTCTTTATCTACTGGTGGTATTTATAAGTACCATTAAAATAACTTGTTATAAAATTAATTTAATACATCGATTAGTTGTAATGCAGCTTAGAATGAATTATAGATACATTGCTTTATCTTGTTCCAAAAGCATTATTGGATACACAAAACAAAAATATTTTTAAAAGGATGATTTCATTTGCTTTTGCATCTTTTTAGCTTTCTTGGCGTTTGGGCGAGGGGGTATTTTTCAATTCGGAAATATTTCTATGTTTGTGTTGTAAGAAAATTATATTTGTACATTTCCTAATTCTACAAAAGAAAAATATTTAAAATAGAAGATTTGAGTAGGGTTATAAATATTGCACAAAATCCCTATAAATTAAAATTTAATTAATCTTTCTAAATCCTCCAATCCTTCTAAAATCCTTCTAAAATTTATTAAATGATTATGTAAACCTTCTAATGTAGTTTAAACAATTCACGGAAGAAGCTTAAGAAGCTCATTTCATGAATTCATAATTCAGTACATAAATGGTTAAATCTTGTTTGTGCATTATGCGAATATATTAAAATAATTTAAAACGGTTCGCTAGTCATACATCGCTTACTGATAAAATCTTTGTCGAAAGGGAAGTTCTTAAGTGATTATATGAGAACATAGAGAATTAACTTTTACTATTGTCGAAAAGTTCATAATATTGAAATTGAGAAATTTCTATGTGCTGTTACATCAATATAAAGTAATTGCCGAAACGTCAGTGAAGGCTTACTGTGGAGACACGAAAAGTTTTGGTTTCTGTTAGTCTGTCTGTCTGTTCCGCGATAACTGCCGCAAAAAGCATCCGATCGGCTTGAAATTCACTGGGCATGTTGATGAGGTACCCGGACTTAGCCGTATAGTTTTTGGTTAAATTTGGTTCATTCGTTCTGGAAATATGGAACATTTTATTTTGCTCTATAATGCTTTTCAATGGCAAGTCAGACGATTTTCAGATTTTCATTTGTTGAAAGAAATGGCTCATATGAAAAATGGATTTAAATGGTAAATTTTTGATGCTGAAATTTTTAAATAACATTATTAAATTATTCCAATAAATTATGTCAATATATTTGCGAGATTTTTTTAATTAGGTTTATAATATTGGGGGGAATTTTATGCATGTTTTCCAATAATATAAAGGATTTTGTTTTATCAAATTGACATAATGCATATTTCATTTTTTTCCTTTTCTTTCTCTGTTGCCTAGCAACGTATTTGGTCCTAATAATATTAGTATAATTGCGTGTATAATGCTTGAGTAAATCCAACGTCAAAACAGATGAATTAATGCATTTGCTTTGCATATAGAAGGATTTTAGCCCAGAAATAAAAATAGACAATATTTCATTTATTTTATTGAAATATTTTGCTTAAAAATACAAAAATTCATTATTTTCATAGAGAATAACGTAACATTTTCCCATAACATTTACCAATATTTCTTTACTTGTTGCCAAGAAAATCAAAACCCGGAATATATTTTCTTTTAAACAATTTTCAATTGAAATGTTTTGTCGTGAAACAGGAAAATGAAAAATAAAATTAAGAATAGAAAAATTAATATGGCGGCATATTAAAAATAAAAAGAAAACTCTCGAGTATTTCTTAATATAACAAGATGAAAAGTTTTGAGTAAGTACGCATAGCAGGTGAATTAGACGTCATTTATCGAAAACAAAGATGCTGGAATAAAAAGATCTTGGGTAAAATAAAATTAACTATTATTCACGGAGGAAAGAGATAGATGGAGATGCAGTATGCCGTAAAAACAGTTTGCAATACGATGTGCGTTATCGCTCAGATTTAAATGCCCTCATTCGGCCCAAACAAAACAAGCACGTGGAACAGGGACCAAATTCTTTGACTTCATCCGTTTTTTTTTGTTTGTTTTTTAAGCACGTCGTTGTGTTGTGCCGAATGTAGCGGATTTTAGGGTTACATTTTTGGCGTCACTTCAAGATTTATTGTCTGTGTACGGTTAACATGAATATTTTATTTTAAATTTAAATTTTATTAATTTATAAAAAAACTTATGCTTATCCTTATAAATCACAGCGTAAAAAAAATCTAAGATATACTATAACCATCCGCACAATCAATAAAAAATTACGATTGTAAATTTAAATAGACTACGGGGGGTCCAGGGGGGCAGAGCCCCCCTGAAGAAATGCAATTTTTGATTTAAAAAGTTACCAGAATAAGTAGCTCATCAGAATTTCAGAACATCAATGTACAACCACTTGTTTAACGCTTTTAATTTCTGAAACTTTTCGAAGTATCTTGTATGCTCATAAATATTTATGTAATTTGAAAACTTTAAAAAGTGATTTGTAGGAAGTTGAATATTATGCAATGAGTGTTAAAAAACAATGACTTGCAAAGATGACGTTGAGGCTCCTGATCCGAAGATTTACTAGTAATTATATTAATGACAATATAGTGCACAGCACACCCAATGTGACATAAATATAAGAGGATATAACACACACAAGATCACCGATAGAGATCGACGGAAAATTCGTTTTCGGCGTAAAATCTAAGTTTCACCAAAAATTCGTTTTTGGCGAAAATGTTTCTAAAAGTTTGACGAAACCGAAACTCGACCGAAACTATCTGTATTCAATAAATCTCGTTTCTTCCTTTGGAAATTTTCAACGTTACACATTGATTTGATCTGTATCATCTCAAATTAGATACTCTTTACTTATTGCTATGAACTTTACTTTTTCGTCATATTGGACTCAAGGCGGGAGTGCAAATTATAAAGTAAGCAATGCATATATATCTAAAGTTTGAAGACTGTTTTCACATGCTCATTAAAAGTTGCAGCTTTAACAGTAATAGGCATAACAGTAAAAGTTTTTAGTTTGAAACCGCCGAAGTGTTTCGAATGTTCTTTGAGAAAGTTCTAATACTAGGTTGAGCAAAAAGTTCTAGGAAATTTGTGAAAGTTGCGTTGTTATGCGGAAATTAACAACAAAAGCAACAAGGGCTATTATTCAAAGTAGAGACCATCATAGTCCACGATTTTCTGCCATCGTTCTGCCAGATTCCTGATTTGCTGGAAGTACCATGGCGGCTCCTTGAAATCGAAAAACTCTTGGCATGCTTCTTCAACTTCATTAAAAGATTCAAATCAACGGCCTTTGAAAAAGTGTTGCATTGATCGAAAAAGGCCATAGTCGGGTGGAGCCACGTCTGGATTGTACCACTAGTACTCCTACATACGATACAAATTCTAGTAACTATTAGATTAAAAATTTTCCAGAACTTTTTGCTCAACCTAATATAACAGATGATTATTTACAAAAATCATTATGAAAGATAACTCGAGGTATGTACTATATCTAGAACATTTTTTAATTAGATGAAATTCGTATAATTAGAAAATCATTCTGTGTCGTTAAAGAATTAATAACATTATATTTCATATGAAAATAAAAAGTTTTGCTTAGTACCCAACTTGGGTCAAACGTTAAATTAATTAATGATTTTGAATATTTAATAAACACGTATGATTAAATAATAATCATGTATATTTATGTATAAGGGATACTGGGGAGGGTTGAGCATAGAGGAGGGTTGACCCACCCTTCAGTTTTCATATTTAAAGAATTTTAGAGTTTTGCCAATAGGTCGCAACCAAAGCTACAGAAACTATCAAACATTAGTCTTTGTTTCATGCAGATAATTGAAACAGGTGTGGAAAATCAATTGTAAAGAGTTTTCAGCTTAAAAAGTGTATTTTTTAGAAACATTTTGTAGATTTTCTCAGATAAAACATATCATAGAAATTTAAATAATTAGGTTTTAAGTAATGCAGAAATATTAATCTTTCATTCCAGTCATAAAGATTATACGGTAAATTAGGCTAAACATAACCATGTGCTATAATTCAAAAAGTGGCTATGTGGGGAGGCTTGATCCAATAAATGTGAGGGAGGCTTGACCAGATGGTCAAAGCTCCTTTACATGAGGGTTTTTGGAAATCTGTTTATTATACACTGAACATAATGAAGGATTAATGGGTATATTTCTAAAATAACGTAAATTTATTCTATAAAGCTACAGTAAAATGGGTTCATAGAAGGAAAAATGTTTAAAATTGGGTTAAGCCTGAAAAATTGCTATACACTATGACGCAAAAGTTTAGACAATGAAGAAATTCTTACATACTTTGAAAAATATTTATTCAATTTTCAAATCACTGCTTGGAATTAATGTGCTGTACATATAAACAATATTTATAACAAAGAAAAGTGGAATTGTGCATATTGCAATAAATTAAATGGTAACAAAAATAAACTGCTGTCTCAAAAGTTTAGACACAAATTAAATAAAATCGAAATAAACAATTTTTAAAACCTGGTTGCGCATCCATGCTTATGTATTACGTCATATACACGAGATTGCATGGAAGAAACTAAATCTTGCATAGTTTGTGGATCGATATCGTACCATGCATTCTCAATAGATGTCTTAAGTTCCTTTTCAGAAGAGTATTGTCTAGTGTTGCTATAAACTTTGCGGCACATGATGCTCCAAAGGTTTTCTATAGGGTTAAGATCTGGGCTACATGCTGGCCAGTCGAGAACTCTTATATTATGGGAATTAAACCAAGATTTTGAATGTTTTGCAGTGTGAGTTGAAGCATTGTCTTGCTGAAATTCCCACTGAGGACCCCCTAGAAGCTCAGAAAATGGCAGTAGGTTTTCTTCTAATGTCTGTGTATAATGCTGTGAAGTTTGACGACCACTGGTGAAGGTCAGAGATACTTGTCCATTATAGCAAAAGGCTGCCCAAACCATCACCGAGCCCCCTCCTTGTCTGCGACTAAAAAAACGTCGAGGTTCCTTTCTGCAAGTCATGCCAATACGATAAACAACCATCTGGACCATCCAGATTCCACTTTTTTCATCGCTAAATATGACTGACTGCCATTTCTCTCCATATGACATATGCTTTCGAGCCCACATAAGTCTTTGTAACTTATGATGTGGTTTCAGAGCTGGTTTCTTCTGCATTTTGCTATAAACGATTGTTCCTTTTTCCAAAATTCGTCTACGAATCGTATCCTTTGATACAGAGAGTCCCGATGAGCTTTGAACTCCACGTACGCTCATTTGTTGAGTACTCGCTAGTCTTTGTATCAGGCGATCTTCTCGTACATTTGTCACACGTGGCCTCCCAGACCGACATTTTGCTTTATATTTGGAACCACTCGATAAAACTCGATAAATAGATTTTTTTGACCTATTAATAATAGCAGAAATTTCAGAAATGCTCTTCCCTTCACCTTTCAACTGCCAAATCCTTGAAACCTCATTCACTTGAATTTCTTTAGCTCTCGGCATGTCGACTATGAAGCGCAATCGTTTGCAGAACTTAAGTACTCCAAATTTGTGACATCATCGATTCTAAATTTGCATATGCCAGCGAATATTCAAAGAAATTTAGAATAGTGTCTAAACTTTTGCGACAAGCAAATTTGAATTTTTATGAAAAAAATTAGTATTATAGCAAATAAAACGACTGTCCTTTGTACATAGCATTTTAAATCAGTTTTTGAATATATTTACAGGTTTTTGTAATTCTGACGTCATAATTCTACATTTTAAAGCTGAATTGTCTAAACTTTTGCGTCATAGTGTATAATCAAGAAAAATGTTAATGAAATATAAATTGGAAAGTTGATAGTAATTTTTATTTCATTTACATAGAATCTAAGTAGGCAAATAGAAAGAATGGAAAGGACTAGAAAGGATCAAAGCAACAGCTTTAAGAAATTTTAAATATTCATCCCTCTACAAAAGAAAATAACATTGATAAAAACACCTTATGAAGGTATGTAGACAAATTTCCCCAAGATGAACACAATGTGGTAAAGCCAAACTATGTGGTATCTAGAGTTGAGAATTCGAGTGCCTCAAAAAGTGGGTGTTTAAAGCTGAATTTTTCTCCTGTGCCTTGAATTCTATCTAAGCAAGTTTCTTTATACATAACATTTTCCCAAATAATTTTTTATTTTAATTAAACCATGTATAATAAAGTTATTCTGCCTTTTTTAAAACATATTTTATTTCCCTTAACAAGTATTTCAATATAAAATAAAGTGAGTCAAGCCTCCAATATGTGGGGAGGTCCTTCACCCATTATTTTCTCACATTTTCTCTCTTTCAAGTTTCTTATATATTACACTTATGTCGCAATTTTATTTTGATAAGTTATTGTATAACGAATAAAATGATATATGAAACTTTATTCTAGGTTCAATATTTAAAAAAAATAAAAAATAATTTTGTAAGAAATGGGTCAACTCTTTCAATCTTAATTACTTAAAAAAAAAATTAGGACATTTCTGTTTTCGTTTTCGTTTTCTGCCAAAAATTGGAAGATTACCGAAATTCGATTCCGGTCTTAAAAACCTTTTTCAGTCGATCCTTAATCACTGAATCTTGTTTCACTGAAATTAATACTTAGCAGCAACAAATCGTATTTTATCTTTGTAACGATATATTTATTATCAAGTTAGATCCGATTTCGTTATACAGGGTGTCCACCTTTAAGGGTGTGCAATGGCTAATTCCTAAAGAATTAGGCATACACATATAGTTTCATTTACAAAAAGGTTTTTAATGAGGTAAAGAAGTCTTTTAAAAGCAATTTGGGTGAATAAAAACATTTCTTACAAAATTACGAAATTAAATTTTTTATACGTTCCCCCGGTCCTATATGTTAAATTTAGTAAAAATATCCTATTTAAGAAGTAAGGCAACAAAAGTTCCATTATTCTACGATTAAAACTGACCGAGTAATAGCTGTTTAAAGTAGAAGGATCTGTTTTTTTGCGAAATATGGGTCATTCACAAATTTACTAGAAATATAATTAACCGTCAGATAAAAAAAAATAGTTGATAGCAAAACTAACATTACAATATAAATTTGAAATCTATTTTGATTCTGACATATATTAAACAAAAATATACAACCTCTACTAAAATATGACTTAAATGAAATGATGAAAAGCCACAGTCGCAAACCTTTACAAAATGATATACAGTAAAACCTCCCTAAAGCGACCACATTCCGTTCAGAAAAATTTATGGTCGCTCCGAGAGATGGTCTCTTAATGGAAGTGACGTTTATATAAAGATTTTAATTGTAGAAAAATGGTAACAATTAATGTTACTAAAATCTATTTTCCACATTAGGAAAGATAAGAAAATTTAAGTATCAAAACAAAAGTTAATTACATAAGTTAATTACTGCAGAGTTTAAAAAATGAATACACTGACATTTGCTTTGATTTTACGGTTTTATCTTTTATAAATTTTATTTCCAAGCCCTTTCGAAGTTCAGTAAATTAATGCAATTTTTTTTGGACAGGAAAAAATAATGACGATTTCATTAATTTATCTATTTCTTTGAGAGTTTCCTGACAGAATAGGGCAGGGGAATTTATTGACCGCCATTTTTAATGCGTCACCAGAGTTAAATTCATTGCCTAAAAAGGTACAGAGGGGTTTAAACTCTTAAAAGGTACCGGAATTAAAAAAAAAAATCAAACTTAGTTTAGAAGTTTGATGAATAACGCTGAATTATTTTTCTAATAAAACCTTCTTCAAGCGACCGGTAAAAAACGGAATTTGCTTCATTTTCTTCAAAGAAATCGGTCGCTCACGGAGGGAGTTCAACTGGGATGGTCTCTGAATGGAGGTAAAGTTAGTATTGAGCCTATGGGAATAAATTTCGCTTTATGAAAAAATGGTCGTTCAGGGAGGTGGTCGCACTTTGAGGTTTCGCTGTATATTTTAAAATGCTATTAGATTATCTAATCTAAAACTTAATTAGTAAAAATTAAAGTTATTTTAAAACTTGCTTTAAGTAACTCCCTTCGGCTGCAATCCAGAAATGTACACGCGAAATAAATCCTTCTAATACATTAAACACTTTGGGTACGATTTCTCGAAGCATGGCCCAACTCATCTGTGTTCAGAAGCAAGGGAGGATAAAGGGATCACTATAATTTTAATCGATATTTTGCATTTAATATATTTTTGTAGATCGACCAGTAAAAATACAAGAAAGCATTTTTATATAAAAAATAGCAATTATGTGTTCAAATAAAGTTTTTAGTTTAGTAAAAAGGATACTTTCGTATTAAGAGTCTGCACTAATCACTCAAAAAGACCCGGATGATAATGTTAATCCTATGGGGAAGTTATTTTCAAATATCTCGCTTGAATTTTGATATTTTCGAATGAAATTTTTTTGCACAGGATAGCTGAGGACGATCTACATCAAGATTAGTTTTTACTTTTTTGGTTTTTGTTTCATATTTAAAAAAAAACAGTTACTTTTAGTTTCGGAACCGGTTTGAACCGGTTCTGAAATTGAAACTATCCTATTGTTAAAAAAAAAAAAAAAAAAAAAAAAAAAAAAAAAAAAAAAAAACTATAACCAAAATCGAAAAAGTAAAAACTATCCCGGTTGTACATCGTCCTCAGCTATCCTATAAAAAAAAAAACATTTTAAAATATTAAAATCAAAGAGAGAAATTTGAAAATAACGCTCCCATAGACTTTACATTAGAGTTTTACTTTTTTGCAGTGACTGAAGTGGGCTCTTAACCGCGTGCCACGGGTTAAAAGCCGAAGAAACATTGCCAAAAATTTTACTACTTCAATAGCTTTTTTATACAAGTGCACACACACAACATATTCTGTTTGTTTAATTGTTTAAAAGAGTAGTTTGATTATATATCTGTTAAATTTGTGTTTTTTATATTATATAATTTTATTAGCCCCGGTACGGTATGCTATTTCTTTCTCCCAGCTTATTTTGTGTCTCCAAAAAATAACGTTACCTTACAGAAGCCAGCTATAAACAAAGCAGATGTATCATTGTATGATTAAATGCTCGATAGCAATTTTTAAAATTTCTAATCATCGCACATTTTCAATTTTTATACCGTCGTATAGGAAAAAAAGTACTTTTAAATGCAATTTGTTTGAAACTTGTATCTCCATTTATTTTTTAAATATTATTTTTTTTTTAATTTTTAGCACCATTTGTTTAATTTTCGCAAATCAAGTAGTCCATTTATGTAGAAAGTAAAGGAAAAATAGTTGAAAAATAGCAATTATATCTTTTTGTTGTCATTTTCTCATAACAATCGAAAGAAAATGTAATTAAAATACGTGCTATTTTGAAAAAAATTGAACGAATAATTTCTGTTAAAACATGGAGCTATTATAAACTATATTTAATTTTAAGATCTATAGATGCTTTTAATGTGACGCCAGTCATGACGTTTTGGTTGGTAACTGACTCCAAACAAACGGTTGCTATGAGTCATTTCTTTATAAATATCAATCATGGAAAATGTTACCAGTACATATCAACTATTAAAACACTTAGATGTGATCTATAGATATAAGATATAGCTGCAACACACAAACAAAATAGAAAATACAACATAGCAACCGTTTGTTTGGAGTCAGTTTCCAACCAAAACGTCATGACTGAAATCGTCTATATTAATGTTACAAACAAATGAAGGCCTATGAATCATTAGATAGCCTTTTTTTGTCGAGTTTTCCTTAATGACGGCATCTTTCTGCTGCATTTGTGTATTATTTTGCGATAGCGACATTCTATGCATGCTTTACTGTAGATGTTTAAAAGCGAATCGTAAATTTGGAATTTTTAGGCGGATGCGAATGACGCCATTTTACACAAAATAAAAGTGTGTGCTGTAAGTCTTAAAATTGAAATATGTTTTGTACTACTTCTATATACATTTTTTTTTTTTTTCATCGGGGCAACACTAAATTCTGAAAAAGTAGAATTCCTGTTTTCTAGTTTATTTATTTATTTGTTTATGAAGTGATAATATTGTTTTAGAATATTAGCCGGATACGAATGCTGAACTATTTATGTTGTTTCAGGTGCAAACAAGTAAGTCTTTTGTAATCGAGCTGCACGCTATAGGAAAATATATTTTAATTTTTTTAAAAACCATAAAAAATCAATATTTGAGATACAGTTTTCAAATAAATTGTATTTGAAATCTTCCTATTTGACGGTATAAAAAATTAAAATTATGCGATATGTAGAAGCAATTAAATTTGAGAAAAAGTGGAAATGGAATGCTTAGATCAATGTCACAGCCGAAATCAACTTCAGCGTTACTAACGGACATGTTTTGGTTTTATAATATAGATAGATTTTATTAAGAAATTCTGAACCGATAAAAAATATAAACTAAACGTTAAAAATATAACCGTAAATAAAGGTTCCGTGTTTTTAGATATCCGTATGCAAATCCACGACAAACTGAATCGCTAAAAATTTAATTCACGAATAATGAATTAAATATTAGTGATTAAAAAGATACGTTTTGATTCATATCAACATAATCATTAAAATGAAAATGTATTTTTTGTAACAATGTCATGTACCCATCTACAAGTGGCTGTTGACCATATCCTACAGTTCTATAATACAAAACTGAACGTTCCAGTACTTTAAAATCTAATAGAACTGGAGGCAGCGTACTATTTGGCAATCGATTTTAGCGTCTTTGATTTTGGTATAAAAGTAAGTTTAAATGGTATAGATAATAAAACTGAGAGTCAGCTGGCTCACCAGTTTTGGGTGTTGTAAGACCGACATAACACACTCCGCTGCAAAATGAAGTGCATGGCAACTCGATTACTGATAAAATTTTCGAGGCGGTGTAACATCAGTAATCGGGAAGTCATTTATTTCACATTGTAGTAATCTGTGCGATGATGCTACAAAAACGTCCTGGCTGTTGCGCTAGCTGATTGTCTGTTTTGTTATCTGTACCATCTAATCTATCATAGATAACAAAATCATTAATGTTATATTTGGTTGACTTATATTTGGTGTGACGTTATATTTGGTCGCTGAATCTTGGACTATAAGAGTGAACGACCATCAATCACTAATTAACCTTTTAATTACGAGCCAGGACTGGTCACTATTTTTATATTCACTTGTGCCATAATTTACAGGAAATTTTCTTTATGGTATGTATTTCTTGAAAATATCCTAACATTGACAGAGATTGTTTTCCAAAAAGTGGCACGGATAGAATTAAAGAAATAGTCACTGGGACGTAAGGTTTCCCATCCCCGTAATCAAGAGGTTAAAGTTTAAAAGTTAAATTCTGAGAAATCCCTTCCAAAAAGTGGCACGAATAGATAAAAAAAAAAAAATAGTCTCTGGGACGTGCGGTGTCCCACCCCCCATAATCATAAGGTTAAAATTTGAAAGATAAATTCTGAGTCACCTTGTAATTATTACCTGATCACTATAAAATCATGATATTCTGATATAAAGTCTTATTTCACGCTCAGAATGACTTTAAACCTTGTTTAAACATTGTGCGGATATCAATAATTTTGAACGGTTCGCTAGTCATACATCACTTAATGATAAAATCTTTGTCTCAAAGGAATTTATTAGGTGATTATATCATCGAAGAAAGGGAATTCACGGCTAGTATCATCGAGAAGTTGAGAACAAAAGAGGAAGAAATTTGTTATATAGGCTAATAACGGATATTCAGAAAGAATTGTTTTTAAGTAATCAGACAGATTATAGACACATTTGATGTCAAAAGACTTTTTAAAAAGAAAATTGCAAGCTGTAATTTGTGAAGAATGGTACATTTACTTGCCATTAACAGCAATTTGTAAAATATTTTTTTTTATTTTGCTTACTGCATTTATTATTGTCTACGAGTTTGAAATGCGATATATATTTAGTTTATAATTTTTTAACAGAATGTGGAAGTATATTTCCATAAAATCCTGGAACGATAATTTTATCCTTCTTCCTGTTTTCTGATGCAATTGACAACTTTTCTTACAGAAATTACCATTAAACATAATGAAATTTCTCTTTGAAAACATTATTTCATAAAAATTTAATGAAAGGGAAAAATCTGGAATTTAACTATACTGAACAAAAAGTTTGTCATTGTCATTAAAGGTCTCGTACATGAAACAATATTGCTAATTTTTAATTTTTGAGTGACATACCAGTACTTGGACTCTATTTTCCGTTTTTTTCTAAGCATTTTACAGCTATTATCTCAAGTAAATACCGCTAAAAATTCTATGTCATCGAACATCATCAAAATTTATCATTCGGAATATAATATTTAGAATGTTAAACAGTCGGTGATTTACTAAAATTTTCCTTAAGGGATATTCCTCATATAAAAATTGTAGCAAATTGGAAAGTTTTCTTTCTTTCTTCCTATCTTTTCTTCGAAACATTTTCTTTTATTAACATAGATGGGCCTGTATTATGTCAGTCGACCAGTTTTAGTATACTTGACAGCTTGTTTAATGTCTAGATTTCTTATTCAAGCTTCCTTAAGCACTTTTAGCTAGAAATTACATCGAGAATGTAAAGAAAAAATGGTAATAAATTGTATTAAATGATCCATGTTTATACAATAATAAAAATATTTAAAAGAAATTAAAAAAAAATACAACTAAAGAACTAATTCTGACCATTTACCTTGAACCCCATGTGCCGAATTCCTCAAAATTTTGAAAATGCACCTTTGCATTACCCTTGAATTCAAAACTAGATCCATCGTCCATATTTACTTATACTTTTCTTAAATATACACTACTATTATTAAGCCAAATTTTTCATTAAATTTTTATAAAAGCATGAATTTTCCTAATTTAATAATTTGTGATACGTAATTAAATACTTATCCAAAGAAAAGCGATAATATAGCACTAAGTGGAAATTCCTACATTTATTAATATAACGAAATCCAGTTATTCATATTTCTACTCTTTATAATACTTTCAATTTAATACATGAAAATATCACACACAGTTTTGCCGCAGAGGACTTATTTTACATTCTAGTTGTACCAGCATATTTAAAAATATATTATTTGTGGTAGGTTTCTCCTGCAGTTCTAGAAATATGTGGCAAGGATTATAGTATAGAAAATGTGGTACCAACACTGAAATAGTATTAAACAAGTAAGAAAAATCATACGTTAAACATAGATTATGAAACACTTTCCAATACTTCCTGAATGCTTTAACAAAACTTCGTTATTTAGGGAAATAAGATATATAAGAGAACTAAGTAAACATTTTACAAAACGCATAAAACATTTGCAAAAGTGGTTTCAGCAGTTACCGTCCATAGCCAAATATGTATTCCTATTCTTTTGAACAGCCCTGTATTTGATCTGTAGGTTGATATATATACTATATAATGGGAAAATTTAGTTTAGCAAGAAAACGCATAACAGGTTGAAATTTCTCTTTCAGCAGTTTATGTTAATAGATGAAAACATACTTGCATACATTTGTACAGCCCTGTAGTTAACCTAGTACTTTTATAACACGCCACTATTTAGCTAAAGTTTAATTCAAAGTAAAATACTCTTAAAACTACTGAAATCACATTTTCAGACATTACCATTTATAGATGGCCATTTATTCAATTTTTTGCTTGACCCTTTTATGTATGTTCTAAAAACATTTCTTAGTAAACCAAATGCAGTTCCGCGTAAAAATGCATAACTCATTTAAAAACCACTTTTATGCAATTTGCAATCATACCCAGTAACCATTACGAATTCTTTTGTGTAGCCCTGTATATGAATTACAGCATTTATACACACCATATACTATGCATAAATGTGACGGGGAAAAGGAGACTCATACTCGAATAATAACACTTGCTAACTTTAAGAATTAAATATATTAAATGAACTATTTGCACTATATACAATTACAATTAAGTAGAACATTAATGAAATTAAACACGCATTCGTCTTAATGCGTCTTAATGAAACGTCGTTGAGAGCACGGTGTTTTTGCAACCACCTCTTTTACCTTCTTTTCCCGCGTCTGTCGAATGTTCTAAAAAGGTATTCTTCTACGCCGACTCGTGGCGCTGCCGTCGTCTCTTACAGACTGTTGCCACAGGTCACACTCGTCCATCCTGATACGCACGACCTCGTGCGCACCATACACTTAAACACAAACTAAAAAAAAAATACCATATCTTAAAAAAAAATTACACAGAATAAAACAGAAAAAAAAAAAAAAATAAAGAGAGAAAAAATGAAAATCGTCGTCAATGCCGGTTGGCATTTCGTCTTCCATCTCGTCTTAAATGGTACCCGTCTTAAATCGTACCCGTCTTAAATGGTACTCGTCTTAAATCGTACCCGTCTTAAATGGTACTCGTCTTAAATCGTACCTGTCTTTACTTCGTACTCGTCTTAAATAAAAAAAAAATATACCCACCTATATACGTCTTAAAGTGGTACGTCTGAAAAACAGAAAGAAAAAAAAACACAAATCGGCATCTTCTAATCGTCTTCTTCCTTTTTTAAAAAAAAATTAGAGTCTGTAATCAAATAAAGTCACAGAATGTTCATATAACAAAAAAAAAAAAAAAAAAAAAAAAAAAATGGATCTGTCCACAGTTCTAAAGTTCTTTATGCAAAGCACAAAAAAGTAAAAAAAAATGTCTTTGTAGTTCACAGAAAAAAAAAACCACAATACTTTACGGAACACACTTTTCAGCAGCAGCATTGAAGAAACAAAAAAAATGACATCTTGGGGATAGTTGAATCACAATATTTCACAAACACATATTTCACAAACAAAATTTTAACTTTTTGTTAAAATTATTCTTGATGTAAACACAGGTGATGAAAAAAAGAAGAAACACACAAAAGAAAATATTTTGTAGAAAGACGAATTCTTGAATTTTTTTTTCTCATATTCTTGAAGCACCACACAATATGTACAATAACGGAAAGGAAGAAAAGAAGAAGAAAAACACTTTGAATGTCAAATTTTACGTGGTTGACCACGGCTTCATCATATCGACTGCAGTGGATGTTCTGTTTGGACCCTCATGGTGTCCAACCTCTTCCACTTCATGAAATGCTGGCTTTTCAGCATCCGCGTGTTTTGGTTTAAATTTAGGAACATTCTCGTGAACAAATTTGTCAAAGTTCTGTTCCGATTTCATATTTTGACAATGATTTATATTTTTACCAGAATCATTTTTTGAGTGGTGTGTAATCTCTTCGTAAATTTTCAACTTTTGTTTAAATTCATGCAAATCAGAACAATCATAAAGTATGCACTTATTTTGAGGAGAATCAGGAATGCCATTGATTATGTAACGTATAAGTGACTGATCATCAATATTGGCCCGTCCAGCCATTTCTTTCATAATTAAGAAATACTCAAAAAAAGATTCCTTTTGTCTAATATGCCGATGACTAAGCATTTCGTGTATTTCAGCCGAATTAATCTGCGAACCAAATTCGGTAACTAAGGCATGTTTCATTTCAGGAAAAGAACGAATGTTGCTTTCACTCTTAGCGAATAAAGAAGCAATGCCTCCGAGCGCTCTTTGCGCAAAAATGAATTTTTGCATTTCGCCTAAATTAAAAGAGGAAGAAAAGGATTCGAATTTTTGCAACCATAAATGAACATTTTCATACTTCTCTCCATTGAATGTAGGTACCAGCGATTCAACATCGCGAAAATTTACTGATGGCATAAACATAGAATCCTGAGCAATGTTTGAAGCATTAATAGCACATTTATTGGTAAATTCAGAAATTTTAATATTCGACTTATCGTTTGGCACTGGCGAATTGTTGAAAATTTCTTCCGATTCGCCATCTGTATCGACATTAGTTTCAATATGTTTTTGGAGGGATTCCAAATTAGTTAAAAATGAAATTATGCGTTTAGATAACTCAGTTTCTGTGCCATCTATTTCGATGCGTAAAATAGTGGCAATAGTTATAAGTTCAAGTAAAGAAAAATTTTTAGCGGTTTCCTCTACTTTACTCGTAAATTCATCATCGGTTTCACAGAATGGAAATCCCGTAAATGCTCTTATTCGCGATCGATTTAAACGATCGCCTTCAGATGAAAACAAAAGTTTATGCAATAATTTTATTCGATTCGTCTTTTCGTTTTTCAATGCAAAAGCGATGACTGGAATGTCATTTAAAATCATGATGAAAAGAAAAAAAAACAGTAAACAGTACTCACCCACTAATTTCTGTCGTTGAAAAAAGATGAATCAATTTATTTCCAGTTTGGAATAATATATTGCTGCAGTTATTTCAAAATAATTGAAGAGTTGGCCAGTCGCCAAGGCTGTAGAAAAAAAATTGTATTCTTCACACACGACATGATCTTTATAAATTTACAGCTCCGGCTTACTTTCTGAAAGAATTTTGGCGTCGTTATAAAAATGATACTTGTCTTGTCTAGGGTAGAGAATTGAAAACAAAAATAATCCAATCCCGGCTCAAGCCCTCATGTGACGGGGAAAAGGAGACTCATACTCGAATAATAACACTTGCTAACTTTAAGAATTAAATATATTAAATGAACTATTTACACTATATACAATTACAATTAAGTAGAACATTAATGAAATTAAACACTCATTCGTCTTAATGCGTCTTAATGAAACGTCGTTGAGAGCTCGGTGTTTTTGCAACCACCTCTTTTACCTTCTTTTCCCGCGTCTGTCGAATGTTCTAAAAAGGTATTCTTCTACGCCGACTCGTGGCGCTGCCGTCGTCTCTTACAGACTGTTGCCACAGGTCACATAAATATAGAGAAATATAAAAGCACATAGAATAATTAAAAATGCATTTCCAGGAATTATCGCTACTGTACAGTACTTCGGATACAATATAGTATCTGAAGTCTTTTGTGTGTCCCTGCAAATGCTCTGTACTTCGTATTATATATGAAATAAGTTATAGTAAACCTCAGCGACGTATATCAATTTCATTATACATGAAATAATTTAACATAATTAAAATATGCCGCAAACAATTCCCTCCACCCCTATATCATTATGTAACGGAATTATTTTGTGTGGCCCTGTAAATGAATAATAACTATTCTTTGCACCGCATATTTTGCATGAATATTATAGTGCATATTTTAGTGCACTTGATAAATGCATACCAATTTTAGTATGTTTGAAAGCATGCAACACCCCTTGCAAAACCGTGCAAAAATCACTTTAAACAATTTTTTCCCATAGGCCGTAATGTAGCAGAAAACTTTTGACTGTCCGTGTAAATGAACTAAACATGCTAGAAACTTCATTTGAAATAGGGAGCGTGCTATGGTAAACATTAATAACATCCAAAAATTTCAGGGCAATCCGAGTGTATTTACGGGAGTTAGAGAGCGGACAGTTGGACAGACAAACCGAAGTCATAAACACTTTTTAACTTTGTTGAAAAGTGTTAAAAAGGCACCTGTTACAACACTGCACATCATGGAAATAGAAACCTACAAGAAGTAGCAAGAGAAATTAGTCTTGTTCGCATTTCAGCCGGGAATCTTGGGAAAACTATTCCAATAGATGCAAAGCGATTAGCAAATATTTGGCAATTTTTCCCCTCCTTTAAGCAGCTTTCGAAAATTTCGATTTCTCCCTACATTTGTCTGATTGATGGTTAATAATTTCTTATTCTATGCTGAAAATAAACTTACATTACTACATCTGCTGAAAACCTCTCCGCATTTGAAGTATCCAATTAGTCGCAAATATGTTTACCAAAAACTCAGACTTCGAAATATGATGAAAATTTTAGAATGACTCTCTTTCAAAACATGACGTCTTTTCTCGCTCTCTTGTCCAATAAATGAAACAGACCTTTAATGCCGTGATATGTTTCGCGTTTTGTTGCTCAGAAATGGATATTTCATTATCTCAGATACGATTTTTGTGTTAAGTCTTTAGATATAAGAACTATGTGGCATTTATGGCATGGGTCATCACAGTTAAGCACATTGACCTGACTTTTATAGGAAAATCGAAAACGTCATTCAACTTTCTATCACCTGGATAACAATATCTGCAAATTTTACGTTTATACTGATAAAAATGCTTTCGTGAATGTGTTACAAAGTTGTGAATTTAGATTTGAAACCAGACTTAAGGAAAATACAACCTTTTTTGTTGTTCTAGAAATGAATTCAGTAAAACTATTGGCAAAACACCTTACGATATGCGTTATATTTAAAGATAATTAACTCCAGTTAATCGCAACTGCTGTAACTTACATATTTTCATTGCATATATTTTCATCGATAAAGGAAAAAGAAGATATTTTTTGTCCGTTTTCTATTGATAAACTAAATTAACTTTGCAAATCTGGACATAAATGAATGTATTTCTTGATAACAAACTTTTAAACTTTTTTTTTTTCAAAAACTGAATAACAATGAATAGTAATTGTTCTAAAACGTTCCTAAAACTAAATTTCTTAGAATAAAAATGAAAAATCCTCTAAGTTTATAAGCAACAAAAAGTTTTAGCGTTGCATGTAAAATATAAGCCTATTTGCTGGGAAAGAATTTAAGGACATAGAACACATTCTGCAAGACAATAGGTAATTTCTTGAGCTCACTTTCTCATGATACTATCACGTGAGATAATATTATTTAAGAATGAACAAATAATGAAATAATAACTATGCAGCTGTGAAAAACGGCGGTGTATTTCACAGAGGTATCGTAGTCTTTGTCTCACAGATTGATGTCGATGCGTAACCTATTTGGAATCTGCGTCAAAATATCACAAGAATTTTATTATTTGTAAGAAAATGGATTAAAAAAAATGAAATAAAAAATGATAGATAAATTTTACAATGGTGGATTCCACATACCAAGATGAATTCTCTTTTTTATTTAGTAGATCAGTAAATAATTCCAGATAAAATATAACATCCTATATAAAATATATACAGTCGAACTCGTTTAATGCGAATGCTGCTAAAACGAGGACACAATTAAAACGAGCAATTTGCATGATGAGAATGGTTTTTATTTAAACTATATTATATTTTTTACGCTTTTTACGAACTTCAAAAACTGGATCGCCGCTAATACGTTCAAAACATTTTTCAAGTTGAACATGACTTTCGAGGAAAAGTGTGGTAGAATTAGCAAAAATATCTCTTTCTTATTGAATATAATTCTCTCTCAGCGATAATATTGCTACACTATAACTGTCTGTCAAAATGGACTAATTTATCTGTTTTACCAGACAAATTTTCAACTTTCAAAGAGATTTTCACGCAAGAAAAACCAAAACAGTGTCTTGAGGTCTTGAAAGAAAGAAGATAGATAAGGACGTTTGATATACGTCCTTTTGTAAGATTTACAACTGAGCCAAAGAAAGAAAGGACAAAAGAAGAAAACCTTTTCTCATTTCTTTCTTTAAAACCAAACACTCAGCATATTAACCAGTCTTTTCATGTCTGTTATTGTACTGTTAAAATGAAAAGGATATGTTAAATGAATAACTCGAAAATTCCAGTAACAATTAAATATTAGTCCAATTTTTTTCAGAAAAAGAGAAGCGATCAGTTGCATTACTTCATGTCCTTTGGAATTACCAGTTTTTTCGAGACTTTGACTTCAATTCTGTGATTTTATCTAAAGGAAAGTCCCGTCGAAAGAAAATTATACTCAGAAATGTAATACCTGAATATCTTATGTTAAATTTATGACATTAAGTTAATTTTAACATTGAAATAATTAGAGAAATTAATTATATTAGTTTAATTATGTGTGTGTTTTTAATATTTTTATTAAGGATAGACAAGGATAGGACATTAAGGATAGGACAGGCTTTTAAGGTCAAGACCGAAACCGAATCTTGATGATCTTACTATTTTCGGCCGAAAACGAAACGAAATCGTCCAATTTTTTTAAAGTAATTAAATTATATGTATTAAAGTAATTAATACATACATAAATATACATAAGTATTAATACTTATACGCATTTATTAAATATGCATAATTATTAATAAATTACTGTGTATTTATTAAATATACATATTTATTAATTAATTATACGTGTGGCGCAAATTGGCTCTCTGTGAGTTTGACTCGAAACTTTTTATTTTCATTTAAAATAAAACTTAATTAATTCATCAACGACACAAAAAGATTTTCTAACTATACGATATTAATTTAAATAAAAAAATAATATTTTAGTTTATGTATACACATCTCAATATATCTTTTATAACGATTTTTGTAAATGATCATCTGTTATACTAGAACTTTCTCAAAGAGCATTCGAATCACTTCTGCGGTTTCAAACTGAAAATTTTCTATTACTTGTTATTCTTGCAGCTTTTAATGAGTACGTTAAAAAGTTTAGTTATATACACTGCTCAAAAAAATTAGGGGAGCAAGCAAAAAAGTGAAGAGAACTGTACAAGACAGCCATGTATGGGCATAAAATGGATAGTACACATGTATCAATGCGCAATACAGAAAAAAAGACGCAAAAAAATTTGTAAGGGAACTTTTATTCTTTGAAAAGATGAAAAGAACACGAAAAGATGGTTTAGGGCAATAATTTGGTTTAATGTAAATGATAAAAAAAAAGCATTGTTTAGAAATGATGCAAGATTTTTAATATGGCGTGTGGTCTCCTCGAACAGCTAAGACTGCTGCACACCTGTTTGCGATGGATGCGATGAGGTTATCGATAAGACATTTGGAAATACTGTTCCACTGCTCAAGAATTGTAAGCTCCAAGTCAAGGACAGTAAAAGGAGGCCTCAATCTCGCATCAATGTGTCGTCTGAATATGTCCCAAACATGCTCGATCGGATTTAGGTCAGGAGAGTATGCTGGTGCTGTTCCATACGCAGCATTGTTTTAGCTTCAAGCATGTTTTCCATAAGACGAACTGTATGAAGTCTGGCATTATCATGAATGGAAAAAAGAAATCACTAATTACTGCAACATAAAATACGACATGAGGTCTCAGTATCTCGTCTGTATTACTTCGGACCGTCAAAGTGCCATTCCGAATGATATGCAGGCCCGTGCGTCCACTTATGCTGATTCGAGCCAGTAGAATCAACCCACCTCGTCTCTAATGTGATCTTTCACGAACGAATGTGGGATTATTTTGAGTTCCTCTTTCTCTCCATGCCAAAACACAACAGATGTCGCATCCAGACTGAATCGGGACTCGTATGTAAACAGAAATTGACTCCAACAACGTTGCCTCCAAACTCGATGTTCAGTTCCCCATCTTCTTTGGGCCGCGCAGTGGCTTGAGGTCAACGGAATACAGACCATTGGCTTACGTGCATAGAGATCACCCTGATGAAGCTTATTTCGGACTGTTTGGCTGGACACCCTTCGTCCTGTGGCCAAGAACAACTGTGTTTGCAGCTGAGTAGTATTGCCCGTTCCGTCTCGACGAGCTGTTAACAGGATATATCGGTCATCAGTTTCTGTGTTAGCAGATTTTCGACCTTGCACTTATCGATGACTACCATTCCATGTGTCTTGAAATCGATTCCACAGCCTTTCATGAACACTTCTTGCGACTCCAACAGCGTCCACTAAACTTCGTTGTGTTTCCCCAAATTCAACTGTCCCGATAACAGGCCAAGCCATGGATTGCGGTAAATCATGTTGTTGTGACATTTTTAATCCAACTTTTCTCAAAACACAAGCTGAGCAATTGAATTTTACAACTGAGGCAGTGAAACAGACGTTTCTGCAAAATCCCGATTTCTGCACTTATCTCCCTTTTCTAGTTTTTGACGTCATAAACTTTAATTTACACGTGAAGTTTTCTTTATCTGTTTTCTACAGCACCTTAAATTGTGGATGTTTTATTTTACGTTACTTATTGGTGTAAATATTTGCGTAATTTTGTTAAAACCACGTGCTCCCCTAATTGTTTTGAGCAGTGTATGCATTGCTTGCTTTATAATTTGCATTCGCATCTTGTGTCAGCCATGACTGATAATTACAAACAACGAAGTTCGTAGCAATAAATAGTCTCATTTGAGCCGATAAAGCTCAAATCGATGAGTAATGTTAAAAATTTCCGAAGGAAGAAACGACATTTTTGCAATACTGATAGTTTCGGTCGAATTTCGGTCCGGCCGAATTTTCAGCCGCGTGTTCGCCGAAACTCAATTTTGGGCCGAAAACAAAAACGAAACCGAATTTTCGGTCGATCTCTAATTTTTATAATCTTTACGGAAATGACGAGTAACGCTTAATATAATGACTTTTATAATTCTCTGCCTTTTCGTATTAACCAAATTCAACTGTATATATCAGAATTAATCTCTAAATAAATTGGATCATATTTTTTCTTTTCTTTTTAAATTGTTGCATTTTTAAATAGAATTATATTTTACTATTATTAACAATTAAACAAAATGTAGAATAATAATTAATTTTAAAAAGAGACCAATTGAAAAAAAAATGTTTAAAGTATGCAGCAGCTTTATTCGCTGAAATCATATAAACATTCAATATTTTTTCAAGTCGCTGCCACCCATTTAATTATATTAAATATTGTCGGTATATTTAAAAATTTTGGGCGTATTTTGTTATGGAAAATTGAAATGTACTTATATTTCGTGTGTAGTTCGTGTTTTCTAATTATAAATTAATTTATCACCTGCAGGGTGTTTCATAAAAGATTTCTAAACGCTTGTTCTGTGAGGGAAAAAAACTGAAACTTCAGAAAATTCAAAGTATCATAACTAGGTAAGTTTAGGTATTAAAAGAACAGGATTTGTTTAATGCTCTTTGATCATTCCTAAACTACGTGGCCGAAAATTTGCCCATTTGATATCCCGAGGTATAATTTGCCGAAAAAACAAATATGATGTCAAAACTAAGTGTTTGTGTTCTTAGTTTCAGAGTTTTGTGCAATTTATAATGGTGAAGTAGGACAGCGACCCCCTAAACCTATTTTTGTAACATACATTTAACCCTTTATCTACTGACGGTACTTATAAGTACCACGCACTTTAAACTTTCATCCCATAGTGAATATTACTAATAGTCTAATGGTACTTTTCAAAAACACTCTTTTAACTCCACTTTATCCGGATACATGGCAGCAGTAGTTCTAGGTTTGTTATTTTAGCGAGGAAGGAGGCTATCTTTGAAACAGTCGATGTGTTTTGTGCCGACATTTTGCACAGATTGGCACGCTCGTCTTTTTATTGCCGCAAACGCAGTAAATGATATAAGATAAGTGTTCGTTTTTTTTTTATTTGTTCATTATGATCTTAGAATACAATTTGACTAGCTGTTTTAGGTGAACGGTGAATGTATTTGATTTAAAAGTTGAATTACTCGGTGGTACTTATAAGTATCGTCAGTACACTGGGTGTTGGAGACAAACTTTTTGTTTACTTTTCGTATGTGTAGTTATCCATCGTTTTCACCTACTTTAAAATGTAATTTCTAAAATGTTGTGTAGTAATAATTTTCCTAGTATTTCTTTTCTGTTTCATTATTATTTTTTATAGGAAATCGAAAAAGTTGTGGCACCAGTTTTTTTGCTAGGCTAGAAATGGTATGTGTAAATTCGTATATTGCATATGTGGAGATAAGAGAGAACATGTTGTTCCTGGAATACAGACGTCGCATAACTAAAGCACTACTATCAAGGTCGAAACCTAAAGAAAAAGTTTTTTTTAACCCTTTCAGGGGCAAAGCATTTTCAATGCTAAAGTGTTGAAATAAATGACTGGCACCGGAATTTGTCAAAAACATTATTTGTAAATATGAAAAATGCTATATTTCACATACTTTTTAAATCGAAAATATTTTACCACATTTCTGGTGTCATTTGAAATACCTTGTGGGTTTTCTGTTACAATATTTTAGTCATAGTGTACTGATGATACTTTAAAGTACCCCTTTGATTAATTACCTCTAAGGAATTAAATTTATCACGCGTGAGTATTTTTTTTATGTTTATCCTTTCATTTTCATTGTAGTAACTGAAAAAAAATTACATGAAAAAAATTGCAGTAGATCATAATGCAGTAGGAAAAGAGTTAAAGAAGACATAATTTCCAGTCCATCGGTTAATTCAGTTTTTTTCTGGGATGTTAATGAAAATGTATGGGGCGGTTTATCTGTTTTTCGTTTGCCTGACCGTACATAAAACCTACTATTATTTGAGAATGACCCTCTTACATACAGGGCAACATTTCTAAACACAAGATATAGAAAAAGGGGCATACAAAAATTTTATTTCGTGTCTTTATATGTATACAGCCCGTGGCAAAAAGTAAATGCGATATCTAAAATAAATCCATGATATATATTTTTTTTATGATTCTAAGTGTTTTTAGGTGCGTTCGAAATTATATAAATACATACCACCTGTAATCGTTGTCTCGTCCGTCCGTCTGTCTGTCTTTCCGTCTGTCCGCATATAACAGGGAAAATAACTACGAAACTCAATGGTTTGAAATTTGATATATATAATCGTTTCATTTGTCGAATCATTTGAAATTTTATGAAAGTCGAAGATAAACTTAAAAAGATATCAATAAATGTTTTCTTCATTCTATTAAATCTTATCATACGTAATTAATTCAATGATATCCCATGATATGTAATGATTCTAGTTTTCCATGGTAATTACGTCCTATTTAAGATAGTCATATTATTTCCGTATTACTGAATTTAATATATATAATCATAATAAATTTTGTATCCATCCATTTTTGCATACGAATGCAACAGCTATTGCACCAAGATCTCAATATTTATAAAACTATGTTACTTATAATACGAACGCACCTCATTTGCCATGTTTGACGTACAATTTCTGACTTGTTTACTCTTAGTAATTTAAGAGATAACCTCTTTTACATCTATTTTTAATCAACCAGCATACTCGAATGAATGCTACGAAACATAATATTGATTAAAAGTAGAATTATGCATAAAAATAGCTCAAATCCACAAAAATAATGAAAAATATTGCACGAGGGTCCTCTTTTTTAGACGAAATTTTGCGCTTTTACCAATTTATTCGATTCGATTTTATCAAGTAATAGATAAAATTAAATACTGCATGCTTCTTAATGTTTTGATACCAGTGAAGCAAAGTTCCAAAATCAATGAACCTTCTCCCAAAATAAGCCACGCCTCGATATACTTGAATTACTTACACTGACTGTGAGATCTACTTTTAATCTGTGTTAATTAATGTAAAACAATTGGTTTTAATTGTAAAAATTGGCTAATTAACTATTTTATCTGGTTGCATAAAGGAAGAATATGGTCTTGGAAGCCATTTTTAATAACTAAATATTATTTCAAAATTATTCTTTTTTTTTTTTTTTTTTAACTATGCTTAAGAATGATGTGAGCTTGACGGAAAACCTGAACTGTAAGATATTTAGCGATCATTAACAACCTGCATTGTTTAGAATAACGTTTATGTCTTAATAAAACGAATTTCAAAACAATATTTAATTTTAATATTGCGTTTTTGACTTTCAGAAAAGTTTAAAAAGAGAGAGAGAGACAAAGAGTTAAATGAGAAATAATGGAGCCGATTTCAAAAGGAAATTATTTTATTTGTGATGCTATTTTACAAAGAAATTCTAAATATTTTTCAAAGTATATTAGTGTATGCAACAAGCGGTTTCACAAGTTTAGTTGATGTCAGTTTGTAACGTTTACGTTTCATACGAACGTTATATAAATACCAATTAATAACAACTAACAATACGTTAATAGACGATACGCACATACACAATAACAAGATATACCGAGTGGCTATAAAATAAGTATCCCTATTTGGAGCTGTCTGTAGCTTGAAGGAATGACCTGAATGAAACCAAAATCGGTACACATACTATTAAAGAAGGGGGAAGAAGAATGGGACAATAAAAAAAAAGATAGTTACAATAATCGGCAACAGATGGCGCTACGGGTCCTGTCGGTGCAAACGCCGTTGTAATCATTAGTAAAATCAAAACGTGGTCATTTCTGCCATTAATGTTGTACGACATGGCTCTCAGTTTACCAGATCGTGCTTCAATTTTAAAACTATTCTACGTTAACAGTTCAAACAGTGCAGCTGTTTTACGTGAATTTAGGCGTGTGAAAGGAATGCGTAAAGGAAAAGGTCCTTTGACACCGTGTGCAGTGAGAAGAATGGTAAAAAAATTCGAAGAGACTGGATTGTTTACTGTAAAATGTGGAAGAGGGAGGAAACCAGTAACCCTCCGCATTGAAGAAGAAATTTCTACTGCGATTGTGGAGCCATCAGGGACTCCGGAAGCCGGTCCTAGTGCACGTGGAGTTGCCCGAAATTTGGATATTCCATATGCTACTGTTCGAACAGTCCTACGAAAGGTAATCCAATTTTATCCGTATAAAATTAGTTGTTATCAACAATTGTTACCAGGTGACGCGCAGCAGAGACTGGATTTTGCTTTAACGTTTTTAGCACGTTTAGCACGAATGGAGGTGGATGATGCCTTCCCATGGAAGATTTTATGGGGGGATGAAGCCCATTTTCATATGAATGGGGCAGTCAATACGTAGAACTGCAGAATATGGGCTTCGGAGCCACGAACTGTTATTCACGAAATACCCCTCCACTCTCCAAAAATCACTATGTGGTGTTTCTTTACTGCAAGTTTTATTCTTGGTCCTTATTTTTTTTAGGAGTTACGACCAACAGACCCTGTAACGTGCTCGGTTACTGCACAAAGATACTTGCGCATGTTACAAACTTTTGTAGTTCCTCAACTGCAGCAAAGACAGTGCCTGTTTGAAACAATTTTTATGCAAGATGGAACCTCACCCCATATTGGGCGAGCAGTACAACAGTTGTTACGGCAAAATTTCACAGATGATAGAGTAATAAGCCGGTATTTTCGTATGACGTGGCCTTCTCGATCCCCTGATCTGACTCCATGTGATTTTTGGCTTTGGGGGCACTTAAAGTCTATTGTGTACCGTGGAGTTGTCGCAAACCTCAATGACTTAAAAGATCGCATATCACAACATGTGCGAAACATCATTCCTGATGCGTTGCATTCCGCAGTTGAGCACGTCGTCCACCGCCTGGATTGTGTCTTGCATCACAATGGTCATGTGGAACCTGAACCTGATCGGCACCGCCATGCGAAATCTTAACCCCATTCACTGTGAAAATTTCCAATAAATTAGGTATGCCATCCGGTTTCGTGCCTTAATTCATTGTTCTTGTATTGCACATTACATTTCAAACGCAAAAGAGCCATCTGTCGGCGAGTATTGCAATTATTTTTTTTTATTGTTCCAGTCTTCTTCCCCCTTCTCAAATAGTATGTGTACAAATTTTGGCTTCATTCAGGTTATTCCATCAAACTACAGATAGCTCCAAATAGGTATACTTATTTTATAACCACCCAGTATTTGGAATACAGTTAACGGTTACAGTATGTCAGGCAATGCATACACAGCTATGGTTACAGGTAATATCTGTTACATTATAATATCATGACATTCCCTTTTTTATAAAAAGAAACAGTTTTTCTTTTACAGGTCAAGTTTATCAGGTTTTTTAACAGTCCTGCTAGAGCGGGTTTTTATACCAGTATCTGTCTTGCACACAGGAGTTTTGATCTTAGGAACAGGAGTAGATGACAGATTCGGAGAAGCATCAGCACTTACCAAACCCGAGTCATCAGACATTTTTGGCGGTGATTCACTTTGGCAATGTGTAGGATCAGGACTGTCAGTTTCTTCAAGTGTAGGATCTGAACTACTTGAAACTGAAGGTTTCTCAGGAGTAGCATTTGGACGGAGAAACCAAGTATTTCTTCTATAAGTTGCACCATCTGGGGTCTTAATGATAAATGATCTTGGTCCTTGAGCTGTAGCAATTACATCAGCAGGACTCCACTTTCTATGACCTTTTCTAAACCACACTTTCTGACCAATAAAAATTGGCTTTTTTGGCTTTGAGCCTCTATCTCTATACTCTTTCTCTTTTATCCTCTTTTCTGTAAGATTAGAGGGAACATTTTTTATGATAGATGGTTTTAACAACTTTGAGCTTACTGGCAATATTCCTCTAGTTCTTCTTCCCATAAGACGTTGTGCAGAAGATCCTAAAACTCCTCTAGGTGCATTTTTGTTATTTAACAATGCTAAATATAAGTCAGAACCATCTGCAGCACATTTAGCTATAAGCTGTTTAGCTTCTTGAACATAACGTTCAGCTAGACCATTGGATCTTTTGTGTTCTGGACTTGAAACTTGCAGATTTATATTCCACTGTTTAGCGAAATGTCTCACTTCTTTAGAAATCAGCTGAGTACCTGCATCAGAGCATAAAGTTTCAGGAATACCATGAGTTGCAAACCAACATTTAAAAGCTTGTATAACTGTACTAGATGATAAGTTGTTCAGCACACAAAAATCATAATAACCCGAATAGCTGTCTGCAATAAGTAAATAATTCTTTTTATCCAAATGAAAAATATCTGTGCCAACAATTTGCCAAGGTGTCTCTGGTACTTCATTCAACATTAACGGTTCTTCGGGATTATCTCTTTGACGTTGTTGACAAACTTTACACTGTTTAACATATAACGTAATATCTTTATTCATGCCAACCCAGTAGACATTTTCTGTAGCTATACTGAGTGAATGTTGAATACCTTGATGACCAAGATGATTAGCTTTCAACGTAGGTTCCATAAGCTTGCGCGGAATGACTATTCGATCACCTCTGAACAGGATGTCATCATAAACGGCAAACTCATCTCGAAAAGTCCAATACTTTCTTAGAATATCAGGAACTTTAGTTAATTCTTCTGGCCAATCATCTTGAATCATCTTAATTGGCAGACTGAACTCTTTATCATCTTTCCATGCTTGAATCAGTTCAGTTGTATTAGATTCAGTCATCGGAACAACTAAATGAATTTCCATCTGTAATTCAGGCAAATCTAAATTAGAATTAAGATTAAAATCTCGGCTCAAAGTATCAGCTATAAACATTTCGGTTCCTTTTTTATGAATAATTTCAGTACGATAAGGCATGATGTCCAATATGATTCTTTGTAGACGAGGAGGAGCTAAATGTAATGGCTTCTTTGATATTGATACTAACGGTTTGTGATCCGTTTCCACAGTTAGTTTTCTGCATCCTCAGACGTATTGATGAAAACGTAGACATCCAAATTTGATTGCAAATGCTTCTTTTTCTATTTGAAAATAATTTTGTTGCGTCTTCTCTAATTCTTTGGCTGCATAAGCTACAGGGCGTCCTTCTTGCATAATTACAGCTCCTACAGAATGTTTGCTTGCGTCTACCGACAATGTTATAGGTAAATTCACATTAAAGTGTTTCAATACAGGTAAATTCTTTAAGATTTATTTCAGCTTTTCAAATGCTGCCTGTTGTTCACTCTCCCAAATCTATTCGGTGTCTTTTTTACATAATGTTCTTAACGGTCGAGTTAATTCAAAAACAAGTTAGTCGAGTTAAAACAAGTTCGGAACAGATTTAGCCAAGTAGGTAACCATTCCAAGAAAACGTTGTAACGATGCTACATTTTCTGAAACTTTTAGCTGAATAATAGCTTGGATTTTTTCAGGATCGGCAATCAGTCCTACATCAGTAACTTTGTGTCCCAAGAACTTAACACTGTTCTGTGAATATATGAATTTTTCTTTATTCAAAGTCAAACGAGATTCTGTGAGAATTTTTATGACTTTAGAAGTCACTTCTTCCAATTTTTCTTTAGATGAAGCATTTATCAGTATGTCATCCATCGCACATTCAACAATTTCTATATATCCTAGCAGACGTTCCATAATTTGCTGGAAAACTTCCGGAGCAGATGCTAAGCCCATTGACATTCTCAAATAGGAAAATCTACCCCAAGGAGTGACCATAGTCAGGTATCGACTAGTACCTTCTGTTACTTTTAGCTGCCAAAATCCTTTTTTACAGTCCAGTAATGTAAACCACTTAGAGCCATTTATACGTGCAGCAATTTCATCCAATGTTTTTAAATGATAGTGTCTTCTTTTCAAATTCTTATTCAGACTAGATGGATCCATGCAGACTCTAATCTTACCATTTCGATGAACTACAACCATAGGCGAGACTGCAGGCGTAGGGTCATTCACTGGTTTTATGATGCCCATCTGTTACATTCTATCAAGCTCTTCTTTAATTTTTTCCCTAATGGAATGAGGAACTTTTCTTGCAGGAAATATTTCAAGCTTAGGGTCATCAATTAAATCTATGTCATATGTAAAATTTTTCAAACAGCCTATTTCATCTTCATTAGCACTAGTATTTAAAAAAATTTCTGTTAATCCAATACTGTTTACACGTTTAACTAACCCATTTCTAGACATGAATCTTTTCCCAATATCGGTTGCAACATTTCTTCAATTATTACAAATCTAGTATCGTCAAAAGAGCTATTTACTGTAGCTACGTGTTTTTTCTTTTTCTTTGAAAAACAACAAATACTAAAATGGCCTTCTTTGCCACACGAAAAACACTGCTTTTTATAAGCCAAACATTCAAACCTTTTGTGAGAAGTATTGCATCGCGTGCATAGTTTACCGTTAAAAGTTTGCTTTTCTTTAGCATATTTATTTTTCATACTTGTTGCATTCTTTTTTACACTTTCAATATTTAATGGTTTATCTTTAAGATAACTCAACTGTGATTGAGCTTGTTTGCAAGCTTTACAAATTTTCGTAGCTTTCTTTAAAGTTAAATCAACTTCAGCCAATATTTTTTCTCGATCGGAATCACTGTAAACACCAATTATAATTCTATCAGTTACCAAACTGTCATGTAACGTACCAAATTGGCAAGATTTGCTGTGTAACGTACCAAATTGGCAAGATTTGCTGTGTAACGTACCAAATTGGCAAGATTTGCTTTTGCCTAGTAATTCCGTTAGAAAATCATCAAATTTCTCATTTTCGCTTTGAAATATTTTGTTAAATAAAAATCTTTCACATGTAATGTTTACTTTAGGCGTGAAATATTTTTTAAAAGCTTCAATTAAAACATTCAAACTAGTTTTTTTATCATCAGTAAAAGTATTATAAATGCTTACCGCTTCATGTCCTATAGCTGACATAAACAAAGCTAACTGGATTTTATCCGGCTTTTTCCCCAATTCGATGACCGTAGAGTACCATTCAAACTGTTGATACCATTCTTGCCATGATTTCGTAACATCATTGGTCGTGAGGCTTAGTGGAGGCGGTGGTCGAATATTCACACTATTATTGCGGTTGTTATTATCTCCCGGCATGACGATTTCTTTAAAATGCTGTTAAAATCCTATTCAAATATTAAGTAAATATATCTGATTAATAGACAGTATGGCAAATTAAATCTGTTTTGAGATGCAATAAAATGCACAAAGAAGGCATAAATTAACGTGAAGTATTATGTGCATTCTAGCGGACAATTTATTGGGTGAAATGTAACGCCATTTTAATGTACAGTCGTGGAAAAAAAAAAGTAAACACCCTCTACTAACTCCTCGAAAAATTTTTGTAGAAGAAAGTTACTGGTACCAAACGATTGGAAATAAAATCTACTTTTAAAAGACGTATATAAAATTGGCTTAGGGGGTATCTACATATTAAAACTTCCCCAAACTTCATTTTTTTCAATGGCAATATCCAATTTTAATGACATATTTCAAATCTTCAGTTCAAATTATGCCTAGAAGCCAAATTTCAAGTCATTTGAATGATAGGTTTATGAATTATAAATATTCAAAATTTAGTGCTTCTAATGTTAAATTACATTTTCATATTTTCTTTAATTTCTCCTGAAATTATACTCCTAATGTGCTAATTTTTTGTGTTGCTATAATACTAAAATACCCAAACATAAATACGTTGAATTTGCAATCTTTATAGTTTTATGATATGAATTATGTATTATAAAATTATTATTTGAAAAAATTATGAATTTCAGCCTGCTATTTTTTTGATGGATTTAGATTTATTAAGTCCTGCTTTATGAAAATCCAAAATTTCACATTTTTCTTTCAAGTAGTTTTCAAATTATGCTTAAAAAACGGCAAAATGGGGTTTAAGGGGCCGTCTATGATGGAAGTGACTAGATATTTTGAAATTTCTTATGCTATCCTATAATCAAGCAATGACTGCTTAAGATTCCTTGATCAAGAAGGGGGCTCTCTCGGTCAACAATTGAGTACCGAACTTCAATTTGGATACAGCTCCTAAAATACGCTCGTTTTAAAACAATTAATTTCTCGGAAACTTATCGTACGAATGAAAATTTGTTGTGAAAATTTGTTTTTAGTCTAGTTGAAGGGTGTAGAGTTCACTTAAAAAACAAAGTTATGGTTCGTTTTAATATGTAGATGGCCCCTTAAGCAAATTTTACATAAATCATTTAAAAGTAGACTTTATTTACAATCGTGTGTACTACTAACTTTCTTCTACGATAAATTTTTGAAGAATTAGTAAGGGGTGTTTACTTTTTTTTCCACAACTGTACATGCACAATGTAACACGCGGTTTTAATTTCTAAAGAAAAAACTTAGAACAAAAAGTCACCAGTAGAGATATTTTGGTGCTGAAGGAGTAACATTTGTCGTATATAAATGTGTAAATGTATAATGAAACTGAGATCACAAAATTTCTGCACATAAATAATAAATTTTCTTGTTAGTTGCAAATGTGATGCAATATAACAACCGTTTTGGTACTTTAATAGTACAAGCTGTATTTTTTACAGTTACCTAAAATTTGAATTCATTTAAATTTTCAAAGTAAACTTTAACACATAACTTCCAAAGCTAGTGAAAAAAACTAAACTAAACCTGCGATTTTACCCTGTTTTCTTGACCTTGAGCCCCTATACAGCATATGTCTGGGTCATGTGGTCAGCCTAAAGCAGGCCCTCAGTGTTTAGTTCCCGAGTTAGCTTGGTACTCATTTTATCGACCCCGAAGGGATGAAAGGTTGAATGAACTTTGCCCAGCCGAGAATCGAATTCTTGACCTGTAACGTAGTAGACAGGCGCGCTGACCAGTACGCTACTGTTATTCAAGTCTACTGAATAGATATTTGTTTAAATTCAATTTTGAACCACAGTATCTAATGCTATTTGTAGTTTTTCATTAATCAAAACTGCTATTTTACGTTGATACAATTTCTTGCAATTTAGTATGGCTTTCTACTGAATAAATAGAGTTAGCATCGAAAGCTACCATCAACGGCCACGAATTCATTTTTATTCTTAATAGTAATTTTTGATAGTTATTTTTTACTTTCTTCTACCTTTACAAGAAGAAAATATTGGATTCATAAAAATTTTCGACTTCCGGTTTTCGACGGATTTAAATGTTTTAGGGGTCAAAGATTCCGAAAAAAATGTTTTTACAAAATGTCTGTCTGTGAATCTGTGATTCTGTGAGTCTGTCTGTCTGTATGTGACACAAATTTTGTGGGATTCCTATCTCAAGTATTAATACACGGAATTTAATAAAAATTTATATTCTAGCAGTCCCTAATATAAGTTGGTGCTGATTAGTTTTTGGTGTACATCGACCAACAGGTGGCGCTGCTATGCTGCATTTTTAACGATTTCTGCAATAGCTCTATCTCAAGAACTAATGCACAGATTTTCATCAAACTTCAGATTCAGTTATTCCTTGATATGAATTGGTGCTGGTAACGTTTTGGCATAAATCGCCCTACACATGGCGCTGCTATGCTGCATTTTGCAGGGTTTACATGATTTTCGCAATAATTCTATCTCAAGAAATTCAGGGATTTTCATCAAACTTCAGTTAGTCTTTGACATGAACTGACGTTTTGTACATTTTGGTGTAAATCGCTCAACAGGTGGCGCTGCTGTGCTGCATTTTTTGCAATTTCCACAATCTATCTCAAAAAATAATGTTTGGGTTTTCAACAAACTTCAGATTCAGTTTACCTAGATATGATTAGAGCTGTTTGTGTTTTGGAATAAATCGCTCAACAGGTGGCTATGAGGAATTTTTCACGATTTCCACAATAGCTCAATTTCCAGAACTAATGCACGGATTTTCATCAAACTTCAGATTCAATTAGTCCTTGACATGAATTGACGCTTTATACATTTTGGTGTAAATCGCCCAACAGGTGGCGATGCTATGCTACATTTTTCAGAATTTCCGCAATAGCTCTATCTCAAGAACTAATGCACGAATTTTCATCAAACTTCAAATTCAGATATACTTTGATATGAATTGGTGCTAAATGGATGTAATTTCTTGTACTATTTAAATGATTTACGTGATTTTTATAGAAGAAAGTTTTGTCATGGCCACAACATACTAGTTTACTTTTACAAATTGAAACCGCGTGTTTCTCTATGTACTTACATCGTACTTAACGGTGTTATATTTCGCTCAATAATTGCACACTAGAGCACTGAGAACACCTCATGTTATTTAATGGTGATCCTGTATATTAAATTATATTATATATTTATGTGCAATTAAAAATTCTGTTTTTATTTAACTTATTTTTATGCTAACACAACATGTACAATTTAAAACTATTCGTAATTTTTATGCACAAAAACTAAAAACTAGAGAACAGGAATCCTGCTTTTTCAGAATATAATGTCGCCCCGACATTTCCATTACTTCATTTTCTTCTGATGGACTGGTGGTTTCTATTATTATGAAACAGCCATTATAAATAACACGTTTAGGTAATGATGAAAGAGCAGTCGTAAAATGTTAGAACTCTGACTTTCTGATCAGAATGGGGAAAAAAATGGTTTTTTTTTTTTTAATAGGGTTATTTTGTTTCCCATTCTGACCAGAAAATCAGAGTTCTAACTTTTTATGACTGTTCTTTAATCTTCCCCTAACGCTTCATTTATAATGGCTGTTTCATAATAATAGAAACCACCAGTCCAGCAGGAGAAAATAACTCGGTTAAGCGGGACTCGGATAATCGGGACTTTACTGTAGTGTAAAACATATTTCAATTTTAAGACTTAAAGCACACGCTTTTATTTTATGTAAAATTACTTCATTTGCATTAATATATAGATACTAAAATGAAATATAGTTTATAATAGCTCCATGTTTTGTCATAAATCATTCATTTATATTTTTCTCAAAATAGCACGTATTTTCATTACATTTTTTCAGTTTTTATGGGGAAATGGCAACAACAAGATATAATTGCTATTTTTCAACTGTTTTTTCTTTACTTTCTAAAGAAATGGAGTACTTGAGTTGCCAAAATGAAAGAAATGTCGCTAAAAACTACTTAAAAATTAATGTTTCAAAAATAAATGAAGATGCAGTTTTCAAACAAATTGCATTTAAAAGTACTTTTTCCCCCCAATATGACAGTATAAACATTGAAAATGTGCGATGCTTAGAAGTTTTAAAAAATGCTGTAGAGTATTTAATCGCACAATGAAACATTAACTTTTGTTTTACGGCTGGCTTATACAAGATAACGTTATTTTTTGAAGACGACACAAAATGAGCTCGGAGAAAGAAATAGCATACCGTACCGGGGCTAATGAAATCCATTTAAAATATAGTCATAGGCTTTAAATTATTATGATAGTCATGTGGTGATCCTTTAAGGCCGTAGCTGATCGTAAAAGCAAAACATGTAATAATACAGGTATAGCAAGATGTTAAAAACTTCAATATGATATACGAAGAGTTCTTTATTGTATCATAAAAACCACCGGGGAAAGGTACAAATAGGGGACGAAAACATTAGCCTCTTTTTAGAGCAGCATCATGAGGCAAGAGTCAGAGCAGAAGTCACTTTATTACGCAGTTAAAATTCACGTGCTTGGCGTGGTACAATGTCGCCAATATACAAGTATTTTACGCCATACACAAGGGAAACAAAAACATTGGCTGGTAAAAAGGATTGGCCAAATACATGCGGTGAACTTATATGTATTTGAATTGCGTACAGGGGTACCAGACTCTTGTGGTCTGGGAAATGAAAAGGTACTCTGTACTTTGATACAAATGCGGTTAAGTAAAACGGAAAAATGTTTTTCAAAAAAGAGATGGGGGAAGACAATCACAGAATCGTTAGGCGAAAGGGCATGTGAAAATGCAGTTGCTGAAACAGATGCAGCCTGCTGTTACAAAAATATGCCGCATTATAATACTTGAATATAACGGACTGGATTTTAAGATGCAGTGCAAAAATAAATCTAATGAATAGATTACATGTCAAGTGATTTTTAATGATATGCTGGATTCATGACCAAATAAGGATAGTAGAGAAGTTAAAATGTTTTTGTATAAACTGATCGCAGTAACGTTTTTCTACAAGGTTAAATCTTATGTGAAAAAGTAACTCAAAGTAGGATTGGAAGACTGAATCACTGGTTTTATTTTATTAAAGGAAATGAGTTTTATTTTTTTAAAAAGAAATGAGTAACTAAAATAGTTTAATGTAATGTGAGGAACTATTAATGCAAGTGATATATTTTTTAAATCTTAGATTTAATTTAGGGGCTGCACTGGGTGACTATAGTACACTAAAATAAATAAAGTATTAAATTGAATTTTTAAGTGAAACTGCAGGGGAGGGGGGGGGGGTAATAGAGCAAAAACGTATATAACAGGATAGTCGTTATAATTATCACATCCAGAATCACATAAAAATCATGTCTCGAACCATAATATTTTTTGTTTCCTCTATCAGTTTAGTTGGAATTACAATTAGAAAAAGTACACTGTAAAAAAAAAAATTACAAATGTTCCTCATCTAGGAAAAAAATAAAATAAACATGAACAAAAATATACAATAACCTCTTCCGAGTTATTATCGATTCCGAAAAGCGTTTTGTATTTGTAGAAACCTAAGAAATCAATCTATTTTTAAGATTTAACCCTTTGCGATTGTATTAAGTTTAGATATCGGTGTCATACTGCGCGGAATTAATTTTCGTTGAAAAATTTATTATTATTTTTTAAACTTTAGATATATGTAACGCAATAATATATTTTAATTTTACGTAAAAATTATATTTTATAGTTCGCCATCGTGTGGTATCTTTCAAAGCAGTCTCCAATAGGCAGCCCTGTGTTTCTGTTTGAACATACAGAACAATCTTTACTCTTTACATCTTACATCTTATCTTTTTAAAAAACTTTCCAACAAAATTTAAAACTGTTCCGGTTTGTGAATTCGGTTTGTTTGACCGTCTGGGCGTCTATCCACGCTCTAACTCCCGTGAATATACTCGGATTTTCATGAAATTGATAAAGGATATTTAGAGTCACCAAAGCAAGTTTGGTATTGTATATGAAGTAAGTAGGATTAATCATTCATTTACAGGGGCACTCAAAAGTATTCCATTACATTATGGTATATGGGGAAAAATCGTCTGCGTAGTATTTTAATGACATTACGCTATTTCAAATGTATTCAAACTGATATAAATCACTGAATTTCACTACGATCACGTTAGAACATGGCATTCTTAGCACTTTTTAGTCATTTATAGGGGCATACAAAAGAAATCGGTTGCAGTACAGTACTGTCTTTGAGTAATAATTGCTGGTGTGTACAGTTTAAAATTCGGCATGCGCTTTTAAATTTAATTATTTTTTTGCATATTACTCGTTATATATAAATTCTATACCTCAAATACAGGGCTGCACAAAAGTATTCACGTACCGTTCTCCTTATTAGATGAAATTGCTGAAGGTAAATTTTCAACAGAAGTTTATGTATCTCTTAAGTGAACTAAATTTTGGCATGCATGTAGTTAATAGATTTAAATCTGTATATCATATACAGGGCTGCTGAAAAAATTCGCATAATTTTCTGATTGTGGATGGGAACAGCTGAAATTGGGTTTTGAAATGTATTATGCATTTCCATATGGTTGAATTAAAACGTAATATTTTAATTTTTTAAACGGTGCAGTTTTGTCACATTATTGTAAATGTGTTGAAATGTGTTTCATAATATATGCTTGACATATGATTTTTTTCTTACTTGTTTAAACTACTTTCGATTTCACGGTACAATTCTTTATTTTTGCCATTTTAGAGTATTATTTAAAAGAATATTTTAAGAAGCGAAAATGCCTAATGACACTTAAACACATTTTGTAAAATATTATTTAAAATTCTACGTATTTCCAAAGCTTTCCGGTTTTATATAATATAATATCCGTATCGTTATTTGTTATGGTAGATGAGCGCAGATATTTGACCGCAAAGGGTTAAAGAAACATTTATAAAAACAAAGTTTCTTTTGATGACACCGAATTTCGGAAACATTTCTGAGTAGTTTTTATAGTCTATTTATTCATCAGTTTTCTCAAACCATAATATAGTTTTTTCGAATGCTATCCATTCTCAAGTAAACATTTTCCTGTTCACAAACATGTTTTACAGAAAAACATGATAAATTAACTGCATTTACATAAACATTTAAATTATTACAGAATGACCATAAAAGAATGTCCCAGTTATAAATTTTAACAGTATCAACTGTAAGCGTTGTAAAGTGCTGGTTCACGGTTTCAAATAAAGAGTAACTCAAACAGCTTTAGATAAGAGCATGCGCGAGTGCTGCTTTATTATTTACTCGCTTACCGTACTACATACGCAAAATGTGCGATTCTTGAGCGTAAAGCATTATTTCTGGGTTGAAGATTCAAAAGCCGTTAGAGTCATGCTGTTTTTTCTTTTAGATCTTCATAAAAGATCTGTATACGTTCCGCCGCTACCTAATGATTTGCAAAGACGGAATGGAATAGGCTATTGCGTCCATTATTCCGGACTTGTTAACCGAAGTATGGGAAGAATTGGACTTTTGGATGGGTGTCGTACAGCTAAAGTTGCACATATTGAACAATTGTAAGGAAAACTAGTTTAGTTTACCTTCAGTTTAATGTATTATTTGTTGTAAATACTGTAAAAGCACTTATTTTCACGAGCCGTAATTTTCGCGAAAAGGAAGATATCGGTGATTTCGCGAGTTGAAAATTTCGCGAATTTATATGAACTGAGCCGAAAGTTGAAAAATTGCAAAACTACCTAAATAGAACCCCTTTTGCATAAGTCAATTTAAGAAACTTCCTTTTGTCCGGAAATTTCTTCGCCCCCCCCCCCCCTCTCCCCATCTCTCTAAAAATGAATGACTTCAAAGAAGCTGGTATAAATATTGTAAGTGAATGAGCTGCATTCTATTAGTTGTATTATTGTTTTTATTCAAGAAGTAGTTGTATAGTATTCAAGAAATAGTTGTAAGTATTCAAGAAATTGCTGTACTTATTCCTTATTTAAGTAACTGTAATAATTAAATTTTGGATAAGTGAAAATTTTCTGATTTTTTATTATTATTTCAGGCGAAAAAAAATATATATATTTCGCGAGGCTTAAATTTTAGCGATTACGACGGGCTCGCGAAAATCGCGAAAATTAAAGCCTCGCGAAAATAAGTGCTTTTACAGTAGTCTAAATGAAACTATTATAATAGACCATTGAAACTGCACTGTAAAAAATATTGTGATTTTTCCTGCACTTTATGTTATAATTTTTCAAGCGCCGATGCTGTGAAATCGAATTCAAGCACCGATTTTGTGAAAGAGAATTTGAGCAACAAGTGAAGTAAAAATTGAATTTTTTCTGTCACATGCACTACGCAGCCAATAGGAACGCAACTTTGTCCAGTCTCTAGAAATTTTACAGCACTCTTAAAGACAACATCATAAATTTTACAGCAACTGTGTTGGCAGCCGGGGTGTCAGCATCTTTTGTTGTAAAATAAAATGATTTTCCATGCACTTTATGTTGTAGTTTTTCAAGCACCCATGCTGTGAAATCGAATTCAAGCACCGATTTTGCAAAAGCGAATTTGAGCAACCAGTGAAGTAAAAATCGAATTATTTCTGTCACATGCACCACGTATCCAATAGCAACGTGACTTTTCCCAGACATGGGAAATTTTACAGCACACTTAAAAATAACACCAGTAAATTTTACAGCAACTGTGCTGGCAGCCGGGGTGTCAGCACCTTTTGTTGTAAAATGAAGTGAATTTTCATGTACTTTATGTTATAATTTTTCAAGCATCGATGCTGAGAAATCGATTTCAAGCACCGATTTTGTGAAAGCTAATTTGAGCAACAGGTGAAGTAAAAATCGAATTCTTTCTGACACGTGCACCACGCATCCAATAGCAACCGGCTTTCCCCAGTCTCTTGAAATTTTACAACACTCATAAAGACAACATCAGAAAATTTAAGTTGGCAGTCGGGGTGTCAGCACCTTTTGTTGTAAAATAAAATAATTTTTCATGCACTTCATGATATAATTTTTCAAGTACCGATGCTGTGAAATCGAATTCAAGCACCGATTTTGTGAAAGCGAATTTGAGCAACAAGTGAAGTAAAAATTGAATTCTTTCTGACACGTGCACCACGCAGACAATAGCAACTCAGTTTTCTTTAATCTCTAGAGATTTTACAGCACTCTTAAAGCAACATCAGTAAATTTTACAGCAACTGTGTTGGCAGCCGTGGTGTCAGCACCTTTTGTTGTAAAATAAAGTGACTTTTCATGCTTTTTATGTTACAGTTTTTCAATCACCGATGCTGTGAAATCCAGTTCAAGCACCGATTTTGTGAAAGCGAATTTGAGCAACAAGTGAAGTAAAAATCGAATTCTTTCTGTCAATTGCGCAAAGCATCCGACAGCAACGCGACTTTCCCCAGACATGAGAAATTTTACAGACCTCTTTATGACAGCAGATGGAAAATTTACAGAAACTGTGTTGATAACAGGGGTGACAGCACATTTTGATGTAAAATACAGACTTTTTTATAGTGTGGGACATCCTGTATTATTTTGTTATTCTTGAACGTAATTAATTAAATTACGAAGATAAAAGTTTTAATTGAGAATTGATAGCATAAAAAACGATATTCCAGTTTTAGAAAATTGAGTATTATTCTATAAATATTAGGAACGTGCCTCTTTAAATGTCGAAAATAGTTTGGTTTCTAGGATTTCTGCAGATAAAGAACACTTTCAAGGAATTGTGGGTAACTCGAAGTAGGTTATTGTATATTTCTTTATGCTTATATCATATTTTCGTAGACTAAGAAGCGTTTGTCGCTTTTTTCACTGTATCAGAATTGTAAAATTTAGTATAAACGATCGGTAATGATAATAAGAATGAAACAGGGATTAAAGATCGTGTTACAGCAGTCAATAGATATTATTCTGTAAAAAATACTCAATTTTTTTGAGAATTTTAACTTAAAATTTATAAAGCCGTTATAAAAGTATTTATAGTGATACCACTATACTTGCACCATACACTGTAAAAAAATGTTGTGATTTTTCCTGCACTTTATGTTGTAATTTTTCAAACAGCGATGCTGTGAAATCAAATTCAAGTACTGGTGAAGTGAAAGGGTATTCAAGCAAGAAGTGAAGTAAAAATCGAATTCTTTCTATAACATGCACCACGTAGCCAAAAACAATGCGACTTTCCTCAGACTTGAGAAATTTAACAGCACTCTTAAAGACAGCAGCTTGTAAATTTTACAGGAATTGTGTTGGCAGCCGAATTAGAGATCTGCACGGGCCGGGCCTAACTTAATTTTTCTGTACAGAGCCGGGCCTGGTTTCATTCCTAGTCTTTAGGGCCCAAAATTTTCAGTTCTAGTTTTGAGCCAGCCCGTATGAAAATCATTGTCTCAGCGTGGCCTGGTACACTTAAAGGTCAGTTAAATTAAGCCTGACCCAAAAATTTTTGCGAAAAATTCATACATTTTTGAACCGACATTATTCTACACTTAAACATTAAAAGTTATTATTTTTAAAGAACCGTAGAGTTCTACGCATATTAAAACATAACTAAATTAAAATACAGTAAAATGTGTGAAAATGAACCTGCCTATGACGGAACCCTGTTTTAAACTGAAAAACGTGTTGATCCATGCAAAATTAATATACTAATAAGCAAGGAAAGAATATATAATACATTTACACTTGCAAAGAAGAGAACTTGTCTATAACGCATTTTTTTTCTTTTCTATGCAATTTCATCTTAGACGATTTTACTGTATAGCATTTTTCCGATTTTTAACACTTCTATACATGGAATATGGATTAATAATATTAATGATAACTGAAACATTTACATACAAGAAATAGAGATTCATTAAAAAAATGAATATCGCAGCCTGCTGCACTTCTATAAAAATAAAGATTATAAACATGAAAAAAAAAAGTTAAGATAAATATTTTTGGTCAGAACTCCTCGTAAGAGACAAATTTTTAACCAATTCGACGTAAAAATCAATGTTTTGTAGAAGTTCACTCGGGCCGGGCAGGGCCCGGGCCGAGATTTTAACTTTTTTCCGGCCCGGGCTGGGCTCGGGCCGAACTTTAAATTTTTTTATCGGCTCGGGCCTGGCCAATATTATTTTTTCTACGGGCCGGGCCCGGGCCTGGAAATGTCGGCCCGAGCAGACCTCTAAGCCGGATTGCCAGGATCTTTTGTTGTAAAATGGAGATTTTTTTTACAGAGTCTTCGATTCCGGGTTTCCGTTCCCTTAATAATAACGGTATTCGGTTCAAGTCCGGTTTTCGTTGAATTAGAACTCACGATTTTTCCGTTTTTTCATAAAATATGAGTTTTAAGTCTCGATTTAAATAAAACGTGAAAATTTTGTTTTTAAACTTATTAAATATAATTATGAGACAATTATTTTAATTCCAATTTTCTTATCACAGTATAGACTTTTCAAGTTTTTACATTTTTTTTCTTTTGTATGTGCAAGTTTAAATATTCATATTCGATTAACATTCCTCTTAATCATGACAGTTTTATCCTTTCGTAAAAACATACCCATTGTTAAGTTAGCACCGTTTATCCTTAAACCAAATTAGTAAGCATTTTCATTTTCGACTCTTTAGTTAGTTTCAGCATGCATTATTTAGGAGTTAACGTTTGTCATGCCTAAAATAGTAAAGTTAAAACTAAAAACTGAATGATGCTAATGCCATGTTTTTTAATTTAACTTTTAAATAAAGAGAAATTTAAAGCTTTCTATGAAACATTATTTTGCCAGTATTTTATGTTGGATTAGTTTTAACGTCCTCACCCAAGCATCAAAATTCGATAACCATTATAAAAGTTGCATGTAGCCTAGTAAAGACCAATATGTGTAATGAGTTCAACAAGTGCCCAATGTTCATGAAAAATGATTGTGTTTTGATCACGTCACGTTAAAAAAGAAAATCAAGAACACGTAAATCGGACACACAGCTTTCCATTCAAAAGTGTTTGCAAAGTTTCGATTTGTACTTATTTTCTGACTAAAAATGTTTTTATTTCGAAAAAGAAGAAAAAAACTTTGCGTGTCTCATAATGGTTTGTGGGTCAAATGTGGAAGAAAGTATTGCATAAGTTATATAAGAAAAAGCGTTTCCAGATGGAAAAGATTGAATTTATTAGTGAGTTGCACGCGTGGGACTTTTACTTAACTTTATGATTTTTATTTCATCGTTGTATTTTTTTTATAGAGAAGATATGATTTCTCATTTATATTTTTAATATTAAAAACTCAGATGATGTTGCCGATTAATATTTGGTATAAATTACCTTTTAAAAATGCTAATGAATTCGAAGATGCGATTTATCATTTATGTTTTAGCTTTCAAAAAACAGCGAGTTTGTCTTATAAGATTTAATAAAACAAATTGTATTTAAAAAAATTCAAATAGTACAGCTTAGAAGCAGTGATTTCTCATTTACGTTTTTAATTTAAGACATTGCCGACGGGCAATTTTTATGACATCTGAATTTTAAAATAGTAGAAGTTCCTCCCTGTTCTGAAAGTCTTTTGTAAATTGGTGTTCTAGATATCTTTCCCAAGTTTATGCATCGGTAAATATCTTTCAATGTACGAATTTAATATAAAATGTCTTACAAAAAAAAAAAATATGGACAATATGATGTAAAAGCATTTTCTGTAAGGTAGAAGCCACGCCCTTAGTCAATAACGTTTTTTTAAACCCTAAACCGGAAACTGTGAGATGTTTGCGTCTACATATCTACCCTTAATATTTTCTCTCTCCGACATTCCAAACTTATTTTAATGCTGTTATATTTAAAAATTGGTCCTGTTAATGCATTACCATTAAATATTAAATGTTTAAGTTCGCTATTTGATAAATTATTAAGTTTTCTGTTTGTGCACGGAATTTTCACGTTTCCGGTTAAGGCTTTGAAAACGAGAATTCTCGTTTCCCGTCGTGAACGTATTAAGAAAACCAGAATCGACCTTATAAGATTTAACAATAAATAGCAACCTAATTGTTATATAATGCTTGTTTCGTGTCTCTCAAAAAAGAAATATTGTTAAAAGCCTATGTGTCGTAGAAACTATCACATAACTGCAATGGTAACTGCCATAAATCTGTGAAAACCGGTCTATAACAAAATCCGGCTTAAATGTAAAATTTTCCTTGTCCTGATGAAAATGATTCCATACAACTATATCGGCTAAATCGGAAACCTGTCTAAAATGGAATTTTTCTCCGTTTTAGCAACTTTTAATGTAATACATTTTTCATAATGTCTTTTAAGTAGGCGCCAAATCTTGAAGGTTGAAGGGCAGCAAATGAAATTTAAATTCTTTTTTAATTGAAAGAAAAATAAAACTATAAAATTTTTACATATTTTATAGTAACTGCAGTTAAAGATAATGTTGATGGAAATTTTTTACTTATAAATTTTTTAAAAAATTTTATTAATTTCAGTATGAAATATATTTTTTGAGGGCAAAAATAAAATAGTTGCTTTTTTAACATGTAATTATCATATTCGGCATTTTTTAAATGACTTTGGTTATAAGCACATGTTGGACAATTTCACAATGAAATATTGTAAATAAGAATTTATTCATAAAAAAGATAAAGTTGCTGAATGGTACACAAAACACGAACCTTTATATGAACTTGTACAAATAAAATGATCATAAAAGCATAATATCTGCGTTTCGAATTGCTTCTGCAGTCGTCCTCGGGATAAAAGATAGTTTTGTAGTTGATTTTAATTACTTTATGTGACAATAACTTTATATGTTTTTATGAATACATTCTTATTTATAATTTTGGTTATATAACACATTCCGATATATCGAGCATTATTATTGTCTCCCGACATGTGCGATATAACTTGGGGCTACAGTATAAATTATCTTTAAAAAAATGCTAAATAGTAGTGAGTAGAAGATACAATTTTTCATTTATGTTTTTTACTTAACAACAAGAGCACAGTTTCCTAATAAGCTTTAATAATATAAATTATTTTTTAAATAATGCTAAATATAGATCAACTATTATGTTAACTCAATCAAACTGATTGGTAAAATTATCATACGAATTGAATGTTTCCAACTGAGCGAAAAATGCCCAGGCTAGAATTCGAACCCAGATCCTTGGCTTACGAGACCAATGCTCTACCGCTTAAGCTAACTGGGCCAACAACCAGCGAGAATATTTCGCTCAGAAAACCTTATTGGTATCCATCATTTATACGGAGTTCCTTTACCTGCGGTTTATTCTGTTGAGCTGTCTACATGACAGACCAGATGTTTCTACCTATGTGTTGTTATTTTTTGTACTTAATAAATTTTATAAAATTGAAAAGGTTGGAGACGTTCAAAAATAGATTTTTCAAAAGATAATTTCGTATATTTTAGAATTTTGTTTTAGAAAATTCCCAATATTTATATAAAACCATGTACTTTTCTGTTTATTGAAGCTGTGAAAAAAAGTACCTTTTAGTTAATAGTTTTTTATAATTATGTTCTAATTTTTTTAATGCTGAAAATGATGTATTATAACATCCAAATAAATATTTTTTAAATCGGAGTTGTTGAGTCACAGAGGGTTAATAGCCTCGCTTTTCTTTGTATAAAATGTGATACCATCAACAAAATTGCTGGAAGTTTCCACTGCGCGCACCAGCAACATGAACTCGACGTTCCACATTTTAGACTGCGATTACAAGTTCTTACTGTAGCATCGACTGCAATACCCTTTTTTATTTTTTTCAAGTACTTTTTTGTAATGTTGTTGCATTTAAAACAAAGTAAGGTAAGTGTCTTCAAATTTTTATTTCAATACTTTTATTTTAATCAAAGTTTTTACCGGAAATCCAAGTTCAGTTAGGGTGGAACACCCTATATCGATTACTAAATACGTGATTTGCGACACCATGTTCCAATGCAATTTGTGCCCCTCTTTATGTCTACTAACAATCGTCTGAGTTTAGCACTATCTTAACAGAGCATCCTATATATAACATTATAAAATAATTTTCTAAGGGAAAACATACACCATATACTAATACTGACTTTTTATATACGTTAACTTCCATGCAATAACGTAACTTACATCGCTTGTGTATCTCTTTAATCAAATACAATTTCTCGTATTAGATTAATTTTTAACACAATTATTCAATTGGTAAATAATCATAATAGTTAAAAATGTCCAAGTGGGCAAAAAAAGTCCGGGCCAGGATTCGAACCAGGTATGTCTTAGCTGAAGCCCCCAATTCTCTACCGACTGAGCCATCCCGGACGAATCTAGAGGACTAAACTACTAGTAATTATGATTTATTACAACTATTATGATTTATTTACCAATTGAATAGTTGTGTTAAAAAATAATCTAATATAATTACGCATGCAACGTTTGATGCAGTTCCAAAAAATAACCTCCGATTTATTCTGTTGAACTGATTCAGATATCAGACCAGATTATGTGATCGTGAAAGTTAAGTTGGGTGAATTAGTCCTCCAGATTCGTCCAGGATGGCTCAGTCGGTAGAGCAGTTGGCGGCTTCAGCCAATACATCCCTGGTTCGAATTCTGGGCCGGACTTTTTTCACCTACTTGGAAATTTTCAACTATTACAATTTCTTGCGTCCAGAAAAAATACTTAAGTATTTCGTAATGAAATCACAGAACATGAAATTTTTATGGGTATAAAAAATAAATAATTTTTTAATAGTGATCCAAACTAATGTGTTGTGACTTAAGAAAATCATTAAGAGTAATACTTTTCTAAACTTTGGATGATTGAACAAATCTGACATAGTCCTCGTGAGTAAAAATAATAAGATTTCTTCATAAAAAATGTATTTTAAATGAGGATTAAACCACTTTTTATGAAATGATTACAAGATTCTATTGAAACTTTACCTATATTGGCTAGTCACATGTACTTCCTTTTCAATATTTACGTTTGATATTTTGTAAAATAGTTACAAAATTATTACTTTTAAGCAAGATGAAAGGCAGTACGTAACTAAATACACAGGTTCTAGTGTGATGATTGGACTTTCTTTCTAGAAATATTTCACAGTGATTACACTCTTTTTACTGTTTATATCACAGAAATCCCTAAAACATCGTAATACAAAAAACTAAAAAAATCACAGTTATTCAAAGCACAATCTCTCCCCTGCAAGCAAATTGCTAACATTTAAATCCGAGATTTGAGGAGAGAATTACTGTAACATAGCTGCTTGACTGATTAATTCCTTTCATTTTCCAATTTATGTACCTTTTTAACACGTTATTTCATGTTACCCCAATTAACCTTAATATACCCATTCTTACTTTTTCTATAGATTTTGTTAATGTATGTTTATATGCTTGGTATAAATATGGTCATCAAGATATCCAATTCACAATGTTTGTTCCCGAGGCCATGATCACGGGCAAACCATACGGGTACTCATTAATTTCCTATTACTCGAAAACTACTTTTACAGCATTATTACGTCCTGTTCTGTAAAGCTATTTTTAATATTTTGAAATGTTATGTATTAGATCAATATGTGTTCAAATCAACTCATTGTATCATTTTGTATACTACAAGAAATAGCGGATAAAATCACAGTAAATTTTATAGCAATTTCGGCTCTAGCACTTTTAGATGCAATTTGTAAGATTACTGTGTTTTTTTCTGTAAATATGTAAAGAAAAAAATGTTTTAATGCATAATTTTTTGCTAATTTTCTACAAAAAATGACGGTGCCAGAATTGTCAGTAGATTTTGACCGCTTTTCTTCGTCTGTTTGTTTTTTTAGCTCACAGGCTATCAAAGCCTGAGTTTCATTGGTCAAATTTTATTGGTTAAGTGTAAAGGAAAGGAATCGGGGCTAATCCCCCTTAACTTAGATAAATGGTTTTTTCATGCAGATTATCAAATTTTCTTCATATTTGGTACACCAGTTAATTCTAATAAGGAGCTTCTCTGATTAGATTTGAAGGTTAATTTTTTAAGTGCAAAATGGGAATGGGGGGGCTTACCTCACCCCCGTTTAATTTAGATAGATGGGTTTTTCTATCTGATTTGCTTCAAATTTAGTATACCGGTTTATTTCGATAAGGCGCTTCCCCGATGATATTTGGAGGCTCATTCGTTAAGTATAAAGACGGGGGGGGGGGGGAGGCCAGGACTGGTCCGGACATTTTTCGCCCAGTTGGAAATTTACATCTAATATGATTTATTTACCAATTAGAATAATTGTGTTAAAATTAATCTTGTGTAATTATGCATCCAGCGATTTCTGGAGTTCCATTCCTGTGATTTATTCTGTTGAGCTGAACCAGGTTTCATACCAGATGCTATAATCATTAAGGTTAGCTGGGCGAAAAAGTTCCACCAGATTCGTCTGGGATAGCTCAGATGGTAGAGCACTGGCGGCTTCAGCCAGGAGATCCCTGGTTTGGACATTTTTCACCCATTTAGAAATTTACATCTAATTATAAATCAATAATTCGTGGAAAAAAGAATGATTGCATAATCTTGACGCACTTGGTAAATCCTTGAATTTAGTAAAATGTTTTAGTAAAAGCCGAAGTAGAAGCGTCTAAAAGCATATTTTAGGCTTTTACCAACTTACTTTGGTAAATGCCAGGATTTACCAAACCTTGGGGATTTTACAGTAACAAATATATATAAGAAAATAAAACCATTTTAAAATAGAAAATTCAAATTAAATTTCAAAAATTTAAATTAAATTCCGAAGTCCCTTTTCCTATCTTTAATTCTCATTCCAAACCCCCTTTTAAGTTTGTTTCTTATCATATCTATTACTTTCAAGATTAAAATAAGAGAGTAACTTAAGATAGAAAATGCTGAAGTTTGGATAATTCTCCTTCAATTGTGCTTAAAGCCTTGTACCGCACAGGTCCCTGGAAATGTGCGGATCATGACCACATGTCAATCAAGAGCTAATTAACCAATTAAACTAAAGTTTCACCCAAATTGATACTTTCACCACCTGCTGGAAAATATTACAAGTCCCAGCATCTTGGCGAAAACTAGAGCGAGAAAGTTCAGATTTTGCACATTTGAGAATTCTGTATAACCTACGACTATGCGACTCCCGAAAATAATCGTAAGTGGCTCACGGACCTCCGATCTCGAAGATGATTGTAAGACGTAGCGGCAAAATAAATGTGATCTATCAGCAAAGAGGTTCCCGAGTCCAATTATTATTTATAGTTATCTCCCACCGCAAGTCCTTACATTTATATATAAGATCTTAAAATTTTTGTAGCGAAGAAAATTGTGCTTTTTAGAATGAGTCTTCAACAGATGTAATATGTTGAAGACTATGTATACCTGCTAATCCTTTTCTTTTTCTAATTAAGATGTAGTAGATTGAACAAATCGGACACGATCTTCTTAAGGGGTCTTGTACCTTTTAAACGCGTCGAAAATCAACGAAAAATTTCAAAGTTTGAATTAGTCTATCTTCAAAACCTTTTTATGTATAAACATGAAATTTGGATATTGATTAAACAGACCGTGCTTTGTAATATACTATCATTAGAAATTTATTAGCCTTTTACAGAATTTGTGTATTGTTGAAATCAAAGTTTCACTCCAGAAATCATTGCGTGCATGATATCTTGAGAAAGTATGCATGTATTGTCATGAAATTGGTTAAAGATACTAAATAAATATGTGTGTTTAAAATGAACTACTTTTAAGTATTTACAATGGTAATATTTTTAGTTATAATTATTTTTATTCATAAAAAAAGAAATATATATATGTAGCATTTTGCTACCGACTTTCAGATATTTAGGCGACACCCGTACACCTCGACATAAAATGTAGTAGAGCAATCAAAACCATCCATCCGTTATATTGAAAATACCGGATTGCAGTCAGGGTGGCGAGAAAAAACAGGCTCGAAAAACATTGGGATAATTTCCCTTACGTAATGAATATAGAGAGTCATCGTCACTTTTTAAACTGGTTTTATTTGCAAAAAACATAGTAAAACACTTCCAGTAGTTATCCCATCCACTCTCAAAAATCGATCATCGCTTCATAAAACGTTAGATGTTATAAGAATAGGTTCTACACATTAGAACGTTCACTCCAAGCTACTCAGCTTAATTAGACAACCAGAAAAACGTAAAAACCTTCTCTCCATCGCTGATGTAACGATATTTGTACTCCGAACAACAACGCGCGGACGGTTACAGAAAGGTAACAGACCAAAGCTAGAAGAGAGGTGGGGGAGGATGGGACATAGAACAAAATTACGATTCGATGGGAAAGGATGACGTCGATAAAAAACTCTTTATACGGCGTCAGAGTAAAAGTGCAAATAACGCTGGCGGACGCATGGAATTGTGGTATAGAACACGAAAGAATAAATGATATTAAAACATTCGAAAGAAAGAGAATTTAGTTTTAGAATAAAATGAAAAAGTAATTTAATTGGTTTTGTAAGATTAGGCGAATGGATTAAGGTTTTCAGAATAGTAAAAGAATACGCAACTTTAAATGCATGAAATAAAAGAAAAAAGCTATTAAGATATTATTAAAGATAGGTAAAAAAGGAAAAATATTAAGAATTTGGAATAGTTTTACTAAAAAAAAGAGGCGAAAATTTTTATTATTACACACACACACATATATATAGATTTTTTTTTTACAAAAATATTTTTTTTATGTAGTTAATGAAATAATTTTGGCCTAAGAATAGTTCTTTTTAAACACACATATATGTTTAGTATGTTTACCAAATTTCATGGCAATCCATACGTATTTTCTCAAGATAGCATGCGCGCAATGACTTCTGGAATAAAAAAAGAGCTATTTTGATTTCAACAAGACACAAATTCTGTAATAGGCTAATAAATTTCTAATGACAGCATATTACAAAGCACAATCTGTTTAATCAATATCCAAAATTTCATGTTTATACATAAAAAGGTTTTGAAGATAGACTAATTCAAACTTTGAATTTTTTCGTTAAATTTCTTCGTATTTAACAACATAAACGCTTTATCTTTTTAAAAATGCTTTTGTTTTAATTTTATTTCAAAAACACTTAGTCTCACTTGAATATAAAAAACAAACCCTTTTTGCATCTTAAACAAAGCACTAAAAACTTTTATTATCTAAAAACCTCATATCTCCCTCTAATTCAAACTTTGAATTTTTTTCGTTAAATTTCTTCGCGTTTAAAAGGTACAAGACCCCTGAGGAATCCATTCGAAACAATTCCTCTCTATAATCTGTCAATAGTTAACAGCAGAGAATATTTGTCTTGGTATTATGCAGAAAAACACAAATAGATAATCTTCACTACTTTTGTATAATTTGTAGTTCTTTCCTAAAATTTTAGATATCCGAAACGAGTCTAGCCTTAATAGGTTCGAATAAATGGTGTTTGACTGAACATCGTTATAAATAAGGACTTCAAGTTGTAATATGGAATACTAAACAAACTAAACTATCGAACGTATACTTTATTCATAGATTTAAAGATGATGTAAAAATAAAAATACATGAACAAAATAAAAACGTTTCGCTTTAATCTTCAAAACCATCATCAGGAGTAAAATTTTCTACTAGAAAACTTTTCAGAATTTAGTGTCGGTATGATGAAACAAAAAATATAGATAGTACAAAACATATTTCAGTTTTAAGACTTAAAACGCTCGCTAAAATGACGTCATTCGCATCCGTAGAAGAATTCCACATTTACGATCTAGTCTTTAAACAACATCTACAGAAAAGTATGCATATGAAGTCACTATCGCTGAATAATACGCAAATGTAGCAAAAACCGATGTCGTCATACAAGAAACTCGACACAAAAAATCGGCTATCTAATGATTCATATGCCTTCATTTGTTTGTAACATTAATATATATACTTAAAATTAAATAAAGTTTATAATAGCTCCATGTTTTATTAGAAATCATTCATTTATATTTTTACAAAACAGCACGTATTTTAATTACATATTTTTCAGTTGTTATGGGAAAATGACAACAAAAAGATATAATTACTTTTGCCCAACTATTTTTTCTTTACTTACTACAGAAATGAAGGTTGCCAAAATTAAAGAAATGGCGCTAAAAATTACAAAAAAATAATTAATGTCTCAAAAATAAATTGATATGCAATTTTCAAATAAATTGAATTTAAAAGTACTTTTTTTTCTCCTATACGATGATATAAAAATTGACAATGTGCGATGCTTAGAAATTTAAAAAATTGCAATAGAGATTATCAGTATTTAACAGTACAATGATACATCTGCTTTATTTTACGGCTGGCTTCTGTAACGGGACGTTACTATTTAGAGACGACATTTTAATTGCTGGCCGAAAGAAATAGCATATCGAGGTCTAAAAAGCACAAATTGGAAGGAAACAATCTACATGCTACATCGTCCAAAAAGTTTTAATTTAATTTTTGACGTTGTAGCATGAGATTGTTTCCTATCGATTTTTGCTTTTAGAAAATTTTACTCCTGATGGTAGTTTTAAAAATTAAACCGAAACGTAGAGTTTTATTTTATTCATGTGATTTTATTTTTTAATATTTAAATTTATGAATAAAGTATACGCTGGATTTGAACCTCTATTTTGTTTAATATTAAACATCGTAACTTATAAATTTTAATAGCTAATTATATTTGACCGTTTTTGCTTTTTTAAAAGAAATTTGACGAGAAATAAATCGAACTTAACAGAAATCTTAATTTTTCAAATAATTGCATTTACTAGTATTGTATTTTAGTTTTAAAACAAAACATTCAAAATTTGTAGCCAATAACCATATCAATAATAACAATATGAGTATTAAAATATCTATAAGGAACTCCTTTGTAATCCTCTTTAAGAAGAATTCTTAGTCTACTATCTTACAGCTTTATCGTCATTATTTTGTCAGTATAACTTTTAAAGAAATTAATAAATTTTCAGAAACTCGATGAGTGAAGATTTATAGCATTCTTACATTATCGACAAAGTTTGTGGTGTTTCCTAAAAGAAAAAAAAAAGATTTTTATCAGCATTTAGAAAGAATTAAACTTTTATCATTAGACAAATCTTAATCCTATGATAAAACAGAATAAGAAAAAATCAAATATATAGAAGTGAAAAAAAGTAAATTCTGCCTTTGGCAATTCTTATCTGCAGGATATTAAATCTTAATCCTGTTGTTCTGCAGAAAAGTTAGAAAATTCTTACCAATCTTCAAAAATCCTCTTTTTGGTTCTCAAGATTAAACGATATCAAAAAATTTGTACAATTTGAAGACAGTCTTTTAAAACTTCTGCAACTGTCAATGTCTATCATAATAAAAGGCTTAGTGTCCATTTCTTTTTACAGGTTTTTTTACGAAAAAAAAAAAAATGGAAATTCTATACGTCAAATGTGGCGAATGAGGTGCGTTGATTATATAACTAAATTTATAAATATCCAGATCGTGGTGCAATAGCTATCGCACTCTTATGCAAAAATGCATGAGTATAAAATTTATTAAGATTATATATATTAAATTCAGTAATACGGAAATAATAGGATTCCATCTTAAACAGGAAATAATCACCATGGCAAACCAGAATCATTACCTATCATGGAATATCATTGAATTAATTATGTAAGGATTTAATAGAATGAAGAAAATTTTTATTAATATCTTTCTAAATTTTGATTCTATTTTCATAAAATTTCAAAAGAGTCGACAAAATTCTGCACCGACACTATATATTAAATTTCAAACCATTCGGTTGGGTAGTTTTTGCGCTGTTATATGCGGACAGACGGTCAGACAGACGGACGGATGAGACGACGAGTATAGGTGCTGCGTATTTTTATAATTACGAACACACCCAAAAATGATCTCAACATTTGACGTCCAATCGCTTTATTTATTTATTTGAGGGAGAGAAGATTAAAAACATTACTATTATATTAAGTTCCTTAAAATATATTAAACAAATAAATTAAATATTAAAAATTTAAATTACTACGATAAATAATGCATAATACGAACATATTGTTATTTACTTAAATCGGTGGTATCTACTTATATTTCTTGGACTAAATATATACTATCCGGTCAAAAGTAGCCAGGTATTTTCTATTTTAAAACGTTTTGTTGAAAATCTAGACAAATACATGAATAATTGTTCTTGAACTTCGGGGATGTAAAACATATGCTTTACCTTATATTTTCTAGTGTGGACTTATCCAACAACGCCAGAGCTAACAAGATCAAATTATATTAAAACAATTATATTTGCAATAAAACTGTACCACAGAAAGTTCGAAATGACCTTTAGCTGTAATAAATAATTACATAAACCCTGTACAACGATTGTATGCATTTGCATAAAAAAAACGTGTGCATTCATAAAGGTATAATGCACATAGGGTAAGTGCACCAGTAGTTGACCCCCCCCCCCTCCCCAGTAGTCGGTCACTTTTAGATAAGATATGGTATGAATAGCTTATATTTGGTTTCAAATGAAATGTTACAATCCCCCTATATGTAGCCATCCTTTATACGTCATTAGCCATCAGCAAGGAATTGTGAGTATCTTTATTGCATTAGTAATAAGCCATTTTTTATTTGGTTGCGGTCAAAAAACCGTTTTTGCTATTTTTCTGTTAACCGATGACAAAATTTTTAAAAGACTAAGTATTAATTTATTTTTTATTATTTTCTAAAATTATAAGACCGTACTATTAAAAAGTTTAATAAACTAATGTTTTTCAGCATCAAAATTAAATAAGTGTGTTTGAATTAATTAATTTTAATGTGGCCGACTATTGGGTATTATATTTGCTTACATGTTCAGTAATCGGCCACCACGTTTGACTACTGGCTAAAAGGCCATTTCACTTTTTTGAGTCTATTTATAATAATTTGATTTTTTTCGTAATTTGATTTTCGCAATTTGAGATTTATATAACCATTTACTTGCATTTTATTTTATGTACACTATATATAAGGTGTCCTGGGGTAATAACGTCGCGTTAAGGTTCTAGCAATTTTTACGGCTTAGTTTTAGATATTTTTCCCAAACAAATATAGGATTTGATAAAGTAACTTATTGATTATACAAGAAAAACTATTTTAGCAGATATCTATTCATAAAATGTAGTGGCATGATTTCTTGACCGATGCTATTAGGCGTTATTATCAACCTGGTGGGTAATAACACCATGCAAGCACAACTATAAAATAAGATGGAATAAAGACATGTAAATTGCCCAATTCTAAAGATAAAAACTCTACACCTTTAGAAATTGACAAATTGCTTTTGCTTACCATTAATTGCGATATCAGGATGTAGTAATAATCATATGACATTTAATCTTCTGACATGAAAAAATTAGCAGCATTTAGGATGTACAAATTTCTCTTTATCTTTTTTAGTTTTCAACAATGACAATAATGACTCGTGCATAAAAATAAAAAAAAATCAAATAAAAAATGTAGTTCTGCCGCTGAAAAGAATCAACTGGGGTAATAACACTAGTGGATAGCGTTATTACCCGGTATGCATTTTTAGCAGTATATTTTAAACTATACCTCGCGAATACATCCGAAATCTTCCACAACATTTTGAAAGTACATGAAATACACTACAAATTTATGTAATAAACAAAGTATTTCCTTATAAATATATCGTTCACCCGCAAGAAAAGTGACTCATCTCGACAAAAGTAAATTTCATAGGAGAGGCAAAAGAAAATTTGCATGATTTTACTGCAACATGAAATTATAGCACTAGCTCTGCATGCAGGAATAAAAACGTGCATAAATGCATAAAACTCTTAAGAATGAAGACGTAGGATAAGGTTTGGAGGGTTGCGTAATTTTACCTCTCCGCTCAATCCACCCCTCTTATGTGGTCACAAATAGACATATAGTGTAAAAATGTGATTTTTCACATACTTACGAAATTTTTAATGTAGCTAGACGCACCTACGACAGACATATTAATGGAATAAAACGCAAAATGAATTTTTGCGAGATGTGTCACTTTTCTTACGGGTGAGCGATATAGTTTTCACATCACAGAACTTACCAAGCAAATTTTAGATCGGACGTTGACTCTTACGAGCTTATTCCAGCGATAAGGTCTTTAAATGTAATAAATTACCTTTTAGCTGCTGTTTGTAATTCAGATGAACCAAAGCCTTGGAGCGTAGAAGCCGAAGTGCCATTTTCCCGGATTCCTTCATAACTACGCCTAATATTAGCACTTGGCGTTATTACCTACCCCCCCCCCCCCCAAAGGCTTTTATACCCCAGGACACCTGATGTAAAATTCAAATGGGAGTTTCGTTCCGGCGCTTATAACTTTAGTTTTGCTGAATAGATTTCGATGGAACTTGCATCGTTAGTTAGATAATTTTTCAGGAAAGGTTTTAGTTTATTGTATATCATTCTACGTTGCTTAGTTATATCATCACGGAGGAAAGTTCTAAAATCAGGTGAACTCGATTATGAAGTATTAGCATAAAAAAAAACACTGGCCGATTTTGATGAGATTTTCATGGTTAATTAGGTAATGTTTTAAAGATTTTTTAGTATATTGCATTTTATCGTTCTACCTTCCTTTACTAATCATACTGTAATTGATCAACTCAATGATTATTCAAGGATGTATCAGCGAAAATTTTGTCTGAAAAATTAAGCATACAATAGTGCAATGGTATTCGTATAGTTTACTTCAATTTACAAGGACATTTCAGACAAAGGCTCATTTTGCTTTAAAATTTGTAATGATGGCGATAGAAAATATGTAAACTGTGAATTTAACCTTGTATTTAAAAGGTTAAATTCACCGATATATTTCTTTTGGGAAAATCGACCAGCACGAAGCTTTCTAATATACTAATATTATAAAGAAGAAACTTTTGTTTGTTTCTTTTGTAGGAGAAAATCTTCGGAACTGCGGAATCACTTTTAAAAGTAAAAGTTAAAAAATGATGGTGACTGTCTTTGCAGAAGCAAAACACGTTCTAAAATATCCATTTTTTGGAATACTGAGGATGTTACATATTTCACACTTGACATGGTGTTTTTTAAAGAGATAAATGCCCACTGAAAACGATTTCTAAAAAAAAAGCGAAATATAAAAGGCTGAAATAAGTAGGAAAGACTCTAAAAGCAGTGAAAATTATGATTAATATCAAAATGTTAAGTATAAAGTCTTGAAATATTAAATGATAGTTATTCATAAAACGTAAATGTTTGCGCATAATAGTTATGATAAATTTGAAATTTAAAAAGATAAATAAATCACAAAATGCTATACTTGTTAGGGATAGAAGTAAAAGTACGTAATTTAAATATTGGATATAAACTCGACATAGCTGTTGCTTACTTGCACAGAAGAGGTTTTTTCCAATATGGAAAATTTAAAGTTTGAAATGTGCGGAAAGCATACTTAAAACGATGATTTATTTAGGAATTGCGAGGGCTACTGCTAGAAACTTGAAATTTTACATGTGTTTTACTTTGAAGACATAAATGCTCTCACAAAGTAGGTTATAAGATATTCGAAATTTAAAGGGGTGAAATGTTTCTCAGAATCATCTAACGGGTTATTAGGATGAAATTTCAAAAAATTACGTTTTACTTAATAATATTTAAACTTTCTGCGGAAATATAACTTCTTCCTAATTTTAATAGGCGCACAAATATAATTTATCCCTAATGTTAATAAGCACACAAATACCATTTGCAATATTTCAATATCCACAAAGCCACGGATTGTGAGAACTTTTCAATAATATAAAATAAAACTTCTTATCTGGTTGATTAACTCAATAGTCAGCAATAATATTAATTAGAGGATAACTATTTTGTTTTAAAATCCCATCTTCTGTTTCTATAGAACTTAATTTTTTTTTTTTTAAATGAAGCTAACATGTTTCATTTTCAAAAGAACGGCACTTTAAAATATACATTACACAGAATATCAATAATCGATGTCTATGACATGTTAAAATTTACATCGAAACTTTATTTTTTAGTACCTCCAGAATGACGAATTGACGCCCTCTTCTGATCGTATCGTACCAAGATATCACGAAGCAGATAGTAATATTTTACTGTACTAATCTAAATATGCAACATATTAAAATTTCATTCGGAAATTCGATGATGCGATGGTACAACTAAAAGGAAGAATTGTCTCATATCTTATAGAGATATCACGAAACAGACTGAAGCATTTGTATTATACAAATCTGTAACTTTAATCATTAACATTTTATTCTCAAATTGAAAACGAAATAGAACCGCCAAAATAATGAGTTGGTGACCCGTTATGCTTGTATAGTACTCAGATACCACGAATAGACTGAAATACTTAAATCGTACTAATTGAAAGAGACATATTAAAATTTCATTTCGAAATGCGATGACCAGATAGTACGGCCAAAATAAGATTTGGCGCCTCATTCTGCTCATATCGTTCAATGATATTACGAGGCAGACTGTAATATTTGTAATGTACTATTCGAGATATGCAATTTATTAAAATTACATTTCGAAATTCGATGATAAGACAGTACCGCGAAAATGAAGAATTGACACCGCGTTCTGCTCATATATAACCCCGAAATCCCAAGACAGACTGAAATATTTGCATTGTACTAGTCGAGATATGCAACATATTAAAATTTCCTCCCGAAACTCGATGACATGATAGTAACGCTAAAATGATGATTTGACGCTCCCTGCTGCTAATATCATACTAAGATATGCATCGATAGATCAGTCATTTATGTTCTGTTAATAATCTGGTCCTACATCATAATTTCATTTTGAAACAAGATGACGTAAAAAAAAAAAATTCTCTGCCCTCTGCGTAATCTACGATGGCTAAGCACAAAATTTGAAAGGCCGACTACTAGATAATTTGGTATTTTTAACTTTACTTTTCATAAGAAACAAGAATGAAAATCATGCATCAAGAATAGATTACAAAATTACTTCCCATGACTTGCAGAATTCGTTAACGAATTTAGCTGCTTAATACTGTAAAAAAAAAGTAAACATTTTAGAAAAGGCATAATACTTTTGAAAACCAGATTACGGTCCCTAACCGGAAAAGTAGTTCAATTCTTTTGTGCAGTATTGTATTTAATATAAAGATTTCTATATTATTCTATACATAGTATGATAAAACTTAGTATTGTAAGAAAATGCATAACAAGTTGAAAATTCACCTTCACCAGTTTCTACCACTATACGGAGACATACTTGAATTATTTTGTACAGCCCTGTATATTCCCAACAGATTTTTATATGCCGCACATATTAATCTAAAATTTAATTCAGACTAAAACGTGGTTAAAACTACTGAAATCATACTTCCACACATTATTATCCCTGGGAGATCATGTATTCAGTTCTTTGCGTGGCCCTGTATATGATTTCATTTATATTATACAAATATCTGTTAGTATACTAAATATAGTTCAGCTTGAAAGAGCATAACTCAATTAAAAGCCTCTTTTAAGCCATTCACGCTGATATTCCTCAAAGCTTACAAACTCTTTTGTATAGCCTTGTATATGATCGATATCAGTTATACACACCGCATACTAAGCAAAGATTTAATTAAACTTAAAAACGCATGTCATAAACGAAATCACACTTTCAGCAATTATCGCTAATAGAAAGATACAGTACTGTATTCGAATTTTTTGTGTGTCCCTGTAAATGAACGATAAATGCTATGCATATCATGTTATACAACAAATATATTGTAGTAAGCCCCAGTAATGTAGTATATAAATTTCATTATATTTGATATAGTGTAACAGAACTAAAATAGGCTGTAAACCGTTTTTCACCTGACGCTATTTTGTAAGGGAATTCTGTTGCGGGGCCCTATAAATGAATAATAATTACTTTGTACCCCATATTGTCCAGAATGCATAGTTTAGTGCAGTTTATAAATGCATATTAATTTCATTATGTTTGAAATGACCAACATCATTAAAATAAACTTGAAGCAATTTTTTCACATTGATCGTAATGTATCGGAATAGTTTTGACTGTCCCTGTAGATGAACTATTAATTCTACACTCTTTATTTTCAATAGCGATCCTGCTATTGATAACGTCAATAACGTACAAAAAATTCGGGGGAATTCGAGTATATTTACGAGTGTTAGAGGTCGGACAAACTGGAGACAATCCAAATTCACAAACACTTTTAAACTGTGTTGGAAAGTGTTAAAAACTATTATAATATTTTAAATTATTACTGAAACATTATAAGAAAAGTATAAATTAACACATTTCATCATTAAAATGTTGTTCTGTCTATAAAAATTATACTTTAAGTTATTTACAATGAGAAAGCGTTTAAGTGGCCGACAACTGGTCCAGTGATGGCCGAACACTAGAATTGAGTGGCCGACTACTAGTGACTGTGTTACTTTTAAGTTTAACTTTTTATAAATAAAAACTACAATCATTTTTTTAAAAAAACAATTGCTGAAACAGTAAAAGAAAAGTATACATTAACATGTGTCACTGTTAAAAATGTTGTATTGCTTTTTAAAATTCCGCTTTGAGCTATATACTGAAAGAAAGCGCTTAAGTGGCCGACTATTGGTGCTTTTACCCTATATCGTTTCTTTTAGAAATTAAAAATTATCCGCATATTTTTGTTTATAACATGCAAAGTTTTCCACCAAGTTAAACGCTACTTTAAAAAAAAAGATCCCTGCCGGCTCGGAATACAGGCGGAGGTAGATTTCGAAGTTAAGTAACTAATTTCACCAACAAAAACTAAATAAAGATTAGAGATAAAACCCAGTTTAACAGTTTTACATGGCCATTTTGGACGAATTTTAATTTCTTTTTTCTGTAAGAGCAGACAGTTTCATCAGAATCAATTATATTAAGGCGGTATTAAAAAAAATTTTTTTTACACGCTCAACAACTCGAAATTTTCTGACGCAAATTCAGACTCATTTTTAAAAGTAAAAACATGAAACTTGCTGACGTGATTTTTTGAAGAGATTTATAAGCTACCTGTGTTTTTATTTTCCGTTAAATTAATTAGACCTTCATTTACAGACAATTTTTTTCTCAGTATGACCATTTTTTTTTTCGTTTCCAGAACTATTGCTTCGGGAAATTTGGTTCAAAATGCCCACTTTGACAGCAATTTTTGAAATATATTCTGCTTTATCAAAAAATCGACCAATACAGCACGTTATATAGTTTCTGAATAAGAGAACCTACAAATTGGATGCGTTTGAAAGCAAAAATGAATTTAAAAATGAGTCAGAAAATAAGCCGTTTGGATTTGAGTTACACCCTTAACACGGGAATTTTTTTGTCAACCCCTATTTTTGTTTAATTATTTTTGCTGTAAGAGTTGGTCCTATGAAAAACTTGTCAATATGAAAGTTGTAGAAGATATATAATAAATTTAAGTGGATTGGATATCTTGTGAATTGATGAAGTTATGAATTTTTTTCTTCTTCAACACACCCCCATTCTTTTTTATTTTAATTTTTTTTTCTTGCGGTAAGAGCATCAACAAACTATGAAAAGGCCCTATCAAAAACTTGTCGATATAAAAGTTGTATATAATATTAAAAAGGTTTAAGGGAATTTGATATCTTAAGAATTGACGAAGTTATTATTTTTTTGTCACTAAAACCGTACTTTTTCGCCCCTTGAGCCCATTTTTAATTTTATCAGAAATCTGTGATAGCTAAATTTTCGGCCCTTTTCCCAGAATTAATAATAACTTTAAACTGATTTGATATGTGTTATAATTAAGAAGTTATGGTTTTTTTTGTTTTCATAAAACCCCTCCCTATTTCCACCCCTTGGTCCGATTTGTCCAATAACGAGCCTGACCGAGATTTGCTACCCCTTGATTTTATGTATCAGTTTGGAACAGATTTGTGCAGAATTATAGAAGTTATCGTGTCCATAAAAATGTGATACATATATATATATATATAGATAGATAGATTTAAGATAAAGTTTTGAACTGGGGGTGGTTTTGGGTTCTAAGTGTCATAATCGGCGTAGATCTGCAAAAATATTTCAAAAATTCCAACATAGGGGAGATTTCAATAGGTAGTATTTCTTACGAAATCTACGTGAAACTTGAGGAAGTTAAGAAGAGCATTATACTGCACGTTGAAAATTGATTTATTGAATATTTGATATAGTATGACTATTAAATTAAATAATTTTTAACTGCCCATGCGTGATTGATAGCACGCTTTTTTCTGTAATAATTTAGAAGTTAACTACATAGCGTAACTTTCATGTAAAGACCAGTCAAATATCGAGTCGGTAAAATAACATTGGGATTGTTACTTTTCTATTTTTTATTACTTTTATGAATTCTTAGTCAATTAAAATGAATTTTATTATAAAACCATTAAAGTCAATACTCCCTAACAGAAAAACCAGTGAAAACAAAACCTGTCTGTGTTGGAATCCTACCGTAAATGGAAAAATTTAATAATATTGTACAAACCTGCCTGCACTGTAAAAAAAAAAATTACGTAACGTTACTCCATAAAATTGATAGCAGCCTTGCTGCCTTCATTTTATTAATTTAACCGATATAACTGGTGTTACGTTACACTAATGTTTAATATCACACCAGTTTTATTAGTTTTAAATTACACCATTATATAAGTTAAAATACTTCATAAAATTAGAGGCAACATGTTGCCACCAATTTTTATGGAGTAACGTCACATAATATTTTTACAATGTGGTAAAACAGAAACCATTCTCAAATGAATATTTTTTCTGGTCTCTTTGATTAGGTCTTTACAGGGTTTTACTGTATATTTTATGAACTTTATTAAGGGGACACAGTACCTTTTAAACTACTTTTTCGATTTTGAACAATACTATAATATACTTAAATATAATGTAACTACAGATATTAGGTACTATAAAGCAAATATAATTTCATATAATAACATAAAAAAAAATCTTGTAGAACAGCCTATTTAACTAAAATTTAAATTTAAAAAAAATACATTAAAAAAAATCCCTATTACTTTTTTAAATATGAATATTTTTGCTTTATTTTTCCCCCATATTCCTTAGATTATACTACATAAAACTGTGCATGTATTTTTAGATGTATGGGATATTACATTTAATATCAATGTTTTTCTTTTTTGTATAGCAAAAACTCAAGGTAAAATAATTGAAATTCTTAAAAAAAAAAATAACTATGATCTTGAATGTTAAATCCATGCACAATTTTATGCAGTATGTTTTTATGATTATGGAAAAAAATTTTTGAAGCAAAAATATTCATATTTAAAAAAGTAGTAGGGATTTAAAATTTTTTTTTATTTTTTTAAATTTAAATTTTAGTTAAATAGGCTGTTCTACAAGATTTTTTTTTGAAATTATATGAAATTATATTTGCTTTATGGTACCTAATATCTGTAGTGACATTATATTTAAGTACCGTGTGTCCTAAAAAGGACTGACTGATTTTAAAATTCAATAACTTGCAAACGGTGGCAGATATTTAAAAAATTCTTGCAGGAGGGTTATGCATAAGGTCAAAAGTTTTTTTTGCAGAGATTTTCGATTTTAGTTCGAATTACAAACAATAGATGGCGCTGCGATCAATAGGCGCTAAATTCAGGCTCATTTTTTGGTATACTTCGGGACGAACTCAGTACATTTTCATCTTCTTTTCTGCATGGGAGAAGAGAAAGACAAAAAAATCGAGCCTGTATTTAGCGCCTATTGCTTACAGCGCCATCTATTTTTTGTAATTCGAGCTAAAATCGAAAATCACTGTAAAAAAACTTTTGTCCTTATGCATAACCCTCCTGCAAGAATCTTTTAAATATCTGTCATCGTTTGCAAGTTATTTAATTTTAAAATCAGCCAGTCCTTTTTAGGACACCCGGTATGTTACAGTATTGTTCAAAATCGAAAAAGTAGTTTAAAGGTACTGTGTCCCTTTAAAGTGCTTGTAAATAATACCTACCTGTTTCCATATTTCAAATGATGCCACAGTGAATTTAATCCCTCTCCTCTTCTGTCACACTGTGTAACACTGTGGGTCCCTTCCTTCTCTTGAAGTGTGAGGTAATTAATGGAAGACACCCCCAAGCTGTAATTTATGTAATGTAAAATACTGTAATTTATGACATGCAGTTTAATACCATATATAAGATGTAGATTTTTCGTTTTTAAATATGTATGTATATTTAATGCGTTGGAAAATTTTATTTATTCAGCGTCATTACCCTGTGATATATGATAAAAATGGTAAGTTGTCGAAAATAACCTTATCGTCCAATTATTTTTAGGAAATAACTGAAATGTAACTAACAACGTCGACAATTTCCTGATTTTTCACAATATTTGACTGGTCTGCTAATTGTAAATTGCGCTATATAAGCGAATACTACATTATGAAAGAAAAATATGCTATCATGTAGATAAAAATATATTTCATTCACGCACTCATATTTTATCAAATATTTTATATTTTCATTTTGTAATAGCAGAATCCTATTTCCACAGCAGTTTGTCAACTTTTATGGAAGTTTCATTAAGTTAGGTTGGAAATCTTGCATGTCATAAGCAAAAAATATGCAGTATGTATAATTCGATTTTCATGAACGTACGTGTTATATAGTGTGATTCAGAGCTGTATGTCAAAAATGTAAGGGAAGATAGAGAGGACCTAAATAAACAGATTTCCTATAGGAATGCGGGTGCAGAAATGCAGCGTTTATTCATTAGAGGGCGCTGTTAAGTTCGGTGAATGAACGCATTTCGCTAGCTTGAATCGTCATTCCCTCACGGATTTCGAGTAACATGCACCGTTACACCAATGCGAAGCTTGCAGACGAATGCAGACAGAAAACAGATGCAATCATGTAACATAATACTTTTGTGTGAATCAAGATTATAGCGGAAATAGATAATAAGGATATAGGAACTTAAGGAGAATGAAGGAACAAATTAACTATCACAATTTATTATCCAGACTTTACAATTACTAATGTAACGATGTGTGATGTGTTTTATTGGTTTTCTTCCACCAATCGTCATATTTTGTCCAGAGAGTATTATTTTGACGGTTATAGGGTATGAAGATCCAATGTGTGATCCAGTAAGACTGTTTTTCACTGAAATTCATTCTGATGAAAAGTATAATGAGTAACCAGACAGAGTAAACAAGATGTACAAATACCTTAACAGTGCTGGTATTATTTATATTTCACAAGTACTTTCATATATCATTGAAATTGTTTCCATTGAACTAACCATAGAATCTAGAACTTGATCTAAAAAAGAACTTGTCTTTCTTGCTTCTCAATCAAGATAACTCTGTAAACGTCAAATCAGCAAACATTATTTTAATAAGTATTAATTTTTTTAAAATGCTTGTGTACAGGAGTAACTATCAATAATAAATAATGAGGCTGCTCTTCTTGTTTTGCTAAATTTATTATAAAAACAAAACGATCACATACACAAGGCCTATATTTTTTCATATGTAACAAAAGGCCAACACAAATATATTACTATTGGCAACAAAATATCATGCACTTCGTCAAAAACTGTGCACTTTATTAAAGCAAAAACAATAACATTTGATTAAAATACAATAAAACCATTTATTTTTTCTTCACTATTTTTTATACGAGATTCATCTATTAATTTAATTAAAGAAAATCAGTTTTTTTTTTAAATTGACATTGAGTAATTAGGAAAATCACATAAACGATTTTGGATTACTTGATCTATACATTCAATAAATAAAGAAATATCATTTTGTACAAATCCTCCAATACGTATAATATACATAAATAGTTTCCTCAGAAAAATAGCCCTTTCATAAGATACAACCTTTCGCCAATCTGCTAAAGTACATAAGAAAGTTGAGCAAAGAGTTACTACCAAGACCTAAGAACACAATCATAGAAAACTGTTATAAAAAATATTTTAATACTTGTATAAAGCAATTTTGTACTTAGAAGGTGAAAGTTATATGTATTATTTTAAAAAATAATGCTTGCACTAAAAACATTTTGTACTTACCGCATCAAGTAAATACATTATGTAATAAAAATACCCTGAATTTATTATTTAAAAAACACGCATAAAAGATATAACAATTTTTTTTCTGTAATTTAGGACCTTTGTACAGAGTATAACGAAGAGTTTTAACGCCATCTGTGAATTAGTGTGTTGACAGTAGCTAATTTTTTTAAACCTACTTTAGAGTCCTTTGTGGTTTTTACAATTGTGAAATTAGTTGAACAAAGAGTTTGTCTTAAATTTTGTTCTTCAAAAAAATTTATTGTGCCGAATCACTGAAAAAGTTACAATGGTGACATATGGTGAATCGTGCATGTCCAAAACACAGATATATGAATTGTATAAATGTAAGAGGACTGAGAAGTGGTAATGGATTTGGCTCCTTCTGGTAGGCCATCAACGAATTAAACATTACTAAAATCAAGAAGCTGGTGCTTGAAAATCGTCATATAAGTCTTAGAGAGTTGGCTCAAGATATATCACATTTATTTTAAGTCCGTTCATAACGTTATAACTAACATTTTGGGCATGAAACGTATCGCCACATGACTCTTTTCGAAAGGGTTCATTTTTTCCTATTCTCCTGCAAGAGTTTTTGGTCAAAAACGCAACTAATGTCATAGACCAAGGGACTCGCATGGTATGGCCTCGTGTGACATTTTCCTGTTCACGAAGCTAAAATTATAATTTCAGAGAAAATGTTTTGAGTCAACTAAGGCCGTAAAAGAAAATTCGCAGAAGGAGCTAAAGGCCATACCCCAACCTACCCACCTAAAAAGTATGGAAGATTGGGTCCTGCGCTGCCATAGTTGTATTGAACTCGATGAGGAAGGTGGCAAAATCAATTTTGATGAAAAAATATTTTTTTGTGTTTCATTTACCGATTCCGCATACTTTCTACACAGAATGTATACTGTATTTCTTTCAAAAATTACATTTTAATAGGAATAACATTAAAATGTTTAGAAATGTATTTCTTTGGCAATACTGAACAACTAACTCATTTATTTTAGCTTTCAATTATAGTATTTGATTTTCCAGTAGAACAGAAATAAAAGCATATAAAATATTTAATTTTAATTCCCCTTTTTCGTAAATTATTTTCTAAGAGCATATTATGGTATTGCGCAATCATGGATAAGGTTTTGAAAAAATAAAATGTTTCAGGAAGATCTATTTATACTACGAAAGAAAATGATATATATATATATATATATATATATATTTAAAACATATAATAATTCTTATTTATTGTTAAAATTACACAGTAGCATGAAATTATATTAATCGTAAGTTAAAGAATATTACTATAAACATTTCGTACAATTAGAGGGATACAAACAATACCAATGAAATCTTAATCTTCATTATGAACAATAAATTATTTTAACGTATGCAGTTGTACAATTCCATAGTTTGAAAAATAGCAGAAGAGTTCATTTTTGTTTACTGTACATTGAATTCCATGATAAAAAAATAAAATAAAAAGAATTCAACCTTTTTTTTAAAAAAATCAAATTTGTCAATCTTCTTTCTTTGATTGTAATCTCTATCTTTTGATGTCCATCCATTCGTGGCACACATACATTGAAGCTATAAAATCTTCATATTATAAAATATTTTGTATTATAAACAGGACGGCGCTGTATTGAGACACATAGTTCGTGACATCATTAGCACAGTTGAGGGACATAATCTCATTCATACTTGTGGTTGGCAAACGATCCAAACACTCTTTAGTGTAGACTAGATACTTAGAGTCCAACTTGCTCCATAATTCAATATAGTTATGAACAGTCACAGCTCAAAGCTTACACAAATAAAAAAGTTTGTTTACAAAAAGTAAATTTTTTTAAATTTTATGGCTGATTTGTTAAGATGGAATGAGGTCTTTTCCTTATTAAGCTGATAACAAATACACGCATATGTTTATTTCTTCTTTTTCTTAAACTCTTCCCACAAGGTAAAATCAATGTCTGGAAGATCATTGCAAAGAGTTACAGGATTCCTGAAAAATAAAATAAAATAAATAACTTTTTATAATTCAAAATATTTAATGTTAGGTTTAAAATAATATTAATTTATACAGTGTAAAAAATATCATAAATGCTAAATCAAGAAGATTAAAATTTTAACTATCATTTGATAGTCTTGACTAGAGGATCAATAACAAGTCGTTTTTATGGTTTCTTTCATCTCACGAAACCCTTATAGTCTCGCTTCTCTGTCTGTCCGTCATAGCGCTTGTACTCGGAAACTATTTAAGTTACAGACTTGAATTATTTTTTACATAGAGCTGAATAACCCCTGTCATAAACAAAATCATAAAATTTTGAAAAAGTTATGGTATTTTAATTAAATGAAGTAGCAGGGGTGACCGAGCTAAGCTCTGTTAAAATTCGCCCTGTGTTCAATTCGATATTTCATTCTCACTGTATCATTCTTGCTGTTTCGATACAATTGGCTTGATACTGAGACATTGTGACCCAAAATGACCTACTAACCGATTTTTTTTCCGAACATGCGACCTAGCCAATGCTCTTCTAAAATCCGAAAACGTTAGAATACAAAATTAAGTCAAAATCGTTAAAGTCGTTTTATAGATAAAATTAGCTTGACCCACGGCCACCCAAAAGGGACCCATTACTCTAAATTCATCGAACATATTACCTATCCTAATGGTCTTTTCATGCCCAGAAACTATGTAGCATAAACTTTTGTCAAAATCGTTTGAGTCGTGTTTTAGATACAATTATCTTGACCCACAGTGACCCAAAAATGACCCACTAATCGAATTTTCTCGAACATGTGAATTAGCCCAATGGTCTTTCCATGCCCAGAAACGGTATAATACAAAATTTTGTCAAAATCGTTTGATTCGTTTTGTAGATACTATTAGCTTGACACACAGTGATACAAAATGACACACTAATCGATTTTTCTTGAGCATGTCACTTAGTCCAATAGTCATCTCATGCCCAGAAGCGGTATTTTACAAAATTTTGTCAAAATGTTTTGAGCCATTTTGTACATTCAATTAGCTTGACACCCCACCCATTGTGACCCAAAATGAACCACTAATCAAATTTTCTTGAACATACGACCTAACCCAATAGTATTCTCGTGCCCGAAAACTATAGAGTATGAAATTTCATCAAAATCGTTAGAGCCGTTTTCTAGATAAATTTAGCTTGCTTGACCCACAGTGACCCAAAAATGACCCACTAATCCAATTTTCTCTAACATGTGACCTAGCCCATTAGTCTTCTCGTAATCCAAAACAGTAGATTACAAAATTTAGTCGAAATCGTTAGAGCTCTTTTTTAGATAAAATTAGTTTGACCCGAAGTGACCCAAAATGACCCAGTAATCGAAATTTTTCGAACATGTGATCTAGCGCAATACTTTTCTCGTGCCCAAAAACGGTTGGATATAAAATTTAGTCAAAATCGACTGTGCCGTTTTTTAGATATAAATAGCTTGACCTTGACCCATTATGACCCAAAATGACCCATTAATCGAATTTTCTCGAACACATGACCTACCCCATTAGTTTAATCGTGCCCGAAATTGGTAAAATACAAAATTTAGTCAAAATCGTTAGAGCCATTTTTAAGATAAAATTTACATACGCACACACACACACACACACACACACACACACACAATTTTTCCTAGCATTATAATATAAGATTAATGTAATGACATAGTATCATTTTTGCGATTTCAAAATACAATCTTAATTTCAACCATCTTTACGTGCGCTCGGTTCCTGTGGTAGACTGTGTTATTTCTAACCGAAAGGTTCCGGGTTTTAAACATGTCGGCGGAAATTGAAACTTTCATTTTTTTATATTTAATGGTCGGATGGATTTAATTAAAAGAGATTTCGTATTTTTTTAGCCAATTTACGGATTTTTTGGAATTTTAATAAATGTTAACATACTTTTTTGGTGCCATCTAGTGAGTGTTTGGAAAGTAAAAGAATAAATATGTTTTTTTTCAGAATTATTTCAGCATTTTAAATATGTTTTAAACATTTTTTTCTTTAAAAAAGTTATATTTTATTTATAACTCCGCTAAATTTTTGGAAATTTCTGAATTTAAAAATGTTCGAAATTTTTTATTTTATTTGAATAATTTTAATTGAATATTTTTAATTCGGTCTAAAAATATTTTTTAAATTATTTTAAAATTAAATATTACGGTTTTGCCATTTATGTAAAGGTTTAATAATTATAAATTAACAATTTTGATTTATTAATCAAGGATAAAGTGTTTTAAAAGAGATACTAAACGAAACCCTATGTGCGATCTGCGATCACACTTACCCACTTGTTCTACACATTTGTGCGTAGGTGAGACAAAACCAAATGTAACCAAATGAAACTAAATTGAACTGAACATATATTGCCTCTTTTCGGTTTAGATTGTTGTTCTTTGTTTGTTTGTTTCCGTTGGGTTACTTGCAACAGATGAGAAATTTATATTTGTAAAACGTATCTCAGTGAAACTTTGTGACATTAAACTTTGTACTTAAGGCTTAGCAATAATTGCTTGTTGTATCCAAACTGAAATTTTGTACGGTAATTTAGTTCTACAGGCAGAGAATAATAACTGCACTGAAAACGAATATCAGATGCAAGAAATGTATGGAAGCCTTTTTTTGGTTGCAAAGTAGTTTACTTTGTATTAATGTCCGCAGTGCCATTGTACATGGTGACTAGAAGGGACAGTAAGCAACGATATATGTCAACCGCGTTTTAAAACTGATTGTTGGAAATAGGGGAGTCGCAGCAGATGATATCAAATTTGGATTGTACCGATCAGATGAAACCGGATTGTTATATGAAGTTACTGTTAAAAATTCCGTGCTAGATTGATTCAAATTTTGTGTGGAAGTAGCTGGAACGATAAAATTGCGGAATTTTTTACCGTGATTTGATACTGAAACTTGAAATAATATATAATTGAACCATAATTTTTTTAGGTTGAATCATTAACTGGTAAAATGGTCAAGAATAAACTGGAAATATATTCAACCGTAAAGTGTCTACGATTATACACTGAAACCTATACTGGAATTCGAACTTGACACCGCTTGACATATATCCAGCTTTCTAACTACCAGAGATACATACCGCTCCAACCACCTGAAAACCTTAGCTCTGCCAAAAATAGAAATTTCACCAATGTTTTGATCAAGTTTCGACAACAAATGTTTCATTACCACAAATTTTTTGCCGAATGCACTTAACTTTTGATTCACCTATGTATTAAAATTTTAAATTCTAAAATGTACTAAGGAATTTTAAAATAACCTAAACATTTATACTAAACATTTAGAATTATATTATGTAAATGAATATTAAATGTTCTATTAAACGGTAAATTGAACGTAATATGTTACATAATACTGACTTTATAATCTATAGAAAACGTTTGGTGCGCTTCAGTGATTTCTTTATGTTTGAAGTATCATGACATCAACAAAATTCACTGTAAACGATATCCTCCCATATATCATAATATAATGAAATTATTTTATGCGGCCCTGTAAACAAATTATACATGCTGCCTATTCTATACTCACGAGAAAACATGTTGTAGTCCATCTCACTATGCCTGAAATATAGGGTGGTCCATCTGTTGGTTATTTTTTGAACTATGAATATTTCACAGGTTATTTGCGTCAGCTGTCATGTATAATGCATGTATGAACTGTCAAATGTATGCCATTTTTGATTATGGACTTGTTGACAGCACAATAACAGTGCAGCAGCGCACACTGCTCGCCAAACCATCAACTTAGTGAGCGAGAAATTTCCAGATCGCGTAATTTCAAGAAATTCTGATGTGAATTGGCCGCCAAGACCATGCGATTTAACCCCAATGAAACATTTTCTTTGGGGGTTTCTGAAAAGTAAAGTGTACGCCAATGCTCCCCGCACAATCCAAGACCTCAAACATAACATCCGGGCTGAAATTTTGGTAATGAATCCGCTCATTCTGAGAAAAGTCATCGAAAATTTTGATGTTCGGATGATGGCATGTAAGCAGAGCCGCAGTGACCACATGTGCGATATTGTATTCCATACATAAATGGCATAGATCCATCTTCCATGTTCAATAAATAATTTCTATTTCACTCATAACAAATGCGTTTTCTTTCATAATAAAAAAAGAACCAACAGATACACCACCCTTTATTATAACATCTACAAAATGCATTGTAAACAATTTTTCTCCATAGAGCTTAATGAATGATGAGAATAATTAATGAGAGAATTCTTTTATGTGTTCATATAAACGAACTATAAACACTACACATTTTATTTTTAATACCGAACATTCTATACTAAATCGCATATAAAAACTTCTGAATATATTTACGAAAGTTAGAGCACGGACAGACAGGCGGCAGACAGGCAAACTAAATTCATAAACATTTTTCAACTATGTTGGTGGAAAGTGTTAAAAATAGAAAATACAACGACATATGCAAAATTTAAAAATGGAAATAGAAATGCTAAATTTTTGAAAATACGAATATTAAATGCAAGATTGTTTAAAAAAAAATGAAACACTTGAGCTCAGTGTAGAAGAAAACTATTGATTAATATTAAATGGACCACAAAATACAGCAAAATGAGACTGCTAATAGAGCTTTTCATTAATCAGTATGAAATATAGAATTAATTAAATTAAAAATGAATATTAAACGTGTTTCTCTAATAAAAACATGTGCATTTCATAAAATATGCACTTACTATTCCTGTTAACTGCGTAATTCATGCAAGGTTGGCCTACACAATTGTTTAAGTGTTAAAAATTCAAGGAAATGTAATTTATATTAAAATGATTGCGAAAATGAATGTTAATGTCCTTTAAGAGATCATAAAATTGGTCAAGTAAAAAAAAAAAAGAAAGAAAGAAAGAAAGAAAGAAAACACAGTAACTCTAAGCTGTATTTCAAGAATGTTCCATATGATTACTACATTCAATATTTTCTTTGAAAACGCAACGATCTTCTAAGTTAGTTCTCTTACTTATACTTTCAGTTTGAAAGTAAATAAAGTTACGATACGCTATCAATAAAACCTTACTAAAATATATTTATCTATTACTTTTACACTAAAAAGTTTCGTAAGTAACTCAATGGAATTTTAGAACGCAGTTTCGGAAATTTGGTATATTTAAATAATAGATTTTTATTGCTGTCGAAATCAAACTTAGTAGTTCTGTTTTGAATACAAAGCTCGTTGTCCAACAGCCATTTTACTCACAAATAACAAAGAAATAACAAAAGCTAATCTCAAGCAATGACAGATAAATTGCAAGTGAGAGTTAAGCCTATTTTTAGTTTTGTCTCAGATGTATTAAATGAATAAAAAAGAAAAAAAAAACATTTGAAAGGATTTTCAATATTTTTAAAATACAACTTAAATAACAATAAGTCTGAATTATAAATTTAATAATAATAATAATGATATAATATAAACAATACGAATAGGTAAGATATTATGAAAAATAAATATTTAGGCTGTATTCTTTAGCTTTTACAATAAGGATTTACAAAAAATCTTTTGGACATGAAGGTAAATAAAATTTTAGTAGGCACTAAATAAATCCTTAGTGCTGTATAGTTATCGATTACTTTTACAGATGAAATTCGTGTAAATAACTAAATTAAATTTAAATTACTATGTTTAAAATTCAGTATGTCTTTTATTTTGAATAATAATCCAACTCTTATTATTTGCAATCGAATACTGTAAATTTGATTGTAATACAAAGCATTGTCCAGCAATCATTTTTCTTACATTTAACAAGGCAACACCAACAACTAATCTCCACCAGTGGTGGATAAACTACACCTGAGGATTAAGCTTGTTTTCAGTTCAGCCTCCAACTCTCTTTAAAGATCGGATTTGTTTTATAAATCGCTGCAACTATTCTTCCGGATACTTAACCATTGCAATTGTCAAAAAAGGGACAACATGCGGTTTGAATATTAGAACACTCTAACAACCGAAGCGTTTCTATGCCATTCATTCGATTTCAGTAAATGTTTGAAAAATTTTATGCGATGCCCTCTGGCTTGGTGTGTCTCAAAACGTCGTCTCTTTAATTGCTGCAGCCCAGTATAATGCGATCAAGCAAGCATGACGCACTGGGTTCAGAATGGCCCATTTGGTGTTGAGCTCCTATTTAATTCACGTCTTCCTGATAAAACATCTATTCTATAAAGAATTTTTATCTCTCTAAATCTTTCAATTAACAGCAGGAAAATTGCTTTCGTTCAGAAGGAAGATTTTATATGATGTATGTATGTCCAAAACTTCGGCTATAAACAACAATAGTTTCTTTGTAACTCTTTATTGTATTATGCCGGAATGAAAATGATCAGGATTATGGTGAAATATTCAAAGTCAGAAAATAACTCAAAGATTAACGTCAGAGTTTGAACATATGCAAATTGTTATTTTTTCTACAGCGAAAACTTATAAAAAATAAAATAATATCTAATTCTTATTTACTAAAATTATTTATAACTAGAAAATAGCCCCGTCAAAAATGACGGAAAATATGATATAAAAATATACAGTGTGATTCATAAACATAGAAACAATAGCCTATTTCCTTAAATATTGCCCTGGACACATACTTCCGATTACAAAGTTTCATAAAAAAAGGTGCAATTTTTGATGACATAAGTTGCAACTCCATGGGGTGTCTATTTGAAAACATGCAAAGATTAAATCTGTATACCGTCCCTGTAGGGTACAATTTCTAATTAGAGAAATTTTCATTATCCATCCCTGAATTAAGAGGATATTTCAGTCATATGAAAAGACGCATTCGTTAATGCTAATCCTATGGAATAAATTTATAAAGAAATCTCGGTCGCATTTCAATATTTTTAAATGATTTCTTTTGCATTGAATAGTTAAGATCGATCTGTATGCAGGCCGTTTTTTACTTTTTCGATTTTGATTGCAGATATTTTTTATGAGGATGCTTTTACTTTCGAAACCGGTTCCGAAAATGAAAGTATCCTCATAAGAAATACCTGTAAACAAAATCGAAAAAGTAAACAACGACCTTTGTACAGATCAATCTCAACTATTCAATGCAAAAGAAATCATTTTAAAATATTGAAATGCGACCGAGATATCTTTATAAATTTCTTCCATAGGATTAGCATTAGCGAACGGGTCTTTTCGTTTGACTGAAGCACCCTCTTAAACACAAAAAAATTAATCTTGCTATCTGCAAAACTCACAGAGATATCAAAATCTAAAATTCATGACTTCGCGATATTAACGCATTTGGAATGAAAGATAGGGATCAACCACAAATTATATGTTATTAAAATTCGATTTTGCGACAGTGCCTCTCCTTTAGTACATAAAACAGCAGCGTACACATTTGAGATTAAACGTGCTTTCGAAATATACTGTGCAGTCATACATTTCCGTATATTACACTACGCTTTAAATTCTGGCCCATAGATTTTGAAAAAACCTTAAATGCGGGGGAGTTTGAATTAAATTGCGGTGAGTTCGAAAGATTAATGGGTTTCAATGAGAATTTCGCCAAATTAGCCAGCTATCGCCAAGTTGGCTTCATATATGGCAACTTATTTTTGTCGCCATATTTGGCGATATTTTGCCAAGTTGGTAAAGATTTGGCGCTCTTGTGGTAAACCTGTAATTAGCACTTTTAAACAAATGCTCATTATTGAAGCTCATACCGATTTCTCCATAGGAGACCTAAAATGGCAATGATGCGGTCCAACCGGAATTGTGAGGGACACACAGAAACTTGGATTTTATATAAATAAATACTTAGTTATTGTTTAAAATTATGTACTTTAATTATAAATATTATGCAGTTATTGTGGATAATTTTTTGGAACAAATGCGTATAAATTATAGAAGAAAATCAATTTAGCTTTCTTTTTGTATTTTATGTAGTTTTAATTAATAAATATGTATTTTCCTAAATACAAAATAAATTAACTCTATGTAATTTTATGTTTGCCTCCTATCTTTAATTCTAACTGAATCGGGTATTCATTCTGTCATGTTGGATGGTGTATCTGCATGTTATGAAATAATGTGAGTACAATTCCATTTTTTTTCTCCTCTAAATCAATTATTAGCCCACGGTATGCTGTTTATTTCTCCCAGCTATTAAAGTGTCGTCTCCAATAAATGACGTTCCGTTGCATAAGCCAGCCGTAAAACAAAGCAGATCTGTCATTGTACTGTTAAATACTCTACTGCAATTTTTTTAACTTCTAAGCATCGCACATTTTCAATTTTTATACCGTCGTATTGAAAAAAAAAATACTTTTTAATGCAATTTATTTGAAAACGGCATCTCCATTTATTTTTGAGATATTAATTTTTTTGTAGTTTTTAGCGCCATTTGTTTAACATTGGCAACTCAAGTACTCTATTTCTGTAGAAAGTAAAGAAAAAGTAGTTGGAAAATAGTAATTATATCTTTTTGTTGCCATTTTCTCGTAACTACTGAAAAAAAAAGTAATTAAAACACGTGCTATTTTGAAAAAATATAAATGAAGGATTTCTGATAAAACATGGAGCTATTATAAACTATATTTAATTTAATTATCTATATTTAAAACAAATAAGGGCGTATGAATCGTGAGATAGCCTATTCTTTTTGTCGAGTTTCTTGAGTGACGACATCTGTTTTTTGTTGTTGTTTTTTTTGTGTGTGTGTGTGTGTGTCTGTATTATTCAGCGATAGTGACGTCCGATGAATACTTTACTGTAGATTTGTTTAAGACCGGATCGTAAATGAAGAATTCTTCAGAGGATGCGAATGGCATCATTTTACATAAAATAAAAGCATGTGTTTTAAGTCTTAAAACTGAAATATATTTTGTATTATCTATATTTATGTACATATATATATTTTTTTCATCGGGGGTGACACTAAATTCTGAAAAAGCAGAATTTCTGTTTTCTAGTTATTTTTTTCTTTTGTCTCTTCATTTATTACGAGTTCCAATGCATTATACGCAAAGTAACGGGTTATATTTTGCTTATTTAACTGTCTGTTATATGAAGTAATGCATCTTTAGCAATACGTGGTATTCTTGCTAACTGGAGATTAAATACTACATGTTGCTATATTTGTCAAAGTTATTTACCTTTATTATATTTTTCTACTACATTTTGTTCCATTTGTGATTATTTTCTTTTACGTAAATTTTATTTGGCATCATCCATACATTAAAATGTTCAGGATTGTCAATATTTTGAGATTTCCCAGTGGGTTCTGTATGCCAATTAGCTTTACTTCAATATGTTTTAGTATAACGATAGCATAATATTAATATGAAATGCGATCTTCATTTAGAATTTTGGTTAATTTTGTTATTTGAACTTTTAAGATAAATTTCGATTCAAAGGCATTATAATGTATAGGAACCAAAAAATCTATCACATCTCGTTTAATTTAAATATTGATCAGTGGAGAATATCAGTGAAGAGCATCAATGACAAATTTCGAAATATATAAGGTAATTATATAATTATAGCATCAAAATTAAACCAGTCAGTTTTTAATAATTTCCTTATATGAAATTTTACTTCTTGAAAACTGTTTACCGATATTTGATGTTTGTAGTATAGTGAGAGTTCAGCTAAAGCAGAAGTTTCGTTTCGGAGTCACTTTTGTTAGGCGAAAAGGAAGTTCCTGTCCAATTAAAATGTAACAAAGTTAGGCTATGTTAGCGCATGAATCCATTAAAACGTTCGCTAGCCGAGGCAGAAAAGCAGCGAAAAAAATTTTCTTTAGCAGAGATATATCGCTCACCCGCAGGAAAAGTGACTCATCTCGACAAAAGTAAATTTCACAGGAGAGGCAAAAGAAAATGGGCATGCTTTTACTGTAACATGAAATTATAGCACTTAATTCTGCATGCAGCGATGAAAGCGTGCATAAAACCATAAAATCCGTAAGAATGAAGACGTAGGATGAGGTTTGGAGGTTTGGGTAATTTTATCTCCCCACACAATCTACCCATCTTCTGTGGTCTCAAATGGACATATAGCGTAATAAAGTGATTTTCCGTATAGCTACACTCATGAAACTGATTGTGTACCATGGCGCACCTAGACAGTTTTATTAGTGGAATAAAACGCAAAATGAATTTTTGCGATATGTGTCACTTTTCTTGCGGGTGACTGGACTGATATGTTAGTTGAGACATCGTCTATCACTGTTCATCAGGACTTATACTGTGCTACACAGAATGATTTACCTATTAAAATCTTAAATACTTCTTTGTATTAACTTGATTTCACTAAACTATCTTTCTACTAATGTGAGACACAGTGAACGATAAGTTAATTATACTACTAAATGTATAGCAATAAGAAATATAAATTTAAAAAAAAGTTTTCTTTATCAGAGCTATCTGTTTAGCTGAGGCATCATCTATCACTGTGCATCACGACTTTTACTGAGCTACATACAACATTTTACTTTTTAAAATCTTAAATACTCATTTAAATTAACTTGATTTCAATAAATTATCTTCCTACTAATGTGCAACACAATGAATGATAAGTTGTTTAATTGTAACACTAAATTTTTAGTAATAAGATTTATAAGAATAACTAATCATAACAATATAAAAAAAGTTTTCTTTAGCAGAGGTATCTATTAGCTGAGGCATCATTTTTCACTGTGCATCACGATTTTTACTGTTCTATATACAGCGTCTTACCCATTAAAATTTTAAATACTCATTTATATTAACTTGATTTCAGTAAATTATCTTACTACTAATGTGCGACACAGTGAACGATAAGTTGTTTAATTATAAAACTAAATTTATAGTAATAAGAATGATCAATTTTTTTAAAAAGTTTTCTTTACCAGAGCTATCTGTTAGCTGAGGCGTCATCTATAATTGTGCATTACGTCTGTTACTGTTCGCATACAACGTTTTACCTATTAAAATCTTAAACACTCATTTATATTAACTTGATTTCAGTGAATTATTTTATTACTGATGTGCAACACAGTGAGTGATAAGTTCTTTAATTATAACAATAAATTTATTGTAATAAGAATTATAATAATAACTAATTAAAAAAAGAAGAAGTTTTCTGTAGCAGAGCTATTTGTTTAGCTAAAGCATCATCTATAACTGTGCATCACGATTTTTACTGTTCTACATACAACGGTTTACCTATTAAAATCGCAAATACTCATTTATATTAACTTGATTTTAGTAAATTATCTTATTACTGATGTGCGACACAGTGAACGATAAGTTGGTTAATTGTAAAACTAAATTTATAGTAATAAGAATTATAATTATAACAATTTCTAAAACGAATACAATCTTGTCAGGTTCTTATGTAGTCTTTAGTTTTACATACATTCCCTGCTTAAATTAAATAATATATTAATCAAAAATTCATAAAGACTTACTGCGAAGATGGGAACCTAAAAGCATATTTCTGCATTTCTTTTATGTGAGTATTTTTACATATAATTTGCGAAAAGGGTATGCTTTTGATGTTATCCAATTGATCTGAAAAGAAATAGAGAAATTATAAATGAAAACAAATAACCATAACTAAAAATATAACATAAGAAGTTATATCACATTAAAAATTAATTTTTGAAATGCTTTTTGAACACCATATAAACCGATTACATTTTCTGAATTTTTTGTTCTTGAAAATATAATAACAAAACGATACAATAACATTCTAAAAAACAAGGCAAGTAAAACATTAATAAAGGAAAATTGTACCTTTGATTAGCGGTGTCAGCAGGAATGAATCTAACATGCATATAAAATGTGCGTGTGTGCATTTGTTTATGACATATTTAAAATGGATGCAATATTGAACTTGATTGAATCAATCATTTTAAATTAATTCAATACCGAAACGTGTTCGAATCACTTGAAAAATTATGTATGAAAATACTTTTCTAAAAACATTCAAAAATGAATGTTCGATGTACACTGTAAAAAAAATTCTGTAGTTCTACAGATGTAAAGTTTCATGCTTACTGAACTTTCATCTGTAACTGTACAAAAAAATCTGCAAATCTACAAAACTAGTTTTTGTAAAGTTACATAACTCTGTAACTTTACAAATGAATCTACTAAAATTACAGTAATCTTACTAAAATTTTATCTGTAACCCGGGTTGCAGTTACATGAAAAGTTCTAGGCATCCCAGTTTCCTAAAAAAGTTTTAGTAACCTTACAGATTTTTTTATTTTCGGCGCAAAAGTGCGTCTGTTACAGGAATTTTTGTTGTTGCCGTTACATAAAATGTTCTAGGAATCCCAGTTTCCTAGAAAAAATTTAGTAACTTTACAGATTTTTTTTTTTTTACAGTGTAGAAGATTCTATTATTTATTTACTTTATATACTTTTTATTAAGGATCGATCGAAACCAAATTTCGGTAATCTTCCGATTTTCGGACGGAAACGAAAACAAAACGAAAATATCCAAAAAATTTTAAAGCAATTAATACATACATAAATATACTGAATTATTAATTAATTATACGTGTGATTATACATGTGATCCAAGTTGGCTGTCTGTGCCTCTGACCAAAACTTTTTATTTTCATATAAAATAAATTAAATTAATTCACCTGCGACACAGAATGAGTTTCTAATTATATGTATTTCATGTAATTAAAAAAAATTTTTAGGTATACATACCTCGATTTACCTTTTATAATAATTTTTTGTAAACGATCATCTGTTACAGTAGAACTTTCGTTAAAAAGTATTCGAAATACTTCTGCCGTTTCAAACTGCACTTGAAAAGCGTGTTCAAAGTTCAATCATATATTCATTGATTACTTTATAATTTGCACTCACCTCTTGAGTCAGTCATGGCTGATAATTAGAAATAGTGAAGTTCATAGCAATAAATAAAGTCTCATTTGATCTGATACTGCTGAAATCAATGAGTAATTACGAAAATTTCGGAAGAAAGAAACGAGGTTTTTTGGAACACTGATTGTTTCGATCCGACCAAATTTTCAGCAGAATTTCCACCGAAAATGATTTTTTGACAAAACTCAGATTTTGGGCCGAAAACGAAAAAGGAACCGAATTTTCGTTCGATCTCCTTTTTATACCTAAAATGAGATTTTCTACTGATGATTTTCATAAAAGAGTATGTTAATATTAATTTTTGTTATACTCCATATACATAATTGCGTTTTGAATTACAAGATCAGATTTTTTTTTATAGAATCAGAAATTTTTACTGTTATTTTAGTTAATTTCAGCTTATTTCATTTTTGATTTGTCTGTATTTCATTCCAATACTCATGTTCATCAAGTAATACCTTTTATCTCACAATCACCATACGATTATGTGAAGGTAATCACTAAGATTAAAAAAAAAAAAGAAAAACCCTCAATTTTTTTTTTTTTTTTTTTTGTCTATTGAATGTTGAAAACTGTTATAAAACGATGTGACTCAGGAATAAATCCTTATTTATGTGAATGAAATCGTGTTTTCACCCGCTAATCTTATGATTGAACGACTTTTGGCGCTGAAGGATTTTTAGTGCTTATTGACGCATTATTCTCCATTGCTTCAAAAACAGAATTGGTGTCAAAACATTTCATAAAATAATAAAATATATCAAATATTTACACATATTTACACATATACAAATACATGCAATGTTATTTAAATTTCCTTTATTAAAATTTCACACTCCAGATGATGTCCTTCAAACTACGATATAAAATTATGATTGAGCCGTATTAATGATGGTGATTGCAGTAAATCCCAGGTTAATTCCATTGCAGAATATCGCTTTATTAAAGTAAGAAACACTGAAGAAATAAAGGGATATTAGCATAAAGCTCAATGCCCTCTTCATCCTTTAGATAATTCTATTGGCTACATTTTTAACTAGATAGTACCCTTCGAAACTTGACGTTAAATAACTTAAAGGTTCTACATAATAATCTGTTAGGTGCGAGTATTACTTACGCACAGAAGGCTCCGTACAATAAATATGTTAATTAGTAACTGTACCGTGTTGAATTCAGACACTTTTCTCCGGGGGGGGATTTCTGAAGCTCCGGGGGGGACACTATAGAGTTCCGGGGGGGGATGTCCCCCCCCCCGGGCCACCCCCTGAAATCAACACTGACTGTAATACAGTAGACTTGCGATTTAACAGCTTTCACGGGACCTCGGTAAATAGGACGTTAAATCGAATGGTCGTTAAATTAAATGTTGCTAATATTGGTTGATTTTAATGCACTTCAAAAATACCTACCTAAATATAATGTAGTAAAATCTACTGATTTATATACAATTAAAGAAATATGTTTGTAGTATTTAGTCTAAATTTTTAGATTTAAAAAGTTGTTAAAAATTATGGAATAATTTTTATAAGAATTTAAACATTTTACAAAATAAAAAAGTGACTTAGACTAGATAATTAACACTTTTTGAATAATAATGTTGTACTTTTTTCGCTTTAAATGGCGGCTGGAAACTTCTAGAATACAACTTTTAAGGTCATTGATTATCTAAAATTAGTCGTTAGAGTTTATTTCCTATTCAAAAATGTTCCATACAACTTGATGACATCCTCTGTTTTTTATGCAGGAGGTATAAATGGAACCTCGTCGGAAGAATTATTTGGAATGTCCAATGAGGATTGAGAAGGGTGCAGATTAAATCATCTTTTGAAAATGTTTTCTCACTGTTAAACTTATCGTCAACGTCAACATAATCTTCAAATGTGAGATTTTCCGGCCAAATAACATCTTTTCGTAATGCTTGCATATTAGATGATTGGAATCTTCAGTTTCGGTGTTCTGTTTTTCAACCCCTGGGCAGCAAGTTCAAGTTCCCAAGCTTGGTTCTTTAAATATCCGACGGGATGAAAGCAAAACTGTGTTCTGAGAAACCGCTTGCCAAGCATCATTTGCTATATGAATAGCCAATAAGAATTCGTTTTATGAATTATGTTTACTTCTAAATTGATTAGAATACCACTGACTAGTTTCTTCGGTACATTTTATGAAACATTGTATAACACCTTGATCTATACGCTGTAAAACGAATGTAACATTTGAGGAAAGAAAAATTATACTTACTGCTTCTAGATTTTTTAATTTCTGGAGGACGTGAAAGTTCTCAAAGTTCGCTAAATCAACATTCGAATTATTTGCGGGTCGTTAAAACGAGCGAGGAAAAACTTTCTAATTATTGAAAAATGGTCGGGACCTCATCCAATGGTCGCTAAATCGGGAGGGATCGCTAAATCGGGGTCGTAAAATCGTGAGTTATTACAAAAAAATTCGTTTTTAAAACAGTATTAAGTTTTTATCTAGGCTTTAAAAGCTGATGGTACATAGAACATGCCTGCCGTGTCATGTATGTCCAAACCGTCCCTGTCTTTAAAAGTTCTCGGCTAATTACCGACAATCTTTTTCGAAAATCATTATCAACAATTATTTTATACTTTCCGCTACAATAGGTACCTCGAGAGCCCCTTAACTCCCATGATGAGTGCCCGCAAAGGGAACTTTATGTGTAGCGGAAAAATGCGATGTTCTAAAAAAACTGTGTGATATAGGGTAATCGCTATAGTTTTTCTGCAAGGTTTATATAAACTTCTACTACCCCTGTCAGTTTCATAATTTTAGTTTCAGCAGATTAGGAAATAGAGGGAGGAGGGATATATTTTTGTATTACATTTTCGGCGATATCTCAGAAAATATAATACCTAAAATTGAAACAAATGTATTTTTGAGTTACATTACGGTAGTTTTCACACGATATATACATATATATATAGTTTTAAGCAAATTAATTTCCCTTATATTTTTCCTAAATATATTTGTTGAAGGATTAATAATCTGCAAATATGTGGGTCAAAAGCCTTTCTTCTGCCAAATTTGAACTTTCTATGTTACATAGTTTGCGAGAAAAACGGCTTTGACAGACGGGCTGCGGTGACAGCGCTGGGTTTTTTTTTTTTTTTTTTTTTTTTTTTTTTTTTTTTTTTTAGAATAGAGAGAAAACTTATAGGAACACGTACCTAAACTTAAAAAGAGCAACTCTTTCAAAATTAATGGAAGGACTATTTCATGAACTTTTAGCTCAATACTCTTTATTTATAAAATTTTTAATGAACACTGAATGTTTAATGAAAACTGAGATAACTGAAAAATGTTTTACTGTCTGTACCCATGTAACGAGAGTTAATAAGCAACCGGTCCCTAGCTCGGTTATTAAGGAGCTATTTCACTCACGTGAAAACGCCCTTTCACTGACGTTTATCCTGTGGGAGAAATTTAAAAAATATCTCGTTTGCATTTCGATATTTTTAAATGATTTTTATTTTTTTGCGTTGGACAGCTGAGGTCGATCTCCAAAAGGCCGTTTTTGTTTTCAGGGGTTTTTTATGAGTATACTTTCACTTTCAAAATAGGTTCTGAAATTGAAAGTATCCTAATAAAAAAATCGTGTAAACAAAATCGAAAAGGTAAAAAATGGCTTTTTTAGAGATCGATCTCAGCTATCCAATGCAAAAAAATCATTTAAAAATAGCAAACAAGATATTTTTAAGAATTTCTCCCGCAGAATTAATATTAGCAAGCGTATATTTTCGCTTGAGTGAAGTATCCTCTTAAAGGGAGGTTTTTATTTATTTTAACTGTTGCTGACTAATACTCTTTAGAAAATTCTGACATTTTTAATGATCTTATGAACCTTTTTCAGGGTTCAGTACTTTAAAAGCAAAAACGGAATCATTTTATGATCATTCGAGTCTTCAGTAAATGATTTTTTTCTGACCGGGGATGTTTCTTCGTTAATATTAAGAAAACTACTGCATACAAAAATATGAAAATGGATAGAATTATAGAGAAATGTTTAATTACCATGCTGATCCAGACAGTTTTTAAATCGAATAATTATTTAAAGATATATTTTAAACTATTACTAAATTATTACTAAAGTTGGTCAAAATCGTTCCATTAAAAAAGTTTTACAGGAGCAAAAACTATGCATAAGAATTTAATCATATTTTCTAAAGTTCATCATATTTCTTTTCTACATTAGAAGATCTCTGTGTACAGACTGCATTTATTTTTTTAATTTGACTAATTTTTTTAGGGTTTATTTCTATTTTAAATTCAAATTTTCAGCATTTCGAGAGATATTTTTTACATATTTTAGAAAAGGTTATTATTTTAAATTGTTTCCAGATGTAAAAACAGCGCAAAGAATAATATTTCCTTCAAATTAAAAATTTATTTACACGTGACATAAACAGAAAAGTGTATAAACAGAAAAAAAGCTTTCAAATTAGAATTGAATGATTGCGTATTAAAAGCAGAAGAATATTGAAAATTACGTCATAAAAAGTACATTTACACGTGAATTTTAAAAGAGAAAGAACATTTTTAAATAATAAATTCATTATTGTGCGCTAAAAGCCGTAAATGGAGGAAATTACGTCAAATTTAAAGTGGAAAAATAATAATATTGCCAAACAGTTTAAATTTAAAAATATATTTACACGAGACATTTATTTCACATTTTTAGATGATCTTTTAACCCCTTGGGGACGAGCGACCGGTATTCGTGCCGCGTAAGGTGCTCTGAATCGGGAATTATTCTCACCAGTAAATTTTTATTGTAAATTTTGCCTTATTTAATCCGAGCATTTTTCCGATTCAATTATGCAAAAATTTCTGTTTTAAAAAACCGGTGATTAAAGATTCAAATTCTATAAAATACGCTCGACCCCAAGGGGTTAAACTACTGCTTCCAATTCTATAAGGCAGCGCAAATAAAACTATTTTCTTTCTAGCAATAAAAGTATTTTTACAACAAAATTAAAAAGATAAAGAAAATTTAAAAATAAAAAATTCATTAATATGCGTTAAAATCAGTAAATAGGAGAGATTACGTCATATTTAAAATGACCAAATAATTTTATTGCAAAACAGTTTCAATTTAAAAATATATTTAAACGAGACATTTATTTCATATTTTGAGATGATATTTTTAACTATTGTTGTGAATTCTAAATAATATTTCCTTTCTAAAAACAAAAGTATTTTCACGTGAATATTAAAAAGAGAAAGATAACTTTGGTAAAAATTATGTCAGATTTAAAACAATACATTTAAAATGTCTTATTTAAAAGAACTTTCTTATAGCGTTGTTAAAAAGTACCGGGAGACAAACATTCTGTTTACTTAATGAATTTTATAACAGCTTATTTTCCAATGTTTAACTGATCTTATTTAATCAAAGACGAAAACACCCATTGGATCTCTTAACAGCAGCTAATTCCGCTTTAAAATTCCCCAATCAAAAGGGAAATGAATGGAAACCTGTTTACAGAGAGATCGCTACTTTTTTTTTAAATCAAAATTCAATCTTCCATAATCTTTTCAAAGCCGATCAAATTAGCATGTTCTTAGTGTCTGCGATGTCTGACCGGGGGTTAGCGAGAGTAGCTCGTGCGGGGCAGAGCCTTCTAGTATTTAAAGAAAAAAAAAGTATCCTTTCTCTGATAACTAAAACAATAAAAATTCCATTTTTCTATGATCAAAACTCACGAAATTTTGAAATTTTAAATTTTAAGAATATTTCGGAACCTTCCGGCACTAAAGAAGCACAGATGATTTATTTAGTGCCAGAAAGATACGAAATGTCATAAAATGCAAGGTATCACAACTCGGAGAGTTTTGGACGAAGAAGAATGAGATTTTCTATTATTGCACTTGTCAGAACTTGGAGAATTTTTTAAAAAATATATTTTACAGAACTGTAGCACAGTATAAAAATCTAAAAAGTGTAAATTTTTGAAAAGTGATGGCAGGAATATTTCATAAACATAAACTTAATTCCCTCTTTATTTTGAACAACTTTGCAGTTTATATTGCCTACGTAGGTAAAAAATTAACGAGCATTTCAATCTTTTTTTTAAATCCTCGTATAAAATTTTCAAACAACTTTCAAAAAATAAATCAAACAAATAATAATTAGAGATCTTTAATTATACACACACACACACACACACACACACAAAAAAAAAAAAAAAAAAAAAAAAAAAAAAAAAAAAAAAAAAAAATTAAGCATCTCAGAAAAAAAGAATTTTGCATATCCTGTCGGGGGAAGAAGGAGGGACAAAAATCAACGGATTTACCCACTACGTTTAACCCTTTAGCGGGTGGTGTCCACAAAAAAGGACACCTAATTTTAAGAGTACTGGCACCAAGAATATTTAATTACAATTTTCTTTTTATAAGGTACAGGATAATAAGAAAGTTTTTAATTTTCTAATAAATTCGTTTGTAAATTACGGTGTCAGTCCATCATTCCATCATTTTACAAACAGAATTACTACGCGCCGGAAAAAGTTAAAGGAAAAAATTTAAAAGAAGTAACCTTTCCAGTTTAACTCGGTTTATTTTCTTTAAGAAGACAGTTTAACTCAAAATTGATCAAAAGATAGATTTTTGTTTTTTTTTTAGTATCAAATGAAAACCTGTTTCATTGTGAATATTTTGACACCTCATACGGCATTTTTATCGCGAGGTATTGTAAATTTTGTTAATATACACAGTGCAATTACCCACACAAATTAAAACTTTAAGAGGGCTGGTCACTCAGATTCGGAATTCTTCTCCGTAATGTTAAGTCTATGGGCATTTGATGCATTCGTATGTTTAAAATATCTCCTATGGAAATTAATTTTTTAACTTCTATTTTTTGTGTACACTTCCTAAAAGGTGTTTCTTTTTTTTCTTAGTTCTCAAAATATTTCTAAAGTATAAACTTAATTTTATATGAAGTGTTAAAATCTTACTCAGAGTTCGCCCGCTTTTAACACATAAAATATTAAATTCAGCATAGATTTTAGAAATATTTCGAAAATTAAGAATAAAAGAGACATCCTTTAAGAAGAGTGCACAAAAAAAAAGATGTCAAAAGTATGAATTTCCCGAGAAGATATTTTAAATATACGAATTCATCAAAAGTCCATAGACTTCGAGATAGAGATTTAAACTTTTTTGTACATGTTTTTTATTATGTATGTGATAAATCTGCCCATGGAATTAGCCTTCAGGTTTTTCGTTATTATTATTTTTTTAAAATAAAAGTATTTGAAGATGTGTTAGATTTCATCGTTTTACACTACACTGTAAAACAAATACTGCCAGTTTTCCGGTAGGAATCGGAAAAAATAGTTGCGCTTATCGTACCGGAATAATTTCCGACCCAGCTCGGAATAAAATCCATAAAAATAAGGAAATAGTCAGTAAAACGGTATTTTACGGATTTTATTCCGAGCTGGGTTGGAAAATATTCCGATACGATAAGGGCAACTATTTTTCCGATTCCTACCGGAAAACTGGCAATATTTTTTTTTACAGTGTATATATATCAGTAAAAAAAATATATTAAATGTAATAGTATTAGATGTATCTAAAATTCCATGCGCAGACTTGTGTAATACACATTTGAAAATCTTTTTTTAAAAAATGGGCAAAAATATCAATATTTAAAAAAGTGGTAGGGATTTAAAAAAAATTAAAATTTTTTTAACTTTTTAAAAACTTTAATTAAATATGCAGTTAAAAAAAACCTTTTTTTTCAAAATGTACTTTTAGTTGAACATTGAAATGCAGTGAGTTCACCTTTTGAAACATATTTTTTAAAATAAACAAAATTGTTTGAAAGGTAAACTGCCTCCTTAAAATGTATTACTAACAAAATTTTTGTGAAAAATATTTCCCAAAAATTAACATTTTTTTTCAATTGTATGATATGACTAAAATATAATTAATATTTTCAAATTCATCCTTAGCTCAAAAACTAACATTCTTTTGAAATTGAGATCATCAGATCCTGTCTTGATCTTGTTCTAAATGTAAATATTTAAGTTTGTTTGCATATTGTTTCATATAAAATTACTTATATTGAAAATTGATCGAAATTTTGAAACTATTACTTATATTTATGATGAAAGCTAAAAAGAAAATTGAATATGTATAAAATAATACAGTTCAATTGATTAAAAACGCATAACATTAAATAAATACAAAATATCTTTATGAAATACGACCTACATTCTAAAATGTATTGGAATAATTTCTTCAGTAAATTTCTTAGAACATTGTAAATTTATTTTGGTATTTACCAAATTGAATCTAAGAAATAAGTATAAGAAAGGTTTTTGTTACTTTTTTTTTTTTTCAAAAATTGTTTCATTTTTTGGATGAAGTTGTTATTAGGTAACCTTTCATGAAGTATAATTGAAATTCTAGAATTCTAATTACTTTTGAAAATGTGAGACATAATTTTTTAACATTTAATATTTTTATATTTACATAATTTACACAATAATAACAATTTTTTATATTTAAAAACTGGTTGTTATTGAGTTTTTCTGAGTGAGTTTAATGCTATCTATTGCCATTTTAGACATATACTACTAAGTAGTCAATAATTTAATAAAATTTACAAGATTTCACTTCAATTTCTAGAATTATTTTTCACATGACACTTTCTGCGACTTGTGCCTTCAACTGTAATACTCAGCCTGTCATTATCTTCAGATCGTTTCAAAATAGGGGGCTTAACAGACAGAAAACAGGTCTTTTTCTGAAAGTTAGTTTTCTATGTCGCTCTTTTTATTCTTTTTTACTTTCACTTTCGAAAGACAAAATGTTATAAAAATTAGAAAAAAAATTACGTCAATAATGGTGTTTAATAATGTTAATGTGTCCCAAAATGATAAAAATTTTAATTAAATATTTAAAGTTTTAACAACATTTAATGCATAAAAAGTTCAACAACGTGAGTGAGGATATTATTGGACAAAATGTAAGTAAATTTCAAAATTTGATATTCTAGAAGGAAATTTTAGTTAAAAATTTCAATTCAAGTGGAAAAATAGTTACAGCGTGTTCAAAAAATAATTTACTCATTTTAAATTCCACCAGCGAGAAAGACCAAGCTACGCTCGGTTAAAATTAGAGTTGTGTTCAAATCGATATAACCATAATTTCTCCCTGTATTATTGCTATAAAGCATTTTATTTTATAACAGTCTAGAAAATTCCTTCATATTCTGAGAACCAATTCTTTCGCAAAATTTGGCGACATTCTGTCATTTGGCGCCAAGCATGTGTTGAGAAATTTCTACGTACCCTGGTGGATTGAATTCTGTTTTCGAGAGCGTTCTATGGACTCTGATTGGTTAAATCATGTATCTCGGCTCCTATTGGCAATTTCTAGAAAATTTTTTTAGATTCATAAAGCTAAATTTTTTGCCGATTTTCTCCAAATTTGGCGATTGAAGCATGTGTTTTTGAATCGGTAATATTGAAAGTCGATTTTCCCTCCAAATCACGTCAAAGGGACTAATATTTCGCCAAATATCAAGAAATTTGGCAAACTGTTGCCAACATTGCGAATTTGTTTACTGCAAACTGTTCAACAACTTACTGACTATTTCAGCCTTCATTCCCATTCACATGCATTGGCCCATAGTGACCCCCAAACTGTCCCACTAATAAAATTTTCTCGAATATGTGGCCTAACCTATGGTCTTCTCGTATCCGAAAACGGTAGGATACAAAATTTAGTCAAAATCGTTAGAGCTGTTTTTAACATGAAATTCGCATATACACACATATATACACACACACGATTTAATCGTATTATAATATACTAAATGAAATCAAGTAATTTGAACAATTGTGAGATTCAGAAAAATCCTTCCTTTGATAAAAATATTTTGTTTAAGCAAAAAAAAAAAAATTGTTCTAAATTTTGCAGTTAGATGATTCTATATCCAAGAAAATGTCGAAAATGCAAAACAAGCAGTGATAGAGGGTTTATATTTTGTCGCAGAGAATTTATTTTTGTTACGTTGTACAATTCATAACCACAAATGCAACCATCTTTCAACTGCGTGTAATCCAGTCTCTTATGCAACCGATGCAAGCAATCACTTGGATTGAAACTGGATGTGTTTCGATTTGTCAACTGCGCACGTGATGATGCATGGCAGAGGTCTAGGTAGTTTCATGGTAGAGGGCCTTACTTTTTTCCGGAAGAATCGGGCCGGGCCTAACTTATTTTTTCTGTACACAGTCGGGTCTGGTTTCTTTTATAGTCTTCATGGTCATAGTCATCATGGCACGGGCCGAAATTTCTAGGCCCGGGCCCGGCCCGACTCAGAAAAAAAATTTCGGCCCGGCCCATAGAAAAAAAATATTGGCCCGGCCCGTAGAAAAAAATTATTGTCTCGGCCCGGTATAACAGCTAAAAGTTCGGCTCGAGCCCGGTCCGGCCCGGAAAAAGTTAAAAACTTGGCCCGAGCCCGGCCCGGCCCGAGTGAATTTTTACAAAACATTGATTCTTATGTCGATTTCGTTAAAAATTTTACTCTTACAAGGAGTTCTGACCAAAAATATTTATCTTAACTTATTTTCATGTTTCTAAGCTTCATTTTTATATAAGTGCCGCAGGCTGCGATATTTATTTTTTTAATGAATTGCTATTTCTTCTATGTAAATGTTTCAGTTATCATTAATATTGTTAATCCATATTCCATGCATTGAATTGTTAAAAATCTGAAAAATGCTATACAGTAAAATCTTCTAAGACTCAATTACATAGAAAAGAAAAAAAAATGCGTTATAGACAAGTTCCCTTCTTAACAAATGTACATGTATTATATATTCTTTTCTTACGTATTAGTATATTAATTTTGCATGAATCAACACGTTTTTCAGTTTAAAACAGGATTTCGCCATAGGCAGGTTCCTTTTCACACGTTTTACTATATTTTAATTAGCGTAGAAATTTACTATTCTTTAAAACGAATAAATATTATTGTTTAATTGTAGAATAATGGCGATTCAAAAATGTATGCATATTTTGGGCCAGGCTTAATTTTACTGAACTTTGAACGAACAGGTTACGTCGAGACAACGATTTTCATACGGGCTGGCACAAAACTAGAACTGGAAATTTTGGGCCATGAAGACTAGAAAAAAAACCAGTCCCGGCTGTGTACAGAAAAAATAAGTTAGGCCCGTCCCGGTCCGATTCTTCCGGAAAAAAGTAAGGCCCGAACCCGGACCGGCCCGTGCAGATCTCTAATGCATGGTTCTGAATTACATAAAGTAAAGTGAGTTATTTAGTAATTTAATCGAGTTATTTAGTAACTAGCCACCTCTGGTAACCAGTTTGGTCTCCTTAAATGTATGCTAAGCATTGCATCATGTTACTTTCATTCTGAAACTAAATCCTTCCCCGCGAGTTCAAAGAGAAATCAAGAATTCTTTGCGCACTTGATAACATTTCATACATTTTTTGTTATTATGCTTATTTCGTCTTTTTTGACGAATACCTCTTAATTTCCGTAGCTGTAAAAATGAGTGAAATTTCAAGTGTTTGAACTAAGATTTGTTCATAAATTATCTAAATTAAACTTATTTTACTTAAACATGCTGTTACTTCAATGTTATTTTTTAATATTAATAAATTTATTTAAATTTTGAAAATCATACATTTATAAAAATTTTTCACTACTTAATAACTAAATAAGGAATATGTATACTTTTGTTTTTATAGATTGGATTTCTGAGTTCATAAATATGACATTAAATTAACGCAACTAAGAGAAATAGCAAAATAAAACCCTCGTGAATGCATGCCGTAACAAACGTTAGCGCCGCCAATTTATATACTATGACTTCATAAGAATATTGTCCATTCATTGCTGGAGAACCTGCTTTGCGAATGATTACCTCCATGGCCTAATATTTTTTATAGTTTATAATGAATGAATCTCTTGTGTTTGTTTACTTTATGAAGTGAAATAGAAAGCTGTCGACTTAATTTCAATTGAAATTATCTTGGGATATATATTTATTTGAATGTAAATTAGAAACAATACTTTGATGTTGAAATGAAATATTTTAGTTTATGTTATTATTTTTACGATTAATGGCTTATTTAGGTACTTTTCTATTAAAGGGGCCTTGGCTTCTTTTTTTTTAAAGCTTGGTGCAATTCGGGCTTCAAAACGTAAAATACGTTGATAAAATATATAAATAGCTATGAAAATAAAACTGGTGAACTTTTATTTTTATTTATATGTATTTATTTGCATATAAACATTTTATTTACACATATATATACAATATTTGTTTAGATACAAATTAATTGCTTCTGTTTTTATATAAAAATAGATTATTGGTTTCTTTAGATTAAATAAATTGTATACATATGGAAAAATTGCTTATGTATATGAAATAGGATTTAGATTGCCGGAAAATACGATGCCAATTTTTTTTCTCGCCAAGAACCTATGCTGGAAAAATATTTATTTATTTATTTATTTATTGTATTTTAACTGTGGTAAATGAAAGATGTGTATTTTAAATGAAAGTTGTGTATTTTAAATAAAATGAGTGATAGATTTATATTTTAATGAAATGATGGCGATGGAAGAATATTTGGCGATTTATCACCTGCACCGGACTAATGGCTGTTTGGCATATAAAAAGTGAAGCGGTCAGACCGGAACTATTGATGACAGTCACATGACTTCGGCTTTTATTATATAGATTGAGTTGTTAGATATTTCAATGCGTTTTAACCCTCCAAGCGTCTTGCAAAAGGATAAAATTGTAATGCTGTTTTCTTTGCAGTTTGTTTTAAATGCTAAGAAAATATGATTCTTTCAACATTATAAAAAAAAACTCACTTACAAATATGAATGTAATCCTTGAGAGTATTAATCATTCTTCAATGTATTTAAAATTCATTAAATCTATAGAATTATATTATCTTAAATATGCTTATATTGCTGTGAAATCTGGAGCTTAGTGAACGGAATATTACGGCCCAAACAGAGGGTTAAATAAACAAATTCGAAAATATTCTTTCTTTTTATTCACTCATACTAATATCTAAAATAAAATCACTTTAAAAATAAGCGTGCGAAATCTAAATATACATATTTATCATAACATACCAAATCAGTAGAGTGAAAAGAGACATTCTTACCAAGTGTAAAAGATCCAGATTCCCCATGATGCTCAAAATAGTACCTGTCACCGTATTTCAAATGATAAAATTGGATTCCTATTATGCAAGCGAAAGTGGGACCGACTACGCCGTCTGGAACGTAGCTTTCTGATGTACCTCCTGTAAATAAGTCGATGTCGTGCACAGACCTAAAATAATAGAAGTATGTTAGTAAACTGATTTTTTTTTTGTGGGTTACATGTAATGAAAACACACTGTTAAAAATATCCCTGTAAAATTACGGGCAGAGGCCTGCAGCAGAGATTCGAGTTATACCCCGTAAAAAAAATATCCATGCCCATCATTTTGTGTAAAAGTGTACACCCGCACGGAGGAAGGTGTATGGGGTCGTACCGTATTTTTGCAAACAGATGGGCTAGAACAGCAAAAATATGTGGATTGCCCTTAATTTCTAAGTATCTAAAAATATCCCTGTAAAATTACGGGCAGAGGCCGACAGCAGAGATTCCAGTCATACCCGTTAAAAAAATCCATGGTTATTATTTTGTACAGCCCGTAATTTTACGAGGCAAAGATATAATGCACTTCAAAACACAATAGCACTTTACTTACTGTTCTGTAGCACGTAGCACGTTAGATATTCATCACAAAATCGCTTTTTTGGCGGCTTAAAAAATAAGTTACGGTCGCGGTTAAGTGACATTATTTTTTGAAATACGACTAAAATGAAGGGTTACACGCTAGCGGAGGAAAATGTATGGTGTTGTACCGTATTTCTTTAGTGGATCAGACCGTTTTGTAGGCAAACCTTTGCACACAGAGCTACAAAATTTGACACGATAATAGCCTTAGACCCAATTAATCCTTTTTCGAAATCCGATCTTTTTTTTATTATTAATATTTAATGTTTTGGGGATATTATTTCGTTGTTCTTCTCTTGTGCGAGTTCTAATTTTCGAGAATTAAAATTTTTTACACCGTTAGAAAAAACCAAAACCTTACTCTTTCTAACAAAGTTCCTTTTAAATCAAAACAATTTTCAGATTTTTGGGAGATTTTTAAGCAACCGATTTTTTCTGTAAAGTTTGAGATGGCAAGTAACATGTGTGTGAATAAACTATCACAAATAAGATAGATTTTTTGGGATGTGTATCGTAAACAAAATAAATGTAGGTAATATTTTTCATATCTGGAGAGAAGAAAAAAGGCTTCTTAAATGTACCATAAAAAAAGAATAATCTATGATCACATTTCTTATCTTACATTTTATTTCTCATGCAGTAAATTGAATATACAGGGTGGTTATAATTAAACTTCCCCTATAAACAGCATCCTACAGCGCAAACGGGTGAACGGAATGCACTGAAATTTGGTATGTAGGCTATACACGAGATGCGCTCACGGAATTTTGAGAAAAAAAAAAGTTCCAAAATGTCCACCAGATAGCGCCTTTTCCGAAAAAACATTAACTATAACACAAGAAACAACCAAAATGGAATACAGAAACAACATTAACGATACAGAACAAGAATTATGAGTAATAAAATGTAAAACTAGGAAAGGCCGTCAGTTCTAAGAAAAAAATGTCGAGATTTGCATGCTTGCAAAGAAGAAGAAGCTTTATGCAAAACAGGTTAGGGACGTTGCAGACGTTGTCATGTTTTATGTTGATGTTTCCGGCTGTAATGATGACAGTATCTTTAGTTGAGCATGCATTATTGGGGAAGCTGTTTTACGAAAACTAGGGGGAATGCTTCTGCTGCAGTTCGTGAATTTCGTCGTATAAAGAACCTACGGCGTGGACCAATGTCTACTAAAGGTATCCGGGCCAAGATTAAGAGATTTGAAGAGACGGGAAATTAGGAGTTCAAACTCGAAGAGGCCGTAAACCTGTCACACCGGTACTTGTTGATGCCTTACTCAAGACAGATGTTACCGCACAGTCACAGATATCAGAGTTTGGGGGCAGTAGCACAAGTGCAGTTTCTTGACAGACAGGCTATTCTTACAGCACCGTCCGGAAAGTGCTCAGAAACATAATGCACTACTTTCCATACAAGATCCACCATACCCAAGAGCTGTTGGACAGGGACATATCACAATTTCTCTCATTCGCAGTCAGTTTTCTGAACAGAATGACTGTTGATGTGTCATGGCCTTGGAATATTCTGTGGTGGCTCATTCGACGAGGCTCATTTCTACCTTACTGGGACAGTCAACACACATAATTGCTGCATTTGGGCTCAGGAAAATCCGAGGATGCACACTGAAATTCCCCCACATTCTCCAAAGGTGACTTCGTTGAGGAAATAACTGCACGCGGATCTCTCACATGTTCAGTTACGGCCCTCGGCTCCATGACATGCTGCAGACGTTTGTTGTGCCGCAACTACCGCAAAGGTGGGTCCTTGCATTGACCATTTTCATGCAGGATGGTGCTCCCCCCCCCACCACCACCACATACCCATGAGTCCGCGAAGGTGCTATTGCTCCAACACTTCACAGACAAACGTGTTATTAGTTGCTTCTTTCGTAATCGATGGTCAGCACGTTCGCCGGATCTAAATCCGTGTAATTTCTGGTTATGGGGCCACTTATGTATCGTGGAGGTGTTGCAACGTTGAATGACTTAAAGAACTCCATAACACTTCATGTGCGAAGCATCACAACCGATCAGTTACGACCTGCTGTTGAATACACTGTCCATCGACTTGAAAATTTGTAGGTGAATGAGGGTGGTCACATGAAGCATCTTTCCCTACATCGTCCTGGACTCGATTAACCAACTGCTCCTCTTGTGCAATTTCGTCCTAATCTGTTCTTGTTTCTGCAAACTGAACTTTCTTTTTCCTCAAACAGCGTAATGATATTTTTTCTTTACCTTTACTTAATGTGATTCGGTAATCAGGTGATCAGAAAATAGTCAATAAATGTTAATATTGTTTCTGGATTCTGTTTTAATGTGTTAAATTTAATGTTTTTCCGTAAAATACGCCCTCTGGTGGACATTTTGGAACTTTTTTTTTTCGAAATTCCGGGAGCGCATCTTGTATATAGTTTATATACCAAATTTCGTTGCATTCCGTTCACCCGTTTGCGCTGTATGAAGCTGTTTATAGGGGAAGTTTAATTATAACCACCCTGTATATATTTTCTTATTCATATTCAAATATGTATTTATTTTCATAGGAAACATAGTTCCGCTCACCTACAAAAACGTAAATGTGACCCACGAGAAACCTTTTAGAGTAACCCGATACGCAAAAAGAAAATTAAAGTAACCGCGACTCGAAAAAAATAAAAATAAAAATAAAAATAAAAAATAGGGACCGATTAAGACAATCCTACTTGATATAGGACTGGACTCTATTCAACGATCCCTAGATAGCCACTAATCAGAAGTTTTACTATATTTGAATACTAAAAAATATAGAAATGCCCATTTTCTGTATAAAAAATGAAATTGATATTACAGAAATAATTGAAGATTATTTTTTACAATTGCATTAAAACATGAATTGATTTTCTTTCATTTCGGTTCGGGTTCGGATGGAAGTCGTACAGGACTCTAAATGATAATGTGGAAATAAAACTATTGTGATACAACTGTAAATGAAACTTCAGCGATTTTTATACTACCTTTCAAATTTAAATAATAGTTTCGACATTTTTAAGTGTTTATATATATGTTTTTTAAGGGTATGCAATTATTTATTTCCATACCATTTTTTCAAGATTTTTAGATAAAAAGATAAGTAATATTATTTCAGTGTTCAAAAAGCGTTCCATATTTTTTTCATTTCGATTAAAAAATTAGCCGCAGGAGGAGCAACCTTGCCAGGAGTACCGCGGAGAAGGCCCTGCTGAAATATCTATCGAAATGAAATTTCGCTATTACAGAAAAATTTATTTTACTTTGGAAATGAAACGGTAATATTATAGAAATATTGGCTTTGCACTGGAAAGATTGGCACTGAATGTTTAAATATTTCATGCCAGTATTGTCAAAACTTTAATACCCAATTGCGTTGCAAGGTTTCATACCAATATTGTCACAATTCAAAATCCTAATTTTGTTGCAATATTTTATATTAATATCGACAATATTTAAACAGCTCAATTTTGTTACAATATTTCGTGACAGTATTGGCCAATACAGTATACAGCCAATACAAATAATATTGGCACCGTATCTTTGCTATTCGAGTAATACGTCTTTCTTCTTTTCAAAATTTTCTAATTAACTCATATAAAATTGCCTGTAATACTTACCGATAGATGCTTTGTAACCTTTTCTTTCTCCCCAGTGTCTTCAAAAGATTTAATCTCTTTTCGAAAGAACAGGGTGGTCATAAAAACGTTGCCAATATATGGACTCTAGCGGCTGATCCGTTCAACCGATCGAGATGAGATTTCAGATATAGTTATTCAGAGATATGAGCTCGGGATTATGTGAATGGCAACAAAATGGCGCTCACAGTTACGGTTATAGCTACAGGAACTCGAAATTTTCGAATGGCAACTCCCATTTTTCCCCGTCGCAAAATGTTCAGCGCATGCGAAAACCCTAAAGAGCGTTAGAACGGTACGTGTATCACAAAAAAACGAACGTGTTATGCACACACTAAAACAGCACTGCAAACGAGCAGAAAAACTACGATTGGGGCGCACGGATGAAATTTGCATATGAGAAAGGCAAGACACCAATCACTGATTGCTACACAGATCGTAGAAAAGAAAACTTTTTTTGGATTACATGTTTTCCACATGGTTGTCATCACAGGCAATTACGTATTGCAAGTGCAATTTGCTGTGGACAATGCATCCAAAAATAACATAGCATGAGGGATGTTTGCTATCTCACATTTGATAGAGTCTTTCAAATCCGGCAAAGTTTGCGGATTGTACATGTACACTCTAGATTTCAGATATCCTCATAACCAGAAATCCATAGGAGTGAAGTTGGGGAGTCGCGGAGGCCACGGAAATGGAAAATGGTATAAGATGACGCTACCGCCAAAATGGTCCAGGACCCTGTGAACAGACTTATATGTGGATATACGACATCTTGCAGCCAAACGATGTCATTCAGTGAATTTCGCTGCAGCTATTGTAGTATAACGTAATTTTGTAGCATAGCTGTATAGCGAGAGTCGGTCTCAGAGCACGTTACAAAACTCGTTGGTGTCGCTTCCTCAAAGAAGCAAGGGTAGAAAACAATTGTGCCTGCAATGCCGCACCACACAGTAACTTTAGCGTCGTATAAAGATACTGGTGCCACAGCCGCGTGGGGTTTCATGACTGCCTAGTGCAGTCGATTTTTGGTATTGACGTTACCAGTTAAGGTGAAATGTCCCTCATCCCTCCATAATGTGCAAAGAGACAGTCGTTATCGCCATCATGTTGGATAAGAAATTCATTTGCAAAGTCTGTACGTTGTTGATGGTCTCCCGCGTCCAGCATCTGGACGCGCTACCGGTGTGGAAACATAAGGATTACAAAGAGCAGTAAACTTTAGAATCGTTGTTTTCGGTATATCCAATACACGAGCTGCACCTCTTGCTGTTTGCATGCGTCCTGAAGTCACTATGTGATGCACTTCCATAACAGTGTCCTCAGGAACAGTTGGTCGTCCGGATTGCGGTCTATCACTGCTGCAGCCAGTTTCTTTACTAAAATTTTTTAATTAAATCACGCAGAGCTTGTGGGGTACATGGACCACGTATTTGGTGATGGTTTCGACGGTAAACACGCAAGACTTCCGCGGCATTCGTCCCATTTTGATAATAAGAGTTACCAATTCACCACGAACTTTCACTGGTAGTCATTTCATCGGCATGCATGAGCTCCCGACTGAAGAAACAACATTCCCACACCACTTTTTATCCGTTTTCCAAGTTGAATATCTGTCGACTTGCGTTCTGTGATTGGTGTCTTGCCTCTGTCATACGCAAATTTTCTCCATGAGCGCCGATTCATGTTTTTTAGGCCGTTCGTAGAGCCAATTTTTGTGTGCCGATAACGCGTCCGTTTTTTGTGATACACGCACCGATCCAACTCTTTTTAGGGTTTTCACATGCGCTGAGCATTTTGCGACGTGAAAAAATGGGCGTTGCCATTCGAAAATTTCGAGTTTCTGTGCCTATAATTGTAACCGTGAGCGCCTATTATTGCCGTTCACAGAATCTCGAGCTCATACCTTTGAAGAACTATAGCTGAAATTTCATCTCGATCGGTTTAACGGACCGGCTGCTAGAGACCCATATATAGGCAAAGTTTTTTTTATGACCGCCATGTACTTTTGGATATGTAGCTCGTGTAATGGAATATCATGGTATCATGGAAATATTAAAAGGACGTCTTTGACCCTGGGCCGGCCTAAGGAGTGTGCGAAGCGTGCCACCGGACGGAGCGCCGTAGCCATAGGGGCGCCAAACAGATGAAAGGGCGCCATAGTTTTATCGGTCCTCTTATGAGCATCGATAAAAATTATTTATGTTCTGCGTTTTTTTTCTTTCACATTTTCTATAGCTAGGCTGAGGCCAAATCGAGAAAGGATTCTTCGTTCTGTTTAAAAAGGAATTCAAGGGCGTCAAATTTTTGCATGTAGACATCGGCTTCTGGTTTTTATCTGAATGGAATTACTTTTAATCTATTGAGAAAAGAAACAGAATCACGAACCCGAGGAACCACCCGATTCAAATATGCTTCCCTTGCGGGATGCTAATTAATTTCGACTTTGGCAGATTCAGGGTGAATTCTATCCCTTCCGGCTATTTAAGCGCGTTATTCTAGAGTCCTCTTATCCCACAGGGAATCTGAGGCCCCCAGATGACTAAAAAAGAAACCGTTAGGAGCTTAAAGGGGCAGAAATTTTAGAATAAAAAACAGACGTCTTTGAAAAAGTTTTTCTTCTAGCAGTGTCTTCTGGAAATGAGCTCATCTTCTTCTGCAAATAGTCAATAACGTTAGTGTCAGAAATTTTGCCGAAAATGAAAACTGAAAAAAGAGCATGTAATCAAAAATATATAGGTAAATAATTCTTATTAAAATGACCGCAGTATCGAGACCATACAGTTCGGTCATTCATTAATTATTTTATTAAACTGCTGTAAATTGAATATTTAATAGGTAAAAATGAATTAAACCAAATATTTTTCAAGTAGCTTGATTTATTTATTTATTTCGCATAAATGAATAATTTTCATGCGAATGTGAAACATAGTAGAATATTTAAAGTTACAAAACATGCTCGTGCTCGTAGTATTTCAAAGTTATCAGTTCTTGAAATTGCGAAGGATGTTGCGCCCTAAACTCAGGGCGGCGGAACAAGGGCCTATATGGCGCCCTCGTGCGTGAGGTAAAGATTCAGATGGGGCTCCCTATAACATGCTTTTAGCCGCAATTTCTACGTATTAAAAAAACAAATTCGGGGTTTGACGTGGGTGGTGGGTATTTTAGAGTTGAGGGCAGCTGCCTCTTTTGCTCTTGCGATAATCAGGCTCTGATCGGAAACAGTGTTTTTTTCAGGCAAATATCGTCTAAGGTAGTACCTCTCCGGTGCAAGACCCCCCCCCCCTTAATTGGGAAAATTTTCGAGCAACAGTACAATTATTTTTGTGTTTAATTATTCCAATATTTATCATCTTAAACGGAGAGAAAGGGGGGGGGGGAGGAGGGCAGTCGGAGCTCAATTGACGGAAAGATATTAAACTGTTTCTATATTTGCTACAGGCACACATTTGTTCCAAAATCTTTCCACTTCAGGGATTTCGTTCAGCCGGCGCCCATACCATATTTTTTGAATTTATATATTGCCCCAGTTTTCCGAAACATGGTCTGAAAGGAACACTGAGCGGAAAGCCAGTAAAAAATAACGTCATAAAAGTGTATAATTGCGTTATAATGATGCACTGCTTCATTCGTCATTAGGGATTATTTATTAGTGGAATATAATCTTTGGCCCATTACACAATAAATATTTCGCAATACTGAAATTAAAATAACTGAAATTTTAAGCAAATATTGTTAATTAAAAAAAAAAAAAAAAAAAAAAAAAAACAGTGGCACTCCGGGAGTGCCAGTAGAATTGAAAACTTCAACAATTACATGTGTGTTTTTTTAATCGTCAGGAAATGTTTTATTGTGCAGGAAATACTTTTAAATGTAGTGTTTTTTTATTCATTATTATAAACTATTACTACCAAAATTATATTACAATTTTCATAGTAATATAATTTAACTATAAATTACATATAAATAAACGTTAATAATTTGTAATATATATTATTATATTAAATTATATTACTAAATTATACATGTACATATAAATAAACAAATTTTCGTATAAAAATTCTCGTATTGCATTTAAAGAATTATCCGGTGAAATATAAACGGCAACCATTTACAATTCAATACTATCCAAATATTGAAATCCATACTCCAATTCAATACTATTCAAAAGTATTTTTATTAATGAATACAATACCACAATTATATTACGCTTGGCGCGCTAGTGTCTATGTGCCAAAATGCTAGCATGTCGGTTACGTAGCAGTGTCTCCAAATCAGTGGTTTTTCTCCATCTCAAAAAAAGCTCAAAGCGCCTAAAGAAGTTTTCGAAAACTGATAATGTGTGTGTGCGTGTGTGTTCCTGTGTGAACGCCGGGAGAAAAAGTGAGTTTTAGCTTCGTTCTTCTTTTGCGGATTGAGCTGAAGAGGGAAAAGTTCCTGTCATTCACCGCTTGGCGTGCTAGTGTCTATGTGCCAAAATGCTAGCATGTCGGTTACGTAACAGTGTCTCCAAATCAGTGGTTTTTCTCCATCTCAAAAAAAGCTCAACGCGCCTAAAGAAGTTTTCACTTCAAAAATTGCTGGAAATTTAACTAAAATGAAAAAAAAAAAGACTTTTTTGGAATCAGATTATGTATTTGATACTGAGTAGTCAAAGTTTGCCTAAACCGAAAGAGAATTCTATTCGACATTACAGAGATTCATCATTATTTTGTGAAATAATTTGCACCTTAAGTACTGGAAGAACGAAATCTGCTTAGGGGTAAGGTTTCTTTGGGATAATATTGTTCTAAGCCTTTTTATTATATATATAGACTTATGCCCAAGCGCAATTTTTCTCTTAGTGATTTATTATTTAAAATTAAGCGTAAGAAGTAAATTTTACCTCTTCCCCTTTTTTTAAATCATCCGCGATGACGAATTTTTTTAAAAAAAGGGTGGAGCAAAGGCCCTTGTGTTTTACTTTTGTATCGTAATGTTACACATTTGATAAATACTGTAAAATTGAAATTTCCCTGATTTTACAATTAAGAAATACAAACTCAAAGATGGAATTAAATTTAGAATCCTTTATCTGTTTTTGAAACACTTTAAATTAATATCTTAAATAACTAGTAAATCTGCAGATCAAGAGCCTCAACGTCATCTCTGCAACTTATTGTTTTTAGCAAACTTTGCGTAATATTCATCTTCCTACAAATCGCTTTTTAAAGTTTTCAAATCTCTCTATTCTAAAAAAAAGTAACTACCGCTGTCACCGCCGCCGCCGCCGCCGCCGGTTTTGATTTTTTTTGTGACCGGAGACCTTTCTTCGTTAATATTAACAAAAATAATGCATACAAAAATATGAAAATCGGTGGTTTTATACAGAAATGTTTGATAAACACGCTGATGCAGACAGTTTTCAAATCGAAGAATTATTTTAAGAGTTATTTAATGCTAAAGTTGGACAAAATCGTTCCACTAAAAAAGTTTTATAGCAGCAAAAACTATACATGGCAGTGTAATCATTTTTAGATCATTTTATGCGTTAGAATTTGCCGGAGTGCAGATTGTATTAATTTTTTTATTTTGACTCATTTTTTCAGGTTTTATTTTTATTTTAAATTCAAATTTTCAGCCTTTCTAGAGATATTTTTTACAGATTTCAGAAAATTGTACTAATTTAAACTGTTGCCAACTGTATAAAAAGCGCAAGCAATAATGTTTGCTTCAAATTAAAAATTTATTTACACGTGACTATTATAAACAGGAAAAAACTTTCAAATTAGAATTAAATAATTACGTATAAAAAGCAGGAACTTATTAAAAATTACGTCATAAAAAGTATACACGTGAATTTTAAAAGAGAAAGGATATTATAAAATAATAAATTCATTAACATGCGTTAGAAGTCTTAGGAGAAATTACGTCATATTTACGTCACATTATAATTATTACATAAAATGAACACAAAATAATATTGCAAAAAAGTTTAAATTTAGAAATTGTGCTAGACATTTATTTGATATTTTGAGAATTAATTTAAAATGTCTCATTTAAAAGAACTTTCTTTTCGCTTTGTTAAAAAATACCAGGAGACAAAGACTCTCTTTACTTAATTCCTTTTATATTAGCTTATTTTGAAATGTTGTTACACGTGTATACGTCATCAAGTTATTTTTATTTCGACGTTTTATTTGTGTTTTTATTAATGTTGTACGAATTTATTTGTTCTTTCGTTATTTAAAATAAAAATTATATCAATTTGTATAATTTGGCGAGTGGTTTGGCGATTTATATAATTTGGTGAAATTGGTCGACAGGATAATCAAGTAGTAGTACCGCAGCGGATTTGGCGTTAAAATTCCCCAATCAAAGAGAAATGAATAGAAATTCGTTTATAGGGAGATCGCCACTGTTTTTTAAATTATAATTCAATCTTTCGAAATCTTTTTAAAGCCGATCAAATTAGCGTGCATTTAGAGTCTGCGGTGTCTGGACGGGGGTTGGCGAGCGTAGCTCGTAGGGGGCCGAGCCCCCTAGTTACATAAATATTTATAAGAATACAAAATACTTCGTAAAGTTTCAGAAATTAAATGTGTTAAACAAGTGGTCATACACTGATGTTCTGAAATTCTGATGAGTTGCTCATTCTGGTAACTTTTTAAATCAAAAATTGCATTTCTTCAGGGGGGCTCAGCCCCCCTGAATCTCCAGTAGTCTATTTAAATTTACATTCGTAATTTTTTTATTGATTGTGCGGATGGTTATAGTATATCATAGATTTTTTTTACGCTGTGATTTATAAGGATAAGCATAAGTTTTTTTTTATACATATAAATTAATAAACTTAAAATTTAAAATAAAATCCTCATGTTAACCGTACGCAAACAATAAATCTTCAAGTGCGCCAAAAATGTAACTTTAAAATCCGCCACATTCGACCCAAACACAACGGCGTGCTTAAAAAAAGAAAGAAAGAAAAGAAAAATATTTTTAGTAATACAGTTTTTAATTCATAATACGATGAAATGCTACTTTAGAATGCTTAAATATAAGCAGATCATTTTTATTTTACAGAAAAAATGCACGGATGAAGTCAAAGAATTCGGTCCCTGTTCTACGTGCTTGTTTTGTTTGGGCCGAGAAAGGGCATTTAAATCTGAGCGATAACGCACATCATATTGCAAACTGTTTTTACGGCATACAGCATCTCCATCTATCTCTTTCCTCCGTGAATAATAGTTAGTTTTATTTTAGTCAAGATCTTTTTATTCCAACATCTTTTTTTTTTTTTTTTTTTTTTTTAATAAATGACGTCTAATTCACCTACTATTCGTACTTACTCAAAACCTTTCATCTTGTTATATTAAGAAATACTTGAGAGTTTTCTTTTTATTACCAATATGTCGCCATATTAATTTTTTTATTCTTAATTTTTTTTTTTCATTTTCCTGTTTCACGTCAAAATCTTTCAATTGAAAATTGTTTAAGAGAAAATATTATTCAGGGTTTTGATTTTCTTGGAAACGATTAAAGAAACGTTGATAAATTTTATTAAAAAATGTCACATTATTCTCTATGAATATAATGAACTTTTGTATTTTTAAGCAAAATATTTGAATAAAATAAATAAAATATTGCCTATTTTTATTTCTGGGGCTAAAATCCATCTATATGCAAAAATACAAATCCATTAATTCATCCGTTTTGACGTTGGCCTTACTGAAACATTATAGACGCCTTTATACTAATATTATTAAGACCAAATACGTTGCTAGGCAACTGATGAAAGAAAAGTTAAAAAATGAAATATGTATTATGTCAAATTGATAAAACAAAATGCTTTATATTATTGGAAAACATGTATAAAGTTCCCCCAAAAGTTACAAACCTAATTTAAAAAATCTCGCAAATATATTGACATAATTTCAAACTAATTGGAATAATTTAATAATCTTATTTAAAAATTTCAGCATCCAAAATTTACCATTTAAATCCATTTTTTATATGAGCCATTTCTTTCAACAAATGAAAATTTGAAAATCGTCTGACTTGGCATAGAAAAGCATTACAGAGCAAAATAAAATGTTCTATACTTTCCGAACGAATGAATCAAATTTAACCAAAAACTATACAGCTAAGTCCGAGTACCTCATCAACATGCCCAATTAATTTCAAGCCGATCGGATGCTTTTTGCGGCAGTTATCGTGGAATAGACAGACAGACAGACAAACGGAAATCAAAACATTTCGTGTCTCCACAGTAAGACTTCACTGACGTTTCGGCAATAAGAGCTACACTAGTAAATCTGCAGATCAGGAGCCTCAACGTCATCTTTGCAAGTCATTGTTTTTTAACACTCATTGCATAATATTCAACTTCCTACAAATCGCTTTTTAAAGTTTTCAAATTACATAAATATTTATGAGCATACAAGATACTTCGTAAAGTTTCAGAAATTAAAAGTGTTAAACAAGTGGTTGTACATTGATGTTCTGAAATTCTGATGAGCTACTTATTCTGGTAACTTTTTAAATCAAAAATTGCATTTCTTCAGGGGGGCTCTGCCCCCCTGAACCCCCCGTAGTCTATTTAAATTTACATTCGTAATTTTTATTGATTGTGCGGATGGTTATAGTACATCTTAGATTTTTTTTACGCTGTGATTTATAAGGATAAGCATAAGTTTTTTTTTATAAATTAATAAAATTTAAATATAAAATAAAATATTCATGTTAACCGTACACAGACAATAAATCTTGAAGTGACGCCAAAAATGTAACCCTAAAATCCGCTACATTCGGCACAACACAACGACGGGCTTAAAAAAAAAAAAAAAAAAAAAAAAAAAAAAAAAAAAAAAAAAAAAAAAAACGGATGAAGTCAAAGAATTTAGTTCCTGTTCCACGTGCTTGTTTTGTTTGGGCCGAATGAGGGCATTTAAATCTGAGCGATAACGCACATCGTATTGCAAACTGTTTTTACGGCATACTGCATCTCCATCTATCTCTTTCCTCCGTGAATAATAGTTAATTTTATTTTACCCAAGATCTTTTTATTCCAGCATCTTTGTTTTTGATAAATGACGTCTAATTCACCTGCTATGCGTACTTACTCAAAACTTTTCATCTTGTTATATTAAGAAATACTCGAGAGTTTTCTTTTTATTTTTAATATGCCGCCATATTAATTTTTCTATTCTTAATTTTTTTTTCATTTTCCTGTTTCACGATAAAACATTTCAATTGAAAATTGTTTAAAAGAAAACATTATTCCGGGTTTTGATTTTCTTGGCAACAATTAAAGAAATATTGGTAAATGTTATGGGAAAACGTTACGTTATTCTCTATGAAAATAATGAACTTTTGTATTTTTGAGCAAAATATTTCAATAAAATAAATAAAATAAATGAAATATTGCCTATTTTTATTTCTGGGCTAAAATCCTTCTATATGCAAAGATACAAATGCATTAATTCATCTGTTTTGACGTTGGCTTTACTCAAGCATTATACACGCAATTATACTAATATTATTAGGACCAAATACGTTGCTAGGCAACAGAGAAAGAAAAGGAAAAAAATGAAATATGCATTATGTCAATTTGATAAAACAAAATCCTTTATATTATTGGAAAACATGCATAAAATTCCCCCCAATATTATAAACCCAATTAAAAAAATCTCGCAAATATATTGACATAATTTATTGGAATAATTTAATAATGTTATTTAAAAATTTCAGCATCAAAAATTTACCATTTAAATCCATTTTTCATATGAGCCATTTCTTTCAACAAATGAAAATCTGAAAATCGACTGACTTGCCATTGAAAAGCATTATAGAGCAAAATAAAATGTTCCATATTTCCCGAACGAATGAACCAAATTTAACCAAAAACTATACAGCTAAGTCGGGTACCTCATCAACATGCCCAGTGAATTTCAAGCCGATCGGATGCTTTTTGCGGCAGTTATCGCGGAACAGACAGACAGACTAACAGAAACCAAAACTTTTCGTGTCTCCACAGTAAGCCTTCACTGACGTTTCGGCAATTAGTAATAGTATGAACTAGTAAATCTGCAGATCAAGAGCCTCAACGTCATCTCTGCAACTCATTGTTTTTATCAAACTTTGCGTAATATTAATCTTTCTACAAAAACAAAATTTAAACTACTTAAATTACACAAACATTTATAAAAGGAAAAAAATATTTCGATGGTTTCAGACATTAAAAGCGTTAAATTAAACACGTTGTTATGTAAGGATATTCTGAAATTCTCACGAGCTACTTATTCTAGTAATTTTTATATAATAAAGCAAATTTCTTCAGGGGGGCTCTGCCCCCCTGAACCCCCCGTTGTGTAATTTATTTTGCATTTGTAATTTTCTACTGATTGAGTTAATGATTACCCTATATCTTAGATTTCTTTTTACACTGCGATTTATAAGGATAAGCAATAATTCGGTCAAGCATTTTACGTTATCCTAATATCCATACAGCAGTATTTACTTGCCTGCTAACCACAAATACCTGTATCTAATGGATAAAGAACTTTTGGAAATGTAAACTGAAACATCTAATTTAGAAATCTAATACCTATATAAATTTTATTTATAAAAAAATAATTTTGATTACCATTCTGCAATATTTATATCTAAGATCTAATCTAAATATCAAAAAATGTACTCGATAGCATTAACTTACTAAAATCACCCTAAAGTAGGGGGCTTCTAAACCTAACAGTTAATAATTCATCATCGTTAAATAGATAAACATGATTTGGCGCCTTTAAGTATTTTTTGTGGTTTTCTTTTAATAGTATCTACATTTAATTTAAAATCGTGATGTTACAAATACCGTTGAAATTTGACGCAAACCTATGTTCAGGTCAAATTACGAAAGGTTAACTAACATTTCATTTCCCTTAGCCGGACTTTCTGTTTCATTTTTCGTAATAAGGATTATTTTAATAATTTAATTTATTTTACACTCTACAAGCTGTTACACGGACGTTGTTCACGTAGCATTAAAATAGAGATAAATGCATTAAGTAAAACATTTCACTCCCCACCAGACATACCAAGTCTCAAGCTTTTTGCACATCACTATTATCTTAGAGAAAATGTCCTTTTAAATCGGGCAAATGTTTCAATTAAATAAAGTAACATTTTCTGTATTAAAATACTGGTATCCAGAACGCCGGAGGCTTGGCAGCTCTGCTCCTCTTAATAAAAACATATATGATTAACCAACACTTTATCACATTTTATAGGAGACAATACGGAATTTGTTATTTGTATGGCCTTACATATATCTCAGTCATAAAAATGTAAAATTTTGTGCCAATTAATGCACGCAATTGCGAAAATGAAATCGCAAAGAATGAGAAAAGGAAGGCCAAGTAAAATCGTGTAAATCGAGGAATCTTTCTTCGTAGTGCTGGGAAAATACTGCTACAAAAACTATTTTAGGTGGCATTTGGTGTGAAATGTTTATATGTATTCATTCCTGTCCTATATATCCTTTTTTTTATTTTTTATTTGCTTATTCCATTTTTCTTTTGCACGTGAAAATCTTACAAATTAAAATTAACTCTTTGGGAGAAATTGTTATTCATTTTTTTTTGGCAACAATAAAGTTTATAAAATTTAACAGAATAATGTCAGTTTATTCTGTATGAAAATAACGAACTTTTTCATTTATAATCAAATAGTTGAATAAATAAATGAAAATATTATTCTATATAGTATATAAATACTATTTTCATTTCTGCGTTTAAATAAATCTATATGCAAATATCTATACAAAGGCATTCATTAATTCATTCCTTTTGCTTTGATTTGACTTCAAAAAACCATACATACTTTCACATTTATGATATTTTTAGATGAGATGCTGTTGCTACGCAACGGTTAAAAGAAAAAATGAAATATAAGTAAATTCATAAAATAAAATGTTTTATATTATTCGAACACATGTATAAAATTCTATCATAAGTTATACACCTAATTTAAAAGCTCTGACAAATGTTTTGACAAAATTGCAAACTAATAAGAATAATTTAATACTCTTATTTAAAAATTTCAGCATCCAAAATTTACCATTTAAATCTTATTATTCATATGAGCGATTTCTTTCAACAAATGAAAATTTGAAAATCGTCTGACTTCCCATAGAAAAGCATTATATCACAAAATAAAATGTTCTGTATATTCCGAACGAATGAACCAAATTTAACCCAAAACTATACAGCTAAATCCAGGGAGCTAATCAACATGCCCAGGGAATTTCAAGCCGATCGGATGCTTTTTGCGGCAGTTATCGCGGAACAGACAGACAGACTAACGGAAACCAAAACTTTTCGTGTCTCCACAGTAAGCCTTCACTGACGTTTCGGCAATAAAAAGTGCGAATATTTAAAAAAAATTAAGACCATATGTCAAGCAATTTTTCTTGTGTGTGTGTGTGGGTGGGGGGGGGGGGGGGAGGGCGCCCCGATGGGTGCTCGCACGGGCGCCAAACTGTCCTTGGGCCGGCCCTGCTTTGACCTCTTTACCTCTTTGACCGATGCTTACATTTATCGCGGAATGTCCTTTCGTTTATCCTGACTATATAATATCGTTTGGAAGGTTTCCCGACTCTGGAGGAGCTCACTGGAAATATTTTAAAGAAATATCCTTTTAGGCTGCTAGTCAGTCTATTTCCGAATTTCACTCACTAATGTTAATCTATCGAAGTGTGATGCATTCGTATATTTAAAATATCAGATCAAGAAATAAATATTTTGAACTTTTTTTTTCTGTGCGCTCTTTGTAAAGGATTTCTTTTTCCCCTTAGTTGTGAAAATATTTCTAAAATACACAATTAATTTTATGTGAAGTGTTGAAATCTTACTCAGAGTTCGTCAGCTTTTAACCCATAAAATAATAAATTGAGCCTGTATTTTAGAAATATTTTCAATACTGAAAAAAAAAAAACATCTTTTAAGTATAATAAAATAGGCAGTAAGTACAAATATAGGTAATATAGGTAATAGTACAAAAAATAGGAGTTAAAAATATTAAATATTAAATATATTAAAAATATTAAACAATAATAATATTAATAGTTTCCTGAGGAGATATTTTAAATATACGAATGCATTTTACGTCCATAAACTTAGCATTAGCGAGAGAAATAAGATAGCGGGATTGGGAGTGCTGGCGCGCGTACATACACACGATCGGACCGATCGCACCGAATCTATTCATTGCTCTGTATATCCATGCTTTAATTTGAATCAGTTTCTACGAAACGAAATATTTTATTTAAATTTAAAAAAAAAAAAAAAGTAGAAATTCGATGAAAGTGAACCGGGCCGATATCTGGAACAAAAGATAGTATGGTTCGAAGCTCTGATTGTATAAAAAATTACATGTTTTAAATAACTTGAAATATGCTATGTTTTTCTTGTTCACAGACTTTTCTAATTAACTGTAATAAAAGTAACAATAGTACTTACTGATAGATGTCTTGTAACCTTTTCCTTCTATCAGGCGTCATGAAACGATCTAAATCGTCAAAAGTTTTAATTTCAACCCCAAAGCAGTATTGGATGTAGCTCGTGTAACCAGGGACACCGTGATCTCTGCCTCTTTGGATATTAAAAGCTGCGAGATCAAGACCTGTTGCATTGCCTCGCCGCCTGGAAAAGTAAATTTTTTTATTATAATACAGTGTCAAATATTAGATCACTTTGATATCTTTGTAAAGATTACCTGATTTAAAAAAATCATGCTATCATTACGTAAACTAGTATTATACAGGGTTGTCATAAAGTTTTTCCCTGATTACAGAAAATATATATGTACAACAGTGGATCTAGTTGGCCGTGCATATCAGCTTATAGTCCACGAAGTCTATTCGGCGTGCGTTACGTGAACTACAAATACCTCGGACAACAGTTGCGAAAAATCTTCATAAACGTCTTACCTTGAATGCTTATAAAGTGCAAATCGTGCTGCAGCCGAATGATTGTAATAAACGTGCTGAATATGCAATTGATATTCTTGACAGTACTTGTATTAAAAATTTCATAAATGTCTTTACAATACATTGAAACAATAAGCACACGCCTAATTATATAAGTTTTTCTTCAATGAATAATTGAAGTCAGGGAAAAACTTTATGGCCACCCAGTATAATAAAAAAGATTAAAAATATTTCTTATTTTTTTCAAGAAAATAATACTTTAAGCAAAAACAAATGAGAAAAAACAGTAGTTTAGTGGTCAGTGCGTCGCACACCCATGCTATAGGTACAGAGTTTGAATCCGAGCTGAGAAAGGTTCACACAACTTTACATCCTTTCGGAGTCGATAAAATGAGTACCAAGCTTAGTTGGAAACTAAAGATTGGGGGTCCCTCGTTAGGTTCACTACCTGACCAGGACATGTGTTGTATAGCACCCCAAGAGTCCATGGTCAAGAAGACACTGTAGGCCATTATCTCGAGGGATTTCAGCACCACATGATTTAGTTTTACACATACGGATGTTTTTTACTAGTATTCTTTATAAGGTACTGTAAAAACTCTGAAATTTCATAATTTTAAGGAAAAGATTGATGAGTGTAGCTTTTTGTAATTTACTTTTGAGTGTACTAAAAAAGAGCAAAATCCAGTTTACAAATACGAATATTTTTTTTCGACCAAAGTCTGAGAGCTAATGTGCCCACAGTTTCTGTATGTACGTATGTATGTATGTATGTATATGTACGTATATGTATGCAACGCGATAACTTTTAATAGGAATATCCAATTTGCTTCAAATTTTGGATATCGGTTCATTCTGATAAGGTGCTTCGCTGATTAGTTTTGTGGGTTCATTGGTTAAGTATAAGGAGACGGGGGGGGGGGGGCTAATCGCTCTTACTTTAGGTTAATGGGTTTTCATGCAGAATTATTCGATTTGCTTCAAATTTAGTATACCGGTTTATTCTGATAAGGCACTTCCCTGATTATATTTTGAGGTTCATTGATTAAGTATAAAGGTTGGAAATGAGGGAGCTAATCCCCCCCTCTTAATTTAGCTAAATGTTTTTTTTTTTTTTTTTTTTTTTTCAGAGACATTATTCTTTGAAATAAGAGTATGATATACAATTAGTGTGAATAGCCTGTGATCTCAATGCCATCAATTTAACTGCGGGCACTTTTCTTCTTATTATGGTATTATTTCGAAGACGCTGTTAAAAATAAAAATCTGCAAATTCTCTGAAAAACGAATGGTTTTGCGTTTTGCTTTTAAGACGATGAATGATTTAACAGAAATTATAAAGACCGGTATAGGTTACCCATGGCTCTACATACCCATGAATGCGTTTATTGTATATGTTAAATCTTTTTACCAGCCTACACTCGTCAGCGTTCGTTATTCGCAAGCTAATATTAACCACCCATCTAAAAATATTTAAATCGAAACAAGAAATTCGCACTAAACGCTTCCTTTGGTTTAACATCAGCTTGCTCGTATATTGACAAATGTTTCAATATCAACATATCTTAAGGAGCCCCTGGAAAAGTTTTCATCAGTCCAGGCCTAGCACAACAGGCCCTTTATATCCTTGTTCCTTTTGAATATATTAAAACAGGAAATCCTGTAAATATTCAATGAAATGATAAAAGAATGGCTTTGAAACAAATATTCAGGAAATTCTGAAATTGAAACAAAAATTACCAAAGAGCCTCAAATATACTCATTAAGTTGATTTTAGTTTGAAATATGAAACACCATTTGATAAAAAAAATAACTTTTTATTACAAAAGCTAATTTAGAGTTAGTTGAATATATCCATTAGGGTAGTAACGCAAAAATTACTATTTGGAAAAAGTGATGCCTATAATTTAAAAAAAATATACGAGATGCTTGTCGTGATGATGCTAAAGAGATATTTCTTCAGTAAGTCGCCAACCGTGGTCCGTGGACCACTAATGGTCTGCGAGAAAATTATGGTGGCCCAGAGAAAAGGTTGAACATTACTGTCATTTTCATGTAATATTAATAATAAAATAAAAGAAATAGTCTAAGAAAATTTTATATTTATGAAAAATTATTGTTCATTGAAAAATTTGATTTAGTTTTCATCAACAAATTCGTGCAAAAGACATTTCCATCTGCCCCATAAAACTCAATACCAGTATCAACTTGAAATAAAAACGATTAGTCTTGAAAACTAGTATGTTGTGGCCATCACAAAACTTTCTTCTATATAAATCACGTCAATTAAATCATTTAAATAGTACAAGAAATAACAACGATTTAGCACCAATTCATATCAAAGTATATCTGAATTTGAAGTTGGATAAAAATTCGTTCATTAGTCCTTGAGATAGAGCTATAGCGGAAATTCTAAAAAATGTAGCATAGCAGTGCCACCTGTTGAGCGATTTGCGCCAAAAATAAACAGCACTAAATGATATCAAGGTATACCTGAATCTGAAGTTTGTTGAAAATCCAAGCATTAGTTCTTGAGATAAAGCTATTGCGGAAATCGCAAAAAATACAGCATAGCAGCGCCACCTGTTGAGCGATTTACGCCAAAAATTAAACAGCACTAATTTATACGTCAATTCATGTCAAGAACTAACTAAATCTGAAGTTTGATGAAAATCCGTGCAATAGTGCTTGAGACACAGCTCTTGCGGAAATCGTGAAAAATGCAGGACAGCAGCGCCACCTGTTGGGCGATTTTCACCAAAAACTAATCAGGTCCAGTTTATATCAAGGTCTAACTAAATATAAAGTGTTGTGAAATTCCGTGCATTAGTTCTTGAGATAGAGCGCCCACAAAATTTTTGTCACATACAGACTCACACAGTGACAGAGTGACAGACAGACTCACAGACAGACATTTTCTAAAAACCATCAAATTGTGTTCTGGGCATTCTAAAACGTATAAATCCGTCGAAAACCGGAAGTCGAAATTTTTCACGAATCCAATACTTTCTTCTTGTAAAGATAGAAGAAAGTAAAAAATCATTGAAATCCATGAACTTATTTCAAACATGCCGGAATATATATCACAATAAAAATGTCTGTTACTTAAAAAGATCCGATTATTTCGTGCTAACTTTAATAATTTCGTTACAATTAAACAGTCTTTAAAGATTTTTGTAATGATTAAATAGATTTATGATTTTTTTTTACAATTAATTTGAGGATTTATAATTTTGTTACATTAAATAAGTACATTTGAATTAATAAATTGGGAGTTCTCTTACCATTATTGTACCGATTAACAGAGAGTGGAGAAAAATTTGGAAACACCTTCCAAAAACAATTCTTTGCAAGGTGTTTCCATATTTTTGATTTAAAAAATAATCGCGGGATTTCAAATTGTAGATTCTTTGGTCCGCGAGGTCCAAAAGGTGACCACTGCTTTAGTCAACATTTCATTAAGGCTGTTCTTAACTGCTCTGCTCAACGGGCGTAAAACATTTTGACACATTTACAAATTCATTTTTTAATGTAAAAGTATAAAATTGGAAAGCCTGGCTATGGAAGCGATTTGGAATTGAACTGTTTTTTCCATTTTTTGATCAATCATTGAGTTATAAGCGAATTTGATCACGTGAAAAACACGTTTATCGCCCGCTCTTGAGTGCTCTTTCTTCCTTCGCGCGGAAATTCGGTTTAAAACTCTACTTTGACACTATTTTCTGAAAGATCTATTGCGTTTGCAAAAAAAAAAGAAAAAAAAAAAAAGCTCAATTACATAGTTTCTGAACAACAACACCAGCTAGTTTCATGCATTTTCGAACAAAAATAAATTAAAACTTATGTCAGAAAGTTCCCCTTAATAGACATGGGGATTTGAGAACACCCTTAAATGATTTTAAAGTAAACAAATGAAAACAAATTACGTACCTGTACAAGAAATTTCTTACATCAGGTACGAGATATGGATCAAATTTCTGAGCTGGCTGCAAAGTCAACCCCTTAACTAATGGATCTAATTGTCCATCGTACAGTTCGAATGGGAAGAAGAAATAATTTCTCAACATGATGCCGGAAATGTGTCCTGAGTGTTCTTGAATTTCACTGAAGAGTCCATCAATCAGAGAGTGGCCATACCTGTATGCTGCTGTTGAAAATTCATTGATCATAGTAGGCTCCATTTTGGAATTGTATTGTGTAAAGCCGGATTCCAAAACCCACAAACTGTAGAAATCCATGTAGTGAGATCCCAGAACTACAGGCAAGTATTCGCCGAAGACTACTTTCTGCATCTGGGCTCCTATTATTCTCCTAAAATAAAGAAAACAAGTCGGAAATTGTACGTCAAAAGTGACAAATAAGCGTTTGTACTATAACTCATGGAGGAAAGAGATAGATGGAGATGCAGTAAGATGGCTGGGGTAGACGCCAAAAAAATAACCCTAAAATACGCTACAGTAGGCCCAAACACAAGCACGTTCTTTCACGAAAAAAAGAAGAAAACTTTTAGTAATAGTTTTAATTCATAATACAATGGAATGCTGCTTTAGAATGCTTAAAAATAAACAGATCACTTTTATTTAGAAAAAAAAAATGCACGGGTGATGTCAAATAAATGTAAAAAATCTTAAAATATGTAATATGAACTTTAAAAAGTTCACTGTTTACTTAAAAGGTGACTAAAATAATAAAAGAGATATTACAAGTTAAAAATATGCATTTTATTTCAAATTTCTTAGTACTCTTTCAAGCTTTTCCAAGTTCTTCATCAGAGAATATTTTAATAACTAATTGCTGTTTATTTATACAAATACGCCACTTCGTTTTGAAAATGAGAGAGCCACTAATTATTAGTGTTGAAAGTAGAAGTATCAGTTTCTTGGATTGAGCTTAATTAGAGAAAATATAGACTATTTATTAATATATTTTATGTTTGAATCAAGGTGAAATATTGCGTGTGGTTTTATGATATTATTTGAAAAACTGCTGCTTCTACTTTCAACTCTATAATTATTTGATCTCTCATTTTCAAAACGAAGTGACGTATTTGTATAAATCTAACAATTAGTTATTAAAACAACAACAATTAACAGCAATTAGTTATTAAAATAGTCTCTGATGAAGACATTGGAAAATCTTGAAAGTACTAAAAAATTTTAAATAAAATGCATATTTTTAACTTGTAACATCTCTTTTTATTATTTAGTCACCTTTTAAGTAAAACAGTGAACTTTTTAAAGTTCATATAATATATTTTATGTTTGAATCAAGGTGAAATATTGTATTTCGTCTTATTATATAAACGATGTATTTAAAATTTTGTTTTTTGTACGAGCATAAAGAAACGAAATACTGGACGGATTTGAAAGGTATGCCTAGTTTAAAACAAAGTCTATCAATTATTCCGATATAATCTCTAGAGCAGGGATTCTCAAACTATGGTACGCGTGCCTGGTAGCACCATATGTAGTATGGTAGTATAGCAGTATGCAGTACTGGTAGTGAAGCTCTGTTTACTGGTACGCGAAAGTCTGATACTGGTACGTGAAATGAAAAAAAGTTACAGCCAGAAGCTCCGTTTAAATATTACACAGCTTGGAAGTTGTGTAAGTAGGATCTCTAGCTTTATTGCAACTCTAAACATTATAGACGTCTATAGGCCTCATCAAAACAGTGTTTATAGATAGGAACTAACAATTAAAGACAATTTAAAAGCCATCAATACAAGTAAATAAAAAATATAAGTAAGTAATATAAAAAATAGTTTAACATTGATGAGAAATTATTAATTAGTTCGCTTTTTACGCAGGCGGGTTTTTTGATTATTTAAATTTAATTTTTACTTGTTTGGATTAGATTTTTTAGACAAATGGAACTAATATTTGGTAGATGTTAATTTAACCTTTCATAGACCCTGAAAAAAAGTTTTCTTGTATTACTATATTGTATATGTGTACGTTACTTATTTCAACGAACTTCGATCTTGCATTAATAGGCAGTTTACTTTCATAAGGTATGTAAATTTCTGATGTAGGTTCTTCACTTATTAAATTTTCTTATGTGTAATTTACTATTGATATAAACATAGTATTCATATAACAAAAAAGTGGCGATCAAGGCGACTTCAAATGTGTATTTTTTTCCATGTATAACAAGGCTATGCAGTAGTTTTATATTTAAATATATCTTTATTTGTCACCCAAAAATAGTACACTTTATATACACTAAAAAAATATTAAAGTCAATACAAGCATCAATTTAATAATGCAATCATGTAAATCAATAAAATCTCCTCGGACGGAAGCACAAAAGACTGGAAAAATATTTCGTTTTAGACATATTCCGTTTACACCAGGTTTGTCTGTATTAGCTTTGAGTTTGTCACCTGGTGGTATGCGAAAGTATGAACTTCTGTTTAGTTGTACTTCGGTCTAAAAGTTTGGGAACCCCTGCTCTAAAGGAATGAATATGCAGTAGAGCGTTGATTATCGGAACTCCAATTAACCGAACTTCCAATTATCCGAACAGCCTAATTCTCTCTCTCTCTCTCTCAAAAAAAAAAAAAAAAAAAAAAAAAAAAAAAAAAAAAAAAAAAAAAACAGCCTGTTTCTCTCAAAATTTTTTTTAACCGAACTTCCAATTATCCAAACACCCTGTTTCTCTCATCCCCCCCCCCCCCCTTTCAGATTTAGCATGCGAAATCGAATCATCGGTAGGATATCGTTGGTAGCCGTAACAATGAAAAAGGAATTGAAGAAAATGAAAAAGAATGCTCTGAAAATGACCCACGTCCATCACACAACGAAGCCTTTGAATGTTTGGAAACATATACGAAATGGCTCGAACGGCAGAAGATAACGCTGATCCTATTCGACTAACGTATTTAAGAATAATTCGAGATGTGGCAGAATTGAAGAGAATGTCTTCTTTGAAGCAAGCAACAATCGAAAGCTTTTTTGCTTAAAATATAATCTCTAGAGTTCAGAAGATGGCAAAAAAAGAGAAAGAAAATTTTAAATAATAAACAAGTAAACAATAAATAAATAAATAAAAAGTATAAATAAATAAATCAAAACAATTTTTAAACACGCCAGCACTAACTGTTGCTGACAGTCCTAAGCCTGGATAAAGTGTAAAGGTTTTAGTATAGTCAAGAACATCCCTTATAAATTGTCTGTCCATTTATCCGAACTTTTGCTGATCCGAACTAGGGTCGGTCCCGACTTGTTCGGATAATCGGCGCTCTACTGTATAGAGTGCAGCTACGAAACGATTTGTAAAGCTTTTGAACCAATGCAACTTTTAATCCTAACATTATAAGTAGAGGAAAAAAGATTGATTTCACCATTAGTTTTTGTGTGTATAAATTTTCGTCTTCGGAATTCGAACCTTACCTGGCTTCCCAGAATATAGTTTCATCATCCCAGTGAGGATTTATATGTTTTAGGCCGTCACAGACTCGATTATGCTGTCTCATCCAGACGGTATGGAGCGACGTGAGAGCTGGATGCTGGTTGACACGGGGATCACCTGTAAAACAAATTCCACACTTGTAAGCAACATTGTTCTGATTTAGGTTAACAAAAAAAAAAAAAAAAAAAACGCGTAAATAAAAATAAAAATAAAAATAAAAATAAAAATAAAAATAAAAATAAAAATAAAAATAAAAATAATTGAATATTATACAAAAGAGTCCCGATTATCCGAGTTAATATGGACCTCGCATGAGCAAAAAACTTGGACAAACCGGATTTACACAAATCGTCACCAACTAAAGAGATGAAATATAAATTTTGACTTAATTCATTAGTTTTTATGGTACTAGTAACATTTCTTTGTACATTTCTGTTACTTTTAAGAAAAATGGGGAATGAAAATTGTTCATTCGAAAAAGCACTTGATAGTCTTTTGTTTGATGAATGTCCATTTTGCTGTAGTGTTACGCTACTGCATAGCTACCAATTTCTAAGTTTTTTTCTTACCACTAAAGCTCGCCAGTAAATTTTGCCTAATTCAATCGCCAAAATCTAACAATTGTCAACGATTAAATATGACAAAAATTTGTTTTAAATTTTAGAGGTAACAAAACCATACAAATTGGCAGCTATGTGATTCTATCAGTGTAATGAAAATTGCAAGTGTAGCCTCTTCTTTCTGCTCAAAGTATTAAATAGTTTTTTTCGATCGAACTTATACCTTTGGAATGGATCATTTTCTTCTGATGGACTGGTGGTTTCAATTATTATGAAACAATCATTATAAATGAAGTGTTAGGTGAAGATGAAAGCGCAGCCGTAAAAAGTTAGAACTGTGATTTTCTGGTCAGAATGCGGGAAAAAATGACCATAAAAAAAAAAAAAAACTCTGGCCATTTTTTTCAATTATCACCTGAAAATCAGGGTTCTAACTTTTTACGATTGCTCTTTCATCTTCACCTAACACTTCATTTATAATGGCTGTTTCATAATAATGGAAACTATCAGTCCATCAGAAGAAAATAACTCGATTAAAGCGGAAACTCTGTTAAGCGGGACTCGGATAATCAGGGCACTACTCTATACTTATTATACATAATTATATATAATAATAATTTATAATATATATAAAACATGTATTGTTTATATATAATACATTATAAATATAATTTATCGTTTTTTTTTTGCTCATATGTACATTTAATACATTTTAACCCACATAAATTTAATAATTAGTTTCATTTATATTTATCGTATTTAGTTTAATTATTATTAGTTAGTTAATAGTTATTATTATTATTAGTTAATTATATTATCATTATTATTATTATTTTAATTTAATTATTATTTATATTTTTCATATTTAGTTTAATTTCCATACAGAAGATTCTTTTAAAAAAGAGCTACAAAATTGTTCATTTCTGAAGTGTTTCATAACAATAATAATTTCGGCAGTTTTTTATGTATAAAATTTCGGTCAATAACGTTTTTTATCAAAGAAAAATGACTCACGGATAAAATAATCTGAATAATTAAATAATTAAGTATTATATAATATTAAGTATTATATAGAGAAACTCAAAATTTATATCTAATATATACTAGATAAAATATTCAAGTGTTATTTTTAATTAAAAAATAAATAAAATTGTGTATTTTAAAAACTTTAAAAAAAGAACACATTCTTACTTCATAAAGTGCGTTTGAAGGGCGTACGAATGTATGCAATATGCATACATAAGCACGTACATATGAGTACGTTTAAAAGTATTCATGATTATTGGTTAAAGAAAAATTAAACTTTTTTAATGCATTTAACAACTGTGCAAAATAAATCATGCATTAACAATGATTTTCTCTCGAATTTAATTTTCATAGTTGAAAGAAGAATATAGGAAATATTCGAGACAATATTAATATATTTCCAAAATGATATTGTTAATTAATTTTATCAATTTAATCAATTTATATAAAGTTAAAAAAATATGAACAATTATTTTTCCTAACTTTCATAAAAAAGGTCCCCCCCTCCCCCCCCCCATCCCCCCTGATCGAGGTTGACAATTTTCAGTAGTAAAACCAAAGTCTTCCAAGTCATTCACGTTTTGTTACAATTTGTATGGTGCTGCCATCTATTATAGGAATATGGAAATTTATTAAAATTATGTATGTATCTTTATTAAATTTATAGATGGCAGCACCAAAAAAGACAGAGAGTATCGTGTTCACCTCCGTTTCTAAATATAATTTCGGTTCGAACTCAATCGCGCCCGTCGGCCTAACCGTTTCGGAGTTTTCGTGGTTTTCTTCGAAGCCTTGGATTTTCCATGCGTAAATACGGGTTAGGTTCCCTTAGAAAGACCCCCACGAAGGGCACTCCCCCTAGGGCCTATATCCCTCGAGTAGATAATCGGCCGTCAACAATCAACCCAACCCAACCCTAAATATAATTTCAATGAGGCAAAAACGAATTTAGAAAAGAATAAGCTTTATTAAATTTTACTAGTTAGATAGTTGTAATATTTTTAATTAATGGTTAATTATTGCATAGTTTTATTCTGAATATTGTTTATTAAAATTAAAAAGAAAATAGTAATAAAATAAAAATACAGAAATTAAACAGATAACTTCATAACATGGTATAAAAGATTAATTTACTCGGAAAGTTTGTTTTGGATTTACACTAAAATGGGATTTATATCACCTGCTCGGAAACAATACAAGTTTCTTTGGGGTACACTGCACTGGTCTTTCTTGGCATCTGCTGTTTGTGGAAGAAGATCGCCAGTGTGTGGCACTTTGGTTACAATTAGTTTTCCTGTAATAAGAAATGGGCGCTTCATTAATCACACATGTTTTTGGTAAATATAGTCGCATAAACAGGAAGAACATTTAACATTTTAATTCAGCCATTTACTTTCTTTTTCTAAGATCGAGAGTAATAGAAAATACATAAGTAAACTATCTATAGTAAGTTCTTAATTTATAGGAAATTGATGATCCCATTCAGCTCAGTTGTTAAAAAAGCATTTTAAAAAATGAGAAACTTAGGCCGATATTCACGAATTCGATGACAGGGCGGTCTGTGAGGGTTAGTGTCTTAGATTTTTCTTGTGCGAGAAAGGTAATTCTGGTCACCATCTTTTCAACTATAGCTATACTGCAAAAACTGGCCGATGCTTAGCAAAATTAGCTCTAATAATTTTGCTAAGCTGAAAATTATTACTCTACTGATTATTATGCTATTGTTATTATTATGCTACTGAAAATTATTATTCTGAAAAACAAATATAACATTAATTCGCATCCATTATGTAATATAATGGATGCGAATTAACGACGCTATAATATAGCATCTATAATATATTCAAATAATATAGCATCCAATTCGCTAAGATGATTCCCAATAAAATGCTTTTTTCCGTTTAACAACGTGCAACTTTCTGACATATTTATGTCAGATATACAGAAAGTCATTTTCATATAAAAAATATGACATTTCCAGGCATGACTACTATAGCGATTTGGATTCGAATAACTTTTTTATCTATAGATATAAAACGCTAAGTTGCGTGGTGGCGAAAAAGCGATTATTTCTCTTTTGCCGATGGCAACAAGAGATTTGTGACAACAAAAATGGTATCAATATTCACCAACTGGCGAAAATGAAGAAAAATAATTAAGAAATCGATTTGAAAATTTCAGAGCAAATGTAAAAAAATTTTTGACATCCGAATATCCATTTTTTCTTTTTAATCTGTCGGTAATTTTTCTTAATTTTTGCAAAAAAAAATAAAAAAAAAAAATAAAAAAATAAAAATAAATAAATAAATAAATAAATAAATAAAATAAAAACTGACGGCGGCAGTACGAAAATTATGACAAAGAAATGAGACAGGGACGATCATTCATTTTCAAACATTGGACAATAATACAAGGAGTGTGAATATCAGTAAGTACAGAGAGCAGGTGAATATGACGCCATTGAAAGAATTAAAAAGAAAATGAATATGACGTTGTAAATAAAAGGAAAAATAACGGATGTTTCGAATGTTTGAGAATAATACAAGGAAAAATGTGAGTAAGTACAAAAAGCAGATGAATATGCATCATATATGAAATGAAACGAACATTTTGAAATACAGTAATCCCTTAACATTTCCGAGGGTTAGGTTCGCGGAAACCTCCGCGAATCTTGAGGCTATCTTCCCATGTATAAAATGGGGTTAGGATTTAATATTTTGTTTTAATGGAAAAAAGTAATTGAAATGTAAAAATATATTTATTAAGTATTAATAAATACTTGCTGTAAATAAATTTGAATAATTATAAACATATTGTACAAAGTTAAGTTGCTAGTTGATGGCTCAAAAAAACTATTGAAATACGATTGTTTGTAAGAACAAATCTTTTGTTTATGAATTTCCATATACGGGAGAAAGTTTCAGTTGCATTGCAAATTTTGAATTTTAGAAAATTTAGTTTTTTTTTTAGTTTTAGACGTTATTTATGTCGGGTTTCTCGGAATTACTAATCTATATTTTGCCTCGATACAAGGGTTGAAGTTCGCGGATTTTAGGCTGCACAATAAATACAATGCAGCTATACACTGTCAAATAGTTTTATGGAATTTACAAAACAAAGCGAGTTTACTTTGTAAAAAAAGATTCTTTATGAAACGAAATTCGGGAATAACCAAGTATTAGCGAATGTTCAAATGTTCTTCATTTTTTATTTCGCGAATAATCAAAACTCGCGAATGTTAAGGGATTGCAGTATTTGTAAATAATGAAAGGAGCATCAATATAAGTGAGTACAGAAAGCAAGTAAATATGGCGTGATATTTAAAACGAATATATGGTTAATGGCTCTTACAAGAAAAAGAGATATCATGAATGACTTTTCATTTATAAAACAAGTATTTTCATTTCTCTTTCATTTTTTTTTTTTTTTTTTTTTTTTTTTAAGAATCAAAACTATATTTAATTAGACTAAGGACACATTAAAAAAAATACTGGCATAAAAGCAAAATTTTTCAAAGGTTTTAATAAATTTAAAAAATGCATATTCGTGTAAGATTCATGCACTGAAGGAAAAAAAATATGTTGCCGAATATTAGACTTTATGAAGTTTAATTTTGAAATCGATTTTTCTAAGCAAACATTCTTAAAATCCCGGGTATTGCCGAGTACTTCAGCTAGTTTTTTAATAAATGCATTATATATTTAGTTAAAAATAGAATGCTCTCTCATGATGATTTTTTCGGGGTTGCCGCTTCCCGAAAAATTAAATTTTACACCGTTCTGTGTATGAGTTTTTTGTCTTTTTCGAAAAATTACAACCGTTGATTTCTGAATAAGAAAACCTCATATTTCGCGCATTTTAGAATAAAACTGATTTCACGAATGTGTTAAAAATCTGACAACTTTGATTTGGGAACAGCCACTTTATCACAAATCTCATCATTACAAAAAAAAAAAAAAAAAAAATGGCATATTTGCCTATTTCCCCGTTTTCCTGTATTTTTGTAATGTTTTAGTTAAATAGACAGTTTTTAGTTTTAATACGGCTGAAAGTTTTTTCTATCACATTTATGAAATTACCTATGAAGATGAGAGAGCGGTAATTTGGACAGGTGTTGTAATATAAACAAAACCATTTTCTACACTTACTGCACTACGACCCTCCGAAGATGTGCTCAACGTTACAGTGCTTTATCGTCATTCGTCAGTGTGTTAGTATGACAGGTTGTTGTTTGAGTACCTTCGGTTCAAAAGTTTGAACAGGTACTTTGAAGATAGTTTGTAACAAATGAATTAAATACAAAAATGATTCGGTCAAAATTTACTAAAAATTTTGTAAAACGTTGTTAATTATATATATATATATATAATTGTATATCCAAAACCCTACATTTAGTAATTTTTGACCGAATTAATTTTGTATTTAATTCATGTATTATATTATAGTTAAGGAGAATTTACGGATTCAATTTTTGATATACTTTTTATTTATATCATAAATTAGAAGATTATTTTTACATGGAATTTTCTCATTTATGAAGATCCTCTTATTTTGTCATTATAATGGTTAATGATACTATGTATCTTCGAATTTATGAAATTAGTTTTAGAGTTTAATTTCCAATTTCTAAAATTCTAAGTTTTGCTCCATATTACCACTACTTTTTTTAAATTCGTTAAATAACAAATACATTGTGTTGCCTTAGATATACTAAGTAATTGATAATAAAGTCATTTGTGAAATTTTTACATGGTATTTGCCTACTTAAAAAAGTGTTCCATATTACCGCCTTCTCCCTTACAATGTATAATTGTTCAAATGGAGCTCACGTATCTTAAATAATGAGAATTACACATTCCATGTTCATTCTAAAATTTTACACATGGTAATGAAATATGTCATAACTTAGATTATTTAAGTTTTAATGATGAATGTGGGAACTCACCGTCAACAAATGATCTCAAAGAATCAGTTTCATTTTCACTGCTTCCGTATACAGTAGACGCATCAACAAAAGCTGTCATCTGGTCCATTTGTTGACGAGGACCTGGAAAAAATGGACATTTCAATTTTAATTAATGTGATTATTACATTTCATTAGTAATCACTAAGCAACAGTATAGGAAAGGTGGGTAAGGTCATCAACAAGATTCTTAGTTGTAACTGACGAAACAAAGAAGATACAAAATTCAAATTTTTGCGAAGCGATTCTTCATTTATGTGTGAAATTTCAATAGCTTGCCATACAACAGCCGACGCTTCCAGAATAATACACAGGGAGAAATAAGATTTTGGAACAAAACCTGTGGACCGCAGGTGTGGCCGCATTTTTTAAAATAGAGCAAATGTACATGAAATAAACTAAAATAAAGATAAAATAATTACTAATTTACTTGAAAAGGTGCTTAAAATTTATTAAGGGGTCAGGTAACCTTTTGAACCAATAAAGTACATGGAAAAGTGACCTCTGTAAGAATTGCACTCATTCTTTAACTAATTGACTTTTAATTATAAAATTGAAAACACTTGTTAGGAACGATTTATTTTATCAATCAAAGTTGTTAGAAAAGGTATACACATGTATAGTTTTTTTTAATTTATTTTTAAAGATAATACAATTTTTACGAAAGAATTATTCTTGCATGCATTGCGCGCATGATTTTTCCCATTTAAATGGCTGAAATGAGCCAAGATTTTTTTAATGAGTACAGATATAAAATGTTTTCAAAATGACCTACAACGAAAAAAATAAAACTTGTAGATCCCGAGAAAAAAATTTTTTTTAGAGTAATTCGAAATATCGAGTTTTTTTTTTATACAAAAGTAGCCGTGAATTCTAAACTTCTTACTTGAGAAACATAATAATAGGTCATTTTGTGCTTTTGTACGTTTAATACATCCACCAAAAATTTCGTGAAATTCTAGGCAACCGTTTTTCAGAAATCGTGCGCGCAATGATCAAAATCGCTGTTTTGAGAAAATTTGCTTTAAAGATTGAAAAACCCGTTAATCATAAAGCAAAAACTCAAAGTGTTTTAGACATAACTTCTCTTATAATGCGAATTTTTGTATGGGGTTTGCTTTTAAATGTTCCCAAAGAGTCATATTTAATTATAAGCTATTTAAAAAAAAATCGATTTTTGGACGCTTGAAAGGTTACCTGACCCCTTAAAACTATTCCATTATATATAAACGGGTCTTAAAAACGTAAAACCATTTATGTTAAAAAAATGTAAAAAGATATTACATTAACTCTGAGATCTTTCATTCACAAACGTGATCATTTTCAAGGGGATATCTTTACTAGAATGTCGCTCTCACCGTGCTATTTTTATATCAGTTTGGAAGAAAGGTCAGTCTATTAATCGTTGGGGATGCACATTAAGTTCGTACGGATGCTGAAGTTCTTGGTATTTCAAAATATTGAACCATATCTCAGGTATGTCATGAGATAAACATCATTAGATGCGCTATTCCCTTTATTCAAAATATATTATGATTCTCTAATTTTTAATGTATCATAATTCGATGTAAGCATTATAATTTTTGAATTTTCGAAATCTATTTTTATATTCTGCCGTTGGTGTAATTCTTGATATGGCCGTAGGTGGTCGGTTATACGTACCACCAACGATTCATAGACTGACCTTTCTTCCAAACTGATATTTTAAAAAAAAAAAAAAAAAAAAAAAAAAACAGTGAAAATAACATTCCAGTAAAGATATACCCTTGAAAATGATCACGTTTGTGATTGAAAGACCTCGCGGTTAATGTAACATCTTTTTACATATGTTTTTAACATGAATGGTTTTAAGTTTTTAAGACCATTTTATATGTAACAGAATGGTTTTAATAAATTTTAAACTTTAAGCACCTTTTTTAGCAAATTAGTAATTATTTTATCGATATTAACTCAAGGTCTCTTTAAACTTTTTTTTTGTATTTTTCTGTTAAATAAACCAAACTATGCATTTTTTGTTAAAATCTTCCATATATAAGATTAATCTGATAATATAACATAAAAAAAAAAAAAGGAATTGAGATATTTAACAATTAAAAAATGTTAAATATTAAAAAATAAGCTTCTATTGGTTTCTACCATAAGTCTTTTAAAATGGAGAATCTAAACAGTAACTTCTTTCTTTACTGAACTTCCAGTTCAAGATAGAACAGAAACACATGGCCATAAAAGAAAACCAGAACTAAAAATTTAGAGCCGCTGACAAAAAATTCTTAGGTCCTTTTTCATTTAGTGTTTACTTATTTTAAATCAAGAATAAAATTTTCCATTTTTTAAATCATTAGCAAAAAAGAAAATTTAAGTAATTAAATTTCAAATCCAGAGAGAGTGAATAGTTCTCCCCTTCATTTTTTGTCGTCACCTATACGTACAACGTACAGGAATGAAATATACATTCTTAAAAAATTGTGAGTTACGTATTCTCGGTCTACTGGGAAGGTAATTGTACGACCGACATCACGAGAGCCATAAAAAAAAAAAAAAAAAAAAAAAAAAAAAAAAAAAAAACAGAACTAAAACTGAGCGCCCCTGACGAAAAATTCTTTGGCCCTTTTTCTCTTAGTGCTTATTTATTTTAAAACAAGAATATCTTTTTAATTTTTTAAATCATTAGCGAAAAAGGAAATTTAGTTAATTAAATTTCAAATCCAGAGATGGTGAATAGTTCTCGCCTGCATCTCTTTGTCGTCATCTATACGTACAACATACAGGAAGGAAATATACATTCTTAAGAAATTGTGAGTTGCGTATTCCTGGTCTACCAGGTGAATAAATCTGAGACATCACGAGAGCCAACTACACCGTAAAAAAATATCCGTAATTTTTACAGAAAGAAATTGTATTTTTTACAGAAAAAAGCTGGATTTTGCAATTTAAAAAAAAAAAAATCTATATCTTTTACAGAAAAAAACTGTTTTAATGAAAAAATACAGATAATTCCTGTAAATTAAACGGTTTCCCACTGGCGCCCAAATTGACAATTTTTTCCTGTCAATTTGACAGATTTTTTTTTTTTTTTTTTTTTTTTTTACAGTGTAATCTTTGCTGATACTCATACTATATCTAGTTCTATGAGTACCAATATACAGGAATGTAATATATATATTCTTAAAAAACTGTGAGTTGCGTATTCGCAGTCTACCAGGGGGCTAAATGTACGAAATAACGAGAACCAACTACTCTTTGTTGATATTCATATTATATCCTGTTCTAAAATTACGAATATCTGCATCGTGGGAAAATAAAATAATCGTGGCCATTTTCTTTGCATCCAATTTGTTAATGAACTTTAGTCATAATTTCAGATCATTGCAGTTGATTTCTGTTCCTTTTTTTTTTTTTTTTTTTTTTTTTTTTTTGTGATTTTTCAAGAAACATCAAAAGTAGTAACGATAAGTGGTGTCATATAAGAGACGAATTATTCACATAAAACTGGATATAGATGACATAAGATTTAGGAAAGTGTTAACTAATTCATGTAATTGCGAATGCAGTGAATTTTGATATGGGTGCAAAAAATACTCGTTTTCCTTATTTTCACCTTTCATGTGTGCATTTCCAGTTGATTATTTAGAAAGGTAATACATAAAAATAACGGCAAATAAATTATTTTTGATTTATGAATTTTGTTTGATACGGTTGATAACATAGTATTTTGTTTTATTGCTGTATGTATTTCTATACTTATCTGAAGACATCACTTTTTAAAAAGGTACTTTCAGTTTCGAAACCGGTTTCGAAACTAAAAGTAACCTTTAAAAAAAAATCTACAACCAAAATCGAAAAAGTAAAGAAGAGTCATATTAAAGATTGAGCTCAGCTATCCTATGCAAAAAAAAAATCGTTTAAAAATATTCAAACTGAAACGAGAAATTCGAAAATAACCTGCCCATAGGATTAACATTACGGAGCGTGTGTTTTCAAGTGCGTGAGGACGGGAAGACTCGTATTGAAAATGTTAGTTACGGAAATGCCACGAAAAAAATCTCTTCTATTTGTTAAATTATACGATTTTTTCAAAGTATAAATTTTCATAAATTTAACATAACTATGCCCAAATTATATCAATATAGATAAATAGTAATATTGTGTTTAATCTGATTATTTCTCATAATTGCTCCTATGGTGCATATTTGATGGGGATGATTGATTATGATTTACTTGCCGTTACATCAGATTATTAATAAGAAACTCTATACTGCCTGCTATTTTTGTTACTCCGGCTCTTGATGAATTTATCAGGTAAGTGTTTGTCGTGAAAATTAGGCATCAGAATCGCTCAGTCGCTACATTTGATACCGAGCTCATATTTTCAGTTACATCTATAACCAGTAAACATTACCTCAATATTTTTCTAAATCAACTTTCATAGCAAAAATAGTTATGCAACTGTTAGCATATTTACATACACCAGTTGTCAATTCCTAAATACTGTTATTTTAATTAAAAAAGCTGGACATTTATACCATAAAAAAGTTCAATATTAACGCAAAAATAAAAAATCACAAATTTACTAAATGGTGTAGGGGAAAGTAGTACACAGTGAGACATGGTACATAGTGAGACAACAGCCACTTTGACATATAGTTGTAACTTTTTCTCCAAGCTGGCACGCACACATAACGACTTCGTCTTATGCAAACCGTGGATGTAGTTTCGGCACTTCAGTTACTCGTCCACCAAAATAGTAAATAATTTTTTATTTTATAGTGGTTAAAGTTACATAAACGCCTATTTTAGAGTTTATTTCTTTCAATATGACATGTATTTACTTAACCAAACCTAGCTATATCTAATAATAGACTATTTCGACAAAACGACATAAACTTTTTAATGCGAAGAAATTGATGTAACAGATTTGGTATCCATTTTGTTACAACTTAACGAAAGTACACAGTGGACACACAGTTGTGGTACACAGTGAGACGTGCCTCATTGTGTATGTGTACCTACTATGTGGTTCTGATATTTAAAAAGTTATTTATTAATAAAATAATGCTTTTTTTTCTCTCTCTCTCTCTTTCTGTGTGTGTGTGTGGGCGTGCGATGGCTAGGGAAATCTACTAAACGTAAGAGGCTGAAAATTTGCATGAAGGTCTGCCATTGTCCACTCGAGGCTCATATTTTTAATATTTTGATAATCTAGAAATATTAATTAGAAATCCTAAACTGCAGAAAATTATTGATAGAGTGTAAAAATGCATGATTTATGAAAATATATACATTGTTCTCACTGTGTACCACTTGTGTACCATTTCCGATACTCCGTTATGCTGCTTCTGTGCTTTTATAAATAATTTTTTTAAAACCATTCATACATTAATGTGTAGCGTATTTGTGTATCTTAAAGATGTAGCAAATTTTTTTTCAAAAGAATAAAAATCGTCGCCATTCATTAAATAATAATAATTTTCGTACCACTGTGTACTACCCTCCCCTATACAAAATTTGTAAAGTTAAAAACTAAACAAACATTAAAATAAAATTATAACAATCCACATTTCAGTCATCAACTGTGGCCATCTTCAGGAAAAAGAAGATAGTAATAGATGATGACCGAAACGTCGATTGTTATAAATTTATTTTAAAGTTTTTTTAATTTTAAACTTTACAACATTTTGTATAAACCATTTAGTAATCTTGTGATTTTTTAATTTTCACGTTAATATTGAACTTTTTTTTTCTGAATTACGAATATTCAGGAAAAATTATTTACAGTTTATTGAACTGCATGAATTCTTATCGACAAAACATAATCATATTCAAATTAAAATAGCACGGTTAAGTGGAAATGTTGAGTTTTTTATTTGATGATTTATATAGAGTTGTAAGCTAAAGATGTCTTGGAAAATAACGCTTCAATAGTTTTTTCTGACTGTTTACTTGCGGCAGTGGCATTCTTTTTACCTAATTCTGTTTTTACACGATCATGTGCTTAACCCATGAATCAGTTAGTACATATTGTATATCCTTTTCAGGAATTTCTTTGTTATTTAGAAATTCAGAAAATTCATACCAGATATTCCGAAAGAAGAAATTTTATATTATTTAATCACGAAACATCTTTGATTAAATGCAGCGAAATCTTCTATTCAGAATTTCTGCTTGAATTCAAAATTTTTGAATAAAAAAGAAATTTCCAAAATGCACTATAATGACGAAAATGGGTTAAGAACAGTGAATAACACTATTTTTTAATAGTAAAGTTTTATTTATTTTGGCACAGGAATCTACTATCAAATAATGCGAACTGTTATAAAACAGTGGTATTCGTTGCCAGTATACCTTTAAACACTTGATCGTGTTAAAACAGAATTTGGTATACTTCGAAAAATATTAAATGTAACAGACAGTATTACTATTTACTACTTCTATAAAATGCGCATAACAACGTGTAAAAAACACTGCAGATGATAATTTCACATGCTCAGGATTACAGTTGGATAAAAGAAAAAAAATATAAACACACAAATGACACTGATGGATGATTGCATGTTATATATTCTATAGAAATTGTAAAACGTGAGAAATTCCACTAGCCGTAGGAGTAAAACGCTTTGAAGAATCTGGACAGTGACATTAGTTGTAGAAGTAAAACATTTTTAAATGTCTAACAAGAAGTGACAGTGATGTTAAAAGTTGCATAGAGTTTAATTACAACAATGGCTTTTCTCAATTCAATAGGTAATTTTTAATATTATTTCACTTAAATTGTCTATTGATTTGGTTATTAATTTTTATTTACAACTTTCAAAGGATTCTAATGTAGAACACGAAAATTATGCGTCGAATATATTCTATGGCACATTTTGTTGTTATTTGTTATGTAAATTTTATTTCTTATCAAAACTTTATCACAAAAAAGCCACACGATCAAGTGGGAACATCCCACAACAGTTCATTTGGTCAAAGGAAGAAGGAAATAGAAATTATAATCAATGACTCACCTAAGGTACAAAGAGGACAGGGAGCCGATCTTACAAAATTTAAGCAGTCTTGGTTATACTTTGAGAAAAACGGGTCATCCTGAGGCAAGAGGACAGGAAAACATTGGGGGTGAGTATTATTATTATGAGGGCAGCATTGGATCATTTGTGCACCACCTATATTGAGGAAAAAACAGTCAAAATTACAATGAAAGTGTGTTGTTAAAAAAAAATAAAAATGAAAATCTGTGAATAAATAATAGCTATGGTATGAAAAACAAAGAGTAAAAGTATACTGTTTTAACCCTTTATATCACCCAAAAATGAATGTTACTTACGCAGCGGGCTTTAACCATTTATCTCCCAAATTATGATTTCATGAAAATTGCATCTTCTAAAGTATTTTTCGTGAGTTTTTGAAACTACATTTATACAATCTACAAGTATGCAAGAAGATTTATACAATCATTTAATAAATTTTAGAAGGATTTTGCCAATTAAAATTAATTAATTAAATTTGAATTTATAGGGAGTTTGCGCAATATTTATAACTCCACTCAAATTTTTTATTTAAAATATATTTTTTAGTATTTTGAAGAATTAGGAAATGTACAAATATGTTTTCTTACAATAGAAGTATAGAAATATTTCCGAACGGAAACTCCCCCTTTTTGTAAGAGATATTTTCTATTTATGTCATAAAAACGCTATGTTAATCGCAGTATTTCACTATTTTATTTTATTATTTGGTTGAAAATTATATTATTAAATTATGTCTATCAAAATTACCGCCAAAAAATTTACATTTAATAAAATGTATAGCAGTTTTTGGCCTTTATATTTTAAAGATAAATTCTAAATATTAAACAAGGATTAAACATCAAATTTCTTGTCTTTTATTATTTGTGGATTATTGACAGAAATGAAAAGAAAAAGCAATTTTTAAAATTAATCATTAATTATTATTTCTATTTTCGACTGTTTAGCAAATTTAAAACTTTTTTTATATAGATAACTAAATACATTTTTAAATGATTCAAATAATTAGAAACGAATTTTAAAACACGAAGTTTAAGAGAATACAAATATCCCCTAGAATAATTTCATTTGTATTTTAGCGAAAATAAACAAACAAAGATTGCATAATATTGCAAAACTAAAATAATTTATCACCTATGCGGTAACATTTTTAGCTTTAAAACTAGAATAATGATATTTTAAAAATATTGACACAATAAAGAAACAGTTATTAATATTCATTAGTAGTGAAAAATATTATATTTAATAATATTATGCAACAAACGTGTTTATTTTAATACAGTTGTTAAATGTTACTTATTATTAAAGAATAGTTGAGGAAATGCAGCATGTAGAAAGAAAAAATTATTATTATTAATTCATGCACTTGTTGAGTTATTTTGTTAAAGCAATACATTAATGTATGATTATTTCTTTCTGCAATTTATTCTAATTTTAAAATATCACACAAACACACATGTGCGCACGCACAAACACACACGTATACACACAAATAAAAAAAATATTAATAATTTCTGAGATTATTATATATTTTCATCGATACACATACTGGTAAAAAAATAATAATAACATTCTCTCCTCCAAAATTATGATAACATTATTGTAATATTTGTAAAATGTACTTTTGTAATTTCATACGGATTGATCTATTTTGTTTTTAGTTTTTTTTTTTTTTGCTTTGTTTTTTTTGTCATAAAATTGTGAGGATAAATTAATTATGTCATTATTAGTTATAATTTCAATATCACTTATTAAGTCACTATCTATTCTTTGTGTTAAATCATATGTAACGCATTAACTATTATTCTCCTTGAAATATTTTCAGCCTTTAAATTGTTATAACATAAAGCTGTAAAATAATTATATCTTTTTTTTTTTTTTTTTTTTTTTTTTTTTTTTTTAACACTTTCCAACATACGGGCAATGGGAAAAAATCGTTTCAAATGATTTTTAATGGTGTTACACTGTTTCAAACATAGTAAAATTGATATGTGTTTATGTAGTCCGCTACGCATTCTGTTGAATATGCGGTGCAAAGAATAGTTATTATTCATTTACAGGGCCACTCAAAAGAATTCCGTTACATAATGGTATGGGAGGGGGGGGGGGGTTGTTTGCGGCGTACTTGAATTATGTTAAACTATTTCATATATAATGAAATTGATGTACGTCGCTGAGCTTTAGTATAAGTTATTTCGTGTGTAATACGAAGCGCATAGCATTTACAGATACACACAAAAGATTTCAGATTCTATATTGTAACCGAATTACTCTATGATGATCTGCAATGATTGCTCGAAATGCATTTTTAATTATGATATGCGCTTTTAAGTTTCACTATATTTATGCATACTATATAGCGTGTATAAATGCTATAGTTCATGTACAGGGCTACAGCAAAGAATTCGTAAGTGTTGCTCAGTATGAGCATAAATTGCTTAACGGTGGGTTTTAGATGAGTTGTGTATTTTTACGCTGAAGAAATGTTTGTAGAATATAGATAAAATGATATACAGGGCCACACAAAGAATTGGATACATAACAGTCTATGGGTGATAATTTCTGGAAATTTAATTTCAGTAGTTTTGAAGAGTGTTTTGGTTTGAATTAAATTTTAGCTAAATAGTGCCGTGTAATAAAGGTAGTAGGTAAACTACAGGCTATACAAAAGTATTCAAGTATGTTTCCATCTATTAGTATAAATTGCTGAAAGAGAAATTTCAACCTATTATGCATTTTCTTGCTAAACTAAAGTTGACCATTATATTATATTATATTATATTATATTATATTATATATATTAACCTATAGATGAAATACAGGGCTGTTCAAAATAATTGTAATACATATTTGGCTATAGACGGTAACTACTGAAATCAGTTTTTCAAATGTTTTATGCGTTTTATAAAATGTTTAGTTAGTTATCTTATTTACCTTATTTCCCGAAATAACGAAGTTTTGTTAAAGCATTCAGAAAGTGTTGGAAAGTGTTTTATAATCTATGCTTAACGGAAGATTTTTCTTTCTTGTTTGAAAATTTTTTTGAATATAAACAAAAAATATTGTTGTTACTATTGTTTTACCTTTTTAATCGCTATTCCATATTAGCTATGTATAAAAATTTGCATTAATAATAATTTTCCTTAATAAAGACGATCTACATAAATGAATTGTCGAAAGTATTATTTACTCCATTTTTATCGAAATGACACAGATAAATAAATCGCATGCGCTCATTCTTTATACGTTATACAACATTTACTTCATAATTCTTATTATTAAGGAATCAGTTTCATCTGGATCAAAATAAGATCATGTTAATCACAATTAATTAACTGACAAACCTATCTGCCGTAGATAATTCCTCATCATGCAAGCGTCTTAATGAGATCCGATGCAAACGCAATTAACTAACTCTCGAAAAAGTATCCTTAGGGCATTTTACACTTAGTGACACTTCTTATCGATTTTCTTAAATCCATTTACTTAAGCCTTGTATGCTTGTCAATTCGGATTAAGTAATCAAAGCATAAAACATTAGATTGAGTGTAAGTAAACATATCATCTTGAATTCATTTAGTATTATTTAATATATTAATCAAGATACAACGATTCAAACAGTTAGGCAACAATCACAAAATACTATTTTTCGGAAGTACTATTTTTTATAGTCAACAGAAAATGATATAAACGGCAGGTATAGAATATATTTACTGCGCTAACAGAACAGCCAATCGATGTAACGTCTCATTGACGTCACAATTGTCATAATCACCACAATGAACTGAAATGTGATATTCGTCTCACTATTACTCTCATGTGACGTGATTTGGTCACTCCAATGAAAAGTCACCGTGACTGCTGCTTTATGATGAGTCAACAAATAACTTTACAACGAAGTCATTTAGTGATTCACACGTGACCGTTATTTGAAGTCCCTATTGTAAAATCACCATGATGGTAGTTTTATGAAGAGTAACATAGTTATACAAAATGACGTCATTGTCACAAAGGATCCCTCGTAGTGACTTCACAGTGAAGTCTCCAATGGTCGATCATCTGAGACAAAACCAAGTGACTTTATTGTGACGTTATTGACACATCACACTGTAACGCTCATGGTGTGTTCAGATTGGAGCCTGCAAATAAAGATTACATGAGAATCACAAGGTGTCTTCATTGTTACGCGGCGACTCATCACAAAGCAAAAGCCAAAGTGTCTTCTAAGTAAGGTCACCAATGACGATCATTTGAGAATACTAATGAAACTAATGAAATATATCCCATTTTGGTTCACCGCAATGACTGTGACACTTGTGACAGTTTGTGATTTCACATAGAATAGCTGTGCTGTAGGGATAGTACCTATTTACTACAATTGATTCATTTTATTACTTTCTTTTGAGCACTCGCAATTAACTTTATTACCATTTTGCGCGTCTGTCTTAATTTTTGAACTCTGCTGTAGATATAGCACTTCATTAATTCGTTTGATGACAAAATTGATTCCATTTGTTGTAATAATATTGCTGGTGCATTTAAACATATTCTTTAAAAATACCTTAGAGAAAGCAATGTATTTCAAAGTGGGGTTCGCATACCCATGAGAGTAGGTGAAGGGGGTCTACACGACGAGTCTGTTCGACAACAAAGATGCCGTGCGGTGCGCTATTCTTCAAGGAGTACGTAAGGCATAAGGCTGCATTCAGAAAGAAAAAAGCACTCACTATTATGCTAAAGCAATAAAACCTTTCTTTTCTAACCCCATTTTTTTTTAAACAAAAGGACAGGATGATCAACAATGGATTCAACAAAGAGTCAGGAGATGAAGGAGACTCTCCCCTTCTGTAGGGTATCCTGCACTTTCCTTCTAAAGCCATAAAAGATGAAAAACCAGAGTAAAAAGTCCGCGAGTAGATTGATAGGTCTATCTGGAGCTTAAATGTTTTACCATGAGGAATACTTTAATAGTATCAAACAATTAAATTCGGTGGTGCGCTCACGCTTTTAAATTATTGTACATGTTTTTTTTTTCGACCCATATTAAAAATGCTGAAATGGTATATTTTTAAATAAATAAATAAATATATATATATATATATACAAACAAGAACCTCTTCAAAAATTTATTTAATTTTTGTTGCATTTACGTTAAAATTTTCTTTTAAGAAATACTTAAGCTAAAAAAGTGTTATGGTTAAAAGTGAAAAACTGAATAAATTTGGATGTATAATAGTAAAAGTTTATTTTTTCAAAAAGTGCAAAACTTTGAAGCTTTAATAATAATAACAATATTTTAAGCATAAATCAATGTAAATATAGGAATTAAACTGTTTATTAATAAATTGAAAAAAAATTATTTATTTACTGAAAAATTTGTAATTAAAATTATAAAAGATTGACAATAACACCGCTTTGAATATTAATAGAATGTCATGGAATAAAGAAAAATGGTGTTATTCAATGTTATTTAATATTAATGTTGTTATTTTGTTTAATTAAAAATGTATGCAATAACAATTCTTCGATTTTTAGATTAGCATCATTAATATATGCGACAGCTAAATAGATTTATATATATATATATAGGATGAAATCATGAAATGTCTCTAATTAATTTTAGGTCAGAAACTCATACCCCTGAGAGGTGCTACGGAGCTTTGAAAATCCCATTCCGAGGAAAGTGTTTCAATTTAACAATGATGTTATCGTAATGTTTCAAGTTAGAGCCAAAAATAGTTCTTTAACAATATTTCGAAGTAATTCCCATCGAATTAAATATTAATGTTTCTTGACGATATTTGCAAAACCATTTTGTCAGCTTCCCAAAACAATTTCAACTAATTTTAGTTATTATATTTTGTAGTGCATTCATATTAAATTACAGACGATCAACTTGTTAATCATGAGTAACATGAGAAAATAATTCTTTAGCAACAGAACATGTTATTTTCGAGTTAAATTATTGTTAAAAGTCATTTTTACATTGGTAATCATTAGTTAATTAGTTTAAGTTAATGCTAGTTATTTCAAAAACATTATAGAATATTAACTTGTTAATGATGAGTAACATGAGAAAATCATTCTTTAGTAATGGAAAATGTTATTTTCAATTTAAAATATTGGGTTAAAATTAATTTTTAATCTTACGTTGGTAATCGTTAGTTAATTAGTTGAAGTTAATGCTAGTTGTTTCAAAAACATAATATCACATAAAATTCAGGTTTAAATATTCATGCTAATAAATAATTTTGCATAAAAGGTCATGTTTATATACTTTTCCAATTGTTATATTCATGTTAAATTATGCAGATCTATTAATGTTAAATTAGTAATAAATAGTAACTTAAGTGAGAAAATTACTCATTAGTAATAAAAAAGGTAATTTTTTAGTTAAATAGGGAGTTAAAATGTTCATATAAAGACATGTGGTTTTTCATTTTGTTATATTCAGGTGGCATTATAGAAGTGTTATGATTAAGATTAAATCATTAATGATGAGAATGACCACTAGAAAATTGCATATTAGTATTGAAAAATGTCATTGAAGTTAATTCAAAATTAGTTGTTATTCTTACCTTGGTTATCGTTAGCGGGTTAATTTAAGTTAATGCTAGTTATTTCAAAAACATAATATCACATAAAATTCATGTTTAAATATTCATGTTAATAAATAATTTTGCATAAAAGGTCATGTTTATATACTTTTCCAATTGTTATAGTCATGTTAAATTATGCAGGTCTAGTAATGTTAAATTAGTAATAAATAGTAACTTAAGTGAGAAAATTACTCATTAGTAATAAAAAAGGTAATTTTTTAGTTAAATAGGGAGTTAAAATGTTCATATAAAGACATGTGGTTTTTCATTTTGTTATATTCAGGTGGCATTATAGAAGTGTTATGATTAAGATTAAGATTAAATCATTAATGATGTGAATGACCACTAGAAAATTGCATATTAGTATTGAAAAATGTCATTGAAGTTAATTCAAAATTAGTTGTTATTCTTACCTTGGTTATCGTTAGCGGGTTAATTTCAGTTAATACTGATGTTATTTTCAAAACCACTTACCATTTTGATGCTTAGCGACTCTTTTTTCGGGAATGCATTTTAACTATCAACGTCACCATGTTGTATTTCAGTTTGCACTTTAAAAACAAATTCTACTGCAGAATTAAAATTTTAAAGTTCAAATCATTTAAATAGAAAAATATGGCATCAGTTACAGGCGCTTTTTAAAAATTATTTAAACAATTTTATATTTTCAATTTCAGTCATTGACTTCTATATCTATATGCATCATTTAACAAAATATTTTTCTGTCATGATTTTAAAGAATACAGAAATAGAAAATATCAGCACATTTTTCTGTTGAAGAAAGTTTTGCAAATAGAAATTCCAATTCCTGTTTCAATTAATATGAATAGAAAAAAAAATAGGACATCAAGTTTGGATGCTTTTCTTAATTGGCTAAACATTGATATTGCGAATTATAATTTGAATGGTAGATATCTAGACTGTGTGACAATTTAACACTTGCTTTCGCTATTGTGACTTCGAACATGCAAACCATAAAAATGCCAATATATTTTTCTGTTGAAGAAGAATTTAGCTTAGTTAAAAAAGTTATAATAAGCTGATTCTTTTAGTATTTTCTTCAATTGAACATGCTAGAAAACACAAAATTTTATATTTTTTTCATTCACATAATATTTAAGATGTGAGTAAATGATATAGTACTTTATACCGCTTATTACTTAAATTTAATTTTATCCAAAATAGTCCATTTTTAGTTTTAATCTTATTAATTTGAGATATCTTTAATTATATTAATTAATAATACCATGAAATTTTCGTTGTATTGTTAGAGATATCTAGAAATCCATTAGTTAAGATCACCCAAAAGAAAAAAAAAGTACATTCACTTGTAATTAATATAATTGAATAAATAAAAATAATAAAATCCCCATGTTTAGTGCTTTTGTTTGCATGTATTGACATTAATCTGAAATTCAAAGTATGACGCTCTTTCATTTAAAAACATCCTAAACATGCAGTTTGAATCAATTAGAGAAGCAACATTTTTATTACAGTGTTCAATGAATCCTCCGTACAAAAATATAATTTATTTCAATCATACTTTTTCGGCATTTAAAATATTTTTAAAATGCTATACTTAGTTCTAAATGGAGATTGGTAATTATATTAAGATCAGTAAACGCAAAAGAGTTTTATGTATGACATGAGATAGTCATTTCCAGTTAATTTATTACAAATTTCAGTATATTCTTCCTGTATATATAAAAATTCATCAAATCTGGAAAGCACATTTGAAGCAAAATTTCAAGATTTTTTGTATTTAACAACAATTAAATATTTATATATTTAAGATATCTATTGATTATTAGCAAATTCACAGTATTTGGCATTGCACTAACACGTTTTTTCAAAAGGTCATATTTTTTATTGTAGGAGTTTTAAAATATAAAATTATGGTTTATTTTGTTTTTGGAATTTAATACTTATAAAAAACTTGTAGGCAGGTACCTGGAATCTTTATACATTGTTTACTACTGCAAAAAAAATTATCATTGAAAAATCACACTTTGAAAGTTAAAATATCTCTTCCTGTGATATAATAAAACATGTGATCTTGCTTATTTTACAACATTATATTAGAAAAAAAAATTATTTAAAAAAAATTATTATCAGATCATTTTTATAGTTTGATTTGATTAATTGTGAAATACCTTAAAAGTATCTTTCATAAAATATTTTTTTCATTAAAACAAAAATTCCGTTTATTCAGCTTTTACAGTAAATAAAATATAGAGTTTTACTTTATTATGCTCTCAACTTCTTGGGCTAAAAAATATCTTTCTGTGATAATTTTAAAATGCTCTGATTGTGATAATCAAATAAGTACTGGAGTGATGATCGTAAAATATGTGGGATAATCTTCAAACATTTTGCGATTGATCTGTTACAATTTGCCATGCTTTTTGTTGTCTTTAAGCCGGTTTAAGATGCTCATATTTTCAATGTTCTAAATCACTTAGAACTTTCGTGCAGAGCTTAGAAAATACAGCCTGGGGATAAGATTCGGTCTACTGCCCTAGCACTTTAAATTACACAGTTATTCTTCAGCAAATATGAATTATATCATTTTATATATATTCCTTTCTGCATTCAAAATGGTCGTAGAACAATGCTTAAATGAGTTATGAGCAATGTTTTAACAATGCAAATTTATGTATAGAGACGTTTCTTTTTGCTGAATTTATTTATATGTTTTTAAAAATACATTATAATAATTGCGTTAGCTTATTACTTTCTTCTATCTATAATAGAAAAAAGCATTGAAATCGAATTTTTTTTTTGGACTTAGAACTGATCATCCACTGGATTTATCTAGTCAAGAAAAGATTTAATTTTGATTCCACTGTTCTTCACTATCTATAAAATACATTTTAAATACGAGAAAAATACATTTAAGTATTCTAAATATTGTTTTCAGCGCTACTATTATATTGGTTTAATATTGGGAAAACTTTTAAAGGTGAATAACTGCACATTAACTACTCATTTTTGAAATTTGCATTTTCATAATAAAATTCATCTATAATTGCTACTGCCCATTTGCTGATGCATTCCGCAATATATATTTACTTTTCTTCGGAAGAAAAGAACGCTAAACATCGCCATGGAGTGGCGCAATCACGTACCAGCTGGCATACCAGTAATTGGAGTGAGTGTAATGTCGTGATCTACAAACTGTCCGAAGGCCATCAGCAGGTGAGTGAAATCGTGGGACGGTCTGTCCATGTGCCGATGGATGTACAGCGACACTACCCTCGGAGGAGGAAGTGGTTTTCCGGCCTTTGACATTCTAGGAACTGAGATACCTGGAAGGGATTAAAATAGAATGAATTCTTTTAATAGGTCATTACATAATGAAATGTTTCAATTGAGTTTGGGGAAAGTTGTTTGAAGCAGATTGCATTTAAATGTATTTTTTTTTTTATATATAATATTTTAAGCCTATGGATGTAAGGATATCATATTTTTTATCTCAAAATATACTTACATTATTATGCATACATAATTGCTGAAAAAGTTAGATAATAACAATAGTTCACGGAAGTAAAATATGCTTGGCTTTTGTAGGAAAAGAGTGAAAGGAAAAAATTATCATTTCGTAAAAATAATATAAATTTAATAATTAAAAAAGAAATCGAAAGTCTTTAAGTACAAAAGCAATCTGAGCTGATTAATTGAAGTATAAAGTAACTTTGAAGAAATGAAAACATTTTTAACAAGAAAATAACACATATTTAGTTAGAAAGAAACGCACGTACAGCGATAAAAGGGAACACACCAGCTGCAAGAAAGCAAGACGCGTTACATTGCTTTGCGGTATCATGTCCTTCTTCACTCTTCGGACGAACGAGTGAGCCTTTTTTTTTCAGTTTTAAACGTAGAATATACACAGAAGTGCCACTGAATTAGAGACGCCTGATTAGAAATGAATTGCTGCTCTTCTAGTATTGATAACGACATGCATAATTCCAACTAGTCAAGAGAAGTGTTTCCATGACATAGTACAGGAAACATATTTCAGAAACTTCCATAAAACAGTTAAAGAATTGGCGTGGTTTCGCGTGCTCGTGCAACCTTTTCAAGAGTACCTCAATGTTGTTGAAATATATTTAAACACTAGATTCTTGATGGTCCTTTCAGTAAAGAAACTTTATTTGAATTACTTTGGCAGGAGAAATTATTCCGCTTGAAAGTCCATTTCATCCTGAGCAGCAGAAAAGCGCGAAAAAGATTAAATTTATCGCCTAGATTGCAATCTATGTACTTTGTAGCAGAGAAGTGCTTTGTACAAGCACTATGCGTTCTAAGCGTGACCAAGAGAAAACATTTCCAGTCATCGCAGAGACGCCATGATCTTGTATGATTCCAACTTGACATGAGAGGTCTATGGTTCCATGAACCTGGCGTCATGTTTTTAGCGTACTATCAATGTAACACATTCGTATTCAAGGTTTATCACTATTAGGTTATTATACTATTCGGCCCTAAACATCAATGGCTCATTTACGGAATTATCTGGTCTATTCAAACGTTGAGTGCACATTGACAAGTGCTATTCTATCTTTCCAGATCCTAAAGTCTATTTGGTGGAGCGAGCTCTGCACAATCTGTCTCGAGAGAGTCGGTGTGGCCTCCAGAGTAAATTGGATAGTCACCTAAGCTTAAGTTTGCTATCATTGGCTGCATACGATATAACTGAATTTTAGAAGTTCTAGTTCCTTTAGCCCTGCTTATCGTTTGCAGTTTTCCCAATTACTACTCCATTTTCCAGCTATTTGCGTATTCGTGTCCGACTGTTTACAAGGGTCGATACAGGCTTTTTTTCTTGGGGCCATTTTGTGAAAAGTAAAAAGGTTTTTTTGGTAAATTTCATTATATTTTAGTGAAAAATAACACTTTGTAACGGAAGTTGAAATCCATTTACTCAAATTCGAACCAAGCACTTATTAACAAAAACTTCTTTAAGTCCTCTAGCTACATTTTTTTTTCGTGACCTGGTTTTATTGACAAATTACATATTTTAAAACAGTTTTTATGAAAAGGCATTTTATGAAGGGGACCATTTTAGTAAGTTTATTTTTGTGAAAGGGCCCATTTTATTCAATTTATTTTTGTGAAGGGGCCTATTTTATTTTATTTTTTTGTGAAGGGGCCTATATTATTAAATAGATTTTTGTGAAAGGGCCCTAAATAGGCCCCAAATTTTGCATGGATCGACCCCTGGTTTATAATGTAGAACGAGTAATGTCAGTGAAATTTCACAATCTAGAATGAATTTTGCACTCGAAATTTTCAGAAGAAAGCCTATAATGAGAACTGAGACTAGATTGCACTTTGTTTTATATCGGTATTGTTTTTTGTCGGTAGTACCTGCATAGTTATATAGTTTTTGTATTGTATTGTAGTTTAGGTAATTTGTAATATTAATAATTGGTAGTATTAAATATATTTTTTTAAAGAAAATATACATTTTGTCGGTTAGGCAAAGTGGTCATGTGTAACCTCAAAATGACCTTAAAATCTGTATCAAATTATCAATTTCAAAGAAATTCACGGTCATCTGTCAAAAAATGACCTAAGAACATATAAATTTAACAGTTAACACAGAAATACTTTGTTTGGTCAATTGTCAACTGACCTTAAACCTTGTTAAACTTCAGAGGATGAAATGTATTTCTCCCCCCCCCTCCCCCAGTTTATTATACTCGAAAATGCATAAACGAATTTAAGAATTTACTTCTTTTCTCATAAACAACATTTCTTCATCAGAATTGGAACTTAACCCTTATCGGATGCTAACTGTATTATACATGATTCACCACTAGGTTGTAATTGTATTCTGTAAATATTCGAAAGACTATTCGACTATTTTTATATTCTAGTTGCACCACTATATTTTAAAAATAAATTTTGTAGTAAATTTCTCTTGCGTTTGCTGTCAAAGTGTAAGTTAAAGTGGTGCTTAAAGAAGTGGTGTCAACCGAATAAAATTTGTCTAAGTGTTGCTGGTCCCGAACGGGTTAATCATGTCACCTCACACGTGCTATACGACCGACAAAGTACCGACGTTACGTGGGAGGTGACGTAGGACCGATAAGGGTTAAATTCAAAAACGCATAATCAAAATTGAGAGTTTTTTTTTTTGCCCTTATAAACGTTTTTCTTGGAACATGTAAGAATGAATTGAAACCCAAATTCAAATATGTATGAATAACATTAATAATGTAGTTTTGTTCTTATTAGGTAGAGAGCCGGTGACACCGAAAGCTTCGTGATAGCGGAATTGAAATTTTTTTTAATCTAAATCGATAATAAAGGGTCATACGAACAAAATGAGCTAGGTATGACAAGCCGAAAATATGTTTAATTAAATTACCAGCTATTTATTTAAAAAAACTTTAATATTCCTTTATCGCGAATATTGATCACTCTTATAGAGCATTTTGTAAAAGAAATTTGTGCTCTTTCAGAAAAACTTGGTATGAAAAACTTTATTCTGCCCGAAAAATGTGTCATACCTATTTTAAAGAGGCAGCGGTGATAAAATTTCAAGATTATTTTGTTTTGAATTTTTACCGGTGGCGACATTATTTCGCGTCTGGACTCTTTCCAAGTGTCGGCAAAGGTGTTTGGGGACGTTTGACGGACGTGCGGCCCTCTGCTCCGCGAATTCCGGAAATGTTCTAATAAAGTTTGTCATACCAAGTTTTTTTGAAAGGGCACAAAATTTTCTATAAAATGCTCTAAGAGTGATCAATATCCGCGATAACGGTAAAACATTATAGCTTTATTACATGGAAATTATTCCAGAGAGAAACATTTGCCTTGCATACGATATTTCAAATGCAAATCAAATTTCCAAGTAATTGCTTAAGAGGCGCAAAGGCCAACATAGTGAAAAAGATTCCATGCCGGGACTCGAACCCGGGCCATCAGTATAGCGCACTGACTTTCTACCGACTAAACAACTTGGAACGATACCCAGCCTGGAAAATTTCTCACTATTATATGTTCGCAAGGCTACAAACGCAGCACAAGAATGGAATATTTATCGCGAGCCACCGACATAGGGCAAACACGAAACTTAATAAATTCAGCATCGATAGAATCTATATTAATACATGGAAATTATTCCAGAGAGAAACATTCGCCTTGCATACAATATGTACATGTGGTTTAGTTGGTAGAATGTCAGTGCGCTATACTGATGGCCCGGATTCGAGTCCAGGTTTGGAATCTTTTTCACTACGTTGGCCTTTGCGCCTCTTAAGCAATTACTTTGGAATTTGATTTTCATTTGAAATTCATTTTATCTTTTTAAAAATAATTAATGTATGTAAACATATTTTCGGCTGGTCATACCTAGCTCATTTTGTTCACATGACTTTTTACTATCGATTTACATTTTTTTTTGTTATGTCACCGGCTCCCGGACTATATATTCTATATTTCATGGGAATACATAAAAAATTCTACTGTTTTATAAAATCACAACATGCAACATACATCACAGTTAGTAATATTAAATTTGAATTACCATCAGCATAGTCAGGAGGCAACAACCTTTGCAAACATGTCTGTGCCTTCCCCCATGTTGGATTATACAGATTGTTGCAAGTTCCATCAATAGATCTATATTTTGTATCTTTGCATGCACCGTAAGTGCTGAAATGAGAATGACATTCTTCTGCAGCCATTAGAGCTTGGCTACCTTTTAATTCTTCATGAGGAAGAGCCAAAGTGACCTGTTCCTTCGTTAGACTAAACCTGTAAAAATTAATAAGGACTATAATGAGAGAGAGAATACCGAATTCTGTCTTAATATATATATATATGTACATATTACTTACGTGACTCGTTAAATTTATTTTTAATCTTGCCTTTATTTATTTTTTTATTTAATTGAGCATAATAGTTTAAAATAGGAATTT